>OX344847.2:9300357-11800357 GCA_947037095.2 Nycteola revayana
GAACGTTTAAATCACTAACAAAACTGTAATTTTATTTATTGGTATCGATTACACTGATTTGAATTGTACCTATGCACTGATACGCTCCGCATAATCAATAAATATTATAATATATGTGTAATATGTTAATTTGAATATATTTAGTTATGTCATTGAACCATTATTTTCTTTATATTAACACAAATCATGCGAATACCCATAAATATTTATATTCTTTCAATAGCCTAGCTACGCAGTCATATTTGTATCAGAAGCGAGCAACACATATAAGTTTACAAATCACAATAGGTACAGTTTATGGACATTTACCCTCATCACATTATTTTGAGGCACCTGTCATTTTCATCACACATTTTGGACACAAAACACGTGTAGGTAAATAAATTATTTTACGAAAATGAATGAATAGGATTTCCCCGAGCCGATGGCGACGCGACGCGGAAACTCCCGAGGAAACAGCTAACAATTAGGTAGGTACAGTTTTATAGACAGAGTTTAATTACATAGCAGACAATTATGCGCCAGACAGACGTGATAACTCTGTCTAGGTCATTTGTTCGTTTGTAAAATAAGAGCTAAAATAATTTGCGCGTTGTAGGTAACTACCTATATCTATTTACGTGCGTTGTTTTTGCTATGACGCATAGTCTAGGGCAAAACACTTAGATGTAATTGCGATTGTTGTCATAAATTGATTCTATATTTTAACATCTATTTCGTACCGTATATTTTACTACGAACATTGTATGAGTAATTTGTTACTTATTAATCTATTTGCAGAAGCTAATGAGATTCTGAATTCGTTTGTAATGGTGGACGAAAAAAATTCCCGATATTTTTGACACAACGAAGAATGTTGAGGATGAAGGTATATGTACTGTCTCATTGGGGTAGACCTATCTCTTTGCACTTTTGTCGTCGCCATCCTTTGACATGGGTTCCTTTAAACACGACATGGAGAAGCACACGGAAGAAAAATGAAAAAGCAATTATTGCTCTACATTGCACTAGTATTAGAATTCTGTTTTAATAATTTGTTTAGTTACATACTTTTTTATACCGACACCTCACAGCATATAGCTTTTATAAATTATAATATGTGTAAAGCATTTATGTCGTCAGTAATGATGGTTATATAGTGACCGAAGACACAAAGCTTATATGTCATTTTTCGCGAAATAATAATTGAATTTAAAGACAAGTGGCTGAAACTTCATAAGCAATTGTTGTTATGTTTATATAGAACTAGTATCTATTAATAATATTTATTTTACGGTAGTACCAAACCCTTCATGTTTAAGCCCGTCTTGGTTTTATTAGATAGTTATAATTTCAGGGACCGTAATCTGTCGTGTCAAACATGATTTGGGTAATTCATTAACAATTGAACACGATGTAGTATTAATATATTTAACAGCTGACATTTTGACTTCGCCCACGGTGGTCAATATCTAAGAAAATTAGCCATCTGCGCAGTGCATATTATAGAGTACAAGTGTGCGCGCAAACACAGATGCACTCTCTATTCTTTTATCGAAAATGAATGAAACTTTGGAATCTTATACAATACCTCGGAAATGTAAAGAAAATTGTTCCATTGATTACAGTGATTTTTTTTTCTTTTATTGGACCTGGTATGTCTCACGCGGTCATCTGAAAAAAAAATACTCCGACTTATCGCTAAACAATAGCGATTTTATATGAGTTAAATATATCTAAAGAATTTTAAGAAAAAATAAATGCTCTTCGTTGTTGTAATATTAATCGCCTGAAAAAAAAAACATTTCTGCGTTAATTACCTACGGTCTGGTACTAGTTGTTATACTCTGTATCAAGTTGATACTATGTAAACTTAAGTATTAATTATACTAATAAATTACTGTGTTAATGATATTTATAGATGTTTTTTTTCATCACATAAGGGCGTGGTCTCACTGAGAGCGCAAAATAGTTAAGAGCGATTTTAGAGAGATTTTACAGTTTACTAGTTTTAGTGTAATATATATATGTCCCAATCTGTTCAACAATAGGCATTGTGGGATTAATTCATAAAACGTTTCTGAGTAACTGTGAAGTTCGAACTTAAAGTATACATAAAGGTATAGAGCACGGGTATCGTAGCGGCCTGTTGTGTCGACTGTAAGCTGCTTTAATGTATGTCCCTATTATAATGACGTTAGTAAATGAAATTGCTTATGATTCCGTCAATCGCTTTTGCTACTTGGAACTGGATATTTCATTAGCACAAAACATACCTATCAAATATAGGCCTTCGACTTAATATAACGTTTTTATGGTCAGGACACCACGGTAATTTCTATACCCATGCTCACATCGCATATTGTTTAAGGCATGCTCTAAAAATAGCTTTCTTATATATATTGTAAGAGTTGAAGCTTTGAACAGACATCACATAAATTATAATTGTCAGCCCAATATCTAAACTAGTTTAAAAACAGACTAGACAAACATATCGGTATCAATGAAAACTAGTGGAGACCAGCAGGATGTACTTTCATTTGCAATAACTGTTGGCTTCTTAATAAATAACAATAACATTACAGCTTAGCTACCTATGTCTCTACGACTAATGTAGTACCTACCTATGTCAACACTTTGCATAATAATCATTATTATACATTTTTTGATAAATGTCGAATGAGACAGTCTTGTCTATAGTCATGCCGCGAATCATTAGAATAAACAAAGCGAAATATGTCACCAAACTCACTCATTAAATGTGACTACGTCAGCTCATAATCTGTAACAGCCAATTAAAATGTCAATATGCCAATTTATGCATCAAATCTAAAATGAATAGTTTACAATCAAATTTTAAAAGTATGTAGTAATCAATTGGACCACGCCTTAACACTTGTCTGAATGTCGCCGTAAAGTTATATTTTTATTGCAGCAGTCAATATAGGTTTACACCTGACATTTATAAATAAACTATCTTTACGTTGTGCTGGGTTGAATCATCGTGCGGGTTAAATACCGATTATAATTACGACGGGCGACGCTTATGTTCAACAACGGACATTTTTGAACAATTTTTTTTGAAAGCGTTGTTTTTATATGCATTTAGACAGGCTGATTAAAGCGATTTCCAACTGTTGCGTTAATGGTATTCCGTCAAGTTGCATAAATATGAATATATTTAACATAAAACATGTAAAAAGGCGAGCAGAGCTCCAGCCTAGATAAATGTTTTATACACTACAAACTAAGCAACCTGCGCAAGAGGGCGTCCCCCATAGGACTTGGACCTCGGCTCAGGGCGGTCGCTGTCGGGGAGATTGAGGGATTATGGCTTTTAGTTTAGGGAAGTTTTGTGCAACTGTCGCTCTACTTTACAGTTCGCGGGCCTCTCGGACTTCGGATCTACGAGGGCAACGGAAGGTTCTTAGCAAACTAAGGGTTTGGGGGACGCGTCGTGTTCGCGGGTGCACTCTTCTCCGGCGGGTCGGATAGATAACATAATACCTTATGAGATACTTTATCTATATAATAAAAATCAATTGCTGTTCGTTAGTCTCGCTAAAACTCGAGATCGGCTGGGCCATTTAAGCTGATTTTGGTTTTGAAATGTTTGTCGTGGTCCAGGGAAGGTTTAAACGGCGAGAAAATATGGAAAAATTGAGATGGAAATACTAAAAATGATAATTTTATTTTCCCATACAAATGATTATACCTGTCAAATGTTAAAGTTTGGTCCCGTCATAGATTGATTGACAAACCAAAAAGTGACATATACAATGCGTGCCAAATAAGAATAGGACTGTCAAGACGCCATTTTGTTCAGTAATACGTGCAAACTTCATTACCAAAGCGTATGGTGTGAAAAAAAATCAATAAAGAGATTATATTCAGTTTAAATATTTAATGTACGCTTTTTTGGTATTTCTTATACATTTCACGTCAAATTAATTATAAATGAGTAGGAATTCAAAATAAAAGAACGTGTATAAAAAAAAAATTAACTATGTACCTATTTGTTAACTT
Source organism: Nycteola revayana (assembly GCA_947037095.2). Lineage (NCBI taxonomy): Eukaryota > Metazoa > Arthropoda > Insecta > Lepidoptera > Nolidae > Nycteola > Nycteola revayana. The sequence continues at coordinate 9,304,363 of OX344847.2, forward strand.
TTCTTAATTAATACTGATTTCATACCTGTATTTATCCAAAATTATCCCTTAATGAAATTCAATAAATTGTATTTTATTAAATGAATATAATGTTTATACAAAAATTAAATATATGAACAAAAAAAATTACATGAAATTTCTTTTTCGCACTTTTTTTTGCTGGCAGTACTAATTTGACAGTTATCGTGCGAAGTGGGCAGCAAGCGCGGTCCTTTTCTTAGTTGGCACGCATAGTAGTCGATAGTATTTTAAAATCAGAAGAAGTACATTTCCAGACGAAAGTTGATCTGTCACTATTGTCAAATATTTATAGGTGGGTTCAGAATTTTATTTTGAAAAGAGTTAACGATATACTTTCGAACGTACACCGTTCATGTTGTGCTTCTGGCTTCTTTTTGTCATTTCCAATTATTGCTTAAACTCTTCCGCGGTGAAAAATCTAGAAAACTTAATCTATCGATGATCGATGACGTTAATGAAATTACGAATTTATAATTCTAATTTGTGTGTGAATTGTTTTTTTGTTTTATTATTTTTTTTGTTCGACATAAACTGTGACCACGTTTTGAACAAAATAAAAAATAATAACTGCTGCAGTTATTGCTTTGAATTCGTCAAAACGTTAAAAAAATGTTGCTACTATAAGAAATTCGTCGCTGTCGTTCAATGTCATTTTTTTTCCGGGTTAAAAATGCATTAGGCATCCACGGCCACAGTGGCGGGGTATGCAGAACTCCCCTGTTTATAGCGATGATATGCTTATTATATCACTAAAATATGGTTTACCCACTTAAACTCAGGATGTTCCTCTAAATACCAGTAAATTGAGCACCAGAAACAGCTAATACATAGATATCCGGTACCGTGGCGATGCCTATTACCTAGCAGTCATGGACTCTTCTGATTTTTTTATTTTAGGGTCCATTTAATGCACCTTTTGGGGGCGCACGGAGCACAACTACAACTCTACTCATCATGGGTCGGCCTCTTAAATAAATTTGGACTATTTTCCCTACTCCTCGAAGCCGAGGCTCCGGGGACAGCCTGCTGTCTGTGCGCCTTCGGTGAAATGGGCAGGAGAGATCTTTCTCCTGAAATCACTCAGCGGACTTCTACTGTATGGACAATGGTCGGTAGCAAGAGGACGGATCCTATCACTTTCGCTCCACCGCCCAAGCCGGAAACTCCTCGCACCAATATGCCGTGTGCTGTCGCAGTGATGACTGATGACATTGAGTTTCCGGATCACTCTCCCTCTTTTCTTTTAGAGCATTCTAGCATTTTGGGCTAGATCGCTTGAACCAGTTTTTGAAGATTGGATCAAAATACAAAAATATTTTAAGTGTATCGAATTGATATTTTAAAATGTTTTTTTTTTTCATAACTAATAGCAAGTAGCTGTAGCTGTAGCTCGTATCACCTACCTACTATTAGTTATTAAAAAACATTGGCATATCATCAATCATGGATAGAGTACATTTTTTTAATCCTTTTTATTGTAATCTTACGGTGTTTGAAATAACATTGACAGAATGCGCGCTACTCTTAGTGCACATCACGGTTAGTTCAGTGCTATCACGCCTTATTTTAAAAGTTCAATTTAATTTAGAGATTTATCTTAGACAGTACAAATTTGCATTTAATGAACTCTAAAATAAATGCTTCGGGAGAGTCCATGACAGCAAGGTCATAGGTATCGGACGGTACCGGATGTACCGTGTACGGATTAGCTATTACCTGTGCTCCATTAACTGGCATTTAGGGGAACACCCTGGGTTCAAGTGGGTAAACCATCTTATCGTGACATAATTGGCATATCATCGATCATGGATGGAGTAATTTTTTGAATCTTTTTTATTGTAATCTTATGACGTTTGACATAACATTGACAGAATGCGTGCTACTCTTAGTGCACATCACAGTTAGTTCAGTGCTATAACGCCTTATATTAAAAGTTCAATTTAATTTAGAGTTTTAGCTAAGACAGTACAACGTCTGTCGGGTCAGCTAGTATATAATATATATTGTTAGATGTTCTGCTGGAACTTATTTATTTGAAACATAAACTTGGGTAAGTATACATAGGTAAATAAAATTTGTACAATTAAATAAAAACAAAAAATCCAAAATAATAAGTATTGAAATTGTATGCATACTTTTTCAGCTGACTGTAGGTACATATGTATCTACAACCGGATTTGTTATATTAAATAAATAAAAAATAAAAAAATCTCTTCATTAGGTATGTATGTAGAAATAAATTCAGATTTGTTCCAGGAAGTATAGGTATATAGCGATATCTTATATTCGGAGGCCATCGGTTTTAATGATATCTTCCTAGATATGTTGTGCACCCAGCTGATAAATTTATTGACTATAGTCTACACGGCTATTGATGAAAAAAACCGGCCAAGTGCGAGTCGGACTCTCGCACGAAGGGTTCCGTACTAGTTGCAAGTGGCTACCTATTTTTGATATCAAGAATACAACAAATAACATAGTATAAAAGTTAGTTGTAACTTTGATCAATGTAAATAATAGTTGATTAATTGAAAGGTAAATTGCGGTTTACGGTTTATGACGTATTAGAAAAAAACTACTTACTTGATCTCGTTCAAACCAATTTTCGGTGGAAGTTTGCATGGTTATGTACATCATATATTTTTTTTAGTTTTATCATTCTCTTATTTTAGAAGTTACAGGGGGGGGGGGACACCCATTTTACCACTTTGTAAGTGTCCCTCGCGCAAACTGTTCAGTTCAGAAAAAAATGACATTAGAAACCTCTACATCATTTTTAAAGACCTATTCATAGATGTATGGGTTCACACGTATGGGTTCGATGAAAAAATTTTTTTTGAGTTTCAGTTCTATGTATGGGGAACCCCAAAATTTATTGTTTTTTTTCTATTATTGTGTGAAAATCTTAATGCGGTTCACCAAATACATTTACTTACCAAGTTTCAACATTATAGTTCTTAAAGTTTCGAAAAAAAGTGGCTGTGACATACGGACGGACAGACAGACAGACAGACATGACGAATCTATAAGGGTTCCGTTTTTTTCCATTTGGCTACGGAACCCTAAAAAAGAGATAAACGCAAATATGATTAAAATATTTGCACATATGATGATGATTGCAAAAAAATGTGGTCATTAGAAACGTGATGGAGGTTGATTGTGAAATTAGTAGATTATAAAATATTTCGTCCCATCCAGATATTATGGACCTCTTCAAAGAACAAAATTCCTCGTAATATTAGTATGGTGTCGTATTTCTTTCTATGGACAGGGTAATTCAGTTCAGATCTTCTGGTGTGGTCTTGTGGAGAGGCTTCCAAAATTTAGCCAGTGTCAGAGTTTCAGGATAAACCTCAAACGAAGGAGACGGTACGGTCTAAAATGTATAAGTAAGTATAATTTATCTAAATTTTATTATATTTTAGCTTTGTAAAAATATTCGTCATATCAGTTCAGTTGAAGTTAATGTGTGTCATTTTGACATTTTCACCTCTTGTGTCAAGGTGACTTGAAAACCTTTTCTTTTGAAATCCGTAATGTGCCAGTCTATATGACTTTGGTTGGTAGAGCGTGCGTGCGTTCATTTATTCATTATACTCCAAGCTGTCACTAAGTTAATTGCCTGTATATATTTCACTTATTAAGTGACCTCAAGTTCGTGATTCTTCAAGGGCAGTGCTCGTTTTAATTTTCATTCACATTAATTTATTAAGTCAGATATAAGTATCATTGAGACGAATACCTATAGTCCTTTTATGTCTGGGTTTCGACAACTTGATTTGATTTCAAATGTTTGATTTGTATGATTAGAAAGCATGTGACTTGTGAGGTGATGACGTAAGATAGAAGAAGACATTCTTCGCTGATCCTAAATAGAATTCGATATAAACTTTTTTTTTAACTCTGTAAACTTTACTTTAAAGTTTACCATATACAATTTTAGATAATTTCAAAACCAAGATAAATAAATTTAGACCAACGGCAAAAAAAAGATTACGATTTAATTTTGATAGGCCATGAGTTGGCTATGAAATAAACTCGAGCCGATTGTATGACACTATGGGTGACAATATGGGTACTACATTTGTGTCCTGTACGGACACAAATGTAGTACCCGTAGTATTGAATTGATAATATTAAAATTTTCCCTGTAGTACTAATTAATTATTTTGTTATAAATATTTAGACTGAAATCAAAAATACTACACAATATCAATAATATATTATGTGATACTGACGACTGAAAAACTTTTTGAAGTTTTTCTTAATAAATACTTATATAACTTTGCTTTGATACTGAAATCACAAATACCCTATATCAATATCATATCGAAGTAAATGCATCATAAAAGAAAATGAATTTACGAATAGGACGTAGATAGCCGTAGATAACGAAGACTGAAAATGAGCGATGTACATTGACTATTCATAGTACAGATATATGATTCATTATAATGAACAGCATATGTATTCGCCGCCAGACGACGTGTCTGTGTGAAACATATGTATCGATCACAGATAATACACCTTTTTTAATAGAAATACAGTGGTGAGTATACTGATACTGATTGTGGCTTGATTCGTGTAATTTATATATTTTACAATATATTTATGTTAAAAATGTACTTTTTAGTAATTGTTGTACTATTAAGCCATGAACAAATTTTATCGCAATTTAGGCCTTAAAGATAAACAGATAACAGTTAATATCACTTTTACGATAAAAAGATTTTTCCTTAAAAGTGTCATCTAACTTTCCTGAAAAGTTAAAGTAAACCTTAAGTGGGTCGATACTTACTACAACTATTTGTATGAACCACAGTTAGTTGTTCCGAGTCTGGGTGTGCTTTGTGTCCGTAAATTATGCGTATACTTTAGGTATGAGCAGGGAACGTAGCTCGAAGAACTGACGACCCATGGAACTTATGAATGGGCAAGCGCAGCGTGGGGCGACTGGTAATAAAGGTCGCAGGGAACCAGTGGAAGTGGGCCGCTAGCGATGGTCCCGACATCTATAGGTTGATATGATTATCATATTTAGATTTTTTGGAACCAGTAAGGGTCTTTTCCTTTTGACAAATACGTATATTATTCAACCAGTAAACTAAAATTACGTAAAAGTTATATTTGAGAGAAAAAGATATTTTTTTTACTTATTCATTGTTTTTACTTAAATCAGTTTTAATGGTTGATGTAATGCGGATTCGCGCTACAACGTGTGTTAGGTATATCTTGCCACGTCATGCGTCTGTCGCAACAGCTGTTTGCGTCAATACATAATCAGACTTTTACTCTTTGAATTATACAGAAAGTCAAAATGGTTACCTTTTACTCTTTGAATTATAAGTGTTTACGGTATGTAGTGTGTAAAAGAATAAATAAATATTGTTGTTTCACCCGCGTATCTCCCGTTCCCGTGGGAACTTCATAATAGAATATAGCCTAATAGCATTTTCCGATAAATGGACTATCTAACACTGTTTTTTTTTAATTCGGTCCTATGGTCCTTCCTGAGACTAGTGCGTTCAAGCAATCAAACAAACAATCAAACTCTTCACCTTTATACATATATTTGTACGAAAAATGGATGAAAGATGGATTGTATTTTCATTATATTAATGATTAAATTGTTTGAAACTTTGAGACTTTAGTGCCTTTTTGTCCTGGCGATTGGGTGTGTAGGTTTCCCCTCTTCATGCCGATGATATGCTCATTTGAACTCGAGGAGTGGGGTTTACCCATTAAAAGTACCTAGAACTTTAGACGAAAGACATTTGGAACCCCCTGATAGTGCTCACGACCATAGAACGCTCTATTGGACCCTTTATTTTAGGACTAGTTTGAACCAGTTAAGGGACGAACGGAACACTAATACGTCCCCACTCCTTATATGGAGACTTACTGCCAGCTAAAAACCTAAAAAGTTTCCGTAAAGTTATTAAATTCGTCATTTATTCATCTCGTATCTAAAGTATCGTAAAGTGATAAACAAATATTTGAGATAAATGTAAATTTCGCTGAAATACCAATTAGAAAATAAGTTAATAGATAACATTTAAATTACCCCATGGGGAATATCCCCATGTGATATCTACATTCCTATATGGGAGTAGAATATCACCAGAAGCATTCTCCCTGCAAGCCATACTGTCATGCATCCTCCCCATTGGTCTCTGATAGTTTAAGTTAAGAAATAAAAGTTAACAGGACCACAGAAATACAAGTTATTACAGTTCATTCTAATGCCCAACATTGGTTTGACATTAGAATGCAATGTTTGACATGAGAAACCTATGTTTGATTATGGGAAACCAGTATGTGACATAATACTGGCTTATCTCAAAAAAATAACCTATGATCAATACCATAGGTCCTTTTTTAAAATGCCACCGGGTGCTCATAACATCATGCCAGTATCAGCATGATATCCGGAACACTTCTGATGGTATTGGTAGGTCCTACTAATATTCAAAATGATAATGTTTTGATGTTTCCTTTTAGGTGTTAATATAGTGTGATATATTTTTAAAACATGCCATAAAGTATTTTTAACTTATAAATTTTATAAAAAAAGAACTTAAGATTAATATACAAAAAATAAATAATAATACTTAGGCTATTTACAATATGTATCTACATGAAAAATTAGAAAAGATCTATATTTAGGACATCCTTATTTGTGTTACACGGTATATTCATTTCAAATTAACTTTAACATTTTTAAAATCTTAAATTTAACGAAAATAAAATAAAAACTATGGGATTAAAAAATTAAAATAAGCTATACCTACAAAAACGACAACTACTTCTCTTCTCATCTTCTCTTCTCATGAAAAATTTGGTTTATATTATAAGAATTGGGCGTCGAAGTATTCCTCCATACCGACATCATTGGGCCCAGAAGGCTGGCCAATTTGATGTTTGATTGTATTTTTCTGATTGACGTAATCTTAGTAGACCTTTTAAATTCTAGCTGTTTCTATTTGTTCTGACTCTATGGCCACCTGAAATATGGCAAAATAACACTATTAGGGGTAACAAAATATATAGAGAGAGTAATTAAATAATTAAGTAATTGTAAACAATATACTCCATGAATTATTATTTGTAGTTCTACATATACTTGGAAGAAAAGGAATTACCTAAGTTTAGTTTTCATTTAAAAATTGACAAACTTAAATATGTCTCATATGTATTACTAGCCTAGCCTAATAACTTGTAAACATATATTGTCTCACTAGTCAATGGATCAGATTTTTTTTTATGTCATCCCAGACTTTGGGAACCTCAGTGGTTTTGAAATATCGTAGCCAACAGTGCAGTCGACATTTGGCATGAATGCAGCTTATTACATGGATTAACACATAGATACTTTAGGCAACTCCGTGGGTTTTAACGCTTTATTTTACCTCTAATAATATGCAAAATTCTTAAACCTATCATTTTTATATGGCAATAGCTTCCCGCTCGCGGTTTCAGCCATTCATCTACTATTATCGTGGGAACTTCATCATTAATTAAAGCCTATGTTGCTGCTGGATGACGCTTTCTAATGGGGAAAGAATTTTTAAAATCAGTCCTGTAGTTTTTATGTTTACTCATAACAAAATTTCAAAAATAGAAATCTTCTCTTTTTATAAGTTTAAACTGATATATATATTTCTTTATAACAAGCATTCACGTTTCAGTTAACAGCCGATTACTATCATGGGAATATAAACTGAAATGTAATTAATATTGCTACGATCTCAGTAAATGATAATGAAGATATTTATGTAAATTATTTGGTATTTAGCTTTTGTTTTTACATATTATAAGTGTTCGTAAAAACGATAGGTACCTACAAATTTTAATAGCTAACATAATTATGATATTATAGTAATCACAACAAAAAATAGTAAAACGTACTAAATAGATATTCGAATAATTAATATTTTAAAATGAGTGTGCGATAGTAACCAGTTTTATAATTACCAGAATTAAATTGTAATATATTACATATTTATTAAAAATAAATGTCTAGATAGTTTTTTTGTGGAGTTAAATAAATTATAAATTAAATGTTTTGGTTAGTACTGTCACCGGATATTGAGAGTGAGACATATTTATTCAATATTGCTAATTGAAGACAAAAGTCTTCAATCAATGTGGTTTCCACTTTCCAGTGGTCACATATGGATCATAGAAAAATATATGACATAAGGAGAGAGAGAGGAGAATGAAGGTCGCTGACATAGCACAACTTGCTGGATTTGCAAGTTGAAGTGGCGATGGGCAGGACACATAGCTCGAAGAACTGACGGCTGATGGAGCAGAAAGGTTCTCGAGTGGAGACCACGAACTGGCAAGCGCAGCGTGGGACAACCTTCTGCACGATGGATGCACCGACGACCTCATAAAGGTCGCAGCGAGTTAGTGATGCAGGCCGCTAGCAATCTTTCCCGATCGATGGGGGAGGCCTTTGTTCAAAAGTGGTGACAAGCTGATGATAATGATGATGATGATGATTGATAATTGGCTATTAAATGTATATAATATTAATATCTGTTTTTCTTTTGAAGAACTTCAAAAAAAAGATTAACTAACTATGTAGTTATTTTTTTTGTATGAGGCTTCTGATGCTTCACTGAGCGGGCAGGGCTTCAGCGTTATTAGGTGCTTTCAAAAATACAAACTAAGTAATCTGCGCAAGCGCAAGACAGCATCCCCTGTGAGGCCATGGCCTCGGCTCATGGCGGTGGTCGCTGGCAGGGGATTTTTTTTAAGGGGAGTTTTGTGCAACTGTCCCTCTACCTCTAGAGGATGGGAGATGAGAATATGTTTATTTTTTAATATCTTCTTGGGTCGAAAACCTTGGTGGCGTAGCGATATTCGGCTCGCCTTAAATCTTAGAGGTCGTGGGTTCAATCAGCGCGTCGGACAAGAATTCTTTATGTAAATTCTAAGATTTCTTTGCGGATCTGGTTGGTTGAGGAACTTACCCTTCGTGCCTCGGAAAGCACGTTAAGCCGTCTCGACTGATATAATTTGTTATAACATCTGAAACAAGGAAACGCTGCCCACCGATCCCTGGTATAAAATTGTTATAATCGTAGGTATACCACGGATCGGTGGTCAGCGTTTCCTTGTATGTTACAACATAATAGTGCGACCACCACCAAGCGATGACCACTATGACAAAACCTTACCTCGGGAGGAGGCCCGGCTTCAGGCCGAGGTTCAGCTGACGTTATACGGGCTGATGATAGGACTATCCACCCATCATTCCATGGACATTATGTTATGTCCAACTAACTTAGGTTTACAAAAGAAACAGAATACCAGTCTGAATTATCAAGCCTAATTTTTATAGCATAAGTACCTAGACGGGTATGTCACTGGCTATTGTTCAACAATTTGTAGGTATCTACGCTCTAATAGGTAGAAAGTATTCACTTTAAATATTTCTCGCTATTATGTTATACGTCGTAGGTATGCATTTAATAGTATTGACAAAAACTCCACTTAGTTCGTCATTAGACATTTAAAAGGTCAAGTTCATACAATAACTCGTGGAGCTGTTTGAACGTCAAGCTCAAAAGAGCTTCATTATTGTTAGAATCATTGTAAGGCGCACCTCATTGTTACGTTAACAGAGACTGGTGGTTAAAAGACGAGTGCTTCATGCTAAATCGCTATTAACGTTTTTCTATTGACCGCTCTTTAGTGTACACTTATTAGTTAATGATATGATAATGATATATGGGTACTCCATACCCATATATAGCCGATAACAAATGTTATAGAGCGGACATTTGTGCGCATTTAGTGTCGTATGTCACATATGGGCAGTTCGACCTCGTCGGTCGTTATCGTCGACTGCATTGGCGTAATACAGCATTACCGTTCGAAAAGATAAGCTGGTGATCGAAACAGTCAGTGCATAGCGGTCGGGTGGCAGACGTAAAGCGTGGGGGAGCGGGCGCGGGGCGCGGGGCGGGCGCCCGTCTAGACGCTACGTCACGCGGCCTCGCGATGCCGCGCCGGTAAACAACAATGTGCACTGACCGAATATGGCACCCGGCACGCCGGAGTGGTCACCGGTCACCCTGGCCGGCCCACTGCAGACGTCGCATCCTCGCTGCAATCAGCGCGCCTCTGACGCAGCGCCACACAGGTGTTACACCAGCTGAACCATCTGGTGCCCGCGCCGACAGCTGCGGTTTTATAACACCACGACATCAACCAACATTCGCAGATGGACACTTATAAAGCCATCTATCATTTCATGATTCAATCGGACAATGGGACCGCTTAGGTATTCAATAACGTAGGAGTCAGAGCTTTGTTACGTCGCGAGCAAAACAAATAACAATTTCTTACTGCATTATGAATGAAACCCGTAAGTAATGGGACTCATTGTTGTGTGAACAACAGACGAATTACTAATTATGCGCGTTGATGGTCGAATTTGGTCACATGTTCAACGATTATTAGAGACTAGCGAACTGACCAGACCTTGTTTGCTTGATAATTGTTAGCCAAAATAAACTATACCTACTTAAATTTAGCCTATAGGTATATAATGGTCACTGCAATGTAGCTTGTGACCTTGTAACACATTTTTTTTGTTTTACTAGTTTTTATCTTAATTAGTGTTGTTGTTCGGAACAACAGTTTTCTTAAGCTGTCTACTAGAAGTCAATAGACCAACTCCATGTATTCCTATGGGTGTCAGAAGCTGAAAGGGAAACAGCATCTACCAGGTTAAGGTTAATCACTTTATTACTGCGATCACCAATCCATCTGCCAAGCGTGTTGACTATGGCAATATCCCACAAATACCAAAGCTTACCAAGGTCTGTTAAGCTAAGGCCGTCGTTTAGCAGATAATTTACACTGATGAAGTAAGAATTAAGTCTTTAGGTGACTCATTACTTAATTATATGTAGGTACTGGGTGACTTTTTTTACCGTCTTGAAAATAATTGGGCGTGATATGTAAAAATGTTACAAACTTAATTATAAAGATGCCCGAGTCATTTCATCACACTAGGTACTTAATATTAAAATGAATTATTAAAAGATTTCTAAATGGACCGAGTTATCTTAGAATTATTTCTACACTAGCAATTCGCGGTTCCAACCCATAATAATTAAATAAGCCTATGTTAGGTACTCCTGAATAACGTAGCTTTCTAATGGTGAAAGAATATTTAAAATCGGCACAGTAGTTCCGGAGCCTATTTAATGCAAACAATCAATTATTTATAATATTAGTACCTATCTATACTAATATTATAAAGAGGAAAGATTTGTATTTTTGTGTGTGTGTATGTTTGTAATGAATAAACTCAAAAACTACTGTGCCGATTTTAAATATTCTTTCACCATTGGATAGCTACATTCACCTTGAGTGACATAGGTTATATTTAATGATAAAGTTCCCACGGGAACGAGAGTTACGCGGGTTAAACCGCGCACGGATAGATAGTAGTATATAAAGGGTGTCCCAAAAGATTACGTAGCTGGGAAGGGAGGTAATAGGGATGGTCACAAGGGTCACTAGAAAAATATAAAAAATTCCCTTTGGGTGTTTAAAAAAATAAATGGCATTTTTTAAAAGACTAAAAATTTTACACCTTGTGCTAACTGTACCTACAAATATGGCTGTATTTAAAAAAAATGCTGTTATGTAATCTTCAATAACAACAAGGTCATCAACATCAACATCAAAAATAACAAGGTGTAAAATTTTAAGTTTTTAAAAAAATGCCATTTTTTTTAAAATACCCAGAGCGGATTTTTTTTTTTTCTAGTGACCATTGTGTCCACCCCTGTCACGCCCTTTCCCAGCTACTTAACCTTTTGGGACACCCTGTATATGTAGGTATTAGAGAACTACGTATGAATAGTGATATAAGCTATATTTTGTTAAAAGGGTACAGTTCACTTCTTCGGGAACAGAAGCTTGTGAAACAAATATCGCCCAAAGCTTGTATAAGTACACTACTATCATACGTCATCAGTTACGTACACGTCTCAATAAATTGGCATCACATCACAATGTCATTAATTCGCCGTATGAGAGTATACGATACGCTTTATTGCACATAAAACATATAACATGGATCGTTTTAGTGAGCAATTCCTTTCACAGAATGCTCAATGAGTTCAATTTACATTGAGCAGGTAACATGATGTAAATTCAGTGAATTGTTCAATTTGAAACGTTTCGTTTAGATGTAAGGACAGGCAGCTAGCCAGACCTGGACTAAGAATTTTGTAAATGAAATATTAACACTCAGCTTAAATACAGACCTAAGGCTGACCTTAGACCTGAGGCTAAGTGAGGGAGGTTTTTTTTAAAGCCACGGGTCTTTTGCTTCTTCACCGAGCATAAAGGCGAGCAGAGCTCCGGGCTTAGTAAATAGTTTAAAAACTACAAAATAAGCAACCTCCGCAAGAAGGCGCCCCTGCGGGGCTTGGACCTCGGCGCTTAGTCAGTGAGACACAGTAGGAGGTATAGGCTGGTATAATAGGCGAAAGGTCGTGTATATACACATCAAAAAAATACAAGGTCACACACGCTATTTACGGCACTGGCTCATCCCTTAGTCGACTCTTTCGACACCCGGGTCGACATGGGGAGGTATATTCTAACTTCTAAGCCGAAAACCACACGGCACTATTATGTCAATGGAACATTGGCACAAGGATAAAACCGCTATTTAAAATATAATTATGCAATTAATATACAAAAAAATTTTTGCTAAATTTTCTAAAATCTGAGTTTTTGCAATTTTTATCTAACCTTAATTTTAGCAAAATATTAATTTAATGTGTATCAGATCCAACCCTGGATCCGAGCCTGGCTTACTCCGAAGATATGCTTTCAGTGGAGCTAAAAATTCGTAATATAGTTTTCGCTAGTCTAATAAAATAACATACCTGTTAGAGATATTGTCTGTGTTTTTGTTTTAGTTTATCTAACGAACCAAAGTAGGTACACGTACCTGTAAGTATGAGATATAAATAAATAACTTTATTAAATAAATATAGGTTAAAAATAAAAACGAAATTGTATTATGTAGGTAAAATAAGAGTTAAGGTTATTTTATATGCCATTTAAACTAGTCCTTTATCATATTATCTAATATAGACGTAAAATACCTTACATCATCTATATTTACAGAGTAATGATTTAGACAGATATCAAATGGGTCACAAGTAGAAACATGACATTGTCCTAGAACCCTTATCGAAAATGATATAAACTACCTAATAACCCTTTTATAAAACATATTAGAGATTCAGTTCTTTTTGGCTGAGTATGTAATCCTTACTAATATTGTAAACGCGAAAGCTTGCGAGTCTGGAATAGTCAGGATGGATGGATGTTTGTTACTCTTTCACGCAAAAAGTAGATACACAACGTATTTGGCTGAAAGTTTGCACTGGGGTATTTTATAAGCTGGATTAATATATAGGCTGCAAATCATCATGCTCTGAGTCTGACCCATTGGAGCAAAGCAACGGGGCACAGCTATTGTCTAATATATTGGAATTAACAATGACAAAACGCACTCGTTTCTTGAAAATTACGCAACCTGTTACATTTATAATGTCGGTCGGTAAACAAGAGTTGTAAGAAGAAGGAAGCAAACATTAAGTATATATACATATAGTATGTAAATAAATATATCTTTTAAATGCTATTATTCGAAATAAATATTTAAAAAAATGGGATTTTGTCCCATCCCATACTTTACTATAGTGGGTCACGACCTACTGGATGTCGTAGCCTGTTGTTTTGTCGCCCATATGCGAATATAGCACCGCATTGAAGAAGGAAATCCCAGATAAACTGTAGTGGCAGTGGAAAGTATACCTTACCTGCGCAAGCGAAAGCCATGTTATATACTTGGACCTTGGCTCAGGGTGTTCTCTGGCGAGGGGATTGAATAATTATGACTTTTAGTTTATTAGTGGAGTTTTGAGCGACTGTCTTTTGGCGTTGCTTCCTCTATATCTAAAAGTAAATATGTCTCCACGAGCGGTCTCATCCGCGAAATTCCCGTTCCCGTGGGACCTTCAAAATGAAATGTAGCCTACAGCCTTCCTCGATAATAGGACTATCTAATATTGAAATTTTCAAATCGGACCAGTATTTCCTGAGATAAGCGCTTTCAAACAAACAACTCTTCAAACTTATATATTATCATAGATTCAGGTTCTAGATTTTTCAAAACTACTCTTCTCGTCTGTAAATATGTATGCCCCCAGAATCTTACGCACTACGATTTACGCCTACAATTTGCGTATCGTGTAGATACAATAGAAATAGCGAACAATACACATCACATGATAGAAGTAGGTATATGTATAATCATCTTATTTTAAGATCAAACAGATTAGCGTGGGACTCTAACCGGTACAACTATTAGATCTAACAACAAAGGGGAGTAATTTTGAAATATTCATAATAATATTATTGTTAAATAATGGAGCAATTTTACGTCAGTTGTTTGAAAAACGTAAATTATTATAAATATTTTGTCCGCCGTTGTTTGAAATGTGTCACTGTGTAACGTATTTATTTATAACCAGGGATTGAGATCCCTGCCTCAGAATATCAGGGAATAGACAGAGTTTCAAGTAGGTAGTAACATGGATATGCCTTTTAAAAATGGTGGATATTGGGTTATTTATTATTTTAATTTTTAACCGGTATATTTTCTTTAGGTTACATTGAGATGGACCTACTCCAAAATCTAGCTTTTTTGACTGTTCATATTTCATTTAACAATATGTAATGTATAAGGTGCTTCCAAAATATATGCCATCCTTTTAACTATAGATAGTATGCTGTAACTATGGACATTATTTTAACGAATTATACATATTACTTCACCAATATAAATACGAGTGCGAGGTTTGGCCATAGTTTAGGATATGACATTATTCAAAATAAACATCTATTTTAATACTATTTTATATTTGGTATTATTGGCAAGTGGCTAAGGTTCGAGACCTTTTTTCTATAAACTTAATTCATTCATGTTTTTTGTGTAATTTCTTTTTTATCCTTCATCTGACAACAAAATTTATTGTAAATAATTAGTACTGATCACTGAGATTATACAAATTATTATTTTTATCGGAAAGTTTATTTATCAATAAGCGGCCGTAGCCCAATCATCGGATTTGTGATCTTTAGGTCACCGGTTCGAATCTCACCCATTGCACTACCGACTTGAACCCACTCGTAACACAAGCATTTTAGCTTAGTACGAGGGGTTAACAAGAATACTAGTAGACTACAAAACTCTGCTAGTAATCTTCTATGAATAAAAAAAAACCCTTTATTTTATACCAGTGGTCCATTCCGGCTCCGCACGGGTGCACATTTCGTGTAAAAATATAGCCTATGTTACTCAGGGATAATGTAGCATTTTAATGGTGAAATAATTATCGAAATCCGTTCAATAGCTTTTGAGTTTATTCGAATAAAAATACAAACTTTTCCTCTTTATAATATTAGTATAGATTAGCTTCCGCCCGCGATTTTACCCCACTACTTAGGGATATAGTCCCACTGCTACATAACACGTATCGAAAAATTAGTTTTATTATTTTACAGAAGTTTCTTCACTAAAGTTATCACTATATCTTGTTAAAGAGATGTGTGTGGGACAATGGAGTCATTTGCCTCAGCTTTGCCACCGCTCGTAAATTATGTTGCACGCAATGAACATCTATAAACTTCCTCTTTATAATATTATAGTATAACTATAATATTATAAAGAGGAAAGATTGGTATGTTTGTTACGGATAAACGCAAAAACTTTTGGACCGATTTCAGGGATTCTTTCACTATTCAAATGCTTAGGTATCTAGGAGTAAAAAAAATAATACAAACATTTTTATTTACGTCAACCTATTACAGGCACTTGTAAATAGTCAAACATTAATTGGAAAATTCATTTATCGTAAATTACATTTGTTATTTATTAATATACCTATTATAATGATGATTATTTATACAGAAATTAATTATCATAATTTATTTATATTGTTGTTAGCGACGCAAAATGCTTGTTCTATCTATGTTATGCCCAGGGCTGGATTTAGAGGTGCAGAGGCCCCGGGTCAACAAAGGAGATGAGACCTCCTGGCTCCAAATTGGATTCCCTTTAATGGGGAGAAAATTTGAAGTATGTACCTACTTTTCAGGTCGATTTGAATTCTGATATTTTATTGATTGTCTAATTAAGCGAACAAGTATAGATGAATAACCGTTATTATAATATTCGGAACTATTATATTAATCATGATTCTACAAACTACTGTAGGTAAAGGTACAACACCGAAAAAATAAATAATAGAAAAGTTGTAGAGTTTACTCGTCCAAATTTGAAATATTTTAAATCTCTATTGTGGGGGCCCCTCTATTGTGGAGGCCCCGGGGCAATTTCCCTGGATGCCCTCCCTTAAATCCGGCCCTGGTTATGCCAAAACCTTTGTCATTATTTGGGTGGACCATGAGCATAATAACGACGGACGCGCTTTAATGTTACCACGGATCCAATGTGCCCCAACTGAAAAGATCCGGCGAAACAAACACAGTGAGTAACTCTACTACTCTTGTTGATTGATTGACTATACCTACGTATATAGATGTGTTAAATGATGCCAGCAAAATGATAAAGTAGAATCATCATTTCTATTTTGGCTTGCTTGCGGAAATTCATTACAAACATTTTTGTTCTCGTAGGATATAGTTAGAATATCTATCTCGTTATATGTGTCCAGAGTTTATTATGTAAACTATTTTTCTATTCAGCAAACTTTGGTTAGTGAGAGTAGATAGAGTCAAGGTAAAGATAAAAATGGTACATGAAATTTCCTTCGTTTCGTAAAATCGCTTTTTTTCCTCCAGGGGCCGCTGCGGCTGGGTACATGTTTCCTCGTTTGTGATTTAAATAAAAAATCGCTTTTTTTCCATCAGGGGCCGCTACCCAGCCGCAGGGTAGGCAGGCTACATGGGGGTTTAATGTGGGACTCTCTCCATCGCGATGTTTTACTACATATTATTATGTGAGATGGAGAGGGTCAACCCATAAAATTCCCTGGGTGTTTCCCTAAACTTCAGTGTTGGGGACACCGGGAAGTCAATCAGTATCACATCCGCTTTTAATATTAAATCTTACAGTCGAACTGTTTTAACAATGCTACGTGTCTCCGATCCCGCAACTACAGACGAATCGAGTACCTATTTCCACTCTAACGTTACTTAATATCGCGGAGTAAATATAACCGATTTCTTTCAACTTTCACATTGTTTAACAATCGACAATTTTAGACTGTCTGGTTCACGTCTAGCCGTTCGTTAGGAAGTAAAAAATATATCTAAAACTCAGCATGACATCGCAAACATGATTCATATTTTTATTTTTGCATTGTAGCTCTGTCTATTCTAAACGGTTGATGCAGACTACAAGACATGTTAGCTAAAACATGTTTCAGATTACGATCTCGTCTACACTGCAGACATTGCATTATATACGTAGCTAGCCAATGACTTATTAACTGTCAATGTATGAATAAAATTGGCACGTGTATCTAAACTGTTTCGTGTTTCAAGTTCATCGTACGGATTTTTTTTTAGCTCGGTATCAATCAATTTAGATGTATTATGCTTGCTCCTTAATTTTGATTAAGTTTGTTTCTACTTGGCTAAATGGAAATCGAATTGCTACGGTAAACATAGGAGTCTGTGATGTGTGTTTGTTTATTTGTAAATCTCCAATCCACGGGGATCGTTTTTAATGCGGATGATTAAAAATAAAGTATTACCTAAGTAGGTGAATCTGATTCACAATAGTCTGGCACGCCCGTAATGACTGCATTTGTTTTATTTATTATGGGCTGCCGTGATCAATAAAGAGTACTTACCTTCTTACTATAGGAAATTAGAGATACCTACTATAAATGATAACTTTTCAGCTTACTTAAAAGTGGATAGAATTGGTTTTAGAGTAGGTACCCTTTATTTTGTAGTTGTACTTATTCCCGTAAGCAAGAATAACTCTTGAGACTATAAGTTTACTTGGGATTGTAAGTGTCACTTTAATGATTTCTATTACTATAGCAATAGAGATCATAAAAATGAGACGCTGCTAGCTCAAGTGAATAATTAAAACCAAGTGTTAGTCTTCTACCACAGCTAGAATACCAAAACACCATGTAAACAACATAGAGGTACATAACTAAAATTGGTAACATAAAGTATTTTAAGTTGTAACCTATTAAACGTTTAGTTTGTACCTAATTATAATATTTTCCTACAACTAGTTTAAAAAAGGAACGAAAACTAAAAGCTTAAATAAAATAAAACACACACAGTTTCATTGTGCTTAATTAAGCTTACATAATAGTGTTCAGTGCAATTTCCTATGTATCGATCGTGTCTGTTGGGTGTTCGTGGGCGCCGCATTGTCACATCATTCATTCGAAGCTGACATGCTCTTGTTGCTGTTGATGAATATCCAAATTATACGTATTCGGAACTACATATGCTGTAATGGATATTTTGTACGATAACAAACATTATGTACGAGTAGATACAAATCTAAATTTCTGCACTATTTAGCACTAACTCTATCTATATATCTACGCGATTTTACTTGCGCAGTCCATTTCGTTTAGGTGGGAACATTATCATAAAATATAGCCTAGATACGGTGAAATAATTTTTGACATACAATTATTTTCTTTCTTTATATAGTGTAGACAATGATACAGCTGCATTCACGCCTGCTGAGGGAGTTTTATAGTTACTTAACTTACATACGGATAGAAAAAAAAGTGTAGTCTGACCACTTGCATTATGTAGGTATACGCAAATCCATCGTCTATAAAATAGTACACTATACACTTGACATAAGACAGAGCTCAAATACACTTATTACCTTATTACCATCTACTAGCCGCTTTCAAAAAGTAAATGTCAGATGATGTCACGAATCCTACATCGCGCAATAAAAGTTCGCACATCTTTTTCTATTGTTCTTTAACATTATTAATAATTTAACTGTTCTGACTGAAATGACAGGCCATACTTACGAACAAGATGAAGAATTTCACACACCACTTAAATATACAAGTTCTTAACACTGACAATTGGGATCGTGATCGCCGGACGTACCGTTTCGGCTGGACAGGAAGTACTACTCCTTTTGGGGAGGAAAACCAACAAGTGCTTCTCTCTCATCATAGGTTTCAACGTATGACAGTTATCATTTACTAGCGGCCCGCCCCGGCTTCGCACGGGTGGACTTTTATACCCTACCCCTGCCCTACCCTACCCCTACCCCTACCCTACCCTACCCCTACCCTACCCCTACCCTACCCCTACCCCTACCCCTACCCTACCCCTACCCCTACCCTACACCTACCCTACACTACCCCTACCCTACCCTACCCCTACCCTACCCCTACCCTACCCTACCCCTACCCTACCCTACCCCTACCCTACCCTACCCCTACCCAAAAGTATCCTATGTCCTTCTCCCAGTTCTTAGCTACCTCCCTACCAATTTTCAGCCAAATCGGTTCAGCCGTTCTTGAGTTATAAAAAGTGTAACTAACACGACTTTCTTTTGTTTTAAAAATGTATTCTGCTATTCGGGACGGAAACAAATCCAACAAATCAAAAACCATGGCAATCGGTCCAGCCGTTCTCGAGTTATAAGTGTTGTAACAAACACGACTTTCTTTTATATATATAGATTGTATCCTTCAAATGACAAATCCACTTTCAATCGCTGCAGCGATAAGTCTATCATAGGCTAGAACAAAAGAAAAAAGAACTTAAAAAAGTTCAAGCACATTTTTTGTCGAGTGAAATTTTTGTATACTAGCTACGCCCCGCGGTTTTAATCTGCTCCAGTGGGTCGGAGAGTGATGTTTTGTAGCCTATATGTTAATCCAGCGTATAACCTATCCCGGTGCAAAATTTCAGCCAATTCCATCCAGTAGTTTGGCGTGAAACAGTAACAAACATCCATCATCCACCCATCCATACTTACAAACGCGTTTATAATATTAGTAGGATAAAAACATGCTCTCAGTACAATATTGCTTGACCAGATTATTCAGCTCAAAGTCAGAATGCGAAAGTTTTATGATGACTTCGAAAGAAGTAGTAGGTATAATAAATCTTTAGATACATTTATATTATGATGGATAGACAATAGTTGTAGATATGACGTTGTATTCACATCGACGTAGTGATGTGACGTGATGAAATGCTGCTTTACTTATTATAATAAATATAAAATGTATTTAAAAAAATCTCTGAGTTTCTTGGTAGTTCTTCTCAGAGGAGCCACATCCAGACGATGTGTTTCTGCGACTAAAAATATATTGACGAAATATTTGATGGAAACTAGTTAAAAATGTCACCGAAAAATATTAAGAATCGTAAGTTGATCAACTTTCTAGTAAGTTGATAAACTAACGAGGTTTCGGGTAATTAAAAAAAAACGTAAACCTAAAGGAAGGGGTTTTAATAGGACTTATTGAAGTTGATTTTTTTTTTATTTTGTTACAACAGTAGCATAGTATCGTTTGGTTAGGTTAGGTCATGTGTCATAACAATTACGTTATTACATATACCATAATATATACATATACGTATATATATATATAACATAATAATTATGCACGTTCACTGAAACTGGCAGCTATGAGTGGCACGGAAGTTGATCAACTTACGATTCGTATTAGTTTTCGGTGACATAATATTCTTTAAATGTCTTCAACAGGTATTTATTTCAGAAATCAACCCAAGGTTTCATATTTGGATTTATAATAAGTTTTTTTTATCATCGAAACTGGAATAATGCTTTCAATGGATAGACACATATATGCAGATACAGGGGCACTGTCTGACGTGTTATGGCTTCAAACTCCCCAGCCATAACACTATTAACCATTACATATCATTTTCGATATCTCTACTTATATAATAAAACGTACCGCGTTCACCGCGTCTGTCTGTCGAAACGTGATAATGTCGATGGCTATCCATAAGTAAAAAAATATAATAAAGATACGTCTGTCATGAGTAAAGTTTAGGTGTATAATCACAACAATCGTTTTAAAGGAACTTGAGGTACGTGGAAAGTTCTGTATTAAGACTTCTTGATGTCCCCAGCATTCCCGTGAATCTCTATATCCATTAGTAAACTTTAAGATACCTACAAGATTTTTAACAGCCTTACATAATAATATGTGCTAACAAATATGCATTAGTGACCCTAAGACGTGGTACCTTAAGAAATCGCTTAATTTTCTAATGGCTACCTTCGCGCGCGTTTCATCCGCGAAGCTCGCGCTCCCGTATGAACTCTATAATTTTATTAAGTAATCTATAGACTTCTCTATAAATCGGCTATCGCCCATTCAAAAGAATTTGCAAATCAGACCAGTAGTTCCTAAGATTAGCGCGTCCAAGCAAACAAACTCAAGTCAGCTCAACTCAGCTTTGTATTAGTATAGACATGAGCAACTCCGTTTGGCAATCCTTCGAATAATTTAAAATATTCTTAAATGAAAATCGTCAATTTGTTCAATGACATCTTTTCAAAGTGACCCCTATTCATGCCTATGCAGTATAAATTAAACTAGGTCTGAAATCTGGGACAAAGAATAAATAAAAAAGCTGTAACTCGTAAATTAGTTGACATAATAGCAATTACTAAAGACCCTCTCTTTTGTAAGACCGCGTTTTATAGTTCAAGATTTAATTTTATTCAGGAATGAATTACAACTCATTTAAATACAACTACTTATGAGCTTTTGTATAACATATTTCATTATAAAAAATACAAAGAATGTTTTTATGGACCATAAGTACTGGTATAATACATAAGTGTTACTACAGTTCAGTTCTTTTGGTGTGATCTTTGTGGAGAGGCTTTCACAATTTTGCCGATTACCAGTTTTTAGGGTTCCGTAGCCAAATGGCAAAAAACGGAACCCTTATAGATTCGTCATGTCTGTCTGTCTGTCTGTCTGTCCGTCCGTATGTCACAGCCACTTTTTTCCGAAACTATAAGAACTATAATGTTGAAACTTGGTAAGTAGATTTATATTGTGAACCGCATTATGATTTTCACACAAAAATAGAAAAAAAACAAAAAAATTTGGGGTTCCCCATACTTAGAACTGAAACTCAAAAATTTTTTTTTCATCGAACCCAATACGATTACCTGATACGTACGGGTATCTATGGATAGGTCTTTAAAAATGATATTGAGGTTTCTTATATCATTTTTTTCTAAACTGAATAGTTTTCGCGAGAGACACTTCCAAAGTGGTAAAATGTGTGTCCCCCCCCTGTAACTTCTAAAATAAGAGAATAATAAAACTAAAAAAAATATATGATGTACATAATCATGCAAACTTCCACCGAAAATTGGTTTGAACGAGATCAAGTAAGTAGTTTTTTTTAATACGTCATAAACCGTAAACCGCAGTTTACCTTTCATTCATTCAACATCGATCAAAGTTACAACGAACTACAAGAACTTTTATACTATGTTACTTGTTGTATTCTTGATATCAAAAATAGGCACTTGTACGGAACCCTTCGTGCGAGAGTCCGACTCGCACTTGGCCGGTTTTTTTTTTCGGACGGAGCCTTAATAAATGGTTAAAAAACTACAAACTAATCGACCTGCCGTTTGCTTGTGACGAGATTGAGGGATAATGACTTTTAGTTTTTATGGGAGTTTTGTAAAACTGTCGCTCTACTTTACAGTTCGCGGGCCTCTCGTCTCTCGCCTCGGCCTTCGGGTCTACAAGGGCATCAGAGGGTTCCTTGCAAACTCAGGGTCGGGAGGAGCCAATATCAGAGTTTATATATTACGCTACTTGTAGCAACAGACGTCAAACGTCAATTAACGTCACGAATACTGAATCGGGACTTAGGGATATACGACCTACCGGGTGTTACATTTAGATTGGTCAGTATGGGCAAGTCTGCGTAACTATAAGACAGACAAAGATCTGTTGTTAGGAACAATGGTATTGATTTTACAGAAAAAACCTGCATAATATATATAATATGTAGATCAAAAAACACTTGAACTCAGTTCGGGAATAGAACCCGGTCGTTTTGAGAAATTAAACTTTAGTTATTTCTATTATAATATGTATTTTTAAGTCATAAGCAGTAAATGTTACTAAGAAATTTGATATCTAGAATAAATAAAATGCACCAACCGACCAATGGGCTGGCGCAGCCTAAGGCCTCGTTCACGAAGACGCGGGGCGTCGCGTGGCGCGAAGTGTGGCGTGGCCCGCACTGAAATCAAACATATGGCGTTGTATGAGTGTGTGTGAGATGCTAGACGGCACGCCGCGGCCGCACGCGGTTCGCGACGCGACGCTCCGCGTCTCCGTAATAATATATATATCCGTTATACATATAGTAACGCGATTTCACCGCAAGTTTTCATTGGTT
Organism: Nycteola revayana; assembly: GCA_947037095.2. Classification (NCBI taxonomy): domain Eukaryota; kingdom Metazoa; phylum Arthropoda; class Insecta; order Lepidoptera; family Nolidae; genus Nycteola; species Nycteola revayana. The sequence goes on from OX344847.2 coordinate 9,327,898, forward strand.
CAATACCGCTCAAAACGTTATTATGTATGGTTTTCATGGTCATTATATTTAAATCCAGCTATTTATTTACCGACTTACAAATAAATTGCTTTCAGGATCATGAAGTTGTGTAATTCGAAAAACTTCATTTTGCCGCACCATCATTTGTTTTACTTAAACATCTTTTCTAGTATTAGAAGACAAATCCGCTTGACAAAGTCAAAGACTTGATCAAAACACAATGTACGTGGGATTCAGACGATTAATGTTTATTTTCTCAGTTCAAAGTTACGCGAGTTGTGCCTACATCATAATATTTTCGTTGCAATAAATTAAATTATCATCTGTATTCGCTAAATGAAAGCAAACAGCGAGCAGACATTGTCAAACAACAACGCCCGCTTAAACAAACTTCCGTTAATTTGTTAACATAACTCTGAAGAGTAAGTTTAGTTAAATTATACATACATATATATTTTAAGTGAACTAATTCTTCAGCCATAACAAACTCCGTGGCGAAGCGATATAATTCTCGCTTTGAGTCTAGGAGGTCGTGGGTTTGATACCGGACAAGAAATCTTTGTGTGAATTCTAAGATTTCTTTCCGTGTCGGGTTGGTTGACGGACTGCCCTCCGCGCCTCGGAAAGCTTGTTAAGCTGTTAGTCCCGATTGTTATAACATCATCTATAACAAGCGTATACCAGGGAACGGGCAACAGCTTTCCCTGTGTATTACAACAGAATACTGCGGTCACCAACCCGTCTGACAAGCGTGGTAACTATTGCAAAAACCCTCCTTCGGGAGGAGGCCCATGTTCAGTAGTGGACGTTATACGGGCTGATGATGATGATGAATGTATCTGAACATGGGCCTCCTCCCGAGGGAGGGTTTTTGTAATAGTTACCACGCTTGTCAGACGGATTGGTGACAGTTTTATGTTGTGACAAGGAAACGCTGCTGTCAGATACATTGACATTATACGGGCTGATGATGATCCTTCAGATTCTTTTGGAATATTCATACTCCAGTATATCAAAGTCGTTAAACAGTTATTCAGTTCTTCTATAGATAAAGCATTAATTAAAGTAACTTAATATTAATGCTATTACGAGTTTATAAATTAAAACTAATTACTTACCGTGGTTTTACCTGCATCACTCTGCTCCAGTGGGTCGGATCGTGATATATTGTAGCCTTTATGTTAATCTAGCTTATAAACTGCAAACTGTCAGGCAAATCCGTCCAGTAGTTATTGCACGAAAGAGTAATTGTAATTATAATATTAGTAAGATTTAAAATATTAGCGCAATAAAAGTATAACAATTTGACTTACTCAACCACATCTGTGGCATTAATCGGTTAGCTGCCGCATCTAATCTCAGGTGATTATTATCTTCATAGATTGATAGCTTCTTTCCTTTAGCGGGATAATCTATGTTAAAAATTAAACATATACTTTTGGGTTTAGTACAATGAGGGATTATACCGCGAGAGCTAGGTATTATTTACATAACAATATGACTACTTATAATCAAAATGCCTTTGCTACTCAGAGTTTACTATGCATATAAAAATATATTAAATAAGCCGAGGTGTAAAGTTAATGAAGCGTCATAATTAATATAGTAACAATAACATATTACAATAAATAACCCTCAAGTATTGACGACATTTTTATCAAAGGCCTAGTCATGTATTTATGTAAATCCTGGTCCTAATGTGCATGAAGATCCTCCCGACCCTAAGTTTGCAAAGAACCATCCGATGCACTCGTAAACCCGAAGTCCGAGAGGCCCGTGAACTGTAAAGTAGAGCGACAATTGCACAAAACCCCCTAAAATACTAAAAGTCATAATCCTTCAATCTCATCGCTAGCGACTACCCTGAGCCGTGGTCCAAGCCCCACAGGGAGCGCCCTCTTGCGCAGGTTGCTTAGTTTGTAGTTTTTAAACCATTTGTTAAGGCTGGAGCTCTGCTCGCCTTTATGCCCAGTCCGAAAATAAAGGGGATGAAGACTAAATAAAATGTATTAAGTCCGTCAGTTAGATAACAAAAAATAAATTGGACAAGTATTTTTTTAAATCAATAAAAATTGACAAACAAAGACTAAATATATTTTTTTAGTCTTCATGCCCAGTGTACTATGTATGTATCTACAACTATACGTGACAATCGTTTCCTGAGGACTAGCATCATTTTCTGGAGCAAAGAGTTAATTAGTACACAATCCTACTCGAAGAAAGCCAGTCCAGCATTAAACTTATACTGACTGATGCTGATGGCAACATCATAAAAAATTGTATAAACTTATTATCTAGAATAAGCAGTTGACTGTTAGCTTCCTCGGATGTAAGGCTTTGTTATTCCAAATGCCAAGACAGATTATAGACATAAGCCAAGGAACCGATAAGCTCTGTTGAACTAACTCGCCAGTAAAATCATCGTTGTTAAACTACCATGGAGCTTTTCTCTATCTAGTAGAGCATAACGTTCATCGCTGATTGATCGATACAGTCTACCTGTACACCCACCAGCATTAAAAAACGAAACCAAAACAGTCACATATCATGTGTAATATATGATAGACACGCTACCTACTTTCCTGTGCCTCCCATAAACATATTAGTAGGCAGTTAGAATAAATGATTGTGCAATTAGAAGACTGAGGTGCTCTTCACATTAATAATGCGACGCGGTCAATTTAACATTCACATTGCCTTGCGATCGGTGGCCGAGAAAATGGGCACACCTGTCTAGACTGACTTCACCAAATAGTGATACAAGGTTGAACATTACAATGCATTCTTTAAACTATGCACAGACATAAACAAGATTCGAGAGATAACTTATTATTATATTTACCTACGTGCGCAGCTATTGTTCTTGGTGTACAACTTGTGAGGTAGATAGTGTGTAATGTTTCATACGTTACCTTCTACTAGTGATATTTATTAATAAAACTAAGACTTACTATCTTCTTTATATTCGAATAAAATAAGTTAATTTTATTTACTTTGCTCAGTAGATAAGCATTGCCATTCAACGGGGCAATGCTGCTAGCAATCTAAGAACGTTGCCAAGTAGTAAAGATTTACAATAGTTAGTGTTTTATAAGTTAGTTTTAGTTTAAATTAGCTATTTTCAAATGTATAGTTTGAAAATAGCTAATTTATTTGCGGTACAAACTACAAACTACACTTATACCACAAACAAAGATGTTGATCAAATTCTCGATAAATATAATAAAATAATTATATAAAATATAAATATAATAATTATATAAAATAAATATATAATATTATAATAAAATAACTTTTGACTTTTAGTTTGTTTTGATTAAAGCTGTGTATTTTCGGAACTTATCAATATCTTGTAGATTTGAGTTAAAGGTTGGCAAAATTTTATAATTCTCTGTTAAAGTTACATTAAGTATTTTTTATATAAAGAACTACTCCAAATATAACATGTTTATTTTCCTTGTATTTGGCTTATATTCGTCTTAGCTATATTAAAATGTTTTTGTATAATAACAGCGAGTAAGTCATATAAAATATTATGTCGTATGTCAAAATTATTTAAATTATCCTTTTTATATAAAACAACTTCAATACGAAAGATTTTTCCGATCCTATTCTCCAACTTCCCAATTTAGATATATCAATCTTTCTTACTCCTGTAATGACAATCGTCGTCATTATCATCATCAGCCTGTATAACGTCCACTGCTGAACATGGGAGGGAGTCCTCCTCCCGAGGGAGGGTATTTGCATAGTCAACACGCTTGGCAGGCGGGTTGGTGACCGTAGTAATATGCAAGGAAACGCTGCTGCCCGTTCCTTGATATACGATTATTAATTATGATGTTGTAACAATCGGGAACAACGGCTTAACGTGCTTTCCGAGGCACGGAGGTAAAATAGCTCAACCAACCAGACCCGGAAGGAAATCCTAGAATTTAAACAAAGATTTCCTGGTGACAATATTAATCAATAATTTATTTTCGTCTTTCAATTTCTAGCACAATAATGTACAGAGGCGGACTTTACCTTTGCAGCGTTGCCAGATGTACGAGAAATCTCGTAAGATTTTGTAGTCTCCGTACGAGAAACTAGAAAAAAAAATCTCGTACACTTTTTACGAGATTTCAACATGTCGTGCGTGTCGTGCGTCTTTTAATGACAGCCAAAAACAAGAGATAGATGATCAATGGAGAAGATTGCCTATTGCAAAAGCTCGCTACCCTGAACAGCTTCAAGATACAAAAGAACCCAATGAGTTCTGGGCAATGTTACTTAAAACAGAACATTTCTCTGAATTAGCCAGTTTTGCTCTCACAGTTCTGTTTTTGCCTCATGCAAACGCAGATTGTCAGTGGGTTTTCAGCAAAACTAATTTAATAAAAACAGACATTCGAAATCGTCTTATAACAGAAACTCTAAATGGTACACTTTTAGCCGCAGAAAGTGTAAAAGGACCAGATCGCAAAGGAAATTGTATAAATTTCGAACCATCTCAGGAAATGTATTCCAGAATGACAGCTGAAAAGCTATACAATAAAAACGAAGACGATTTTACCAATACCCCTAACATTACATATCACTAATAAATAAAATCATAATTAAAATTATGTACATACTAGAAGAAAGTAGTTACAAAAATTATTACTTAATAATTTGTTTTATTTTTTTTAAGATTTTGGTAAAATTATTAAAAAAATATGAATCACCTAGAGTAATGTTTTTTCATTTGGCGGTCCCAAACTTAAGGAATATTCCTGTCTCAGGCTAGCTAGTTATAGAACATAGTGTACCTAAATTAAGGTCTAAGATTTTTAAAATGTTTACTTTTACGAGATTTTGTATTGAAGGTACGAGATATTTGACAGCCCTAGTACGAGATAAAAAAATCGGCATCTGGCAACCCTGCCTTAGGGTGATATAGAGGTAAATAAATATGGTAAGTATAGTAATAAGAATTGCTAAACCATAGTTAACTGCAAAAGTTAACTATGTAAAAAAACATAAGTTTACAAAGAGTACGAACTCTCTGAAGCTGTAGAGAGTAAAGTATAATAAAATAAAATGTGGTGGGTGCACTATGTCTAGTAGAATATTATTTGGCTATCGTATTCTATGAGGTCTAGGTGGTCTTAGTAACTCATTAAGCGTACTAACACGATGCTCTTCTATGTATGTATGTACCTATGTGACTTTCTTGAACTTGACTATTCTAGAACAACACGATAGTCCGAGAGCTGGCACCAATTTTTGGGTGGGTATTTGAAGCAAGCTGAAAACTTGTCACTTACCTCTCCTATTACACCCCAACACGGAACTGCAGACCTAGCTGATGGGTAGCGGGGCTAACTCTAACTTTTTTATATATATTTTTTTCTAAAAATATATTTAAGGCAAAGGCATTTTCTTTTTCTGAATCATATTTTTGTTTATAAATTACCACGCTTGGCAGGCGGGTTGGTGATCGCAGTATTATGTTGTACCACACAACTTCACACAAGGAAACGCTGCTGCCCGTTCCTTGACATACGAGTATTATAGATGATGTTATAACAATTGGGACCAACGGCTTAACGTGCTTTCCGAGGCACAAATACCTACCCAAAAATTGGTACAGTCAGCATCAAAAGTTGATGACCACATTTAGATTTCCAAAACCACTGAACACTTTACACCCATAAATCGCTGAACGAAATAGGCGCCAGTATAGAATGAACATCATTAAAGTTCAAAATTAACTGAACACTACTCGTCAAAGGTCACTGAACACCATTTTGTCAAAAATCGCTGATCGTTATAATACCCGAAAATATCATAACATTCAGTTTTACAAAAGTTACTGAACAATATTTGAAAATGCTTGTTTTAGTTATCTAGTACAATCACGGCAATGTCCAAAAATAACTTAACATAATAAAATAACAAAAGTTACTGAACTTTTTTATTTAACTTGCTTTGTATGTAATTTGTTCGGGTGGAATCTTGCAACTAAATTTTGAAGCACATACCCTCAACCGATTGAGCTGAAATTTTTCAAGCATATGTATATCGCGTGACAATGCAATAGTACCATGGAGCTGATCTGATGATGGAGTCGGAAGGTCGCCATAGGAACTCCTGTACCTACTGAATAAGATAGTCGAGTTTGGGCTCGTTTGTTTTGGGTTTATGAGCACTTTCCATTGCACATGATGACGAGGGTCTGATGAGGAGCAGGAACATTACCACTGGTACGCCCTTAATGCAAGCGCTAAGATGATCGAGTTTGGGCTCGTTTGTTTTGAGTTAGTGAGTATTTTCCATTGCACATGATGACGGGGGTTTGATGAGGAGCAGGAACATCACCACTGGTACGCCCTTAATGCAGGCGCTAAGATAGTCGAGTTTGGGCTCGTTTGTTTTGTGTTTAGGAGTACTTTCCATTGCACATGATGACGAGGGTCTGATGAGGAGCAGGAACATTACCACTGGTACACCCTTAATGCAAGCGCTAAGATAGTCGAGTTCAGGATCGTTTGTTTTGTGTTAGTGAGTATTGTCCATTGCACATGATGAGGGGGGTCTAATGAGGAGCAGGCACTTTACCACTGGTGCTTGCGTACGTCGTAATCGGTCGTACACACGTGGTGTAAATCTTAACCTTGTTATCATGTGAAAGTTTGCTGCGTGAATTTAGAAAACAATGTAGTTGACTGAGCTTATGTGCTTTACTAAGATGTGCGTGTCACTAAGATAAATGGAAAAGGAAATTAAACACATAAGTCCGAAGGCATATTTATTCGATAAAAAAAAATGGGAGTTTTGGCCAGTATAGTTTTCATTGATTCATTTTCATCGAAAATTAGTCCTAAACTGTCACCGCGTGGACGTTCACCCAGCTTATGTTATTTTATAATTATATAGTGATGATAGCTTTGATTTCCAAATCAGATGTTTTTGATCTTCGATTTTTATAAGTCAACAGGAAAAGCCCATCAGACCGAAAAACTTTTGCTAAGACGTCATTCCTATATGTTTTATAGTGTATGTGTATATGTATATGCGTAAATGCACTTCCAACGGATAACAAAAAAAAAATGCTGAACAACTTGCTAAGACGTCATTCCTATATATGTTATAGTGTAGCTGGGCTCTTGGAGTTCCACAGCAAGTGTTCCAGATCTTCAATTTTAATACGTCAACAGAGAGTGCTCATCAGTCTGAACAACTCTTGAAAAGACGTCATTCCTATATATGTTATAGTGTAGCTGGACTCTTGGAGTTCCACATCAGGTGTTCCAGATCTTCAAATTTATTGTCTCAGCAGAAAATGCTCATCACGTGGAACAATTTTTGCTATGTACCATTTTTGTATCTCTTATAGTTTGGCTGGTCAGTTGCGGTTCTGCATCAGGTGTTCAAGTTTCCAAGATAAATTATAGCCTATATGTTACCCAGAATGAATACCTATACAACAAAAAAATCATTCAAATCCGTCGAGTAGTTCCGAAGATTAGTGTGTACAAACAAACAGACAAACAGACAGTTTTTTTTTTTGGATTCGTGCTCAATTACTTTTTCTAAACACCCCTCAATAATTTTTTTTTTATATTTTCAATGTATAGACACAGTTTTTTTACTGTTTTATTATATGTATAGATATATATAAATTATAAAAGCTTGAGGCGTTCATTACTATATTTCAGTGCCTCAAGCTATTACAATTTATATATTTTGATATTTGAAATTGTACTATGAGTACACATAATTTTTTAATAAAAGCCTGTTTTAAAAAATATTTTTAAATTTTTATTTAATTTTTGACTTTTTAGGGTTCCGTAGCCAAATGGCAAAAAACGGAACCCTTATAGATTCGTCATGTCTGTCTGTCTGTCTGTGTGTCTGTCTGTCTGTCTGTCCGTCCGTATGTCACAGCCACTTTTTTCCGAAACTATAAGAACTATAATGTTGAAACTTGGCAAGTAGATGTATGTTGTGAACCGCATTAAGATTTTCACACAAAAATAGTAAAAAAACAAATAATTTTGGAGATCCCCATACATAGAAATGAAACTCAAAAAAAAAAATCATCGAACCCATACGTGTGGGTATCTATGGATAGGTCTTCAAAAATGATATTGAGGTTTCTAATGTCATTTTTTTCTAAACTGAATAGTTTGCGCGAGAGACACTTCCAAAGTGGTAAAATGTGTGTCCCCCCCCTGCAACTTCTAAAATAAGAGAATGATAAAACTAAAAAAAATATATGATATACATAACCATGCAAACTTCCACTGAAAATTGGTTTGAACGAGATCAAGCAAGTAGTTTTTTTTTAATACGTCATAAACCGTAAACCGCAATTTACCTTTCATTCATTCAACTATTATTAACATCGATCAAAGTTACAACGAACTACAAGAACTTGTATACTATGTTACTTGTTGTATTCTTGATATCAAAAATAGGTAGGCACTTGCAACTACGGAACCCTTCGTGCGGGATTCCGACTCGCACTTGGCCGGTTTTTAGACTTAAGCTTGTAACCCTATTTACAGCGGGTCACGCACGGTCGATGCCATCCGGTCATCATATGCAATCGAAAGTAGGTACTCATAAACACAAAACAAACGAGCCCAAACTGGACTATTTTATTCAGTACAGAAGTGAGTTCCTATGACCATCTTCCGACTCCATCATCAGATAAGCTCAAGGTACCATATACAAATACAATACAATACAAATATTTTATTGGAACCAAGAACAGATAATATACAGAATTGTGTGTACGTTAGCAGCTACATTAGTTTAGGAAAAACTGTGTCGCAGCTGTTAGCGCCCACCTCCGAGGTAGACAACAGTGTTCCATAGTTAGGTAATAATTAACAATAACAGTGGTATATTAAAACATTAAGAAAAAAAAAATACAAGGAAAATCTTATGAACTAATCAGATGACTTTGAGAGTGTGTATGTCCGTGTGTGAGTGTGTGTGTGTGTATTTTGAATGCGGGATTGTGTGTGTTTATAGAGTGTAAGGTTTGTAAAAAGAGTATATATTAATTTTAGTAATAAGAAATTTGAAATTTAGAAGGAATTTAATGGGTGTATTGGATGTTAAGACTCTACGAGACTCTCCAACTCCTCATAACTTAGATTACTCAGCCATTCGTGCACACATTTTTTGCATTTCCGTAGGGTCATAGGATATATATCTAATGTCTTGTTTATTTTATTATAAAGGTAAGGGCTCATGAAGTGGTATTGTCGACTCGTCATTAAATTACTAGCCGCCTCTGTTTCACAAACCCTATCCCATCTGCGCTTCTTCACTTTAAAATCAGGATCATATACAAGTTCTGAATGTTTTTGTAATAAGGTATTGAGAATATAGCTATGTCTCACTGTTGGAACCCTGCAAAGTTCGTACAACTCACGTGTGGGAAAGCGGATAGGCTTGTGCATCATCACCTTCAGAATTGCTCTCTGTGCCCTCTCGAGACGCAGCATTAAACATTTCCCAGCACAGCCCCAGGCGGTTATACAGTAACTGAGTAGCGAATGTGCCAAGGCAAAGTAGACCAGTTTTAGTGTGGGGATATCTGCGGACGATCTTAGATTTTTGAAAACAAAGATTAATTTCCTAACACGCGGGATCAGCAAGCCAATGTGATCGTGCCATGACATAGTACTGTCTATAGTTACCCCCAGATATTTTATACTGTTTGTACGTGCTATGCTATGACACGTACATGTCGAGTTTGATATAGAACTATATGTATGGGCAGTTATGGCAAAAGGCGACACTGGTTGCGATATTAGTCGCGGCGCGAAGGTTATAAATTTAGTTTTTTCTAGGTTGAGGGTAAGGAGATTATTTGTCAGCCAATACATGACCGTCTGGAGAGCAGACTCAGCATATCTACGGGTTTCTGACCAGTCTTTACCATGAACAAGTATAACGGTGTCATCTGCATAAACTATAACCTGAGAGTTAGCCAAGGATAGTCGACAAAGGTCATTGATATAGATGAGGAACAGGGTAGGCCCAAGAACACTACCCTGTGGCACCCCATGGCTGAGAAATTGTTCCTTACTTGTATATTTATCTAGTTTTATCACCTGAGATCGCCCACTCAAGTAGCTTTTAAAGATGTCGTAAGCTACTCCCCTTATGCCAATATCGTTCAACTTTCTCAACAGGATGGGGACCGAGACAGTGTCAAAAGCTTTACAGAGATCCAGAAAAATTGCTAAAGTTTTGTGTTTATTTTTAAATTTTTTTGCAATAGAGTTAGTAAATTCTAAAACCGCGTCTTCTGTACTTTTCCCTGGTCTGAAACCGAATTGATTATGAGCCAAGTAATTTATGGAATTAATGTAATTTAAAAGTCGTTTATTTAAAATTTTTTCAAGAATCTTTGATAGAGTTGTCAATACAGAGATCGGTCTGTAGTTACCGACACTGCCTCTGTCCCCAGACTTATGGATAGGATGAACTAGAGCCTTTTTGAAGGCAGTAGGGAAAGTCCCTGACGTAAGAGCTAGATTAAATACGTGGCAAATAACAGGCACGAGAACATGTCTAGCCGCTCTAATCAGCTTCGCCGATATGCCATCCCACCCTTTAGCGGAAGTGAGTCTGAGTCCAAGAACGATTTGCTCAATTTCATCATTGTCCGTAGTAAAGATAGCCATTGAATGCATATGCGATAAGGGTGGCTTAGCATTATATGATATATTTGAAGGGTTGTCAGCACTTGGTGGCGTAATTTTAGAAGCAAGAGTTTTTCCGACATTAGCAAAATATTCGTTAACAGTATCTACGGAACGGGATGGATCATCGGTTATAGATAAAAGCTCACAGGCTGGTGACTTATTTTTATGAAGGTTGGATATAGTTTTAATGAGGTTCCAAATTTCTTTTGGATTTTTGGAGTGTTTTTTAAATTCAGTTCGTTCGTATTGTCTTTTGCATTTTTTTAGCAGGTTGTTACAAAAATTCTTATAGCGAGTATATGTAATTTTGAGAATATCGTTATCAGGTTGCCTTTTTGTTTTTCGACACATCTTATCCCGGTTACGGATACACATTAGAAGCCCTGGAGTAATCCAGGGTTTAAGTATGCGTTTTTTACTAGATGTAGTGCAGGTTTTAGTGTTGTTGGTTACTACTGTAGATATAAGGTTCACTAACTCGTTTGCCGCACTATTTGCATCACGTGTGATTGATAACACCATCGTGTAATCCATACTTTCTAGATCCTTCACACAGGCATCGATATCTACTCGTCGGTACTGGTAGTAGCTTTTAGGAACATTAAATTGTGGCTCGCAAAAAACTGCGACCGGAGCATGATCGGTAATGAAGGAGTCTAAGACCACAGTGACAATAGGCTTATTAGGTTTAATAATGGCGTGGTCCAGGCAACTCTCTCCCCGAGTTGGAAAAACATGCCCCGGCAGAAATCCGTGCGAGGCAATGGTGTTTAAATACAAGTCCACATTTGTGTCTCTATTGTTTGGTGATATGTTTAAATTTAAGTCTCCTAGTAGTATGATAGTTTTGAAAGCGTTCAGAGCGTGAAGGGTCAGAGATAGACTGTCAATAAACCGGTGGATATTCCGATTTGATGGCGAACGGTATATAGCTACTAGCGCAATTTCATGAGAAAATTTAACAGTAATACAACTAGCATCAACTATCACAGGTTTATCAACAGTGCATCGCAGGCCCGATCTAATATAAACCACAACACCATCGTTCTGATTGCCGTACTCTGAGTTGAATGAATCGTAGCCAGGTATTGTCGGGATAAAAGAACATTTGCTTAACCAGCATTCCGACAGTATAATGACATCAAAACGCACCGATATTCTATCTAATAGAATAACAAGATTATTAAAATTACAGGTATTGCCTATGCTTCTAATATTTAAATGGAAAAATTTAAGTCCGTTCGATGGATTTTTACTTAGGTAGGTATTGCATTCTTCTGGTGAAAACATATATGATTGGGAAACTGACAGATGGTCAATATCCGCTGTAATAAAAGAATTTTCACTATCCATGATCTGTGTTAAGAGTTAACATTTTATTCTTGATTATATTATGCAAGTATGCAGTACCATGCATGTATATAACATGCAGGTTTTTAACAGTACTACTTTTATACCATGTCACAAAACAATGATAAATTATTGGAGTATTTCTGTCTACCCATTCATATAATAGGCGTGAGACTACACAAATATTCCTCCTACAGTATTTAATGATTAGTTTCTCTAAGTGTAAGTTTGTGCGTGTAGAGTGTGTGTGTGTAGAGGGTGTTAGGTAATATAACAAGTTTGAACAAAGTAACAAGAAAGATATTAAAAAGTACAACAAATTAATATAAGGCATGCAAAAATTGTAAGCAAGGTTTTTGTTAGAAGCCTTAGTTGAATAATACTTATTAATACAATCGGCTAGTCACTTAGAGTCGCTTAGTATGGGTATATCCGATTCATTTTTAACCAAAATATGAGGAGCTCCCTCTTTCTTGCGAAGGAAAATTTTCCCATTAGTTACCCAGCAGTAGCGGTAATCATTGCTGGTAGCAAAGTCCTTAGCTAAGAACAATAGCCTCTTCATTTTTTGTGAAAGGTTTTCACTAATATATATTTGTTTTGGCGTTCCACTAATGTGTAAGTGCTCTGTGGATAGCTTGCTAGTGTTGGATTTATTGTAATCTCTATACGTTCGAACAAATCTTTCCTTTTGTATGTTTGATATAAAATCGACAATAATTGTCCTATTGTTCTTATCAGTAGGTCCAATGCGGTAAATATCCTTAACGTCGTGCTTTTGCAAGGGAATATTAAGTACGGAGCCGACCTTAACTACGGTATCCAACAAGTAATTTTTGTTTTCCGACTTAGTCAAAGGTATATTACGTATTTCAACACAGCTGGAACGTCCTCGCTGCTCCAATTTTTCTAGTCTTTCCTCCAGAGATTTAAGGGATATTAAATTATTCTTCCGCTCTGTTTCTAGTTGAGTCTCTAATTGTTCTATATTAGCTTTTAAATTATCATAGTGTTCTGACAGATACGTTATAGTAGAATGAATTTGGGTATTTTGTAATTTAATTTCCTGTATAGATTCATGTATCTTTTCTATTTTTAAATTTTGTTGTTCTTTAAACTCGAGGAGCATGGATTTAATTTCTGACATGGAAATTGACTCTTGGTCAGTTCTAGCCTCAGAGCATTTGCGTTTACTGCGTTGGGTGATGTTGGAGAAGTCACAATCAGTGCCTGCTAATGTAACTTTGGTAGTAATGTTCGGTTCAGACGAGCTTGCCTGGAGTGGGTTTAGAAGCGGTGTCGATAACTTTCCTTGTGGCGTAGTAGCGGGAGAAACTGGAGGCGGGGTACGTTTCAACGGCATGTTGACAAGCCAAAATACTAGGGCTACAGAAAAGTGTTGGAGGTTTATCGTTTTTGATGTCAGAGGTGAGTTCGGCTAGTTGGTATAATTACAAAATTTTGGCAGACATTCAGTTCTTCACTAGTACTTCATGTATTTATTTATGATGCGTATTTATGGCAATGGTATCCAATAATAATAGAATATATATTTTTTTAAATGTTTTTTTATCACCATACCACTCAGAAGTACCAGGCGCACATAACTTGCAAGGCAGTGACAGCGACGACGTCACACGCAGGGGCGGGCTCTTGACAAAGATGGCGGTGCACGTACCTTTGTCTACGCTTACGGTGAGGTGTAGCGTGAGGGAGACAGAACGATAGCAGAACTTGTTTAGCAGGCGCTGCTGGAGGGCGTTGCCTGAAGATCCTAAGATGGCTGCTTCGGTTTAGACGATACGATCCTGCGACCCTCTTATGATTTATGCACTCCTAATATTTTTAGTGAATTAAATTAATAAAACTAGTATTTATTTGATTTAAATAAAAGTATAGCGGGACTGTTACACGTCAACTCGTCATCGAGGTCCGGAGGGAAGGGGAAATATTATTGCATTGTCACGCAATATACATATGCTTGCAAGATTCCACCCGAACAAATTACATACATACATTGCAAGTTAAATAAAAGCTTGTAAAATACACACACATATTAAACCCTTTTTTTTCAGTTTGTTCAGGGACTTATGAGATAAACGATAGTATGCTATTTTTGTCAAAAAGTTGTTCAGAGACTTTAGAGACGAAGAATGTTATGCTATTTTTACTATAATTTTGTTTAGCGACTTTTGAAAAGTGATGGTCACCTACTTATGGCCTTTTATGATAATCATTCATTTCTGGCGCTTGTCATGTTGAGCGATTTAGGTATATACGGTGTTCAGCGGTTTTGGAAATCTAAATGTGGTCATCAACTTTTGATGCTGACTGTACCAGCTCTCCTACTACTACTATTACCTTTATTGTGATTTCTTTAATTAAAGTTGTATACGTACGTAGTTGCCTGTAGACTCGTAACAATAGATATTATTACAGATGCGAGCAAAACAACATTTCGGCTACTGAAAACGTCTCAAAAGCAATTTGATAGGCGAAGTCTATTTTTATTAAAGTTTTACAAGTATCTTCTCGTGTTTCAATTAGAAATGCTTTACTTTATATCACAGACTAGACGGTCTAGAAACATTTGCAATAAGACGCGCGCAATTACTGTTATTAATTTATTAGTTAAGCACTCTTACTGCATGCTTGTACAATGTAAAGTCGGCAAATTAAGGTGAATGACATGGCTCTCAGCGTGGGTACCTGAAGTATCCTGAACCCAAAAAGACGTGTCTCTTGCAGTTAGTGTTTAGTCACAAACAAGTTAAAATAAAAATCATTTTAAAGAACCAATAATTTAAAAAGTTTTAGTGTTTTTTTTTATTAAACTCTAATAAACCGACCAAGTTCGAGTCGAACTAACGCACGAAGGGTCTCGTAACATATTCAAGTGCCTACATGTTGCCGTTATCGATATCAAGCAAAAAAAAAAATACATGTCTGTTGTATGGGAGCTCCTTAAATATTTATTTTATTTTATTTGTTCTTATAGCGGCAATAGAAATACATCATCTGTGAAAATTGAATCTGTCTAGCTATCGCGTTTCTTGAGAACAGCCTGGTGAGAGACAGACAGACAGACAGACAGCGCAGTCTTAGTAATAGGGCCGTTTTTACTACTCTTCGGGTACGGAACCCAAAAATGACAAAGTTTATGTTAGTTAACAATTGCAAAAAATCCTTGGAAACTACGCATCAGAATTTTTATGGTCTGACATTTTTAAGAGCCGTGGGGACCGGGAGCCAAATTAATTTATAAAAACCTCGCAGCAGCCCTCTTTAGTGCAGCACGGTTTCCGAGTGCTGGTTTTCACTTTGCACAGCAGGTAAGCATTGCCATTCAACGGGGTAATGCTGCCAGCATTCTGGGAACCTAACCAAGAAGAAAACTTAGTATTATTTTATGAGTTAGTTTTATTTAAAATTAGCTACTTTTAGTTATTCGCTCTTTTAATATATATTTTTTGTGAATGGTATTAATTTTCAACTTACGTTCGATATTGTAGTGATTTGTATGTTCAATGAAATAATGAGTTTTATTCAGAACTTAGGTATATATTATTATTTTTTCACTTTTACTTGTCAGAATTACAATGTAAGAAGATAAATTAATAAATAAAACCATAACTAACCGATAATTCTTACTCTGTAAAATATCCGACTAGGTAACTAACAGTAGTAGGTAGGCAATAGCAAATCATACAAATCTACAGACTGGATAGGTCCGTCAGTCCTGTGATATTTTTTGCAATTATTATTAACCAATGTTATTATTATAAAAAGAAATTAAAACCGCATCCAATTCACTATATCTTAGTGGCACACACCTGAGGGCACCTTTATGGGGTTTTGGACTACGACCCAGGTTGCCACTGAGGTAAAAAGGTAGATGTATAAAGAGGATGTGATCACTGGCACCGACTACAGGCACTCAATCACAGGGCAGGCGTAGCGGCGCAACGCGGTCCTCGCCGGCGAGAATCCTACCCTAGCTAACCTGCAACCTTTCACTGGCTACCTAAGTTCTTACAACTACTAAACTTTTTTATCTACTTCTAAACTCTATACCTACTACCGTGTGGTTTCTGGCTTAGCTTATATACCACTCCATGTTTTCCAATGGGTGTCGTAAGAGATGACTAAGGGATAGACAGTTGATGTAGCAGTAACTATCAACTCAAGTTTTGTAAGCATATTACTGCGATCACAAATCCATCTGTCGAACATGGTGATTATGGCAATATCCATCAACCACCCTGGCAGGTCTGTTAAGAGGAGGCCTATGTTCTCTATGTTGAACTAGGGAAACAACGGTGTGTTGTTTACCTAGTTCAACACACCGTTTACTAGGTAAACGGTGTGTTGAACTAGTCTATACAAGGAAATTTCACATACCTGAAAAAACACCTAAATTGTCCTCATGAAAATCAGTAGTTTTTGATATATATAATAATATAATCTTCGTGTCGCAGCGGTATTTGTCTGGCTTTCAGGGTCGAGGGTTCAATCTCCACGCCGGACTAGAAAATCTTTGTGCAGATTCTAAGCGTTCTCGTCTGATTGGCTGAGGAACTACCCCCCTGTGCCACGGAAAACACGTTAAGCCGTTTGGTATGACATCATCTATAACAATCGTATACCACTGAATGGGCAGCAGCGGTCCCTTGTGTGTTGCAACATAATACCCGCCTCCTAAGCGTAAGGTGACTAGGGCAAAAACCCTCCCTCGGGAGGAGGCCCTTGTTCAAGAGTGGACATTATACGGTCTGATGATGACACAATCCAGACAGACGCATTGGGATATTTCTGCTTATAACAGTGATTATACATTTCAATAAACACTTGTATTATTTATTTCATTTTATTGTTATTAGAGTAACTTAGACAACCTCCGTAGCGTAGCGGTATTTGGCTCGTTTTAAGTCTCGGAGGTCGTGGGTTCGATTCCCACGCCGGACAAGAAATCTTTGAGTAAATCCTAAGATTTCTTTCCGGGTCTGGGTGGTTGAGGGACTACCCTCCGTGTCTCGGAAAGCACGTTAAGCCGTTGGTCCCGATTGTTATAACATCATCTATAACAAGCGTATACCAGGGAACGGGCAGCAGCGTTTACCTGTGTTTAACAACATAATACTGCGGTCATCAATCCGCCTGCCAAGCGTGGTGACTATGGCAAATACCCTCCCTCGGGAGGAGGCCCATGTTCAGCAGTGGACGTTGTACGGGCTGATGATGATGATGAGAGTAACTTATTAAAGGTGAATTTTTAGTATCTAATGCAACTCAACCGAGGAGAACGTACAGTTTTTACATCGAATATTTATGGACGAGGCAGATTTCAATTATACGAATATTAATATATTTACATTCATTAGCTTTATTAACTGTTATCGCAATAAAATTTAATGTTACAAAATAAGTAATATCTCATGTTTATATGTATTTTGCAGAAAACTATCTAATTAAATCGTTACAATAATTGTAATGCGGTTTCACCGACTAGCTCTAGAATAAAGAATTTAAACAATTAAACATAAATTTAATATTTTTCAGATTTTTATCTCTGTAATACGTATATAAATCAGGATTGTAATTAAAATAATTAACACCCAAGTTTCTGAATTAAGAAACATCCGGACGGGATCGCATTAAAATTATTTTGCAAGGAAGTGGAATTATTATTCTTATACTAGCTGACCCGATAGACGTTTTAGTATCTTAACTAAAACTCTATATTAAATTGTTCTTTTTTTAATATAAGGCGGCGACGCGATGTGCAATAAGAACAACATTCTGTCAACTTTAGGTATGTCATACGCCTTAAGATTACATTAAAAAAGTTTATATTGTCAAAAGCACTAAGATTTGTAAATTTTATATGGTGGTTAAATTTTCTTAAGTTTGGTTTTCCACGCAATTTTCTTATTTTTTTCTTTCATTAGAACCTTCTCCTGACTATGACAAACATAACAACAAAATAATTAGAGTAACAAATCACCCGTTCACGCGTTATGCCGTGACCAAGGGAAATAGGGACTTATTTATATATATATGTATAATAGATTATAGATATAATAATAAAACGCTTTGTCCTGAATGACTATCTGGTGGATCAATGCCGATGCTTGATATATATATACACCTGAACCTTGCAGGGTATATCATCACTACATACCTAGTATAAAACAAAGTCGCTTCCCGCTGTCCGTATGTATCCTTGGACCATTAAAACTATGCAACGGATTCTGATGCGGTTTTTTTTAATAGAGTGATTCAAGAGGAAGGTTTATATTCATTATATCAGCATTCCACCCGTGCGAAGCCGGTCGACATATATATAAATAACGTAGAGTTTCGACTAGGAAGGATTGTATAAATCTTACCCCTAAAAGAAAGACAGGAGGTGGATAAGTTTGTATGGAGAAGTGGATATCTACGCGGAAAAATCGCGTTCAACATAAAGTACGAATGTAATTCTTTGGTATAATACTGGTTTTGTGGCGAATGTTAAGATGGTGGCTTCGATTTTTAAAGTGTCACGGCTAAATATTGACCGGCTGATCAATAGGAAAGGAAACAGAATTGGCCCTGACCTAGATGGTAGGTTATTAACCGGCTGTTATAAACAATGATTCAATTGATAGTTTCAGAAGGTTACAGCAGACGGTCACAACCTTTGTGTGGCGGTTCACACGACGTTCATTTGTTTATTGTGACGAATTATTTTAGACATTATAATGATACATCATAGATAGACAATAGGTACATTCTGCAAGAAATGTTCTATGTTTCTATTTAATGTTTTATTGGAATGTTTTATGGATCTATCTGAATTGTGAATACATGACCAAATCTGAACCTGTGTACAAATTCACATATTATATGGGTTGTGAGACCTGTGGCTTATATAAGCTCTGTGGTATAATATCAACGACAAAGTTTTGTTATCGTTATGGAAATTGAAATAAGTTCCCTTATAAATTAAGTCATGGTGCGTTGGCATAGTTTAATAGCAACTATCTTCCCGCACGCGCTTTCATCCGCGTAACTCCCCTTCCCGTGGGAATTTCATTATTAAATATAGCTTGAAGACGTAATAACTATTTATTAATCTGTTCTTATAGCCTTTATCGACAAATGGGCTATCTTACACTGAAAAAAAATCATATCGGTCCAGTAGTTTAGTTTAGTTTAAGCAAAAAAAGAAACAAACAAACTCTTCAGCTTAAAATTTTTGTATAAGAAGTATAAAATTAAATATTATTTGAATTAAGATTATATTTGGTATAATTTTGAAATTAGGATCTCTAGTTTTCTATCGATATTAATTTAATGGAAATTGAAATACGCGTTCCCGTATGAATCAAGTCAAGCTGCGGTTATGTCACTATAAAGAATTTCTGATATCAGGAGATCAGTCGTATATCTAGGAGTTATCCATGAGGAAGCGCATATATACATAAATAATAATAATTAATAAATAATAAATAATTGTATTGTTAAATCCTTTAGGATAAAATAGCACATAACCTTCTACAGATATACACTGGGCAAATAATTTCAGAAGGATGACCATTTAAGCTAGATGTAAAATGAAACTGCAGGTGACAGCAAAATTAGACGTGTCTTTTGCAGGGAGGTCGACAAACTATGCAGTTATATACTACGTATTACCTGTATAACTGCATTGCTGTTTGTTGGCTGTTCTTAGTTGTTTAGGAATTCTGTAGATTACTCGGGTGCAGTGAACGTTTTAAGAATAACACTGAAAACTTAGGAATTCAAGAGGAGATTCTACATAGTTAGTCAAGTACATAGAATCTAGTGGATATATTAATCGAGAAGGACTTTGAACTTTATTTTACTTTCGCGAGACAAGCTCTAAAGTGGCCGGCGTAAGATAAATATACATAATCTTTGCTACTGTGTATATTTAGAATAGACCATCTCATGTCTTCAAATTTGTGTCGTAAGATTCGACTAAGGCACGTACAGCTGATGATCATCAATCCATCTGCCAAGCGTGGTGATTCAACGAACCTGGCTTACCAAGGTCCGTTAAGAGGAGGCCTATGATCAGCTGTGGACGAAAACGAGCTGATACATAGACTACTATTATAAAGAGGCAAGATTTCATTGTTTGTTTGCATTGAATAAGCGTCGTATTGAACCGATTTTAAAAATTGTATCAGAATATTAGAAAGCTACGATGTCCTGGAGTATTGTTACTACAGGACAACGTAGCTTTCTAGGCTTTTTTAGGCTATATTTAATGATAAAATTCACACAGAAATGGGAACTATGCAGGTCGCTTATCATCATCATCATCAGCCCTTATAACGTCCACTGGTGAATATGGGCCTCCTCCCTAGGAAGGGTATTTGCCATAGTCACCACGTTTGGCAGGCGGGTTGGTGATCGCAGTATTATGTTTGACCACACAAGGAAACGCTGCTGCCCGTTTCTTGATATACGATTATTATAGATGATCGATGTTATAACAATCGGGACCAACGGCTTAACGTGCTTTCCGAAGCATGGAGAGTATTCCCTCAACCAACCAGACCCGGAAAGAAATTTTAGAATTTACACAAAGATTTCCTGTCCGGCGTGGGGATCGAACCCCACCACCGCTCGAATGTTAATTATTATTGTACTTGTGTTCGATATAGCGATGAATCCGTTAAGTTAAGTTTTAAAAAATCCAAACTTCAGCGTAATCCTATCATGGGGTTGATTGACATATTGATAGATCAGTCAGTAACAGTTGCCTTTCGTATAAGATTATATTTATATGAACGCTATAAATTGTAATTATTTCTCCCGATGCTCTGTAATTATAAATAAATGAACACAACGGCTATAATTCCTAATTAAACTAACTAACAAGGTAATTCGATGAATTAGGTATTAGGTTCGTCCGGAGCTACTAATTTACTGGCTGAAATTATCATGACACCACTTTTTTATGTTTATCGCTGGTTTAGTGGTTTTGCCAACTTGAAGTACTTAAAATTTGTTTATTGTTTGGGATTTTATTTTTATTTCACACAAAATTAGTTTCATATTTCGCAGAGAACCTGTTAATTTAATAATTAATAGGATTAAAAGCGATGTGCTTTGACAAGAACTCTTGTGAAGACAAGCTCCGTGGCGTAACAGAACGGTTTCGCTTTAGGTTCGATCCCCTCGCCGAATAAGAAATCTTTGTGAAATATTTATTTCCTTGACTGGTTGGTTGAGGGACTACCGTACATGAAATGAAATGAAAACGTTTATTGATAATGTAGACGAATTGATCGTACTTATTATAAGTCAAATACAATGATAAAAAGAAAAAAAATCTTGACTAATTAATTAGTATATTCTTCAACAGTAATGTTATTAAATAGAATTTAAATGTACCAATGTGGCATGTGATAGTGTATTATAAATATAATTGGAATCAACCAGCGCGGGCTGGGATTAGGTCAGAGGGGGGGGGGGGGACGCGTCGCGAGCCTCGCCTTGCAAGTCGACCGGACCCTATCCTAGCTTCCTACAAGTCTTTCTCTATCTACCTACGTTGTGACACTCGGAGAAGAAAGACTATGAGAAACTCCGAGATCATTTGTTATTAACATTTGACATGCCTCGCAAAGGACGCTAAGCCCAATTGTTACAAACTCATCTATAAAAATCGTATACCGGGTAACGGGCAGCAGCGTTTACCGGTGTTTACATGATTCTGCGGTCACCAATCCACCTGCCATGCGGGGTGACTATGGCAAAAATCCTGCCTCGGGAGGAGTAAATGTTTCGCAGTGACCGATATATGGGCTGATGATGAAGAACTCTCCTACAGAAAAAGAGAAATAGGGAAAATATATTACCCTCTCTAGTTCAAGACCACAATATACTGGTTCAACCTCCGTGCGTAGCGGTATTAAATTCTAAGATTTTTTCCGGGTCTAGTTGGTTGAGGGAATACCCTCCGTGCCTCGGAAAGCACGTTAAGCCGTTGGTCCCGATTGTTATAACATCATCTATAATAATCGTATACCAAGGAACGGCCAGCAGCGTTTCCTTGTGTGGCACAACATAATACTGCGGTCACCAACCCGTCTGCCAAGCGTGGTGACTATGGCAAATACTCTCCCTCGGGAGGAGGCCCATGTTCAGCAGTGGACATTATACGGGCTGATAATGATGATGATGATATACTGGTTTATTTCCGTTGTGTCACACCCCGGCCTATTTGAAGGTTATGTATCCCCCAAAATCAAAGTTAGTAATTGCTTGATACGCTCTGCAATGCTGCAGATCTTATTCAGTTTAGTTATCATTAAGAGCTGCTGTAGTAATTAACTTCACCTTAACTTGGTATCGAACAAGTATAGTAAATCTAAAATTCTCATAAAAAATCATCGGATTTTCGGCAGACAATTATAGAGCCTTAGGAAGTCTAAGACTGAAAAAGTTACTACGTAGGTCTTTGATCTTTAACGATAATACGCTGTTCACTGCTTTGTTAACGACGCACGCACCTATATCAATCATTCCTTAACATTTAATAGAAGTGTATCTTATCTTCAAATCATAATGTGTGACCTCGAATTTCGAAATTCAGCTAGCGTTGTGTATGGTAACATCCCACTTTTGTCTAAATTATATACTTCCTGTTTGACTGCCGAATGGTTACCGCTTTCGCCCTCGTAGACAATCTAGCCAGACGCTACGCTTGGCTGCCTGAGAAAAATGTGTCTACCGACATAATAGTAACAATGAAATACCATTAGAAATCGCATCTAGTTTGTACGTTTTTAAAGAGATTAATTAGTCTGGTCATATTGATCATTTACAACACAAAAGCAATGAGACTTGTAGGCAAGTAAGTAGTTATTTTAATTTAATGAGCTAATCGTTGAATACTAAGTACTGGCGAAAGTGTGTCATAACATTTTCGGCTTAGAACAGATCACTACATATTTTCCTATAGCTATAGTAAGAGAGGACTAAAGTAATTAAACTAACACACATTCGATTCAGCTCAAAGATTCTTCGATTTTACTGCAATGACCAATCCGCCTGTCAAGCGCGGTGATTACGGCAAAATCCCTCAAAGGTCTTTTGAAGAAGAGGCTCTTATTAGTAGTGGATGTAAATGGGCTGACATAATATGATACCTGATTAAATGTATTTGGCCAGTCTATGATAACATATGGCTAACAATTTTGCGAGTATTTTTAGACGATCATATATAAAAAAGGAGGTAAGTCTTTGTATTTCTGTAAAAATGTGTACCTTATGATAATATTGGAACGGTATGAATTAAAGAGTAGATTTACGAACAGAATTGTGACCTGACGTCGCATCTTGCCTCAGCATCCCTAAGAGGAATCTTTTTTTTTAATATTTCTTATCGGATGCCAATATCAAGATTTCAGATCTCTACGATCACCACCCTAAGTTGTGCCTTGATCCATCAGTTAGACATTCTGGATAAAGCGTTTTATTTATTCAGATAGGGATAGGTTGCCTTGCAAATATGGAAGGGCGGCATAATCCAGTCCATAGAATACTTAAAGTACTATTATAATTTAACGGTAATTTAATTTCTTAAAGAATTAACAATTTTAAACTATCAATAGAATTCGAATCTGCAATCTTAGATAAATCATTCCCTTTAGAAATGTGGAATGAATTGAAATAAATGTCGATAGTCAGTTAACATTTAAGTCAAGAATTGAAATCAAAATATTCTTTATTCATATGGTAGTAAAAATTTTAAGTGATGAGTTGAAATCAAAATATTATTTATTCATATGGACAATTTTAAATCATGTGATGTGATCAATCCTTATGATGCGTTCCTTTTTTTCGACCACGAATTCTAGATATTGCAACTCTGAGAAGAAATGACAAGAAATTAAGAGGAATCCTTTTTTTAAATAAATATTCAGTAAATGACTGAGTCTTTGTCTTGAA
Organism: Nycteola revayana; assembly: GCA_947037095.2. Lineage (NCBI taxonomy): Eukaryota > Metazoa > Arthropoda > Insecta > Lepidoptera > Nolidae > Nycteola > Nycteola revayana. Next base: position 9,351,915 of record OX344847.2, read on the forward strand.
TTTTAACTGATTTTACCAAAGAGCAGGTACCTTCATCGTCATCATCATCATCAGCCCGTATAACGTCCACTGCTGAACATGGGCCTCCTCCCGAGGGAGGCTATATGCCATAGTCACCACGCTTGGCAGGCGGGTGGGTGACTGCAGTATTATGTAGTAACACACAGGGAAACGCTGCTGCCGGTTGCCTGGTATACGATTGTTATAGATGATGTTATAACAATCGGGACCAACGGCTTAACGTGCTTTCCGAAGCACGGAGGGTAGTCCCTTAACCATCCAGACCCTGAAAGAAATCTTAGAATTTACACAAGGATTTCTTGTCCGGAGTGGGGATCGAAACCACTATTTCCGAGATTTAAAGCGAGCCAAATACCGCTACGCTACGGAGGTTGTAGGCACCTTTAAATACTGTTCATTAATTGTTCTATCTTTTTCGTTACAAACGCGCTTTTGATTTTAAAATTGACCTCGTCTGCTATAGTGTTAGACTGGAGATAAGATATATGTATGTTTTTGTTTTATCACTAAGTTTACCCGTAGCCAGTCAGTTGCGTCATTTCCGCATGTCTGTCGGAATATCCGTATAAAGTGATACGGCTTATCTGGTCTGGGTTTTTATTGTCAAAGTAATTAATCACCATTTTAATAAGGGATATCTTTTCTTTTATTCAAGGTTTAAAGAACTGATTGACGCGAAATCAGACTAATATTATAAATGCGAAAGTTTGTATGTGTGGATGTATGCATGTTTGTTACCCTTTCACACAAAACCTACGGAATGGATTTGGCTGAAAGTTTATACGCGGATAGTTTATAAGTTGGATTTAAATAAAGGCAACAAAATAATAATATTACGCTCCGGCTCACTGGAGCAGAGTGACGCGCGTAAAACCTACGGGCGCAGATTGTTTATAATATTGTAACTATGGTGAGGAGTTGGGTAGTAGTACTTAGTAACCTATTTTAGTTTGTCACAATCACCCATCAATTTTTTTCCACTATATAGGTATTTATTGCTACTAATATAATTCATAATGCGCACCACCTAATTTTTTAAATTATTTAAACATAATCGCTTAGATTTATTTAAACCGATATTCATTAAACAATTTATAGATCTTTCTTTTTCTGTTTACTCATTTCTAAACATTCATATGTTTAAAATAATTATTATTTAATATATTACTTAATTAATAAATAGTATATTATTTTCTTAAGTTTTAACTAACTAATTTCAGGGCTTTATTCGTTATTCTACTTAACTTACAATATTCAATGATCCAAACTCTATATAAAAGTTAAAATGAAATACCTATCAGAAATGAAACGTGTTCCGCTAGAAAATGGCGTGACGATAATGGAGTGACGTGAATGCGTCTCGCCACGTGGCAGGCGCCAGATGTCTAGACGGCGAGTCACCTGGAGACTCGGAGGCTCTTCAGGAAAGCTGTATTCTTATGCCTAAAGCCTTATCTCCGAACCTAGTACATACCTACGTCACTACCATAGTAATGTATGTACAGTAGTTTGTTTGGATTGAATATTGACTCTGGAAACATAGAACCGATTTCACAAATTCTTGATCCAAAAAATTCATTAGAAATCTACTAAATAAAGTTAGCTAACATAGGCTAACTTCCTCCTCACTCCTCACTTCCTCTTCACCGCATCCTCCTCTGACAGATTAACATAGTTTTAAGTGAGTGGTATATTTTGCAATATTTTGAAGAATTTTTATCTGTCATTTAACCATGAATCTAGTTATGAAAAGAAAAGACTATAGAGATATTTATTTTTAAATTTCGAGTTTCTTTTTTAAGTTTAATATTACGGGGTTGTTCGAACCCTAAAATATGATTCAACTTTCATTTTGACATAATAGGCTATATATTTATTATTTATAGGTTTATTCCAAATTGTCCTTGTCATGAATAAATGTGCACCTACTCTTCTTCTTTTCTCTGCACCACCCTAAGGTTGACTGGTAGAAAATGCCTTTGCCATTAAGACCGCCTCTGTACGCTTAGTTATAACGTGCATAAAATTTAAATAAATATATATTATTTAGCTCTAAATGTACGTCTAAGTCTGGTATATGTAATGATTAATCGGAAAAAAATACCTGGGTAGTAACATTTAGAGCAGCATCGCGAAAAGTAGGTTATCTTGTGAAAATTCAGGAATCCAATTTTATATACCTACCTACCTAGTTTATGCACTTTTACAGTTAAACGATTACTTGTACTACTAATTGAAGTAGATAGAATATATTATAGTCATGCCGAATCATGATTTTAAATTTGATTCGTAGGTTTGTTTATATTTTTGTCAACAATAGAAATAAAATGTTTACTTTAACAGCCCGTTTAAGTCCACTGCTGAACATGGGTCTCCTCTTAACGGACCTTGATAAGCCAAGATCGTTGAGGGATATGGTCATAATCACCACGCTTGGTGGATAGGTGATCGCAGTAAGATGGTGTGTATCCTTGAGCTGACAGATGTTGCTGCCCATTCAACAGCTGTATGTCCCGTAGTCGTTTCTTTCGACCTCCAATGCGAAGACATGGGGAAGTCTATTCTAAGGCGGACACCACACACCTGATGTATATCAATATGTTAAGAGTAGGGACATAGTGTCGAAATTCATCCAGTTAATTGAATAATTAAAAAAATAGCATTCTGCTGTCATTTTCTATATAAACAATCATCATCATCATCATTTCAGCCGTAGGACGTCCACTGCTGGACATAGGCCTCCCTCATAGATCTCCAGTTGTTACGGTTTGAAGCGGCCTGCATCCACCGTGATCCCGCGGGCTTAACCAGATCATCCGTACATCTAGTAGGTGGACGTCCTACGCTACGCTTGCCGAACCGCGGTCTCCATTCGAGAACTTTTCGACCCCAACGGCCATCCGTTCTCCGTGCTATATGGCCTGCCCATTGCCACTTCAACGAACTAATCCGTTGGGCTATGTCGGTAACCCGCGTTCTTCTACGTATCTCCTCATTTCTGATTCGATCTCGTAGAGAAACCCCGAGCATAGCCCTCTCCATAACTCGTTGAGCGACTCTGAGCCTGTTCATAAGGCCTATAGTAAAGGACCACGTTTCAGATCCATAGGTCATCACTGGCAACACACACTGGTTAAAGACTTATACTACTTATCTATAAACCATAAGTATGCGTAATTTCATACTCTTTCGTCCGCGCAATTTACATAAATATTATAAAAGTTTTGCTTGACGTATATATATTTATATATAATTTGTCAAGTTGAAGGGTAATTCTAGTACTACTTTTCTTTTTTTTTGTTGTCCAGGGGGAGATGCATTTACGCATTCCCACCGCCGCTGCAGCGTATTCGCGCGCTGGTGGTGGGATATGTAGAACTCGCCCTCTCCATAGCGTGGTATGCTAAACTCATACCACGAGGAGAGGACACTCCCCGGATCTGCCGTTGTCGGGGGCCGGGTACGCATTAGCGATCCGACCCATAGATAGACCCATATATTACCTTCCTACCGACTAATTTAAAGAGGGACGCTTAAATAGTTTTAACAAACTAACTAAGTTAGTTACAGATACCTACTTATTTGGCGATTTGAGAAAAGTGTGACGGAAACCACCAGATCTGCGGCAGGCTTTTGTGGTTTTAGTGGATAACCTAATGCTGTTCGAGGTTAATTTATGGAAATTTACATAAATGAGTAGTTATTAATTTTAATTATAAACGGGTCTGAAATGATGCAACTTTGTATCGATTTAAATCAGTAATGCCATTCCAGATAGTATGCAGAATGTGGAATGACCTTACTGTTATCTGCCTACACCGAAAATAACACGTGAATATTGTAATGATTATAAGGAAAACCAATAAGTACTACTACTTTCTTGCCATCATCAGATTCAGTTCAGGGCCTTTTTAGGGGACATATCAGTTTAATCTTGATTTATTTTCCTCCTGTACTCCTCGTTTAGTTTAGTTCGAGTTTTACTTGGAGATCTTGGGTTTAATCTTTCGAACATTTCTTTCCGAATTTGATTAGTTGAGGGAATACCCTCCATGCCTCTGAGCACGTTAAGTCGTTGGTCCCAATGGTCACGCTGCGTAAGCGTCGCGTGTTGCTGCCGTGTGACGTGTGTGCAGCGAGTGCGCGGCGCACACGCGACGCTCGCCTTGGCGTTTAACCCCCTTCAGTCAAGTCAGTCACAATTTGGACAGTGCCGTGTTAGCTCACGTTAATCACGTGACTCGAGCGCCGCGTGCGCGCTGCGTGCACTCTCCACACACGCCGCAAAGCGCGACGCTCACGCAGCCCGCTCGCGGCGCGCGCATGACGCCCGCGTTACTCACACGCCCGAGGATCGCGCACGCCTAATTTGGGGTCAGGAGCGCGTATTGCGAACGAAGCAGGATTCTTATTTTTTTTGGATAACGCGCCCACCGGGACCATTGCTTTGTTGGCCGCGGCACCAGGACATGACGCTCGGAACCGGGACGTATGGCAACCCTAAACTAATGTGACGGTCGCTTAAATGATGCAACTTGATGTCGTAAATCGACATCAAGTTGCATCATTTGTTTTCTAAAAACAGTCAATTATCACGTTTTTACTGGCATTCTGCATTCTTGTGCTTTCCTACAACCTTCGTAGACCCGATGACGCCATGACGTCTCAGAGGCCCTTGAAGTACAGCGATATTTTAACAAAACTCCCTTAAAAATCAAACTATTCTTTATTCATAGTATAGATGTTTGAAATATTTTAACTAATAGTAAAAATATACGCAAGACCAGCAGATCTTGCGTATCTTTTTACTATCAGTTTTGTACGTGGTAAATTTGAGAAGAACTGGCATGAAGTTCAAAAGAAATCCGCAATCCTTCCGGATTACGGCCTTACCGAGTCCAAGCCCTACAGGGAGCGCAAGTTGCTTAAAAGTTATTTTAAACTATTTAATAAGGCTGGCAAATGCATCGTAGCTAAAACATACTTATTTTGTCCGTCAGAAAAAAAAGTAGCACCTCATCTCGGCTTCTCGGCCAATGTACACTAATGTTTGTCAGCATATTTAAGTGCATTAAAATTTCGTGATATTGAGATAAGTGGATATTCAAGTGTGCTAAAAGTGTTGCTTCATAAAAAGTAACGGTTGTCTGTCTGGCTCCGATATATTTACACTGCATTTTACATGGAAGAATTCAACCTGTAAGCATTAAAGTAATGAAAATATATGATGCACCGTAATATTGGTAATGAATGATACAGATTTTATGATAGACCTTACATTCTGTGCCTATTATCATCTAAGGCGATTTAGTTCCATTATAGTGCTATATTTTTTCCCATACATACATTTACTTATAACGTAACCAAAAGAAATAAAAATAAACTTTAAAAAAATTAAATCATAGTCGCCCAAAAGCTGACCATAAAATTTTTAAAAGTATTATAGGGTCACTCAACTTAAACTAACCAAAAAAAAAATGGTATCGCGCATTTTTCTTTAATTTTTTCTTATATGTATATTTGAAAGTTCAAATAATAAAAAAAAATGTTATTGTAACACGCAACTATTGAACAAACAAATGTTGTCTTTTGCAAACAAACAATGGAAATTAAATCTTCCTACGTTATAATATGGGATAATTTTCGCCTTAAAGTTCATATCAACTCATTTAATAAATTCTAACTGAATTATTCTTACAGCATTCTACCAGATTGATTGTATAAACTATAAAGAAGCCTCAATTTTCCACAAAGCCGGTATTGACCTCATTAAGGCGTAGACAGTGTGACATATAACTAAACAAACATTTGCCCAGACGAGTTATAACAAACGAGGCGTATCAAGCTATCACTTTTGCTGATAACGAAGATACCCGCTATCAGCCGACAGATGTAACACGTCGCTGACACAACATGTACTGTCAGCAGGAAAAATAGGTACAGTATATTAGAATTTTGTATTTTCAATTTCTTCAGTTCAACAGCCCGTTTACGTCCACTGCAGAACATGGGCCTCTACTTTACAGACCTTGGCAAGGTAAGGTTCGTTGAGGGATATTACTATAATCACCACGCTTAGTAGGCGGATTGATGATTGCAGTAAAATATGAAGTAACCTCGAGTTGATAGACGCTGCTGCTCATCCATTAGGTGTTTGTCCCTGGGTGTCTTTTCTAAGCTGTAAATCACACGAAATAATTTTCAATTTATTAAATAAATATACAATATCTATGCCCTATTTTATGTTTTGAATAATAAAGTACAAGAAAAAATCGTTTGACCATGTATAAAATGAGTGTCATATGGCGATAACAGGTGGTGATAATATAATCTTAACTGTATCGTTTTATAGCTGCCAGTACAGTCAGCTAACAAAATATGTATGCAGATTTCATATTTTTATGAAATATCATGCTATTTAGCATTTTTTTAAATTTTATAACAATAATCTAATATAGTGCCACACTTTCATCGGTAAATATCAGGTGAAATTTGCATCCATTTCTATTTCTTCTTATCTATGTATCTCGTCGCTAACTTGTAGATACTATTGATGTTATATTTATATTTAAACAAAAATGTATTGGTAAAGTACATATTTAACGATATAAACTGATTGATGGACTGGTTGATTATAATAATTTTAGATTTTATAGGATTTCTTTGCAGTTAACTTCTAGACTTAAGGCAAAACTTGCACCTAGACTAGGACAATAAGGTAAACCTAAAACGTTGATGTACTTTTGATAGCAGCCCGTTAACGTCCACTGTTGATCATGGGCTTCCTCTTTACAGATCTTGGCAAGCCAAGACTGTTGAAGGATATTGCCATAATCACCACGCTTGTCTCCTTTTATTGTTCCAGCTGACTGTACATGTCTGCAGTAAGTACAGATAGATATGAGGAATATATTGGATTTTGTAGGAATTGATAATATTATCAGTATAATTATAGAATGTGTATGATGAATGATATATGCGTGGAACGATTATACTATCCATAAATAGGCGAAATAACACTTTTTAAATTGTTTTAATATGATTAAGGATGGTTTTACTAGACCAAGAAAAAAATATGGCAAAAAGCTCATAAATTAATATTTTAAACTTAACGTGATATATAGATACAAAAACGGTGTAAGCCATCTTGGTGTATAAATTATCTGTATCACACGTCATTTCTGCACCAATGACGTCATGACTGATAAGGAAAGGATCCCGTACAAATTATATTCTTATAATTATACTGTATTATTAATTTTACTGAGTTATTCTTATAATTATACTGATCCAATAATTTTATTAAATTAAACAAAGAAGATAGTAATTAGCACTTTGTTATCTATGAGGCTGCAAAAAACACAGATAAAGGTCCCAGGTAAAAAAAACAAAATCGGTTCACTAAATCGAAATATTACCCGATACAACCTCACAACCTCATAAACTTTACCTCTGTATACTATTATGGTACAGAATTATAGATGACATTCCTGTCAACTACATACCGTAGTAATAATAAAGTACGGTATGCACATACAGGTGAAAATTAAATTTGGGTGCACCCAGCATGATACCTATCTCTTTGTTGTATTTCCTATTTACCGTTTTTCGAGTACCGTAAAAGTATTAAAATGACTGTCTGGCTATTTCGATTAATCATTACGAATCGAGACATTTGAATGAATGAATAATTTTATAAAATGTGTATTTTCATCAGTTCATAGTACAATAATGCATCAATATCTATACTTTGTTGGCATGTTTGCTTGAACGCGCTAATATCAGAAAGTGCTGGTCCCATTAGAAAAATTCTTTCAGTTTTAGATAGCCCATTTATCGAGGAAGGCTATTTGCTATATTTTATTATGAATTTCTTACAGGAACTGGAGATAAGCGCGTAAAACTGCGTCCGGAAAGCTAGTTGTAAGATAAAGACGGTCAGTTCCAGTTGGGAAAGCTTTATATTATACTAGCTTCACCCGCGTAACTCCCCTTCCCGTAAGAACTTGATAATTAAATAGAGCCTTCCTCGATAAATGGGCTATCTAAAACTTAAATAATTTTTCAAATGGGACCAGTAGGTACTTTCTGCAGATGAGCGCGTTCAATCAAACAAACCAAAAAACTCCTCAGTTTTGTATACAAGGTGTAACGGAAAGGGTATATACATAGAAAGAGCAAGGCTTCTTTGGATCATAACAAACGATATGGCAAGGATTTCAACTCAAAATAAAATACTCCAAGAATTGATACCAAATTCTCGGTTTCATAGGTTTCCTAAATTCAAATCATAACAAACGTGTCACCGCACTACGTGGGTCAATAACTTTCCACGTTCGTTGACATCGATCAGCTGATTGAGTGCTAGTGATGTATTTATTTCAATTTGAAAAGTTTGGTTTCTGGTAAGTATCTATGAATTTAAAAAAATCATTACTTCCGGACTTGTAGAGATAGGATTAAATAACCCTTGCCATATCGTTTGTTATGATCCAAAGAAGCCTTGCTCTTTCTATGTATATACCCTTTCCGTTACACCTTGTATAAGAATAGATTTCTTTAGAATATTAGGTACTTGTAACTCCTTAAGTTTATAATAGACCACCCTATGTCTTCCCATTTGTGTCGGAATAGATGCCTTAGGGATTTACAGCTGATGCATCAGCTCAAGAAGTTTAGTTAACATGTTACTGCGATCACTAAATCCTAGCGTCGGGTTTATGGCAATATCTTTAAGCGACAATAACTTGCCAAATTCTGTTAAGAGGAGGCTATGAAAACTGCATAAATAGGTAAAATTGAGGTTTTACCTATTTATATATATTATAAGACAATATCTGTGTCCCAGAGCTTATCTTACTCCATTTTCTCATATCTTATACTAACTGATATATAAAGCTGAAGAGTTTGTTTGTTTGAAGGCGGAATCTCTGGAACTATTGGAACGAATTAACAAATTATATTAGTGTTAATTTAAATGTTTAAATGGGCTATATTTATCGAGGAAGGCTATATTTAATTATGAAGTTCCCAAGGGAACGCCAGTTACGCGAGTTAAACCGCATGCGGGAAGCTAGTACGATAATAAACTCAAAGTTTATTATAGGTACCACGGAGTCATTTACAGCATCCTCCCGACCCTTAGTTGGCAAAGAACCATCCGATGCGCTTGTAGACTCGAAGTCCGACAGGCCCGCGAACTGTAAAGTTGAGCGACAGTTGCCCAAAACTCGCAACCCCTTAAATACTAAAAGTCATAAGCCCTCAATCTCATCGCCAGCGACCGTCCTGAGCCGAGATCCAGGCCCCACAGGGGCGCCGCGAAGGTTAATACGTATGTATGTCCAAAAAAAAACTACAGCAATTGGACATTTTTTTTAGTATAGTCCTCCCGAGAGATTGCGGCCAATTTCCTAAGAGATAAGCCATCTCCGCAGGACATTATATCATATTGTGCACAAGTGTGTGCGCTAACACAGATGTAGGTACTCTCTATTCATTAACTCTCAAAAATATGCCGACCACCCTCGGCTAAGATCCTTACTAATATTATAAATGTGAAAGTAACTCTGTCTGTCTGTCTGTTACGCAATCACGCCTTCACTACTGAAGCGATTTAAATAAAATTTGGTACAGATATAGTCTAGAGCCTGAGAAAGAACATAGGCTATATTTTATTATGAATTTCCCACGGGAACGGGAGTTACGCGGGTAAAACCGCGCGCGGGAAGCTAGTGTATAATATATATTGGAGTGAAATTGAGTGTTAGAATTAAGAACAGAGAACGTTGACAAAAATTGAAAAAGGTATGCTAAATTGGTTCGGACGTATAGAGCGGGCAAATGTTAACGGAAGTGTTGGAAGGGAAAGACCACGGTGGTCGTTCCACGTTCAAAACGAGGACGTTTCTAAGAAAGGCCAATTTAAAAGTACCCTTAACCGAAGGTCGAAGGAGATTGATGAACGCAGAAGAGGCAATAGTGGTATGTCAAGATCGTACAGTGGAAGGAAATGGTCTCTACCTACAACTATAGGAAAGAGGCGTGTATGTATTAATATTAATATTCTTCTTATAAAGCTTATCTTATACAAATAGTATAATAATTGAGCTTCAATCGAGGTTAATATTCTCTTCTAGGCATAGGTGAAACACCACCAACTTCCTGACTTCGGGAAAGGAAAAATTTCTATACCTACCTTTTCTTTTTAAAGATTACTAGCAATTTTTTTCTGTCTACTAGTATTCTTGTTACCCGCGTGCTTATCTAAAATGCCTGTGTTACGAGTCAGTTCACGTCGGTAGAGCAATGGGTGGGGGTCGAACCAGCGACCACAAGATCACAAGTCCGAAGAGGCAGCCATTGAGACTCGGCCGCTTTTAAAATTTTTATTTTTTTGCCCGACCCCGGATTGAACTCCTGAAGGTCGTTTGTTGCCTACTGTCGACCATATTACCGCTAGATCAAGCAGCCGATTTTTTTTGTTTAATAATTAGATAGGACGAACTATTAATAAATAACCTTCATCGCTCTAAATTTCGCGTTCACTAAATGCAGTTTCAACAAACAATGAAAAGGTATACTGGCTAACAGTAAGGTATACCTATTGAACACTATTTTTAGAGTCTATTGTGGTCTGGAGCGGAAATGTGTAACGGTGTAAAACGCAGATCGCTAACAAACAGCCAGTTTAAACCCAGCCAAGAGCGTGTCGGTCCATTTGTAGTGTAAGGTCTGAAGCTATTATCTACAACATAAACTAATATCAAAGAAAAACGATCATCACCTTCCTGCCCTGCTCCCATTATTTGGGGTCGCCGCAATTTGTCATCCTCTTCCATTTTTCCCTCTTTCATACTCACGTCTTTCTTAGACATCATCTTTCATACAGTCCATTCATCTTATTTTGGCCTTTCACTTCCAACATATCCGTCTATCTTCATATTCAGCATTCTTTTCGTCACATGCATGTCATCGCTAAGCATAACGTGCCTAAGCATTGTCCAATAAAGCATTCAATGGGGCAATGCAGCCAGCATTCGGCAAACATTGCCCAGTACATAGATACATTAAGAAGGTATATATTAAAAAACAAACATGAATAAAATACATAACTAAAAGTAACTAATTAAAAATAGAACTAACTTATAAAATATTACTATTCTAAATCTATTCTTCTTGGCAAGGTTCCCAGAATGCTGGCAGCATTACCCCGTTGAATGGCAATGCTTACCTGCTGTGCAAAGTAGAAACCAGCACTCGGAGAATAGTTTTACACTAATATTATAAAGATTTTTGATTGATTGTTTGTTTTTATTGAAAAGGGTGCGAAACTACTAGACTAATTTAAAAAATTCTATCAACATTAGCAAGCTACGGCTTATATTACATTACGAAGCTCCCACCGACACGGGAGCTACGCGAGTGAAACCGCGCGCGGGAAGCTTGAATTGGAAAAGATGGGTTTAATTCATATGACTTTTAGTACCTATGTTAACATGTATTTTTTAAACCAATGTATTTCTTTTTTTAGAATATATTTACGGAAATGATCGTTTTACTGTCGATAACATAATCTATATATATATATAAAAGAAAGTCGTGTTTGTTACAACACTTATAACTCGAGAACGGCTGGACCGATTGCCATGGTTTTTGATTTGTTGGATTTGTTTCCGTCCCGAATAGCAGAATACATTTTAAAAACAAAAGAAAGTCGTGTTAGTTACACTATTTATAACTCAAGAACGGCTGAACCGATTTGGCTGAAAATTGGTAGGGAGGTAGCTAAGAACTGGGAGAAGGACATAGGATACTTTTGGGTATTTGGGTAGGGTAGGGTAGGGTAGGGTAGGGTAGGGTAGGGGTAGGGTAGGGTAGGGGTAGGGTAGGGGTAGGGTAGGGGTAGGGTAGGGTAGGGGTAGGGTAGGGGTATGGTAGGGGTAGGGTAGGGGTAGGGTAGGGTAGGGGTAGGGTAGGGTAGGTGTAGGGTAGGGTAGGTGTATGGTAGGGTTAGGGTAGGGGTAGGGTAGGGGTAGGGGTAAGGTAGGGGTAGGGTAGGGTAGGGGTAGGGTTAGGGTAGGGGTAGGGTAGGGCAGGGGTAGGGTAGGGCAGGGGTAGGGTATAATAGTCCACCCGTGCGAAGCCGGGGCGGGCCGCTAGTATGTATTATAATTAAGAAGGTTGTAATATGAAACTAATGTATTTGGTTGGTAGCCTGGTAGGTATGTGGTACATTTTCTATAATAGACTTAAATAGGCCGTCGAACTTTAGGTAATAAGCATTACCTATTATATTCTTATACAAATAGCAGGATAATTTAGCTCCAGCTGAGTTCCATTAACGTCAGTTTATTTTGAGGACAAATTCAATTTCATAGTCATGTATCACGCTTGATATTGAACATTTATTCTGTAGCAATTCAGTCAAAATAGTTACTACCTAGTTCTTTTTTTTTTATTTGCATCTGTAATTGCTATTTCAATTCAACTATTAAGGAACAGAACTTTTCCAAACTTTCAGATTTTCGTGTATTCATGATTTTCGTTATTACATCGGGTAAAAAGGCCAGAAGACCAGCCTTATTAAATATGGACGGAAAGCTGACAACCGAAACGGCCAGGTAATTTGATCATTCATAAAAATGATTTATCAACTTACCTGGAGCACTCTAAGCATAAAAACGTCGTCCTGGCAGGATTCGCGTGGTGGATGTGGGTGTTATGGGGTGGGAAAAATCCGTAAAATGTCACTGATCAAGCCACTGATCGTAGATAACTGAAATTAAAAAGGGGTATTCTCTATATAACGTAGGTATCCGGTAAAAAAGATGGCAAAGTTGTTAAGGGAAATCGAAATCTACGCGGGAAAAGTTGCGGGAAAAAGCAAACAATGTTTTTTTTATGATATCAATGAATTTTGTTTCTATGCTTATGAAAATTAACACAAGAACAAATGTATATATCCAAGGCGGGTAGACACGCGAGCTAATCCACTCGTCTAATAGTGTTATCATTTAGAATTCGTAATTGGGTTCGGTTGGTAACGCTCACTTGTCAACAAACTATTCGAAATAATTGAGGCAGAGTTATCCAGGTAATGGATACGACATGTGTAATCTAGTAATTATATTGCTAGACAATTAAGCCCACACTATTTGTCTACTGAATAGTGAGGTACGCCAGAAGTACGGAGTTGAGAATGAGGCAGTAGATTAATGTAATCGAAAACACATTTGTGGGAGAATTATAGTATACCATTTGTTATCGACTTGTAAAGGATGAGCTTCTGAATTGAACAGGTATTTTTCTGTAAATGTAGTTTACCTCATTGTTACATAATATATTAATTAATTTATTAATTACAATAGCAACGGCGACAATTTGTATGCGGTTGTCAATTCGCTAAATGTTAGTCAGTATTAGCACCAATAAGAGATCACAATTTATATTACAGTCAAGAATTTAACTAAACATTTAACTGCAATAATTAAGCTTAACTTTTAGAACGATTGATTTTATTTCACAAATAATTACCTACTTAATTAAACAGGTAGTAGTAGGTAGTAGTAAGTAGTTGCAATTTCACCCATAATTAGAAGTATTGAATCAAATATTGATTTTAAAACTTTGGGTGACCAAGATAGTGTTATAAAGATATTATGGTTTTGTTTTATTTCTACACACAATACGAGTTTTAAGGTACCTATTTTTATACAATTACTGTGACTATGACAAGTCGATTTTGGAAACGACAGAAGCTTATTATATATGTTAAAGATAGGCAATTACTTTTGTATTGTTTGTAATGACCACTAAGATAATGTTTATGGACAAAAAATTAATTATGAATATGTTTTGCAATTTGGAGTTAGCACAGCTCGAGAAGGAGGTTTCCGGCTACTGGGACCGCAATTAACAGGGACCGCGGTCCCAGTCGCCGGATGTGTAAAAATTAAATATTTTTCTTCCAGCGACTAGGACCACTCATAGATGACTTAAAAAATTCTATTATTCAAGCCAAAATCGGTACAGTCAAACGAAAAAAAATCTAAATTATTTATATGAATATCATTGACTTTGCATCAGACAGTGTCATATTAGATCATTGTAAGATACTGCGCTGAATGTTTGTTGCAAATTGTGTGATATGAGTGGTGGTGTAGTGACTTTATTTAATAGTCTTCAGGAATGTAAAACAATTTTTTATTACTTTATTTATTAACAAAACCAACGAATACACGATGTGGTTACAAATATTTTTACTTTAGAGCGCTTCTCATCTTTGATGAGACTTTTTAATAACACAAAAAAAAATCATCTGTTAAGATTATCTGATAGTTAATATTTTTTTTCGATTTTATAAGTATCAAAATGGATGAAAATAGTCCTTCAACTTCAAGTGGTGAACAGTCGTTTTATATTGATGTCACACAAAGAGGACGTGGCTATGAATATATGCTTAAAAGAATAAACAAAGATGGCTCAAAACTCTGGGGATGTGCAAGAAAAAGTGTTTGCAACGCGACAATAAAATCATAAAGGCTGATTTTGTGATAAATAATTACTTTCTGATTGCTAACTGTTTTAAAATTGTTAATTATTATTATAAGCACGATTGATGTGATTTTTTTTGTTTATTATTGTTAGCATGATTTACGTGTATGTTTTTATTACGAAAGTTTAAAATAACAGAACTGTAGTCAAAGGCTGTTTTTTATAACAATAATTGATGTTTTTAAATCAAAAAGGATTTTTCTTCAATTATTACATCTAAAAATTTTTATAGCACAGTGTGACCTAAACCCGCATTTTACGTACGCTTTTCCGTGACCTAAGTTGCTTATTTCTGCACGGGGCGTAAATTAATCGACTAACTTTACACATGCATGAAAAATGAAAGCAAACACTTTTAAATGTCATTCGAAGTTTGAAAATTCGTTTCGTTTGAAAAACTTCACGCCGTGCAATAATAGGCTACTTAGGTCACACGTATCGTAATGTACTATTCGCTTGACTGTACATTTTTTGATTTCAGTTATTATTTATGAGTGGTCCCAGTCGCCGGAAGAAAATTATTTAATTTTTACGGATCCGGCGACTGGGACCGCGGTCCTAGTTAATTGCGGTCCCATTCGCCGGAATCCTCTCGAGAAGTACCCACGCTGTAAGCCTGTAGGTGTATTGATATAATCTGCATCTTAGCACCGCAATTAACAAGTCCAAACTTTTTCGGAAGTTATTTATCTGTGTGGCATCGGCATAGACTAGTATTTCCAAACGTTGTACTGCCATGACCCGGTAATTTTCACACTGCCCTTTCGTGACACATTCAATACTTTTAAACCCAAGCTGCTTGCATTATATAAAATAATACACATTTATTAATAGTGAAAATAATTTATTTATGATGCGACGATCGATAGTAGGATTATTTTAAATTTAAATTTATTTTTAAAGGAAGACAGGGATCCGGTATTTTATTGTGATGGTCCGGTACTGGGTCGCGACTTGGCAAATGGGAAACGCTGGCAACAATGCTGAGTCACGCCGCTGTCTGGTCGCGGTCGCTGGTCGAGCGCGTCCTCGAGTCGAGCGACCTTGCCGCGACGCGGATTTGTTGATGCGTCATGACGTCTAGCACGACTCATCTAGCACTGTTGATAAACTGATGTTTGAAATAAGTAAAACAATGCCTGTCATACAGTCTTCTATGATTCATACATAAAATTGATAAGCATTACATTGAAATAAGTACAGCTACATTAATATACCTACTACAAAATTAAACAACACACTGTATTTTATTTATTTATTTATTAATACCTAGTTAATTAAAACTGTAAATTATAACCAATTACAATAATTAACATGTAGTATGCTTATGTGTAAGTGTAGCGTAGCTCAGTCTTAAATTATATCAAAGCACCGCAATTAATAAGCTTTAACTTTTTCAGCGGTTATATATCTATGTGGCATCGGCATAGACAATGTTGAGTCACGGTACTGTCTGGTAATGACGTGGTCGCTGGGCGAGCGCGCCCTCAAGTCGAGCGACCTTGTCGCGACACGGATTTATTGATGCGTCATGACTTGACGTCTAGCACGACTCACCTAGCACTATATAAATGTGCCGGCTATTTTGTCTACTTGTTGATATGTTATGCAGAAATGTACCTGGTGTTCATAGAAATAATTTATTGATTCTTTTTATGAAGCCATCGTTAACTTTTTTTCCGATGGGAAATGCTTCCCCAGCACAGTGACGGTATTTGTAGAGGACTACATGAACCGGCACTGTTGCGCTGGGAGATCATTTGCCATCGAAAAAAAGATAATGATGGCATTTTTCTTTCTTCATAGCGATGAAATGCTAATCATACCACGATGAGAGTCTACTCCCTAAAACACCCGGGTACTTAGAGTGCCAGTAAGGGTACTGGGTACTGCAGATGTCTGAAATCCGTTGCTCCCTGAAGCCTGAGAGATCTGTTCGCCTTTAATCCCGTTGAGAAAAAAGGTGATTATTTATATAATAATCTGATTTATGAAGCAATAATTCACCTGCCTAATATTTTCTTGAAAATTAATAATAAACATGTACACATTTTTATAATTACCTGTAATTTACAACATCAGCCTGATCAATTGAAATCCCTTGATATATTTTACTTGTTTTATAACTTGTTTTATAGTTTGATTGTTACGCATAAACATAAACTACCAACATAACCATTTACAAAAAAGCTACTTATGCAAAGCTTCCCACGGGACCGTGGGTAGCTTTGCAGTGGGTGCAGTGGCGTAGCTATCGTAGGGCCGGGTGGTGCAGTGCACCAGGGCCCCGGCCCTCAGTGGCCCTTTAACCTAAGCTTTAAGCCTAGCCCACCTAGCTATGCTACTGCGGGTGTGGGGAAGCTAGACTAACTAATGTACGCGTTACAACATTTACAATTGCAAAATACTGGTACTAGTTTTCGAAACATCAATTAACTGTCCTTACAAATTTAAATATTAAAATTGTGTAACTGCAAAGCTACCCACGGTCCCGTGGGAAGCTTTGCAGTGGGTGCAGTGGCGTAGCTATCGTAGGGCCGGGTGGTGCAGTGCACCAGGGCCCCGGCCCTCAGTGGCCCTTTAACCTAAGCTTTAAGCCTAGCCCACCTAGCTATGCTACTGCGGGTGTGGGGAAGCTAGACTAACTAATGTACGCGTTACAACATTTACAATTGCAAAATACTGGTACTAGTTTTCGAACCATCAATTAACTGTCCTTACAAATTTAAATATTAAAATTGTGTAACTTGAGGCTTTGTTATTTAGGAATTCCTATTATATTTTGAAAATAATGGACTTGACAATAATTATGAAATTATACTTTGTAATTTGAAAGATAATTATTTCGTGCCACTGAAATTGAATAAGGCCTTTATCTACCTACATTTGAATCACATCGTACTAGTTGTACAAACTGTGTTATTTAATTTTTTACTGTTATTTTAACAACGTAATGATTTGCCTTCAAATTATACCACGATTAAGACTCGTGTCTACTTTATTTATTTCTTAATTACTTTTATTTATTTTTTACTAGGTGATCCCCGGATAAAATAATAATTTTATCCGGGGATCTTATCGGGGATAAGTTATCAGACGTTTTGGATATGGGCGATTGGGATTGGGATTATTAAATGAACAAACAAGATGGAGATTACCCGGAACGAAGAGACACATAGACAATTATTTTTTGTTGTGTTCTTTTTTATTAATTCCCTATGTGCATTCATAAGCATTTAGTGAAAACCTGCTATTTTCCATTAGACACTTCTATACATCCTATATAAGTAATAAAATGTACACAGTTTACTGATAGTTGTAAAAATCCTCGGAAAATTTCGATGAAATGTTGGTCAGGCGACGCATTTCCCAAAGGGAAATACAATGTTTTCACATATTTCGGTTCTTGTTTTTTTGTTTTAAAATACTGAAAAGAAATTGTGGTTGTCAACTGGCAAAATGATACAACTTGACAATTTTTTTTAATGAAATATTTAGTTATTGCGTGTATCAAGATTGTGTTTCAGTTATTTTTACGCGTTAAAATATAAGTTACCTACTCTATTAAAGCTTCATATTTTCCTTTAGTTCATTATTCTTAATACAGTCTACTCGCTTTATAAAATAATTACCAAAATTAAATTAATACCTACATTTCCGTTTCTTTCTTTTGGTAATTCATTAGACCAGACACAATACTATACCTATCTACTGAACCGCTTTCTGTTATGCAATTTGAACTCAAACAAACTTTGAAGGTATTTATTTTAAAAATTCATCCAGTTATGTCTTGTCGTTTCATTTTAGTGTTCATAAAGCTGTAAATGAGACGGTCAGTGTCGGGTGAGCTCGCGTGCATATTGCGACTACATTGTATGGCGATGCACAAACTTTGAGATTATGAGTGCAACGTCAATGGACGGATTATTCGAGAAGAGTGAATTGATGTAGTTACTGTAGGTAGGTATGGGGTGAGGGGCGGGGGCGATGCATTCGATGCACCACTCGGTATCTTTGTACGGTATTGCAGTGTGCAGTGCACCCGGGGCGTCGCCCTTCGCCCCCGCTGGCCATTGCCACCAATTTCATCGACACTCACTTAAATCTTCATATTGCATAATACTCGTATTGGCATTGCAATGAAAGTTTCTAATGAATTAGCAAAATAAATATATATTAAACGTAAAGTTACTTGAAGAACACGAAATTACATGTAATGCATAGATATAAGTAACTCAGTATAAAGACAATTTACAAAAAGTAGGTAGGCAACTACAGGCTAGACAGCACGAAAATAATAAAAATATCTAGATTTTATAATCTAGTCACTAGCTAAAGCTAGAATTTAAATCTATTAAATTTTGAGAGACTGGATTTAGGATTGTGGTCGTAAAAGTAAGAGTATTTGACATAAACATTAAATGACAATGAATAATATTATTTTTTATGATACTGTCGGCGATATTCAAACATTATTGCGACTTTCGATAAAACGAAATCTTCTAATTAACGAAAATAGTATTCAGATATTTTGTTAGATTTATTACCTGTCTACATATTCGGAGGTGATGATCTAATAGAAAGTGCACTAAAATTTAAGTACCTATTTCTGCAGTTGTTTATATATTCACTTAATCTGCACGGCGTATACATTTCATATTCTAATGATAATTATTATGTGGATGGAAGCATGCCGACAGGTTTCTATTTGTGCAGATGTGCATATATCTGTTATAAATGTTATTTTTATACGTTTTTCTAGATACGTGATTAAGTAAGAGTGCTCAAATCAATACAATGATTTATTGCAATTCGTTATAAGTAATCACATTAACTAGAAAGAAGAAAGAAAGAAAATATATTTATTTATGGCCCATACAAGGTACAAACCGACATACGCGTCGAAGAGCATTGTTCATTTATAATTTTATTTATTTTATACTAGGTTTTTTACTAGGCTAGCATTATATATAATGTAGTGAGTAATGTTATTTATTTACCTTGCAAAAACATATAATGTAATAGACATAAACTACTTAGTTCTACTATACGGAAGTGCTGTTACATGGAGCGGTCATATATCTTAGCTAAGCCACCTCTATATTAACTAAAATGAAGTGGGTGCATTAGTGCCTTTATATATACAAGTATCTAGTAAGACTGCAGATTTTTGTCATATTGAGTCATGTCACCTTTGTCAAATATTTGAATATGTCACATCAATGTAACGTGCCTAAGATAAATAAAATCACCCGCAAATACATATATTTCGATGACGTTGACCTTCTATATGAGTTCTATTCTTCTATATCTAGTATGAGTTACTCTAGAAATGACCATTTCTTGTTCCTCCCTTGAACTCTGAATTAGGTCTGACTTATGTCATATTTGCCGAGTAGAGAGACATGCCGATCTCAAATTGCCTTCCATTAACAGCTAAACACCAAACTGTTTGATTGTTAAGGTATCGTACTCGGGCATAGATCTTCGCACCTTATGTATAGAAAGCATCGACGGTCACAAAACGTCCTAGACGAGTCGGATGACGGGATGACAATTTGTCAACTAGCAGTAGTACCAAAGCAAAGCAACTAAAGGCTAATACCATAACACATAGATCATTATATCTGACATACTGGAGGCAAGTGCGACCCTAAACAATTTTGAAAGTCATTCTGCAATCATCCCATTGCCCTGATCCGAGGGCCAAGTTCCACAGGATTTGCGCACCTTTAATTTGTGTTTTGTTTTAAACCATTTAATACGGCTGCTGGAGACCTGTCGTCTTATTGCCCGTTGAGGAAGCAAAAATTTTAAAAAAATACAGTTTTGCCTCTCCTGGACCCTTAAAATTCTACGCTATTACTTAGTGAGGCTAACTTAATGATAAAAAAAAATCCACGGGAACTTATTAAAACGGGGATAATTTTAAGTCCTTCTATTGACATACGTTTGATAAATATACGATCCATTCAATTGCATAGATTACATTATTTAAACTCATGTAATAATACCAACTCCAACTAGACTAACACGAATTATTCGCTTTTCGTGGACACTATCTTCCTTTGACGTCAGTGAATGTTGTAGATTGTTGACGAAATTATTGCATGTGAGTGTTAGAGCTCTCTGTGCGTCAAGGACTCAGAAAATTGTACGAAATTCTTTAATCATTAAGCAATGTGCATATTTGATAACGTCGTTAAATGCAATTCGTGCAAGAATATACAGGGTGGCCGAGGAGTTGACGTTCAAACGCAAAATTTAGATACTTTCTGATGAGGAGTATCCGAATCACCCCCATGTATGTTCTACGATTTTGCGTAGTTTTCGAGATATAATTTTTTTAATGATTTTTTCGTAAATTTCACCTAACATCAGTTTTCGATTTTTTTCTCGTTCTGTTGAACATTTCTGGTTCAGATTTTTTGTGATAACTAATTAGCATAGTTTAACCTAACACCCTAAAAAGTATGGTTTATCCGATCATTGCAGAACTGACTTAGAATTTATTCGAAAGTTCAAAATTAGGGTTTGAGCTCAGGACTCATAAATTTTTAAAGTATAAAAAAAAATTAAAATGCGGAGATTATAGTTTCAAAGTAATTTTAAAATGTTCCTTAGACATTAAACTTTAAAACAAGGCCAAAGAAAGTTAGGTTTAACGAGGGTTTATTTTCTGTAAGTGACCTTCAAAGTAAATTAAGGCATTTTTAAAGGAATTATTTAAATCTTTGACTTTCTTTAGGGTGTTAGGTTCAAATTAGTTATCACAAAAAAACTGAACCAGAAATGTTTAACAAAACGAGAAAAAAATCGAAAACTGATGTTAGGTGAAATTTACGAAAAATTCATTGAAAAAAATCTATCTCGAAAACTACGCAAAATCGTTGAACATACATGGGGGTGATTCGGATACTCCTCATCATAAAGTATCTAAATTTTGCGTTTGAACGTCAACTCCTCGGCCACCCTGTATAAAGCAAATAAATGAAACCGATTTATCTTGCCTGCCTAATCAGTATGGGGGAGGTATAAAATATTTAACGGCAAATAAATTTTGAACACGATTTTTTTTGTACATGGCCAATGATTTAGATTATTTAAGGTAGTTGGAGATTAACAGAAGCCGCGTCTAGGACTTAAAGATAACAGGAATATGTCTGAATCTGTTATAGTCTAGTAAGAATATTAACATAACGCACTCTAATTAGCAAAAGTCTCGTTGCTAACTACAAGTGTTCGTCAGAAAAAAAGCACTCTAATATAACAAGGAATATTTTAAAGATCGTTAATCATAAGTTTTATATCTCTGTCTGTTTTTTCCACTCTTATTAAATTTATAATTTTTGGCTTATTCATACAATTATAATTTTGTTTTATTCTGTCTTATTCTTACTTTTTTAGCTGAAATAAAATGCTTTTATAAGGAATAAATAAGATGCTGCAATACAGTATACCTACTATTTTAAAAACCAGGCAATTCTAAAACTATAAGTACGATTTTTATTCGTTCCAATAAATTACTTTCATACCAAGTGGATGATTTTAATAACCATTGTAAAGTTAATTAAAGAAAATGTTTAAAATAATAAAACGTGGCTCAGTAAGTGCTTAGCTCTGTATTAGTAATTTATTGCTTTAAACTAAGTTAACTTAACAAATAAGTAGAGATTTTTTTACTAAAGGAAGTATGTCGTTCGAGCGGTAAGATGGAAGTCCTGTTTAGTCAGTGCCGCGTGAAATGTCGCGCCAGCGCCGGATGCGAGCTAAAACACCAACCATGTAACCTCTTACCAATGATTTACCGGCGCACCGTTATACTACACACTGGGTGCTAAACATTGCAAATGGAGTGACCATTTACGACTTTAAGCACCCAGATTGATACATCCCATTATTACAAAATAATTATCAATTGACTTAATATTAATTGCATATTTTTGTGGGTAATTCAATAAAATAACTATGATACCTCGACGCGTTTGACACTGACTGATACTTTCATATCTATATGAAAGTATCAGTCAGTGTCAAACGTAACCGTTAGACAGCCCGCCATTCGCATACGAACGTTGAAGTGCGACGCAGTGTTTAATTGTAACGGAAAATATAATTGTAAAGTGCCAATTTTTGTTGCTTTTTTTCTGTTGTTATTCTGAACGTTTTAACCTATAGTCTAGTCAACAAGTTCAAAAACACTAATCCATCAAACCATAAAGTATTTTTTGATAACTTTTTTACAAATTGCAACCGATTGTAACCGGTCGATTTACGGAATGCAGGATATTGTGCGACTGGAACTGTACGTGAAAATCGTACCAAAAAATGTCCTTTGACTAGTTCAAAAGACATGAAAAAACAAGACAGAGCAAGCTTTGATCATAGATTTGACAAAGCCAATGAACTGTTATTAGTTAGATGGAAGGATAAAAGCGTTTGCACTATCGCCACTAACTATGATAATATAGAACCAATGGGAACTGTAAAGCGATGGTCCATTGAAAAAAGAAAAAGTAGATGTGAATATTTCAAAATTATAATAAAGGCATGGGTGGAGTTGATGAATTAGATCAATCGATAGCGCTATACCGAATCGCAATTCATAGCAAAAATTGGTGGTGGGTCATATTTACGTACATGGTGGATATGGCTGTGGCAAATGCATGGCGTTTGCATGTACTGAACAACGAACAGCCTATGGATCAACTCTTGTTCCGTCGTAATATACTATTTGAGGCAAGAAGTACATAAAAGAGCTCGGCCTTCTTCTTCTATGGTCGAGGGCTTACCCCAAGATGGCTCACGATACTTCCCGAAAAAAATTGAGAAACCACTTCGTTGTGTTATTTGCCACTCAAGAGTACGCTGGGAGTGTAAAAAATGCCACAAGACCCTTTGCGTCGAAAAGCCCTGCTTCGAAAAATTTCACCTTTAATTGGCCAGTGTACCCCATTGAGTACACCCCATAAAACATTTAAAAAAAAAACAATTTTTTTTTCATCTTGTACTTCTTATTACTTAATTGATTATAAAAATAAATAGTTTGAAACAAATACGTCTTTAATTTAGGTTTGGCCATTAATGGGTTAAGTAAAAGAAAGAAGTAAGAACATAGCTTAAGAGATACATTGGGTTTAACCTACCATTTAGCGACCTCTGCCACTTAACATCAGTTGGATTGGGAATGCCTTGTCTACTTCAAACTCTTATAATATATAACTGTTAAATTATATAGGTATACTAGCTGCTGCCCGCGACTTCATTTGCGTAAAATAAGGATCATATTCTTCGGAAAAAAATAGCCATTTAAAAAAAGCCGTTACAATTGTAACGGTGTCCTGTCCCGTAGTACCGGACACCAAATAGACCCGTAACGCCGGACAGTGAGAATGATTTTTTAAATTTGGTAGTACTTACAATTACCATAGTACTTATTGTGCCTACGGGGGTTTAGATATCAGAACGCTCAGGGAAAAATGAAGGACAAGAAAAAAGGAAAGTGAGATGAAAATAATTTACAAATTGCGATTACTTAAATTTCGAGAATTCGGTATGCAAGAAGCTGCGACACGATGCAATATGCAAAAAAGTATATTACATGATTTTTTGTAATTCATGTAATCAGGATCGTCTCCATACACAGTTGTTGTCGAATCAAAAGAGGATGAAAAGAAAATAGAAGAAACAAAATAAAAAAAATTGCCAGGTATAACCGAGGACCGTAATTAAGCTATAAAATGTCAGAGATAAAAAAGAAAGGGCAACGAGTTGAAATTGTCAAAACGATAGAAAACATTTAGTTCAGTAAAACAAAAAATATAGAAAAGGAGAAAAAACTGAGAAAACAACTAAAGCACACAAAACTACCTATTCAGTTCATTTAGATGACATGCATATGCCAAGAGTGGGTACATGAGGCCTGTGCTGACATTCTACAATGATTAAATGGTTAAACTTGTGATAGTTGTTCAATATTCGGTGCTCAGGGTTCGCGATGAATCCGTCCGGTACTAGGTGCCACTTTCAAAAACTGCGTTTTTCCTCACAGAAGTTTAATGTCATAATTTTGAGTAAAATTTATGAAGAAACTGCATTATTGATTATTTATTACAATTAAAAAAATTGTTAATTTTGGTAATCCATAAAGAACAACATCGTTTTCTGGACATATCTTTTTTTATTTTAAAAAAGCCTTATGTGTCCGTCACTCGGGGACTTCCCCCTAAGTGTATTTGGAATAGTCATATTTTTCTCTATCGTGCAGTGCGATACGTGACACACACATGACACACTGACGACAGACAGACAAACATTTTTTTAATGTGTTTTTATTATTAGTACCCTTTATAGATTCTTATGCATGTAGCATGTATTCTTATTAACCTCTTATTTTTGATTACAAACAGACACTTTAATTTTATTTATTTGTATCACTGACGCTTTAATTTAACGATGTTAAAGGTACCTTTATATTAAAATGTCCGATGACTTTGACAGTCGTCCGTCCACCTTCAGGCATCCTCCATGAGTCGGACAAAGGTTTCAAACGTTTTAACCTTAAGTATTTATATCTTACGAATGACAAACACTTTTTACGATGATGTGCAAGATATTACCAATATATTTTCATGTACCTACTGCATACAACATTGTGTGCATGAGGAATGTTTTCTACCTACTTCTTTAAATAAGATTGTATTGCAGGATTTACATTTCACTTTGTAGATTTCATAATATAACCGTGAGTTTGCGAATAATTGAAGTACAGAATTATTGGGTGTATGATACAGGCCCCTCTTCCCTACTGGGCCCCACTGGGCACGTGCCTAGGGCCCCCTACTCCAAACGATAACCGATAGCCACTGTAAGGACTAATCGTAGATGCTTAGTGTGAATTACGTTATGTTATCTACTCATCATATCTTATGTCACCGTAAAAAAGTAAAAATAAAACTTAAACTTTTCATATCTGCGTTCTTGAAAGACGGCCCTGGTAGGATACATAGGATGATAGTGATTATTAAAAAAATATGTACAAACCACTGGGTCATATTATATACATGAAATGTACCGATATGTTATAATATCAGAGACTATATTAGTCTCTGGTAATATACAAAATTTCGCCCAGCTCAAAATGACAAGTATAATGTGTTTGAAAATTATGCCTTGCTCTAAATAAATGTTTCTTTTTTTATAATGCACTTAAAATGTGATTTATGGTCAGTTAAGTTGCAGAAGCCCATATGTCCGTTTCAAAGAAGAAACATTAAAATAACATATTAAAATTAAGGGGTTCATCTAGTTGTAGTCACTTAAAAGTTCATACGTTTATTTATCTCAACCATATCGTCAGCATCGTTACTGAATTCATTAAGTTCTTAAAAAATCTAATTGCGGCGGGATTGAGGAATGACTGAGAATGACTCGGTCATTCCTCAATCCCGCCGCTGCCCTCAGCCGAGGCCCATGTCGCAAAGGGAGCGCCCTCTTGCGCAACCTGCGCTTAGTTTGTAGTTGTTAAACATTAAGGTGCGTCTTTAGATCTTTTATGTTTTGAGTCATATTTTCCACTTCATCCTTAGTGTATCGGTGTATAATAAAAGTGCAGAGCGCGCCTTTGGATATATTAACTGTATTCACGGGTGTTATCTTGACCATAACAATACTCGTCATGTTATATCAACGAATTCAATGTTTGTGATAATTAATAGGAAACTTACGATACCCAGTAGCAAAACTGATTCACGGAACCAAAATAATAATAATAGCAATATTTATATTTACTATAAGGCTCCGCGCAAACGAGCCACCGACCACGGCTACTGGTGGGCAGTGACAGCCACTTTACATACTTTTTCATAAAGTAGCGAGTGGCCGCCACCGGCTACACGTGTGCGGCGCGCTTATACAAAATATATGAAAAAGTATGTTAAGTAACCCGTTGCTCCGTGCAAACGGGCCACCGGGCCCGTTTGCACGGAGCCTAAAAGCGTCATATCACAGATAACACGTACTTACAATCGACGTCACGCACCACGCACTCTTTAACTTTACGTATAACATAATCTAAGATTTTAGCTAAATGTCTGTTAAATAAATAACATTCTCGTAAAATATAACTTAAGTAATTGTTTACAAATGTGCATAAAATTGTAGAGATGATAATTTAAATGTTTAATACAAATCATTTAAATTAACATCTCTAAAATGTTAGTCATTTACAAAAAAGAATGACTCAGTCAGTTTAAAATGTCATCATGCGGCTTAAGTAATAAAAATACAATAAACAATTATATAAGGCGCTTACAGAATATATGCCATCCTTTTAGCTATGCATAGTGAAATAACACATTTTGTTTTACGAAATAAAAATATTATTAAAAATGAACTCAATCCGATATACACCAAGAATGGATGAATGTATCCGGCTTAAAAAGACTACCCCATATCTTCTCATGAGTGTCGTAAGAGACAACTAAGGGATTTACAGCTGGGCAAGTTAAGGCTCAGGGACATAAGTTGACTTGCACAGGTTGCTTAGTTTGTAGTTATTCAACCATTGAATAAGTAAGTAATAAATAATAACCATTCTCACAAGAGGTGCGGCCATCGCATCTACCTAGTATTGGAAAACGTCTTTATTCAAAAGAAATATGTATTCAATCAAAAAACTAGCTGCTCTGCGCGGTTTCACCCAGGTAGATCCCGTTCCCGTGGAAATTTTGAGTAAAAATATAGCCTGAATTTACAAAATCTATTCAGTAGATCCAGAGACTACCTCCCAAACAATTCACAACTTAACGCTTTATAATATTAGCATCATCATCAGCCCGTATAACGTCCACTGCGGAACATGGGCCTCCTCCCGAGGGTATTTGCCTAAGTCACCAGGCTTGGCAGGCGGATTGGTGAATGCAGTATTATGTTGTAACCACACAAGGAAACGCTGTTGCGCGTTCCTTGGTATACGATTATAGATGATGTTATAACAATCGGGACCAACGGCTTAACCTGCTTTCCGAGGCATGGAGGGTAGTCCCTCAACCAACCAGACTCGGAAAGAAATCTTAGAATTTAATTAAAGATTTCCTGTCCGGCGTAGGGATCGACGCCACTCCTATTCTCGCTTTACACAAGTGACATCCCGAAACCCAAGAAAGCCCATCTGGCACTCTTCGCGGACGATACCGCTTTATACTACTCGGGCCGCAGTCCTACCGCAATTCACGACGCTCTACAATCCGCATCAAATGCCCTAGGCAAATGGTTCAGAAAATGGAGAATCGAAGTCAATCCGACAAAGAGTGCCGCTGTACTCTTCTCGCGATTCAACAGTCCACCGGTCATTCCACCGGTCAAGATGTTCGGCGAACCAATCCCTTGGGAACGGCAAGCCAAATATTTAGGCGTAATCCTTGACCGAAAGCTAAGCTTCAGAGCGCATGTAGAAACCGTTCGTGCACGGGCTTTACTTACGCTTAGTCGACTACACTGTCTTTTAAATTCACGCAGTAAACTATCACTTGATAACAAGGTTAGGATTTATACCACGTGTATAAGGCCGATTATGACGTACGCGAGCACCGTATTCGCTCATACAGCGTCTAGCAGTTTGTACCGCTTACAAACTGTTCAAAGTAGATTCACTCGACGTGCCACCGGGGCACCGTGGTTCATTCCAAACTCTCCAACTGCCCTCCATCAAGCAGTGGATGAAAGAGGCGTCGGAACGCTTCTTTGAATCCGCGGCTCAGCACCCAAACCCGTTGGTTGTTGCAGCATCTGACTATAGGCCTTTGCCCACAAAGCGTCATAAACACCGTCGGCCTCGGGGCGTCCTTGACGACCCGGACGACGAAATCACAACTTACCAACTAGCAGTACAGAGACTGCAAGAAACTAGCACCACTACACAGAGACCACTCTATCCGACCCGCCGGAGAAGAGTGCGCCCGCGAACGCGACGCGTCCCCCCTCGCCCTCCCAACCCTTACTTTGCTAAGAACCTTCCGATGCCCTCGTAGACCCGAAGTCCGAGAGGCCCGCGAACTGTAAAGTAGAGCGACAGTTGCACAAAACTCCCCTAAACTAAAAGCCATAATCCCTCAATCTCCTGCCGCCCTGAGCCGAGGTCCAAGTCCCACAGGGGAGCAAAAGCCTCAGGGCTAACTACGGACGGACGTATGTCCGAAAAAAAAAAAAAAAAAAAAACGTAGCAATCGAACCCACGACCTCCGAGATTTAAAGCGAGCCAAATACCGCTACGTTACGGTGGTTGTCATATATTAGCAATTAGCATAGATAATTTAATTTATCATTTCACAAAAAATATGTCTCAACCTTTTTATTTTAATTACCTACTCATTTCCCTGCCCTGCTCCCATTATTTGGGGTTGGCGCAAAATGTCATCCCCCTGCATTTTTCCCTATTAGCCGTCTCTTCCATACTCACATCTTTCTTACGCATATCATATTTTACACAGTATCTAATTACTAGTAATTATTTTGATAGTATCCACTGTTAAAAGGTTGGCGTATATATTGGTAACACCTTATAAATATAACATATTATGTATTTATTATGTCCAATGACATTGATCCGTCCTGCATGTCATTGGAGGTAAACTCGAATACACTTTTTGTTAAGTTAGTTGCGCACTGTTGTTATGATATGTTCAATAGGTATTCTAAGTACCTACATAACTTATATAGGATAAGTGAGGGCCATGGACAATTAGCAGTTACGAGATTGTTTCTTTTCATTACTAACTAGCTACTCACACGCAGTTTTACAAGCGTAACTCCCGTGTCCGTAGAACTTTATAATTTAATATAGCCTTTTACACTATATAAAATTATAAAGAGAAAAGATTTGTATTTTTGTGTGTGTGTGTGCATATTTGTAATAAATAAACACAAAAACTAGTGCCGATTTCAAAAATTCTTTCACCATTGGTAAGCTATATTCGCCCAGAGTGACATAGGCTATATTTAAAATGGGCTATCTAACACTGAAAGAAAAAGAATATTTCAAATTGGATCAGTACTTAATTTGAGATTAGCACATTCAAGCAAATAAACTCTTGACCTTAATATAGATAACATATACTTTCTTATTGTTTCCTTGAAATGTTTGGACTCCCCTTTTTAACGGTATGGTCATACTATTTGCAGAGGGTTTTCTTACTAAAATAGCCGGGAGTTATTCCAAAAACCAGCGATAGAAATACTGGGGATAAGCAAGACATCGGGCACTTCCTGGCAATGCCCGCTATAAGTACTCGCTGCGGATTCTCCCGGGTCCTATAATTTCGGTAATCGTCCGTTACCTTCATTATCGATAACACATACCTACCATATCATAGCTGTAGTTTTAATACATAATTTAACAACCAAGATTTTTTTTCTATCAACGAAAACAATATTTTTCTATTGGACGTTACGGTTTACATTATTACAGGACACATTTAAGCTTTAATTAATTTTATTGAGAACGTTAATCAGCGGCGGCCTTAGGGGGTGGCGAACAGCGCAACCGCCCGGGGCCTCGCTCTTGCAGGGGCCTCGCGCAACTACCCATACAATTTTTTTTAACTCTATTTTTATTTAAAACTTTTTATTTAGATTCTTAATTTAAAGTTAGTTAATTAATTCATTCATAACATAATTGAAAAACTCGAATATCGCGCCACGAAACATCTGAAGATTGGTTATTAAAATGCTCATGTAAAATCGTTATCGCTAGAACCACTTTCTGAAACTAGATGGGAGTGCAGGGTAGCATCGGTGAAGGCCGTTAAATACCAACTAAGCGATATATGTGATGCGTTAAAGGATTTAGCAGAAAATACAACAGGTTGTCAGTTAGTCAGTGAAAGCCATTCTATAGAAAAGGAAATAACTACCTACGAATCTGTAGTTTCACTGGTCATATGGTATGACATTCTAACATTTATTTTACTTTAATTAAATATTTCAGTCATAGGAAAAGCCGCAAACATCAATTTTAAAATGTATCATCTCTGTATTTGTTAATTTTAAAACTCAAATTTTATTAATGGTATCACCTTAGCATTTCTCGTTAAACACGACAAATACCTAAATCAAACAACCAGACTTATTTTCACGTCACACACTTTTCACAAAGGACAAAGGGCCTCGCAAAGACCTGCCGCCCGGAGCCTCGCAATGGGTAAGGCCGCCGCTGACGTTAATTATGACCACACATACATTTTTATTTACTTCCGTCTTACTCCGATCACCAATCCGCTTGTCAAGCGTGGTCATTACGGCAATATGCGGTAGGACTCGGCCTCTCCATAGCGTGGTATGCTACTCTCATACTACGAGGAGAGGACCCTACACCACTAAAACCCCCCGGACATTACTTCGATCCGATGTTGGTTAGGGCCGGGTACGCACGAGCAATCTGGCCCTTCCTCAACGACCCTGGCTTGCCAAGGTCTTTAAATAGGAGGCCCATGTTCAGATGGGGACGTAAACGCCCTAATAAAGTAATAATTCTTGTCTATAAGACGCTTGTATGCCCGGTGAAGTAGCAAAAGCACGTGGCTAACTACATAGGTTCATAGGTATGAGAAGCTTATTAGAATTCTTAAGTTCCTATGTATAATTATATCAATATGATTGGTTTCATTAAATAATTTGTGGATGTGTCAAGGGGCTAGTCGTATTTGTAACAGGACTGACAGCCGTTGGAGCATGCGTCTTAGAGTGGAGACCGCGTCTCGGTAACCCTAAGGTAGGACACCCACAAGATGGCCTGAAAAGGGTAGCCGGAGTGCACTGGATTCGGAAGGCGGAGTTCCGGGTGCTATGGCTAAGGGAGACCTAGGTCCTGCTGTGGACAGAGATAGGTTTGATTGAATGATTCGTAACGAATTTGAAAAAAAGATATCGAAAATGTAAAATAGGGAAAACGCGAGCTGTCGCCATACAGTGGTTGATAAATCGTACCATACATTTTCTTTACAGTGGTGAGTAACTGTGCTATATCTCTTCCATGACTAATAGTCTAACCGCAGACCTCCACTAACTGTTAAGTATTTATCATAAATAAAATACAGAAC
Source organism: Nycteola revayana (assembly GCA_947037095.2). NCBI lineage: Eukaryota > Metazoa > Arthropoda > Insecta > Lepidoptera > Nolidae > Nycteola > Nycteola revayana. The sequence continues at coordinate 9,383,588 of OX344847.2, forward strand.
TTCAGTTTATTTAATAAATAATTTTCAAGCTCACATTGATCAGTCTACGATCTTATTCGTACCTGTGTGACCTCTAGACAGTAATATACATTTATGTTTAATACACTATATTATAATTTCAGGTAATCAGAAGCTGTAAAAATGTAATATGCAATCAAAACGAAGTAACGAATTTCTTTGTACTCATTATGTATGTTGAATGATAATCGCGTATCTATACTTACTAAAACTAATAATATTATAAAGAGGAAAGATTTTTATTTTGGTAAGTATGGTTTCTACAATAAAACTCAAATACTTGGACGGATTTTCTATACGATAATTCTTTCACCATCAGAATGCTAAATATTTTTTTATATTTATAATAACCCCGCTACTCATCAGCCAGGTCTGCAGTTCCTTGTTGGCGTAGGTATGTGACAAGTTTTCAGCTTGCCTCAAATACCTACCCAAAAATTGGTACGCTCTACTTTAATGTGGTAATCTAGTTAAATATAATTTTACCTACGGTAAATAATATAATCAAACATTTTTTCGTTTCCCATGATTTTCGTTTCGATCTAGGCTTGGGCCTTTTCGGCTAATATAGATTTTAGGTTCATAAATCAGCCAGCAAATCCGGGGCGACTCGATAGTATAAGAACATAACTATTTGAACATAACTGATTATTTCGCGGCTACTTAGAATCTGAATTATTATACCGAAGAATAAATCTTGAATCTAATGCACTAATTTCTTTTCCGTGGTTATGAATATGTTTTACCGTGGTGGGTATAAGTTTTTTTTTTACATTTTTTAGGACAAAAGTGATCCATTGACTCTTCAGGCCCACGACCTAATATAATGTCTTATTTTCCTAGAAATCCCCATATAAACTTATTGGGAACGTTACAGGTCGAGCGTAATACTACAAACTAACAGATAACACTGCAGAATCTGTTTTAGTAGTGCTATTAGAGAAAAACAGATTAACAACGTTTCTTAAGAGAAAATGCATTAAGTACCTATGCATACCTTCCACCGCAATAGCGGGATCCTCTCTTCTTTTTGCAACGCACATATTATGTGGTTAGCCACGAGGCTTTTGATACTTCACAGGGCATAAATACAAGAAGAGCTTCAGCGTTAGTTAAAATTGTTTAAAAACTACAATCTAAACAACAAGAGGATGTAGGGCTTGAACATCGGCTCAGAACCGAGCGGGCGTTGGCGGAGGGATTGGGATATTAGGACTTTTAGATTTTAGAGGTTTTATGCAACAAACGCTGTACATTACAGTACGCGGGCCTCTCGAACTTCGGGTCAATGACAACATCGGAAGGTTCTTTGCTAACTAAAGGTCTGGGGAGGAGATGCGCGTTGCGTTCTCGGGTACACTCTTCTTCGACGGGTCCAGCTCCTCAGTATCCATACCGCTAGATGTGATCTCGTCATCCGAGTCGTCTAAGATGCACCGAGCCCACCGGTGCTTACGAGGCTCTGTGCTCTAAAGCGATCCAACGCCCCATTTGTTCACAGCTTGATGGAAGACAGTTGGAGATCAGTGTTAGTTGTATTTATGAGCGAATACGGTGCTGGCGTACGTCATAATCGGTCGTTTATGCGCGGTGTTAATCCTAACCTTATTATCAAGTGATATTTTGCTGCGTGAATTTAAAAGACAAAGTACTAAGTGTAAGTGCACGGTTTCTACATACACTGTGAAGTTTATTTTTTATTAGGTAATAATATTTCTTTGGACGTTTCTTATTTAAGCAAAGATACAGAATCTCTGCACACGTGCCAACGCAACCAGCCCTGGGAATTGATATCAACGTCTCCTTGAAACCCGGCTTTACAAATTTAATTTACAAGAAATAACAAGTAAGTTTTTCTTTTGTATGCGCTTGCGCACAATACCCATTCAGATTTATTGAGGAGCTGAATCAGTATTATATTGTCTGTCTGGTCAGTAACCCTTTATTTCATATAGAGCTTAAAGAACACTTTAGAAAACTCAGTAGTATTTAATTTTTAACAATTAAACTAAAATGTACAAGTCAGTAAACAATGAATGTTCTATGCGAATTAAAGGAAAACTTCCAAAAGTTGTTAGGTTAGGACGGTAAATATTTTTTAATGAATGCTATAACTTCCTCTATGACTTCCTTCATAACTGTCAATGATTCTTTTATGTCAAGTATTTCTTCTATGTCAGATTCTGGAACTTTCTGTTTCAGCTCTTCGAAAGAATCTTTTTCTGTATTATAAGGTTTTTTTATTTCATCTTGTGCTTTCTTTTCCAACTCACCAACTACGATCTCGACAAATTCAGTTACATTCATAAATTTTTCCATATCCTTAAAGGTCACGTTGAAGGTATTATCAATACCTTGCATAATTAAATTAGCTTCCTCGCCCACCGCTTGAATAATGACACTCTCTGCATCGCTTTGTTTGACAGCATTTTGATGTTCGTATGGTGTATATCCTGTAACATACAAATATTCTCTTTATTGTTCCTGTTAATTTATATTATGTATTTACTTTAGCAAAAAAATTTTTAATTATTATTTTATTGTTAGTAAATAATTTTGTAAGGGAGACAAGTTATGGAAAAAAGTGACAGTGATATTTTGCAAATCAATCGAAAATGCTAAACTATATCCTGTGAAATCCTGCCAAATATTAGCTAGGATTTATAAAAACACGGTGTATATTTAGATTTGAAACGCATTTTTTTCGAATAAGGTTATATAGAAACTCACCGGCAAATCGTACCCAAGGGTTGGAACAACTAAAACAATACGATTTATATTTTTTCACCAAACCCTGTAGCTCAAATAATTTTGTCTCAACTGTCAATAAATATTTTTCAATGTCTTCAATTTTGCTATGAGTCGTTTGTATATCCTCATAAAAGTGGCTGTAATCATCAAGTAAATTTAAAATGTCCCACATATAGTCTTGACCAAACCGTTGCAAAGAAACTTCTTTGACATTTTTTTTAATGGTTTCGAAAGCATTTTCGTACGTCTTTTTTTGACTATTAAATCGTTCTGTATATTCTTCTACCAAGTTTTGTTGAATATTTTGAAATTCTATTTTAATTATGTTAGAAGCATATTCAAGATTTGTACATATGAACGTTTCATCGTCTTCGTTTTCGTGTTTTAGGATCAATACATTAGAATGCTGCAAATCTGAGGGAAAAAGTAAGAATAACATAACTTTAAACACCTATATATTTAACAAAGACTGATAAGAATGGAGGTGCATAGAAGACGCCCCCTTTACGCCATCTTCATCGGAAGATTTGATTAAAATATATCAGCTTAAAAAAATATTGATTTATTTGGGCATCAGATATTGTGGCCCAATCCACATGAGATATAATAAAAATATTTTTCATGAACATGAGGTCGCCAAAGGTGCAAGGTTAGGTTAGGTTTAGGTGATGCTACTGTACTGGCGGGCGTATGCGCTCAAACTTTACCCCACAGAAGACCATAAAATCGTAATTTTGCGGCTCCACAATTGGTATAGGCTTCATGAATTCATCATTCATTCTGCTGATCTACATGATAACTTACATCTTGGAACACGATCGTCGTTACAAAACATTTCACATATTTTTTTTGATTTCTCGAATTCTGACATAGCTTTCTTATAGTTGAACATGATATCTTCATACTTTTTTTTCGATATGGAAATAATATTGATTTCTTTAACAATCTTGTCTACCACCGGTTCTTTAATTTCTCGTTCATTCGCTATTCCATCAAGGACGTCTTTCAAATGATCTACACGACTGCTGGCTATCTTTCTAAATTGTGTAATTTTTTCTTTATATGTTTCCACTAAAGACTGTCCTGTGCCTTGAAAAGTATCTATTATTTTTTCCGAAATATTCAATTTCTGTCCTATGTTTTTGATCAAGAAATTTAAATCTTTTTTTATTATTTTGCTTTCTCCATCCATACAATCTTCGTTATCTGGTTCTAAAACAATAATAAATAAATATATAAACTTTATTTGCGAAAACAAAATTACATTGGTTTGTAGTGGCCTAGACCTCGCACTAGGATTTCCTGTACTGCTAGAGCTAGGGCCTTCCAGATGCTAGTAGATACTAATGTAGTACATTATTTATGAACTAAAACTATAAATTGAAGATATACATGCAAAAATGAAATTAAGTAAGTAGGTGATGAAGATAAAGTGTTTATGTAGAAACCCGGAGGAAAAAAATCATTGAGTATTTTATTTCTAATAAAAATAAAAAAGACAAAATAAATTTTACTAGCTATTTTGGGAGCACCTTCCATATTTCAACAAACAAATATGTGTCCCAAATAGGAATCGAACCCACAACACCAGCCTCTACCTAGGGTATAAGCCAGTTTAATTACCTGGAGTTGCTGTTGTTATTGTGGTTTCTTCCGTATTGTCCGTTGGTTCAGTTGGTTCATTTGTAGGAATCGTTTCAGCATCTTTATCGGTAGTAAATATTTGAAAATAGCCCAATGATATTTGGGAAGATAAAATTAAAATGATTAAATAATGGCCCAACATGTTTCCACAGATGCTTACAAATAATTAGTATTCATAATAACAATGGCTATTTATAGTCGATGAATATCTAATGTAAAAAACATAAACATTTTAAATTCCAGGAATGTAAGGATACAAAACGTGGACTTCTAATTTACTATCATTTAAATTCTTTGCGCTCGTAAATTAATAGTTTCGTGTAATACATATTTGCATATTTATTTTCATTCCTATTGTAATGATAAGAACTGACTATTAAATTCATATTACTTCTGTGACTTTACCAATAAAACAAGAAACATATAAAGATCCTTAGTTACCTCAAAGAAAACCTACACCTAATAATTTTTCTTTCTTCTTTCTTTCTAATTAAAAGAAATAAGGTATCTATATAAAAAATAGAAATGTCTTCGTTGAGTGACGATGACTGTACAGCAGAAACAACTAAAGCTAAGAACTTAAAATATTCGGATAGATAGTAAAACAAAACACAAAAATTGAAGCTGTATCTTCGACATCGTCGGTGATAGTGCAAAAACTTATAAAATAGGAAATTTATGGAATTTATGGCTCGAAATAATAAGTTGAGGAGGAATGTTTCGTTTCATTTTATGTGTCTTTAGTCTTGATAAGAAAAGCGATCAAGGCGTTGGACTTGAATTACCTACTATGGCTACATTGGGTTGTAAACTGGACGGATGTTAAATAAAATAACATAATCGCTTACCTAATATCTATATATACAATAACAATAAAAACTTTTATCTCGTTGTACTTAATTAATCTAAATTGTATTTCTTGGCCCACCGATATTGGTAATCGTTTTCGAATGTGGGTAGGTACTATCCGGTATATCAGGTAAACTATGAATTTAAATTTCAGATTAATAAATTAAGTCAGCCACCAGGAGAAACTAGTAATCTAAGGTAACCCTTAATGTCTTGGCCAATTCAGCCATTGTGATTTAAAACGTGTTTAAAGTTTTAAAAGAGAATGTAGGCGTCATCTATATCGATAAACAAAATAAATCTGTCATTTAAAGTACTTAAATAGGTGTCATGGTAATAGGCTGTGGAATGGGCATGCAGTTAGCGGTCATAACGTCATTCTATATCAGGTGCAGTCGACCTCGATGGTCGCCATACCGTCTGGTGTCTAGAGGACGCGCGGTCACCTCCAACTGCCTCGGCGATTAATTCATATTAAACCAGACTCAAGTCGATACTTTGAAAAGTATAGTTAATATTTAAATCAAGGACGTCTAGAAATAATCCAACTAGAACTGAAACTGCAGTAGATAATTAATATGAAGTAACTCTTACATATTGATCTACATAAGAAATTGGCATTTTATATGGAAAGAATAAAACGCAATAAAAATCAAATTAAAAAAATAATCAATTGGAGTGATCATTTTATTTCACGTTCGTCATTTATAATGCAGTTCATGGTTTCGTTAGGTGAAAAAAAAAACTCGCACTGGGTTCCGTACCATTTTCAAGCGTCTACTCGTTGCGTTATAGATTTCGAGCAAAAAAGGGCAAAAAAAAATTAGTATACATCATCTGTGAAAATTTTAACTGTCTATTTATCGCGGTTCTTGAGATACAGTCTGGTGACATTCAGACAGCGAAGTCTTAGTAATAGGGTCCCGTTTTTACCCTTCGGGTACGGAACCCTAAAAACGTGGAAGCGAGAATACTAAAATCTTTTAAGGTGATTTGAACTACATCTTCGACTTTTTTTTTTCTTGCAAGAAATAATTGTCGAAATTCCGGCTAGAGTGAGAGCCTAACAGGCTCTCACTTTAGCCGGAGCAAGTACGAGTATCTAATATTAAATTCGTTTTTTTTTCAGACAGTGGTTTGGTTTGAAAAATCTAATTCTATATGAACTATAGATATATTTTTATATGTAGATTAGCAGTATTTTACACCTTATGACTTGTCTTGGTCAGTAAGGCCATTAAAAGATTTGTGATTACTTGATCAGTCATCGACGCTGGCTTAATGCAATCGTATAGACATGACTATAATATTTTTAACTTTCCGGATTTATACTGAGTTTATATCGTATAGTAAATAATAATAATCTTAACTCGGTACAAATCAAGAAATCAAAGTAAAATTTAAAGCAAATCTGAAATAATTTTCGGTATATTTATCTGACGCATAACGTTTCGACATGGGTTACACAGATTAAACAAGTAGTGGTTAGAGACTAGCTAGAGATTCTATCAATGTACGACGGTGCAAATATTAAATTGATTTGAATTAAAATTGTACCGCCAATCAGAGCTATGATATAGATTTAAAAGCTTATACTAGATATGAGTCTACGCCTTTAAGTTAACCCACTGTACCAATGACTTTTTTGACGAGGGCAAAGCATATGGCATGACCTCCGTCATCATGGTAACTAATAAGAAATAAGAACCCCTGTTTGTGCACACACTTGGGCCCTATCATAAGCCCAGCACAGATGGCAATCCTACTTTGAGCTTGGTAACTATGGGCAAATCAAATTGAGCATATTACATATCGTCATATAGGTTCCAACACGGTAACGTAGGTATATGAGAAATAGTAACTTTTCAGGAGAGTGAAATAATATTAAAATTTTTGACCAGAGAATAAATACCAGTTTATTTTTTACTTTATTTTACTAGTTTCTATTGGAAGAGTTGTGTTTCTAATTAGTTAAATAATTTACAATAATAAAATTGCAAAATAGTAATGACTTCAAAATCAAAACTGCCAAAAAATTACTTTGGTGTATATGCAAATTGGTAGATGCATAAAGGCTCAAGATGATAATAATCAATACGACGGCCATACATCATTCATGGGATGTGCAAATTGGGTAGTGAATTTGTTAGTAGCGATGTGTACTGTTTATGTAATGAAGACACCAATGACCCGTTATTGCAGACTGAGAAGCTAATAAAAACCTACGGTCTACTTTAATAGAGTTGTTATACTCCTAATAGACTAGGAGTATAAATAGAAATATCCGCAGTCTTGAAGTGGCATTTAAAATCAATAAGTATTTGTCCTGCAGTTTCTTGAATTAAAATAAAATTAAATTAAAATAAATTAATGGCGCACGAACCTTTAACCAAAAAATTGCATTAAAATTGCCATTGGTCAACCTTGCACCTACATCATATTTTTCCGAGGAAATTGGATATTTTCTCAAAAATTCACTTCCATTGTCTCACTACAAAATGTAAATCTCCATTAACACATAAACATCAACCCTTTTTATCGTCCTATTTAACATGGACCCCTCGTAGGGGTATGTTGCCAAAAGTTAGGTTCGATTCTCACCCAGGACAAATATATGTGTGAACAGTTGTTCCGAGTCTGTATGTGCTTTTTGTCCTTGACTTGAGTTTTTGTAAAGACTCAAGTCAACAGAGATTTCCATTCTGAAAGTAGGTTAGTATAATTATACTTGGTAAATAGGCTGAACCCGGTTTCATTGAAGTCAAATTATGTTAACTTGGCGGAGATAAACTTTCTAAAGTAGGTAAATTAGTTAAAGTATTTATAGAATCCAACATAATCACAATTACATTAAAATATGTTAAAGTTACTTATCAAAGACGAAATACAAAAGTAATACTAAAATGAAATCCTACTTAAAATACTAATTAGAATAGAATTACTAACTTACTTATCTAGATTATAATATAAAAACCGGTGTTAATTCCACTTTATATGTATCCCCGAGGGCTAACTTGCTATAGTCCCTACGCTTGGTTGGCGAACTGATAACCACAATGATCACCTCTGTGGCCTAGTCAAGTTTCGAAGTTCGAGGTCTCAATTCTCATACCTAAAAAAATGTTATTATAAAATTAAAGATTTCTTTCTAGATCTGGAAGGTTGTGGGACTATTCTGCCTGCTTCACAAAGCATCATAGCGGTTGATCCCGATTGTTATAAGATTATATATGACACATGTTTATATACCTACTGGAGACGGGCAACAAAGTATAGTTTATGATACTTCTGATAACATAGCTTTCTAATTTGACAGATATTTCGGCTAAATGCAGTTAATCTTCATATACAGAATCGAGTCGGAATAATAAAAAACCTTCGTCGTGTCATCTTCCAGTTTTTTATTTATAAAAAATTGAGAAGATATAATTATTTGTATTGGCAGAGATAAACATTACTAAGTTCCACTGCGCTACTAAAGTCGAGGTAGTAGCATTTTCAAAACTATAACGTAAGTAATTTAAATCTACAATCAATACACTATGAATATGACTAGACGTTATTACGTGTATTTACTGGACTTTCAGCTCCATTTATTGTGTGTCGAGACTCTAGAGTCGAGACGAGAAGGAAGGGGTCGTAGGGTGGCTGGCGGGGCAAGGGGGTGATGACGCGAGGGGTCAGACGGGCGTTCAAGGTGAAGGCCGCCCAACACACGCACGCCATCATCGTACCTACTCATAACACAGACTTACATAATACAGGTGCACTAAGGAACTAAGTCTGGCCTAGGTATTCTAATTATTTGAAGAAAAACTGAAGGAAGGAGGAAGTTGTTAATTCAATCGTAATATAGAATTAGAAATCGATTCTCGAGAACAATTTCGTACTTGAAATATTACCTACCTATGTTCCTGGTCGGTTTTTATGAATCGACTTTAGCATCAGTGGTCCGAAAACCAAAACAAAATAGTATTTAGTGAACGAGACTTGTATACGCTTTTTAGTTTTAACAATGCTTGATTTGAATGTGATTTTTACGTTTATATGTAGGAGATAAATTACTTATTTCAATTATCGGAGCGTAATTATATACCCAATGTACTGCACTGATAATATTAATAATAAATAATAAATAATTTTGCTTTTACTTTTCCACCGGACATAGCAAAGATGGAGTAGTCACTCCATGTCGTTGTTGTTGTTATAGTTTTTTTGTCATATTATCGGAAAATGTTTATACATATTGTTACTTTTGATTTTTTACAAGGAAATTAATAAACATTTCCTTTTAGTTCATAGAATGCGCATGTTACAATAGATTTTCAAATTGTTATGTTCCCAACATTGCATCAAACCAAGTCATATCTTTGTTAACAAATTGGCGGCCCTGGCTTTTTAAACAGTTTATGACGAACAATGACGAAACCTTTTTATTATTGTTACTGTTAAGGTATGCATAATTTATGCGCAATGGATGCAAAAGGACTGGCTTGGTTTTTGGCAGTCGTTATAGCATTTAATATTCTACCTACACTATAAAATTATAATTGGCAAATTATTCGGTTTTAAACCTGAAGGCAGGTATAAAAAAACAAAGGTTGGTAGGATATAAGTATCATCGTCAGCCTTAGTAACACCCTCAAAGGGTATTTGCCATAGTCACCACGCTTGGTTGGTTTGTATTCTTTGTATCTATTTACGGCAAAATAGAAAATTGCTCTTGTTTTTTATGTATTCTAAATCGTTAATTAATGCCGTCAGAAGTAACTAGGTATAAAAATGAGTAGTTACAAGTTTAATGAAAAACCGTAAGAAACATAGCATACACACATTACATTTCCTTCTTGGAGACTAAAAAAATTAAACAAAAATATATTTTTTATCTTTTTTCATCCCGTACATTTTACATCTGTACGAAAAAGATATTTCTCTGTTTCATTACAGGAAAGTTGATCGTAGCTATGTACAAAAGATATTACAGTTGGCTCTGGCAGACTGTCCGACGGCGCAGACGAAATGCCATTAACTAACGTCACAGTCTACCTTGTGTAAGGGGACGCGGTAATCGCACCCACCTACGGCAGAAATTATTCTGTCCACACTATTTAATCACGGATTGAATAAGCAATAAATTTGTATTTGTGTCTGTTGTGGAGCTAACAACACCAAAGTTTTCAGTTACAACGTACCAAGTACCAAAAAAAAATTACTGATTATTTAACCTTACCTAAAATAACGGTGTAAATTAATAAATGGTGTGTCGTTGAATAGATCTTGCAAAAATATATCCAGCGAAGTGTCTACTTTTGCATAGGTATCTATATCAAAGAGTCCATTTAACTTAAAATAAAACCTTTACCTAAGTAGAATTACGTGTAATAATAATAATACAACGATTAGTTGATTACTTACAATAGACTCTATTGAAAAATACATTAGGCGAAATTCATAGTTTAATAGGTATATGGTCGTCCGTCGTCATCATATTAATTTTGACAATCAATACACATTCTGCGGTTAATTTTCATAGGAGATTCGAGATTGGTAGATAATATTGTCTTACCATCAAAAATATTATCTTAAACGTAGATTAATATAAAGCCATCTGTACCTAATTGTTATTAAGTAATAGGAAATACTCAAACTCCGCTGATCTTTATAAAGCTGACGATTTTAGTGAGTCGTGAGTCAGTAACGAACCGGTGGCCGACGGATATGAGTCCTTCCTCCGCGCTATCGGCCGGCACTTTTGTTAAATTAAAATGGATGAGGTTTAAAGTGGAGCGGTCGTAACTAACGGTTGGCGACGTCTGTGCGCGATTGCGACAATGTGCCACGCGGTAGAAAATAGGACGCACGTCGCGTGGGGTCGCGCTCCCTCGTACGCTGCTGACACTTGCCGACGCGCCGCGCCTCAACCTGACTGACGATTATGGACAGCACTTCCGCTATGTAACTTGGTGGTTCACTGTTTTATGAGCAACTAGGTTTTGCCTCTGACTTCATCAGGTTTTTTCGGGAAAAATGGTAGTTAATTTTTCCCGAGGTCTAGATTGTAACGTGACAGGAAGCGTACTATCGCATTTATAATACATATTAAAATGAATTATGTTCTGGGTTCGATTCCCACCCGGGGAAATTATTGATGTGAATCACAAATAGTTGTTGTGTCTAGGTGTGCTTTGTGTCCGTTAATTGTGTGCTTATAAAGTGCCCCGCGATATTTCTTTAAAGAAAAAAATGAACAAAAACACAGGATTGGAAACGGTTTCATAGCAATGTATAATAGATGGCGCTATTTTAACGACATCACTATTATTTCAGATTTTAGAAAGTCAGAAAATGGTCGTTCTCCCAACCGATTTGAGCCACCGCGGCCAATCTCTAAGGATGTTAGCCATCTGCACAGTACATATTATGTATAAACAATATGGACATTTTGTTTTAGCTCTTTGAAAGAAAACCTACATGATTCAATTGAATGATAACACCCCCCCCTTTGCTTGCTCATGGCATTGTATTGATGAATTTTTTTCATACTTATTCACAGGGGGTTTGGAGCTGCTTATACTCTTTTCTTACCTATGCAATGACTGGCCCTGGACTTTTACTAGATAGATAAATCTTATATTTCAGTATGATAACTGGTACCTATAGTGGTTAATCACTCAAATTTCTGAACAGTTAAAACTTTTATTTTTACTCTAGGTATTGATTGGTTCAAGTCCAGGGCAGTCATAGCATAGGTAAGGAGATAACAAAGAAAGTATTTAAAATCAAGAATTATTTCCTATGTAGGTCCTTACATTCATAATGCAGATATAAATTCTGTATATAAAATAATACAATACTAATATTATTAGTGATACTTAATAGAGGTTTTTTATTTTATTGTCTACCGATAATGGGATTTATTAGGTTGGGGAAAAAGTCTTTTCGCATTATAGTATGTATGAACATGTAACACAATCTCTCCGCCTTTACTATTTGTATCTGGCTGGTTTTGGTATCATTGAAAGTTTAAATTTTAAAGAACATAATTCCAAATTCAAATTAGGAAAATGTGTGATTTTCATTTGTTTTTCGTACTGTCAAGATGGGTGAATCTAATGAAGAAATTCGATACATTTTAAAATTTTACAACAAAAAAGGTAAAAATGCAACGCAAGCATGTTTATGGACCTAGTGCAGTGTCTGTGAGAGTAGTACAAATTTAGTTTAAGCGTTTTCAATCGGGATCGGGATCTTGATGTCAAAGATGCACGTAGCTCTGGTCGCCCTATTACGGATAAAATTGATTCCATTTTTGAAAAAGTTTAGCAAGATCGGGATATAAGTAGTTACGACGTAGCTGAAGAACTGGCAATTGACCACAAAACAGTTTTGGCGCATTTGAAAATAACTGGCTACACAAAAAAGCTCTATATTTGGGTACCTCACGAGCTCACTGAAAGAAACCTAATGAACCGTGTACTCATTTGTGATTCTTTATTACGACGTAATGAAACCGAACCATTTTTGAAGAAGCTAACTGGTGATAAAAAGTGTATCACGTACGACAAGAACGTGCGAAAAAGGTCGTGGTCAAAGGCCGGTCAGGCTTCACAGACTGTAGCGAAACCCGGGTTAACTCGCAACAAGGTGATGCTGTGTGTGTGGTGGGATTGGAAGGACATTATTCATTATGATCTGTTACCACCAGGCAGGACCATCGATTCTGAACTCTACTGCGAAAAACTGATGAGATAAAAGCAAGAAGTTGAGAGAAAGCGGCCGGAATTAATCAACAAAAGGGGTGTGGTTTTTCATCATGATAACGCTAGACGTCACACTTCTTTAGCCACTTAGCAAAAATTAAGAGAGTTTGGTTGGGAGGTGTTAATGCATCCGCCGTCCTGACCTTGCACCTTCAGATTTCCACCTGTTTCGGTCTCTTCAGAATTCTTTAGGCAGTGTCAGGTAAACATCACGAAAGGACTGCCAAAACCACTTGTCGCGGCATTTTGATCAGTTTTTTTTTCGGACGGACATATGTAGTGTTATATGTAGTGCTTCTTCACCGGGCATAAAGGCGAGCAGAGCTCCAGCCTAGATAAATGGTTTTAAACACTACAAACTAAGCAACCTGCGCAAGAGGGCGTCCCGTGTGGGACTTGGACCTCGGCTCAGGGCGGTCGCTGAAGGGGAGCTTGAGGGATTATGGCTTTTAGTTTCTTTTGGGGAGTTTTGGGCAACTGTCGCTTTACTTTACAGTTCGCGGGCCTCTCGGACTTCGGGTCTACGAGGGCATCGGAAGGTTCTTAGCAAACTAAGGGTCGGGAGGGCGAGGGGGGACGCGTCGCGTTCGCGGGCGCACTCTTCTCCGGCGGGTCGGATAGAGTGGTCTCTGTGTAGTGGTGCTAGTTTCTTGCAGTCTCTGTACTGCTAGTTGGTAAGTTGTGATCTCGTCCGGGTCGTCTAGGACGCCCCGAGGCCGACGGTGTTTACGACGCTTTGTAGGCAAAGGCCTGTAGTCGGATGCCGCAACAACCAACGGGTTTGGGTGTTGAGCCGCGGATTCAAAGCAGCTTTCCGACGCCTCTTTCATCCACTGCTTGATGGAAGGCAGTTGGAGATCAGAATGCAGGTTGCGATTACGAATGAACCACGGTGCCCCGGTGGCACGTCGAGTGAATCTACTTTGGACAGTTTGTAAGCGGTACAAACTGCTAGACGCTGTATGAGCGAATACAGTGCTCGCGTACGTCATAATCGGCCGTATACACGTGGTATAAATCCTAACCTTGTAATCAAGTGATAGTTTACTACGTGAATTTAAGAGACAGTGTAGTCGACTGAGCGAAAGTGAAGCCCGTGCTCGAACGGTTTCTACATGCGCTCTAAAGTTTAGCTTTCGGTCAAAGATTACGCCTGAGTACTTGGCTTGCCGTTCCCAAGGGATTGGTTCGCCAAACATCTTGACCGGTAGAATGACCGGTGGGCTGTTGAATCTCGAGAAGAGTACAGCGGCACTCTTTGTCGGATTGACTTCGATTCTCCACTTTCTGAACCATTTGCCTAAGGCATTTCATGCGGATTGTAGAGCGTCGTGAATTGCAGTAGGACTGCGGCCCGAGTAGTATAAAGCGGTACCGTCCGCGAAGAGTGCCAGATGGGCCTTCTTGGGTTTCGGGATGTCACTTGTGTAAAGCGAAAACAGGAGTGGTGAAAGTAGTGAGCCTTGTGGCACCCCTGCTTGGATCGGGTGAGGAGAAGAGTAATCTCCTTCTACACGATACCTAAAGGTTCTCCCCGAGAGGTAGTCTCGTATGATGTGCACGAGACAGTCCGGCACTTTGAGTTGGTAGAGCTTATAAATTAAGCCATTGTGCCAGACTTTGTCGAACGCTTTAGCTACGTCAAAGAAGAGTGCTCCAGTATGACATTTGTGTTTGCCTGATTTAACAAGGATGTGCAAATACATCCTTGTTAAATCATTTTGATCAGAAGTCTCAAAATTTCTATAGCAATGGGATCATGTCCCTAGGCTACAAGATGGCAAAAAGTTATCGAACAAAATGGTACCTACATACTTTAGTTAAATGTAAATAAACTATATTAAAAAATGTTTTGATATTTTTTTTAATGCGATGAAACTTTTTCCTCTTTTCATACACAACACAAACCAAACCAAAAACGGGAAGGGATTCCCATTTAAGAAAATATATATACATATCTATACTATTATAAACTAATATTATAAAGAGGATTGATTTGGATTTTTGTATGAAAGTTTGTCAGGAATAAACTCAAAAACTACTGAACGGATTCCGATAATTACTTCACAATTATAATGCTAATATCAGAACAAAGAAAAAACGCAAAAATCATTTTTTTATATTAAAAGATACACTAATAAATTCACTAAAAGCATGATTGACATCGCTCATAACACAATTTATTTGATCAAAACTGTATATTGAAGCAATTGCTAAATAAAGACATAATAGTTGGGATTGAAAGTAGGCGTCTAGGTACATAAATTTACATAATGCAATTCGTCTAGACTAGGCAGAGTGCGCCCGCCGAAGGAGAGCCGTCTAGAGGTGATTCGAGACGTAATGCAAGTGCACTTATTGAAACAAACGTTTATTTATTATAATTGTTTGTTTATTCTATTTACCTATCAAATGTGTGTGGTTGAATTGAATGTTGTTTTTCTATTGTCTGCATATGTTTTGTGTGAAAAGCAATTCTGACTTTGAAACGTTTTAGGAGTAATAAACATATTTCTTACTTGATCTTTCTTGAAAGATAATGTAGAAAACTATAATTTACTATTTAGAATTAGTTATAACTATCACAATTATCATCTCAACAGACTTAATAGGCTGTCGCGGACCTCAATGTCTAGGGTCCGACAAAAATAAAGCGATTCTAAATAATAACTACAGTACAATTATTACCCATAATAAGCGTTCGACGTTTCGTTTGAAAGGTGTTCAGGTTTACCTAACACCATTCATAACTGGAAACCTTATTCCAATACTACTCTATTAGTCAGCCCTCACCCACTTCTAACTATCACGAATCGTGATATTTACCTACCCAAAATTACATCACATCTACCGACGTCATACATATTTTTACAAGACATTTAATTTGATATGATAACCACCTATAAACAGTGATATTTACAGTAAACCTTTCACTTCCTGTCTGAAAGAAAGCGTGTTACTGTTGCTTGCTATCTGGGGCATCATCCTTCAATTTCCTAGATATTATTATCTTTAGATTAGTCTAAGCTGTGACAGTAATCACGAACGACCTTTAAAATTAGTAATCAAAAAAGGATTACGCGGAGAATTTTTTGTCGTAAAAAATATAGGTGTTAACAGACACCAATTGATTTTAGATGTTCATTGTAAAGAATTCGCTAACATAAGCTTACCTAATTTATATACTTATAATAATAAACTTACTGTTGCTATCAAATAAATAAACATTTATTAAACTTATCTCAAACATTCTCCCACCATTAGAATCCTAAATCATCATCATCAGCTCGTATATATGTCCACTGATAATCATGACCCTCCTCCCGAGGGAAGATGTTTATGTTCACGCAAGCCCTGTTGCTGTTTTCTCGTATACGATTGTTACAGATGAGTATAACAATCGGTGTCAGCGACTTAGTGAGGTTTGGAGGGTAGTCCAGCCATAAACTTGCATAAAAAACTAACTAGGGTATCGCAAATCAAAGCGATCGGAATAACTATGAGGTAATAAAGAGTGCATCTTTATAGATATTTTGGTTTATCTTAAAAAAATCTTCAATATCATAAATGCTATCATTTATATTATCTGTCCATCCTATTGAGTTTTTAATAGATATCATGGATAGTGGCATATTATTAAATATATCAAGTAGTACAACTAATCAGTTTCTGAACATTGCCAGTATTTAATAAATAAAAAATGTGATCTGCAACCATCACATAACAACTTTTTAGTACAACGGTGAACATTTTTAAGTGTTAAAGAAATTAAAATAAAATCTGACTGATTAATTGCCGCTCTACATTTAATCATCGTCTCTAGAACATTACGCTAAAATGACATATATACAATTATTTATATATGTTCAAGAGACGATAAAGACGTAAAAGTTGCAATGCGATTAGTAACTATATGTTGCACGTTGTTATCGTGAGGATAGCTGTTTGTCTAGACGGTGAGTGAGCAGCGGACCAGTGACAGAGGACACAGACGAAGCGTGCCGCCGTCTGGAGGTGAGGCGAAGGCTGTACCGTTGCCTTTTACAACCAAATGCACTTTGGGCTGTCTAGCGTCTGCAATGTCTTCTATGACAGTGGTGTTCAACAATTATGAATGTGCGACCCCTTATCTACACATACTATAATCCGATCGGGGCTGAGAATATCGTTATATTCCGTCATGAAAGGACCAAGCAAAGATCAATTATACAAAAATGTTCTTCATCTAAATCGATTTTTTCCAGATTTTTTCGGTTTCGGTTCAGTTGTGCCACTTGGAAGCTTGTCTCTCGTCACCAGTATGTATTTCATGAATGTTGGGTCTGAACAACGATTATATGGATGGACTCGTTGATTCTGAGTACGTGTTTCTTTCACTTTGGACTAAACTTTGTACTACTTTGTAAAGACTTTGATAGCCTGCCAAAGCGAGTCAAATCTTTTATCCCATTTCGACGCTGTGAAAGCTTAAGCTCGTAAGCACATTTATGCAATACAATTTTTAAGACAAACTTTTCCACTTTGTAATTTGCACTACAAACAATACACACTAGACATGATCTAATTAAAAACTGCACTGTATTATTCTATAAATCCGGTGAAAGATTTCAGTTCCGTGTAGATCTCGAATTCTCTATGCAAACTTTTTTATTCTCTAAGGGTCGATTTTTTTTAAATCCTTTCTAAGCTAATTCTGTTTTTTTACAGCGACTTACATTCAACAATTGGCTTCTTTATTAAGTACCTTTACATAAGATAAGCAAAGCTTAGCGGCCACCCAGGGGGTCATGACCCACAGTTTGATAAACACTGTCTACGCTATCAATTGAAACATTCCAAACTTTGTTCTGTCTGACTTCTAAACTTTATACCTAAGTTTTGATATTGAAATCATAATCGATTTAGTGTTGCTTATTATTTATTGAATTCTTGACATTTAAGATATTTAATCAATCACTAAAATAATAAGTAAAGAAGAAGTTTTAATTTGCTTTGATAATATTTTATTGTTTATAAGTAAATACGAAGTTTCATTTAATTATTTCTAACTAAATTTATATTGAAGTTCGGTACAATCAGTAAGGCTCAGAAAGTTAATAAAAAACCGGCCAAGCATGAATTGGATTCGCGCCCGAAGGGTTCCGTACCATTTTCATGTGCCTACCTGTTGCTATAATATCAAACAAAAAAGGTCACTCTGAATCTGTTGTGTTTGTTGTTATAGCGGCCACGGAAATACCTAATTTGCGAAAATTTCAACTGTCTAGTACTACAACTATCGCAGTTCTTGAGATACAGCCTGGTGACAGACAGAGACAGCGCAGTCTTAGTAATAGGGTCCCGTTTTTACCCTTCGGGTACGGAACCCTAAACAACCGAGGTCTGGCTTAGTCACCCATGGGAAAATATGGTATATTCTAAGCCGCAAACCAATTGCAACATTTAACTAAAAGAAGTGCTGGAGTGAACGCAGACCCCTGAATACTCCATCACAATACCAGTTCCTAGGCATATCACTACTGTGTTATGCATCCAGTGTGCATGATACAGCCTTATAAGTTTATCAAAAACTAGCTGTATGCGCACGGCTTTATCCATCATGTATTTTCTGACACTTCCTGTGATTATTTTAACATTTTCATAATAAAAAACACCAATCAACCGAATCGGTAAAGTCGTTCTTAAGTTATGTGTGTTTTGACGATTCTTTTTAATTTACACATAAATAATAAGTCGTTATTGTAAGTAATTTCGTGTTTCACTTATTTATTAACTGCTCCTGAGTCCTTGCATCGCTTCGAAAGCACATACATGAAACGTTCAACCTCAATTACATGGACGACTGTTATAGTCTTTAACCTAATTTAAGTTAATCGAAGGCTTAAGGGCAATTAGTGATCAACACACTTGTGGCACAGACCGACGGCGATAGTTATTAGCGTGCTGTAGGCAGAGGGCGCGGCGGCTAGTCTAGACGCCTACGTCCCCCCCCCCTCCAACCCCTCCACCCGCTACTCGGTCCCCCGCGTGCACAAACGCACCCCTGTCACTGCTCACCCACCTTACACGTGCCACGGCGTCAGGCTCCAAAACTGACTCTTCTACTAAAGCTTCGAATTTGTGTTTTCCCGCGGTATAACTTTAAACAGTACCTACTTATTACAAAAAAAAAAGTACAGTAGTTTTTTGTTTCTTTCTTCTCACTATTTTCTACTTTTACAATATAGTTTTTTTAATACTTATCGGAAAAGTTTATCTACGTCTTCCTTAGAGTCGTGTTATAAAGATATTGATAAATTTTGACGACTGGTTGGGTTCCACTGAAATGGTTAAGGCAATAGGGGCTATATCTAACATGCAGGTTCGAATCCAGCCGGTGAATTAAACCGTTGAAATTTATAAAGATGTCTTAGGTCCACATTCATTGTAGTCATACTCTTGATCAATATCGAAGATATTTTTGAGCAATAAGGAAGCAACACTTTATTATTCTACTTTCTTGTTTTCTACTACCTCCTACCACTGCAAGTCGTGTAACCCAGGATCAACAGTGAAACAAACTGGAAATGTTACTGAGCACCGAGACTCACTAAGGTCCGGGAAATAGTTAAACTGCCTTGGGACCCGCAACGAAGTCAATCAGAAAGAGTGTAGGATGAGTAAGAAAGACTTATGTTTTCACTTACACTACTATGTATTATTACTTATATTACATCACGCAAGTAGTTAAAGTGAGATATAGACTACCCTACATCCATCCTACATTCTAAAACGATTGGATGTCAGAAAGAAACAACTTGTTTGTTGACATTTTTTTACCTTAATGCTCAGGCTGCCAAATATAGACTAAACTATACGATACCTACCTATCTGTGGCTCTTGACATGCGGTGTTTTTTTCTTTAACATTTGATTTGTCAATAAAACAACTACTTTAGATAACAATGTTTTATTTCTTATTGTTTATAACGTTAAAATTAAAGACAACCTCTATAGCGTAACGGTATAAGTCGCGCTTTAGGTCTCAGAGGTCGAGGGTTCGAGCTCCAGGCCGGATAAAAAATCTTTGTGTATATTTTTAGATTTCTTTCCGTATCTGGTTGGATGAGGAACTGCCCTCCGTGACTCGGAAAGCACGCTAAGCCGTTGGTTCTGATTGTTTTAACATCATCTATAACAAATGTATACCATGGATCGGGCAGCAGCTTTTTTTTGTGTGTACAACATAAGACTGCGGTCATCAACCCGCGCGGTGAATATGACAAACAGAAGCCCATGTTCAACTGTGGAACGACGTTAAACGAGGCAATGATGATAATAAATGTCCACCACGATGACTCTCTAGGTAGTCAGTCTACGAGCCCTTCGCCAAATACCGCCTAACGCACCGGGCCTCATGTGATTTCATTGTTTCTGTTTCATTCGGCAATTGATTTTCGCTGAGTACCTAAACAATTTCGTTTTTAAGTTCCGTTAAAATAAATATGTGACGTCAAACTAATAAAGTGACAAACGTCCCACATATTTGTGGTGACAAATATGTGGGACGTTTGTAGTACCCTAGTAAGTATATTCAAACAATCATGAAATTAGTGTGACGTATTTAATGGATGGCCCGTTATTCGATCCGCAAATCCCTCGCTCATAATTATCTTGTCAACCAAAGTAGTAAAGTCCATTAACATTATTACACTATTTTTGTAATATCTGAAGCTTTGTTCAGTTCAGTCATTTCTCAGAGGTCGGTAGAGTTCGATCCCCACGCCGGAAAAGTAATCTTTGTGTTTAGTCCCAGATTTCGTTACGGTCACTTTCTTTGGTATGTATGTTAAGGAACTACCTTCCGTGCCTCGGAAATCACTTTCAGCCGTTTATCCCGATCGTTAGAACATTATCACGTATCCTTGCGTCTCACAACCTAATACTGCGGTCACCGAGGCTTATATTCCGCAGGGGATATAATACCTACTGCGGCTCATTTGCGGTTTCATCCACGACTTTTTCGTCCCATATGGTATGTGTCATACAGTTTTAATAGTTTTTCTTTGACGAAAGAGACGTGGGACGAAACAGCAAATGAGTCCCTACCGCCTTATAACTGTAATGATTAATGTTGTCTTAGTCAAGGGTCGGTTACGAATTACCCCCATCCATTCATAGACTTCGATAAACTTCAGCCATTAGGTGGGCCGTGGGCCTGTGTCTTCTTTGTGACATAACATTGTTGTTAACAGGAAATATGTTTTATTTGGAATTTCAGTTTCAGGTCAACTGTGTAGGTATTTTACTTAACTAGTGGTTCAATTCATCTATAATTAAAAATATATAGACTTTTTGCACTCCTTCTCTATATAAACTATAAGTGTGCGAGATTTCATATTCCCTTGTCGGCGCAATTTTTCTTAAAAAGGTTCAGTTTCTGTTTCACGTTCAAGGTACCTACCTGCCTAACTACATTTTTAAGTTGTTTTAATGGTAACTTCCGCATTAGAGATTCTAATCCCGAACACCATGTCTTAGAAGCAATGTACCAGTTCCAATCAAATAAATTTCACTTAAGTTGTCAATAAACAAATTGTCCTGGTAAAAATAAGTTCACGGACATTCACGTGATAAGGATTTTTAGTTACGACCATTATTGAAAACATAGTGAAACAAACATCACCGTATTAGTATTCAGAGTGATCATTGAGTTGCGTGCAGTAGTTCGTCCAGACACGACAATTCTCAAACAGCCTATCAGACATTTGGATTTATTTCGAAATTGATACTTATTTATATTGTGTTACGGATATTTTTTAAACCACATTGAAACAGTCGATAGGTTACAGTTTAAAGTTGTATAGTACAGACTATGTTTGTATTGAACAAAGTCTAGACGCGGGGGCGGCCTGTGCAAAGGTTAGATAAGGTACGCGAGCCCTTTTCTTTCACGACCCTTAGGAGCTCCTGTATGCGGAATTGGGTCACACACGTAAGCCTACATATTAATTACAGATTCTAAATTGAAACACTGAAATGCGATTACGGATAGTCGAATTATTTTTATATTCACGAGGGGAATTAATTTGAAAATTGAATTATTTTATGCACTGATTTCATATTCAATCAATTTTCGAAATTCTAATCGATACCTTTTCACTTTTTCTAACCATTACACTTTAACTTCATTATATAAAGGTTGTGAAAAATAAATAAGTATTTAATTATTTAATTAATCGGAACACACAATACTTTACGGAAATATATATTGCTAATTCCGCTCAAAAGTAGAATTGAGCGGAATGAGCAGTAGATTTTTTTGTTTTTGACATTGATATAATATTAGGAAACTTCAAACTTGAATATAAATTAAATACCGAACAACATTTATACACATCTTAGTTGAAATCCTTATTACCTACGTAATACCAATTAAAATACCGGAATAGGTGAAAATAAACCACTTTTAATAGCTAAAACTTGCATATGCGAATGTTTCAGTAATTATAATTGTTTACAATTGCCATTTTCTTGTGTAAAATAAGAGACACCTTTGGTTTCCTTTTGCTTTTCATTGCTTAGACTTTTGTTATATTTTCGTGAGACTATATTTAATTAGTAGGTAGGTATTAATGCTAGTTAGCTTATTAACCTAACCTAAATCGAACAACTAGCGCCGGGCGTCTCGTGGATAAGAGTCTCTTTACGTTTCGGAGGTCGTGAGTTCGATTCCCGTGCCGCACATAAAATCTTTGGGTACAAACAAAAATGTATGTTTGAAGGTCTACCCTGCGTGTCCCAAAAAGTACGGTAAGCACGGTTCCGACGGAACCAACAGAATCGGACTGGTCCTAACATAATCTATAACACTGGCCGTTAAGGGCTAGAACCGTTAAAGTTATACGGGCTAAAAGCAAGGGCGCATCTACCGTTGCGGGCACGATGGGCACCTCTAGAATCGTGACGTCTAGTCTGCGCAAAAAAAGAAAAAAACACTTTCAAATGTTCGCACTCCAACTCGTACTTGGCATATTATTGAATGCACCACAACCTTTTTTAAAAAGCTAGGTCTACACCTGCCTTATATTACGCGTCTTGCACGGTTTTATCAGCGTAGCTTTTGGTACTGGGAGAATTTAAGAACCGACGTCTGTTCAGATTCAGATTCAGCAATAAATATTAGATTTCCCTCAATGGACTTTTCACGGCGGTTATGATAGGAATCAAATCCGCGGTCTAAAACATCTATTGGCTACGGAGGTGATCTAGGAAGTGTTGTACATTACTATGTATTTTAGTAGGTAGGTACTGTGTTATAATAAAACAACAAAGATATTACCGAATGTCTCATTAAAGTAAAAGCTTCAAATAAAGCTAAGCTTAGTCGCCATATGTTGTTTATTTAATTACGTGCGAAAAACCAAACCAAAAGCAAATTGAACTGACTGATAATTTTCCCGTCCATACACAAGTTGACAAGGCTAGAAGAATTTAATTTTAAAATTTATCTAATTTCATTATCATCATCATTTCATTTCATTTGCCATAGTCACCACGCTTGGCAGGCGGGTTGGTGATCGCAGTATTATGTTGTAACACACAAGGAAACGCTGCTGCCCATTCCCTGGTATACAATTGTTTTAGATGATGTTATAACAATCGGGACCAACAGCTTAACGTGCTTTCCGAGGCACGGAGGGTAGTCCCTCAGCCAACCAGACCCGGAAAGAAATCTTAGAATCTAACAAAGATTTCTTTGGGGATCGAACCCACGACCTCCGAGGTGTAAAGCGAGCCAAATACCGCTACGCTACGGAGGTTGTATAATTGTTATCTAACTTGTTGTTATCTATATACTATGTATATGCAATTTATTACACTAACAAATTCAATCAAATTGACTCAAAAGCATTTTAATTAAGCCTTTACCTTATTCTATTAAACTGTATTAACGATGCGAGACCTCAAAGTCAAAAGTACAGCAAACTACCTACATAATATCTAACTTTGTAGACTTCATTTATAGGTCAACTTCAACTAACATTTAATAATAACATTTATGCATACTTAACTGAAAATAAAAACTTAGTTACTAAACCAATTCTCAGACATAATAAGTGATAATAAAAGAACGGTCTTTGTCTTAAACAAAATATTGTTTACTTTTTTGCAACAAACCGTTGCGAGCGAAATGAGTCGCACGGAGTGCAAACTGTCTGCCCTTCCGTCGCCCTTTGTCTGTCTGTCTAGGCTATGACGATATTCTAGGTAGACACACACTAGCACATCGGCCGTATGGCCCTTTAAAGCCTACAAACACTTAAAACGTGTACTAACAACAATAAGGTGAAGATAAAATAACTCGACACCAGCAATTTATACTACGCTAACTCGAAATTTAGGTAAATTATGTTTTTAATGCAAAGTTGTTTAAAATATTGTGTTTTATCCGTGGCATAAAAAAAATGTGAAGAAAAAATAAAAACTAAAATGTTAAAAATGGTATACAGCGCTAACTAAACATAATTTTGAAAATCGATCGATCTACATTACGCCAAGTATTGTTAGCGCCGGTGGGACGCGCCGCTTGTTTGTTTACATTACTCCAACGACACTTGTCGCTGTATTGCGCGAATTTATTTTTTTATATAAGTAAATAATAGGTTATGGTATCCAGCTACTGCTTATTTTATAGACCCTGATAGTTAACTTAAATTATAACAAAAATGTCAAGAAAACGGGCATAATATTTAGTGGAATTAGCAAAAACCGACGAAAATTCCTGGTGGAGTATAATAACAACAATAATGAAATTCCACTTTCATTTATCGAGAGAGGTTATTTTAATGTTTTAAAAGATTGAAATGTATTGAAATGTATATTATGTTACAAAATTATATGTATAATAGTAATGTTACATACTTTACATACTTTTTAGAAAATTTAAGAAGTTTTGCTCAAAGCCCGTGTATACTACGCTAACTCACAGTTAGCGTAGTATATAAGCGGTCGTGTATTCCTTGTTTGTCCGTTAATGAACTACTAAGCTTAATTAAAATTTGTCTATTGGTCTAGTGGTGTGGGCCAGGTAGGGTTCGAATCCCGGGGCGGTTTAATCTCTTTTTAACCGACTTCTAAAAAGGAGGAGATTCTTAATTCGACTGTATTTTTTTATGTTTGCTACCTCAGAACTTTCGACTGGGTGAACCGACTTTGATGATTTAATTTTATTTGACAGCTGGTGTTTCCCGTGTGGTCCCATTTCAATTAGATCCAGTTCTGACAATTACTTCTATGAGAACCATATAAGTCTTAATTTTGCATGAATTCGGTTTTTTTTGTTATCATCACTACATAGTATAAAACAAAGTCGCTTTCTCTGTCCCTATATCCCTATGTATGCTTAAATCTTTAAAACTACGCAACGGATTTTGATGCGATTTGTTTTAAATAGATAGAGGGATTCAAGAGCAAGGTTTATATGTATAATACATCAGCATTGTACCCGTGCGGAGCCGGGGCGGGTCGCTAGTAAATTATAATCTATTGCCTGTAGCCTAAACATACGTACCTACTTCGGTTATAGGGCGAGGCGATTACCGTGTACCTACCCGCATTTCTAGCTGCAACTTATCTCTTGATAAATAATAATTAATGGTAAAAATATAAATTTATAAGAAAAGGTATCCCGCCCCTACCTTACGGTCGCGTTTGACGCGGCCTGTCTCCTTGCGGGGTACCCTCCGTGGGCCACTGTACCGACGGAGGTGTGAGGAGGCGCGTTCTGGCCGCGACCCCTTTCCGGAGGGTGTTGCACGGTGGTGGACTGAGGTCCGTCGCCAAACGCTCCGGAAATGGCAGGAGCGGCTAGAGGCCGCGCCGCGGAGCGGGTTGCGTACGGTGAAGGCGATTCGGCCCCATATAAAAGGGTGGGCCGGTCGCCGTCACGGCGACGTCACCTACCACGTTGCACAGGTAGTAACAGGACATGGCTGCTTCGGCCACTACCTGGGAAACGTTGCGCGGAGAGAGCCGGACACTCGCTGTCACCACTGTGACTGTGCCGACGATACGGCGCAGCACACGGTGGTGAATTGTCCGGCGTGGGGCAACGAGCGGGAGGAGTTCGTTAGCGTGGTGGGAGACGACCTCTCGGTGCCGACCATAATTTCAAAGATCGTCCAAAGCGAGAGGTCGTGGGAGGCGGTGCCTCCTTCTGTAGACAAGTTATGTCACAGAAGGAGGCCGCGGAGCGGGAGAGAGAAGACGATCCCTCCGCCCACCCGCTCCGCAGATGGCGTGTTGGCCGTCGGCGGCAGGCCGAAACCCGCCGCCTACCGCCCTAGGCTCGGCTTCAGGGAGTGGGGCACATGGGCTCCGCTCCCTTCGAGGCTGACCCATGAGGAGTAGGGACGCCTCTACACTCCAGGCGTATAATTGGGCAAATGGGCCACTGTAAGTGTGTGCCGTCGGGGGGCCGGATTGCTTATGCGTACCTGGCCCCCGCCAATGGCGGATCGAAGGGGTGTCCGGGGGATTTTAGTGGTGTAGGGTCCTTCCTCGTAGTATGAGTTTAGCATACCACGCTATAGAGAGGGCGAGTCCCATATATCCCACCGCCAGCTCGCGAATACGCTGCAACGGCGGTGGGAATGCGTAAATGTACTTATTTCACCCCTATAGCCAATTTCGAAAATGATGTGGTATTTGTTTTTGTAATATTATGTACAATTTTGATTTAAATACCTATAATTTACTCACGATGTCTGTGATTTGATCTGATCACTTAATAAATTAGTAGTTACTTAAGTTTTAATAAACAATTTAATTGTTTGCTGTAATCGTTTTAATTATACTTCAACAGTAGACCCCTTTAGGGATGATGCTATTTCTTTGATAAAAAAACTATCTTAAGTCCTTGCCTTAGATACTTACACTAACTTGATACTAAATAATCTATCTATGTGCCAAATTTCATCGAACTCCGTTCAGTAGTTTTTGAGTCAGTAACCAATCAGTAATCCATGAATAAACTTTCGACTTAATCCTTTTAGTAGGATTGAAGTTAAATGATGCGCTAATTAGTAGCAAATGTCAATCTATAGTAGGCTATGTATAATTTAAAGGCTTTTAAAACGATATCCGCCTGTCACGCACTTACCTGTTAAACAACGCTAACTTTAAAAACTTAGAATTTAGGGAAATACTTACCGATATTATATTTCATGTATAATCGTATAAACCTAATAAATATATTCAGCTGAAAAATATTTAAGAAATATAATTCCAACGCAATAAAAATAACTTTATTGAGCATTATGTTTCTCCGTAATGTACTACGCTAACATTAGTTAGCGGAGTGTTATATGTGAAATTTTATTCGGCAATTACGTGCATATACGGCTAACTAACGCTAAATCCAAAAATATAAATATAAGATGGTGAATTCTTCTTAAAGCACAACACAATGTGATTCATCTAAAACAGTGAATGTATTTATTAAATACAAATAAATTTTACATCAAATATAACAAAAGAAAAAGTAATGAAAAGGTTTGTAACCTAAAACAGTGAATCGACAATTAAATGTTCATGATTTACTGTTCTTGTTAGAAAACTTAAATAGTCTTTTGCACAATAAATCAAAGAAAAAAACATAACTTGAACATTAATCAACCATTTTTATTCGTGACATTTCTATTCCGTCATGTTCCTTTTCCACTTCCTTTTCTCTCGCTAGTGGCTCCCTCCTATGACTGTACTAATACATATTCAAATAAATGTCAATATCATTGTCAACGTCACAGTGCTTACATCACCCCCCTTCGAAGTGCAAATTTTTTCACTCAAGTTGAATAAAATTTGGCTGCGAAATTTAATAATCAACAAGCACAGGAATGAGCTTTGTGACATGATATAATCCAAGAGATCTTGAACCACGACCAGTATTTATCTTAAAAACAGAATCTGATATTTTTTCTTCAATCACAAAGGGACCAATTCTAATTTCATCCATCTTTTTTTTGTATAATTTGTTTCCATAGTCAACATATACCTTATCTCCTTTTTTAAAATCATGTTGTTATCTATTCTTAGCAAATAAAGTTTTATTATATTTATGCGATTTTATTGACCTTTGGAGTGCTATTTTCCTGTCTTCTTCCAAACTTTTTGTTAATAACTGTTTTCCTTTCAATTCATTTGGTAGTAAGTCTGTGGACTCACCAGATAGCAAGTATTTAGGAGAGAATCCTGTTACAGAATGGTTTGTTTCATTGTATCTATTTTTACATTCTTCTGCTAATTTTGACCAATTTGCTTTTCCTCTTGATTCATTCATTTTGCATCTTATTTTGTTCACAATAGTCTGATTTAACCTTTCGTTTAAACCATTCGAGAATGGTGCATCAACTGCTGTAAGTATTAATTGAATATTTCGGTTTTTAAGGTAATTCTTGAATTCAATCGAATTAAAAGCTGGATATTGATCAGAGAGTAAAATGTCTATTGTTTCTTCTTGAGGAATTTTTCCTATAAGTTTGATAAAGTCTCGAGCATGTTGATTCTTAGAACATAGGATATATGCGTACCTCGTGAAGTGGTCTACTAGTAGATGTAAATATCTTTTTGTTGATCTTTGACCCCCAAATCCTCCTATTGTATCCAGTGACATTATTTGAAAGGGTTTAGTCGCTGGACCTAATTGCGACATAAAGCCGTATTTTCTATTTAACCTTGTTTTATTTTTTATGCATATTTCGCAGTTTTTGCATATATATTTAATATTTTCTGATAGATTTGGTGCAGTATAAAATGGTTTTATTTTAGATTCTATTTGATTTATTCCAGTATGACAATATCTTTCATGGGTCTTTTTTATTATAGCTTTGCTGTAATCTTCACTTAGTACTATTTTTTTCCTTTTTTTCCCACATTTTTTATAGTAAATGTCATCTTCTAAAATAATATTTTTTTCAAATTCTTTTATTTGCAAATTATGTGCTTGATCATATTTTATGTCGTGAATATCAATAATATTTACTGTTCTTAAGTTATCTTCATTATTTGCATCAATATCCAATACTGGGTTTCTGCTAAGACAATCTGCTTCTGTATTATTTTTTCCTGGAAAATATTTTATTTCGCAATTATATTAATTTTATAATAGTGACAGGTAGAGTGACATATCGCCTAATTCATCGTCAGGTCTGTTTTTTATGTTTAACTTCTCTAGAGGCTTGTGATCTGTGTAGACAGTAAAATGATTTCCAATTAACCAATGTTGCCAAAATTTAATGCTCTCTTTTATGGCTAAACATTCCAAAAAAATAGCTTTTTTATCTTTTTGTGATACATTTAATTTTTTTGAAAAATATGCTACTGGCTTTTCTTCACCATTATGCTGAATTTGTTTCAAAACTGCTCCTATTCCTATGGCACTGGCATCTGTATAAATTAATATTGGTGCTTGTGGATCATAAATGGCTAGTATTGGTTTAGAACATAAAAATTCTTTAATTTTTTGGAATGCATCCTCACACTGTTCTGTCCAAGTGAATCTTTGATCTTTTCTGAGCAATTTATGTAAAGGATCAAGAACTATTGAGACATTTGGAATGTATTTTCCATAAAAATTAATTTTTCCTAAAAATTGGCGTATTTGTTTTCTATTTTGTGGAGCAGGAAAATCTTTAATTGATTTCAAATTGTCTTTTAGAGGTGTAATCGTATTCTTCTGTAATATGTGGCCTAAGTACTTAACAGAATCACTTGCAAACTTACATTTTGTCAATTTTAGCCTAAAACCTTCTTCTTGAATAGCCTCCAGCAATTTTTTTAAGTGTGTTATATGTTCATCAAATGTCTTAGAGAAAATCAATATATCATCAATAAAGTTCACTGCAAATCCTGTCAGACCATTTCTTCTTAGAATATTTCCCAAAATCCTCTGAAATATGGCTGGTGCTGTCTTAAGACCGAATGGTAAACAGGTCCATTGGTAATGACCTTCTTGAGTTACAAAACCAGTTTTATGTCGGTCTGTAATTTTTAAAGGGATGGACCAAAAAGCTGAATTTATATCCAGAGTTGTAAAATAATTACAATTTATTGTTCTCGTTATTAAATCCTCTATTAAAGGAAATGGTTGTGATTGAGGTATTATTATTTTATTTAGATCTCTGAAGTCTATGCATAGTCTGCTTTTTTTTCCTTCATCCCTTTTAAACGCTAAAGTAACATGTGCCGCAAACGGACTGTAAGATTCCTCAATCAACTCATGTTTTAATAGTTGTGAGATTTGATTTTCTATTTCTATCTTGTCTTGGACTGAACATCTATATGGTCTTTTATAGCAATATTTTTCAACTTGCAAATCTATACAGGCTTCATACTTCTTCACTTTTCCAGTGTCATATTTATTTTTCGCAAAAATTTCTGTGTAACTATTCAATAGTACGTTTATCTGTTTTCTTTGGTCAGTATTTAAGTATTCTGTATCTATACTAAATTTGTTTGTATCTATACCTTCATTAAAGTTTACTTCATATTCTTTATCTTCTATATTCATTTCCATATTTTTAATCTCTTTATCTTCATTTTTACTATTTGTTTTGAAATTGTGTATTTGGATATTTAAGTTCTCATCATGAGTCAATCCAAATTGATCTATTGAATCTAATGCTAGTATTAGATCATATTCAAAATTTTCATTTTCAAATATAAATGCATTTATTTTAGTCTTCTTATGTAATAATTCTGCATCCAGTGTAATGAAACTTTTAGTTTTTCCCCCTCCACTTATTGTTTTTATTTTGTTACAACAATAATTTGTCTTCATATCCGTTACCTGAACTAATTTTGAATTTATTAATGTTATGCGTGAACCGGGGTCATACAGCCCCTTAGCTTCTAATGTATTATTTAACATCACCTTAATCTCAATTAGTGGAGGGAATTTTAGTTTTTTGGATCCTCATCACTTAGTTCAACTTGTAATATTGAATTAGAATTAAGGTTTTTGTCAGTGGTTGTTTTTCTTTCATAGTTATACCAGCAAACATTCTCTGGATGAAATCTATTCAATTTTCCTTTGTCCTCACAAATCCTGCATGGTGTTTTGTCAGTTCGTTTAATCTCTTGTTTATAGTATTTTTTATCCGTGCTTAGGTTTTTCTTTGTCTCAATTTTCCTTGCCAAACTTTCTAGTCCTCTTATGCAGTTAAATAAGTCATTTACTTCTTTAAGACTTTCTCTGTCTATTCTATCCATAATAAAGTTCGGTAAACCGGTGGCAATCAAATAAATCAGGGTTTGCGTAGGTATCTATTAATTTGTTTATTTCTAATAACAGTCTCTCTTTTTTTAGAGCATATTCTAACATTGATCCTTGTATATACTTAAAATTCATAGCGTACCTTATTGGTGACCAGCCTTTATCAGCGAATGTTTCAATTAAACTTTTCTTCCATATAGACCAATCTGAATCTATAGTATGTTTGATAATCATTGAGGTGTACCAATCGGTGCAAGTATTTTCCAGAAGTAATCTTAAAATTTCTACTTTTTGTAAATCTGTATCTATTTGTAAACGTGCACATTCACTTTCAAAAGTATCTAACCATTGATTAACATTTGTTGTATTTCTTGAAAATTTCTCTATTGCAAATTCTGCTACCAATCTTGTCTTATTTTCTGTTTTTCTTAACAATGTTGGTTCCGTTGATGACAACTCATGACCTTGTTCTAATTCTTCAAGTAAAAACCCATCAAATTGTAAGTTGTCATTATCTAAATATGTTAATTTCATTTCCTTAGTTAATGTTATCCACACCTGTCTCTTGTCATGCCTTTTCTGGAGAGATTTTTTTATTTTGTCAAATATTTCATGCTTTAATATTTCTTTGTGTAAATGCACTGATTGATACTCTCTAGGCACCGCAAAGGTTTGGTTTTGTGTATTCGTAATAGAGGTTATAGCATAAATATTTGTCTTATTATCATCCGGTTTGCTTTTTATAATAAACTCAAATCTTAATTTCTCCATTGTATAGGTTTTTCTTTCTGCACATGTATATGAATTGTCGATTTATAAGATGGTGAATTCTTCTTAAAGCACAACACAATGTGATTCATCTAAAACAGTGAATGTATTTATTAAATACAAATAAATTTTACATCAAATATAACAAAAGAAAAAGTAATGAAAAGGTTTCTAACCTAAAACAGTGAATCGACAATTAAATGTTCATGCCTTACTGTTCTTGTTACAAAACTTAAATAGTCTTTTGCACAATAAATCAAAGAAAATTCACAAACATAACTTGAACATTAATCAACCATTTTTATTCTTGACATTTCTATTCCGTCATGTTCCTTTTCTCTCGCTAGTGGCTCCCTCCTATGACTGTACTAATACATATTCAAATAAATGTCAATATCATTGTCAACGTCACAATGCTTACATAAATAATTAAGAAAAAGTAAATATGGGGAATTGTAATAAATACATTTATTATACAGTGTACCAAATTTCAAAGTAGTATCTTAATTAATGTAATCATAATCACATTTTTCCCTTTGTAAGCTTCTACTGTAAAGTAGGGTTTTAAGAGTTGGCGTAGTATAAATTGCTGGTGTCGAACTGATACCAAGAGCAAATGTAAGAATAATGAAGTTTACTGTACAACAACTACTCTTCATTAAGTTGTTATAGCAATGTTAGTTTTTAATGTTTAATTTTTATAGAATTATAAACCAATTATAGAAATTATAACAATGAGTTTAATCTAAACTGAAACATCAACAACATTGTAATAATCTAATTTAAAAAGACAAAATATCTAGTGTTAATTCCGCTAAAAATGTGTCTATATGCTGTAATGCAATTTTTGCACCACCCTCCCGCCCGCAAAAATTATGCACATGCAGGAAGGAAAAATAAAACGTGCAAAAATACAATTACCAGCCAAAGACCCGACACGTGTTTCGCTCCTCCACGGAGCATCATCAGGGTGATGTTAACTACTCGAACGCTAGTGCGCAAATGACCCGACTGTTTGGCGAGCGCTCTTTATATAGGACCGGCACTGGACGAGTGACCGGTAAACAAGTTTAATAGAGGGGATGACACATAATTTGTTGGTTCATTCAGCAATGGAAAACTACCATTCTTATGTTTTAAGATTTCTAATTGTTCCAACACACACAACCGGATGCCTTTATCGCAGATATGTAGAATATTATAGGTATTATTGTCGCTCAAGGAATGGCCGGATTCAATTAAGTGTTTAGCAAAATGGGAATTTTCTGGATGACCATTCCTAAAAGCGGCAACATGTTCTTTAAACCGTACATCACCATCACCGTCAAACTGCCGACGTATTTGTTATCACATTGTGATAACAAATGGCCATACTGGCCGGACTGGACGGACATTCTGCCGCCCGCGCCAACACCGCGTGAACTGCCCACCCTCCCCCTGACCCCCGTGCCGCAGAGCAAGGCGGCCGTCAAGAGGGAGCCACCGGCGACGAAGCCAGCCCCGCCTGCGTCACTCCCAAAGAGGGCGCCTAAGGCGAGGGCGGCTAAGCCGCCGCCAACCCGCATCACGACGCCGCCGAAGCAGAAGCTGCCCACACTCCTCCTGACCCCCGTGCCGCAGAGCAGGGCGGCCTCCAAGAGGGAGCGCCCACCTGCGACTCGGCAGCCACCCCCGCCTGCGCCACTACAACAGAGGGCGCCCAAGGCGAGGTCGACACAGTCTCCATCCCGCTTCCCCGCGCCACCAACATCCGTCGCGCCGGGAAGATTCCCTTCGCCGCCGCAACCGTTCAAGCGGGTCGACCTGGAGAGGACGCCTCCGTTCGTCCTCACCGGTCCCCGAAATCCGGAAGGGTCCCCCATGGAGGAGGGCCCCTCGTACGCCACCATGGCGGCATCGCCGCGCACATCGCCGCGCCCCTTGCCGCGTGCATCGCCACCGGCCTCGCCACGCCTTGACGCTGTCCCCGCTGCTGCCACCACCACCACCGACGCCTCCCTGAAGCCGACCGGTCGCAGGTTCCCACCCTTTGTGGTGGAGAAACTCCCGGATTGGCCGCGACACTTCAGGGAGATGAAGAAAGCCCTCGGCCACACCCCGAACGCGCGCCCGTATGGGAAGGGTGTGCGATTCATCCCGAGGACCGAGGAGGAGTACCGCTACATCCAGCGGTACTTGTACACGCTGGACCAAGCGGAGACCCCTTGGTTCTCATACACCCTTCCTGACGAGCGGAGTCGACACCCAGCCGGAGGAGATTGAGCGCGAGTTGACTGAGCTCGGCTTTAAGCCTGAGCTCGTCCGACCAATTCGCGCTCGTCAAGGACGCCCCGGCTGCATATTCTTCGTGCAGCTGGCGAGGACGGCAAACCTCATGCCGGGCATATACGAAGTCACCGAGCTTCTGTGTATGCCCGGTGTGAAAATCGAGGCGTGGCGCGGGAAAAAGGACCCCGCGCAGTGCCACCGCTGCCAACTATTCCGGCACTCGTCGCACAACTGCCACAGGCCCATTGCTTGTGTGCGGTGCGGCGAGCACCACAACGCCCGGGATTGTACGCGCCCCCGGGAGGAGCCGCCGACGTGCGCCAACTGTGGTGGGCCGCACACGGCCAACAACGCCCAGTGCCCGGTCTTCCGGCGAGAAACTCGCAACAGGAAGGCCGGGACCGTCGCCAGGACCACCACAGGCATGAAGCCTGTTGCCCACCGTCAGGTCGAGGAGGGGAACGCCCCGACCTCCCTGATGGCAGCCGCCAACGCCCCAAGGGGGCGTACTCACAAAAGGAAACGCCAGCGGAAGCGCAACAAGGCGAAGGCCCAAGAGCAGAAGCCCACAAAGCCGTCGACTGCTGTGGTCGCCGCCCCATCGGAGGGGACGAAGGCGAAGCAGCAGCCGGCTCGTGACCCCAGGATGACCAGCGTTATTGGTACCCTCCAGAAGGTGCTGATCGCGCTCCAGGAGCAGCGGGACCCCACCCAGCTGATCCTGCAGTGCCTCCTTGAGGCGTACCAATAGCGCGGAGCAGTCTCCTGCGCCCCCAGACATGACGACCGCTCCCTACACCTGCCGGCTGACGGTCGCCCCCGGGGACATTTCCCTGGCGGGCTCGACCTCGCCCGCACTGAAGGGAGCGAAGACTACCGGACCTGACGCAAGCGCCGCTAGCATGTTGGTCGCCCCTTCGGACTCGTCTGTAGGGGCTTGACCTCGCTAGCGGCGCCAACAAGGACTAGGACGACCATGAGGGCCCTCGGGCCCCCACCCAAGGACCCACCTGTCTTCACAGGTGGCGCTAGAGACCACTGAAGAGGCCTCTGGCCTGACCAGTTTCCCTGGAGCTCACCAGAGTCTCCGCGGAAGACCTACGTCAGTCAGGTCATTTGCGCACTAGCGTTCGAGTAGTTAACAATTAACATCACCCTGATGATGCTCCGTGGAGGAGCGAAACACGTGTCGGGTCTTTGGCTGGTGATTGTATTTTTGCACGTTTTATTTTTCCTTCCTGCATGTGCATAATTTTTGCGGGCGGGAGGGTGGTGCAAAAATTGCATTACAGCATATAGACACATTTTTAGCGGAATTAACACTAGATATTTTGTCTTTTTAAATTAGATTAATATGGATTTCCGCAAAGTAACGCCCGATTCTATTAATTATAAACATTGTAATAGTAAAAGATCTAATGTAAAATGTATGTAAAATACATATTTTGTTTACACATCATCATCAGTATCAGTCCGTAAAGCATGGGACCGAAGGATGGTTTATGCCATAGTGATCACGCTTGTGTTAAATAAACCCACCTAGGGTTGGTGACCGCAGTATTATTTAATAGCACACATAGGGAAACACTGCTCCAGTGGCGGCCTTAGGGGGTGGCGAACAGGGCAACCGCCCGGGGCCTCGCTCTTGCAGGGGCCTCGCGCAACTACCCATACAATTTTTTTTAACTCTATTTTTATTCAAAACTTTTTATTTAAATTCTTAATTTAAAGTTAGTTAATTCATTCATTCATAACATAATTGAAAAAGGGATAAAATATAATGACCACCAAAAATATATACTTGACA
Organism: Nycteola revayana; assembly: GCA_947037095.2. Taxonomy (NCBI): domain Eukaryota; kingdom Metazoa; phylum Arthropoda; class Insecta; order Lepidoptera; family Nolidae; genus Nycteola; species Nycteola revayana. The sequence goes on from OX344847.2 coordinate 9,419,708, forward strand.
CCAGAAAAATAAAGTCTAAAATTATAATAGTACTAGCTATTTTAGTCACGACTGCACTTCAAATTGTATTCGAACACCAAATGTAGTAAATGATCACCAAATCTTAGCGAGCAAATTATTGCGCTATTTCTACCTTAATAAAATCAATGAAAAATGACAATCGGTTAGGTTAGGTTAGAGCTGCGGCCATACAACGCACGAGCCGAGCGAGCGAAGCGAGCGGTGCCGCGGCAGCGGCCGGCGAGTGCCAGAACCGAATAGTAAATTAGTAAAACATTTAGGTACTTTTGGTGATCATTTACTACTTTTGGGTTAAAAATGATTTATTTGGAGTCATTTTGCTTAAATACGATAGCGAAATGTTAAAACTTTGGTTACAATTTTACATTAAAATGCGGGTTTAATTTTGGTGATCATTTTCAATTTTTTTGGTGGTAAGTTAAACATAAGCCATTGAAAAACTCGAATATCGCGCCACGAAACATCTGAAGATTGGTTATTAAAATGCTCATGTAAAATCGTTATCGCTAGAACCACTTTCTGAAACTAGATGGGAGTGCAGGGTAGCATCGGTAAACGCAACTTTGGTAATTGGTAATACCAACTAAGCGATATATGTGATGCGTTAAAGGATTTAGCAGAAAATACAACAGGTTGTCAGTTAGTCAGTGAAAGCCATTCTATAGAAAAGGAAATAACTACCTACGAATCTGTAGTTTCACTGGTCATATGGTATGACATTCTAACATTTATTTTACTTTAATTAAATATTTCAGTCATAGGAAAAGCCGCAAACATCAATTTTAAAATGTATCATCTCTGTATTTGTTAATTTTAAAACTCAAATTTTATTAATGGTATCACCTTAGCATTTCTCGTTAAACACGACAAATACCTAAATCAAACAACCAGACTTATTTTCACGTCACACACTTTTCACAAAGGACAAAGGGCCTCGCAAAGACCTGCCGCCCGGAGCCTCGCAATGGGTAAGGCCGCCGCTGACTGCTGCCGGTTCCCTGTTATATAATTGCTATAGATGATGTTATATCTGCACCAACTGCGTCACTTGCTTTCCGAGGCACGGAGGGTATATCCCTCAGACAACTAGACCCGGTTTTTTTTTTCGGATTCAACATAATTATTTCTTGTGCGGCGCGGAGATTAAACCCATGACCTCTGAGCCTTGAAGAAAGAAATACATCTACCGCTATGTTAAATTCATTTCTTTAGTTTTATTACAACAATCACATTTTTTTTCTATTTCAATTACGCATAAACATTTTACCTACGTACTAAACGAGGCGTCGCAATTTTATCACAATTAAGCATAATCAGCGAATAAAAATCTTCATTCAGAATTCAGCATAGGCAGTTAGTTAGACGCGTATTTAAGGTTTGATTAGGACGCGCTGTAGGTCATATATTTTGACATTTCGTCCTATTTGAACGTGCACACACTTTTGAATTAAACTGGGTAGAGACTACTAGAGACTTAGCTAATGTGCTTGAGAAACTTTATAGGCTATCTGGTCTAGACGCCGGGACATTTCGCTTAAAGCAACACGACGGCAGCTAAAGTTTGAATTTTGTAATTGACAAGATTTTATAGCGAAAATATAGAGACGGAGCTTAATTACTGCTCTAGTTTTAATTAATATCGTGTCGTGTAGACTGTGGTTATAATACTATGTTTCTTTATAATAGCTGTTGCCCGCGATTTCGTTCGCGTAAATTTAAATTTCTTTATTTAAACTTTGCCAACCCTTTTTATCTTCTTTGGAATGGATTTTTTTTTAATCCTTTCTTATCGTATCGGATGCGTAAATATTTTTGGAGATAAGTTTGAATACACGCAAAAACAAACAGACAATGGACAAAATAGATAGCCTATATTATAAACCTTATAAAGTTAGCTATCTGCCAGTAAAAGTTCAATCAAAATTTTTTTGAGCCGTTACTGAGATTAGCCAGAACAAACAGAGACACATTTTTTTTTAATTCTGCATTTAGTAAATATCTTAGTAGTTTTCCACACGGGTACTTTAATTTATTTGATTGTTACATTTTCTTAAAAATTACCGAACAAATATTTAATTTTATTCCATTGCTTAGTGTCTAATCTATCTAATATATATAAAAATGAATCCCTATTTTCCTTGGTCACGGCATCACGCGTGAACGGCGGGGTCAAATTCGCTATTTCGTTTTTTGTTGTGTTTTTTATTGTTCAGTGTTGTGAGAAGGTTCTTATGGAAGAGAAATATAAGAATATTGCGCGGATAATTAGTAAAATTAAGAATGCTTTACCACCATATCAAATTTTCTTAAGTAACCTTAGCGTTTTTGACAATATAATTATTATTTTTGTAATCTTATAGCATTTGACATAACATTCACATAATGCGTGCTACTCTTAATGCACATCACGGTTGGTTCAGTGCTATCACGCCTAATATTAAAAGTATAATTTAATTTAGAGTTTTGGTTAAGACAGAACAGCGTCTGTCGGGTCAAGTAGTAATTAATACAATTTTTGAATGAAGGTGATATGAATATTTTTGAGAAACCATGTTCTACCTATCTACTGATATTTAAAACGTTATTTTTATACCTACTAAGACGCAAACTGAATAAATTTTGTTGAACCCAACGACGGTAGACTTTACATATTATAGAGGGACGCGGATTATTTTAAGGGCGTTTGTCCTTAATTAGATATGTGGATCACTGATCGAGTATTTAAAATAGTCGAATATAAGAATAATAATATGCTGATTAATTTTTTTTTTACTAGCTTAGGTAGGTATTAGAAGAAATTTATCATATACCTACGTATACACTATAGGTATATATATAGGAGGAGCACTAGGTATATGATACATAATATACCTAGTGCTCCTCCTAATAATTGTAGAAATTATGCACCATTATTTTAGATAACAGCCCAAGAAACTTATTTGCAACTCATTCCCCGTTCAAGGTTTTAGGCATTTGAATTACAACCACAGAACATTAAAACGTCAACTAACCATTAACTGTAACGTCTAACAAAGCTGATTGCATGACATCGGAGGATGAAAATAAACTGCCTTCACCGTGACTTTTGATTATAAAACAGCAATTTATCCCTTAATGCTTGATCGATCGTTATTATTGCCTAAGCAACATTCCCAACTAGGGAACAGAGGAACGGAAGTAACTGTAGTATATTGTTGTTGCTGGTCGAGTTAAGTTCAGTTGTTTATATCCTGTAAGTATTTATATGTTGCTATACGTAAACCTATAATGTAATCTTGACTGCACCGGTGGCTTAGTTCTAGTTACAGTAGTTGGTTCTGAAACCTGGTCTTATTTTCTTCTTCTTCTTTAATGTTGGATACCCACCCGGGACAATTATTAGTCTAAACCAAGGATAATTGTTCTGAGTCTGTTTGTGCTTTGTGTCTGTAAATTAAATATTTGTAAAGTCCCCCGCGACACGGATTAATTTCTGTAGTGCGGAAAAAGTGTTTCTAAAGCAAAAACTAAAATAGTTTTTTTTTATCCAAAAAGTGCTACGGTTGGTTTTCAATCTTGTATTAAAACATTTATCTAAGGTCAGTAGGCATATAAATATAAACAAACACTTACTCGGAATTCTTAATTATTCTAGATACTTAATATACCTAGTTTTATTTCATAGCACAATAAGCTTTCTTAAATAAATTTATGCATGACAGTAAAAAGTGTTGTACTTATATATAAATAGAATAAGAAGCTTAATCATTTTTTTTTCGGACGCACATATATAGTTAGCCCTGAGGCTTTTGCTACTTCACGGGGCATAAAGCATAATCATAAATACGCAAATATTAACGTGTAATGTAAATATAACACTTATAAAAATATTTGTGAAATGTATATAATAACGGCATAAACATTCCCAACTAGCAAAGAGATCGTATAAGCAATTACTCTCACGACTATGAATCGAAAAACACTCGTATGAAAGATCCTATTATTTCAAAAAGCCGTTTAAAAGCAGCTGTCTACATCTTTTGGCTTTCAACGCTTTTTGGCTCTTTAAACATGTCTAGTAAACGTGTACTCGACGAATTCATATTGCATAAAGAGATAAAGAGATAAAAGAGAGAGATAAGAGATAAGATAATTATATAAAAATATCTCTTGATCACCTTCATGCAATCGTAAGTCCTATGACATAACCTATGACAGCTCTTTGAAAGCAACCGAATTGCTAATTTGTCGAAAAACTTGCTTTTATAGCACTATCTTTCGACATGTATTTATTACAGCATAATTATAGAGTAAACGCTGTTTATTCGATGAAATAGCATCTCAGTAACTATACCAGCACTTAATGTCTTATAATAGCTTTTTACAAGGCTTTCATTCCGCTTAATTTTTGAAGTTGAGAAAACGCTTAAAAATTATCTATTACAGCCTCAAAGGTGCCCTAAACATCATTTGAAAGCCGTCTTACAGCATAGTTGTGGCATGAAAGTTGAATAAAATCTTTTTACAGCACTGTACTATATAGTTTAACTAATGGTGGTCAACCATTTAAATAATTTGAAAAAGTCAGTCATATAATAAAAATATTTTGTTTATGTTTAATTTTCTGGATTTTCTTTTAAATTCCTCTGGAGTATTCATAACTGTATTTTGATCTAATATTATGGATTTAACATTTTGCGCTCCTTAACCCCAAACTAACTGCAATGGCGGTCCTAGAAGTCGTAAAGTTGAAACCTCATTTCTATTTCTCAGCTAAAAACCGAGTGAATGCTTTGTGATGATAAGTGATGATAAGTGAATTGCTATTAATGGCGAATTAGATAAACTTTTAAATTAATATTATTTGTTATTCATTATTAACTAAGAAATCTTACGGCCCATGAAAATATTAACTAAAATGTAAGGAATGTAGACGAAAAATTTAACCCCGCATAGGAAAGTAAACACCTTTGAGCTAACTTTAGGTCACGAATTGTCAATATGACTGGAAAATGGTATGGCACAAATAATATGGCAAAATTTAAGACTTATATTTAATTTAATATTTATTTCTTTTTACAAACAGCTCCGGTAATTGAAGAAATAAAATGGTCTATGAATGCTGCTTGGTTGCATTCACACGATCAAAGAGTTGAGTGATTGCAACCGCACTGCTATATTACAATAAATTTGTAGAATGAAAGCGCTTCTACCGACTTGGGAAAAGCTTATGAGTTGAAAAATGGCATACTGATGATTATTATAATACTAGTAACTTTCGAATTGCGATAACTCTATATTCTTTCGACTATTTGGCTATTCAAACGATGATCTTTCGATATTCACATCACTTAAAGCAGAGAGAAGTGCGCCCAAATCGCGTTGAAAGAACGTGCACAGATCATTTACTCGACATTTTCTCACCACCAATAGCTGAAATAGAAACGTGCTGCTGGCATTTTTATGATATCTTTTGCTAGTTGGGTTGTAACCAACTGTTTAGGGCGGTAACGGTTTTTAAATTGTTCTTGCAGTTCTAAAACATTATACGAATGTGAGAAAACTTTTTATTTCAGATCCGTTTCTCCTTTACGAAACAATAAGTAAAGGATGCTTAATTTTTTAATGAGTTATTGAAAACACTTTAGTAATGCCATACAAATTTTAGTAATCTATTAAAACGTCGGCCGCCGTCATCGCGACCGACCGACCGACCTACACCGTGGAGTTTATGGCATTTTATTCTGAACAGGTGTTTTGTTATGTTGATTCTGTTCATCAACTTTTGGTGCTGACTGTACTTAAAGTATAAAACCGTGACTTTATTATTGGTTCCTTTAATTCGAAGATATTAGTATGACGGAGGCGCCGCCTGCACCTGCCCCTCCAGCCAATATCGGTGGTCGTCGGGAACCGTCTACCGATCCAGTGAAAGCTCAAGGAATATTGTAAGTCTCATGCATTATTTATTTTAATACACTAACTTTTCCTTCCAGCCTACTATGAATATCATAGCAAATATGAAGATTTTAATAAAGAGCAAAGGCGAATGTTAGAACAATTGCTTCGTTACAACTAAAATTAATAATTTTAATAAAATATATAGTCAAAATCATATTTTTTACATAATGTTACAACTAGGCGTTTTAACTGCCTAAAGTATTTAATGAATTCGATTATGTACACCAAAAGAAAGTTTGAATTTAGCCACGTTGATTTATTAACATAGGCGTAAGTACCACCCTATCAAAATTACGAGGCCCCAGGCTCCGGGAAAGTGGCTCCCTGAAAGTGTGTACAAACATTAAATCGTAAAATGTTTGATGTCAAGTATTATTTGGGGCTGTCTTGGTGTATACTTACCAATAAACTAAGGTGTAGCAATCACAGAAGTTTATTTATAAATATACCTACAACGTTTTTATAGTAGCGTATAATTTGCAGGACCATTTGGCAGTATTAGGTACTATCGAAACTTAACGATCAAATTTTAAAATATACATACTCTAGTCTCTAGCGTTACAATAGACAATTTAGGATAGGTAGGTTTACGAACAGGCGCACCTAACCCAAGCTTGAAGCCATTGTAATCTGTAATGTTTAATGCTATTACAGAAGAAGTTATATATTTGTCACCGGAAAATAATAAGAATCCTAAGTTAATCAACTTGTTAGTTAATAAACTAACAAGGTTTTGGGCGGTTAAAAAAAATGACCTATACCTACATAAACCAATGGAGTTCAACAGAACTTATTGAAGTTCTAGTTTTTTCTTTTGTTGCAACAGTAGGATCTCAACAGATTAACGATTAAATTAAACGAACAACTTATGATTCGTATTACATATTTAGATATTATCGATTGTATGACCTAAAATAAATTATTTCTGTTTTAAATTTTTTAAATACTTTATGGTAAAGGTTACCCCTTACTACATTTGAAAATTAAAATTAATAAATTTAGACCACCGGCAGGATCAGCGAAATAATTTTGAAATAAATTCGCTGCGTGAGAGTGATTAGCAGCGACTCAAAAGTGACGGCGTATACAGAAGGCCATTAGACCTCCACCTTTAATTAAAAATAGTTTAGTAGGTATTTTTGATTAAAATAATAATAACAATTCTTTTTCAGGCGATCCGTAAATCAAAAAAATAAGACTGCTGCCAAGCTTTGGCCTGAAACATGGTACTTTTATTTCAAAATTCGAGAAATACAGGAAGAAGAAGCTCAAAAAATAGGTAAATTTGTCTGTAATATACGTCTTTGTACTAAATTTGCTCAATGAGCTACGCTCCAGACGAAGAATCTCCTTGACTGGATAATTTTCCCGCAACCAAATAATATTATTGATTAATATTGTATTCCTGTGCGTAAGGCAGAGAAGACCAGACACACAGAAGACCTCTCCTATGAGCTTAGTGTAACAATAAAAAAAAATCTCTTCATAATGTTTACCTTAACATTTATCTAGGTAAGTTTATATAATTATTTAAAGCGAATAAAAGTTTCTTGTACGATTGATATAGATGATGATACGGCTTAACGTGCTTTAGAACAACCCACCACACCCGGTAAGTTATTTAAAATTTTACACAAAGATTTCTTTTCCGGCGTGTGGATTGAACCCACGACATAATGTGGTAACTAGGTCTGAATTATACTTTTCTTCAACTTCATCAGCCGATTAACGTCCACTGCTTTACATGGGCCTCCTCTTAACAGATCTTGGCAAACCAGAGTCGTTGGGAGATATTGCAATGATCACCTCGCTTAGCAGATGGATTGGAGGCAGATGGCTAGTAACTTTGAGCTGATAGATGCTACTTCCCATCCATCAGCTATACCTACGTTGCTTAGTCGACTCTTACGACCCCCATGGAAAGACCTATTCGTTTTAATGTCATTCATGCGAGTCGACTCTATAGCTATACTTATATTGTTGACTTTTCTCTGTTTTAGGTTTGACAGTTGAAGAATACCGCGCTGCATTACAATCGCACAGTAGCACACTTGAACGGAAGCGGTATCCAGTCACTGTGGACCCCTCTCCGTCACCAGTACCACCCACTTCAGCAGGTAAACAATACCTCTACACTTATACAATTCTAAGCTTTAGAGCAGTGGTTCCCAACCGGTAGTCCCTCTCACAGATATTGGACCTGAAACTGCCCGAAAAATATAGCGCTGTTGCAAAGTATTTATTAACTGAACGTTTAAGATTTATTGTAGAAACAGGTGGTCTTTAGCTAGGGGTTTTATATAGGGTAGTCTTTAGAGCCATTGTTGCACAAATTTCCCGCATCCGACATTTTCCCGCTACTGACCGCATTGGCTCCAAGTCGCACAAGGGGGATCCACTTCCCAGGTTTATTAATGTGTGTTTATTGTGTGTAATTTTAAACATAAGCTCAGCTTAAAGCCCAGTGAAGTAACAAAAGCCTCAATGCTAACTACAAATGATCTCCGTCTGAAAAATAAAAAGTGACACACATATTATGAATTTTTATGATAGGTACACTCATGGAAAAATTTAGAGCAACGCAAAAAAAGATTCTATTATGTTTATTATTATATTCTCCTTACCCTGGCCACCTATAACAGCATGAATGTTATTTAAAGAAAAAGATTTTACCGTCTTTTGATTCAGTTTCCTTTTTTTTTCTATACGTGATAATTTAATAAATGTGTGTTGTAAGTGAACAATAAGAGCTTATTGTCGTATTTGAAAATTTTTGTAGTAGGTTTTTTTTCACAAAAATCATTCATCACGGTGTAACTTGGAGAAGTGATAATGCCGGATCTCAGCCTAGCTCAAGTGTCCAAAGCTGTAACTTTAATCGAACAAGGTTACACTTACAATCGAGTGGCTAATAATGTTGCGAGTTTCCAAATCAGTTATTTTTCGATATGTAAAACGGTACCGGCAGACAGGCGAATACACGAGACGCAGAGGGTAAGGCAGAAAAAAGAAGATTACAGCTAGGGACGATAGATTTATCGTAAGCAGTGTGCTAAGAAACCGTACTGCGTCGTCTGAGGTAAGAGTCCAAGAAGTCCGAAATGTGGCAGTTAGCACTAAAACAATAAGAAGAAGACTTAAAGCGGCTGGAATAAGGGCTTTCGTATCTACCAGACGGCCTCTTTTTACCACAGGCCCTCGTTTAGCTCGGAGTAACTTTGCTCGCGTTCACCGTGATTGGAATGACAATGACTGGGGAAGAGTATTGTTTACTGACGAGTCCAGGTTTTTCCTTAAGCTTAATGATGGAAGAGTCAAAGTGTGAAGAGGACTAGGAGTAAGATATGCACAGTGTAACATTGTCGGAAGAGAACTTTACTGTGGAGGGTCAGTGATGGTATGGGGCGGCATTTCCTTAGGAGGACGTAGTCCACATCGTAGAAAATGGATCTGTCACAGCGGCACGATTCGTAACTGAAATTTTAGAAGAAATTGTGATACCTTTTGTCCCATACATAGGAAATAATTTTCTATTGATGCATGATAATGCTCGGCCACACACTGTCGCCATAGTTTCGGGATACCTACAAGGGGTTGAAATCAGTGTTTTGGCCAATCAATGACCAGCCCGCTCACCAGACTTAACCCGACTGAACATGTCAAGGTTAAAAAGACAAATAAAAAAAGAATTCCCGCAATAACCAACTTAAGACAACTCAAAACGGCGTTGGTAGGAGAATGGAATCAAATGCCACAAAATTTCATTGATGATTTAATAAAAAGTATGCCCAGACCAATGGAGGCAGTTTTAACAGACAGAGGAGTGCTTACTGAAATGTTCATTTTACCTTACATTACAGAAGAAACCAGCCATTTGATAAATTTTATGATAAGATGAAAGTTTTCCGTTTCCTCCTCATTTCGTCAATAAGTTCAATATTTTGTTTATTTTTTCAGTAAATTGTACATTTCTGTATTTTAAAAGTTAATTTAAGGATATTCAAATAAAACCGTATTAAACATATAATTAATAATAAACCTTTAATTTTTTCGTAATCTGACCTTTTTTTGCGTTCCCCTAAATTTGTCTAGCAGTGTAGATCAAATCTTATTTGTGCGACCTACTTCCCAATTTGATTGAAAACGGCTCTTCCATAATAGATTTACCGATCTAATGTATATATAGTTTGGCAAAACTATAAATATAATATCTAAGTGCAGATGGACGGATTTAAATGTGCACTTAATTACATAAAGATTCACCTGAGGCGTAAGACAAATACAAATGTATATGGAGTTAGCAGACTTTTAAAAACTAAATATAATATGTAAATGATAACTTTCTTTATTTATCATATCTGACTCGGGGATAGGTTCTTTAAATAAATGTACTACTAATACTTACTAATCGCCCTAAACTACTCAACCAGTTTTCCAAAGGATTTAAAAATACCTACAACCGATTTGCACGTCGATTTTTTGCACACCTTTATGTCTTTTCAACTCTATTTCAATACAAACATAATATATTCTCATTTAATTCAGATTCAAATTAATTTACTTAGAGATTAAAAAGATTAAAGAGTCACTACCAGTGTAGTGTAACAATACCTAAACAACTTTAACTCAGATCCATTAACGCTAAACTTATTGAACTAACTTCCCTAGGGATGATCGGACGGCGCGCGCTGTGCCCTCTGGAGCGCTACGGGCGTCTCGTGAAAACCGAACGAGATTACCCACACCGCCCTCCATTAAAACACGGACAAATTTACGACCCTTACAAGCAGACGATTGTGTTTTTAGGGTATGTATTGATGCGGTATATTTGTGTCTATATTATGAATAAAGGACAAGATAGACTACAAAAACAGATTAAGGTAAATTAGAATGGGTATGGAAAATGGTTCATTTATCATTAGACTGTATAATGTCAACTGCTGAACATGGGCCTCTTCCGAAGAGGGTATCGGACATAGTCATACCATTCCGGAAAAGGGTAAACGACTAGACTAGGATAAAATGTATTGCATAGTATTTAAATATATAGACCTTATAAACTAACTCAGAGTCGCTCAACGAACTATGGAGAGGCCTATTCATCTTTACGAGTTCGAATCAGAAATGAGGAAATACGTAGAAGAATGCTGGTTACCTACATAGCCCAACGGATTAGTTCGTTAAAGTGGCAATGGGCAGGTCATATAGCAAGTAGAACAGATGGTAGTTGGGTCCGAAATTGGGTTCTTGAATGGAGACCGCGGATAGGCAAGCGCGGCGTACGACGGCCACCAACTAGATGGACGGATCTGGTTAAGGTCGCGAGATCACGGTGGATGCTGGCCGTTCCTAACCGCAATAACTGGAGATTTATGAGAGAGGCCTATATCGTCATAGTTTTACGCTCAAGGGCCACATAAGACAATGTGAGGTCGCAAAATATTTTTTGATAGCTATTAATAGCTAGGTACGACTGCAGTACAGTAAAGGGCTAGATCCGGCCCGCGGGCCACAGTTTGACGAGCAATGCCTTAAAGCTTAATAATAAATTACCGTAGTCGTAAAGGGAGGAACTTTAGCTATGAGAATGTTTCCACTAGGTACTTTAATTACTTGTAATTAAACCCTAAAATTGCACTTAAACAAGGCTAAAAATAATTCATGGTTGCAGCCAGATAAGGAAAAAAGTAGCTAGAAATAAAAATATGATTTTAATTAAGTAGGTATTTTTAATTTAGGAAACCATGTAACTTCGCTTTTATTATGTAGGTACTGTTGTTGTCATTACAGTTATCTAAGAATTATCTATTGAAATTGAATTTTGTTTTGAATTGAACATCTAGAATAGGTATATGATTTTAGTTAAGTAATTGAAGTAGCTAACATTATAACACGGTTTGCTACCTAAAGTGGTTTATTCTAATGTTATTTGTTAATACACCTATTCATTCATACCAACTTAGTTACATCAAAAGGTACCAATGAGATTTACCTACCTAGATTCACATGTAGGATTTTTGATTGTACCTACCTACCTACAAAGTATTTTTAATTTCACTTAGTGTCGTAGGTCTCATATGTAGGTACCTAACACCATCCAAATAATACCATTCTTGTTAATGCAATATATTACCTATTTAATAAAATATCATTATACCTACTGGTTCTCTAGTTCTTTAAGCATTCTCTAGTTTTCTCTAGTTCTATTCAAGTTTTTTTTTTAAAATCAGATAAGTATTTGTGACGAATACTTTCAAACTTTACCTTTTTATAATATAAATACTTAAAAAATATATAAATACATAATAATAATTTGCATAAATCCTCCAGAAATTGTAAATTCCAACTCCCAGACAAAGTTTCATTACCGAAGTATATTATTCCTATTATAAATAATTGATGCAATTGCACCGACCAGTAAACCACTTCATTTAAATTGTACATAGGAACATTCCTACCCAGTTTAGTTCAGTGTACCCAAGAACAGTGAAATAGAATAGTAAAACTAGATGTTGCAGGAGCGTGGACGGTGACCCGATTTCATACAAGATGCCGCCGGCTCGGAGCGAGGTTACTGACGCGATGTGGGCGCGACCACTGCAGCTCACCGTATCGCCCCTAGGATGGGACAACTTGGAGAAAATTATGACGCAAACCTAATCCGAAGACGTGAACGCTATTGGTTATTTGATAAAGAAAATCAGCCCATCAAATTTAATATTTCAGGAAAAACAATTTAGCACCGATTTCATAAAAAAATATCCAATAACCGATTTCTTTACTTACTAATGAACTTTTACTTTAATATTGAACTTAGAATAAATGGGTACCTACTTGTAGAAAAGTGACAAAACGCGTTCAAAAAAAAATTAGTTTTATTGTTTAAAAGTTGCGTCTTGCATTAATACCTATTTGCAAGCCGATAAAATACACTGCTCAACATGGACCTACTTCCGAGAAGGGGTTTTCCGTGGTCACGTCGTTTAGTAGGCGGGATGGTGATCGGAGTATTATGTTGTTACATACAAGGAAACTATTGCCCATTAAAATTTACACTAAGATTTCTTGTGAAGCGACACTCATACCGCTACGCAACAGAAATTGTCTGCTTATAGCACTAGTTGCCATATTGGAACTATTGTTTGTAGGGAGGTACTTGTGCTTGAAAAATAACTTGTATGGTATTTTCCTATTTATTCTAAGCTATTACGGTACCTACTTTCTTTTAGAATAAGTCGTAGGTAGGTACTATACTTACTTCGTCTAGCAAAGCTAAATTACTTCTGAAAACGTAACAAAACAAAACCAGAAATGGATTCGTAGAGTTTGCATTACATTACTAGCGCATTAGGAATTCAATTCGATTATTTGAAAGTGCTTTCTTTCTTTACTAGTTTGTGACTAAAAAGTTAATGGTCTACCTTAGGATGCATCTGTCTCAACCATTCAACTACCTACTCATGTCTCGCTCGCAGAAGATAGATGTAAGTACCTAATGAAATAGAAGGCGCTTTTAAGCGGAGATTTAAAGAGGATGTGAGGATTTGGTGTCGGTTTATGAAACGATTTTTAATTGTTTCATGTTTGTATACTTACTCTGTAAGTACTTGGGTGGGTCCTAATCCAAGCCTAAGATTTACAAATAAAAACGTAGGTAAATCAACTATTTACGTTTTTATTTGTACAACTATTTACGTAAATCAACTATTTACATTTTATCTCGATACAGTAGCGGTAGAAAATATTTAAAGACAATTTATATTCGGCAATTTACTTACCCAATCAGAACAAGTGGTATTCTGTCAAACAATTACTTCTTGGCAATTTTTACCAATACTTACTTAGTTTATTAATTCTTAGTTATCGCTATAATTCTAGGGAATTCTAATTTCGTAGGGGAATTCCAAATAAAAGGTCGATTGTGCGGCATGTTAATATAGCCAAATATTTTGAATTGGTATTTTGTTCCAAAATTGGATCTGACTACCTACCTAATCAAATTTCGAAAACTGAGCAACGCATAGAATGACACTCGACTCTATCCCACATTTTAATTCAAAACTATTCAATTATTTCAACATACCAATAATTTAGTTAGTAGGTAAATCCAAATCAAAAAATTGGCATGTTTTTCTAGTTTCAACCTAGACCAACCAACTAGAAAAACATACGCCTCTAAGGTTTGTTAGCCCACGAGTTCACGGTCCTTTATGCACGCATATCATCCCTTCTCTGATTAGTCTGCCGTCTGTGGTGTACTAGTGACGCGAATTAAATTAACCAATCTAGTTAAATCTGATTGATTAATATTGATTGATTGTTTTGCCTGTGGCTATGCCATGTGGTTTCCGGCTTAGAATAGACCACCCCATGTCCTCCCATGGGTGTAGTAAAAGGCGACTAAGGGACATATGGCTGATGGATGGGCAGCAGCATCTATTAGCTCAAGGTTTACATCTTACTGCGATCACCAATCCGTCTGCCAAGCGTGGTGATTATGGCAAAATCCCTCTACGATCCTGGCTTGCCAAGGTCTGTTAAGAGGAGGCCCATGTTCAGCAGTGGACGTCAACGGGCTGTTGATGATGATGATTGTTTTGCCACTCTCGGTATTTAACAACTTACTATTCATTATTGTAATAAATTATAGTTAATGTGACTTAATCTATTAATGTTATTTGCTTTATGCGTAATCAGCTAATGTGTTATATGTTCAGTCCATTTATATTTAAACTATAAGGTTAACTAATATGCTATTTAAAAAAAGTTATTTCCCGAAGATATTTTTGTACAATGCAAAGGAGTGTATGTAATGAATAAGAGGGCTGTATAGAATAACAAAAATATACCTAAAGTTTTTAGTTTCGCAATGATTGAACGCATAGTGTTTGTTTTATAAATACAACAAATGATAAACCTATTATTAATATTTACAAAAATGCTGCGATTTTTTAGTACAATGACATCTAATGCCACTGGTTTTATTAATTCAAGCTTTTTCTAAATATACCTATTTCTAATTATACAGGCTTTTCTTCAATCTCTAAGATTTAAATTTATAAATCCAATAATTTTTATTTTATTCACGTAACACCTCTATTAAGTGGAAATGCTTTACGGTACACATCCCAATGTTAATTCAATTTAGACTCAAAAATTAACTTATGCCCGGTGAAGTAGCAAAAGCCTCAGGGCTAACTACATAATGTCCGTCCGAAAAAAAAAGAAACATTAATTATATAAGTATCATCTGTACCTACTTTTTATTGAAAACTTACATAGAGCTCAGAAGCATAAGATCGGAAGTACCATTGTACCTACGTCAGAAACATTCGTCGTATGTGCCCTTACCGTAAACTGGCACTTACGACCAAATGCTTCTGAGGTATAATAGACATCCGTCCTAGGTAACGCTTCTTCTAGAATTGTATTGTGTGTATGCGCATGTTTGATGGCTAATGTATCGCACCTTTAAAACGACAATGATGTAAGTGCAAAAATGTCAAAAACTGGCCTTTTAATGGGAAACGATTTGAACCCATTAAAAGGCCAGTTTTTTTTAATTTTGCACTTACATCATTTTCGTTTTAAAGGTGCGGTATGTACTTTCCGGGAGGACCAATTTTGATCCTAATTGTTTAAATGCTCGTAGATGCTTGGCAGTTAATGTTCTCTTAAATACAACAAGTACTAAGTACAAATTATTCAATTTCATATTTATACCAATAAAAAGTATTTCATATAATCAATTAATTACTCCTATTTTTTTTCAATGTATAGCAAAAAAAGTATTTTGAAATAAAACATTAAATATTTATATGGTGTTTTATTAATAAAAAATCATCCGTGTCTCTTAGAAGCCGCTATGGGCGGCAACTGCGCGACTATGTTCTCTGGTAGCATTTCTAATGTCACTGCTTCATCGTTGTCCACCCAGTGGAAGTCTGCCAAATACTGCGAAATAAACATATTGGTTATAAATACTAATATATAAAGCTGAAGAGTTTATTTGCTTGAACGCGCTAATCTCAGAAACTACTAGACCGATTTGAAAAATTATTTCAGTGTTAGATAGCGCATTAAACGAGGAAGGGTATAGGCTATATTTTATTATAAAGTTCCCACGGGGATGGGAGTTACGCGGGTGAAACCGCGCACGGAATCTGTTTGGTTATAATTCATCATCTGACCGTATAACGTTCATCATAGGCCTCACTTGAAGGGGTTGCTGACATAGTCAGTATAATGTACAGTATGTAAACGCTGCTATATTATAACAAGCGGTACCGACGGCGTTTACGTGTTTTCCGAGATATGGAGGGTAGTCCCTCAAACATCTAGGAATCCGGAAAGATAACTTTGGAATTTACACAAGTATTTTTTGTTTGGAGCGGGAATCAAACCGATTTTTTGATGATTTGTGCATGGACTTGCGTTGTTAGCCACGAGGCTTTTGCTACTTCACCGGGCATAAAGGCGAGCAGAGCTCCAGCCTTAATACACCTCCCGTGATGAAGGCGAGCGTTATACCGTTTTAAATATATCTAGAGCTCAAAAGCATAAGGTCGAATGTGCCATTATACGTCAGAAACATTCGTCGTTTAATTGTAAACTGGCACTTACGACCAAATGCTCCTGATAATAGACATCTATAAGTCTAGATATAGTCAACTGGGTTGAATATGGAAAGGGAAAAGTTACAGACTTTGTAAGACATCGTTCTGGTCTCTATTCACTCTTGGTTCTTCCTAAACCTTTTAACGGTTTTAGAAAAATAAAACAAAATATCTAACAATAGCTTCTGTCCTCAAAACTAACTGTGGACAATGTAATACTTCAATCGTCGCCTGTATATGTAGATCCACTGCTGGAAATAGGCATACTTTGAGTAGATAAAGACTTGTAAACGATAGTCATAGTCATAGATATATTATCAAACACATGCCGTAAGTAGACGCGAGGCGTCGCGTGCGGCGTGCCGTCACGCATCTCACTCGCACTCATACAACGCCATATGTTTTTCAGTGCGACGCCCCACGTCTCCGTAAACGAGGCCTTACTGAGATATTTTTAAGACAGGCTATAAATGTACACATGTACCATGAACAAATCTAGAGGATATTGATCCTCTCCGCGGTGTCCAAGTAAAATTATTTATTTGACTCGATCACTTTTATTTGGTAACTTGTGAGAGTACAATAGTATGAACTGAACACGCCGATTCAAATGTACGTATAGCTTGCATGTACACATTCTAAATGAGTGTTTACTTACTTTGATAGGCACAATCCTAAGTCCAACGTTATGAGCGCCCGGTTTTGATTTCCTTTTCGCTGCCGGTTCAACAGATTCCTGAAATAAAATCGTATTCATTTCATTTACTTATCAGAAATTGTACTTATGGAAATCTTGTAATGAGTTGAAAATTAATATTAACTACTTATTTTGATTTGTAACTGCTTCAAACATAAAAAAGTTGTTGATAAATTCCGTGATAGCCATGAAGCGCGGAATTATACAAATCAGCCGGAGCACGCGGCCTATGTTGTAAATTATAGTATTTAACAAAATGGCCGCGCGCACCATTCCAAGTATAATCTACTAATATTACGAATGCAAACAGCCCGCGTTTGCTAATGCCATTAAAGCGTCTTTCCAGTCACCACGCTTGGCAGACGGGTGAGTGACGGAGGCACGGTGGGTAGTCCTTCAACCAACCAGACCCAAAATAAATCTAAAAATTGTCACAAAAATGTCTTGTCCGGCGTGGAGACCGAACCCACGACCTTTCGAGATTTATACCACTACGCCACAAAGGTTGGTTGACTTAAGAATGGATTTATTATTTGATTTTTGTTCCTAAAGCAACATAATATTTATAGTGTTCTAAATTAAATGTGTTATAAAGATTTAAAAATAGCATTACCTTTGCTGTCTTTTCCATGACCCATAAAGAGGTTTCATCTTGGAATAGCACGGCGTCACGTGTCGGATGCGGCGTGACGGACAACACGGCGGATTTACGCGACAACCATTCAGGAGGCAACGCTGCGCCCGGCCATTTTGTGAAACGCTTCTCGTTGAGCTCGTATTCTACTATCTGAAATCGATTTGTTGATTAATGATTAAAAATTTAACTGTTGTTAACTTTGTTTTAAATACACCGTGAGGTTTTAGTCAGGACGTTTTGCGGTCAGTATTAATTTCTGACGTGTAAATAAGTTACTATGTAAATACCTAAGTGCAGAATAAATTTTATTTTTACGGTTATTCACCACGTGGTCGCACCACGTGGCAACATTTTGAATATATCGATTAATTTACCGAGGCAAGGCCTGCAGCAGTGTACCAGAAAATATCACTTTAAAATTTACTGTGTCATTACTTATTTTTACTATTTCAGCCCGTTTAACCGCCTCTTTAATAGATCTTGGCAAACCAGGATTGTTGATGCAAATTATAGTAATCAACAAGCTTGGCAGGCAGATTGTTGATCGAAGTAAGATGGAAGTAATGAATGCTGCTGCCCATCTATTAGGTGTATCTCCCTTAGTCGCCTCTTGCAACACCCATAGGAAGATAGGGGGGGGTCTATACTTATCCGGAATCCACACTGCATTACTATAAGTGTAAATTGAATACATACAAAATACACTGATGCATGCTAACTTTTACTTTCCGATGCCCTCGTAGACCCGAAGTCCGAGAGGCCCGCGAATTGTAAAGTAGAGCGACACTTGCACAAAACTCCCCTAAAGAAACTAAAAGCCATAATCCCTCAATCTCCCCGTCAGCGACCGCCCTGAGCCGAGGTCCAAGTCCCACAGGGGACGCCCTCTTGCGCAGGTTGCTTAGTTTCTGTTGAACCGGCAGCGAAAAGGAAATCAAAACCGGGCGCTCATAACGTTGGACTTAGGATTGTGCCTATCAAAGTAAGTAAACACTCATTTAGAATGTGTACATGCAAGCTATACGTACATTTGAATCGGCGTGTTCAGTTCATACTATTGTACTCTCACAAGTTACCAAATAAAAGTGATCGAGTCAAATAAATAATTTTACTTGGACACCGCGGAGAGGATCAATATCCTCTAGATTTGTTCATGGTACATGTGTACATTTATAGCCTGTCTTAAAAATATCTCAGTAAGGCCTCGTTTACGGAGACGTGGGGCGTCGCACTGAAAAACATATGGCGTTGTATGAGTGCGAGTGAGATGCGTGACGGCACGCCGCACGCGACGCCTCGCGTCTACTTACGGCATGTGTTTGATAATATATCTATGACTATGACTATCGTTTACAAGTCTTTATCTACTCAAAGTATGCCTATTTCCAGCAGTGGATCTACATATACAGGCGACGATTGAAGTATTACATTGTCCACAGTTAGTTTAAACCATTTATCTAGGCTGGAGCTCTGCTCGCCTTTATGCTCGGTGAAGTAACAAAAGCCTCAAGGCTAACTAAATAAGTCCTTCCGAAAACAAAAAAAAAAACTTTCAAACTTTTTTTTTATTGGTAACATGGCCAAATAGAAGTTGCATGATGATAGATGGTATAATACCCAATCTCATTAGCCATTATATATTTGCAAAAATCAAATAGCTAACAAATAAAACCTACCTTCTGATCAACATATGCCACTATAAGGTTCTCCCGCTGGCTATCAACACAGAGCGCTGACGCTACACACTGGTAATTAGGTAACGTCACGTGATACTCGAACTTCTTAACACTTCTCGTCCATACTGCGATGGAACCCTGCGTGTCGGCTGCAACTAGGTACGAAGCCCCCGAAGGAGTTTTCCTTGAGATGTACAGATGTAGCAGGGACTTGGCTTTTAAATCTGTAATGCATAAAATTATTAGATGAATGTTGATATAATTTTTTGATGGATTTTATGTATTCAGCTTTTGCTACTTCACGGGACATAAAGACGAGCAGAGCTCCAGCTATATTTAATGAATAGCTGCGCCCGGCAGTTTCACGCGCGTTACTCTGCTCCAGTGGGTCGAAGCGTGATGTTTTATAGCCTATTTGTTAATCCAGCGTATAACCTATCCCGGTGCAATTCATTAGTCATTAGTTTTGGCATGAAAGAGTAACAAACATACATCCATCCATCCATCCATAGTTACAAGCTTTCGCGTTTATAATATTAGTGGGATTTATAAACTACAAACTAAGCAACCTGCGCAAGAGGCGCAAGAGTACCACAGGGGTGTGGTACTCTTGCGCCTATGTGGTGGGCAGGAGGGAAAATCAATTTAGGAGATTTCGATGTTGATATAGATAGTGACTTAACTATATGCTGTTATTTAAGAACAATTTTAAAATTACAAAGAAGAGATATACGTCAGACACATGGTCCCATCTCGCCCTCTCGACCCCCACTTTGCATTGAACCTTATGCCATCGCAGACCCGAAGACCGAGAAGCCCGCGAACTATAAAGTAGAATTTCAGTTGCAGTAAATTCTCCAATATGCACAAACCCGAGGTTCACCCGAGGTTGTATTCCGCCTCTGAATAACGTCGCCGGAGTTCACGGGGGACAGGGGAAGGCGGCATGATTAGGATGCTTGGTGTGAGAAAGACCGATAAAGCCAGTACAGTAGATGTATGATCTACTGTACTGGCTTCATCGGTCTTTGTATTTCGACCCTTACACTACTTACCATCAGAGTCAAATAAAGAAAGCCTCGTGGTTAAATTAAACAAAACATCAATCACAACTTACATTTATCTAAGACTATGGTCTGCATGGGCGTGACCCCCGCTTCAGGGTCGACTTGTAGCACGTGCAGTACTCCAGCACAGTGCGCGACCATTGCGTTCGAGTCTTCGGTGAACGCTAGTCGGTCGCACCCGCCTTCGGGCATGCCGTTAATGAGTAGTTTTGATAACGAAATGTTAGATTCGTCATCCTGCAATGAAGAAATATTGATTACTAGCTGCCCCCCGCGGTTTAAATAAATAAATAAAAATCATTCTTATTTACGTAAACCAATTACAGGCACTTGTAAATAGACACATTAATTAGAAAAAAATATTCATTATATTTGTTATTTATTTATATCTATAAAATAATTTATTTATATATCTATTATTATATATTTATATGTTATTATTATAATTTATTTATATTGTTCTTAGCGACGCAAAATGCTTGTTCTGTCTATATTATGCCAAAACAATTGTCATTATTTGGGTGGACCATGAACATATAACGACGGACGCGCTTTAATGTTAACACGCGTTGAACTGCTACTCTGTTCCAGTGGGTCGTATGGTGATTTATTGTTGTAAATCCAGTTTATAAACTATCTCCGTGCAAAATTTCAACGGAATACATCCATTCACACGTTGTTGTGTAAGGACATGTTGTTCATGTTTTCAAGAATTAGTTTAGGTATGGAAAGTAAGTAGGTATCTAGTTACATACCTTAATTCAAAGCTGATACCTATTTCACAAGAACAATGGATATTGATGATCTTAGTCGAAAACATTATAGGTAATTATATTTCTTTCGTTAGTTCGTTATTCGAAATATTTAAAAAGTTCGAAGATTGTTTTTAGTGTCATGTTTTAATCTTATATACGGGTTTAATTATATACATCAAATATTCTCTCAAAAGTAATTCAACAGATTCCGTAAAAGTTCAGTTCAGTTTCCAAATATAATATGTTTCAGATTTTCGAACGAATATTATTTAAAATTACGATTTACATAATTTTTCACTTCACTTCAGAAGCATTTGGTCGAAAGTGCCAGTTTACGAAAAAGGCACATACGACTAATGTTTCTAACATATAATGACACATCCGACCTTATGTTTCTGAGCTCTAGAATTATAATATAAAAATACTTACTGTTTCTAACTTTAGCACTCTAATATGACTAGCCGTAGAATAAGCTACTAGTTCACCACTGGGCGACAGTGCACAGCATTGCAACTGCTTCTTTCCTTTAGTATTAATTGATACTAACTTAACTGGTCTGTCTGTTAACTGTAAACATTGGTTTTGTGCATTCTCTGCTTTAGCTTTACTTATGACGTCAATAGTAGAGTCCTTTTCAAGGTCATTATTCTCTGTTACTGAGTCTTGTAAATAGTTGAGATTTGTTACATTTGTAAGCACATT
This sequence comes from Nycteola revayana, assembly GCA_947037095.2. NCBI lineage: Eukaryota > Metazoa > Arthropoda > Insecta > Lepidoptera > Nolidae > Nycteola > Nycteola revayana. The sequence goes on from OX344847.2 coordinate 9,441,819, forward strand.
CCCATTGTTGGTGGCGTACGTGCCTAGTTTCCATACCTCTAGATGATTGCTATACCTAAAAAAGAAACACTTAATAAACTGGCTGAAAATGTCGTACAGTCGTACGGCTAGTCTAATAAAAAAATTACTTCCATTAGAGTAGGTGTACGATAGGTCTCTATGCGGAGGATATAAGGATGCACAGCACATTCGACTCTCAAATGCTAAGCAATAACATAATTTAAAAAAAAAAACTATCATTTTTAATTTGGAGCTATGCAGTATTCTTTCAGACTGCCAGGTGACTTTCACTTCTCCGGCCAGGAATACAGTTTTAAAAACTCATAGAAATTGTTTAAATACCACAAACTAAACAATCTTTGGGCATAATTTTGTGGCGCTTTGAACGCAGCCTAGGTTGTTGGAAGGTGCAATTGAGGAATTTATAACTATGCAGTGTAGGTGAGTCTGAGATTGGTAATATTTAAAGATAAAATTAGTTTACCAAGTCATATTATACGTAGACAGATAAATCGATTAAGCTTAACTTTACATTAAACGTAAAATACATGAAGAAAAACAACAAGTGAATATTTATTTATTAGGTTTGTTACCTGAGAAGCAGTAATTTCTTTCGAGTGCATATTGATGACCTTGGGGCTGGTACCATAGGTGGTAACCTCATCACCCATTTGGGTGGGTAGCTCGAAAATGTCAGGTAGCCATCAACACCAACAGATATAAGCTTTTCACTATGAAGGATTAAACCTCTGGAAGAATTTGAATCATTTGAAATGTAATGTTAACATATCATCTGTAAATAAGTATGTAAATAGACTGAATATTTATAAATAACTTAGAATCTAACTGCTGATAAAGGTTGTGTTTATGAATTTGAATGTAAGAGTCAATATCAGAAACTACTCGTCCACTTTAGAAATCTTTTACCATTAAAATTTTAACATTAAATAACAAATATTTTCAATGAAGATATTATAGACACAATTCACAAGCAGGAATTCTAGTCTACAATAAAAGGCTAATTGACATATTTTTTCAATACCTACTATTATTTTATCAGTAGCAGCCTAATGTGCTACTAATGTGGGCAAATCCCTCAATTTTTTAATTAAAATGTAATTTTTTAACTCTTTTTCATTTAAAAAAGCAGGTTTCTTACCTAACATCATGCTCATGAATATTCCTCTGTACATTCTTCACCCAATGTGCTTCTCTTTGCTTTCCTACATTCTTGTTAACTTTGATAAAGTGCATAATTACTGGGTCCACCCCACTGCAGAAGAGGCTCTTTTCATCATCAGATATTGCTATGGACAGTATATCTGCTTTGTGAGTTGAGTATGATTCAAGCTACAAAAAAAACAAAGCCATTCACCATCAAACAAAATTTAACCTTAGCCAGGTCATGGGCATGTTTAGAATTGATTGGTTTTGATCTTTATTACAAGTACATAAAGTTCAAAATATGGTGGGCTCCCTATTCGCTCTGCCGGTTTAAAGGGATAAAATAAGAAAAGAATAAATGTAGAAAAAAACTGAGGCTTTATTAAAGGCTGTAGGTTTTTTACTGCTTCAATTTCTAGATGTTACTGAATTATCAACAATTACTCACTTTCTCACTCAACTTTAGTTATGAAAAGTCAAAGTAATTTCAAAATTTGCACTAAATTGTCATAGTTTGCAAATGGTGAATATTTTGAACTGCCAGTTGAATTAATAAAAAATATTCTAATCATTAGTTTTGAAGGAATTTGAAAGGCTATATAACATTACAATTCACCCTTTGGCAACAGATTAGAAGTATCTAAAACCAGAGGACAGAGATAGTTACAATTAATATAAATATATTACCTGGTCCCCAATATTGCTATCCCAAAAGATAAGTCTTCCAAGACTGTCTCCAGAGACAATAGTGTTGTCACTAAGAACTCCAAGACACCAAACAATGACTTCTCTGCCCCGACGACTGGCTGACATACGAGTTATTGCATGACCTGTATCTACATTCCACACCCTTATAGTGTTTATTGAACCTGTAACAATTAATTTCCATTAATCATTTATCTGAAAATAGTCATCATGGAATGTTAAAATATGTTAAATGTTAAGTTATTTATGATTATAGCATACCTGTTATGAGCACATTTCCTCTATTGTTGAATTTACAGCACAATATTCTGCCTTCTTGCTTGTCAAATAATTTTTTGTACACAATTTCATCATTTTCAACACTGTATAAATTTACATATCCCTGCTCTGTGCCAACTGCTACCAGAATGTTGTCTGGGCTCACATCGAGGCACCATGCGGCATATCCTGTGAGTAACACTGTAGTCTTCAAACACAGCTTGTCAAGATCCCATTCAATTAAGGCGCCACCAAGACCAGTTGTGAGCAATCTGTCGTGCACCCAACCTAGTGCTTCCACTGATCCATTTACTACACCAGGAATAAACTTTAGCAGATAAGGTGCATAGTTTAGATCCCATACTTCAATGGACGCATCACCTCTAGAAAAATAAAGTAAAATAAACACTAGGTAAATAAATTAAATGAACTTGTTTGAAAACATGAATGTTGAACCAACATGCCTTGCGACAGCGAGTTGTTTATTAGATTTGTTGAATGAAACACAATTTATCGCTTCTGGTTTTGGATCGTAAAATCGTACTCTGTGTACTTTACTAGCCATTTTAGAATATCATAGGATAAAAATTGGTTTCCATAAAATCTTTATCACATGCAAAAATAACCTCAATTTTCAGATGTATACAAATGATAAATGAATGTTCACTGTCCACACACTAAAATTTCATAGCTTAAGAGTAAAAAAGAAATACATAAAACGTTATGAACGAAAAAGAGACAAAACATTTCTCAAATGCTAAAAATCATAAGCTGCACCAATATTAATTCGGACATGATTCTGACAGTATATTCTATAAAGTGTTACCAGCTTAAACGTAGGTACTTTCAAAATTTTAAGGTTTTCGTAGATAGATTACTAAACCTGTTTATCTCTATAAATTTATTTACACTATTATAGATTCACCTTGAGTTAACCCACATCAGGTAATATTGAATTATATTTTTTATATTATCCCTTCATCAAGTATCTATACTAATATATAAAGTTAAAGAGTTTGTTTGTTAGATTGTTTGTATGTTTATAATTTAAAGGTGCTTATCTCAGAAACTACTGGTCCGATTTGAAAAATCCTTTTGGGCTATTATTATAATTTATTATCTCTCTCAGTGTTTTATGTCTCGATATCTTGTTCTAAGGACAAGGAGGTACCGTGGCAAGGCAACCAGTATAAAATAGTTTAAATCGCTTGATTTATGATAGTGACAGTGGTGATGACGTAAACCACTGACATTTATATTTTTTCTCGGATGTGGCAATTCGGATGCACCATCTAATAGCTTTTGTTTTTATTTAAGTACTTTCTCCATGTTGTTTATCTTAAATAATTAGTTTGAAATTGAGTATTAAGTAGAGTTACTTCATTATCAAAACTATATGTATTTGTATTGTGTAAATAATCATAATATACCAGTGAATATAAATTGTAATTTTCAAAGTTTTATTACGTATCAAATCATAAACACGTACGTATCCAAACCCGCAATTAAAAAAAAATCAAGTTTTGTGAATCGCAGCTACGAAGTACATACTAGTACTATTTTCTTAAAAAATAGTGATTAAATACTTATATAAATCAATTGTGCAGATAAAAGTGAAGTGTTTTCAATATGGGGGACGGACAAAGTGAAAATAAACCTTTGCTAAGAGATGGTGAGTCTACAAATTGTTATAATGTTTTGACAGCTGATGATTCAACTTGTAGATAAAAGTGATTTTTGTTGCTAAACAATGTAGTAAGATGACTAGAAAGAGCCGCTGACTAGTCAATAGAAATGGCTACGTTGTGTAACTATATTTCCAGTTATTACATGATTGGTTACGTATTTGTAGCATCATGTATTCACGTAAATGTTATGTTTTTATGCGACAGAGGAGGTAAATGTCAGCACGATATCTCCTATTGGACCTGACGAGCTACCTCCGCCATACCAGCAATCGGGAATGCCTATGGTAACATGCAGAGTGTGCCAGGCTATGATCGACATATCTGGCAAGAGAGAGCAGCATGTTGTCAAATGTTCAGAATGCAATGAAGCCACGGTGAGTTCTATACTTACTATCTTTTTTAATGGGCAGATAAAAAAAATGATACACATATACATAAGTTCAAATATAAATAATTGTTTTATCAATATTCTTAATGATTCTTTGCCTTTGTCTTGTAGTCTAGAAGCCTAGTAAGTAACATATCTGATGAGTCATACCAATTAATATAATGACATACATAGTAATCTGATTGTTTGTATGTTTATAGCCTATAAGAAATGCTCCTCCTGGAAAGAAGTATGTGCGTTGTCCTTGCAACTGCTTGTTAATTTGCAAGTCATCATCACAGCGCATTGCTTGCCCTAGAGCTGACTGCAAGAGGATCATCAATTTGGCTCCATCTCCTGTAACACCTCCAGTGCCAACTCTACCTGGCATGTGCAGGGTCATCTGTGCCCATTGTCAAGACACATTCTTGGTAAGGATTTAAAGTTTTTATTTGTATTCTATATTATTTTATACTTAAAACATTGTTAGGTTCTATAAACAAATAAGTTGCAATACAACAACTTCAGTTATTACTGCAGTATTTTATGTGCAACAGTGTAGACAACCCAACTATAATTTTACTAAAGTTTCTATTGTCTTTCATTTAACAGTATTCAGGTGCATTTGTAGTCATTGTCATGCATATGTAGATTTAATATTTAAGTAACCATCATTATATGTAGAAAATAAAAAACTGGTTGTAATGTGGTGTATGACTGTATGACTAAACCCCTACATACACAATACACATGTTTTTCACTGTGCATTCTTCTGGTATTATTTGTAAGAACCTCAGGATAGATTTCAGCTTCCTTATAGTTTCTTATGTTGCCAAACCAAAACACACAATATTCTTTAAATTTGGTTAAACACTTAAGTATGACTGAGTGTTTAACCAGATCCATCTAGCATATCTAGACTGATTTGATACATAATAATTAGTACTACTATAACTAAACTAAATAGGAAATTTCATGAATTTCATAGTACTATGTACTATAATATTCATGAAATTTCCAGATTCTGCGCACACTAAGTATAAATAATTAATTATATCCATTACATAATGATCACTTTGTAAATAACAATTAATTGATTATTATAGTCAAGTTTATCTCAATGCATAATAGTTATAACTTTGTGTTGTTATCTTATTCTAATAGAATGTCATATTTATATCAATATGTGATCTGCTACTGTGGTTAAATTTACATTTGTAATAGGTTTCAGTTTTTAGTAATGTTTGTTTGTTTGTACTATTATTTGGGCATTTGTACTTGATAATAGGTACAAAAATGAGTTCTTTGTAATGCAATAACATATGTCAAGTCATAAACTAAAATAATACTATGCCATCAAAAACATACTTGTAAAAAAACCCAAGTCTCGTAACGCAGTTCTTTTACCGTAAAACGTTGTGAGATCTATGTAATACCAAGTCGGTTAATTTATTCAGTCCCTAAGGGACCTTCTATCTTAATCTATTACGTAATTATCTCACCTTACAGAATCTTATTTAGACCTTATCAAAGTTCAAAACTTTTATGTTTTAAATAATAGATTAACTTGGCCATCGGATATAATTAGAATGTATCTCACAAGTGTTTATTGCGATGGCCAAGTCAATCTAATATTCATAACATAAAAGTTTTGAACTTTGATAAGGTCAAAATAAGATTCTGTAAGGTGAGATAATTACGTAATAGCTTAAGATAGAAGGTCCCTTAAGTAGGGACTGAATAAATTAACCGACTTGGTATTACATAGATCTCACAACGTTTTACGGTAAAAGAACTGCGTTACGAGACTTGGGTTTTTTTACAAGTATGTTTTTAATGGCATCTCATTTCTTTTTGTAGATAGTTGTACTTTTTTCCTTTGCTTTACAATTTACATTATTTTTTAAAATACCAACAATGGATTTTACCACTCTGTCACTTGATGATGAGCTTTCCAATTTTTGTAGGTTGTGTTCCTCTTTTTCTTTACCGGTACTACTTCTTGAACTTCAGCTACAGTTTTTCTCAAAGCCCACTCCATTTCTCTATGGGTTTTTCTCGATATCTTTGATGCAACAATATTAAGCATGTCTAGACATTAAATGCTTGGGTTCCGTACGCAAAGGGTAAAAACGGGACCCTATTACTAAGACTTAGCTGTCTGTCTGTCTATCACCAGGCTCTATCTCAAGAACCGCGATACCTAAACAGTTGAAAAATTATGTATTTCTGTTGCTATAATAACAAACTAAACATAAAATAAGTATTAAGGGGGGGCTCCCATACAACAACTATTTTTTGGCCTTTTTTGCTCGATATCTATAACGGCAACAGGTAGGCACTTGAAAATGGTACGGAACCCTTAGTACGCGAGTCCGACTCGCACTTGGCCGGTTTTAGTCTATTGTATTCACAAATGGATTATTCCTGCGCTTTAATAGTTCCAAAGTAGACTTAAATTTGATGTAAACCATCCAGACTAGTAACTCTGTGCCCTTATTTACAAAATAACTTAACTTAACCATATGAAACAAGAACAGTTGCGTCGTATACTTTTTTTATGCTTTATTGATATTCGTCGCACTCGTCAAACGTCATTTAAAATTAATCCGTATGTAAAATTTTTATCTCTCATTGGTTATAAATATTGTCAATGTCCCTAATCGAAAACTACAACATCAAGCTTAACAGAGGATTAACATGCACTTATGTATGGCACTCACGGCCTTCTGGCTTCCGGCCTGTCAAAGGTTTTTAAAATTACGAAATTGATGAACTGTTTTTGATGGAATTTTGGTACAACTACATAATACATGTCCGATTATGGCCTTTTTTTAAGACAGCTCCCGCACTAGGGAACAAGCTAATATGTACATAAGTAAATTTAAAGCTACCTAGTTAACATCAAACTGTGTATAAAAATATTTGATAAAATGATTATATAAATATAGTTTGTGTCAGATTAATAAAACGTGGTTTGTGTGTATACCTTCGATATCACAGTAAGATTTGTTAGTTGCTTGGAAGAAAGTGACCTTCTTTCTGTGTTTCGAACGGGAAGCGTGAAAGCCGTGGTGTAAGTTTGTCCAGGGGAATGCAAGAATGTTACGCATCTCCTCCGCCACTGCGGTGTTCCGGCACGGGCAGTGGGGTATGTGGGACTCGCCCTCTTCATAGCAGTGGAATGCTAATCATAACATGAGAGTAAAACCCCTGGTTACTCCTCCGACCACAATTGGTGAGGGGCCCAGGTACTGTTGCCTATCTGGGATACCCTCTGGCTGCGTCCGCGACTCAATTGGTGTTGGGGGTATCCTGCGCCCAAATAACCAGTTTCAGGGACGCCCAGATTACACGGGGTCCCTACTTCTCAAGGGACCGCAGCCTCCTGCTGAGACATGGCTCAAGCGGGCAAGCCACCTCCATCAGACGCTGTTATGATTGTTAGTATCCTATCGTTCATAGCACAACTTATGTACCTACTATCTTACTTTTACAATCCATTGTTTTTTTTTTTGTTCCTACGACTTTATTTTTTATTGTTAAATTAACCCCTGTGTCGCGAAGGTCTCACCGCTCAATAGGTTCACGAAATCAAAGCACCCCCTGACTCAGTACAACTGTTTGAATTTCAGACGAATAATTGTCCCGGGTGGGAATCGAACGCAGAAAACCAGGTCTCTGAAACAACTAACCTAACCACTTAGACACCACCTTTCAACATAATTCCATCTAGGTCCTTATCTACACCTATTCCTCCATTAAATCAAACATATTCATGTACACTGATTCACTGACTGCAAATGTAACTTTGTAATCCTATACAATTATATGAAATAACAAAGTTATTAATGCAGTTGATGAAACTGAACAACTGGACCGAAATTGCAAAATGTTGGAATTTTCCCATGAGTTTTACACTAAACTCTCCTAATACTCAAAATTTGAAGCTTCTACGTCTGCTAGAAGTGCCTAAACATTTTGATGATCGGTCAGTCAGCAGTGAGCGAGTGACAAAATTACCGAAAATACCAAACTTTGACTAGTTATAATTCGTAAAGTACTGGTTCAAATTGAATGAAATTTGAAATATACTGTAGTTTTACAAAGCTTGTTTAGTTACTGAAAATTCAGGCTCCTATCTTTATCCACAACGAAGTTATAGGGGGTCGAAAATCGGCTGAGTTGCTTCGAGAAAAGATAGGTACGGCCGTGAATTTTTTTTTTTTTTTTTTTTCTTACTCGACTTGGATGGGCACTGCCGTGCCCCCAGATCAAGCATTATGTCAATCTTTTAAAATCCATTCATTTTGATAATACAATAATGTGACATTGTTTGACAAACAAATGTAAAAATAATTTTAACCGACATGAAACATACAAGAACTAAGTTTATGTGTGTGCACCTGAATCTACACAAACATATTTGTATTTAGTATATTAGAACAGATGATTTAATAAATCTAGGTCAGAGTGGTAAATATCTCATCAATTTTATTTTAATGTGTGTATCAAAAATTATAGTAGGTATTTTGACTATTGAGCCACTTTTATAACAGGTAATTATGAAAATACCAAAAGGATAACCTCAATTTCTATAAAAGATAATCTTTTTGTAAAATTTAAAGTGGTTGTATTCTTTTTTTTCTTTACCTACCGTTTAACCTGTTACTACAAATTTTGTGGCAACATAATAATTACATTCATTAAACTAAACTAAACACTAAACCAAAACTGGATAAAGATGAAATTGTGTTGGTAGGGATTTCTAGAGATAGTTATTTTTTGTGGAACTGTTATCTGTGCCTTGTAAATGATTAAAGCCTAGTTGACATTAATGAGAATAGTTTACTAGGTTATGGAAATAATTCTTTACCTGGATATCAGTAAGTAGTAAATAAATTTCACAATCCGTTTTTAATGCAAATATATATAAATATTAACAATTTTTCTAGTAGATAATGACATAATGTACCTATTCGGCGTTATTATTTATAATTTAGTGAATTATCAATACTGTAATTATATCGCCCATAGTCATAGCGCAGCGTAGGTAATGTAAGCATATGTTATGCCTTTATGTTTCAATAACTAAATGCTCTTGTACCTACATTATAGTATACAAATGTTCTTACTTATGGTTCTCGTAAGTTTTAGCATACATAAAGTTTATAATCGATTATTAAATTCCAAATAGATAACGTTTCAGCCCGAGTGCAATAGATTCAATATGCAGTAGGTATGCTGGTAGATCATTATATTAACATTAAATTAAACTACCTACAAATCTATTACAAATCATAATAGAACCACAATTCCAAGAACTAAGTAAAACTTAGAAATTGCATTGTTATTTTCATGGTTACTTTTTTTTTGAATAACGTACGTAAGTACCTACGTACCTTCCTTATTTTACTACATTATTAGATTAACCCATAACGACCTTCCATGGCGGATTATCGCCCCATTTCATTAAGGACGAATTTAGTAGACACACAATAACTAACGCGTGTGTATTATACATATACATATTTACGTAAATATACTTAACATATTCATGAATATAACAATATTAACAACTACCATAGAAATTTCTGCATACACACATTAACCGTGAAATTTTTATTTTTTCAGTAAATAGAGAATTTGCCTCTACATAAGTTAATTGTCATTTTATATACTTTTTACGACAATATTTAGTAACAGATGTTAAAAGAATTTAAATTATGACCAGAATTATGCAGTTAATATTAACTTGAAAACTATGATATATCTGCAACAGTATGCTCTAATTTGTAAGCCTGGATAAAGGAGCCCTGTTCGCCTTTATGCCCGGTGACTTAGCTAAAGCTTAGTGACTAACAAATGTATTCATACAAATACGTTTTATCCGTAGCTTTTAGGTGATTAAGTTCCTAACGACTATTCAAATATTTTTACATTTATTGCAAAGAGATAGATTATACAGTCCCCGGCACGTAACTTGGCAAGGTTTTGGCGCAGTGGGGGAAAGTTCGCGCATCGTTCACTTAGTGGAACAAAAACTAGTCACTTTTTTTGCTTGACATTATTAAAGAAAGGAGAGGAATTCGTAAAGTTTATTAGGTGTTATAAATAAAATATATAGAAGCCAAATAAAAAAAAATGTATAAAAAAAAAAGTTTTATTAAAAAATTAGGTAGTTAACGGTATTTGGTCCTGGCATTGTAATTAACGTTACAAAAACTAAATTTAAAACAACAACAACTATAACAAAAACTACATTAAAAACAATAACAACAACTCGTAACAAAAGCTCAACAAAAACAAAGTGTTCAACTTTCGTGCACGTAAGTGTAATCGGGAGCGAACGGAATGTAGATACGGTGTGGGAGGTAGGGGTAGTCGACCCCTACCTCCCGCGATCGGCGCTACCTCATACCCCGCGTCCTGCTTGACCACCAAAGAGACCTATAAAACGACTTGTGCGCATCTAACGACTCTTGCCTCGTTGTGTGAAAGCGTAACAAACATCCTCATAAACACACCATACAATTTAAATAGATACTGTGAGTATCTATTTTGTCTTTCACATTTTTAATATAAGTAGAGTTTAATTACAAATTATTATTTTTCGTAAAGATATTCCAAAAACAAAAATCCCTTAGATCAAGCCAAGTGCCATATCATATACTAAGTATTTTTTAACGTTATTTTCGTAACATTAGGCGTAGGTATATCATATGATTAGGTTGTTTACATTTTCATAAGACTGTTAAGATAGGTAAGTTACTCGAAAATAAATCTAGTACAGATATAAATGTTTATTGTTCCTTGTTTGATAAAGGTGCTTCTGACATTAGAACATTATAAATAACATAGGTAATTATAACGAATGGGGCACAGAACTCCGATAACAAATTATAACATACCTTTATCAATAATTACTAATTATTTTATACTAAATTGATTAACTAATAGGTTGTATGTTTTTCCTTACAGGCTAGGCATATTTAAGCTTTCAAGTGCATATTTTTTTAACTATCTCGAAAATATTAAACATATTTTTTTTCAGCTCATACTGAAAAGTAATAAAAAAAAATTGTTCTCTTTCTACAGAACTGATCGTCTATAGAACTGATAGTAGTTTAAGTTAGAGAGGTATATTAGACTGGCTAGAAGAGATTTTATTTTTATTTTTATTAGAGGCTATCAGCGAGGCATAATGAGTGATACAGTTGGACATTGATCTAAACATATCAAATTAAATATAAATTTGTTGAATTCATTAAAATCATCTCAGTAGTTTCACATTTGTAATAATAATAGGATACTTTGAATTTTTATTTTAAATACACTGCCACAATAGTCTGAGCTTTTTGAACAAGTTTTGATATCAAACGTAAATAACTACATGTATGTCTATCCTTATGGTACAAATATCTCAAGCAATTCTTCATTCATAACAAAGATAAGAATTTAGTGTTTCTTTTTCATTAAATACAATACAAATATTTTATCCTTCCTATACTTACCTCAAAAAGATGCCTCATTGTTAATTAAATATTGTTAATATGATTAATTTATGTACATTCCAGTATCAGCTATTGAAGAACGCGCCGGTACGATGCCCACACTGCCGCAAAGTGTCGTCGGTGGGTCCGCGAATGGCTCGAGTTCGCGGCACAATCTTCGCGGTCTTAGGCCTTGTGGTCCTAGCCATAGCTCTCGGCGTCACGCTCGGCACGCTCTCCGCAGCCAAGAGTCACGGTGGCGGCATCTACGTAGCCTACGTCGGAGGCTTTCTACTAGCACTCATTCTGGCCAGTCGAGCCGTCTACTACTTCGCTATGAAAGTAAGCATGATCGAAGGCCCAATGTAAATAACTCATATATCTGGTTTTGTGATAAATTTGTATGACTAGAAAATATATTATATAGAGAAATTCTCAATTCCATATAGCATTGTTATGAGAATATGGTTTTATTTTAATGATAAGGAAGTCGAGTTTGTAATTAATTATTAGGTGACGTGGATATTGCCTTTAATACACTCGAAATGATAAGTTTGGGAAATATTTGTTATATACAAACAATAATCGAATAAATTGTAGAAAGAGTTATGTTTAATAATTTAATTTGCGATGCTTGAATGAAAAAATATCGAAAATATAATATAAAAAGCTATTGTTTGAGTTGCTGATGTTAAATATCAATATTTTATCGAGATATATAGATATTAATTGTCTAAATAACTTTATCATGTCGTGCTAAAGCTAAACCGCCGTAACAGTATCATATAGGTTAGAATGCAGTTATAAAATCCTTTTAAGCATAGAAATTGATAATTGTTACGGCGGAATTTTAGTGTAACACGGCAGTATAAAACTTTGAATCTCAGATGTCCATAAATCGATTAATAGCAATGACAGCAATGCTTAAATTATATTATTTAATGGTTCATAAAAAAATCAATACAGTAGATACTTGCTTTAAAAAAAATTATAAAATTAAATTAAAAAAAAAAAAAAGTTTAATATTGTACATGTTTAAAAACACGTGTGGTAAAAATGTGGTTTTGTTTAGAATTTTGTCTAGTCTAATAAGAATTTGCTTAAAATATATCATTAGTAATAAATACATTTTGACAAAATTGGTCAAATAAAGTTCATAAAGACAAATAAATGTAAAATTAATATCTTTACAAACATAATTAACGGGGTTCTACTGTATTAGTACGAGAATATTTTGTTGCATATACCTTAAATCACACACCATTTTGTTAGATATTCACCAACATTATAAAAGGCTATTATTTGAAACAGGGTTCAAGTTGATTTGCTATTTTTGTGCTAAGTTTGACAGTAGCAGTATGGATTTAGTTTAGTTATTTCATTACAAATATATATCTAACCACATTTAGGAAATTGTACATATATCTACTTATCTATTTTCTAACAAAAATGACGTATGCACTTGATAAATTAAAAAACACTTTATCAGTATTTATGCGAGCCTACATTATACCTACTTGATAAAAAACATTATACGTTAAATATTGGAAATATGAGACATGCAAATAACTTATGTATGCATAGTTACTATAAAAATAACAGTTTCTATACACCGAGAATAATTAATCGTTGCTAATTGCCATAAGAATTACTATCAAAACATTACATTAAAATAAAATAAAAGACATATATTTTTACAAAAATTTTCCATCAAGGAAAAGATACATGGCAAAATAACCCCGAACACAGATTCATATTCATTATAATGCAATTGAAGAAGTATATACATAGATGGATTGTACTATCAAAAATAAATCATTTCGCTCAGAATTAGCAACGACTAAAATTTTATTGACATCAATACATACCTAGAGCTCAGAAGCATAAGCTCGAATGTGCCATTATACGTCAGAAACATTCGTCCTATGTGCCTTTATTGTACACTGGCACTTACGACTTAATGCTTCTAAATTATTACATACATACAACCTCATGCTTCTAAGGCCTAGATATATGCACTGGCCCTTCTTAAAAATTGCTCATCTATTTTGTGCCAACTATGAAATTACGTTTTATTTAGGCAAATGATTAAATATAATCTTCTGTAAACTATAAAATTCTTTCTATTGGTTCAAATTATATTAACTCAATTTGAAATGTATCGTGTTTATACAATGCCTGCTTGGTTACTTAAAATCAGGCTTCTAGTTTTGTACACAACGAAGTTATAGATGGGTCGAAAAAAGCCTCAAATGCTTCGAGAAAAGAATGTCTACAGATATGCGAATAATACTTTGTCAGTATTTTTATAACCGCCATTTAGTAACACATACATCCTAATATGTAATTTTTCATCTGATTTTATAAAGGAGTCCAAAACTAGATAAGCAATTTTTTTGTTCCGATTCTATGTTTTGAAGTCAATGTATCAAACTATGTTATGATGAAGCGAATTAGCATTCAAGGTAAAATCTCAAAATATATGTCACGTGTAACAACTTTATACTATTAGGAAACAAACCAGTTTCTTTGGTATGTTGGATTGATTTCAATTTGCATATTTTATTAGCATAATCTTAACTAAAATTTGGTTTATGTTTTCTAGTAGTCAAATTTGAAGTGTATAATTTTACTTATAAAAATTGTTGTTTGATGTTGAATTACATCAACTTACGAAGACTCAATATATCAAAATGTCTAAAACGAAAGTGATCATATAAAATAATATAACTGGTTAAAGAATGAAGGCTTAATTTCGAGCCATTAATTTTTTTTGTTAAACTTATGGAAACCTAAAGGCTTGTATTTGTTATTTAGAATGAATACATTGAAATTAGGCTGTCGTAACCTCCCCCTAACTCTCCCTTCACATACAGTGTACCTTAAGACTTACTTTCTTCTAAAGAAATAAAAGATAAATATAAACTTTAAAATTATTTGCTTTATTATTCAAATTAGTACCTTAATACCATATACTGAAATATGTAAATCGTTAATGATTGTTTTGTAGATATGACAACTGCCTTTCTAGTCCAGATCCGTAAACAAACGGTAAAAATAATGGTTCAACCTTGACCGTGTTAAATATAAAATTGATAAATAAATACTTGTTAAAAATCTAACGGTTCAATCTTTAATCTATAATAACTCATAAAAAAAATGAAACTATATGCAATAAGCTTGGTGCTGCAGTCATTATAAGTTGGAAAATTTAGACACTCTTAGCTTCCAGTGTAGCGTTCCAGTTATAAACCAATCATGCTCCACATAATATAACTGATTAAAATAAAACATGACGCGACGACCATGATGCTTGTATTTAATTTACTAATTCAGTGTGCGGTGTCCCAGAATCAGTTAACTAAGCTTAAATCCTATTATAGCGTCCTATGCGACGTCATTTAATCCTGTTGAAGTTCTATGGTTGTGGTTTTCATGAACCGTAAGCAGACCATACATAAATAACTTTGCAAGTTAAATAATTATTTTTGCATGTAACCGTAATTATTTAACTGTTTGTATAATTTCTGGGTCACCTTATCATTATAATACTAGATAATCATTATTATTTTGTCATTTGTCATGACTATTATATAGCATGCTTTAATACTGGTTGATGAACGCGTTATATACATATAATAATATTAATGCATGCGAACATTCCATACACTGAACACAGTTGTTGAAAACAATAAATATACTTTGTGACTGTGTTGAAATAATATGTTGTATTTGTACGGTAAATATGCATTCCATTAATTTAATATATTAACTAAGAAAAATAAGAAAGTTGAAATCAAACATCATAAGTCAAGATAATATGCAATACTACGTACTCGGCTAATGTTTTAACGTCTGTACATCGTCAATTTATATATCTATGTCTTGTTGTTATTATACACGCTGAAATTTAAATGGTTGTTTTCCCGCAGCGAACCGGTTTGGTCTTAGTTAAACATTCAATTTATACAAAAACTAAATATTATAAACCAAAAATGGCCGATTAACGATCGTGAAAAACCGAACTCGAAAGTGACATCGAACCGATAGTAATACCTCGCGATACCTAGCGCTCGCGTCGATCGGTCGCGCGTTCGTTGACCCGGGTGTTAGTCAATCAGCTGATACCTACACCTTAGGTAATGTAACACAGTACCCAATCATAATAATAAGCTTTATCCAATACCTTTTTAGCTATAACTTACAGAAAACGTAACTTAAAACAAGTTTATTATCTAAGAACAATAATTTTCTGAATTAGATACCTAATAAAGTATTTAAGGCGTATGTAACAAAAATGAAAAATTAAATGAACTCCGCGGAAATGATATGGATGCAGTCCTTCTGAGTTGAGTAGTTTCCAGACGTAGTATTGGCTTACGCCAAACTTAGCTGCCGCCATTCGCGTACTTCGGCGAGGATCGCGTTCGAAGTACTCGATGATCTCCTCGTCGAGCTCTGGCGAAAGAACGGCCGATCGACCTCTGCCCTGTGCATGTGCTGGCACTTGGAACTGCCCATGATCGAGTAGCCGTCGCCGCTACGATCGTCCGGTCCTGTATGACTTGAGGGTTCAGAACTCCGCGAAGACGAAGTGACGCCAAGTGTTGCAGCTCGGCGTAAAGACGCCAGGCAGTATGGGAATTATAATTAGCCCTAGCGTACAGTTGCACCATAGCGACGTACTCTAAATTACTAAAACTGTAATGTCGATCCATAATACTAATAAAGTAATAACATAACGCGTGCTGCGCTTCCGACGTTCACGGGACAACTAAGGAAGGAGGGAGTCGAAGCAGAGCGCGGGGCGTTCCGGCGTCGGCGCCGCGCGGCGAATTACAAAAGAAGCCGGCTCGTTTGTGGTTCTTGCGTGCAGGCTATTTTATGCCGTATAACTACCATTGAGCTCTTATTTTGCTTTGAACGTTTATGGATCGTTCTTTACTTTGTCAGCAGCGCGTGCGATTGGAGTAGTACCTACAAGGTCCGTTCACTCCGTCTAGTGTTACTACTGTTTATCACGCTTTCGAGTTGTCTAATATTTTTTTTAATAATAGTAAATCCAAAACATGTCTAAAAAAAAAATATGTTTCGATAGTACTACCGAGGGCAAGTTGTTCTGCTTCGGGAAAACAACCATTAAAATTTCACGGTGTATATTCTTAAATAAAACTTATTTGCCCTAAATCATTCTCATTTGGTAATTTTCTTTAATTGTTACACTGTTTATTATTATTATTGTAAAATCATATATTATCATAAAAAAAACACATATACTTATAAAATAATTTTCATAAGCGTGGTCGTTGCGTTCTTACATTTTACGTCAAACAAGCACAACTTTAATATGTACCTACAAGCTTTATAGTCTAGAAACAATCATTGTCATCATTTTATTTATATAAAGATGAATATATAGAAATATTGAAAGGAAATATGTTATTGCGGAGCAGTCAATGTTTGTGTTATTAAAATTGTATTTGCTACAATTCTGATATAAAATCATTTCAACAAAAGTTATGCATTTCATGTTCTGCTTCATAACAGTGATTTTTTTCCTGTATATGACAATATTTGTATCAGCAACTATTGTAATTAATGTTTTTAAACTTTCGCGATTTGTACACATAATTTATAGCAGACACTTTAACATAAAATGGTACCGCGATTGAGACCCATGTCTACGATAAATTAAGTGAACGTAAATTAATAGTTTACTAAGAGGACACAACACAGAAACCATAGATAGTTGGAAACATTCGACCGCTCTTGGCAAGACGTGACGGGAGTATCGACTAGTCAACCGATATTATGGGAAGTCAAGCTCTGCTTCCCGGCCTCCACCTGACCGCGCATTCCTAAGGCTTCATTTAAGGCTTCGCGCGTGGCGTTCTGAATACTTAATGAAAACTCATACAACGCCGTAATGTTTCAATTTAGTGCGCGACTCCTTGCATGAGGCCTTAGGTAAGCGCCTGGCAACACGGGGCGTATTTAAGTACCAATCAATATATGTTAAGGACTAGAAATATATATGCCCGGTGAAGTAGCAAAAGCCTAACCTAGTCTATTCGAAAAAAAACTAGAAATATACCTTTTTTTGTTTCGTATTGCGTCCTCTTGTTTTAAAGCCACTGTCACTTTCGAGCAAATTATGTTTTTTATGTAACAATCTAAATTTTGTTTTGTTGGTATTTGCCAGAATAAAGGATTGTATATGTTAACTGTCATAATTGAAAAATATGTGAGTTTATGTATTAGAATTATTGACTGTCATTGAAGAAAATTAATAGTACCACCATATAATAACATGTATAATTGATTATTAATTATTTCATAAAAATGTTAGTGCTTACACGTGTATTTGTAGTTATAAGTCAAATAAATTGTACCAAGCGAAATGACATTTTTTATATTCAACAACCTTTTTTACATGGCCACTTTATACATTAAAATTCTAAGCCCATATTTTGTTTCTGTAAAGTGAAAAATTTTTGGGACAATAAACTTATTATTATTATTATTATTACATTGGTGAGGAACGTATAATTTAAAGATTTAGACGAGTATTACAGAAAATCATCCCAATGCCAAGCGGAGTGACTATGGCAAAAACAATCCCTCGGGAGGAGGACCATGTTCAGCAGTGGACGTTATACGGGCCGATGATGATGATCAATACGGAAAACCCGTATTTTATTTACAACTTGGTGCAGCCCACGACTTTTTCTGCGTAATATATTATATAAGTATTTTATATAAGCAAAGTGTCATCTTAATCGGTACTACCGTTCTGGAGGTTAGGGAGCGGAATACAAACAAACAGATAGACAATATTTTAGACAATATTTAAAATAAAAACATATTTTTGTTGTAATGAACATTCATATGCATCTCGAAGGTAAAGTGTGTTATTGTTCTTTTTTATAGCAAACAGATACTTCAATTATAGTATAAAAAACATTTCAGTAAAGGATTTTTTTGTCGCATTAATTAACTTTGAAAAGGTACGTATTAGCATTTTCAAAAGAAACTCCATTAATTTAATTATAATTATTTTATTAATAACAAAATAAATGTAAGATACATTTCCTTAAATATAAAAAACGATTAAACGTAGGTACGTATACCTATGTACCTGATTTATTACTGAGAACCATTTCAAAAACTGCTCTTATAGATAAGGTGTGCGCTTAAATTATATTATGACACTTAACATTTTTGGAAAAGTTTTAGAAACAAAATCGATCCTACGATTTTCGTTCATTCGGAGCTTACTTACGTACATCTTTTTGTACTTAGGTAAATTAATATTAGATGTTTTGTACTATAAATTATTAGTGACCATTATCCATAAAAATATAGGTACTATCGGGGACATTCATAGTTTATTCTCTATAGCGAGATTCGCTTGTACAAGCAGCTTTCTTTATGGCGTCTATGGTGCATAAAGGTGCAATGTTCTTGTCCTCGATGGTACTTCTAGTAAAATTGCGAAAGATATAATAAGGGACGTTTAATTTTAAATATTTTGTAAAGATTCTAACTCTACACACGACTAGACGAACTGAATACACAAAAATAGTGATATTTTAGATAATAATAGATATCTAAGGGAAAACATTGGATTTTACTCGTATGTGTTAAAGTTCTAAGGAAGGAATGTCTTTTTGCACAACATACAAAGCATTATATTGGTAAATAAGTTAAATCTAGTACCGTGTCCAATAGTTTCCGAGTTAGCAAGGTAAATGGACTTGGCAGTTACTCTCATTTCATAGACAGAACTAGGTAGGTAAATATATCAATATTATCTTAGATGTTTTTTAAACTATCACAGTTCGTATTAAAGGGCGTATGGCCTTTGCAAAATATAGGCAGGTATAGGTACTTGGTGAACAAGCAAGGGTTCGGCATTTATTTTATATATTGAGTTGGTATTTCATCTACGTGTGTAAATGTTTAAAATCATTTAATGATCCGCATGAAATGTATTGTCATCCTTATCATTTATTAGAGTGACAATAAATTGCATGCGGACGTAGTCGCAGGCTAAGCTTTTACAATATATTGTTAAATATAAGATAATAATATAACAGTAATTTTTGCAGTTATAAGAAATACGTTATTATAAGTATTAAAATAGTGAATTCCTGTGAAATATAGAACAATTTTTTTTAATAATTCATTGAATGCCAAGCCCATTAAATCTTCGAAAATGTTGGAGCGATACAGTTGGGTTCAAGTTTCATAAAATTTAACCTGAAGTTATTTTTCTTTGATTTGAAAAATCAGCATAATTTTCAGTAATACCCTTATGTTATTTTTCATAAATATTGTTTCAGATGCCCTTTCCGAATCTGGGGCTATTAAAGTGTCTTTGTAACAGTAATATGTTTAATGGGACTTGTCGTATGAGTCCTTATGTTGGTAGCCCGAGACGTAACCGGAGCCGTCGACTAGGTCCTTTCTGCCCGCTATACCTTTGCCTTTGCCGCTGTCGTCGAACCGTTGCTTGTGAGAGCCTGTGTATCTGCTGGTGTCTGTTAGACGATCGACGGTGGCGGCTGCCGCTGCAGATTTGGTCACCTGGAATTTGAGATTGTCAATTAAATGTTACGTAGGTATTCAGTACAGGAGGTTAATCACGTAATAAAATAATTATGACTTCGATAAAAATGTCATCATTACTGGGTTATTGTAACGTTTTTCATATATTATTGTTACTGTATTATTTAAGCTACATTAACTTAACAAATTGACATATTAAATATATTTTTTGCATGTTTTGTAAACCCTGAGTAGCGAATACATTTTTATCAAAGTCATAGTAATCGCCTTACGTGATTATCCTCCAGGTTTGTATCATTTTGATACAAAAGGATTTCTTAATAAATTATAAAACCAACGGACATATACGTTATATCGCGTGTAATAGTTTCTTATTATCGTAAGTTTTTTAATACTTTCGAATGCACAAAGCAACATCTCATAAATAACTCACGACGGACAACCGGATACCTACTTCATACTTGGGTAAAATAGAAAATTTAAAAATGTAGGTAAGTAAGGATCTTCCTTCCAAATAACCTTCATACCAAATAGAAAGATTTTTAAAGGTCATGTTGATTACCCATTTAGTAGATGTCCTTGAGTAAACATAGGTATTTTGTCTCAACTCCCTGACTTTCTAGTACCTACCTTTCGCAGTGGCGTAGCGTGCCCTAGACGGGCTCGGTGTCAAAAGGCCCTCCACTACACACTTTTTCCGGGCAACAAGAGCCCTCCTAGTAGCCAGGGGCCCCGTATCATTAACCTTAAAACAGGCAGGGGGAATATAGAACCCACCATATTTGAACTTTATGTTATTGTAATAAATACCAAAACCAATCAATTCTAAACATACCCACGGCCTGGTTAAGGGTTAATACGGCTGATACGGCGGTAGCCACGCCCCTGGCCTTCCGTATGCTTATTAATTTATTTTATTTTTTCCTTGTAACCTATATTAAAATCTAAATTTGTTTATGTAGGTACCTAGGTAATTGGATTTTCATAAAATCTGTCTATAGTATTATCTGAAAAGCCTCTAACGGATAACCCTTATTTGGCTACAAATTTGATTAATTCCCAAATAATTCAAACCCGGGCGTATGGTAACCCTAATGAAAGTAACTTCTAATACTTGATTCGCGTGAAGGAGGTCAGGCGATAGTGTTCAGCGGTAAATGTTAGTACCTACAAAGCAGGTATTACTGCACGAGGGAAATTGTTATATTTAGTTAAAAGGAACTTGATAGCAAAGCGGCATTAGTTTCCCAAAAGGGGTAGTAAGTACACAGAAATATATCATTTATCTATACCAGTATATTATGGTAGATTAGTCCTAATATAATGTAAGTGAGTAGAACACAGCTTTGTGCTTTTTTGCCTCCATAAAGCTGCGGTTAACAGGCGTTTTACGATGTCGTCGGTACCTACCTATTCATCATTTGACTCGAACATCAAACTTGAGATGTCAAGCATTGAACGCCCATTGTCGATTTGTTAGGATAACCTAGAGGTTTCTTTCAAGTAAGGTACAGATACCATTTTTTCTTATTGGTAAATTATCAATGATCTTCTTACTCATGTTGCTCTGAATCAATAGGTACAGGTACCTACTATGTATTAAATACGTCGTAGAAAGTCAGACCCGACTTGTAAATGAGTATAGATCGTTGGATGGATGGATGTTTGTTACTCTTTAACTCAAAAACGACTGAAAGGATTTGCACGGGGATAGTTAATAAGCCCGATTCACATATAGGCTACAAAAAATCATGCTCCGACCCCCTGAAGCAGAGTAACGCGGGTAAAACTGCGGAGCGCAGCTAGTGAATTAATATTCTGAGTAAACTTATACTTACATGTGACGATACTCCCGGCTGTCCACAACTCGTCAGCTTCTTTTTGATTTCGTCCAACTCAATCTTTTTACTTTTAGCAAGATCTTCTAAGAATTTCTGGTAATCATCAATGGGTAGTTTCAAGGTCTTCAGCTTCTTGAAATGAATCGCGGTGTCAGTTGTAGTTATCTTTTTACCATCGATAACTTTTGCTTGCTTCATCCATTTGTCACTCTGAGACAGTGTAATTGTCTTGCCATCTGATTTCGGATCTCCAAATTTTGAAAAGGCTTTGAAAGCATCCTGAAAAAATAAATTCTTCATTTTATTTTCTAAAACCAATAAGCAATTTTTTTTTCAATATTACGTAATGGAAAAAAAACGTACGTATTGGAACGTACGTATTGGATTTGTTATATCATAAACTTATACAAAAGTATCCCCATGGGAAAGCCAGTTACACGGGCGCGAGGAGTTTTTTTTCAGACGGACATTGAACTATGTAAGTAGTCAGCCACGAGGCTTTAGCTACTTCACCGGGCATAAAGACGAGCAGGGCTCCAGCCTTTGCCGTCGGGGGGCCGGATTGCTCATGCGTGCCCGACCCCCGCCAGCGGCGGATCGAAGGAGTGTCCGGGGGGTTTTAGTGGTGTAGGGTCCTCTCCTCGTGGTATGACTTTAGCATACCACGCTATGGAGAGGGCGAGTCCCACATATCCCACCGCCAGCGCGCAAATACGCTGCAACGGTGGTGGTAATGCGTCAATGCATTTCCCCCCGGACAACAAAAAAAAAAAAAAAGGGCTCCAGCCTTATTAAATGGTTTATAAACTACAAAATAAGCAACCTGTGCAAGTTGGCACCCCTTGTGGGTCTCGGCTCAGGACGGTGGCTGACGGAGGGAAACCGTGGGGGATTATTTTATAAAGGAAAAATTCTACTGACAGCATTTGTTTCCTCGAATTAGTTCCTACGTTATCTCAGTTGACTATATTTTATTCGTTGCAAGGTCTAACACATTTAAGTAGCCCAGTAAAAACCTTATACTAACAGCTTAGAATCAAGCCTCTGTTTATCCCTGTAGAAAATTTTTACAGTAGCGAGAAATGCTTGGACTAATTATGAGGATCTCAGATTTTTGTCAATTTGTGATAGAGGTTATAGTAACCGTTCATTGTGACCTCCTTGGGAACTCTGGTTTTATCTATCTATTAAGTTTAACTTGATATTGGTATCTCTATAGATTCTTGAGTACTGTTGTTAATTAGAAATAGCTGAATAAGTCGGCGGGTTACCATAAAAAATGTTGGTTAATTCTTGTGTTTGCTCTAAAGAATGACAATTTTGAAATGGTGTAGTTAAGTAAATTTAGCACACCCGTCCGTATCAATATCGCTAAGATATTTGTACAAATTAGCATTTAAATGTTGCACACAACACGTAAATTTAATTTTGTTTTAAAAGTCAATGTCCGTGTTAGTTATTTATATAAAATTAGGTATATGTGTCACGCAAAGCGTTAAAGGTTTATAATGAATTTTTTTAAATTAGGACTCGTTTCTTTTATTTTTTCTAGTACCTAGATATTTACTACTATTGATTGTTTGAGTACCTAAGTAGTCCCTACCTACGCACTTACCTATTTAATCGGTCAGTAGGTAATATAGTACCTCCTTACTATTTTGTATACCATATATATGTTTCTTATTTCGAGATTTTGTTTTAAATAATTTTAGGTATAACTCCCGCAAATTAACATGACACCTATCAAAAATCAACCTGCTTCCCTACCCAGAGCGAGGCCCGCTCTCGTCCTGCAGTAGCGTTAGCATGACATGCATGCAATTCGAAGTAATTTGTTTACTGTTACATTTAGACGTTGTATTTGAAAATTAATTTTGATAGTTTTGTTGAACTTTAGCGTCATTTAAATAGCCTGATATTATATTATTTCGCTGTTATTCCGGACGCAGGCATTTTTTTTTGCACCTTGTATCTACCTATCAAACATCACACAAACGTTATATAGGTAATTTGAGCTATGTGTCATGTTGATTCGCGGGAGTTATAGACTTTAAAAATTATTGAACCTGGATATTATGTAATTTTTGGAAATAATCAATAATCGAATACCTACCATCTTTTTGGAACGCAGATTAACACATGTCTAAAACATGTTACTGACTTGTGTCACCCATACCGTCCCGTTCGACACGGAATACATTATCATGGAAAGGTCCAATCCCTCATATTTTATATGACTACCCATTATTATTTTGCTTATATTTAATCATCCATACTTACTTTGAAAGGTATCGCATCATCTTTGCTTGGCGTCCCGTTCACAGCTCCGGGCGCGCTCCCGTTTTCCAACTTGACTTCCTTCACTTCCTGGGTCACTTGCTCTACTGCGGCGTCAGACATGTTGTCTATCTGGAATGTCAATAATAACTCTCTCTATTATTTTTCAATTCTCTCCTGTCATGAGTAGTTATTACACGACACTGGCAGAAATTGCTAAGTAAATCGGTAGATTCATCATCATCATCAGCCCGTATAACGTCCACTGCTAAACATGGGCCTCCTCCCAAGGGATTTTGCCATAGTCACCACGTTTGGCAGGCGGGTTGGTGACCTCGGTACCAAATCGGTAGATTGCCATTAAAATCTCCACTAGGCATTACAGTAGTTACCTACTATAAAGACTGAGTCGTAGCTACCATTATAAATCTGCCGTAGTTAGTAATGTAATTGGACCCTGAAAGACCCTAATAGTATGAGTCAATACCTATGTTCTTTTGTGGCGTGTGTACCTATCAACCTACGTTCTCGGTAAATCAAGGTACTTTCCCTACTTAAAACATTGTTCCAATTTTTTGTTTGTTAAAGGAAAAAACGATCCTGGTGAAAAGACTATACCAGACAGTAATTTAGAGCCAAAATAAATTAGTCCAAGTTTGATTTTAATTTACTTTAATATCTACGTCTATAATCAACTTCTGCCTTCTCTCAAAGAGCCCTTAGGTCTTCTAGGTTCTAGGAAAATGGACGATGAGAATATTAAGGTACCTACTGAGTTAACAATGAAGGCAAGGGTGATGACAACATGGAAAACTATGAAAAAAACCGTCGCTTTGTTATTGGACTTCTTTATTAAAGAAACGTCGAGAGCTATAAAAGACAATAAAAGTTACTGTACCTACCTAGCTACATATTTATAGAACTGTCTCCACTTTCAGTAAATATTGACAAAATCCGTATACCTACTTATCTAAATATATCCAAGACTATTTACGAATCTTCGATGCCTACATAATGACCACATAAAATGAATAGTTATAGATAGACGAACTCCGATGATGTCATGGTACAAAAAGCAAATCTACTTTTGTATAGATATAGTATACATGTATATGCCTACTAGTGAGTGCAAATACTCTCTATCATCATCAGCCCGTATAACGTCCACTGCTGAACTAGGACCTCCTCCCGAGGGAAGGTATTAGCCATATAGTCACCACTCTTGGCAGGTGGCCACAGTATTTTGTTGTATCACACAAGGAAACGCTTCTGCCCGTTCCTTGATATATACGATTATTATAGATGAGCTTATAACAATCGGGACCAACGACTTAACGTGCTTTCCGAGGCACGGAGGGTAGTCCTTCAACCACCCAGACCCGAAAAGAAATCTTAGAATCGTGGGGATAGAACCCACGACCTCCGAGATTTAAAGCGAGCCAAATACCAAAACGCCACGGAGGATGTCATACTTTTACGTAAATACTCTCAATACTTTTCTTTTAAAGTCCGGTGGGCTGGTTCTACTGACATGACCGCGCAGGACTGAAAGCTAAAGTGCTCTCCTAGACATGACACGCCACTTACTTCCAACCTCCGGGATGGAATTTAGATTATTCTTAATAAAGAATTTCAAGTACGTAGGTAACACAATTTTTTGGTCGATCCGGGAATCGATTAGGTACAGGGTCCGGTCTTGCCTAGTTACAGTCAATAATATTACCGATACACCAACGAGGCATACCTATAGGTATTTGTATACCTATCTGTCTAGGCACTGCAACATATCGTAGGATAACACGATTTATCATAGCACACGTTTGTGCTAAAACTGGCTATTACATCACTGACCTTGCCGACTCCGGCAAATTGCTGTAAACATCAACTGAGATTCAAAACTTGCGATTTCGACCGAAGAAAAATTAGATGGCCAACTTCCTACTATACCTACTGTGTAGGCAACTACTTATGTAATTCATGTTAAATACCTAGCTTTTTCAAATCAGGATGTGAGCTCTCATTTGGCAGTTCCAAGCGACCTTGCTGAGGAGACAATGTGATATAAAAGCCAAAAGCAAATTCATTTGTCAATTGATTTGACAGGCTAGCGGGAGCTCGGGAGAAACAATAAGCTATTAGATACACCTCCGCTCCACTGATTTGGAGCTGTGGGTGCCCCTGATATGATATCTAGACTAAATGATCTGACCTACAGATCAAGGCCCGTAGCACAGGTTTATTAACTATAGGATCTTTGTATTACTCAAACTAAGTGTTCATTGATCTATCAGGACAATTACTTACGTAGGTACTTAATATCTTGCCAATGCACATTTAATTTTATGACTCGATATATTGGTAGGTTAATTTTGGTTATTTCCGGACGCGTCTGAAAAAATCTGGCAGGCCGTGGATTCACTCGCTCCATGGTCAAATCATATATATGAGATTATGTATTCTTTTGTTTTTCATGTTACCGGCAGGCAGTAACTAGGGGTAGGTACTTTTTGGTACAGAAATTAATGTAAATTACTTAAAAAAAACACAATTTAAATATTTTAATTTTTTTAGTTCAGATTAATAAATAAATACCACTGGCAGGATTCAAACCTGCATCTTAGGGATGTACCTACACGTAGTCATCTAGTCTGGGCACCTAGGTACCTAGACTAGACATTAGAGCACAAGAAATTGTGCATATACAAAATTCCTTAAAATATTCAAAAAGTAAAAACAAACTATTAGGTCTTACCTATGAAATTGCCGTTCTACAGTACCTACTGGCCATTTCAAATCAAAATATTTTTTGTTTAGCTAAGAATTCTAATTTCAAATTAATTTTATTTTAAAACATGGATTTTTTTTTCCAAATGTAGTCATTTGTTTATTGATTAGTGTTACATTTTCATCGCATTTCAATCTTTTTCGTCATCATGGATACGTTAAAAAATCGAGTAATTATGGAATATGAGTACCGTCGTGGCAGCAACGCGGCACAAGCGGCACGCAACATCAACGACGTTTACGGAGCTAACACTACAAAACCAACGCACCACCTGTTATTGGTTTGCTCGCTCCCGTTCTGGAAATTTCGACCTGAAAAATGAACCTCGCGGTCGTCCGAAGACTTTGGTCAACAATGACAAATTAAAGGCGATTGTTGAAGCTGATGATACACCATATCCGGCTGCAAAACGGCAATTTCATAGGTAAAGACCTATTATTTAAATTAAATTTCTCTGTGACCACAAAGAACAGAGAACAAGTTGTGGGTTATAGCTAAACTTAAGTTACGTAACCCATTTAATAACTGATAGTATTTCAATAAAACACAAGCTACTCAATTTATTTACTGCTTAACTAAACATCGTGTGTATAAAATTATACACATATAATAATATAGTATAATTTCAATAGGTGGTTAGAACGAATACCTAAAGTCAATAAAAGACGTCTTTGTTATTAAAAAAAAACGCAGTGCGGTGTTTATGTCTACTTTCCAAGGACTTATTTACATGTCCAAGTTGATTTCTATACTTATACTACCTTCAACTTTGCACAATACGTTATAAAAAAAGCAACTACACAAAACAAAGCTATTGGCTGAAGTTATCAATTCATAATATACATTAGTAGTACCTATATATTTCACAAAA
Source organism: Nycteola revayana (assembly GCA_947037095.2). NCBI lineage: Eukaryota > Metazoa > Arthropoda > Insecta > Lepidoptera > Nolidae > Nycteola > Nycteola revayana. The sequence continues at coordinate 9,469,839 of OX344847.2, forward strand.
TAAATGACATAATGTTAAGTAGTAGGTATATAAATTGGTTAGGCCTAATTAGCCTTGCTCACTGAAATCACTGATTAGTGCTAGCTCATCTACGTGCACTAATCTTGCAATGTACGTGAACATTCTAGATTTGTGCGTTACGTTGAGATCGATGGCGGCACCTAAGCGACCTACTTCTGGCTTTAACCCATATTCATTCAGTTCCGTCCACTCCCTCAGTTGGTGTTGTGTTTACATTGAGTTCATAGCTATTCGTATACTCATATACATATTTATGTAAAGCATAGCATATTATTTTTATTTTCGTTTGGTGGATTTAGGTTAGTCAAGACTCTTAAAAACTTAAAGTAACAGAGAGAGAAAGAACAAATAATTATTTTATAATTAAATTAATCTTAATTCAATCAATAACTTTAATGAAATGAAGAAGGTATATATATATATATATATATATATATATATATAAATAAATATATGTTCATCATCATCAGCCTGAATTGTTGAACATGAGCATCCTCCCGAGGTACGGTTTTTCCTTAGTCACTATGCGAGGCGGGCGGGCTGGTGGCCGCAGTTTTATGGAATAGCACACACAGGAAACTGCTGCTCGTTACCTGGGATACAGTTGAAATAGATGATGTATTATCATTCGAGACCAACGGCATAACGTGCTTCTGAGGCACAGAGGGTAGTCCCTTAACCAACCAGACCGGTAAATATCTAATGTTCGATTTAAACGTAACGTAAAGTTTTCTTGTCCGTCGTGGCGATCAAACTCATATTTTTAATAATTATTGTAAATCCCCATAATTTTTGGATACTAGTAGCTTTTTTATAGAACAAACAACGAGTATCATAAAAATTTGGTACCTACCTACTTACCAACCCAAAAATCCTACTGAAACTATTTACACTGTGACCATAACACACTGTGTAATTTTGCCTCATCTGCGGTCGCCTATGTTTTATCCCTTTATCCTGTAGATCCAGCAAAGAACTCGAACTTCTGGGAAGAAACCATGTTTATTTTTTGTTTAGTTTTGATGTTATTTCAAAAATCGAGAAAACTCCATAGAACCCATAAAAATGCATTATTCATTTCAAGTATATTATGTTTTTTCAATTATTATAATGAAAAACACTCTCTTTTGGAGTGTAAACTAAATATTATCATTATTATTAAGTGGACTTTGGTTCTAAAATAAAAAAAAAATAATTAGCAAAGATATTTGATCGAACCAAATAATAAGTGAAAATCTTTCAATTTAATTCAGACGTCACGGTACCTATCGCTTAGATGGAAACCATGTTAGAATTATGGTGTGATAATGTAAAGATCAATTATAATTTAACGTATTATTAACCATGTTTCTTCTGATCTATTGCTTTTTTTAGACTCTGGTCCCGAATACACAAACATAATATGTATTTATAGGGAAAGTTGAACCCCGCCTTACGCGAATTCGACTTAGGGACAAATTACACTTATTCAGCTTATGTCCATAGAAAACGCCAGTTTACGCACGTGTTCAGCTGAACAGACGCGTACACATCCAGTACAAAACTGAGGTTTTCTATGGACATAAGCTGAATTGAGCTGAATAAGTGTAATTAGTCCCTTACACGGCAATCCCGTGGTCCCACCTATCGCGTAAGTACGGGGTATTACTGTACTGTTACTGTTTAAGATAGACTCCTTTCACGTAAGAAACGAAAAGTAGAATAGAAAAAATCTATAGCAAATTGTATTCTACATATTCTTTTTACTTATGCGTTGCACATTGTCATCGATGTATCAATAATGTTTTATGTACTTTTTTTCGATGAAGGACATCATGTGATATTGGGAAGGGGTCCGCCTTCGTCAAGCGCATTGCTAAAACCCAATATCTTTACATGATGTCTGGAGAAACGGGGGTGAGGCGTCATGGAGCCGTTAAAGACCCATGGCGATGCATTGCCTCCGCAGGAACTGACCCAAACTGCGGGAGGATGGGGATCCTTCCGGGCCTCAACCGGGGGACTTAATGCTAGGGGGCCATGAGGGCGCCAACCCTCATGTTGGTCAGCGAGCGGCTAATTACCATTCTACTGAGAATGAAAATAGTGGGCAGAAATGCGTGTCATTTTTCATAAATTTCACAACCCTATTTCTATAGAAATTCTATGGAAACTTTAGAAATGCAATATTTCCGAAGTCCCACTGTTTACCTATTTGCTTTTTATTTTGTGTTATACATAACTACATTATGCATGCTCAGAATTAAAATAAAATACGGAATCGACAGGAATACGGAGTAAACCGCAATTTTGTAAAAATAGAAAAAAAACGATTTCTCTTTGTATATAGTAGATACAATACCTAAACTTTGTATGTAGTTAGATATTAATGGTAACTATAGTAAAAACTCTTATTTATGTAAATAATATTATAATTTTGAGTTAAATAAATAAAAACAGTTATTTGCTGACGTCAGCACAACTTTAAATAACTTCAAAACTAAACAAAAAAGAAACATGGTTTCTTCTCAGAAGTTTTAGTTCTTTGCTGGATCTACAGGATAAAGGGATAAAACATAGGTGACCGCAGATGAGGCAAAATTACAGTGTGCATTATTGTTAGGAAAAATTGGAAATAAAAACTATAGACTACAGACCAACTTCCTTAAATGCATTTACCTACACTACGCCATATCTACAAAATCGTCGCATTGGTAATCAAGTGATGATAAAGTAACAAAAACACAAGGTTATCTTATCATCTCAAGGTTAACATTGAAAGCTAATAGAGTATGAAAATAAAATTCAATCTATAATGCAATCATATTTTTATGTGTATTTATAGTTACTTTCTCACCAACATTTTCGGTCAATTCGGTATGCTTAGGTAACTTTTATATATTTTTTTGGGGGAAATGCATTAGGCAACCTCTCCTCCGCAGCGGCGCGGCGGCGGGTAAAAACCGTTTATTTTCATATTGGTTTATAATAGTTTATATCTATGTTTATTTTTGTTGCGGTAATTCCCACTTAACAAAATGATTTACTTTGATAGCATAATATTTTTTTATTTATTTATTAGTTGTATGTAATTATACTTTTTCAATGATGTATACCTACTTTTTCGCAAACTACTTAAAATGACTTCGACAGATTCGAAATCATTTTAGTTTGTGATGTTTGTTTGTACAATCCTTTCGTACAAGCTTGACAATCTTGTAGTGCAAGGCACTACAGCTATTTTGCCATGAACATTTATTATTCCGTCTGGTTGGGGAATCTTTGTTCTTTGTTAAAAATCGTGTCTATTTAAAATTTGTTATCTATGATAGTAAAACTAATAGCAAATCGTCGTGGAAATTATTGGGGTGAATTTCAACATGCTTGAAATATGCCTAATTTTGGTGGATTTTTTTATTTTTTATATTTGTGTAAAAATTATGTATCAACAATACTTAACAAGTCATAAACAATATTGTGTAGTAATGGCCTTTCATTATACCTAGTAGTTTTAGAGATATTATGATTTTTGTAATTTGGTTGCCACCAAAATTGCTTGTACCCACCAAAATTAGACTCATTGGCCACCAAAATTAAACATCTACACCAAAATTAGATACTTGTGTTAATAAAAGGTAAAAATTAACATTTGTTAAATAAATTGCCTGCTAGAAATAAAATGACAATAAATGTTTTATTATTTTAATTGTACCAAACTGTCTACAAAAATACAAATCGCAATGAAAGTATTTTAACAATCAATCTTTGAGATCTTCTACTCTTCAAATCTACCGATAAGAAAAATAAAACCTTACTTAGACGCTCAACTGAAACAGCTGGCGGTCCGGAAACGTTCGGCTCTTTCCACTCAACGAGTGCGAACAGCCAGGCGCGTTCGGTTTACCGAACGCGCGGACGCCGTCGTTGCGTGTATCCCCTCCACGCGCTCTTTTTCATGACCCTTAGCTCTTTCTCGAGCAAAATAAAAAATTTCAATTATTTTTTTCGACATGTTCTCACCACTATTATTGGCTGGCTTTTTTTCCTAGCCTCTAGGAATAATAAACTTTAAGCACAAAAAAAGCCAGCCTTGTTCTTATTACCTAAAAATAATTATTTTTTTCCTCACTATAATTAAGCCTGGCGATACCTTTCCACCAACCAAATGACGCCAGATTTTTTTGTGTGCTTTGGGGAGTTAGGCAAACCATTTGGCATAAAATGTAATCCTGATCATAATACCTTTTTTTATTTTTTTTTCCCACCCCATAACTCCCACGTCCACCACTCGAATCCTGCCAGGTCGACGTTTTTATGCTCCAGGTAAGCTGATAAATCATTTTTATGAATGATCAAATTACCTGGCCGTTTCGGTAGTCAGCTCTCGGTCCATTTCATGCAGATAGACATTCTAAAAAAAAAATTGTTTTTATTACAAAGTTTTAAGTATTGTAAATGCAGAGTGTATAGCTACAAAATTAAATATGAAATTATATATGGTATTAGCAATTCTGGTGGCACTAAGCAATTTCGGTGGGTTAAAGATTACTACCAAAATTGGTCCACCAAAATTAGAAAAAGTGCATAAAAAATGTTTAAAAAAATTACCGCATCAATTAATTCCAATTTAACTTGATATTTAAAAATGGAAACTGGTAACACACCTTACATTCAATTTACACACTTTTTAGTATTGGTAAGTCATGACTTATATATATCACCAAAATTGCACTAAAGAGTATTATGACACACCAAAATTAGATACTTACGTGCTTAGTGGATAGATCCAGCAAGATATGGCACGTGCATCCTCGCTCAGTGCAGGAGCGGATAGTGATGGTTAACTCGAGTACCTAACTCGAGTCAACTCGAGTTAGGCGTAACTCGAATCAACTCGAGTTGAATTCTCTCTAACTCGAGTTCGAAAACCGAATGGAACCGATATGGATATAATTTAACTAAGGAAAAAATATTCTATGTGACACTAATTATCTTATTTCCTTGAAAATATTGTGATTACTGATTATAAAACAATAATGAGCTTGTAAATGTACCTATGTTACATAATGTTACTTGCATCATAATGTTAGTCTGATTTTATTTTAAAGACTGCTATATCATTTCATAGTTTAATTGATAGTAAATATAATTTTTAATTAAAATTCAAGCCAAAAATACTTAAATAAATGATTTGATTTCAAACAATAACTTTTTTTGTTTCTTTGGTTAGTAGGTAGAACTCTCCCAATACATTATAAATAAATAATATAAAAAAATAAAGAATTGAAACAGATAAAAACATAATTTGTCTGTTCCAATTTTTTAAGTAGTTATGCCAAGCTGAGGAGAAATAATTCGGAAAAAACTCAAAAAAACATTTACTTGTCCATCCAGTTAACTCGAGTTCAACCCGAGTTACGTGGATTTTAACTCGGGTTAAATCGAGTTTTGTTTTTTCCGAGTTGGCACATCACTGGAACTAAAAGAACAAGTTAACACACGTTTGTTGGTCTTATTGCGTTTCGTTCGACCATAAAAACATTTTCAATATTTACCACCAAAATTGTCAGTTTCACATGGACAACTTTTATTGCCTAGTTTTGTGTATGAATTTATGTACTAATCTTTATTTTTATAATGTTATACCATACATAAACTAATAAAGAATAAAAATAAATGGAATTTTAGTTATACAAAGTGATGTCACGGTTCTATCATAGATATAGTTTATTAAGAACCACGGTTATTGGACGCCACACCAAAATTATAATTCTGACGAAAATATTTGTTTTTTTTTTTAAATATTTAACGCTTAAAATAAGGTGGGCGCGAATTACTACATCGAATTTACAAAACTTCCACTTTGCGTCCGCAATGGACGCATACAGGGGACATGGTAAACCAAATTGCGTCCACTATTTTCGTTAGATACAAACGATTCGGTTGTAAAAATAATTAAAAATGTATGGTGACAAAACCATGTTGAAGAATTATAGACCCATCACATTGCTGAGCCATGTTTTTAAGCTGTTCTCGAGAGTCGTCACAAATCGTCTCGAACACAGGCTCGATGACTTCCAGCCTCCCGAACAAGCCGGCTTCCGAAAAGGCTTTAGTTCCATAGATCACATACATACGCTGCGGTAGATTAAACAGCAGACCGAGGAGTATAATCAGTCCTTCTGCTTGGCGTTTGTGGACTATAAGAAAGCCTTTGATTCGGTCGAAATTTGGGCGGTTCTAAGGTCTATTCAGCGGTGTCGTATCGACTATCGCTACATTGAAGTGCTGAAGTGCTTGTACAAAACGCTACAATGTCGGTTCAATACAGGGCCAATGTACGAAGGCAATCCCGTTACGGAGAGGCGTAAGACAGGGAGATGTTATATCTTCCAAACTTTTTACGGCTGGTCTGGAGGACGCCGTCAAGCGCCTGGAATGGCAAGGACACGACATCAACATAAATGGCGAGTACATCACTCACCTTCGATTTGCTGACGACATAGTGATCATGGCAGAATCGCCGGAGGACCTTGGACAAATGCTCAATGGCCTCGATGGAGTTTCCCAACAAGTTGGGCTTAGAATGAACATGGGCAAGACGAAAGTCATGCATAACGCCCATGTACTGCCCAACTCTATAGCCGTTGGGAACTCCATGCTCGAAGTTGTGACCGATTACGTATACCTAGGTCAAACGATCCAACTAGGTAGGACCAACTTAGAGAAAGGGTTCAATCGTCGAATTCGACTCGGCTGAGCAGCGTTTGGGAAGATTCGGGAGATCTTCTCGTCCAAAATACCTCAGTGCCTGAAGACAAAGTCTTCAATCAATGTGTGTTACCAGTGATGACATGTAGATCTGAGACGTGGTCTCTTATTGTGTGCCTCACAAGAAAGCCCAAAGTCGCTCAGCGACCTATGGAAAGAGCTATGCTCGGCGTTTCCCTGCGTATTCGAATCAGAAATGAAGAGATCCGCAGGAGAACGAAGGTTACTGACATAGCTCAACGGATTAGCAAGATGAAGTGGCAATGGGCAGGACACATAGCTCGAAGAACTGACGGCCGATGGAGCAGAAAGGTCCTCAAGTGGAGACCACGAACTGGCTAGCGCAGCGTAGGACGACCGCCTGAACGATGGACCGACGACCTCATAAAGATCGCGGGGAGTCGGTGGATGCAGGCCGCTAGCGATCGTTCCCGCTGGAAATCAATGGGGGAGGCCTATGTTCAGCAGTGGACTACAACAGGCTGATGATGATGATTTCAAGTGAAAAAACCAAGAGTTGTTAGATGTTGTTCAGAAAATAATTCGAGACGGGGAGCTAAAAAAATATTTGAATCGTAGGTATTTAAAATATTTTTTACTTAGGGTCAGGCGGGGTAAATATGAGACAAAAAACAAATCTTTTCATATTTGACGCTGTTAAAGATTATTTAGTGGGTCTTAGAACAGATTATAATATACTATCCATTGATAGTTTTCACATGATAACATTTAATTGAAGATAATTGGCCTATATACATAGTTTTGTGTACAAATTATGCGTTTCATTTTTTTCCTCAATAATGGGGGAAATATAAGACACAGAAGTCAAAAAATGAAACGGCTCTAAACTTCTATACCTTGCATGTTTTTCAGATACAGGGGCAATAAGAAGACAATGGGGTTAAATATGATACAAAAACTTTTATTAAACTTAACAAAAAAAAAATTACAACATTTTAAACTTAAAAAAAATCACCATGCTCTACTCAGCTTACATATAATTTGTTTTTTGGCTAAAATTATTTGGTTATCACAACAACAATCATCAATTTAATGCTACTATTAAATTTATCTGCCTATGTGTGACAGTACAAAAGACGAAAAAAATACGAAACCTGATACAGAATTATGCATACATTTATTTTTACTTAAATAATCAACTGAATAGGTGCAAATTTGAGACATTTACTCATATATCTACTCATATAGACTTCACAAATTTAGTAGTCCATATGATATTTTTCAGCTTCTCTGAACGATAAATCACCATTTCTTACTTTATCTATCGCTTCTTGCAACGTTGAGTCGCTATAACTTTTTTGTTTTGGCACATATTTCCGAGGCATATTGATGCACATTTAACATCAACTGTCTTAATATTACACTACACACTGTCTTATATTTTCCCAAAGGCGCGTCTCATTTTTTACCCTACAAACAACGCGAGTTCCCTGCAAAACGCCTGCACGTATACTTAAACTGCCGCACTCCCGCGCAAGTACGGGTCGCAAGGGAACCCGGGGGCGGGGGTGGGGGCCGCACACGCTTGAATGAGAGGATGCAAACGAAAAGTTCGTAGTGCCCGATGTAAAGTTTTCGCGCCAATTTTTTTTGTACTTAACAAAATGTCTTATAAAGTGTTCAACCCAATGAGTCACAAATTTAAAAAAATGTGTCTTAACAGAGTACACATAAAGCATATTTTTAATAAAATAAGGTTATTTTTAGGTCTTTTTCTAACGGAATTATTGTCATGTCTTATTTTTATCCGAAATTTTGGGTGTCTTATATTTACCCCGCCTGACCCTACCTAATTTTAAGTCCAATCAATGTGTTTTTTTTAATGAAAATAATGTTGATTTTTAATTTTTATATTCTTAATTAAAAGAATTGTTAAATTACTAACTTTCTTTACAAATTCTTAAAAATATCACCTCTATATTCCTTTTCTAAGCTGGTGGACGCTAAATGGTCCACGGGTGGACGCAATTTGGATTTTTTGGACGCAAACTGGGTAAAACGCCTAATTCTGATGATTATCCATTTAAAAAAAAACTCAAGATGTTTCGTACAAAACTGAAAGTTTATCTTAAAATAGACTAATATAATGAACAGATTACATAAATTTTTCATAGAAATTAGTGCTGGAACATTTTTATTATCGCCGTCAAACTTGCCAACTGCACTAAATGGACGCGAACAGGCGAAATGACCCTATTTTTTTTATTTATAGTGTGTAAGGTACCTACATTACCTACGAGTTAGTATAATATATGAAACGTACAAAGTTCAAGAAACGCTGGGAAACAAACTTCTTTAAACTATCATTATACAGACGCATGTCAAGTTTCTAAACATAAGTATCTACCTATTGAGATATTTTTGTACATAATTATAGTCGTCATACATCGAGCCTCCAAGCAACGTTTACAAAGAATATATGACCTCCCTAACTAACTGCGTATGCATAGAAAATGATCGGAAAATTACCTACCTAAGTACTTACGTATTTTTCCAAAGTGTAGGTAAGTAACTAATTAAGAAGATCGGTATTACTCTAACACATTTTATACTAAATATGTAATTAAAGTTATAACTATAGTAAACAATTGGTTGAAATGTTGACAACCAACTCGGCAGTGGTAGAACGGCACGTGCCCAGTGCCCAGTGGGGTGATGACGTCACACTTATTCGCATAAATGACTCATTCCTATAAAAATATAACCTTCTAAACTATGAGTTGCTAATATTAGCTTCCTTTTATTTGTTGAATGTTGGGCCGTTAATAATTGCAGTTCAAGTAGATATCTACTAAAATAGGTTTATTTGTTTGCATGTCTGAAGCTTATCAATAAAACAGGTTTCAGATTAGTAATTATAATAAATAAATACAAACAGAAGGGAGGAAGTACAAAAAATCCCTTTAAAAACACTGAATTAATATCTATAATCCAACAACTTACAGCCTACCGATTTCGTGCTCAACACTAGTAAATCTGCATAGGTACCCCAAATAATGGTTATCATCAATATAATTTTGGTTGGTTTATAAAATAAATTTGCTTAAACAAATTGCTTTATTTACATTTGAAGACGACCTTAGCATAATATAATTGATGCTCAAAACAGCACAATAGCAAACCAATATTGCGCCACGACGCTCTTGACGCGACTCGTGTACATAATGAGCCACAAGGCTTTAAATAATAAACATAACAGCTCACAAAGTCAGTATTTATGCTTGTAATGATCTCATCTTATGAATGTTAGGGTTCATTAACAAAAGTAGAAAGCATATTCCAACAAAATGTTGGCAATTATCAGACACTTACATAATTATCAAGGATAATCAAGTACAACCTCCGTAACGTAGCGGTATTTGGCTCGCTTTAAGTCTCGGAGGTCGTGGGTTCGATCCCCACACCGGACAAAATTTTTTTGTGTAAATTCTAAGATTTTTTTCCGGGTCTGGTTGGTTGAAGGACTACCCTCCGTGCCTCGAAAAGCACGTTAAGCCGTTGGTCCCGATTGTTATAACATCATCTATAACAAGCGTATACCAGGGAACGTGCTGCTGCGTTGCACTGTGTATAACAACATAATACTGCGGTTACCAATCCGCCTGCCAAGCGTGGTGACTCTGGCAAAAACCCTCCCTCAGGAGGAGGCCCATGTTCAGTAGTGGATGTTGTTGATGATGATAATCACGTATCGATATGACTTCGATTTAAGTGTCTTACTCTAGCGTTATTGTAATACATGTCCTACGTTAGTTTTACCGTATTATTGAAGCTACAATAACTTAATAAATTGATATATTTTAAATATTTCTTGCATGCAAAGTACCCGCGGTTTTCCCCATTTTCCTCAGATAGTGCTCTTCATACCGCTATCGTTACAGCCTTTTTGTCAAATTTATAATTTATTCCTCCGACAATTTTTATCCAACGTTTGAAAAATCATGCCTTTACGAAAATTACCATGAAAGCTATACATAACTTAAATTTGAAATACTTGTTAAAAGAAACTTAAATTAAAAATAAAAACGAAACGAAATTATTTGCTGCTGTAATATAATAGTATAGCGTGCGAAAGTCAAACCAAACAATAATTCGGCTCTACTACACTATAGGCGTATAAATATTGACTTTAATCAGATATCGCACCCCCTTTAAATAAAACACTAGTCCCCCCTTCATAAATCCAAAGGAAGGTTAGACATACGAGGGGTATAAGCAGTAGCTTGCGTTTTTATTACTCATCAACTCACAAACCAATCTTAGGAGTAAGAAGTGGAGGATTTCTTTGTAACATAAAAATAGCAAGTTGCTTATCACTTCTTTGGTTAAACTTAATTATACAACTTTAACTTACCTGGCAACAACGTTCCTACGTTATCAGAGATCAGAGAATGAACATTAACCGTGCATAAGGCGCATTCATGATAGAACGTGCTGAATTTCTTTTTGCAATGATTAGACTGTCCAGAGTTTCCGCTTATACAGGACTCGTAAAGTTTATGCAAGCAGGTATTAGATACTTACTCATAAAACCAGCTTCAACTGCCCCCGAGGGGATATTTTACCATCCAGACACGACGCTTGGTACCTATGCCAATTGGTGAACCCAGTATCGTGATCTAATGTAATACAAAGATACGGTTATAAAGTCTAGTCCACAAGTTCTAGGTGCTTACTTTGTCGTTCAATCGACCAGAACCGGAAAATCTAAATTACCACTAAGATTGCTAACTAAAACAGCTACGCTCATGCCGCTAGATAATGGAATACAAATATAATATATTTAATTTAAAATTAAGACTAGAACATTAATTTGTCACATGTTAACAATTGCCGTTTTTACACAACAACATAACTTACCGATGTGACAAATGGCGAATGATCGATGTTCTCTAATACGACTCTAGTACGAGTACAAGCTATTTACATTTCCATCGCAGGTTTAAGGTCAAAACAATATTGATGTGTACACTCTAACCAAATAAAACATCATCGTTCGCTTCGTGTGAAGTTAATTAGCGGCTGCGTTTTAGTAACTCTATTACAAGCAGGTACTTTGTAAATGCTAATAGCCTAGGGCGTTTAATTTGGCGGACTTTATTAATAAAGCATAACACACCGTATAGGTATACGATACGGCGTTTTATGCTACGATGGTACTTTCTAAAAGTGAAACTCTGTAGGTAAATCATAATTTATGACAGAAAAATGCAAATACCTACTTAAACAAATTTTTGACCCTTGATGAATGGTAACCACGCTTGGCAGGATGGTAGTAAATCGTTGTATTTGTGTCACAAACCAAGATGAGGAACTAAGCAAAGAGCCTAGTTTTTTATAATATTCATTATATTTTAAAACCTTCAAACTAAGCAACCTATGCAAAATTGAGTAAACGATCTGTTGTATACGTTTTTAAATAGTATCTAATCATGTTAAGACAACTGATAACAACTGCATTTGAGGCGAGAATAATGTATTAATCAACTAGATCCAGAAATAAATCTTTAAAACACCACTAAGCTTGTTCCCTGCGCGAGAAAACCTCATTCTTCTAGACTTTTTATGCTAGACACCGGAGGTTCTCAAACGAAAGTATAAATAACGAGTTACACTGCACGCACCTATGCTATGCTATGCGCGCAAAAAGCAGCAAAGAGAACTTACTGAATGCATCTACCTATATAGGTTCGATAACTTTATAGTGAACTTAACATTCTACAAATGGAGGGAAAACGGGAAAGTGGAGGCGTGCGAAAATCTAGGCAATGTGAACGGCCTTGCAAGTTTCTATATTGGAGGTAATAGATAAATGTTCAACATGAACTTTCCCCGCTTCGTAAAATAGAGCCGTTGGATTTATCGTGCATTTTAGTGTTTATTCACACGTTAACACTTGCTATGTAAACTAGACAGAATATGCTTTGTTTTCAATACAAATAATGATTGTGTAGGTGGATAGGTATACCGATGAGGTGTCGTTTCAGGGTTAATGTAAATAACAGTGATATTGCAATATGATATGAGCTGCAGTTATTCCGATTTAAGGTTGCGTAAGTTTCAATATAGTCCAGAATGACTAATCATAGTCTCGGACAGATCAACTCTAGTATAGGGTGTACATATTCATATTTGCGCACTAGCGTCCTGCGTGCGGTTTCACCCGCGTAACTCCAGTTCCTCTAGGTACTTTATAATTAAATGTAGGCTTAAGCCTTCCGTAATAACTGGGCTATTTAACACAGTGGGTCCTTAGGTTAAAGCGTTCAAGCAAACAAAAAACTCTTCAACTTTATATATTAATAATAGAGGCATTCTCTTCATCTTCTACACTACTATTAAAAAGAGGAAAAGTTTTTTTTTATATGTTTGATTCGTATAAGAATTATCAAAATCCATTCAATCGTTTTTGAGTTTAAAAACGATTGAATGGATTTTGATAATTCTTTCACCATTACCATTATGCTCCCACCATTACCATTATGATCCCTGAGTAACATAGGCTATAAAAGTCCGCCCGTGCGAAGCCGGGGTGGGCCGGCTAATAATCTGATAGCTGTTCTTAAAGACACACCTTATATCCGATACCTGCCTTCTGCTATGCACTCCGAAAAATTCATTATGAACTGAATAAAGTCATGTCAGATGTAGTCAGATGTCAGTCTAGCAAACTTTTGAAGGATACAAGATGCAACTCTAAAACTCGTCGACAATTACACTCTTGCCTAATTAGCATCCATGACTTAAGACCCCCTAACAATACCCTTGACCCCAGTTAGCCTAGTATCTGTGTTTTTTAACTTATGTTAGTACAATATTTTCCTCTATGTAGGTACAATTTGTATAAACCTACAGATATATAGATTATAAAGCTTAGTGTAGGATGTATGTGTGTAGGTGCATCTTTGTTGTATGTTTACCGCTTCAGAGTTATTCTAATTGCCTGCATTGTTTGTATAAAAATGATAAATTTACTCTATTCAACTTTATGGGGTTACCAAAGACTTAAAAAAAAAATTAAGTTCAAAGATTCCGTTACAACCGACAACCCAAGCTAACAAAAGCGTGTTAAATATACTAGTAGTCAATATAGGATCCAACGAGAGGAAATCCGCAGGTGGAAGTGGTACTTACAACACAAATCATATGACTGAGATATCTTATACTAATATTATAAAATGGAAAGATTTGTATGTAAGTATGTTTGTAACGAATTTGCTCAAAAAGTACTGGACCGATTTTAAAAATTCTTTCACCATTAGAATGCTACATTATCACTGATTAATATAGGCTATAAGTATTTAATTATGAAGTTCCCACGGGAACGGGAGTTACGCGGGTGACCTATTGTACTGTATTTATTGTGTTTATACCCTTCAAGTATTTTTTTTCTAGTATTTGTGTTTGGTTTGGGTCAAATAAATGTATTTTCTTTCTTTCAAAAATAGGTATCAGAACCTACTTGTGCATACATCTATGATGTGTAAAATAATTAGGTATACGGTAAACAATAAGCCTCATAAACACACAATGAAAGTACTTAAAGAGTAAATAAAGTTCTTTACTGTACACCAGAAACATTCAGTTCACACCTTTTGTTTGAATTAAGTAATAAATACTTTAAAAATAACCATTTTCAATTTGTTAAATACACATAAACCTATGTCTAATAATATCCTTTTATACCTATGTTTTGTATAGATTAGTTATACTTACCTATGTTTTGTAACTAAAGATGAGATTTTAATATCATTTTTAAACTTTCAATATTATATTTTAGTCATTCCCTTTTTAGATTTACCAGCTTTTTATCTGAGAAGACAGTGAGAATATCTAATAACAAGGGTGTTGTCTTTGAAAGCGGCGCGGCGCCGCCGCTTGTAAGTAATTTTGAGAATAAGGTTTGTTGGCATGTACTTATTTAAAATGTGTAAGGTAAACTAACAAAACTAAAAAGGTATCTAAATATAACTGTATATAAGAAGTGGTATAATTAAGATATTTTTATTTCTGGACTGCAACGTGTGTACGGCGTTCTATATCTTGTAGAGAAAAAAAGTTTGCCGTAGTGTAGGTAGCACCTGCACTACGGCTAACTTTTTTTCACTACAAGATATAGTAAATACCTACTAAGGTAAATAATAGATACGATTCCGCGATTATTTTTTGAAATCCCTTTTTTGTTTTTGAATTGAAAACACTTAGTTACCGACAATTGCCTACCTTTGAAAATAAATAGATATAGACCAACTTTCATAGAAACATCGCATCGGTTTGGAAACTGAAGCTATATATAGGCTTGGTGAAATCATACGAGATGGCTATTACCATAGACTATAAGTTTATGTATTTTCTAGACAGTCGTAAAACTAGTATTAAATAAGAAAATCTAACCGGTGAGCTTAGTTTAAATAAGCGAATTAACTCCGGTTTAACTTTTTATGTTTGTTAATAAGCCTATTCACAAAACACTATAATTATTATAATGAATGCAGTAGTACCTTTCGTTGGACCTAGCCTACTAGCACCTTTATAATGAATATTCAAAATCATAGTCGCAAGGAATTACCTATATGGTGTGTATGTATGTGCATAAACATAAACATTAGCATATCGGGGTACTTATAATATAGGTAGGTACTTACTCGTGTAAACTCGTGCTGTGCTATTATGTGCTAGGTACGAATGGGTAGTTTCTAGCAAATTAAAAAAACTAATGTTAAGACAGTTATAAAAGTTTTCTTCTGACAGTTTAATTCGCACTGCACGATAAAACCCTTATTAATTTAAACTTGGTGAGTAAATAGGTAGGTAGGTGATGTAACAAAGAAACTTAGGTACCTACTCCATAAATTAGACAAACTTTATTTAGAAATATACCGGACTAAAGATTTGTATTTTTGTATTATTGTGTGTCTGTATGTTTGTAATGAATAAACTCAAAAACTACTGTGCCGATTTCAAAAATTCTTTTACCATTGGAAAGCTACATTCACCCTGAGTGACATAGGCTATATTTAATTATGAAGTTCCCACGGGAACGGGAGTTACGCGGGTGAAACCGCACGCGGGAAGCTAGTTAAAAATAAAGTTGATTTTTCTAGTGTCTCGTAATTTTAAATACTTTGGATGCTTAGATACTGATGGCGTTTTAGCTGTTACGTGCTTTCGATGGCTTGGTTGTAACGAAGTAGGCATAAGGCGTTGTGGGTGCTCCTGTATCATTTGAACACGGAGGATGCTCTCAACTATTTGATCATTGTACTTAGATACGTCAATATTTATGATAATTTTGGATGCTGTTATATATTTGAAGATCTTCACTGTCACTATCTATTTAATGCTGACTATAACCTCAAATGACGTCTGAGTAGCATCCGGGGAGTTTTGTGTAGCTAAAAGAGATCCTCGCAGCACGACAAGCGGGATACGTAACGTTGGGAAGGAATTTTCTTAGGGTCGCTTCGCCCCTCCCGGAACGGAAGATATTCGTAATGCATTTCCCGCCGGAAATAAAAAGTAGATAGGTAGGTACTTGTAAGTGTTATAAGCGATAAAAATAATAGAACATGTTATAGTATTAAATGATATGCTAACTTCAAGGTAGGCAGATACAGATGTTATGGTCACGTAGGTTTTACAAGATATATGAATACCTATGATCTATAGCAGGGTTTCTCAAACTTTCGCTCCACGAACCCCTGTTAAAATTTCCAGGTGAAAGCGAACCCCTGACTAACTAATTAAATTCCCCCCCCCCCCCCAAGAAAATAAAAAAAATAACTGTTGAAGAAAATAAGGTTTTTATTTGAATAAAAGGTAACAAATAAAGTGCCAAAAGAAATATCTTTTTAATATTAATGTGATGGGTGTGCTTGTTCCTTGTCGCAAATGGATTCAATTTTAAGAGTAATTTTGGACCGCGTATTGAATTTTCAAGCCGCCATTAGGTAAATCTTGTCGCGAACCCCCTGCCGTTGAATGGCGAACCCCTAGGGGTTCGCGTACCCCACTTTGAGAAACCCTGATCTATAGCAACTTGCGTCTAAGTGTAATTTATTAGCACGTTATTCTATACCAGTCCGATCATTGGTCTAAATATATACGATACCTAAGTAGTTATCACAATAGGCACTAAACATCCTTAGTCAGTTTCCCACTCGCTATTGTTTCCTTAGACACATACAGTTTGTTATCGTCCCGTGTTTATCTCTTTTAGTTACAGGTTAGGTAGTTGGAAAACAATGTAGTTACTAGTAGGCAGGAATATTTATAAACATACTCTAATACAGGTATTGTTATTACTGATATCAATTAGTGTTCACCTATATACCTCCTTGAAACTAACTCCTAAAAAAACGGTTTTTCAACAAATCGTTATAATTTCATGGTTAGGTAACCGATGAAATACAGGAAGATGTTCCTAATTAGGTATCTATAACCTAATTATTATTGAATATTTAGTAGGGGAGATATAAGTAGGTATCAATTCTAGTAATACCACTAGAAGAAGACTCACACATAATTGAGTAATTTTACGTACTTTTATTGCATTGGTTATTATGCATTGACACCTGTACCTAACTATATGCTTTAGTACCAGATTAGCCTATTAAGTAGGTACCCCAGTATCAACCGGCCCCGTCTGCAATGGCTCCGAAAAAAATTACATGTGTGCAGTGTACCTACTGATGTGCTTCAAGCACACATTCAAGATTGAAAATCTTGTAGGTATATGTTGAGATAAAAGAGAGAAAATAAATTGTATCCCAGCGTAATCTCCCCCCTTTTACAAAGGTTGGACATACCTTTGTAAAAGGGGGGACAGAAGGGGAAATGGGAGTGAGGAAAGTCTTAACCCGATAGGCAGGTACTGATAGGAAATGTTCTGACTCTGTTGCAATATTTTTAAAACCATTGTGATAATGAACTGTATGATGACAAGATTGCATAAACTACCAACAAATCGCTTTTATGAGTCAGTGTATTCTTTATGACCATGTCCTATTTTTATGTGTGTGTAGTGGTGTAGTCTCTCGTGATATAGCGATTTACTAATATTACATAATTTATGGTTATGCATTGTCTTTTAAATTTAAAACCCAAACAAAATAGGTATTAACGTTTAGTTAAATAGGAAGGAATAACTAGCAATAGGTATCCATGACTTGCTAATAAATATTAAGTTAAAAGTAATTTTAATGACAGCGAGTTACCTTCAACATCGCTTCAAAATAATGGATAGATGACATCATTTCTTTACATAGAACATTTGAACAGGATTTCAATACTAATGGATTGAGTTTACCTTGTTATGTCTAGGTATACTAGTTTTAAAATCGACATAGGTACCTATGTATCATATTTAAATTGTTAGGTAATAGTTACAGTTACCGACCTAGGTAGGTAACAGTTTTTGTAAGTAAATCTAAATGGACTTATCCGACCCATCCGAGCCGTGTGTGCTCGCGAAAACGATGTATCCCTTGTTTGTATTGAACTTTCCGATGCCCTCGTCAACCCTAAGTTAGAGAGACCTGCCACGTTCCGCGCCCCCATTGCACAAAAAGTCCCCTAAGGATTTTAAAAAGTCATTACCTACTACGCAATCCACTCTTGAGCGACCACCTTGAGCCGGTGTCCAAGCTTTACAGGGGGACCCTGATAATATTGTTTTGGTTAATTAATGCTTAACCTATTGTGTTTAATCAGACATTATTGGTTTAGGGAGGGGAGGGGGAAAGGCTCTCTTACATTCCCTGGATAAGGATGATTTTATTCAGCAATAAAAGTGTTTGTTTATGAGCAACAGCCATCGTATAGGTAAGTCATTATCATAATTATTTCAAACTGAGTCAGTAGTGCCAATAAACGTAGGTAATAGCTTCCGTAGATTGTACCCCGTTCTCATCTATTTCTAGATAAACACTAAACAATTAATATATCTAGCTATTTGTTAAAGGCAGCTAAGTAACATTGTTAACCGCGCTGCGCTGCCCCGACTTCGCAAGGGTGCAATGCTCTATATATTAAAAAAAACCGCATCAGAATCCGTCACGTAGTTTTAAAGATCTAAGCTTACACAGACAGACAGTGGAAGGCGACTTTATTTTATACTATGAAGTGATATAGTACCTACCAGAGTCCTTCTATATCTGGTCAACTGTAAGCTGATTGACTTCGTTTGTCTGAAATTCAGAATTTCCAGAATTTTTCTTAAGTTTTCATTGTGTCACATTTTTATTTAAATACCTGGTATTCCCGATAAAGCAGCGATATAACTCTGAATTTAGCCAAACAAATTGAAGTTTTTTATTTATCTTTTAAATCCAGGTAGGTTATAAGCTACCAAAAGTCCATACGGTTATTCAATCCGCTCGTTTGTTTATGTTTGATTAGTAGGTACCTACTAATTAGTATCTAACTAAAATATGTCGCACTTAATCCAGAAATTCCCACGGACTATGAGCCTTTACTACGTAGCTCACTCAAGCATAACCTATGGACCTACTTAGTGTTCAGAAATTAATATGACGCAAACATTATGTATACGATATGATGCGAACATTGATAAAGCTATCTCCCGTAGGTATGTATTGGTGAAATGTGTGATTATCAAACCTGTTGGCGAAGGTTATGTTTACTACCGTAACTCGAGATAAGTTAAGGGAATTTCATCTGCAATATGGCCTTAATTTAACACATCGCTGAAATTTTGTTTGGACGACATGAAACAAAAAGTTCTATTCAATGAAAAAGACTAAGTATATGTATGTAAAGTTTAAATGTGAATTCTCAGTGTTTTTGAATTTTGTCTCGCTTTTTTATCGCAGACCCCTGTAAAACTTTACTGGCTGCGGTGAACCCATTAATGCTCATTTTGTATTGTATTACAAAGTTGTGAACTCGATTTTTTTACACCAACGTAGACCCCCGTCGAGTCTCACGTATACCCCTAGGGGTCCACCTGAACCACTTTGGGAATCACTGCTCTATACTAATATAAAGTTGAAGAGTTTGTTTGCTTGAAAGCGCTTTTCTCAGGAACTACTGCACCGATTTGGAAATACATATTTTAATGTCATATAGATAGCCCATTTATCGAGGAAGGCTATAGGCTATATTCAATTATGAAGTTCTTACGAGAACGGGAGTTACATGGGTCAAAACGCGCGCGGGAAGCTAGATATATATTATTATTTATATAGTTCCTTCTTATAAATACCTACTAGGCAGGTACCTTAACAAAAAAATCCCAAAAAAAACAATTCCGATATCCTTGTTTATAGAAATGATGGACGTGTGTCCTTAACTGTTATCAACATAATTGCATGATGAATTTTGAGTGCGCCGATAGATACCTACCCAAGATACGCCAGAGTTATCACTTGGTAGCTATAATTTAATCACAAGCCGTTTATCGCTTGTGTTATTAAATATATTAATGCTAATATGATGCAATTACGGTGGGATTATTTTTATAGACGCCCGATTGATATGTAAGTCTTTGGATGATATAAAATTGTATGCTCCAGTTATGTTTCTATATTTAGATAGATATAAGCGGGACGGTGAAAACTCTTATAGGCTGAAACACATTGTTGAACCATGATTTACAGACAGGAAACATGGTAGCTGTTACATTGAAATGAAAATTTAAGAAACGTTTTCCCAAATAATTAGTTCTCCTGTAAATCTGAAGAGTATAACAAAACTTAGATACTAATCGCAGCTTAGATATGTACCTACTATATTTTATGTACTTAAAAAAACATATGCATCAATTTTTTCTATCGACTCCCAAGCAACGAAAACAGGTTTAGCAGATATAGGTAGGTATTATAAGTTACATTATTTATATCCCGATGGTTAAATTAAACTCAGGCAAGTCTTTTTTTTGGCTCATCACATAAAGCTACTCCATTTATTTTCAACATTGAGATAGATGAAGCTTGCCGGAAAAAAGTCACAGAGAACATTCCAACGCTTGCTCCCTTTGTTTTCTTTCACGAAAAGGAACGATTTCTCGCTACGCCTCATATTAAAGGGATGATAAAGATGAACTACTATAGAAAAATAAATTATATTTTTTCTTACTACTTAATCGTTTGTTACTGCGCTTAATGCGTTGCAAATCAAAATTAAAATAGTGCGTATGTAATATTTCAATTACGGGACAGTTCCTTATTTAAAATTAATTTGCAAATTTAATAATTTAAAAATAAATTTATTAACTAACTATAATATAAAATAAAATAATCAGACTCACATCAATTAGTCAGGATATGAGATATAAATGAGATCACACATGAACCAACGAATGCGGAATTTATAAGATACGGCCACTTCTACCGCGGTTGTATCGGTACTGGCGCGAAACCGAAGGGAGTTGTATGTTGACAAGCCCCGAGAGGCGGCCCAAAATGCGCGCAGTGAATGCGATGTCACGACGCATGCGCGCCGTTGATTTCCTATCCCCTCGTTTGATGAGCTAACCATTTTTACGCCCCGTTTAAATGAATCCTATAATGGCTTTGGCACATGGTCAACCGAATTTATGCGAATAGTCAAGGCCGCAGACGTGTAGCAACTAAGGGAGGTTTACTAGAGTTTAACGTGTGAATGATAAAAAACATTACCTGTAAGTTGATATTATTATACAAGGACAATAAGAAATCCGCGAAACCAGGCACTAGGTATATGTCCTTATTATTATTTAACTACGGAACCCTAAAAAAAACCAAAGGCATCACATTTAACATATAATTATGTACATTTTTGTTTTGTATGGTTCTTATTCTTGAGTACACACCGCACATTTTTTTTTTCTTTTTCTATAAAATAAATAAATAATGGTAACTTTAATATTTTTACTTGATTTTATTGATTTTTTGAAAATTAATTCTGTAAGTGTTATAAATCTTATACGTCAAATTTATAATACTTACATACAAGTAATTTTATTCTTTATTTAAAAATAAACAAATATAATGTGACCGATATAACGACAGTTTAAGGAGGAGATATAATTGGATTGATATACAACATAGTGATGAACAAAGTAAACATTTTATTAAAGGCAACAATATTTACATGTATATTCCCATTGTAATAAAATACGTAGGTACATTAATATATATTAAAGTATACGAATGAACACTTATTGTGACATAACAACACTAGGTGTTATTGCAAATAAAAACTTTACCTACCTTCACTACATTGGCTATGTCAGCTATGTGTAACTATCGAAAGAAATGATAAAAAAAAATATAAATTGCATACAATTAAATATAAATATAGGATGTATTCAGGATATATCTTAATTCAAATTAAACAATTGATTAATTAGGGCCTAAAAGTGAAACGACAGACAACCATATCATAAAATGAATGCCAGACCCATTAAAACATGGTATTGCTTAATAAAGTTTGTTATTTGAATAAAAAAATATAATAAATAGCTTTTTTATTGTTATAAGAAAGCGTAACTAATCAGTTTCGATTTGTTCTGGTTTATAGCTATAAAGCTAATGTGTAGGTTTCGTTCTGTGAGCGTATTTTTTAGGGATTTCTGCTATAAACTCTTTTGATGATAGCCAAAAACTACACTATAATATTGCAATATTTCCTTCTCTTATTTTTATAAGTTCCTTAAAAAGCAAACAATGTTACTTATGAACTACTAACTAGGCCTTTCAACATGTAAAATTTATCACAAAAAATAAATACTTACGTATATATTAACTATTGTCTTAAAAGCGTTAGTTAACATTTTAACATTACCTCTATTTGTAGTACAAATAGTTCAACTTATTTATCTCAATTTTGTATAGAAATATTTACCTCGAGCAGATTATTGTATTGGGTACTTAAACTGCTAATACGGCATCTGCACTGTGGATACGACTTTACGCTCATAATATTTTCTTAACATATCTGGAGGTTAGCCTCCTCTTGTAACGATAATACTATGACTTCGCTAAATGCGATATACCAGCGAAACAAAAAAATTCATTGTGACAGGTGGACTGAGTAGTGAGTAGGTAATTCATTTCTGTGAAAATACATTTTGATTATGATCATAGATTACAGTTTAAAATTACTTGCAATCTATGTTACGGGTACCTGTTGTTACAACCTCGATTAACTTGTAAGGCACTATAGTTAATTTTGCCATGAACATATTTTATCAATTTCGGAATTCGATGTCCATTCGGAAAAAACCTGTTAAGCATTAGCATCCAATAAAAAATCCCGGCGTACATGTTAAGTGCAATACAAAGAAATACTACTTACTGCATATCATATTAGTAATTCACATTTAAAACATACCTACATAAGAAAAGGAGAGGATATGTTTTGCAATCGAGTCATAACAATACTAAGTGTTAACGACGGTATCTTGGTCCGCCCGTCTAATTAATAATTCTAATTAGACTAAATTAATAATAATCTCAAACTACACTTCTACAAACTAAAATTTTAAAATAAGAATGTGTTGCATTTATGGTACAATTTTGAATTTAATAAATAAAGACCGCCAAGACTGCGAACTGCGAACGAGCGCTCTGATTGGCCAAGGCGCGACGCCCTCACCCGGCTTACCACCGCGGAAACTTAACGCGCGAAAAAGTCTCACGCCCGCGCATTCTGTTCTGCAGGCTACTCTATCTCATTTCGGTCTTTCATTTCACTACCAACGAACACCCATCAGCTACACTAAGCGAATGAAATAAATACTGTTGAACTAATTGTACAAGCCAAATCTACGGCCAGTTGTTAAATGTCATAAATATTATAGATCACAATATTAACAAGTGTCATGTATAGCTAACAACAACAAACTTTAGCATGTAACAATATCATTGTGATATTACAATACCGCATAAGAGACAGTTGCTATTAAAGTGTAATTTCATCTGTTATCTGGTAAATAGTTCCCTTATATATGTTTTTAAGGGCAAACAATCAATATGGTACATTTCATTTTCAACTTTATTTGCTATTGTCACTAACGCGGTATTATAGTATCACTGACGATATTACAAAATACTTACATAAAACAATTCACAGCTACGTGACAATCACAATATATCATAAAACCGGTGTACCTGGTCACGTGACGATGTTGTATGGGTCAAATTGAATTTATAAAGAAAAAGGTCTAATTTTCCACTTTGTTATAGTTTCTATAGTTTCAGGTAGGGAGTTCCTTATTAGATGGATAGATGACGATTCGTTTTAGGATGTTATGACTTGTTTCATGCGATGGTACGTATCAACACACATAGTATATTCGTTTAATCAATTCGTTGTTTTTCATATTTAATTAAAAACTGCGTATACAAAATCCTAGGTTTTATATTTAATCTAAAACTGGGGATTAATAGGTATAACTTAATCCCAGATCCAAATAGAACAATATTAATTTGTTAATAACAATTGCAATTTGATTTTATATAATGAAGGAAGGAATAAAACAATAGGATAAAAATAACAAAACCAATGGCCATAATAAACCGGTTTTACGTTTTACTTAAAAATAAACAATAAAAAAATAACTTTTAGCTCAATAGTTACAGTATCATAATTAAATTATGTGTTAAAATAAATATATAACAAATACATTAAATCAGATGGTCGTGCATACAAATGCTGTCGAATATTTTTACGGGTACTTAGCATTTGTACTGTTAGTAAAATGTATAAAAATATGTGTAAATCCAACCACTTGTCAACTTGAATAAAACGAACAACACCTATTATAGAACCATTTCCTTGTAGTTTAAATTCTCGATTAAAATACTATTCAAACGGCATATATTCAGCGCGTCCTAATATATACCTACTCAATACTTTATTACATATAATATAATAACTTTAAATATAAGACACTGCCAATACGAAAAAAGTTAACGTTTATCAAGAGAATTAACAAAACAAATTATATTATGGATGCATTAAACTATTTGCCAGATTTAATGTAACAAAAATTACAATATTTTAAAAACATAATAAAATAAAATAATTCAACGCATAAAAGTATCATTGAGCTAAACGACACCATGAGTTGTCTGAAATGTATTATGCATCTTAGAAGCTTTAACATAAAACACATATTTCAATATCACCTATGGTGAGGCTTAATTCAACTAGCCTTTTACTCGTGGATATCTAACATGTAATATGAAATAATCGAGTCATAATAACAAACCAATGTTTAAGTGATAATAAAACCTGTACTATACTTATATAAATAAATTAAAGAATAGAAAAGGCACCAATTCTTGTAATTGTCAAACACATAGTTATATGATAAATCGTATGATCCAGCAAAATCTCAATACATATAACACGCAGTTTGTCCAATCACTGGTTTTTATAACCAATGTAATTGTTTTGTTTACGTATTCTTAGCGACCAGCGATTCAATCGCTAAGTGTCACTTGCACGTTGTTCAATGCGTCTTTCGTAAGCTAAATTCGTTAAATTAAGAATATCAAAAACTCATTGGATAGTACGCAGATGTCAGATTGTGCCCGAAGCATACGTTGTCAAATTAAATTAAATTTATGAAACTTAAATTATAAATAATAATAATTATAAATAATAATTATTATAAATAATAATAATTATTATTGTATGTCTTTACCATTATCTCGGAGCTATGGAGCTCCGAGATAATGGTAAAGAGAGCTTTGGAAGGCATGCGAGGGGCCGAAGCCAACTCGCAGAGGCCCTTTAGACAAGTTTATTATTATTATTATTATAAACTTATCTTTTCAGTACATCCAAAATTACGTTAGTAATTGAGTCTGAACAAATATGTTAATCATAGATAAACTAACACGATGTTCAAATCAAATTAGATAACCATGATTTCAGAAACTCATTTGTCACTTAACATGATTTTTACATAATTGCAATATAATCAATATCTGAATAGAAACTGTGTAAAAACATTTGAGTGTTGTTTGATCCTTAAATATGACATGATTTTTTGTATTACACGTCGTCATTACTCAGTATGCAATAATGAACAAGCTACAAGTTAATAATACGCGTGTGAATGCAATTCTGTTCTACTAATTTACAATTGACCTACTGTGATTTTATTGTTCTATAATTGACTACTTTTGAGTAATTGTTCTATTATGACGGTACAAGAGAGAGTAGATCGCCTAGCTTGGGTAGCACCACGTCGGGTAGTGGTGGTTTCTTCTCATTACGAATCTTCTCTAAGTCCTTGGTTGAAGAAACACCAGTTAAAACCAATAGGGTTTGGAAACCGCAGCGGACGCCCAATTCTATGTCTGTGTTGCACCTGGAAAAGTAATAAAAAGGTCGTTGAAATAATAAATCTATATATATAAAAATCAATTGCTGTTCGTTAGTCTCGCTAAAACTCGCGAATGGCTGGACCGATTTTGATGAAATTTGGCAGTAATCATCGCTTTAACACAGGGAAGGTTTAAACGCAAAGAAAAAAAGGGTAGGTAGAGGTTAAGTAGGTGTAGGGTGGGTGTAGGGTAGGTGTAGGGTAGGGGTAGGGTAGGGGTAGGGTAGGTGTAGAGTAGGGGTAGGGCAGGGGTAGGAGTAGGGTAGGGTACGTGTAGGGTAGTGTAGGGTAGGGTAGGGGTAGGGTAGAGGTAGGGTAGGGGTACGGTAGGGTAGGGGTAGGGTATGAAAGTCCACCCGTGCGAAGCCGGGGCGGGCCGCTAGTAAATAATATTAATCATCATCATCGGAATATTAATAATATTAAATTTACTACCGTACAGAAATCTCTCAAGAGATTATGCTATAAATACTAAGGCCGTCATCATTTTCAGCTCATATAACTTCTACTGTTGAACATGGGCCTCACCCAAGGGTTTACCAAGCTTGGCAGGCGGGCTGGTGATCGCAGTATTATGTAGGGTTACTTACACAGGGTAACGTTGCTGCCCGTTCCCTGGTATACGATAGTTATAGATCATGTTAAAACTTTCCGAGGCACGGAGGGTAGACCCTCAACCAACCAATACTCGGAAATTCTTAGATTTTACACATTTATTGTCCGGTATCATTGTCATTTTTGTCGTTGTCGTTGTAATGGTGTCGTTTGTATGGATTTTGTTTTTAGTAAGGTTATTTTAGAAGTGTGTTAAGACTTTAAAGTTAAACAAAAACCGGTGATTTTGTTCACTGATCATCATTACTGATCACATCACTGATCAGTATAATCAGTGAGTTACCATAATCTTTAATATCAGAAGAAAAAAAGTTGTCTATCAAGGATGTTGCAAACTACTGCAATAGCCTACAATAATTAGATACATTGAAACATTTGCACCTCTCATGATGTTAAAAAAAACGATAAATATTATTAAAGTAAAAATAACAGCTAACCTGTCTCCAATCATCAAAGTCCTCGCTGGGTTAAGTCCACAAGATTCTAGATACTTCCTCACATAATCATGAGGCTTTCCAAGGACCAAGGCCTTTCTCTCTGAACAGGTTTCAACTGCTCTTACCAAGGTACCTGTACCAGGAACTACTATAGAACCGCCTTTTGGAAATCGTTCATCAGTATTGGTTCCGATGAATAAGCATTCTTCCGATGAAAGGTAAGAGGCGGCCTTCATGAACTTAGGATAGCTGACATGCTCGTCAAATCCTACCACTACAGCACCTACTTCAGGATCTAATTCTGATGGTTTCATTGACTTGAAATCAGGTTTCACGGGATCGGGCTGCAACAACACAAACAAGGGATATATTATTATGTACTGCTGGTCGCCCAAGCCAAGGGGCGCCCTCTTGCGCAGGTTGCTTAGTTTGTAGTTTTCAAACCATTTGAGGCTGGAGCTCTGCTCGCCATTACGGCCGGTGAAGTAGCAAAAGCCACGTAGCAAAGTACGTAAGTACCATCCGAAAAAAACAAAAAAAAAATGGCATTCTGCTGTCCTTCTTCGCTATATTAACTACTAGCCTATGACACTTAGGCCCCTCGCCCACGGCGACTTTTTGCAGCGATGCAGTCGCGCGTTTCGTAAACGCGCAACAGCATCGCGACTGAATCGTGGTTTTGTGGGCGATAGCACACAGCTAATGACCGCATCGCGACTGTATCGATGCAAACGCACGACATCATCGCTACTGCATCGCTGCAAAAAGTCGCCGTGGGCGAGGGGCCTTATAAATGACGTGGCTTTCAATTGGTAAAAGAATTTTCAAAATCGGTTCTGTAGATCCAGAGATTACCTCCTACAACGTCTTAAACTTTACCTCTTTATAATATTAGTATAGATGAGTGCGCGAAATTTCATACTCCTCCATCTGCGCAATTTTCATAAAAAAGGGATAGACAAACAAGGGTAGATTTTTTAAGTACAACTCGGTCACATTATCTCCAGACCTCGCTGGAATACCCCGTTCTCCTTTCACCTCCCCGCGCTCGCCACGGACGCACCATATCAGACCGCCGACGCGACGTGACGTCTTCGACGCCAGGTCTCTAAATAATGTGACTGGGTTGTAGATACGACGATTTTATTATGGATATGCCTTTTAAAAATTACGATTTTCAGGTTCACCTGTTCCAGTGTGTTTGTGTGTGTGTGTGTCATGTACATTACACACATTGATATATAACTGTACTTTTTTTTATTACTAGCCGAGGGTTTGCAACTACTAATATTCTAATTAACCCCTAAGTATTTAAAAGGTCGGTAATTTTATAACAAATGATTCGAATATAATTTATGTTAGTTATGTTGAAATAACTTGTTACTTGAAATAATATTATATAATGATAAAGTAGTATATTATGTAAATATTAATATATGTAAAATACATTATTATTCAACATCGTATATAAGGTGCTTGCAAAATATATAGCTTGCCTTTAGCAGTAGTACTCTACTAATCACTAGTGATTAGTAGAGACTGGATTATATGCAATATAAAAAGCTTGTTATATGCATGAAAAATGCTTGAAATATGCACGAAAATTGGCAGAATATGCAAATTAAATGATAAATTTTAATTCAATCAATCAATTCAGTCTAAAAAAAGAAGAAAAGCTAGTTTTAATTTTATTTTATTTCAAAATCAGCATACAATTAGTAAATTATCCTTGAATAGGCGATCATAGGTGTCACTACACATTACAGTTTATTACGTGACATTATTATTATTTGTGCCTGAAGACCAAAGTCTTCAATCAATGTATGTTACCAGTGATGACATGGATCTGAGACGTGGTCTCTTACTATGTGCCTCATAAGAAATCTCAAAGTCGCTCGGCGAGCTATGGAAAGAGCTATGCTCGGCGTTTCCCTGCGTGATCGAATCAGAAATGAAGAGATCCGCAGGAGAACGAAGGTCACATAGCTCAACGGATTAGCAAGCTGAAGTGGCAATGGCCAGGACACATAGCTCGAAGAACTGACGGCCGATGGAAATGGCAAGAAGGTTCTCGAGTGGAGACCACGAACTGGCATGCGCAGGTAAGACGACCGCCTGCACGATGGACCGACGACCTCATAAAGGTCGCGAGGAGTGGATGCAGGCCGCTAGCGATCGTTCCCGCTGGAAATCGATGGGGGAGGCTTATGTTCAGCAGTGGACTACAACAGGCTGATGATGATGATTATTATTTTTATTTTTTATAAATTTATTTCACAATTATTATTATTAATGTATATATTTTTTTTGTGACTATAATTTGGTTTAATTCGCGATATTATCACTTTTATCAAATATCGGAACACAGGAT
The DNA here is from genome assembly GCA_947037095.2 of Nycteola revayana. NCBI lineage: Eukaryota > Metazoa > Arthropoda > Insecta > Lepidoptera > Nolidae > Nycteola > Nycteola revayana. Next base: position 9,499,396 of record OX344847.2, read on the forward strand.
GACTGCACTGCACTGGAAAACATTTTGTAAATATACTGATAATATGGGTAAAATATGCTAGTACCGTTGAGAATGGCTTAAATATGCCAATGCATATAATCCGGTCCCTAGTGATTAGATTAGAGATGAAAGTTTTGAGAAGCAGAAAAAATTTTTTTTTCGAAGTTGCCCTGTTGGGTGCCTCTGTACCTGCACGCTGGACGCACCATACACCGGACGGTGTATCCTCACCTCGGGCTAGTATTACGTATTTCAAAGTAAGTAATTTTGATTTTACTATAAATAATATTAGGTAAAATAAAAATAAAAATTATTTCTCAGATATACCTACCCGAAAATAATAACTTCATTATCTTTTTCATACCTCTAGTATTAGTAGAGGTATGAAAAAGATAATGAAGTTATTATTTAGGTTAGGTATGGCATATATTTTCGAAGCACCTCATATCCACTCTGACAGATACCTCAATAAGAAACAAATTTGCACTAAGTACTATTAAGTTCCTGCCTTTTTGATTGGTTGTCACAAATGTGACATTCTGGATAGTGTGGCATGTGCTATTGTTACAAGTGGACAAGTTCAAATATTGTAACATTAAACAAACTTAAATCTTTATTTATATAGTTTTTTTCCTTCTTTTTATTTATTTAAACTATTCTTGGTAAGTCAAGTGTGATTGTGACTGCTTTTATGAAAAGTGTATATAAAAAAAGAGTTGAATTTGCACATGTTTTATTTTTATTTATGCAGAACTAAAATTGTTTTTAGTATAAAATAGTGAACTATAATAGTTTTTAGTTCTAAGCAAACAAAGCAAAATCTTTAAGTGTATCCGACTGATCATTGTTTGGTCAAACATAAAAGATTGAAACATGATCTTAAGCTTATAGCATTAAGACATATATTATAATATTTGTTTTTTTTTATTTGTATGTAATTATGATATCAATCATAATTTTTATACGCTGTTATTTAGTAAAATTGATAGAAGTACCTTAGAACTATGAAAATATTATTTTCTATTATTAAAAAAAGAAACACTTATCTATATTAATATTAACATATGCTGATTTAATTTAAATTATCTATTTCAATATGTGTAGAAAGAATAAAGCTATATGAACCAAAATACATACACCAACTCCAATGTGTCTGATGCCTACTGCCTTGAGCTCATCACCAATGCCATTTGACCCCAGTAAATACACCTTCTTAGTAAAGCCAATACCTTTAAGGTAATGAGCTACTAGGTAAGCAGTGGATAGAATTTCTTCCTGAAAAATAAAAATATATAAAATTCAATTTTGAATTATTTATATATATATATATATAGGGTGACTGGTAATTAGTGACCGATACCTAAACACATGATTGTGCTCATGATAACAAAACTGATTTTTTTTCGCAATTTCAGGTTTGGTGCCATAGTAAAAGTTGTTTGTTATCATGAGCACAATCATGTGTTTAGGTATCGGTCACTAATTAAATTACCAGTCACCCTATATAAAAAAAATGAATGTTAGAAAATCTATTGAAATAAAAAATACATTAAATAACGTACATTACAATGACACTCCTATTATAACATGTATGGTGTAAAGGAATAAATGGCTTTATGGCAAAGTAGAAAGTGCCATGTTTATTTTGTCCTTGACCAACTGATGGATGAACACACAACCTAAACTGCTAATTGTAGAGAAACACCAAGGAAGTTTTTAATGTATTTTAGAATATAAATATTTAATGAAAAATAGAATGGTAGTGCAGGTTCTCTCCTTGTATTTTCATATTAATGTTTCCTCCCCAGATTTTTTTATTACACATATACCTTTAGATTAAAAAAAAAAACATACCTGACTAGCTATAAAGCCTAATTGCTGAGCTTTACTAGCAAATTCACTGCGTATTTTAGTTGAGTTGTTAGTCACATAAAATATCTTCTTTCCCAACTTTCTGAAATAGTTCATAGCATCTGCTGAACCGGGGATAGCATTGTTATCTATCCATAGTACACCTGAAATTTTTACGTATGTATTAGAATATTTTTTTCATAATTATTTTTGTTGTATTATGGTATAATTCATGCAATAAATTTTACAGATGGTAGTATTACAAATAATACATACCTCTAAGCATTTAGTTAGGAATGTCATGTCTTTATTGCTATGGTAATAGAAGTAAAAAAGAATGCATGACAATCCCAAGTAAATTCATAGTGCTATTGCTGTTCTCAAACATTAGGTCCTGAGACAGCATGTTAAAGTTTAAAAGCATGTTGAATAGATAATAGTAATAATGTACAATGGTAATCCAATAGGGTTAATTAAAATAAATTATGAAAATTAATTAAGTTTATTTTCGTCCTGCATTTAATAAATAACATCCAGAGAGCATTTTGCATAGCTTGTATTAAGAATATTTATTGCATCATCTAATCATGCTTTGAAACTTTACACCAGACGAGTTTTAGAATAATTTAGAAAATATAATAAAAAACTTATTATGCTAATTATTGGACCATCAATGTAGCTTCAATTTCATGAACTTACCATCACAATCCGTTAAAACAGTATCGAATGAATCTAGGAATTCTTTTACTTGCTCCTGCGTGCCTTCCTGGAGATTGAATACTTTTGACTTAAACATTATATCACTTGTGCTAAAATACCTAAGATTAATCGGCCTACGCTTATTACAAAGCCGGTTAAAACTATGAACACAAATTGCACTATTTAAGTTTAAAACATGAGAAAACAATTTAAACATGCCTCTTGATTAGATATATGTATTATGTAGTCGATGTAGGTCAAATGTCAAAGTCAAAGCTGTCAATTACTTTTTTTTAGGACAAACTAGATTATACACTCTCAGTCGCTTGAGACGATTTTTATAATGTATATCCAGTTTTTTGCTGTTCCTGTTATGGAAAAATACTGCATTTAATATTATAATAATAATTTGTAACCGTTCATTATTAGGTGTACGTATAGTAAGAAGACCTATTTTCCCAATTTTATTTAATCAATTATTCTTAATCATAATTTAATAATAATGAAGGTTTTTAGATTCGGGATTGGCAATACTAATCAGCTGCTTGTCAAGAGTCAACTGTCAAGTTGTTTTCGGTCAAGTCACATAAACAACGAGACTAACTAATATATTATTATATTTGAATAAATATTAAATAACATTTAAATTGGGAAGGTAAAATGTTGATTTTCATAAGTTTCCGATTACTGTGTAAATAGTTATGCCAAAATTTCGAATTTAATGACGACAACGTAATTAATATTAGAACTCACAACAAATCATTTTATCTTAGATTTTATCTAATTTATTATGCCAATATTTGATAAAATACTTACAGATTTGACAAAATGGAGACTATTATAGAGTATAATCAAGGCAGTATAAAAATTGTTCAATACAACAAGCCTAAAAAGAAGAATGCTATTGATAGTAGCATGTATGAGCGAGTGATAAACATTTTTAAAAACGCTGCGACTGATGATAATGTGTCGGTGCTGGTGCTCACGGGGATGGGGGACTTCTACAGTAGCGGCAATGATTTTTCTCCATCAGTAAACTCGGACATATCTTCTATTTTGAAGGAGTACATAAAGTCGTTTATACTGTTCCCTAAGCTATTGGTGGCTATTGTGAATGGACCAGCTATTGGCATCGCTGCTACTACACTGGCACTTTGTGACTTGGTGTTTGCTTCAGAAAAAGTAAGTTTTGTTTTTTAATATGTAGCAGACATACATGCCTAGCAAGCTTAGCATTCTCTGCATTTTTCTATGCATATGAGCTTACTGCTAGATAGGGTTACTTTGTTAACAATATTTATAGGGACTATATCTATCTATTTTCATTATGAAATAGCCTTATATAATGTTCCATAATAAGTTTTAATACTATGTAGTCCTAATATATTGTGAGATTCCTTATATTCCTTTATGCTTTCAGTCATACTTCTACACACCATTTACCAAACTGGGTATTGTTGCTGAAGGTTGCTCTACTGTTACATTTCCCAGATTGATTGGAGATAGAAAGGTAATAATAACAATTAACAAATCAAAACAAGTATAGTTTAGTTCCATATGTATATTTTTAATCAGTTCTATTTAAATGAATGAATTGTGTTTGGTTCAAAAGTAACATATTGTATTAAATACTCACCACCCATTTGTTTATGGTTTTTTTTTCCATATTTATTTATTACAATCTATTATTTTAGATATTCAGCAATAGGTGGGAGGGTGTATGTATCTTGAATAGTCCTATTGCTATATCTGGGTCTATTTATATGGGGTCTAGATGATCAGGTCTTGAGGAATCTTCCGTTTCAGTCTCCTGGTATTTGTTTGTGGATTCATAAGATTGCTAGCCAATACATTTGGATGCTCACTAAGGCGTTTCTTAAAATTTTTGGCTCTTTCAGAAATTTCCTCTGTGACGGTTTTAACATTGAGGTCATGATGGAGTCTGTTTTTCGTGACATACCAAGGAGCATTTGTAATCATCCTTAGTATTTTTGACTGGAACCGTTGGATTATGTTGGTGTGAGACTTTGCTGCAGTTCCCCAAAGCTGTATCCCATATGTCCATATTGGTTTGATTATGGATTGATAGATAAGAAGTTTGTTTTCAAGTGATAGTTTAGACTTTCTATTAAGAAGCCAGTTCATTTTTCGTACTTGTTGCCCCATGGCTAGTCGCTTTGTGAAGATGTGTTTTGACCTTGTTAGTCTCCTATCCATGTACACACCCAAGTACTTAGCGTGGTCCTTTTGTGGTACTTGGACACCATTGATAGAGACAGAGGGGCATGTTCCCCGTCTAGTACTGAATGTTACTTGGACAGATTTGGTCTCATTTGCCTTGATACGCCAGTCTTTAAGCCACTGAGATATTTGGTTGAGACTAGTTTGTAGCTTCTGCGATGCAATTTCTGTTGATGGGTCCATTGCGAGGATTGCTGTATCATCAGCAAATGTGCCCGTGATGACTCCTGCTGCGGTTGGGAGTTCTGCCGTGTAAATCAAATACAGTGTTGGACCCATGACACTGCCTTGGGGAACGCCTGCTTGGATCTCATGAAGGTCTGATGTTTCCATTCCTTGTTTTACAAAGAAATGTATTTCATTTAAGTATGACTTAATAAAGTTGAAGTAATTTATTGGAAGTTGTTTCTTAATTTTTGAAAGAAGTCCCTCATGCCATACACGGTCGAATGCCTGAGAGATGTCTAGAAAGGCAGCAGTACAAAACTTATTTTCTTCAAATGCGGTTACAATGGTTTTATTGAGTCGGTGTACCTGTTCAATAGTGCTGTGTTTCTGACGAAACCCAAATTGATGGTCAGGTAAGATCTTATTTTTTGATATGATTGGTAGTAATCTTCTAACATTCTCTCATGTGGTGTACAATTTGTACTTGTGCATAGGAGTGAACGAATGGAGTGTAATGCTTGTGGTAAGACTTCCTCCCAGTTCTCAATCGGCATGTTTTTGTTTTTCAATGCAAGCTGAATGGTTTTCCATAGCGTTGAGTTGAGTCTTTCAACTTGTCCGTTGCCCTGAGGATTATAGGGTGTAGTTCGACTCGTAGCGATTTGTCTTGCTTGAAGAAATTCTTTTACTTCCGCTGATAAAAATGATGTGCCGCGATCGGAATGTATGTAGGCTGGCATGCCAAATATTGTAAAAATACTATCAAGATGCTTTAACGGTTTTGGCACTGATATCTGCGCAAGGAAATGCAAAAGGAAAACGAGAATACTCATCAACTACGGTCAGAATAAACCTGTTGTGCGATTTAGAAGGCACTGGTCCCTTAAAATCCATACTGAGTCTTTCAAGAGGCGCTAAAGCTTTAATTAATTTATTTTGAGGATCGGCTCGAATAAACTTTGGTTTAATTTCGGAGCAAATGCGACACTGTTTGGTCATATTTCTTATTTCTTCTATTGAATACGCCAGATTTTTGGAGCGAGTCCAATGTGCCATTCTTGTCACGCCTGGATGACAAAGAGCTTTGTGAAGCGACTTCAGTCTGGCTGAGTGTGTTTCAACACTAGCACAGATGCGGGAGAGAGCATCAGCTGCATAGTTCTGCGAACCGGGCCTATAAATTATATCGTACTTATATGGAGACAATTCCAACCGCCAGCGTTGAATCTTTTCATTTTTGATTTTATTCGAATGTTTAATATTAAACATGAAGGATACGGATCGCTGATCAGTTATGAGCAGAAATGATTTTCCAATGAGAAAATGTCTCCATTTCTTTAGTGATTCCACAATGGCGTAAGCTTCTTTTTCAATCGCAGAATGATTTTGCTCACTTTTATTCAAAGTTCTTGAGTAAAAAGCGACAGGCCTGTGAAAGAGTTGCCGCAATTGAATGCTCTGATACATCGGTTTCCACAGTAAACGGCACGTCATTGTCTATAGCGTGAATACAAGATTTAACTATGTCGTTCTTAAGGTCTTGAAAATCTTTAATAATTGAATAGCTTAGCGGGAATGTTGTAGTTTTTGCTAGTTCATATACCTTTTTAGAAAAATTTGGTATCCATTTAGAATAATGGGCGAACATACCCAAGCCTCTACGCAAGCTGTGCAGATCATTCGGCGGAGGTAATTTCAGAAGAGGTTCTAATCTATCATTGTCAGGTTTTATTACATTGTCGGCGATTGTATATCCAAGAATGTTAATAGATGTTTGCTTAGATTTAGATTTTGTTTCATTGAGAGTAATGCCGTACTTTTTAGCTGCCGCAAGAAATTTTTGAAGATTTTCATCATGCTCGTTTGGAGTTTTGCCACAAATTGTAATGTCGTCAAGGTATGCGAACGTTCCTTCCAGATTTTCCGTTCGAATAAGCCAATCAATAGTTCTTTGAAAACTGGACAGTCCGTTGGTCACGCCGAAAGGTATACGACAAAACTGATAAAGATTACCTGCAGCTTCAAATGCAGTGTACGGTCGCTCTTCTGGTAAAATTGGTACCTGATGATAGGCGCTTTTCAGATCTATAGCGCTAAAAACCGAATATTTTGCAACTTTTGTAATCAATTCCTCGATATTAGGTAATGGATAAGCGTCTAGTTCTGTATATTGATTTATGGTACGTGAATAGTCTATTACGAGACGTTTCTTGTGATTAGCAGCCTTTGTAATGAGTACTTGTGCTCTCCAGGGTGATCTGCTTTCTTCGATTATGCCTTTATTTAGGAGGTCCTTTACCTCATCTTCAATAAAGTGTCGGTCATCGTCACTATATCTTCGAGACTTAATAGCAATCGGTTTACACCCGGGAGTTAGATTAGCTAATAAAGGCACTGCTGGAACGGATGCTTCGGCCACATTACAGACGATAAGAGGTTCATTTGGACCACCAAACGCAAACTCGAGAGATGAATGTTTTTGTAATATGTCGTGTCTTATGATAATGTCAGCGCATAAGTTCTCCACGACAAGTAATTGGACGTTTTCGTAAATATGTTTATTCAAGGTCATTTGGACACAGACTTCGCCTTTAACAACTGACGTGTGGTTGAGAGAAGCCATAGATATGATCTGCTGACTAGGTTTAATTTTCAGAGAACACAATTTTGAAAAATTGTGATTAATAAAACTCTTAGAACTGCCGGTGTCTAATAAGGCTTCAGCTCTGATGCTTTTTATGTATGCAGGAACAGTAGCTTTTTTGTAGAGAAGATGGAGCAGCGGCACTGATATTGGTGCCGTTATTATTCAGTTCAGTTATGGCAGCACCGGTTGAATTCTTACTCCGACAAACGTTAGCAAAATGGCCTTTCTTATTACACAATTGGCATGTTGCTTCAAGAGCAGGACAAGATTTGCGTGGGTGTATACGTCCGCCACAGAAAAAGCACTTGCGTTTCTGAATAGCTGATGTAGTTGAAGAGGCGTTCCCGTCAGGCACGGATATATTTTCAAAACTTGTATTTTTAGGCGCAATGTTGTTAGTCGCATTTGCAGTTAAATTATTATATTGTAACCTGTTGACTTCAGCCATCTCCAGAGAGCGCGCTTGGTTATGTGCTTGTTCCAGCGTAAGAGAAAGGTTTTCAAGGAGTCTCTCTCGAGTTTTGGACGAGGAGATACCTGCTATAAAGGCATCACGGATGTTGTCTTCGCGGTTAGTTTTGGCGTCAACGGCGGCGAAATCACATTCTTTAGAGAGTTGTTTCAGTGCTTGAATATAGGTGTCGATAGTTTCATGGCTGTTTTGCCTTCTAGTGGCGAGTGCATGTCGAGCATAAAGAATGTTGTTAGGTTTTACGTAAAGTGTGCTTAGAAGTTTCATGGCATGCTCGTATGTCTCGCACTCGCTTATGTGCATATACACATTCGGAGATACATGATTAGTGAGTATTGTAAGTTTCATCTGATCAGTTACGGGTGGACTTTGCACCGAAAGGAAGTTATTAAAAGTTTTCTTCCAATGTTCCCATTCTGCGGCCACCGAGCTTTTGGCTGGATCTCCATCGAACCGTTCCGGTCGAAGATATTTATCCATTTTCATAAATGTTTAGCTAAATAAATTGTAATAATAGACAAAACCTGTACTGTAGGTTTTATTTAGCTAAACATGACTGATAAATTAGACAGTGACAAAGACACTTATAAAAATAAAATAGAAATGAGGTTTATCACAATAGGTGTCAACACTGAATCATGGGACCCGCTGATTATATTCTTAGTCGTACAAAGGCTGGACTCATCTACACACAAGGAGTGGGAGGAGTATGTCACTAGCGAGGGAGATGAACTACCACAGCTGTCATCGTTCATGAAGTTCCTGCAATTAAGATTCCGTACACTCGAGCTAGTTACTGCATCTACATCAAAAGATAAACCTATTATAAAAGAATGTACTTACCACATATCCACTATTGAAAGAATCTGTCCAGTCTGTAACGAAAAACATGCATTATACCACTGCAAACAATTTGGAAAAATGGAACCAGCGCAGCAACCTGAGTTTGTGAAGAATAATTTAATTTGTTACAACTGCCTAGTTCCCGGACTCATACTCAAAAGTTGTGACACCACACTCTTCTGCATACTACAACGAAAACAAATACAATGGAGGGACTACAGGCCTTACACGTGGCAGAAGATATTGAAGAGATTCAAGTGAATATAACTACACAACCGCTCTCATTGACGAGAGGAACAACCTTGCTAGCAACTGCGGTAGTCACAGCGAGAGGAGACGACGGACACACTACTGTATTGCGGGCACTAGTCGATCCAGGTTCACAGGGTTGTTTCATCACAGAGCGAGCGGCACAAGCGTTGAAGGCGCGAAGACACTCAACTCAAGCAAGCATAGTAGGAGTGGAATCCATTAAATCCAACCTTAAACAAGTAGTTCAGGTCGAAATACAGTCAAGATTTGAACAATTTAGTATGAAAGTCAAGGCTTACATCATATCTAAACAACTGACTACTAATATACCTACAAAATCACTTGAGTTCAACAACTGGCCTCATCTCAAAAGGCTTACCCTAGCAGATCCAAGGTATTACCAACCAGGATCTATTGATATTCTTCTGGGAGTTGAAGAGTATTCAAAAATATTACAAAATGATATCATCAAAGGTGCACATGGTGGTCCACCCGGATCACCAAGTGCACAAAATACAAAACTGGGATGGATGTTATTTGGAAAAATGGACAATCACATTAAAGAAGAACAACCAATAATAGTCATGCATCACAACATAACAGATGAGATGTTTAACACACCAATTAGACACAAGATATCACATGTGAAACATCGTCCACACCATACATTGCAAATAAAACTTTAATGCAATTAACAGAGGATGAAGCAGAAGCTTATCCTATCGCACAAAGAGTCATCCGTGAAGATATTCACATTGATGACTGCATCTCGGGCGGAGATGAAGAAACGGCAAACAAACAGATACAAACAATATTAAATAAAGGCAAATTTAATATACAAAAATTGTGTCCTAACAGCATTGACTTCATGAAATCAATCAAACCAAAAGGCAGTTCTATCAAAGCGACTTTAATTATTACACTTGATGGCACAGTGAACGGACTTGGTCTTTTCTGGAATCTAAAGAATGATGAGTTTCAATACAAACTAACATTACCAACATCTCCAACATTGTGCACAAAACATTCTATATTGGCCGATCTACAACGATTATTCGATCCACATGGACGATTTGCTCCAGCTATTGTTTCAATCAAACACTGTACAACTACTGGATGGTACGATTGGATAAATGAATATTTAGAAATACAATGGCATATAATAAAAGATGATTTAAACAACATAGTTACAATAAAAATACAAAGAAGGCTACATAAATACAACAGTCAAAGGAACAATCTAACCTTACATGGCTTTAGCGAAGCATCTTTGCAAGCTTTGCCTTCTATGGTTTACTGCCCAGTAATCCAGGAATATAATGCTGTAACAACTAGAATAATTTTTGCAAGAACGAAGGTGGCTCCATTCAAACAAACATCCATACCACGGCTTGAGCTATGCGCAACTGAACTACTATCTAATTCACTAAATCCTTACCTTGATGAAGATGGCATTCTAAGAGTAGGTGGTAGAGTGCGTCATGCAGACCACAGCGGAACCAGAAAATATCCTGCAATATTAAAAAAAAAAACTTACTTGCTTATGGCAGTATCCAGCTCGTTCATTGATATCTTCACATACGGCACCGGATTCTGAAATCTAAGTCATGAGTAAAAACTTACCTACAAAAATGTTTCACAAGTAAAACGATTACAGCCAGCTCTCACTCACACTCAGATAATGGGAGATCTTACAAAAGTATGAGTAACACCAGCTCGACCGTTTGTTGATAGCGGCATAGATTTTTCCTGTTTTAGTTTTGTATGGTTTTATTAATTTAATTTGTACACATAATTCATTTCAATTTGATTAGTTTACATGTAAAATTGATTATTTACTTTCAAAAATTGTATAATACTTATCTGTTTTTGTACCTAATAGTATCGTTTAAAAGGGTCATGCCCCCTTTGGCGGGCAGTATGTTTGGTTCAAAAGTAACATAATGTATTAAATAGATTAAATACTCTTTTATAGTGACAACTACATTTTCAGTGGACCCATTTGTTTATGGTCAATAAACAATATATAGTGAGACATTAACAAGAGCCGACAACACATTGTTTTATTTGCAAAAAACCAAATTCATTAATATTTTCGTAAATTAATCTACAAATACAACAAATTGTATTCTAGATATTTACTTGTCAGAATTACAATGTTATAGGTATGATTAATTAAAAAAAACTAACTAACAGATTATTCCTACTCTATGAAAAATCTGACCAGGTAACTAACAGTAGTTAGTAGGCAATAGCAAATTATACAAATCTACAGACTAACCTACATAAAATTCAAGTTTATACTTTTTTTTTACACATGTTAGATAAATACTGGGTGACTTTTTTTACTGTCTTGGAAATACTACCTAATTAGGTATGTATTTTTACCATTACGATTTAATCTGTCACAAAAAAAAAAATATATATATATATATAAATTAACTATGCCTTCGACATCTTTTTCATATACATATCACACCCTATTATTTTCAAGGCAGTAAACAAAGTCACCCAGTATATGTATGTTGGCACGTTCACTTACAATAAGTACAGACAAATAAAATAACTGGCGGTCCTATTGTGGAATAGTGCACAGTAACTCTAAAAAGACCTTAAAACTAAGGGCAACAGCCAATATATAGAAAATAATACAATACTATATAGAAAACATAATAACAACTTATTAAATTGAGGAAATAAATTACTGAATAAATTATATTTTTTTATTATTTGAGGATACATATCTAATAAATATTACTTTTAATTTCAGGCAACTGAAATGTTATACTTCAACCATAGAATGACAGCTCAAGAAGCCTTTAAATGTGGATTTGTCAACTATATTTACAAACCAGAAGAACTCCAGAGTAAAGTATGGGACAAAATCAATGAGGTTTCTCAAATAAAACAGGCTGCATTGACAGCCACTAAGAAACTATATAGAGACCCTATAAGAGAAGAGTTATTGAAGGCAAATGAGAGAGAAATTGAAGCATTAGAATTAATTAGGTCTCAAGGTTTCGGTTTCATGAGTAAATTATAAACAAATGACATAAGTAACTGCCCTGAAAATTAAACTTTTTTAAATTAGGTACAATAAAACATATTATGTTAATAATAGAAATCAGCTTCGATTTCGCTCATATGCCATGATCCTTAGTTTGCTATGAACCATCCTATGCCTTCATAGACTGGAAGTCCGAGAGGCGCACAACCTGTGAAATAAAATAATTGGTGATGGTCCATTTAACTACTTTATTGTATGGGTAATTAATGATTAATAATTATTACACATCTGTGAAACTGCAGTATACATATTATTATACTAATATTTTGGTTGGTGTTGGTAGACACTACATAATTATTAAGATTATTGCAATTTGTTTATTTCTTCTATGAACTCTTGGGTTTGTTAACTTCAAGGTAAAATACTTTGATAATGAATACTGTTGATTATTATAAAATACCGCTCAGTGTTGATTTGCATTTATTAGATATTAACTATGTTAGTTTGTTCATTACATAATATATTTAGCCTTCCCACCTGGTTTTACCCACATTGCTCAAATTCCTGTGGAAACCTGTGCATATGTTATGATAAAGCATATTATTATGTTACCTGGATTTTGCACATTTTTTAATACTCGTTAAAAATCGATTGTTGTTGTAAATCGTTACAACAACAATTTCGTTACATTATATTGCTTAATAATAACTCCATGAAATTCTAATAAAAGTTTTATCCATCAATATTATTAAGATTTTATTAAAGTTTAAGTTGATTGTATGATCAAATTTTCACTAGTGTAACAATAGTGTTACAGTTATTTAATTGGAACCTACTACAGTTATTTAATTGGGAATCAAAATTTTATAGTTAACTTATTTTGTTGTATACATTTTTGGTAAATTAAGAAAATAGTAAACTTTAAAATTATTTTCTGGGGTGGTTAATTTACTTTTAACATTTTTGAGAATTATTTAATGCCTAACTTAATAAATAGATATTGAAACAAGTAAAAATTATTTTAGCCTATGAAAATTTATTTTTATTTATTTATTTATTTATTTATGTACAAACACACAAAAGAAACAAAAAGAAAAATTTATACATAAGGAAAGAAATTGTGCAAAGGTACTGCTTATTTCAAAAGAAATCTCTTCCAGCAGACCCGCAAGAGGAAATGTGAAAAAGAAAAGACGAATAGTGTGCGTAGGTCTCAAATAAACATACATACTAATAATTACATATATACTTGGATACATACATATAAATATAAACCACATAATATGCTACGTTATATATTATATAAACTTAGGATGAGATAGAGAGATAGTACTCCTTGACTCGTTCAACTACGCCACAAATATGTATATTTTATTATGTACAAGAATATATATATATTTTTATAATATACGGGTGAAAAATATAGTGATATTTTATTTGTATTAATGCCAATATAAATGATGAATGTTATCTTTTCACAATGTCTACTGGTGCGATATATAATTAGTATGAAAGATGATATAATAAGTGTGAGAAATATCATGAATATAAATATATTTTGTAATTTTTAACTAAACTTGTTTCTCTTCTAATGACAAAGCTCAAATACTGAAAAACAATATCTTTCAGTATTTGAGTTATTGTTATCGATTTTAATGGCTTTACGTGTTGAAGTAGACAAACTTATTATACCTAACTTCAGTACCAACTTTCTATTTTTTTGCTATCTGTTATGGTTTATTTCTCAAATGAAGCCAACTCGATTTATTAATGAATACCTAATATTTAAAAGGACTCTTCATAAGTCATTTTCTAATTAACTTTGTTCTTATTTGACTATTAATTTAAAATGTCATCAGTTACTGCTAGTACAGTATCATTATCTGAATACTTTCGTCCAAATATATATAAAGGGCGGTTCGGAAGACGATCTAGAGAATTAAGTTGTACTCGACTCAATCTTCTGAAAAAAGAGATAAAAACAGATTTACACCTCATACCACTTAGTAAGTTCCCTCATTGTATCCTATTCTTAACTTTACTCGTGTAGAACTTGTACTTAGTATTCTTGAAATAATCAACGTGTGGTTTCCGGCTTAGATGAAAAAATGATAATGAAAAAGCATTTATTCACAGTAAAATGTCTTTTACAATATACCTAGTTATTAACTTACTAAAGGTTCAAAGCCAGACAGCAGGCAAGAGACGCGCGGTTGCGAGGAGTCGTTGTTTTCCATTGATTTTTTATTATAATAAATCGTTACAACCCTTATTTTCAGTTTTTAATTATTTGCTACTAATCAGCTAATTGCTCAGTCCCGTATTAGTTCTCAATAATAATGGCAGCCCTTGATAGATGGGCAGCAGCATCTATCAGCTCAAAGATAGTATCTTACTGAAATCAGCAATCCGCCTGCCAAGCGTGATGATTTTGGCAATATCCCTCAACGACACTGGCTTGCCAAGGTCTGTTAATAAGGAGGCCCTTTGTTCACCAGTCAACGTAAACATGCTGATAAAGTAGGCCAATCACTATTTTTCCGAAATTTTAATTGTTTGCATTACTTTGGACAAGTAACCTAATATTTGGATAACTTAAAAAGTATTTCAATGTTTTATTTTGTAGAAGAGTTATATCAGCTACTAAAGACTGACCCTGTAAACGGTTTGCCTAAAGCCAGAGCGGAAGAATTGCTTGAATACTATGGCCCCAATACCTTGACTCCCCCTACTGAAAATGGATGGATTATGATGTTATTTAAATCACTTTGTACAGGTAAAAACAAAATATAACTTGACTAGGTGACACAAAACTCCCTTAAAATACTAAACGTCATAATCCCTCAATCTCATCGCCAGCGACCGCCCTGAGCCGAGGTCCAAGCCCCACAGGGGGCAACATTTTGCGCAGGTTGCTTAGTTTGTAGTTTTTAAACAATTAATTAAGGCTGGAGCTTTGCCTTTATGCCCGGTGAAGTAGCAAAAACCGTGTCCATCAAGATGGACGGTCACTAACCATATTTTACATCGAAATAATTATAGAAAGTTGCTACCT
Organism: Nycteola revayana; assembly: GCA_947037095.2. Lineage (NCBI taxonomy): Eukaryota > Metazoa > Arthropoda > Insecta > Lepidoptera > Nolidae > Nycteola > Nycteola revayana. The sequence goes on from OX344847.2 coordinate 9,514,631, forward strand.
AGTTGCTACTAATCGTCAGATAATTGCTACCCCCGAATTTCTTTAAATAAACTACTTTTTAAGGTGACCAGTCATCCTGATGTCAGGATGGCTGTCATCTATCCAGTGAGGATAAACTGCGCGAAAGAATCGAGTTTATTTTTAACCAATAGTTGCTACTAGATTGCTACCTTCATATACATCGTTTTGGGCGTCATAGCTTTTAAGGATAAAAAGTTATTATCAATTTACTATTTTGATGCCTGAACGCCTGTAGAATTAAATGAGCAAATTTGAAATCAAATACATTAATATTATTTTATAAGCAGGCACCACTTGTTGGGAATCTCAAACTTATTTAAAGTGTTTAACGCAATAAATAAAACAGTTTAGTTTGCCCCATAAATAACGTCATTAGAAAAGTATCCGTCTTGCGTGTTCCTATCACACCTATCACTTATTTACAAGAAGCCGCAAATTCGCTAATTGACAATGTTGACATGACAGCATGCCGTAGTTCCAGTTGCAACGGAATCAAATCATTTGAATTAACTTTACGCGATATTATTGCTTTTGAAACTTCAGATGAATTTATTTCGATATACGACGTACCAGTAAAGTTAGTTTTAAGTAATAATGACTATGAATTAACTACCATTATAGAATTTGTTCCACCCGGATTTGGTGAAATGGGCCATTATATATAAGGCACACTGCAAACGTGGGAATGCATGGCAGTGTTACAACGATCTGCATAATAGAGTAACAAAAAGTAATAAAAGAGTAATAGCACATTGTATAATATATTTAAAGAAAACAGGTACATAATTTTTTTTTCATTAAATTGTAATTGCTTATCCTTAAAATTGTTTTATTTATTGCGTTAATCACTTTAAATAAGTTTGGGATTCCCAACAAGTGGCGCCTGCTTATAAAATAATATTAATGTATTTGATTTCAAATTTGCTCATTTAATTCTACAGGCGTTCAGGCATCAAAATAGTAAATTGATAATAACTTTTTATCCTTAAAAGCTATGACGCCCAAAACGATGTATATGAAGGTAGCAATTTAGTAGCAACTATTGGTTAAAAAAAACCTGGTTCCTTTGGGCAGTTTATCCTCACTGGATAGGTGACAGCCATCCTGACATCAGGATGACTGGTCACCTTAAAAAGTAGTTTATTTAAAGAAATTCGGGGGTAGCAATTATCTGACGATTAGTAGCAACTAGTAGCAACTAGGTAGCAACTTTCTATAATTATTTCGATGTAAAATATGGTTAACCGTCCATCCTGATGGACACCAAAAACCTCGTGGCTAAATATGCATGGAAATGCGAAAAAAAAATCGTCTCCAATCGGCCTGCCTATCGTGGTGATTATAGCAATAACTATCTCTCAACGATCCTGGCTTGCCGAGGCCTGTTAAAAGGAGGCCCATGTTCTACAGTGGATGTAAACGGGCTGATAATGAAAGCAAAAAGTAAATGTTAAGCTATGAACTAAAAATACAACAACGACAACCTCTGTAGCATAGAAGTATTTGGCTCGCTTTAAATGGGTGGGTTCGATCCCCACACCGGATAGGAAATCTTTGTGTAAATTCTAAGATTTCTTTACTGGTCTGGTTGGTTGAGGGATTACCCTCCGTGCCTCGGAAAGCACGGTAAGCCGTTGGTCCCGATTGTTATAACAACATTTAAAATAATCGTATATCATGGAACGGGCAGCAGCGTTTCGGTCAGCAGCGGTCACCAATCCACCTGCCAAGCGTGTTGAATATGGCAAATACCCTCCCTCTGGAGGAGGCCCGAGGATGTTCAGTGAACGTTATACTGATGATGATGATGATGACATATCTGCATGCAGTGAAGTTCTTTTTAGCCAACTACTTAATATAAAACTCGTTGGTACCTAAACTTGGAATAACCGTGTGTCTTGACGCAGGTTTTTCTGCCATTATCTGGCTCGGCGCTCTACTTTGCTTCGTGGCATATCTAATAGAGGTTTCATCGAGTGCAGCCCCTTCGCGTGACAACCTTTACCTCGGCTGTGTGCTCATAGCAGTTGACTTAATCTGTGGCACCTTCAGCTTCTACCAGAACTACAAGAGTACAAAGGTTATAAAGTTCAGTCTATAAAATATACAATGCATTCATTTCGATATTTGAAATAAAAATTGAGACTGTGATATTCAACGCTTACGACTGTAAAGTAGAATGTTATTATAATGACCTAAGTATTATTAGAATATTGTGTGTAAATCAGTTGACACACAAGCATACGGCATAACTGATGTAGAGATAGAGCATAGATTTGATGTGATGAATGAGCACTAGGAAAGTAGGTGGTAGGTTAGGTAGGTATACAATTTCTTACCAGGGCCGACCTGACCATAATGGCGAACGGCGCGGCTTTAGGCGCTAAGGAGCGGGGGACGCAGCAGCTCCTCCCTCGATTTTCGAAAACATTCACTGAACTTAACTTTGTTTTTTTCCTTTAATACTACCGGCCGCAAATTTTCAATCTCGCTTCAAAATAAATCTGACCTCAGTAGGTATGGCATTGAACTAATATTGTATTGCTGTACCACTGATAATTCTGAGTGCTGTACCTACCTAAATTGATTTAATAGTACTTAGGTACATTCAAGTTGCACATAATTCGGGCTTAATGCCTGAGACTTTTTATATCTGCCAACCTTAGAGTGGTGCAGATACATACATCATGGGAGGTGTTCTAAGGTGGCTATGATCCGCTGCACGAGCCATAGCCGTCGTATAATTTGTCGTCGTCTTACGTCAGTTGAATCTAATTTTCCAACTTCTATGTACAAAAAAATCTGCTTTCAAATCGGTTAACCCGTTGCAGAGCTACGGTGCCGCGAACAGACACATGCACACAGAGTGGCCAAACTTATAACAATTACAGTAAAAGGTAGCTAGATTTTATGACGTACTTTGTTAAATACCTATAAAACACTTGCAGATAATGAAGTCGTTCAACAGCATGATACCCACATACTCGCAATGTTTACGAGGCGGTGTCCTCAACTCTGAGACCCCGGTTCGTGACCTGGTCAGAGGCGATATCGTACACGTGCACGCCGGTGATGTGGTGCCGGCTGACATACGGATTATAGATAGCAAGAGATTCAAAGTAAATTTGTATTCATATATTAATCATAGAAAAAGAAAATTGTAGAACATAGTATGAACCGGAAGATATTTCGTTACTTGGTTTGATGGTGATAGTTACATCGGATGATACTAATCTTATTTATAAATTTAAGATCGTGGATATCGAGTACCTATCGATTTTAAAAGTTGATGAAGCTCCCCCTCCTCTCCCTAAAACTTGAATTTTCTTTTATGAGAAATATCTGGCAGTCTTTTAAATTTTACCGTGGAGACACCAACAAAGAAAAACTTACGTATTAAGTATGGTATAGGGGTTCCCTACTTGATTTCGAAAGTTGATGATTCGATTTTTATTATATCGAATACGGTGTGTCGATAATTCAGTTGTACGATGTTTTATTCTATCGATGCTTTATTGGTGCGATGTAACGTTTGTGCGAAAAATCCTGTAGCGAAAACCCTACAGCGATTGCTCATTAGTTCGGTAATTTATTAGTTGGACAGTATGATCGGTTCCAAACGCCTACCGTTGTCCGTGAGATTTAATTAATAATCTTATTTTGCAATAAAGACGTTAAGGAAATACATTCAATACCATACATATATTCACGTCTATTTTCCTAAAATAAGAAAGACAGGTAACAAAGTCACCACGTTTAGCTGTGGCATGGGCCAAAGATAACGTAGACAAGTATTTCTTGTTTTATGCTGATTATGTACAAGTTTATATCTTTTATGTTTTTTTATTAAAATAAATCATTTAAAGAAGAACATTGGAAGAGAATTATTAATTGAATTAAGCTCGCCTTTGTATATGTTGTTTCCAATTTATACAATTTATTTCATGTAATTTTCTGTATGCAATAAAGTATAAATAAAAAAAAATAAAAAATAAAATGTTTTAGGTGTTTTTAATTTATTTTAGGTATTAACAAACGGAAGTAGTACGGAAGCAAAAACATAACGTTTTAGATTACGATATGGGCGAGGATTAAAAAAAATCTAGTGTCCCAGTCAGGCCATCTTTTCCTTGCATATCGAAATAGACGAGTTATGAAAGTTTTTTTTGTACGTATAAGGCGATAGCTAGCAACCTGTCACTAATAGGTATTGTCTACGTTATCTTCGGCCATGCCACAGCTAAACCTGGTGACTTTGTTACCTGTCTTTCTCATTTTAGGCAAAATAGACGTGAAGATATGTATGGTATTGAATGTATATCCTTAACGTCTTTATTGCAAGAAGATTATTAATTAAATCTCACGGACAACAGTAGGCAGAACTAATAAATTACCGATCTAATGAGTAATCGCTGTAGGGTTTTTCGCTACAGGATTTTTCGCACAAACGTTACATCGCACCAATAAAGCATCGATAGAATAAAACATCGTACAACTGAATTATCGACACACCGTGTTCGATATAATAAAAATCGAATCATCAACTTTCGAAATCAAGTAGGGAACCCTGGTATAGATAGGCATGCCTACGTAAGTAGGTATACTATGCTTAACCTAAAAGGTTAACGTTTAACTACATAACATGTCTGTAAGTAGGAAAAGGGTTTTTCAACAAGTACCTACTTTGCTTTGTAAATCAACAATAATTTTAATGGTAGTTATATGATTGTGCCTTTTGTGGTCGAAGTTCTGGGGCCGTGGGGACCTGGCGTAAAATCTATATAAGTAGGTAAGTATAAAGAAATCACAGCGTTTCTTACGACGTGTTCCCAGAGTGATGGTGTAGGTATAGGTACTTTGTCCAACAAATAAGCATTGCCATTCAGCGAGGCAATGTTGTCTTCTTAAATTCTTGCAGGTCGATAATTCTTCACTAACTGGTGAGTCTGTGGCAGTATCTAGAAGCAACACCGATGGTTGCGAGAACATTCTGGAATCGAAGAATGTAGCTTTCTTTTCAACCATGTGTGTAGAAGGATGGGCTATAGGTATTTATATAAACCTGTAATTTGCAATCCAATGTTAGACATTTTATTTTTTATTTTTTTATGCTGTCTAGCTGTGTTTTGCTGCCTACATGTATTCTTGTTAACCCCCGGGAATCGAAGAATGTAGCTTTCTTTTCAACCATGTGTGTAGAAGGATGGGCTATAGGTATTTATATAAACCTTTAATTTGCAATCCAATATTAGACATTTTATTTTTTATTTTTTCTTGTTAACCCCCCGTGCTAATTTTAACTGCTTTTGTACGAGTGGTTTCATGTCGGTAGTGCATTGGTTGGGGTTCGAACCGGCGACCTCAAGATCACAAGTCCGACGCCCTTAGCCATTGGGCTACGGCCGCTTCAAGTATTTATGTGATATACCAACGTCCTTTCTAATGTACTTCAAGACGCTATGGACATTTCCAGAAAATAATTTTGGCTCAATACCGACCTGGTTGGCATAGCTCATCGCTGAGATTTTTTCCGACGAAAGTGTTATTATATACTTAGGTATTATTATGGAGCAGAGCCGACCCACTGGAGCAGAGTAACGCGGGTAAAACCGCGAGGTGCAGCTAGTATTTGCATATAGGTATAGCCAATCTGTGAAGCGTGTTACCTCAATATATTATACTCTTACACTGTACAATACACCTACCTACTATTTCTTACATTTCCTCCTTTTGTTCACGCGATTTATTTTAAAAGGTAGAGATAAAAGTAAGTTAAAGATTAAAGTCAGTTGCGTTGCGCAAAAATAAATCGTTGTTCCACGGGATACATTACAACAAACCTTATTTTACAGACACAAAACATACTAATGTATCAGGTGCCTCTAAAATATATGCCATCCCTTTAATAGTAGATAAAATGAGAAAAAAAAAATTATCATACGTAAGTACCTACATATATTTCATTTTTCCATAAAAAATGTGTAGTACGTATTATTTTAAGAATAATCTACCTACTTGTATACTAGAGGTGTTGCCCGCATGTTAAAAGGGGCAAGTCCTACATAGGTAGTCAGATAGGATAAAAAAAAAACAATTCCATTTTTTACGAGAGAAAAGAACCTGTCCCACGAAATTATTCAGCTACCTATTAAGTTATCTTGGTGCGAAATTTAATTTCAATTTAATGCTATTTTTATATGATTAATCAAAAACGTCCAAACGGTATATATAATAGGTACCTAATATAATCTTTCACATTTATAATATCAATAAAATAGTAAGTTTTGAACCGTCGCATTGCATAGTAAGCTATAAGTTGCACCGAGAGTGACCCCCGTCCGCGACCCGGAGTTTAATAACTAGGTTACAGGTGTCGTACTGTGCTGCGGTGACCTGACGGCGCTGGGTCGCGTGGCCGGGCTCGCAGCCCGCCTGTCGCCAAAACCCTCGCCTTTATCCCGGGAACAACAACGTTTTGTACGCTACATGTCGGTCTGGGCCATCGGCCTCGGCGTATTTGTGGCCGCTTCGACAATTGCCCTCGGATACCCCTTCATGCAGACCATCGTTTTCGTGATAGGAATTATTGTTGCTAATATACCTGAAGGTAATAATAATAATATTCATATAGCACAATAATGTAAGATAAAGCTATAATTGAGTAGGTAAATGTTGTGGGCAAGGTAAATAACATGTAGCGGAGGTAAGTACGTAAGTGTCTACGTAAAAAACAAAACCTATACCTATACTTACATAATGTTATTTAAATAAGCACATGGTAAATATTGAGTTATCCTACCTAATACTAAGATAAATAGTCGTAACTGAGCGGTTTGGTATTAAAAGTTTTGTTTTTCCTTTTTTCTTTCCCTTTGTTGTAAAGGTTCTAAAAATAGCTGTACCCAGGTATATCTATGAACTCCATCTAAATAAGGAATTCTCAATCTTGATAATTACTACTGTGCTTGTGTATCTTCTTCTCAGAAATTCTACCATTGACGTCTTTACAACTTTTACTTAAGTTAATTCTCACATAAATCCGACTAATTACTTTCCATATATGAATGATTTTAAATTTCACTTACCGAAATACCTTAATACATAGTGAGACGACCTCCCACGCTGGACAAGAAATCTTTGTAAATTCTAAGCCATGTTCAGCAGTGGACGTTGTACGGGCTGATGATGATGGCCTACATAGTTAAAAAAGTATTGTAGAGTAAAATTGTCAATAGATTACATACGAAGTGAATTAAAATAAATAAGTATTTTATATTTATCAGGTTTACAACCAACTGTAACTGCATCTTTAACTATAACTGCTAAACAAATGGTGAAAAAGCATTGTCTGGTAAAAAATTTGGAGGCGATTGAAGCCTTGGGAGCTTGCACGATAATCTGCTCCGACAAGACTGGTACCCTCACTGAGAATAAAATGAGGGTGCAGCACGTTTGGTTTTGGAACCAAGTACTGTTTGTTAATAAAGACAATTTCGAAAGTAAGTTTAATGAATTCATACATTCACGCCTCATTCCCATTTCTTCCACTTGCTACGATCTAGACATACCACTTTCGCCTCTTCCACAAGTAAGTTTAATACTGTTATTTAAGTATAAAGATTCAACACAGGAGCAACTACAGAATTTAATTCCAAAAAGGAAATCGGTATTGACCGTCCTACCTTAAGACTTTTTTAGGTATTTGAATAATTATAAAATAAATATGTATAAAACTCTAGTTGAAATCTGTAGGCGATTGCTAGATTAATCCTGTACAACCTATCCTAAGTACATAAATGTAAGCCAACATATTATCTAAGGCTAAATTAAAATAAGGCGAAAAGGCACTAGAAAAGAGCACTTGGAAAGATATGGGGGAGGCCTTTGCCCAGCAGAGGGATATAAACGGCTAATGAAAAAAAAAAAAAATTACATTACCTTTCTTTTGCAGATATAAAAAGAATTCGGGGTAAGTCTGTTTACAATACCTACTAAGGAAAATATCATTAGGTACCTATTTGACCTGGGGGGTATAAGGATATGACGTAATTAACGCAGAGGCGGATTATCCATAAGGCAAACTAGGCACAGTGCGCGAAGGTACAAAGGGGCACGCGGGCGGAATAGACGTTGGAACAGTAACTGTAGTTGAGCTACTACAAGTCGGAATAAAGAAGCTAGCTCCAAATTGGAGGAACCTCTACTACACATAAGGTAATGACAACTACAATGATCAAATGTTTACTAGTACCTACTAGTTTTTTATAAAATAGGAGCTCCGAAGAGATGCTTGCCGACGGTGCTCTCAACGTTTAATCCGCCTCTGACTTACGTAGTAACGTACGACTTCGATAAAAAGGTCTACATAACTGTAAAAAAAAAACATTTTTATTCACGTCAACCTATTACAGGGACTTGCAAATAGTCAAAACAATAATTTAGTATTAATCTATGTATAATTTAAACATTTTATAAATTAGCATATTAACCAGGTATTCTAGTTGTTGTTTTTAATAATGTTTTAGTCTTAACTTTATTATTCAACTAGGTAGGTATATTGTGTCCAAAAGTTTGTTCTGTCCATATAAATTTAGAACAATTTTAATTATTTGGGCGATTTATTGTAATACGTTTTCTATGTTATTACTATCTTATAATGTAAGCTACTTCAACTTAATAAAATTCAAGTACAATACTTTAAAGTTAAAATAAAATAAAATGGATATTTAATACAATTAATTACAGCATTCACTCCTTTGAGTACATGCGGCGTCCTATGCAGCAACGCAGGATTTAAAACTGGCGGCGGCATGCGTGGGGATGCATCCGAAGTAGCCATTTTTTATTTTCTATGCCAAGTTCATGATTCCGACTCCATTAGAAAAGCACATCCGAAAATTACTGAAATACCGTTTACTTCAGCTAATAAATATCAGGTAAGAAGACCTACACAAGTACACATAGACTTATAGAACAAAGCGGAGTAACAAACGCTTAAAAGTCAAAGAGTAGGTAGGAACGTCGCGTTAAAAAACGCTGTCTAATGAGGAAAATTTGGTGCACTTTCTTTATTTAGAAGTAGAATTAACATCTCTTCAAAGCATGGGCGTAGCTACCGCCGTATTAATGATACGGAGCCCCAAGCAACAAAGGCCTCGAAAGTGTGGCAGATGGCCTCTCCAACAACTTTTGATACGGGATTAGCCTGGGGCTTGCTACGCAACTGCTTAAAAGACGCCGCCGCCGCCGGCACTGGTCTGATTATGATCGAGAAACGGCAAGACAGCGGTAAAAAAATAGTAATCGAAAAGTAGAAGTATTCTTTAAGGGACAGGTATTATAACACTAGACAAAGACGGGCGCCATAAGTGCCCCTGTTTCTAAGCACCTAGAGTTGCCCCTCAGCACGCTTTGACGCGCCTAGGTTTACGATCCTAGGTTTACGATCCTACGTATACCAGATTCAGTGGTCTACTTTGCTGTCCACTTGGTACGCCCTTGCCGATTAAGAAATGACCCTCATTATAATTACTTGGACAGGTCAGCGTACACCTAGATACTTCGACATCTCAATACATGGTGATGATGAAGGGAGCTCCGGAATGTATACTGGCTAGATGCAACACAGTCGTTACGGAGACGGGTGATGAAAGTTTGACAGACGAGATGAGAAGTCAAGTGGAACGGGCCACTGAAGTCCTGGCTACTACTGGTACGTAGTACCGTAGTACCAGTCTAGCTAGCATGGCGAGGTAGTCGCGAGTCTCTCTACGTAATACAATTGCGCCGGTGGTCTAGTGGCGACGTTAGTTGCTTCTGGGACCTGGTATTTACATGTATGGGTGTTCTCCGTGTCCATTTTTTTTATTTTTATAAATAAATTAAGGCTACCGAGGATGTACTACCAAATACCGCTACGCTACGGAGGTTGTCAATACAACCTCCGTAGCGTAGCGGTATTTGGCTCGCTTTAATTATCGGAGGTCGTGGGTTCGATCCCCACGCCGGACAGGAAATCTTTGTGTAAATTCTAAGATTTCTTTCCGGGTCTGGTTGGTTGAGGGACTACCCTCCGTTCCTCGGAAAGCACGTTAAGCCGTTGGTCCCGATTGTTATAACATCATCTATAATAATCGTATATCAAGGAACGGGAAGCAGCGTTTCCTTGTGTTGTACAACATAATACTGCGGTCACCAACCCGTCTGCCAAGCGTGGTGACTATGGCAATTACCCCCCTCGGGAGGAGGCCCATGTTCAGCAGTGGACATTATACAGACGTACAGAGTTTTGCAGTCTACCAGTAGGTATTCTTGTAAACCCCTCGTGCTAAGCTAAAACGGGTCCGAGCCCATTCGTCTCCTAAGATTCGCACCCTGTGCCCACTCGTCCCCTGGAACTTTTGAGGGGCCCATTCGTCCCCTGAAGAATATTTATTTTTATTCATTCTTCTAATATAAGTACATGTATATGTGTATACTGCAGCTTGGTAGTCCGGGTACAGTCGCGCAGAAAAGGCTAAAATAAAAAATATAGTAATTCGGTAGATATCATGTTTATTTCAAATAAGATTAACACATAAAAAGTCACAATGTCCTAGAAACTAACGAAATACAACTCTTTTACAAAAATCAGCCTTGATTGATCATCATATAAACCAACATTAAATATAAAATATGCAAAAAAAAATTGAACACATATCAACAGTAAATAATCACTTCTTATTTTTTGTATATTTACCAACTACATACATGCAAAATCATAATAACTTAAATCTAAAAAATTATAACAGTACAAAAAAAAAACTAAAATCACAGTAATTATTGAAGACTAGATAAATCAACATATATTTTTTTTTGTATATTGACCAACTACATGCAAAATCGTAATAACTTAAATCTAATAAATTGTAACTAGAAGTACCTACATAAAAATTGGCTAAAATCACCGTATTTTTCACTGAAAAAGTAATATTTTATCATACAAAATAGAAAATTATGTGAGTGCATACACAGTAGCATACTAAAAATCTATGTTTTACCTTAAAATAAAATAAAGTATTTAATAGTAACTATTAAAAAGTAGCAGCAGTTGATTTTTTTTTCTGTGTCGTCGTTCTAATTGTATACACGTAATTCTTTTGAAATAGGGATGTATAGGTAAATAGTAGAACTTACGTATTTTTCCTTCACGTACATGACCTGATCACTACACTCACTAATTAAATTTTATAAGTAATCCTACAGGATGCGCTAATGAGTAAACTTTCACTCGAGACAGTATAAAAATCAGTAAACTTGGATTTGCAACTATAAGTAAACTACATGTAGTAACACATTCCTGGAATAAATACGCCGAAGTTGTCTAGTACTGGTGTTAGCCAATCAGGTGCAAGTCTTTTCATCGTGCGTCTATTGTTTTGGGCTACGCCTTTGTTATTCGCTCGCGCGCAGATACTCTGGCTAAGATTACCCCTCCCGCTTCGGCATTCCACACCCCGCGCACATCTGGAGAGTACTTACCTATTTTAAACACCTTATCTATTATTTGTAACCCGTTTTTTTAACAAGCCATTCGTAGTGAGACAATTTTACATCGTAAGCCTATCGACAGGTTATATTATTATCATGACGGATTATCATACATCATAGCTCTTTTTTCAATTATCTGTTATGATTTATTAAATTAATTCCGTTAATAAACTGTTCACAAGTGTACTATGTTAACCGTTTCTTATGTAAAATATAGCTAATTTTATCTCAGGGGACCAATAGGCACCTGAATAGGTGCCGAATCTTTAACTTATATTGTATATATATTAGAGGAGACGAATGGGTACCTTAAAAATAATATTTTTTATTAAAATATTAATTGGTCCCCTACCAGGAGACCAATGGGCACCTATATAGGGGCCGAATCTACACCTTTTATGCTGGGTGACGAATTTTAGGGGACGAATGGGCTCTGACCCGCTAAAACGCTTGTGTTACAAGTGGGTTCACTATATCCCATTGGGCTACGACCACAATAAAATATGTGTACCGTTCCTACTACGTACTGTAGAAAAGAAATGAACCAAGCTAGCTATGTAGCACCAGTATCAGACTTTATCGAGAAAAAGAAAAGAGAACGAGAAATGAGAATTAGGCAGAAGTGTAGATAGATAGCAATATTAACTAGATATGTAGTACGTATATACAATGTAAGTAGTTGTGAACATATTTATATAAACCTAGAGTTATTTCGGTACGCACCTTTTTACAGTTAATTACGCCACAGGTAGGTTTATATGTATTATAAAAACAGCACCCCTATAGGAAAAGGCAGCAGTGATCTTTAAATAGCATAGGTATCCCTAGGTTGAGTAAACTGTTTTACATAAACGATACCGTTATATGAATCGCTACACAATTTATCACACGTGCATTAGGACCTCATCTAATCGATGGGCTATAGTGTATAATAGAAAATATTTGTTTTTACATTAGAATCTAACAACAATTGCACTTATAATTTACGAACCAGATTTTAACTTTCTCTAAGCATTAGTGTGTCATTTTGGCTTTGTTATCTTTGGTAGATTTAATACGTACACACACGAGTTGATGATTTTTTTTTTATAGTAGCTACTATTTCTTCAATATTTTTTACGTTTCAGGTGAGAGGATCATAGCTTTCGCGGACAAAGTTTTGAATACACAAAAGTTTCCCTTGGACTATACATTTGACGCAGATGACATCAATTTTCCTATCGAAAATTTGCGTTTCTTGGGTGTAATGGGTCTAATTGACCCGCCACGAAAAGAGGTTGGTTCCCATTTCATATTACTGCTAAGATAAAAGATTTGATTTGTTCCACTCAAACGATGCACTCAAAAATCTCCGGTAAAGACTTTTTTAAATCCTAACCTAAGCGAGATCCAGGATCCACATAGGTTTACTCTACCTTTATTATAAAATATAATTTTCGAGTATTAACACGACAAAAATAACACCGACGAACCCGTGGCCTGTCTGCCCGCGCCACGAATGCAACTTTAATGTAAACTTTGGGATATTAAAATGGTGTTTTTTTGGTACGTTATAGCCCGACACTAAATTCACGCCAACAATCTTAGCATTAACTACTTTCCTATAAGAACTGCTTACCCTCCAGGTGCGTGATGCTATAAGCCGGGTGCGAGCAGCAGGAGTACGAGTCTTGATGGTCACTGGCGACCACCCGGCCACCGCCAGGGCCGTAGCTCTCGAAGTAGGCATAGCCACCAGCCCCAAATGCCACGTAGTCACCGGTGACCAGCTAAGAAATATGACTGCAGATATCTTGAACTGGAACTTGCAGAAACATTATGAAATAGGTAAAGGAGAATCAGCCGTAACTCAGGTGTATGATCTACTAACCAATATTTGTATATTAAATTCTCATATTTGTTTACCAATGTGTGGTCTAAAACTATAAACGTAGTGACAAACTATTTAGAACTTTATCTCAGCACGAGTCAGGAGAATCTACAACTTTAAGTTAATGATTTGCTTTTTATCAACTAGCATACGGCCAACTTGCTAGAAAAGTTTCTGCAGACTCTATATTTGTCGCTTTACCTTCTATATACACTTTGCTCAACTCCACATCTCATACAATATCAATAATACACTTTATCTGCTAATTATATGAGAAAAGACTTTATTCCCGTTGTCCCAGTATGGCATATCCCCGTCACGGGGACAGCGGGACGTGATTCCATTTTTTTCCCGGTGTACCCATAACGTACATTCCGCTAACTGGGACAACGGGAAGTAAACGTTAAATTGACAACTTTGGTTGAACTACATTGGTTTAGGTTTAGGTTTTTTTTTTAACAATCCGAAATCTCATTAGTTTATCAACTAACTAGTAAGTTGATCTACTTGACTTGAGGGGATAACGGGAAGTATTTTTAAAAGTACCGCTGTCCCCGTAAGACGGGGACAACGGGAATAAAGGGAGAAAAGTTGATGCAATATTCTGATGTTAACTCCTAAATATTTCATGATTTTCTATGTTCAACAACAGTGTTCGCTAGAACGTCCCCCACACAGAAGCTGCAAATAGTTGAGGCTTGCCAACGTCAGGGTGCTATAGTGGCGGTGACAGGTGACGGAGTCAACGACGCACCCGCGCTCCGCCGAGCTGATATCGGACTGTCCATGGGCATTACTGGATCTCAAGTTAGTGGAATTTGTTGATAGGATTGTATAATTATTATTCTTACATTAATTTAACTCTCGCACCTAGCTAAAGCATTTAATGGCTTTGGATTTTATTAGTTTTATCACGAATTTAGCGATGTCGTCTATTTATTTAAATCAAGCAACTTAAGGAAATAAATACATTCAGAAGAACTCCGTCACATTTTTTGGTCCATACCTAAATTGAATGATAGTCGAACTCTTGAATTTCAGCACTGAACCCGCCATCGGAGCATGGTGACTTCGGTAAATGCCTCTGGAGAGGCCCATGTTCAGCAGTATCGTATAGAATGTTATAACAGCTGCACATGCTTAATATGTTCATGGTCATAATCCACAAACATTTAAAACAAATATTTTTGTTTCATAGGTATCAAAACAAACCGCAGACATAATTCTGATGGACGACAACTTCGCGACTATTGTCACGGGCATCGAAGAAGGCAGAAAAATATTTGATAACCTAAAGAAATCTATTTGCTACATACTTATATCCAATGTACCTGAAATAGCTCCAGTTTTAATGTTCATCATTTGCGCAATACCGCTGCCGTTAGGTAGGTATGATATATAAATAAATCTTTAACTAGCTGTTGTTGGCTACTTCGTCTGCATGAAATGTTATCTTAATAACAGTAGTTGCTTCTTAAACCTTTTTTTTACCGGAAAATGCATTATGCGAAACATCTCCACGCCGGCTAGTCCTTAATACCCGAAGGGGTTTAATGGACTAGGTCTCTCCCATAGCGATGGTATCCTATTCATACCACGAGGTGCTCCTTGGATTTCACCGATTTGGGTAGGACCCCCAGGAACCTTACGACTTCTGGGAACTATCCAGCGGAGCCCGCGACACCGAGCATGTTTCGGGCTCTCCTGCACTCTCAAACAAAGAGTCCACTACTTCTGGACCCATGAGAGTCCCAAAACAACTCCAATAACAACACCTGGAGCATCAGGGTGTCCCTCCGCCTCGTGGAATAGAAAACTCATAGAGCAGGGCCTACGTTGATGAAGGTCATGCTGCGCTAAGCGACGGGAATTGCTTCTGAGGCCTGAGAGACACAATTATGTGTGTACAATGGATAGCTGTTACTGAGTCTGAGCGTATTTCCCTAGTGACAGGGACCACTATATTTTATATCGATATTTTTTCATTTTATCCGATTTTGATCAAATAAACTATGTCCATGGTGTGAAACGAAAATGCGGAATAAAGCGTTCCACTAACTACTTACCGTTCCCTATCAAAACGTGAAAAGTGCTTTCATTATTTTTTTATTAGAAGTTCTCGCAACAAATTATAATGAATGGGTTTTGGATTATTATAAATAATTAATTAGGTACAGCTTTGTTTGTGTTAGTATTTAAAACTGTACCTATCTGTAGATAATTAACGACTATGTTTGTTTGTTCAAGGGGTTATGACGATCTTGTGCGTAGATTTGGGCACAGACATGTGGCCAGCTGTGGCACTGTCGTATGAACGCGCCGAGACTGACGTCATGGCCAGCCCTCCACGCGTGGGCGACCGGCTGGTGTCTCATCGAATGTTGAGATTGGTATATGGACATCTAGGACTAATTGAATTCGCGGCTGGCATGTTTGCTTACTTCGTAGTTATGGCGGAACATGGTTTTTATCCTGGTGACTTGTTTGGTAAGATATATAAAAATATATGTTTGTAATGCTCTGTTAAATTGTGTGTACCAAGAATAGCTGTTATGAGTCTGGGCGTGCTTTGTGTCCACATTTATAAAAAGAGTTCACTGTGCTGTGTACTTGTTCACAGTTAACAGTGAACTCTTATGATGGATGGGGTTCGAACCGGCGATCACAAGACGTCCGACGCCCCAGCCATAGGGCTACGGCCGCCTATATTGATTTAATATTAATTGATACACAAGGTGTGAACCTACCTCCTTAGTCGACTTTAGTTAGCGACGTGTATACAGATAAGTTGAGTTAAGTGTACCATCTTACATCTCCGATTACAATAAAAAAGTTCAAGATTAAAAATCAAAACTGGTTTATATTGTTCGATGTTACTTGTCTGCCGTCGTTAGAGTAAATCATCATTTGAAAGTGATATTTATCCGTAGGCATAAGAGCTCAATGGGATAACGAAGCAATAAGCGATCTGAAGGACTCTTTCGGCCAAGAGTGGACATACGCCGAACGCAAAGAAGTACAACAAGCGAGTCAGGCTGCGTACTTCATAGCGATAGTGCTGACGCAAATGACAAACGGCATAATTTGTAGAACCAGATACAACTCACTTTTTCAAGTCGGTAAGAATATTTACTTATTAAGAACAGATACCTACATTTTCTCCACTGTGCACTCAGGACATGTGGGTTTCAGGCATTTCTAAGACTAAGACTGCTGTTGCTTTTATACAATGTGTAGTCTTGGTCTCGACTCACACAAGCGCAGGAAACATCAATTTTACAGTTCAGGGACTTATCGACTGGCGAAGAAGCGTGCGTGCGTGTTTCTATAATACACATTTCTATCCAAATAATAAAAATAAAAACATGACGCGATACTTCGATTCAGCGCAATTGCGAGTTGAAATCTTTTACAGACTTTCCTATACTTTTCTTTGAAACCTGAAAATGTATTAAGTACCTATCTATGTATTTATTCAACAGGAATGAAGAACAAAATATTAAACATGGGACTAGTCTTTGAGTTATTACTAGCGAGTGCTATATGCTACACTCCGGGTGTCAACACATTCTTTCGAACGTATCCGTTGCGTCTAAGATGGTAATTATTACCTATCTATACGATTTCCAGATTTTTTAAACGAATCTTCACCTACCTTTATTTATGAAGCTTTTAACATGGAGCAAAGTATAGAGGATAAAAAATTAAAAAACTCACTAGACAGGCAACTTTTCTACGTAACTTCACCGTGGAATTCACATTCACGTGGAATTCACACATATACATAGGTAGAATAGACGTTGGCGTTTACAGACGGTATACAGACAGTAGGTATATAGAACTTTTAAAACAGCAATATATTCTGCTGGGTAACCTAGCAGAATATATTTGCCTGTGTAAATTTAAGTTGCATGCAACGCAGACCACAAGACTATCCATCGCGCAATTTTTAATTCTGCAAAAAATAGAACCTTTGCAATTAAAAACAACAACGGATAGGTACGACGCGCAAAAATCCGCCGCCAAAACTTATGATTGCATAGGTTTTATTTTAACAAACTAAAGAGTGCGTCACAGAGTCTATCGTCTGCGCTGCATGCAACTTACTATTTCAACTTTGTTAAATATTTTACAGGTGGTTTTTGGCGTTACCATTTTGTTTTTTCATGTTCGTCTTTGACGAGTTCAGAAAATTTTGTATTAGAAGAAAACTGTTTAAGGGATGGTATAATACTTTAACATTCTATTAATAAGAAGATTCCTAACTTGTTATTTCACGTAGGTACCTATTAACTTAATTAAGTTTCCTTGTGTTCTTTAAGTTAAGTTAAAAGCAATGTCACTTTTACCTTTAAAACATATACATAAATAAAACCATGTTGTCCGAGAAATATATTTTATTGAATAATTACATTAAAATCTTGTTCCCACATACACACGCATTACAATTAATTCAAAATCAGTTAAGTACCTAATTAATGAGCAAAAAAATCTATTTGACTAAAGTCGTATCTAATAAAATCACATTAGTTTAAAGTCAGTGTATGATCACGGTCTGCACTCAGGTAATGACAACGATTGATAAAAATACATTTGCGGCGCACTATTTTAATATCTCATACTATAAACAAAATCAACAAAACCAAAATATGTATTATAATTATTAATCAATGTCATTCTCTGAGAAGGAATGTTGTTTTTTAATTCTCTGCTGTGATTTTGTAATCAGTTTGTAATATCTTCTTATTAAAAAAAAAGATCATATATTATATTTATACATCACGACTAGAGAATAAAAAAAACTACTTAATTGTTTCAATCATACATTAAAAATAATTACATCATTATCTTTTAAATCTACACTCATTTTTTTTTAATCTTCCATTACGTTCTCTTTCCTTATTTTACGAGAAGCATATTTACAGACAGTTCAACCCATCTGTACGCGCGGCGCTATGTGTGTGTTAACCGTGTGTACACGGTACAATTACCCACACAGCGACGAGCGTACAGATGAGTTGAACTATCTGTACGGTACAGATGAGTTGAACTATCTATATGGTAAAGATAGTTCAACTCATCTGTGCGTCAGATCTCTTTCACAGTCAGAGACTATGTTTTAATATACACATAGGAATGATTTTACTATTCGCGATAGTATTTAAACGTTCCGTTATTCATACTTTAATATAATCAATCAACATAAAACGCTTTTTGTTCTAATTTTATCAACTAATTAAAATTTAAAATAATTAACGAATTATTATTTAACATTAATAAAATAATTATATAAATACAGTATTAAACATTTATTTTATAAATAAGTAACTTTAATAAGTATTCATTTTAGTAATCAATCATTTAAATTACATTGCCATATTGCTTTAGGATTTATGAATTTTTAATTTCCACAAATATTTTATTATGGTACATCCCGTTCACTTTTAATAGCTCTATATGTCTCTTTTTTTCAGGGACAAAATTTTCTATGACTCAAAACTCGTGAATTTTAATGAATACACTATGTAATTTTTAAATGAATATTTTACCGAAGTAGATGAGAGATGAAAAACACACAAGTTCATTGTTATAACCTTGTCGTAGGACAAACATATTTGAAAATTACTTTTGATAATTTTATGACCCACCCACGTGGAATTCAAAGTACGAGTGTGGGATGCGACAGTTAGTGGTAGATAATGAAAACAAATTTTATATTCATTCTACTGGTGGTACAATATAAAACGTAGTACTTTTTGCGATTGCTGCAATTACAGAAATCTCGCTGCTTTAGAAAATACATTAGAAAAGCGAATCTCGCATTATTAGTATAAGGTCAACCATTATATAAATGATTGGACTCGCGCGCTCAACTAGATACCTCAAAACCATAACTTCGAAAATGTGACAACTCGATATTGTAGCGTGTACAAGACACTGTACCGTGACACTTGTTTGTGATCCCGATCTCCTTCCTTATATCTTGTGGTGTTATTTTTACACAGTTTAGCACAAACATGCAATTATAATAATATTAAAAAAACTTTCGATACATATTTCTTGCCCAGAGCGTGACTGGTTTGGCTACGCCGATTTTGCCGCATTTCTCAAGTACGACTGATTTCGTTATTCTCACCACATAAACCAGTTAAATAATTTAACGTCAATAATTTGATGATTTTAACAGCATTTTATAATTCATAAAAATGGAATTGAGACGATAAGTACTTAATTATAAAATCACAGATTATCCAATAATTATTTACATTTTTTAAACAGGATGCCATCTTTCTTAACACTCGAATACTCGGCTTATCTATGGTTCGTAATAATTTCTAATTATTATATTTTTACATACAACTGTACAACAAAACTTATAGTCTAGTCAACAAGTTCAAAAACGTGTTAAATAGAAATAAAGCTCCTAAAAATATGTGCCATAGCTCATACGATTCGGAATGACGACGTCTAGAATAATGTTTTTTAAGGGTATATTAGCACATAAAAAATTGCGATTGTTATTAACAAAATAAGTTAAAAAAGGTATTTAGTTTTTTGTTAATAACTTTTAAAATAATGATATTTAAGGAATTTTGAAAAAAGATCCTGGAAAGAGGAGGAAATTTCCAATAAAAAAGTCCAAACTCTCGGAACTCTATCTATATTATTTATAATTTTTTTTTAACGCTGGAAATAGGTCTCCGCGAGCGCGTTACGGCATAGGCGCGCCGCCTAAAAAGCCGGTATATCACCTAAAATATATTTTTTTTAATATAAAATAACAATTCAAAAATTTGAATAAATTATGGTGTAATCTAGATACTTGAACGTAAAAAACCTCGGTGGAAAATATTATTTGTTTATTACAAACTAGCGACCCGCCCCGGCTTCGCACGGGTACAATACTGATAATTATACTACATAATGTCTTTAAACCTCTAACAAACGGGCGAAATTTGGTCAAAACAAACAGAAACAAATTAATATAGGTACCTACTAAAACTCAGTGAAATAAGTAGGTGGGTATACTTTTATCGTATGAAATACCTATACTCTTCAGGACTAACAATACAACAAACACTAAATAAATAGGTATTCAAGTATCTATCCATCATAGTTACAACGAACACAAAACAAAAAATTTGCCCTATAATTCTTAAGGATCGAGCGCGCATAATCGCATTCGGCCTACCTCCATAGCGTAGCGGTAATTGGCTCGCTTTAAATCTCGGAGGTCGTGGGTTTGATCCCCACACCGGACATGAAATCTTTGTGTAAATTCTAAGATTTCTTTCCGGGTCTGGTTGGTTGAGGGACTACCCTCCGTGCCTCGGAAAGCACGTTAAGCCGTTGGTCCCGATTGTTATAACATCATCTATAATAATCGTATATCAAAGAAGGGGCAGCAGCGTTTCCTTGTGTGTTACAACATAATTCTGCGGTCACCAACCCGCCTGCCAAACGTGGTGACTATGGCAATACCCTCCCTCGGGAGGAGGCCCATGTTCAGCAGTGGACGATATACGTGCTGATGATGATGATGACCTACTAAAACTCAGTGAAATAAGTAGGTGGGTATACTTTTATCGTATGAAATACCTATACTCTTCAGGACTAACAATACAACAAACACTAAATAAATAGGTATTCAAGTATCTATCCATCATAGTTACAACGAACACAAAACAAAAAATTTGCCCTATAATTCTTAATGATCGAGCGCGCATAATCGCATTAGGCCTACCTAAAACACGCGCTGTTATTTTGCGATAACTTCTAAGTTATTCATTAAAAGTATATAGTGTAGGGGTAAAATAATCTGCATGAAATGCTTAAGAATATTAACTCATTTAAAATGATAAGGATAAATACTGAATCCGTCTGATTAGCTTTACAATTACCGCATTAGAAATTATCATTTTTCTAAGATATAATGGATATAGCAAGTTAACCTTGAAAGATAGACATATGCTATCACAGACTTTTTTGTAGATCTAAAAGAGAAGAATATTTGCCACCATACATTGTTTTGTTATATCTCATAGGGTTTAGGCAGCGTTTTCGTTGAAAGCTCCCAAATGGCTTAATTTTTTCCGACACCTCTAACAAATATCAATATATATTAGTTAAATGTACACATAAACTAAACAAATCATATACGTAAACCTTCCGGAAGAATCGTTCTATCGATTGGTAACATCCGCATGAAAATCGATGTAGCAGTTTTTGAGTTTATCGCGAACAGACAGACAGACGCGGCAGGGGACTTTGTTTATAATATGTAGTGATGTAGTGATAGCGGTCGCCCGCGGCTCCGTGCGGATGTCGGTTACCGCTGCAAAAAGCCTACCCAGGAAAGACACGGTCAGCAAAATAATTCCCAGGTCAATTCACAGACACCGACATAAACATCGACAACGCAGTCATTATCCGCAGGCTGCACAGATTGTCTTTCTGTGGATGTTAAAGTTGTTAATGATGAAAATATAATTAATGATGTAATTAATAGGCATTTTAGGGATTAGGCATTTTAGGCATTTTCAAAGCTCTGAAAAGAACTGTTGTTTAGCTCTGAGAAGAACTGTTGATTAGCTTTGAGAAGAACTTTTGCGTAGGTGTAGATTTAAGAACGAATCTGGCCGTGCAGCAGAAATCGTAATATTTTAATTTCGCCATAACTTCAAAACCAAACGTCCAATTTTAATCATTCAAAGACCAAATATTATCTACATAAACTGTACTTAGTGATGAAATAATTTATTTTGATAAGGATTAATAGCATGAGTAAAATAAACGCGTTTAAATGTAGTCCAAAAAAAAATCAAGATTTCTAAATAAAAAAATGATCGTTGTGCCTCACTCGACATAGATAGGTATAGTGTGTTGCGGACTCTTTTGTAGATATTTATAAGATCTATAATTAATTAGAACATTTTATGGTTCTATCTTTTATAGTTTAGGCAGCGTACGCAAAATAAGTAACTTTTCTGGTTGATTTTTTACACCTTGTGTCAGAAAAACCCAAATATCTTACAGAACCCTATTTTTTTCCAAAATAAAATTTAGCCTATGTTACTCGTGGATAATGTAGCTTTTGAATGGTGAAAGAATTTTTTAAATCGGCCCAGTACTTTTTGAGCCTATTCATTACAAACATACAAAAATAGGTACAAATCTTTCCTCTTTATAATATTAGTGTAGATATGATTTTTTTAATTCGTAATATCTTTTGAATGGAAAGTCCAATTTAAATAATTTAAAAACTATTTTATAGGTAGTTAAATGGTCTTGACCATAAAATAATTTATTTGGATAAGGATTAATATAAAAACATAAATAGCATGGTTTGAATTTGGTTAGCATTTTCATTAATGTTTAAAATTAAAAAAGTTGTTGTAGTGACATAACTACAATAGTTGGACATATGCTACCGCGGAGTTTTTTGTAGACATTATGATGTTCTTCAATATTGTTGTACATTATTTTGTTCTATCGCTAATAGTTTCGGCAGCGCATTCGACGAAAGACATTTTAAGAGTCATTTTTCTACACCTTCGGTTACATTGTTCAAATTTTACCAAGGATCCCTATTTTTTTTCAAAATGAAATGTAGCCTATGTCAAATTGGAAAAATGTAGCATTCTATTGGTGAAAGAATTTTTTAAATCGGCCCTGTACTTTTTGAGCCTATTCATTACAAACATACAAACATACAAAAATAGGTACAAATCTTTCCTCTTTATAATATTAGTGTAGATTGTTTAGTTAATAAACAATTAAATTATTTATAAAAAAAAATATTTCTCTGTTATTCCATTGAGAAGGGTCAATGATGATTTTTAAGAATAAAATAATTTCTTAACTAATTATTTAAAAAATTGAAATATAAAAAAACGATTATAAAAATTAAAAAAATTATTTAAGATTTTTTTTTTAATCATCGTTTCTCCTATGCTGTAAGATAGTAATTTTTTTTTTAGGTCCCAAAATAGTCTATTTGTTTATTAACAATTTCTTAACAAATTATGTCGTAATTTTTTTTTCCCAATGTTAATTAATACCCATTACAGATGCAAAAACAACAATAAAACGAAAAAAAAAAATTTTTTGATAACATTTTTTAGAAATTCCATTTTTAGTTAATTTAAAAATTGTAATTAACTTTTAATATTTTTTTTTGCATAACTTAATTAAGTACCTAAATGAAAAGAGCTAGCAACAATGGTGTAACATTTTGAAAAATCGACAAAAAAAAAATTCACTGAGTTTTTTTCGTTCAAGTATCTAGATTACACCATAATTTATTCAAATTTTTAAATTGTTATTTAATATTTAAAAATATATATTTTAGGTGATATACCGGCTTTTTAGGCGGCGCCCCTATGCCGTAACGCCCTCGTGGAGACCCATTTCCAGCATTAAACAAAATTTATAAATAATATAGATAGAGTTCCGGGAGTTAGGACGTTTTTATTGGAAACTAGCGGCCCGCCCCGGCTTCGCACGGGTGGACTTTTATACCCTACCCCTGCCCTACCCTACCCTACCCATACCCTACCCCTACCCTACCCTACCCCTACCCTACCCCTACCATACCCCTACCCTACCCCTACCCTACCCTACTATACCCTACCCTACTATACCCTACCCTACCCTACCCCTACCCAAAAGTATCCTATGTCCTTCTCCTAGTTCTTAGCTACCTCCCTACCAATTTTCAGCCAAATCGGTTCAGCCGTTCTTGAGTTATAAATAGTGTAACTAACACGACTTTCTTTTGTTTTTAAAATGTATTCTGCTATTCGGGACGGAAACAAATCCAACAAATCAAAAACCATGGCAATCGGTCCAGCCGTTCTCGAGTTATAAGTGTTGTAACAAACACGACTTTCTTTTATATATATAGATTTCCTCCTCTTTCAGGATCTTCAAAATTCCTTAAATATCATTATTTTAAAAGTAATTAACAAAAAACTAAATACCTTTTTTTATCTTATTTTGTTAATAACAATCGCAATTTTTAATGTGCTTAGACCCTTAAAAACATTTTTCTAGACGTCATTTCGAATCGAATGAGCTATGGCACATATTTTTAGGAGCTTTATTTCTATTTAACACGTTTTTGAACTTGTTGACTAGACTATTATGGCCCTTGATTTTTTAAGTACAAAATATGTATTTGGCAGCTTTTATTTTATTATTTGTGTTTTTTTTAAATTATTATGTCAGATATAAACACCATAATAAGTCAAATTTCATAAATATTTATCTACAGTAATATATTATGTATCTTGTTCTAATAAACCTATGTACCTTAAATAATTATATTAATTTCTACAGATAATAAATGTCAGGCAAGTTTGATATGACAAACGACCCACACGATCGTATGTATATGATATTAATTGGCAATTAACTTATAAATTTGAATAATTATTTCAAACGATAAGTAAATTAGGTTATATTGCTTCAAGCCAATGCTCTCGCGAACCTTATTATTTATAATATGTCCAAAAATAAGGAAGAAAAAATAAGTTTAACGAAATCAGTAAACTTTGCTCAAAATTAAAGTATATTTTGCATTTTTATAAGCATCAGTCAAAAGTCTCAAACACTCACACATTTTTCATATTGATCTAAACAGATTAGAAAGAGTTATACTTTGTAGCTGGAGTTTAAAAATTGTAAATGTCGAAAGAATTAAATGTTTAAATTGTTGGAAAAATATGTTGTTGTATAAGACAAGTAGGTACCTATATCAGTCAAATATTATTTTAATAGATTCGTCGATTATGGTTAAATACTTTAATTATAGGAAGAGTACGCTCTGAACTTTCAACATTCCTGCTATCTATTTCATTAGATTGTAAATAAGTAATTATATGAAAAGAAGATTGTCTACTAGATTATTCGAGTCAGAATAATGTTATTATAATTATAAAACAACACGTTTATAATAAATTTTATAAAATTATGTATGTGACAGCTACATTTTATAACAATGTTATCAGTTATTCTTATTATATATACACGGGAATTCTTCACAAAAACAAACATTTTGAGCTTAGAATTTTGAGCTACTTAAAAATGGTTTCTATAAACTACAAACTAATATGACAACATTTATAAAAGGAACAAAATGATTTGATGAGCATTGAGTCAAAATTTAACGATGAGCCTAGTATAACTAAATTAGTATTAAAAATAATTAGGTATGTATCTGTAACATCATTATCTACTAAGAAAAAAAATGTTTATCAGAATTCCAATTTCAATTTCATAAAGTATTAATCAGATCAAAATAGCTAATGATAACAAGTGTCAGCTCAAACCCGCGAACCAACTGCAAAATAGTTTGTGCGAAGAAGAAATTGTACCATAAAAAAATGATATCTCTTATTCGCACAAGGACATGCATCAAAGACCAGCACTTAACACAAGTTTAACAATAAAGGTATAGGAAATTTGTATATTAAATTGAAATGCTTCTTGCTGTAAATACAATTTGTGACATGAAAGTGCCATAATACCTGACCAACCCGGCGCTTCTGACTTCGAAACACTCCGAATCAGCGCTTTATTATAACCAATTTAGTAGTTATTACGGAGGCGGGCTGCGAGGATGGCATTTACATTGGGCTGTGTTCTCATATCTGCTATAGAATGTCTGGCTTTTATTAACGCCTCCTCCCGACACACATCATCTTGTAGGATGCATCCAATTATTTTAGCTACAATTGTCGACGGTGGAACATGGGGATTCCCTGAAAATTTAAATTGAGTTATAACCCACTCAAGGCGTAGCAAACGTTCTTGTAATATCCAAAATATCATGCATCAGTGCATTGCTTTAAAAAAATTAAACGCACAATTTTATTGTTATGTTCTGTTTACTGAAAATCGCGTATATAAATAAATCAGTGGAAGCGATGTTCTAAATGGAATTACAAATAACAAAACCCGTTCATGCATTATTGTAATTTGTTACGGTATACCCCATTCACCTACCTTTAAGATAGTATTTGAGCAATAGCTTATAAACAAAAATATATTCTTATATTATGGTATACCAATACTAAAATGATAATATTAAACAGTGACAAGACAACATGCGCTATACAGACTATATATAGATTGTGTTGGAAAACATCGCACAAAAGCAAAACCCTAAGATTTTTTTTCTCTCTTTTTTTTAAATTAAGTATTATAAAACACAATATTTTCCGGAAAATTATGAAACATTTTACGTTAATCATATAGTGAATTAAACATTGAATGATTAAAACCGCCCGTATTTTGTATGTATATGGAGCGGCATGGCATCAGTAAATTCCATGTAGGCTATGAATTATTAATTAAAATAGAATAGTGCACGTTTTAGTTTTATAATTAGTGTTACCTACTAATTTTGGATGTATTAAAGCAATCATTCAAAGCGAACTTAACGGGGTAATTATTAAAATTTCACTTTGTTACCAAATAATATGAAGTGCAATGGCAAAGAACAGAAAAATTCACTTTTTTTTTTTTATTGGTAGCAATCATTTGGTTTTATACCCAATGCCAACAATATACGTTTTTGGCTTAAGAAAAATAAGTTGATTTTAATAGCGTTTCCCCCGAAATCTATTTATTAGGACGTTCCTTATTATTTGCCCTTCATATTTAATAACAGAAACTGAAATATTAACAATGTTTTAATAAAAAAATAAAATTATCTTAAAATATATAGTACAAGCGCGATGGCTACTTTCAGCTCACGATACGTCAGGAGTAGCATCCAACAAAGCATTATTTTTTTTGGGTGAAAACATACTTTATCACAACATGATTTTTATAGTCTTTACTAATAATTTGCAGGACGATTTTCAATCTATAACCAATTTCAACATAACTATCAAAACGTCACATAACATTTTTAAAATTGCCATATTATAATGGTTTTTACCAAAAAAGTTTTCCTCAATGAGACGGCAATGTTAAAACGATCTGTAGTTCCTTGCAGCACAAGATAATTTTGTAGAAACTTCAATTAATTTAATCGGTTATTTTTAAAGTTAATAAAAATGTATATACATACATCGATTTTACTCCAAAAACTTAATCATTTAAAACGACTAATAAATAATCACGGTGTACATAACACTCTTTACCTACTGTTAAAGGAATGGCATATATTTCAGGAGCACCTTAGTGATGAAAGTAGCAATCTACCCAAAAAGCAGTGGTTAAAACAAGGACAATGTGTTTCAGTATTAATAATTAGTTAAGTATGTACAGTGTCAATGCATACAGATAGCGCACAATTACTATTAGCGTACAGCGCAGCGTTTAAAAGTACTTTGTATGCATGGCTTAAATTGGTTTGTACTGCATTTAGCAACGCGCGCACTATGTGATATTATTATAGTTATATGGGAAAATTTATTAAATATGTACAAAACTGGCAACACATGTATTTTGTTTTTTATATACTATTCTTGTCCTACTACTATTGTTTCATGCTATTTCCAATGATGTTCATAGCCTTTGCGCCCAAATATATATATATTTTTTTGAAACTAATTGTTAGTCACTAAAAATAAAAAAGGAAGGAAGGAAGGGAATAGTGGAAGGTTATGGGGGAGACCTTTGCCCAGCAGTGGGATAATATAGGTTAATATAAAAAAAAACTGATTTATATGTATACAAGATTGAAATGAATGAAAAGTGTGATTTGCAACTGTGCAGTATATCTATAATAGTAGAAGATCAGAACCTACATCGACCTTCACTAGCTGTAAATTATATTCAGAGTCTAAGTATAAAACGTATAGAACGTCCAGCTGTTGGGTTGGACCTGAACGAACTACTGGGTTGCCAGGTACAAAAAGGTGAGTAGATGACAGTTACTTTCACTTGA
Organism: Nycteola revayana; assembly: GCA_947037095.2. NCBI lineage: Eukaryota > Metazoa > Arthropoda > Insecta > Lepidoptera > Nolidae > Nycteola > Nycteola revayana. The sequence goes on from OX344847.2 coordinate 9,542,953, forward strand.
TTGGATAATATATACAAAATTATAACATAATACGACATAAGCGCTGTTTTTTGCGTTAATTTCATTTAATCTTTTTAACATTTCAATATTTTTAATAATATTTTTTTAAAATAGATTTTATAGCCTACCTATTTTTAATATATTTTCTAATATTACTTAATTTATTATAAAAGATGTTTCATTCTAATATCAGCCGGTGAAGGTCGCAATGTAGGTTCGGATCTTAGACTATGACACATCAATTTGATAACTTAATGAACATAATACAGGTCGTATAACAAGTAAATATATCCTTATTAACGAAAGTAAAAATATAGCCCTACGCAAAATTTTTAAGTGACTTGACATTTATATAGTGGAGATTTTTTTTATGCAGTTTTTATCTATATACTAATATTATAAAGAGGAAAGTTTTGTATGTAAGTATGTTTGTAACGTATAGGCTCAAAAAGTACTAGACCGATTTTAAAAATTGTTTCACCATTTGAATGCTACAATATCACTGATTAATATAGGCTATATTTAATTATGAAGTTTCCACGGGAACGGGAGTTACGCAGGTGAAACCGCGCGCGGGAAGCTAGTTTTTTATAATGGCGAGAGAATCCTGCAATGTGATTACACTTTAATTTAAATCTGTGTAGGTACCTACATAAATTTTGCTTACGAAAACCAGATCATTAACCTACTAGCGAAATGACTATTAGACGGATGTACTGCGTTATTAAATCACGTGGCTGCGTGTGTGTTATGACCGCATAATATATCATTTATTCATAATAATATTATACATATTTATTATACTATATTAGTGAATATCAAAGTCAGATAAATATAATATTTATCAACAACGGAAATTCCTGCTGCACATGATTTTACGCGGTTTATAAATAATTCCGGCTGAAATTAAATCGCCAGTAGTTACTCCCAGTAACTACTGGCGATTTATTTCAGCCGGAAATTAAACAAAGTAGGTATTTACGAATATTATAAAACTAGCTTCCCACGCCGTTTCTACCGCGTAGCATTCGTTCCCGTGGGAACTCCATAATTAAACTTAACCTATGTTATTCCTGAATAATACGTTATCCAGAAGTAACATAATAATGTTAAATATAAAGAATTTTTTAAATGGGTGTACTAGTTCCGTAGCCTATCCAACTAGCAAAAAGTGGTTTTTATACTATCCTAGAACCATCATTTACCTAGGACTATATGAGACTTATATCCACATATAAGTCGCGAAAAGGGCCCACTGTATACTTTTACTTATAACGTACTAGCTTCCCGCGCGCGGTTTCACCCGCGTAACTCCCGTTCCCGTGGGAAATTCATAATAAAATAAAGCCTATGTTCTTTCTCAGGCTCTAGACTATATCTGTACCAAATTTCATTTAAATCGCTTCAGTAGTTAAGGCGTGATTGCGTAACAGACAGACAGACAGACAGAGTTACTTTCACATTTATAATATTAATATATAAAATATATGAATATATAGTAAGGATTTATATTAGACCGCTAAAATGCCATATACGCCTATATTGCTCCTGTGATTGAATTATGTCAATGCAATTACTCCTGTTAATCTCAATATAAACAAGTAAATTATAGTAAAAAAAAAAAAAATATACGCGCCTAGAAATGCTTCTATAAGCTCATTATTGTGAACAGTCAAGTGAGTGTATCGGACATAGTTCTGATCTGTAAAAAATATTTTGAACATCTTGAGTATTTATATGAATCAGAATTTATTAATTTCAACCATAGTAGAAAAACAAAATGTTTGTTGTGAAATTGTTAGACTTATAGCTTTTTCGTAGGGGAACATGAATTTTCTGTGAAATCTAGCATGGTTTTATTAAACATTTTAAAGCGCCGCTTGAAATTTGCTGATTTACATTTTAGTATTAATTAATATTACATTAATATTATGAAGGCAGCTGCCATTTTCTTAGTAAGCATTTCCAAGTGTGACATAGTGCTAAAATAAGTATTTTTAGCATTTCCAAGTGTGACATAGTAGGTACCAATATAAGTATATTGGTTCTATATTGGGTTATCTCAAAACCGAAGACGATTCGCCATTGTTACCGATTAGGGATTAATATTTATAGAATAGTAAAAAAAAAATTTTTACGTTTGTTCTACTGAAAACTGTCATAATTTTTTTTCAAACATTTGGTCAAACCGTTGTGCCAATAGAATTCGCGATAGGTAAGGCCTTCACCAGTTATTTAAAAAAAATCGGTGCTCACTGCGGTTAATATTTCTTTTTATGTTTTTTTTTTACTTTTCTTTTTAAAGATCCACTTTTTTTAAACCGCTTCCACTTATTTAAATCTATTTTTAAGGTTCCGTAGTGCACAAGGAACCCTTATAGTTTCGTCATGTCCGTTCGTCCGTCCGTCAGGGCTCGTACTCCGCCGCCGTAAAATATAAGAAAAATATATTTTTTCACCCCCCCCCCCCCCCTCCCATACAACCCATGTAGGGTTGGAGAAGTCTCTTGAAGTGCAAAAAGACTGCATTGGAACTATGTAGACAAACCCCCCAGTCTCGAGATAACCTTATACAAAGTTAAAATTAGAGTATCGGGGGGGATACTCCTTGACTATCGAAGATTATTACAATAATTCTGATAAAAATGTGATACATACTAGAGGTATATAAGACATTTTTATAGTACGTACTTTCAACTAAAACTATAGCGGACTCGGTATCATAAAAAGATATTTTAATACAACTCTAGCAACTTATGTTGTTACTACAATAATTTCAAAATAAACTTTTACTTTATTAATTCAAAACATAGGCATTTTAGATATGCATGGCTGCGGAACCCTGTTATTTTATTCAATATTTGTAAACAAACTGTTGTAATCAAAATGGCTGATGTCAAATCTTACAATAGAATTTGCAAAACTATATAAAGCGTGTTTTCGCCTGTACTGGTCGTTACAAGCAAAAGTGTGGAATGCCTATATAAATATTTCTAGGATTAAAACGGCATACGATAAATCTAAAATAAATAAATAAAGAGAACATTTTATCCTACCGAGTGCTGTTATAATCTTTGTGATTGATTATTTTTAAAACGTGGATATGAAATTAACTTATCAGTTACTTCTAAGGTTATGTTAAACCAAACCAGATACATAAATGACTTACAGTAATTTAACTTTAATTTACTCATATTGGCCACAACATATAAGCTTATATGAGGCTATAAGTAAAAATAACAAGAGTGATTGCTCCTCAGTGAATATCTTCCTGGTACATAATCCTACAGGAGTATTAAGATTTAAATGGCCCGCAGATGTTATCTTATAGGCGCATATAAGTCTGACTTACCGGAGTAATTACTCTTGAGTGTAATTACTCTTATTTCATGCTTTAATAGGAGTCTTGATCCTATATTTGTCAGGAAATATGATCCTATATACGGATATAAGTACAAAAACAGTATGTATTTATGCTGTTAAAAGCGTAGTAGCAACCACCAAAACCTTCATCGGAGCTTTATAAGTCCACGTAGCATTATAAAATCGCTTTCCAGGATTATTTTGCTAGTTGGGTATTCAATACAAACAATCAAATCGTTCCTATTTATAAAATCGGTACGATTTCCTGGCTTTGCAACTGAGTTTGAAATACACGATATCAATAAATATTGTATTTGAAAATGTGTTTAAATTAAGAGTAAGTAACTCTTAATTTTCAATTTCGGTCAACACCGAACACCGAACGATAACTATTATTTTCGCATATTTTCGACAATCTTTGACCCTAGGTCCTAGTCCTAACGTATACCTACAAATTATTATTCTTACTTACTTACATACATTACTAACATATTTTTTACAAAGTTACGTTTTATCGCATAGGTTTAAGTGTAGTAAGTATTATGGTATATTGTATGTACACCCTTAACACAAAATCGAAGTAATTTTAAACTGGACGCAAGTATGCGAAACAGAACTAACTCACATGATAAGTTTTGTGATATTTTAAATTTTCCGCCCGCTAAGGTAGTTTTCAAATATAAGTTGAAACTACATTATAAAAAATACATAAAAATACATGATTTTGAAACATACCGTGCACTTAGACCAAAGGTTTGGGTTGGTTCTGATTTGCATAATTTCGCCCAACTCTAATTTTAATGCAATAGTTAAATCGATTTATATTGCTATTAAGCTTCATTTCCATGCTTCGCAGCCGATAGCAGCCGCATACGACTCACGCGCCGCCGATGCGACAATAATAATAAATTATTTTTTTCAGAGTATGAAAAGTATGGCACTGGGTCGCGGTCTGTCGCAGACATCGAAGACGGTGCCATACTTTAGCCAGTCACACCATTTATTGCGTGCGACTGACATCGGCCGCCATGCATGGAAATGAACCTTTAATGTTAGATACTTACTGTACAGCAATCTCAGGAACTTGATATGACCTATGACAACTCGACATAGGTTTCATGAAACGGCAAACAGGCGTGCAGTGGTCTGTTAGTAAGGTATTAATTGTTATTACAGTTAGTTTAGTGGACCTCCACCAAATTAGTTGCAGCTTGCGTAATGAATTTTATTTGTTGCTTTATAATGTGTTCACATGATGTTTGCAATTCATTACAAATAATTACGCCAATTCACTTGATATGTGCTAGCATCTTAAAGTATATATAAGCCATCTATAGAGCGCGCCTAACAGAGTATGAACTGGTGGCACGGAACATCGTGCGCGAGTCCGACTCGCACTTGCCCGGTTTTTTCTAAAAATTTTTAGATAGGCATTCCATGTGAAAAATATTTATTCATAAACTGTATAAATTGGAAACAACATGTACAAAGGCGACTTTATATTCTCCATTATAATAATGTTCTTTATAACATCGTGTGAACACACTGTTAAAATACAAAGCTTAGCTTAATTAGAAACCTGTCCCAATAGTATCCATGTTATTCACCGAGACCCATTTCCAATGACACATAGGTAATGATATACTTTTAATTACAATCTAATAAATGTAGTTATAAATTCAGTTAGTAAATTATTTCAAATTCAATATTTTTTATTATTATATATTGACACCAATTTTCTGAACGGATCACGAACATTAATGATAAAATACGAAATTATCTAATCAGATGTCAAAACTCTTGTGAAGCATCAAATGAGTTTACGAAAGCAGCTTAACGTCGTGTTTGAAAAAATGTTAGTTAATTATTGCAACATTAAAATATTAATTTATTTTTTTTCGAATTTTACCAACATAGTGAATTATAAAAATAAATCTTACCTGTAAGCCCCCGGTATCCAAATATTCCACAGTCATGCATGCGCATGGAATGTTGTTCATTTTTTATAAAATCTTCAGTACTTATACCTTTGAGCTGCAACGATAAATATCCTTAAGTATTAAGTTAACTAGCAGATGCTTGCAACATATTTCAATATCTCTAAACAAACTTTGCCACCCCTTTTCAGGCACATAGGGGTGGAATTAAAAAAAATCCTTTCTTATAGGAAGCCTTTGTCCAAATGTATGAAGAATACAGCTTTAACATTTCAGATCTTTACGATCGGCGGTTTAGGCTGTGAGTTAATTTATCAGTGAGACATTAAGAAAAAAGCTGTTTAATAATACAGATAGACATAGCCTTCTAACATAAAGACTTTATTTAAAATTGAATCATTCTAAAATAAACATTTTGAATTACAGTAATTTCTGGCAGGGCATTTACTTAGATATCAAGGTACTATATTGATCATTTGTAGTTGTAGCACATTCTATTTTATCATTATTTTTTGTCATGTCTAATTGCTAACAATATTTTTTTTATTTCTTTCACCAATAGAAAGCTGTATATACCTTTGAAGGAACTAAAAATCTATCCGGTATTCTCTGCAGCTTCTGTTGTTTTTCACTTGGTCCAAATCCCAAAGCCAAGAGAACTGACTCGGCATCAACTTTACGTGCTCCCAACACATTGAGGACAGAACTGCCACTGGATCCACTTCCATCTGACTGCAAATTAAAGTAAATTGAATGTATGAAATTGTGTTTCAATACAGCAGCTTGTACAAACAAGGAAGGTAATTTATTATAGACAGCTTCCTTGTTTGATATTGTGTTTAAGTTAATGTCATAGTATTCTATATATAACAAACAATGTTATTGGGCACATTTCACATGTAACAATTTCGAAAAACTAAAATATTATTTTCTGAAAACAAAGATGAAAAAGGACTTAATAGATATCCTTATACATAATTCCAAGGACAGGAATAAATTACCTGAAGTGAATGATCTCTGAATAATGGATTTTTAAGTTTTGGTGTATATCCCTCTGACTGTATTGAGTTGTCTCGCTGTAGTTTTTTCACATTACTCTTCTGTGGGGTGCTTGTCAACAAACTACTGTCAAGGGATTTCCTCTTCCATGTGTCTTTAAACTGTAAAGTGTCTAAATTGTGTTCTTCTTTTGGTGGAGTTTCTTTATTTGGTTCTATGACTGTGTTGGCTGTAAGTGTGTCCTCTGCTTTGCTATCATCAGACTTTGGTTCAGTAACTTTAACTTCATCATTGATATTCTGTGGAGGTTCTGCTGTAGAAGGGTCAGTAGGGAGGGAATCCAGCCACTGCTGGACAGGACTGCTGCGTCTCATGTCGTCTATCACTCCACTAAGCCAACCTCTAACTTTTCTCTCTATTATTGTTGAAACTGACTCATTGAATGAATCTACAAATTGTAATAGTTATCATAAATAGTTATTATTTCTTATTATATTGTAATACTTAATAATTTCATTTAATACTGATTGTGTATAACAATAGGTAAGTTTGTATTAGACTAGGTACTGATATTTGTGTAATTTAGTACATTGTTTACAATAAGCCAATATAAAAACAAAATGGAAAATAATTTTGATACAAAATAATTAGTGTTGAGTAAACAATAGGATGTAGATGTTGTTGTTTATGGTGTCTACACTAAATAACATAATGTTACACTACGTAAAATCAGCTGGTGACACCGACCTTGCTTAGGATCCATCTTCAAGGAAACGCTGCATGCGATACGAGGAAGTTAATGAATTTTACGTGCAAGATGCATTCGATGCTCACAAACACATGTCGATAACAAGTCTCAAAGAGGCAAATTAACTACGATAAATATAATGTTACTTACTCAGAGTATCACTTGTTGAGTTTCAAAACTCTGATTGAGGTAGGAAAGGCACTGTCAAATGACAACCTAAGTTTAACGAGCAGCACACCAGATAATTGTTACCTTGTAATCGTAAAAATCTATTATGAAAATATCTAAAATGGCAGTTTTGAAGCACTCTTTTGCCATCCACGAAATACTCCATGAACTAACTATTCACAATTATGATGACAATACATGAACTTTGACATGACAACTGATGACACTACAGTGTGACATTTGTCACTTGTCACTTGATAGATTGTCCAGAACACAGACAATAAAAAACATTTTTACACGATCGGGATTGGCTCCGAACTCTTATGGAGATTGATCAACTTTTTGCTGATCTGTTTCCAAACCTCGAACCACCGTTCGATCGCCGAAATAAAACATGAGTTTGACCTGTTTGAATCCTTAGCGACTAGAATTTCGATAATTGCACACTGTGTTGCGATATTACGAAATTTCATTTCGTAATTTTAAGAATACACAAAGCTTGATAGACTATTCCTATATGTTAGATTGCGATAAGCATACGTTATCAGCTTGCGGGTTAGTTGAAGGACTACCTCATAAAGCACGCTTAACCTTTGACTCCGATTGTTATAATACCGTACTATCATATAATAATATGTGTTGATGGTGATGGTGATACCAGGCAACAAGCATCAGCGTTTCTTTGTGTGTTATGTCATAATACTGTAGTGGACCTGCCTGCCAAATGTGGTGATTAAATCTTCGTAAGGGCTCCCCATGTTTACGTTTCCCGTGTGCTGCTTTTTCACAGCGTATAAGCATTGCAATTACTGTCTGGGAACGTTTCACACATTTCGTGTAGATATTTTATTAGTTAATTCAGTTCAGATTTCCTACTTTTAATTGTAGATACATATTATAAGTTATTTACTAAAAGTTTTGAGTTAACAATGTTGTTGTTAGGTTATTATTTGTTTTAGAAAATATACTTACATTTCACTCTATGGAATACCTACCTACACTGTTTGTTCAGAAGAAACGTTACAAAGGCTTTTTCAACCGTTCTTTGTTTGTTTTCACACAAACAAAGAACGGTTAAACTATGAATAGCTATCCGTGATTTATTCAAATGACTTAACCTGAGCGGGAATCCAACCCACAATACCTACTGGGTCTCAAAAGCAACAACCTCCTCTACTAAGTTCAGTAAATATTTTGTATGTAGTTGATATGATACCATGATACACCCACAACGCCGCTGTACAACTATTGCTCAAACGTTGTCGTTGAATTTTAATTCAAGTTAATTTACTCAATATTATATTATAGGTACTAGCTGACCCGACGGACGTTATCCTGTACAACTCTATATTTAATTTAACTTTTAATAGTAGGCATCATCATCATCATCATCAGCCCGTTTAACGTCCACTGCTGAAAATAGGCCTCCTCCCGGGGGAGGGTATTTGCTTGGCAGGCGGATTGGTGACCACAGTATTATGTTGTACCACACAAGAAAATGCTGCTGCCCGTTCCTTGATATACCTACGATTATAATAGATGATGTTATAACAATCAGAACCAACGGCTTAACGTGCTTTCCGAGGCACGGAGGGTAGTCCCTTAAGCAATCAGACCCGGAAAGAAATTAATCTTAGAATTTAAACAAAGATTTCCTGTCCGGCGTGGGGATCGAACCCACGACCTCCGAGATTTAAATTGAGCCATTATTTATTATAGCCTACGCTACGGAGATTGTCCGCTAAACTAACCGTGGTGTGCACTAAGAGCAGTACTCATTCTGACAGTGTTATGTCTAACGCCTAGGTACATTAAAAAAGTGTATTATAGGTATTGTCAAAAGCGCTAAGATTTCATTTTAATATATTGGTTAAGTATTTTTAAATTTTCTTATTATACGCACAATTTTCTAATTTTTTTCTTTCATAAGAATTCAAAAAAAGAAAATTGGTCCAGCCGTGATGCCGTGACCAAGGGAAGAAATTTTGAAGCGGAAATCATGGCATTGAATGACAAGCCTCCTAGACTTAAACCTAGACCTAACTATATAAAAACCTACTGATCAGTGTGGTACCTACTCGTACTTACTGCATTCATACTTTCTTAGGTTTTTGCCTTTGATATTTTAACATGTTTATAAATACTTACTCTTATATTAATATACAGAAACCACTTCAAAATAATGAATAAATTTAAGTGGGAGTCCACTTTCAGATGTATCATTGTTGTGTATATTTTGGCATAAAGTCCTTATTTTTACGTAGATTCAACAAAGATTTTGTATGAGATTCAACAAACATGTTGAGAATGACGGGATTTTTGGTCTGACATATGTAGTTAGCCCCGTGGCTTTTGCTACTTCACCGGGCATTTAGGCGAGCAGAGCTCCAGCCTAGATAAATGGTTTAAACACTACAAACTAAGCAACCTGCTCGAGAGGGCGTCCCCTGTGGGACTTGGACCTCGGCTCAGGGCGGTCACTGACGGGGAGAGATTGAGGGATTATGGCTCTAGTTTTTTTAGGGCGGCTTTGTGCAACTGTCACTCTACTTTACAGTTCGCGGGCCTCTCGGACTTCGGGTCTACGAGGGCATCGGAAGGTTCTTAGCAAACTAAGGGTCGGAGTGCGAGGGCGGACGCATCGCGTTCGCGGGCGCGTGTGTAGTGGTGCTAGTTTCCCTCAGTCTCTGTACTGCTAATTGGTGAGTTTTTATCACGTCGGCCGGGTCGTCAAGAACGCCCCGAGGCCGACGGTGTTTACGACGCTTTGTGGGCAAAGGCCTATAGTCAGATGCTGCAACAACCAACGGGTTTGGGTGCTGAGCCGCGGATTCAAAGAAGCGTTCGACGCCTCTTTCATCCACTGCTTGATGGACGGCAGTTGGAGATCAGAATGTAAGTTGCGATTACGAATGAACCACGGTGCCCTAGTGGCAGGTCGAGTGAATCTAATTTGAACAGTTTGTAAGTGGTACAAACTGCTAGACGCTGCATGAGCGAATACGGTGCTCGCGTACGTCATAATCGGCCGTATACACGTTGTATAAATCCTAACCTTGTTATCAAGTGATAGTTTACTGCGTGAATTTAAAAGACCGTGTAGGCGACTGAGCGTAAGTGAAGGCCCGTGCAAGAACAGTTTCTGCGCTCTGAAGTTTAGCTTTCGGTCAAGGATTACGCCTAAGTACTTGGCTTGCCGTTCCCGAGGGATTGGTTCGCCGAACATCTTGACCAGTGAAATGACCGGTGGACTGTTGAATCTCGAGAAGAGTACAACGGCACTCTTTGTCGGATTGACTTCGATTCTCCACTTTCTGAACCATTTGTCTAAGGCATTTGATGCGAATTGTAGAGCGTCGTGAATTGCGGTAGGACTGCGGCCCGAGTAGTATAAAGCAGTATCGTCCGCGAAAAGTGCCAGATGGGCTTTCTTGGGTTTCGGGATGTCACTTGTGTAAAGCGAGAACAGGAGTGGCGAAAGTACTGAGCCTTCTGGCACTCCTGCTTGGATCGGGTGAGGGGAAGTAAAGAGACAGTTGCTTAAAAGTAACCGAAAAGTCATTATATCCTAATCACGACAGGGGGCGCCCTATTGGGCAGGTTGCTACGTTGCTTCTAGTTTGGACTTGAACACTAGTACGCGACACATGACAAGGTGTATACCATACACCATATGTCTACCATCAGAAATGTGACAACATATATTTACTTAATAAACTTTTGTTCCACAGATTGCTTTCTCGACAAACGACGAGAACGAAGAACAAGCTATTTGGGTGACACTACTAGCTCGACAAACTACTATAGTACGACTCTACAGCGCTAATAACGGGACCCAGACTCAAAACAACTATTCGTCGTTCACACATAATTATCCCGGGTGGGAATCGAACCCAGAACACCAGGTCTCAGAGGCCACTGCCGTAACAACTGAGCCACCGTTGAAATTATAATATCTATCGATGCTTGTCAGTGTTATAGTTTATCGAGAGAAAGTTGTGGCATACTTTCGTTCGTCGATCAAGAGTTCCAACGCCCTGTCGTTTGTTAAGAATACAATCTGTCGCACTAACATTTGTCGAGTTAGTGTAGGTACTGTCAAACCACTATTGGTCAAAATATCATACTGTCACCTTAACATGTAGTACCTACTATACCGTCTTTTTGTTTACCGCAACCATAAGACGAACTCGTAAAACACATCAAAACACAAATTTCCAAATATCAACACTTTTACTTTTATAATATCAAGTATCAAGCTAGAGTATCTAATTATAGCAATACCTAGTTCTTGACCAGAAAATTTATAAGGAATTTAGTTTGAAACCATTTTGTTGCTAACTGCAGCATCGCGCTATATCCGCCTCATACAGTAGGTATATTTACTACACCTATATACACTGTCAAGTATTATAGTAGCGCTTAATGCGGTCGCCAAAACTGCGATCTCAAATACGATTTATGGATGCAGATTATTTTTTTAAATATTGTGCTCGTGCCTCAGGCACACATTTCAGCTGTCCTACATACAGACTGCACAAAATATATTATTTTACCTGCAGTGCAGCAAATAAATAAGTACCTACCTATGATAGTGCCCAAAATATATATGGTAGACTTAAGATGCAATAAAAGGCTTTGTTATTATAAATAAAGAATATTTATTTTTCTATAAACACATTATTTCCTTTTTTTATTATTTTATCATTGGCACACATCATTATAAATCGTGGGTCGCATTGGGCTTTCGTCAACGAAGTCGAAGTGCATGGATGGAGATGTGTTCAGCATCAGAGCGCGTCGACGCGCAGACGAAGTGCCCAGCACGCACGCGGCTCCGTAGCTAAACAGTTTGTGCATCGAGGTCTTTTAGAGATTACGTTAATCGCTAAATCACATTTGGACACTAATATACATGTATAACTACTTTCAACAAGTGTCAATATTGAGCAGTACGAGGGGGGCCGCGGGAGCGCGCGGCACGGAGCCTGCGTCACGCCGTTCCGTAGACGCAGTCCCCGCGGCGCGCGCCCGCCGTCTCCTCGCCCGGCAGCACGGCGGCGCGGCGCCACTGGTCGCGCACACGCTCCACGTGCTGCAGCACGCGCACCACATTCATGCCGGCCAGCTTGCGCACGTCCTCCTCGCTCCATTCCGGGTCGCGCAGCAGCTCGGCCAGCAGGTGCGGGTAACGCGACACATCCTCCAGCCCCTCGGGAGGTGCGTCGATGCCGTCGTAGCCGGCGCCCAGGCCTACATGCTCCACGCCGGCCACTCGGCGCACGTGGTTGATGTGCGCGACCACGTCTTCTATAGTTGCTCGCTCCCCACAAGTTACTAGTTTTGCATAAAAATTTATCATGACTACCCCTCCGTTTGCAGCGATCATGCGTAGCAGCTCGTCGGGAACGTTCCTACTAGAGTTACAGAGAGCCGCGGCTCCTGAATGCGAAAAAACTACAGGCGCTTGAGACATTTCTAATGCGTCTCGAGCTGTCTCTTCACCGGCGTGTGATAAATCCACGATCATACCGAGACGGTTCATTTCCCGTACGACGGCTCTGCCAAATTCACTAAGTCCTCCAGAGGTTCCAGCGGCACGCGCCCACCTCGTATCGCACGTATGCGTAACGGTAAGATAACGAGCACCGAGTTGGTAAAACGCACGTAACACTGCTAGAGAGTCACCCAGAGCGTGTCCACCTTCCACACCGATAAGAGAAGCGATTCGACCATCACGATGCGCTTCTAGAAGTTCTGCCGCGTCTGTAACTAACGCTAAATGCGCAGTGTTCAAATCTACTATACGCTTAATAACGTCCATTTGTTCTAGAGCTAGTTGAACTGCGTCACGATCTCTTGCACCGCACGGCACATAAGCTGACCAAAACTGAGCACCGACCTGACCGAGCCTCAAGCGCGGAATATCTGTGTGCGACCAGCGCGACCGCGCCCAAGGTTCGATCGCATCGAGGCCGGCGCTCAAGTTGAAGTCGCCTATTTTATTGTGTAAAAATTTGCGCACATTCCATGCTAAGTCATTGTGACCATCGACCAATGGGGAGTCTCGTAGCATGCGGCGTATAGTGGTGAGGCGCTGTTCCGGGGTAGCGCGACCGCCGCCCCCAAGAGCGAGAGGCAACGCCAGAGCGGCACCGAGAGCGGCCAGCACGACCAGTGCCGCAAGGGCGATGCGCCACCGCGGCCGGCGCGGCATTGGCTTCTCATCCGAGCTGCCCGAGGCGGACGCCGAAAGCGAGTCGGGTGCCCAGCGCCCGCATCGCTCGGCGACGTCCGGAAGCGGTCCTGGGAATGTCATGCCTTCTGGAACAGCAGCCTGCGGACAATAACAATTTGGTTAGATGACTGATTTACTAAAAAATTAAAGGATTTTTGTTGAAGCTCCTTTAAACTTACAAATATTCAGCGGAAATATTCAATTCGAAATTGGGATAAGTGGTTAAATTTTTCATGGTGCTTTTCATACTGTTTGAAGTTTTTTACCAAATAATGATGGAGCATTAAATTGTTGAGCGGGTTGTTACTTGCACCATGCTTAAAAACTAGTTTCTTGCAATAAGTACCTCGGTAAACCTAGTATTGTAGTCAAGAAAATACGAACTACGTATGTGTACGTAAGTATATGTGAGAGTCACGACGACGCGCGCCGTCTGCCTTTATCCTACATCATGTTTCCTGATTAAATATAATCTTGCCGACGCGAGCCGGTTAAATAACAATGGATTCAAATGACTGACACATTTATGTTACCACGGCAGGCAAGCTGGCTACATACCTACCTAATACGAGTAAGTATGTATATAGGGATACATATTTTGTAAACACACACAGGTGTGTTTTATTTAGTAAAGATCGCACTTATGAAACGCTTCTCATGTAGGTATTAAGAATTACTTGTTTGTTACTTATATGCTTACATGGTATGTATTGTATAAAGAAAATAAAAATATAGGTAAGTAAATTAGATCCCATGTTTATAATGTTAAGTTGCATGAATTGAGCTCCTACCCAACCAAGCATACGTTTAGTTTTAAATGTTCTTGTATTTGTGGTGGAATGGTAAACACGACAACGGGGAGCTAATAAGCAAAATATCTTGACCAGAAAGCGTCTGGGCAAGATATTTTGCTAGCAGTTGTGTTTCTAGCACATTACAAAAATATGGGTATTTTTACTCGACTGCAAGAAGGGGTGTTTTTTCCGCGTATGTTGCATGTTTGTAAATTTATTTATTCCCATGTATCTTCCAAATGCCTGGATTTTAACAATAATAAATAAAATGTTTTGGTTGTGCAATAGTTATTTTTAGGTGATTGGAAAACTAGGTGCATTTTCGAATTACTATTAGATTTTTTGGCATAGGTATAAGAATGCTTAAGGTCAGGTGAAGTAGCCAAAATCTCGTGACTAATGACCGTTGCTCCCGATTGTTATAACATCATCTATAATATTATAACAAGCTTATACCAGGAGCGGGCGGGCAGCAGCGTTTCCCTGTGTATTACATTATAATACTGCGGTTACCATACCGCCTCCCACGCGTGGTGACTATGACAAAAACATTCCCTCGGGAGGAGGCCCATGTTCAGCAGTGGACGTTATACGGGTTGATGATGATGAATATATTTTATGTATTTTCAGATTTAAAAACAATGTTATAAACCACAGAGGAGACATAAAGGAAAATTTCCAACGGACATATAGACGCACGCACTACCGTAACCGCTAATGGCTGAAACGTGAAATTTGGACAGATGTTTTAATTCAAAATTCACACAAAGAAGGGATTATATATAAATTAACCCTAAAATGATGGAAGACGAGTTGCATGTTTGTATGGAAAAAGTTTTTTTTTTTTACTAAATTTAGGCTTACGTTTGACCATATTCTCACTTTATGGAAGGCGAAGATAAGTCCTAAGATGATACCTAGGGCGTGCAAAACCGGAAGGTCTTCAAAACCGGTTTTGAATTTCGGGTTTGAGGCCCCAAAACCGGAAACCGGTTTTGGCAACAATTTTATATTGTTTTTATAGAATAATTTTAACAAGAAAACAATATTCTGAGATACCCACAAACTCTAGAAAATAAAACAAATTGTATTATATACCTCTTTTTAATAAACCATTTATGCCTAAGTAAACCACATTAATACTTTGAATAACGTAATAATAATAAAATAAAGATAGATTTTTAAACAACCGAAACATATTCATCATCTTAAGACACTAAACACAACCTCAATTACTATACGTCTCTTTCTCTCTTTAATTAATAACTAATAACAACATTATTAAAGGATTCTTAATTGACTATAAAACGAGATCAAATCAACTGCGTAGTTATACTAATTTAAATAAACAATAATCATTTTTTTCCAAGAGACCGCTGTTCTGGGTAATGTGTTCTTAAGAAAAGAAGTGTATCTAACAGTTTATCGGATAGCGTACTTCTTATTTTGTTACAAAAGTACCCAGCACTCGAAAACGCCCTCTCACTCTCAACACTTGTTGGTAGTACACACATCAAATAGTTGTAAGCTTCTGTGAGATACATACCCCGATGCCCTGCGCTTTCATACATGGCTTGCTCTACCTTTATAAACCTTGCAAGGTCGAAATCGGAATCAGACCGATTCTTGGGAGCTTTCCTGCATTTATCCAATTCCTTATCAAGCTTCTCTTGAAGAGTTAGCTCATCAGCTATAACTTCAGCGTTAGATGATGACGATAACGTTGGCGCGGACCGCTCGGAAACAACTAGGGGGATGGTATCAGAGTCCTTGGGCTTATATTTTAGCTTCTGCAATAAATTTGTAATAGTATCAGATATTTCAGCACCATTGGGTTTGGGAAATGTATCATCGTCATCGTGTGTTGAGAAATCGTGTAAATAGTGCAAGACACCAGCTAACAGGAGACGCCTTTGCTTAATACGACTTCTCAAGTTCATCGCTAGTTTGAAGCTCAAAACACTGTTTTGTTCATCAAGTTTCTTGATCATGTTCATTGTTTGAAAAAAGTTGTTTAAACCAAAATGTAAATATGTAATTCAAAACCGGGAAAACCGGAGTTAACTCCGGTTTTGTCTTTCAACCCCGGTTTTCAAAAATCGGTAAAGGTGAACGGCAGGCTTATATGGGAATTTCGTACCGCTAATAAAATTTAATGTTTTGGGATACTTTTTGTTTTAATTGGTACTTATTATGATAGACAAGCCCTTTTTAAATTCTTAGATTTTTAGAAGTTGGGATATAAAAGTTATAACCAGTTTGTTTTTTGAGGTTATGTACTAGTTTACCAATGTAGATTGTTACCTATATAGGCACATAAACATTGTTTTGACAGATTTTCTTAACCTGTCAATAAATAATTGCCATATAAACGGAAAAAGTATTGACAACGAAAATCATTCCTATCATTAAATCGTTAATTATTATGAATATATGCAACAATTATACGTTTTTAGATATAGTGTAAAAGTGTTTAATTATAATTAATGTCATTTCATTTTCGACATAATTAATATGATTACGATATTTGTGTTATTTTGAAATAACTGCGTTTAGTTTACGATTGTATTACGTTTAATTTTTTATTTTTTTTATTCATATTATTATTTATTCCAAAGTTCTAAAAATAGTACACCTACATGAAATTAAGTGGCTTAGTTGCCTTAATATGTGGTACAAATTTTATAACAGAACAACAAAAAAAATATGCGGTACGAAATCTGCCGTTCACCTGTTCACTTTAGTTTTAAAGATGTCCAGATTATACCGTTCCGGAAGAACTGACCCCGGCAGACAATTCCACTCCTGAGCATTATGAAAGAAGAAGCAAATCGCTTTGTTTGAAGGAATTGAATTGAAGGAATGTCTACAACAAAACAGTGAAACCGCTCGCCGCGCCTAGTCGTCCGGTGATGGAAAGATGAAGGGGGTATCAGGTTATGCAGAACCTCCGCACACTCCCCGAAATGTAGCCGATAAAAAACCGGGAGGCAGGCTACTCGTCTACGGTGTTCGATGCTCAGAAGACTTGCCACTACAAGTGAGTTATTGCTTATGACTCTCTTCATGAATAAGCTTTAAATTAGCAACGATTTTGATTAAACCTGAGATTCATAAGCTTAAAAACATACACTTGAATACGTGTTTCAAAGTTTATTGGAATTCACCCATATATTTATCAATATACAAAATAGGGATGGAAAGTTTCTATGGAAAATATTTAAAATCTGCTTCAATTTATATGAATTTATTATCCGAGCTCCTTAGTATACCTAAATAACAGAACAAATAATTTCCGGTTCTTTGAAAAACTTCATCAGGGGTAGTAAAATAGGGGTTAATATACAAAGGTATAAAGACAATATTAAACAATGATTTAGGCTCCATAGCTAAATTAGATTTAATATATTTATTTATCATTAGAATACTACGTTATCCAGCAGTGATATAGGCTATATTTAAATATGAATTTCATACGGGAACGGGAGATTCCCAGGTGAGCCGGAAAGCTAGTATTGTTATAAATGCTAATATAATATGCACATACGCTATATCTATACTCATTCAAAACACCAAACTATAAATCTATACAGCTATGTCGTTCATTGACTTTTCATAGCTATTCGAAGGGGAATTGTAAGCGTTCATATCAGTCGATTGAGGCGTGACAATAATTTGCCGCGTGTTCAATTATGCACGGGGCACACACAGTTAGAGGAGCTGGGGGGAAGGGGGAGGACCGTATGCTTCAATAGCTTCTGACCCATTTACAGAGGCAACGAGAGGGGCCCCAGCCTGGATTTCAGTCTTAACTGAAAAACTTTATTCAAGTTACGATGCTCATTTTTGTTGGTGACAAAAGTTCAAAGATTGCTTTATGGTGAATATGGATTTGTTTCTTTTTATTTGTTGATACTGTTATGATTACTTTTATTGAAGTGCTATAGTCATTTGTGAGTACTTATTTATAATAATAAATAGGTCGCTTTTAGCTGCTTAGATTTGTAAAAAAAGTGTTAATAACTTTAAAGATGATTTATTTTGAATACTATCGTACACGTTAAGTTAATATCATGTTATTAATTAAATCAATCCATTCAAATATTTTGGGCTGCTTTTGCTTTTCTTTATCGGACGGACATATAGTCAAGATCCAGGGCTCCAGCTTAGTTATATGATTAAAAAAATACAAACTAAGCAACAAGGGCCATTCTCACTCAAGTAGCTAGCTTACGCCTAGTTTGTAGTGGTCCTGTGGAGCTAAGACCTAGACCTGCTGGGGAAATTGAGGAAAGATGACTTTTACTAGCTTGCGATAAAATATTGTAGGTATTTTATCGAAACCGCAATTTTAAAACAGACAGATTAATTAAAAATAATTAATTTTAAAATTATATTCCGATTTTCTGAAAAGTTTAATCGATGTATAAGTATAAATATACCTATATAAGCGCATAACTCCAGAATGACTTGACTAATTTGTTTAATCCATTTTTTGCTCTATTGGTAATTATGGGGATAAGGTATATCAGCGAACTATTTGGATTTCATGCAAAAGATAAACACTATTGACTACACCGATGGCTCAGTTGATTTTTCTCCTAGAGTTCTGGGTTTAATTGCCACCCAGAAAAAATGTTTGTGTGAACCACGTACCACTACTACTCACTTTGAGTCACGGTGTGCTTTCTGACTGCTTTGTGTTAGGAACCTTGTTTGTAAAATTCCCGCAAGATAGAGTATTCCAAATAAGAGAGCAGGCTTTAAAAAAAAAAAAACGCGAATTGCGCGGAATATGTAGCTGTAGCTACCTAATAGTTAAATAGTACCTATTAATAAGGTAAAGTGAGTCAGTTTCAATTGAAATTATTATAGTTCCCAGAACGCTGTATCGCTTCATTTCTAAGAGAAGGTTAACTTATAGTTCAGCTCCCGAGGGTCGAGACGTTTGCACATAATGAAAGGGGGACCAGCTAAATTACACTAACAAAGCTAATTTGTTAATGTTGAGATAGACGTAAAGACTCTTTAGTTTTGATTTATAGTTTGCGAAGTAAGTTTGAGTTAATCTTGAATGTGAAGAAGAGTTTGATATTACTTGTGAGAGTAGACACGGCGAAGATTTGCAAGCTTTAAGTTATATTGAGAATAAAATCTGACTGCAGTACTAAGTTAAATGATAAGTGAATTAATTTAGTTTAGTGACATCTAATATAAGTATAAAAGCGAAAGGTGACTAACGAGTGCAAGAAGTCTCAAATTTTGCATGGGGCATCCATTTAGTTCAGAACATAGGTACACACTAAGACGGGTTTTTGCAAAATTTCTATAGATTTAATAGTAGGGTTTACAAATTACTGGAAAATACTTCTTATTGAAATAAATTTAAATGTAGTAAATAATTTTCCCGAACAACCCTTACATAGACTCCAGACTCAGACAGAGATTCTTTAAGAGTCTTTCATTTTTATATTTAGAAACTACCCTTATTAAGTGGGAAAATAGGGGTTACATGTTTATGTGAAACTTCGTCAATTTTAGTGATTCCAAAACTACGGTTAATAAAATCAGGCAGTAAAGTTGCGAGTAATAATAGTATTTTATATTAGTAAGTATACTTATACACTTATATACTTTTTATTTATATTTAACTATTTATTACTTAAATCACGAATACAGTTTATTCAGCAACAATAATTTTCAACTAAAATACATTAAGTACTAATACACTGAGGTCTTTAGTATTTTATCATGTTGGGCGAATAATCATAGACATAGAATTTGGCGTTTCGCTTTTCGAATGCGAATAACAAATAAAGCCAGCGCGTAGCCCTTTATCCACCTGATTTGTACTATAACCATAATACCTACTCGTATAATATGGCGAATAGTTTTTCCGTTTTTTTTTCTATTTCTGTAGGTACCTAATCCCAGTGGCTCCCACGGATCACCATTTGGATATATTGGATCCCAGAATCTGAAGTTGTATTCTCCATAGCGAGTCAAAGAATTCAAAATATAAGTAACTATATCTAACTAGCAGCGCCCCGCGGCTTAAACCTGGTTACTCTGCTCCAGTGGGTCGGAGCGTGATGTTTTGTAGCCTATATGTTAATCCACCTTATAAACTATCCCTGTGCTAACTTTCCGCCGGACCCGTTCATTCATTTTTACATGAAAGAGTAACAAACATCCATCCATCCATACCCACAAACTTTCGCGTTTATAATATACCTATTGGTAAGGATTTATTTACGAACGAACGTACTTAGTCTTATATTTAATTTGTGAAAGATAAAAATGGGAACGATTTTGTTCTTTTTTTATATCACCGATTGTAAATCTTCTATTCTTATACAAATTCCCTAAATAATTCGTAAGAGGGAAACAGAGACTTTAGTAGGTTTACAAGTTTTTTTTTATTTTCACATAAAATAGCACAGGCTTCTAGCTAATCTATCTCGAGCCTTTATTCAAATAAGAACTTAATGTTACTGATTTCATCCAACAGATAAATACCTACTTGGTCGAAGATAAATAAGGTACAATGAGATCAGACCCGTAATAATGTAATCTTCCTACTTTTGATATAATTGAAATCTTAATAGTTTTTAGTCTCCTTGCTTGTGAATTGTCTTTTGATTTCCTAATTCATTCTAGATAAGATGCACGTATAATTTAGACAGTCTTAATATATTTTACAAAACGAAGCTCAATTTTTGTAAATATCAATATTACATATGTGAGTACTCACCTACTTATTATTAACTGACGACAAATGCAACCTACATAGCTTACTATACTTATTACCTACAGAAGATTGCAATTTGAGTAGTTCCACAAAAAAGTTTAAGAAAAAGATCCTACCTATTTCAAAACAAAACAATTACAACTATTTCTTTATTTACCAACAAATCTACTACATTATAGGTACCATCTACTAAAAACTGTGTACTCTTTAATTATTTATGTAGGTTTTAATTATTTATTAATAATTAAAACCTACTGAAAGGATTAGCTCCTTTTATTGTCTATAAACATTGCATACAAAGCCGTTTATAAAGCTCAAACAACACAAACCAAAAAGCGAAGTTAAGTAAACATTTACCGCACACCTAGGCTGTTCGGTTAATTAACAAATTACACTATAAAGAGAGCATTATTGGTTAAAGGCGAGGAAAGTCGTGAAAACATGGTCGGGGGATGCGGGGGGCGCGGGGGCGGGGCTGCATCGATTCGCTGCATGACACCGGGCCCTGCCAGCGAGCTCACGGGCCGCTGCTGTAACCCCCACATCAGTGTTGCCACATTCTATTTGAGAAATTTGTCTTATTGAAAAATTGGATTGGTTGAAATTGTTAATAGGAAATTTACCTTTTGTTGTGAAAATTATTTCATGGAATACTTGTTAAGTAAGTAAGTAAGTGTAGTAAAGTAAAAGTGAAGAAGTATTTAGGATGAGGTTGTATTATTAAAGTAACTATAAGTACCTACTTGACAAGGTGTTCGTTATCATATGTGAAATGAAAGCCTACGCCTTCTATGTATGTTTTGACACTGAAATCAGTAGATATTAATACAGAGTCTGTAGATATATACTTTGACACCGGAAAATAAAAAGAATCGTACTTAAGTTGATCAACTTATATACTAGTTAGTTGATAAATTAACGAGGATTCGGGTGATTAAAAAAAATAACCTAAACCAAACCAATGAATTTAAACAGGATTTATAGTGAAGTTGATTTTTTTATTTTGTTAAAACAGTTGCATAGTCTCGTTTTGTAAGGTTAGGTCAAGTACCTATTATTATAAATAAATAAATAATATAATAATTATGCGCGATCACTGAAACTTGCAACTTAATTTAACAATATGAGTAGCACGAAAGTTGATCAACTTACGATTCGTATTATTTTTCGGTGAATATGTCACCGGAAAATAATACGTACATATACACACACCAGTTTATTTATTACTTTATATTTTGTTACTGAAAAGGTTAACTTAAAATGTTTGATTCAAACTAATTTTTAATTATTTTCAGATATGTTTCCGTATTTTCTTTACGGCAACACTGATCGACATAATGTTGCGTGAAATTTGCGCCTCCATTGTTACCTTAGGTGCGACTAGCCGTCGTCCGGCCGTCAAGTCTGTGTCGGTCCTGGATGCCATGTGGACCGAGCAACCTCGCCATGCGGAATGATCGACTGCGCTTATTAACGTTTCTCTTAGAGAGCTTTACATGTAAACTGTGTAGCGGCCGTAGCCCAATGGCTATGGCGTCGGACTTGTGCTCTTGTGGTCGCCGGTTCGATCCCCATACATTTGCACTACCGACGTGAACCCACTCGTAACACAAGTATTTTAGCTTAGCATGAGGGGTTAACTGTAAAGTAAAACTCTGCTTGTTATATTTAAAAAATAATGTTTCTTACGGTTTTTTTTTTCAACCCCATTTCATGATCAAGTTTAGTTATACAGGGTTATTTTTAAAACATTAACAACCTTTCAAGAGGTGAAAGTACTGATGATAATAAGCAACATTTACTATGGGACCAACACTGAAATCGCGAAAAAAAATCATCTGTTCCATACATTTATTGTCACTTACCTCGACAAAATGTATGGAACAGATAATTTTTATCTAGGTATATTTTTATTTTATGATTATTATAGCTTGAATAGCTGCTGCTCAAATAATGAATTGAAGAGCTATCTACCGTTTTGGCGAATACGCCAAATACACGGATAAACAAACGGTCAGACTAAATGAAAAGTAGCTTAGATTATACCTTATAATATAAGCTTTATAACAGCAAATATCCCGACATAATTGGTGTAGCAGTAACTGAGATTAACCGGCACAAACAGACAGTCAGACAGACAAGCTTTTATATGACTATGTTATATCGAAAACAACTATATTATTATAAATTTGTCTATCATACGACATAATTATACACTATTGTACAAGAATTATCTACAAAATTCAGCCCGCGACTTGACCTGAATGTACCTACTTGGATATCGGAACGAAAATTTTACATAAGATTTCTAAAGGGAATAGTAAATTATTCCACGGGACGCATGACCGGGATAAAATGCAGCTTATGTGTTATTCGAGGATATGGTCGACGTGTGCCAAACTTCTGACTCTTCCATAGAAGTTAAAATGCGATTAAAAAGAAATATTAGGTATATTTGCTAACTTTTACAAAAAAATCACAAACAAATGTGCTGACATTTATTGCAGTCTGAAACTGATATCTGCATCTATAGAATCCTGATTGAACCTCTTTTTTTTTCTTTTTTGTTTAAAAGATTACTAGCATAGTTCTTTCAAAGGCTAGTAATGTTTTAAAACCAAACAAAAAAAATTGCTGTGACATACGGACGGACAGAAAGACAGACAGACAGACATGACGAATCTATAAGGGTTCCGTTTTTTGCCATTTGCTACGGAACCCTAAAAAAGGGTGGTGATTGATCCGGTTACCACAAGATCACAAGTCCGAAGCTCTAGCCATTGTTCTACGGCCGCTTAAAGCTTAGAAATTTAGACAAATAAATATCATAGTACATAAACACTGAATATCTATCTATATCTATATATATAAAAGAAAGTCGTGTTTGTTACAACACTTATAACTCGAGAACGGCTGGACCGATTGCCATGGTTTTTGATTTGTTGGATTTGTTTCTGTCCCGAATAGCAGAATACATTTTAAAAACAAAAGAAAGTCGTGTTGGTTACACTATTTATAACTCAAGAACGGCTGAACCGATTTGGCTGAAAATTGGTAGGGAGGTAGCTAAGAACTGGGAGAAGGACATAGGATACTTTTGGGTAGGGGTAGGGTAGGGTAGGGTAGGGTAGGTTAGGGTAGGGTAGGGGTAACGTAGGGGTAGGGTAGGGGTAGGGTAGGGGTATGGTAGGGGTAGGGTAGGGGTAGGGTAGGGTAGGGGTAGGGTAGGGTAGGTGTAGGGTAGGGTAGGGGTAGGGGTAGGGGTAGGATAGGAGTAGGGTAGGGTTAGGGTAGGGGTAGGGTAGGGCAGGGGTAGGGTATAAAAGTCCACCCGTGCGAAGCCGGGGCGGGCCGCTAGTTATATTAATAAATGAAGTGAACTTTTTACGAAAATTGCATGGACGCAGGAATACGAAATTTCACAACTTATAAGAAGGAGTGTAATATGCTAATTTTTTAAAATTATATTTGAATTTCGACCACTGGGCGATCACTTCACCAACTCTACTTTTGATATTTCAATAAATTTAGTGTTTTGTCTGTAGCAATAATAATTATTACCAATATATATGACTCATATGCGACAGTGCAAACATCCTTTAATAACATGAAATGTTAATAACAGGATAAGTTACAACTGACATATTGACGAACAGCACGAACAGCCGTACCTAACCTTTAATGGTAAAGGCGTAAAATTTGGACAATTGTTTTAATTCAAAAAGCGGACGCACATTAAGAAGGGAAAAAAATACCCAAGTTGCCAGTTCGTATGGAAAAATCTTTAAATTAGCAACGATTTTGATAAAACTTCACATCACTTAAAAACATTTCATAGAGTGTTTCATCATCATCATCATTTCAGCCGTAGGACGTCCACTGCTGGACATAGGCCTCCCTCATAGATCTCCAGTTGTTGCGATTAGAAGCGGCCTGCATCCACCGTGATCCCGCGGCCTTAACCAAATCATCGGTCCATCTAGTAGGTGGACGTCCTACGCTACGCTTGCCGATCTGCGGTCTCCATTCGAGAACTTTTCGGCCCCAACGGCCATCTGTTCTCTGTGCTATATGGCCTGCCCATTGCCACTTCAACGAACTAATCCGTTGGGCTATGTCGGTAACCCGCGTTCTTCTACGTATCTCCTCATTTCTGATTCGATCTCGTAGAGAAACCCCGAGCATAGCCCTCTCCATAGCTCGTTGAGCGACTCTGAGCCTGTTCATAAGGCCTATAGTAAAGGACCACGTTTCGGATCCATAGGTCATCACTGGCAACACGCACTGGTTGAAGACTTTCGTCTTCAGGCACTGAGGTATATTTGAGGAAAAGACATTGCGAAGTTTCCCGAACGCTGCCCATCCGAGTTGAATTCGGCGATTGACCTCCTTCTCGAAGTTGGACCTACCTAATTGGACTGTCTGTCCTAGGTATACATATGCGTCACCAACTTCAAGAACCGTATTCTCAACCATTATAGGGGCAGGCACAACATGGACGTTAGACATGATTTTCGTCTTGTCCATGTTCATTTTAAGACCTACCCGTAGGGAGACTCGGTTGAGGTCTTCGAGCATTGTACTGAGTTCTTCCATCGTCTTTGCCATAACCACGATATCATCAGCGAATCGAAGGTGAGTGATGTATTCGCCGTTGATGTTGATGCCTAGTCCTTTGCAATTCAGAAGTTTGAAGGTGTCTTCCAAAGTGGTCGTAAACAGTTTCGGAGAAATAACGTCTCCCTGTCTTACGCCTCTTTTTAGTGGAATCGCCTTCGTACTCTGTTCTTGTACTCGGACCGACATTGTGGCGTTTCTATACAAACATTTCAACACTTCGATATACCGATAGTCAATACGGCATCGCTGGAGAGAATCAAGTACGGCCCATGTTGCGACCAAATCAAAGGCTTTCTCGTAGTCCACAAACGCTAAACAGAGCGGCAAGTTATACTCTTCGGTCTTCTGTATTACTTGCCGCAGCGTATGTATGTGGTCTACGGTACTATAACCTTTTCGGAATCCGGCTTGTTCGGGAGGCTGAAAGTCATCAAGCCTTAGTTCGAGACGATTCGCAATAACCCTGGAGAACAGCTTATAGACATGACTCAAAAGCGAGATGGGCCTGTAGTTCCTTAGTAAAGTGTTATCACCTTTCTTAAAGAACAACACCACCTCGCCCTTGTTCCATGCTTTAAGCGTGGTGCCTCCGAGCAAGGCGGAATTGAAGAGCTTCTGAAGGACTTTAAGTACCGGTAATCCACCCGCTTTCAGGAGCTCTGTTGTGATTCCGTCCTCACCCGGCGCCTTGTTGTTCTTTAGCTGTTTCAGGGCCATGCTTATCTCGTACAGGCTGATGTCCGGGATATCCTCGGTATAGTGTTCACTGTTTAAATAGCCGTTCCTAGTCACGTACGTGCTTTAATTTAATCGTAGAAAATATAAATGTATCGGCGTATATTAGTTTAAAATCGATGTGAAAAATAGTGAGAATCAAAGTTAAGTGCCTAGTGAACTGTATAACTATACTATAAACTCTAAAACTAAGTGTTAATCAACAAAATTCTGTGTAAAAATATAATTAATAACATTTTTCTACCGCCGTAGTTAACAACCAAAACCTGACCTACGTCAATGTTGTGTGGCGAACAGCGACAGAGGCGGCATTAACTCGGATATTATTGATATTATAGAAATATAAAGGCGGCAGCGGCCCACAAGTGGTGTTTAGTGAACATAATAACATATTTGTGCTACATATTAAAGATAAACACTTTGTTCTACTACTACATCGGGGAAACAGAAGTACCTACCTATCAGATGGATAAGTACCTCTTGCAATTTTCGGCCGCCGCTGGCAGCAGTGGAGGTTCACTACCTGATCTGTCTCAAACTATTGAAACTACGCCGCAACATACAATTCAGCGTCTTCCTAAACGTAATAAGCTGAACCCTCCGGATGTGCCAAAAGATGAGGGTGACTTACAGGAAGAAAACATGACAGAAATGTTGAAGAACTTCATTCTCAGCCAGGGATCAATATCAAAGAAAATTTCTGAAGATGTAACAAGCATCCAGGTACAACTCAATGCAATCCATACCACAATTGAATCTCTTAAAACGGAACAAACAAGGATTAATATGGATATTCATTCAATTAAATCATCTAATACCGCGACTGAAAATAAAATAAAACTGAAGCAAAATATAACACGATTTCTGTTAATCTAGACGGCATTCAACAGTCTCTTACTTTTGCTATGGATGAACAAGACGATATAAAAAAACAGGTATTATGCGCTCAAACCACAACTGATGATCATGAAAAAATGAAACATTTATTACAAAACATGGAGGGAAAAATTGATTCACTTGAACAACAAGCGCGTCAGTGTAATCTGGAGCTTTGTAACATTCCAGAGAAGCGCAATGAAAATCTAATGAAAATAATGGAAGAGATATGTGCCAAAACACACTACTCATTATGCAGTAAGGATATTATAGCTATACACAGAGTTCCGCATGCACACAAAGAAAATAAAATGCCCAAAAATATAATTGTAAAATTAATTTCCCGTATATTAAGAGACAATATATTGAGTGCATTTCGTCTTGCTAAGGGACTCGAAACGGAACAACTGGGATTTTCTGGGATATCTCATAGATTATTTATGCACGAGCATCTCACTCTCAAGAACAAGGACTTATTTCGTCAATGCAAGATCGCAGCAGCGAAGAATAATTACAAATACATCTGGGTTAAACACGCAACTATACTCGTGCGGGCGAATGATACCACTCCAGCCATTGCTATACGTTCATTGCAGGATATCAATAAAATCAAACCGGCTGCGAAGTCCAACAATTAATACTTTAAATAAAATGATGACACCCTTGTTTGTGTGGTATGGTATGGCAAATTATTTTATTTATTTTCTCTTTTCTCTTAACGGTATTACCTACTGTAGCACTTTATAAAACAATTATAATAAAAAGTACAAATATTTTT
Organism: Nycteola revayana; assembly: GCA_947037095.2. Taxonomy (NCBI): domain Eukaryota; kingdom Metazoa; phylum Arthropoda; class Insecta; order Lepidoptera; family Nolidae; genus Nycteola; species Nycteola revayana. The sequence continues at coordinate 9,570,960 of OX344847.2, forward strand.
GTCCTTTTATGGTTACTATTGGATGTAGGCAAATCTGTTAGATATATTGATAAGTGTACATATGTGTGTATGCGCATGTATACAGTGTGTATGTATATGTGTATATATTTATGTACGAATGTGTGTGTGCGTGTGTATGTAAGTATATATATGTACTTCAAAGATTTTTCTATCTGGGCTTCATGCGTAGTGCTGTATGCAACACACACATATTGCTTACCGTAGATAACAACCAATCGTGTTTGATCTGTGTGACTTAACATTATACTACCAAAACTGAAGGGGAATAAGGTCCAAATTGAACACTTTATACATGAACATATTATCAAACTGCTACGATGTAATAATATTAACAGAAACTTGGTTAATTCCTCAAATACTTAATAACGAATTCATTAATGAACGTTACACAGTTCACAGATGAGACCGTGACCGATCTGAGACAAATAAAAAAGATGGGGGTGGAGTACTGATAGCTGTCTTAAGGAGTATGTGTTCAACCCATGCACATATAGACCTATGTTTACGTTCGCATATAGATCACATATCCATATTACTTCCAGCTAATAACAATAAAAAAATTCTCTTCAGTGTCGTTTATTTTCCACCTAGAACACCAGAGCATATTTATATTGCCTACTTCGATGTATTACATAACTTAATAGAAAAATATAGTTGTGACGCTTTTTACTTATTTGGCGACTATAATTTACCTGAAATTCAGTGGCTGCCAATTGACCATGATACGAGTAAGATGTTAATTTGTGATGTTAATTCGTCTATTTGTAGCAATATACAACATTTTATGTCACTGCTAAATGTCTTTCAGTTTAATGTTACTAAGAATTGTAACGGACGTATTCTTGATTTATTATTTACTAATAATGAATGCATTTGTTACCCCGCACCGAATCTCTTACTGCCATTAGATAACCATCATCCTGCTTTATTTATTATTACTAAATACAAATCACCAGCACAAACCCTGACGCCTGCAAAAATTATAAAATTTAACTACTATAGAGCTAACTATGAACACATCAGGCAAGATCTGGGGGAAATTCATTGGAATATGCTGTTTAAAGATTTATCAGCTGAAGAGTGTCTGAACTTATTTTATGACTTAACATATAGATCAATAAAAAAACATACTCCAAAATCAAAACAACGTACATCAAATTTTCCTATTTGGTTTTCTAATTCCCTTATTCGGATTTTCAAAAATAAAAATAAATCTTGGATAAAATGGAAAACTTATAAAAACATTTCTGATTACGAGCAGTTCTCACTTTTTAGACACAGATTCGATATTATTTGTAAATCAGATTATAGAAAATATATTAACACTATCGAGGAAAATCTTAAAAAAAATATAAAATATTTGTGGACTTACATCTCAAATCGTAAAGGTGACAAAGGTATTCCATCTTTAATGCAATATAAAAGTCAACGCTCTAACAACCCAGAGGTGATCTGCAATATGTTCATGGACTTCTTCCAATCGGTATTTGAACCTTCTACTTTCAATGTAAATGAATGGGTACCCCCACCTAACGTTGATGAAAGCTCTACTCTCATTTCTAATATAACTTTTGGCTGTCAATCGGTTTTAAGTGCACTTAAATCATTAGATCCAACAAAAGGACCGGGACCTGATGGCTTACCGCCTTATTTTCTTAAATATGTTGCCAGCAGTATATATATACCGTTACATATCATATTTAATAAGTGCATGTCTGAAGGGACTTTTCCAGAGATATGGAAAAAGGCCAACTTAACTCCTGTACACAAGTCGGGATCGGAGGAAGACGTTGTCAACTATCGCCCTATATCCATTCTGTCTGCCTTGTCGAAGCTAGCATTCTACCACTGAAGCTAGACGTGTTACATCTGGTGTGCCTCAGGGATCGATCCTGGGACCACTTTTATTTATTGTTTTCATAAACGACATTAATACTTGTTTCAAACATTCGAAATATTTACTTTACGCTGATGACTTAAAGGTATATAAATCAATAAAATCTCTTTCTGATTGCTATTCTCTTCAAGAAGACCTTCAACGTTTCTCTGCCTATTGTATAAAAAATAAACTATATCTCAACACTTCTAAATGTACAACAATTTCATTCACAAAAAACAAATTTCTCATATCATACAATTATCAATTAAATAAGGTATTTCTAAACAAAGTAACTTCAGTTCGAGATCTCGGTGTTTTGCTCGATGAGAAAATGCATCTCGATCAACACATTCAAAATATAATCAATAACGCCTATCGTATGTACGGGTTTGTGATGAGGGCAACAACAGATTTTAAGCATGTCCGTAGCTACATTCACCTTTATAAAGCGCTTATTCGATCTCAACTAGAATACTGCGTTGTGGTGTGGAACCCACATTATAAGAAATATATCAACAGTCTGGAAAGGATACAACACAAGTTTCTTAGATCACTGCAGTACAGATGTTATCGGACCTACTTATCATCTATTAATTTAGTCGAAAAATACAACTTAATGACCATGAAGTCCAGAAGATAATATCTGGAAATGATGTTCCGGTTTGATTTATGTAATGATAAATATGATTGCTCCAGTATAACCAATCGATTATCCTTATTTGTTCCTAGAACCGTTAACAGACGAGGTGTACGCGCATCCCCACTTTTTGCAGTTAGTTTTTGCCGCACGAACGCTGGAGTCCGTGCACCCCTTCGCCGCATTACTAATCATTTCAATCATTATTTTACAGATTTAGATATATTTGCTACGCCATATTGCACATTTCGTAAAAAATTACTACAAATTATTAACAATTTAGATCAATAAGAGTAAAATAAGAACATTAGTGCACTAACTATACTATACTCACACTCACACACACACTACCATACTCACACAAACGCATCCACACTACACCTTATAGCACATATTTAGCCTTATATAATAATAATGCATGTATTTCCTTCATTATTTATCTAAAATACAATTATATTATATTGATATAATGTTAGAATTTCTTATGTATGAAAATTATTGTAAACTCGTCTGCTTAATTATATTTTTAGTATCTAAACTGTGAAAATTCTACGGAAGACGCTGGCACCTGTAATACAATGTTTTACATTAGTACAGGTGACAACGCTTTATTCATTCTGCACTAGATGTTAAGAAGATTTTTCTGTAAAAATACCTGTGTTTTTCGCTGTATTTTTTGTTGTGCAAATAAATATTATTATTATTTCGGTTGTGTTGTTTTTTTCTCAGCTTTTGGGCTGGAATTAGCTACAGCTGGAATTACCTTATTATTATTATTTTTTTTTTTTTTTTTTTTTTTTTTTCACTTTTGTATGCTGTGGACAGCGTTGTGAGTTGCATATTTATATTATTATATATGTTTTACTAGATTTAAGAATAATATGTAACTGTTTGTTGTTCCTAATAAATAAATAAATAAATAGTGTCGGGTCAGTTTGGCTCTTGGGTCTGTAGCCGCACTAAGATCAGGCTTGGTGATAGAAGCGTAGAGCTGCCCGTAGAACTTTTCGACTTCCCTTAAAACTTCCGCTTTTGTCGTCGCAAGACTGCCATCATCCCTCTTCAGCTTTGTCATCTGGCTTTGCCTAATAGACATATCTCTTGCAAACACTTTGGAGCCCTGGTTCCGCTCTATCGTATCTTTAATACGGGACGTATTAAAGCTACGGATATCGTGTCGCAAGGATTTTTTAATTCGCCTATTAAGCTGCCTATGTGACTTAGCATCATCGGGAGATTGCAGTCTTAGCGAGCGTCGTTCACCCACTAGGTTAAGGGTGTCTTTAGAAATTTTCTGAGTTCTACTGGTACGACGAGCCTTGAAGAACTGAGACCCTACCGTATGGACAGTTTCTACGAGCCTGTTGTTGATCTCGTCCACAGATGCGTCTTCATCTAGACAATCGAATCGATTTGAGAGCTCGAGTTGAAAGCTCTCGGGGTTATCGATCTGAGCGCGAGTAGGTCGGAGCGTAGACTTCATCAAATGGGACCGTACAAGTTTAACATTTATATTCAATGTGCCTCTTACTATTAAATGATCTCTACCGGTTTTCACCCTGTGAATCACAGAGACATCATTGAAAATCCGTTTCTTGTCGGTCATGATGAAGTCGATCTCATTTCTCGTGGAACCATTGGGACTCAGCCAGGTCCATTTCCTGTGAGGCGGCTTCTGGAAGAAAGAATTCATCATATAAAATCCTTCTTTGTCCAGAAAATCAGCCAGCCTCTGTCCCCTAAGGTTCCGTTGCCCATAACCGAAGTTCCCCACTATCAACTCGTCCTCATCGTTTCTCTTGCCCAGTTTCACATTGAAATCCCCCATAACAACATTGAAGTGAGTTTTATGAGTATGTATGGCCCTACTGATGTCCTCATACATACACTCAACTTCTTCATCTGGGTGTGCCGAGGTCGGTGCATAGACCTGAACGACCTTCAGCAAGTATCTTTCAGATACTCTGAGTGTTAGGTATGCCACCCTGCTAGACACACTGTCGATGGTAATAATGTTGTTAATGAGGGACTTGTGAACGAGAAACCCGACACCACCTTGGGACTGTTGGTCGCCCTCCCGGTAGAAGAGCAGGTTGCCAGATTTCAGGATCATCGTGTCCTGTCCCTCTCTACGGACTTCAGACAACCCCAGAATATCCCATCTGAGCCTGCTCAGTTCTTCTTCCAGCTCAACAATCTTTTCCTCGGTCCGCAAAGTGCGCACGTTATGTGTTGCCAGGGCCAGTGTTCGCCTGTGAAATTGGTAGCCACTCGTCTCCCGGGGATTCTCAGCACCCTTGGCCCCGCCGATACCATGACCGCTACCGTAGCCAGGCCTAGCGGGCCCGCCGGGGACTCGGGGCCGTGTGTTATTTGTGCTATCAATTTTGAGGGGGGTTTGCCAATACTCACCACGCTTGGCAGGTGGGTTGGCGAGCGCAATATTAAATGTAATAATCCGAGAAGACGCTGCTGCCCATCTTCTGGTGTATTTCCCTTGGCCGGGTCATACGGCGCCCACGGGAGGAGATGGGGGGCATCATTCTTACGCCGGTGCCCGCGGCAAGGGTGAGTGTTTCATGGTTTATTGGAATTCATCAATTCCCTAGGGTGCAAAATACGGGTGAAAGTTTCTATGGAAAATATTCAAAATCTGCTCTAAATTTCTGTGAAATTTACTATCCGAGCTCCAAAATATTAAGTATAAAGTGGTTTCCCGGCTCTTCAAAACATCTCTAGGGGTAGTATAATAGGGGTTCATAGTTTGTATTGATAATATTAAAAAAATGTGATTATTTGTTTGCGTTGAATAGGCTTCGGAACTACAGGAGTGATATAAAACATTCTTTCGCCATGTTCGAAGTAGCTTTGGCTATATTTATTCATGAAGTTTCCACGGGAACGGGAGATACGCGGGTGAAACAGCGCGCGAAAAGGTAGTTGAAGATATATTTATCGTAACTATTCGCCTAGTTAATAGTATAAATAATTTTTAATGTACTATGTGTCTGTACTTTATAAGTTTACAAGTCGCTTCCCTAGATGGCGCTCCCGCTGAATTATAAGTCGCAAGCGTTTGGTTCACGCGATTCATAGGGGTTCGGGCGAAATTTTGTATACGATTGCCTAATTACATCCACGTAATGCTAAACATGGGCTATTGCCTTTAAATATTTTTGACATCCGCTCACACTATCATGTGAAGAGCGGCTATATATTCCTATTAAATTAAATATAATAAAATTTAATAAATACTAAATGTGCCCGACCGTGACTTCGTGCGCGTGCAATAGTAACTGTGTCATTGAATTTGTTTAATGTGCCCGACCGTGGCTTCGTGCGCGTGCAATAGTAACTGTGTCATTGAGTTTGTTTAGTTCATTTGTTGAGTAACAGTTATTATATTTAGGCTTAAAAATTGACGATACTTCCATACAATCTAACAATCTTTATCACCCCCTTTCAACCCCCTACAACCCTTTTCTCAGGTTCTAAACTAGCTGTGTACAAAATTTTATTTAGAGTGATCCAGTAGTTTTGGCGTGAAAGGCCGACAGACAGACAGAGTTACTTTAACTAACATTTATTTAACAAAGTATTTCACGCGTGGCTTCATCTGCGTCCCCGCAGGAACTTCATCTATCTATCTATCTATATATATATATATATATAAAATTTTAAGTCCTGACTGACTGACTGACTGATATATCAACGCACAGCCTAAACCACTGGACCTAGAGACATGAAAATTGGAGAGTATGTTCTTTGTAATGAGAAGGTATGTACTAAGAAAGGATTTTCCGAAATTCTACCCCTAAGGGGGTAAAAAAGGAGATAAAATTTTGTATGAAAAATCTTATTCCTTGAGTTAATAGAATTGAAACTTCGCACGAATACTTAACTAAACAAATTATACAATTTGACATTTTTATTTTTTCTAAACTACCCTCTAAATGAATCTATGAAAAATCTTATTCCTTGAGTCAGTTGACTTGAAACTCGGTAGAAACTTAAAGTTTAAATGCGTAATGGTAAAAAATGCGTTTGTTTCTGTAGTAAATAAAATTAAATACGTACACTTACTATTTTTATTATATATTCAACATTATAAGTAAAATAATTGGGCACATACCTACTACCTATATTAATTTACGCACTACCATCTTACTCTGTTAATTCAGGAGGTAAGTGTGTGATTTAGTTTATACATAATTTGAGTTCCTTTTGATGTTAATTTTACTAAGAACAATATCCACAAAATCTCATTTTTCATAATAATGCTAGCATTCTGTCAGATTTTAAACCCACTTAGTCTTTGGGAAAAATACAAGGATAGTTTATCGAAAGATTACAAACGGCAAGTGGAGAGGCTTTCCGGCAATATAGATCAACTATCAGATAAAATCTATGATAAGTGCTTGGTCACAATAGAAGAAGCTGTATTAGCATTAGGAGGACAAAACCTACAGCAATACGGGTTGCCTCAGCCTGAAAGGTCTGAAGGATTTCACAACCGGGACTATCTGAGGGAAACAAGTTACAATATCGATGATATAGCAGAAGTGGTGTCAAGTTTGAAGGCTCTCTAACCGACGAACAAATGAAAATTTATAAGAAATAATAACCAGTATAGAAACAGGGGTAGGTGAGATCTTTTTCTTAGATGCTCCTGGTGGAACTGGTAACCCAACTAGCAAAAGATATCGTAAAAATGCCAACAGCACGTTTCTATTTCAGCTATTGGTGGTGAGAAAATGTCGAGTAAATGATCTGTGCACGTTCTTTCAACGCGATTTGGGCGCACTTCTCTCTGCTTTAAGTGATGTGAATATCGTAAGATTATCGTTTGAATAGAAGATATTGAAGAATATACAGTAATCGCAATTCGAAAGTTAATAGTATTATAATAATCATCAGTATGCCATTTTTCAACTCATTAGCTTTTCCCAAGTCGGTAGAAGCGCTTTCATTCGACAAATTTATTGTAATATAGCAGGGCGGTTGCAATCACTCGACTCTTTGATCGTGTGAATGCAACCAAGCAGCATTCATAGACCATTTTATTTCTTCAATTACCGGAGCTGTTTGTGAAAAGAAATAAAAATTAAATTTAATATAAGTCTTAAATTTTGTCATATTATTTGTGCCATAAAATATTACAGTCATATTGACAATTCGTGACCTAAAGTTTCGTGACTTTCCTATGCGGGGTTAAATTTTTCGTCTACATTCCTTACATTTTAGTTAATATTTTCATGGGCCGTAAAATTTCTTATTAAATAATGAATTACAAATAATATTAATTTAAAAGTTTATCTAATTCGCCATTAATAGCAATTCACTTATCATCACAAAGCATTCACTCGGTTTTTAGCTGAGAAATAGAAATGAGGTTTCAACTTTACGACTTCCAGGACCGCCATTGCAGGTAGTTTGGGGTTATGGAGCGCAAAATGTTAAATCCATAATATTAGATCAAAATACTGTTATTAATACTCCAGAGGAATTAAAAGAAAATTAAAAATAAAAAAAATAAAAATTTTATAATTTAAATGGCATTAATTAAATTATATAGTACACTGCTGTAAAAGATTTTATTCAACTTTCATGCTACAACTATGCTGTAAGAGGGCTTTCAAATGATGTTTAGAGCACCTTTGGGGCTGTAATAGATAATTTTTAAGCGTTTTCTCAACTTCAAAAATTAAGCGGTATGAAAGCCTTGTAAAAAGCTATTATAAGACATTAAGTGCTGGTATAGTAACTAAATGTTGTTTTATCGAATAAACAGCGTTTACTCTATAATTATACTGTAATAAATATATGTCGAAAGATAGTGCTATAAAAGCTAGTTTTTCGACAAATTAGCAATTCGGTTGTTTTCAAAGAGCTGTCATAGGACTTACGGTTGCATGAAGGTGATCAAGAGATATCTTTATATAATTATCGAGTAAATGCAATATGAATTCGACGATTACACGTTTACTAGACATGTTTATAGAGCCAAAAAGGGTTGAAAGCTAAAAGATGTAGACAGCTGCTTTTAAACGGCTTTTTGAAATAATAGGATCTTTCATACGAGTGTTTTTCGATTCATAGTCGTGAGAGTAATTGCTTATACGATCTCTTTGCTAGTTGGGAAGACTTTTCTTATTAACTTACTACTGGCCAAAGTGAGAAGTTATCGTGGTATCGCCTTAGCAGTCGTATCGTCTGGAATTGCTGCCACGCTACTGGAAGGAGGCAAAACTGCACACTCTACGTTTAAACTCCCTCTCAATTGAATACAAACTGAAACCCCACTCTGTAATATTTCTAAACAAAGCAATATGCCTGAAGTGCTACGTAAAACTACATTAATTGTTTGGGATGAGAGTACTATGGCTCACAAGGGGGGATTCGAAGTCTTAAATAGATCTTTACAAGATATAAGGAATAATAATAGTAAAATGGGGGGAGTAACTGGTATTGTTAGCAGGTGATTTCCGGCAGACATTACCAATAGTGCCTAGAGGAACGCGAGCGGATGAAGTGAAAGCGTGTGTGAAGCGGTCTCATTTGTGGCCATCAGTGATTAAAGTTAGTCTTACAAAAAACATGAGAGTACACCTGAGAGGAGATTTTTCTGCCGGTAAATTTTCAGAACTGTTACTCAAATTAGGAAATGGTGACTACCCAGAAGTGGATAATGAGATAATTATTCCTACAGAGTTAGGTACAATCGTGATCACTGTAGAAGAGTTAATTGATAAAATCTATCCAGATATTAGTAATATCCACAATAATCCTGCAGAATGATTGTGCGAGCGTGCCATCCTAACACGACCAAGCAACAATCATGATGCAAAAATAATTTCATTGATGATCATCAATGAAATTATTTTGAAATCGTTCGAGGGAGTTGAAAATGATTATAAATCAGTGGACTCAGTAATTAACAACGATGATGCCATACATTACCCGGTTGAATTTCTTAACACATTGAGGCCTCCCGGTCTCCCAACTCACATATTAAAATTGAAAGTTGGCGCCCCAGTTATGTTGCTGCGTAATTTAAACCCGCCAAAATTATGCAATGGCACCAGGTTACGCGTGAAAATATTGCAACGAAATGTTATCGAGGCAACTATACTGACCGGTTGTTCCCGAGGGGAGTGTGTGTTTATTCCGAAAATCCCTCTAACTCCATCGAACTACCCCTTCGAGTTCAAAAGAGTGCAATTTCCCCTCAAAGTCTTCTTTGCCATGACCATAAACAAATCACAGGGCCAAACTCTTGATTTAGCAGGGGTAGACTTAAGGCAGAACTGCTTTTCACACGGTCAGTCATACGTGGCTTGCTCCAGAGTAAGCTCACGGAGCAGCCTGGTGATTCTAACACCTCAAGGTAAAACAAGAAATATTGTTTCCAAAGCAATACTGCAATAGGTAGTCACAGTATTTCGTTGTTACCAGTATTAGTTACATATTATCCACTTCTGGTTGTCTCCTAATTACATCTTTTCAAACACGCCTTAAGTTCTGTTAAAACCATAGTACTTTCATCTCAAAGAAATTTTACGGAGAACTTCGTCCTTACTGCTTTGTTTGGCATATTGTCCATTTGTATATTTAATTGCTCTCTTTTTATCGTAAATCGCATCGCATCGCAAGCCGCCCAGTAAGCCACTGACTGGGCTTCATTCAATTGAGAGGGCTTTTAACAATAGTTTCCGGATAAAAATATTGTATTTTGTTTCGTGTATGCCACGCGGATGAAGCTAGTTATTTAATAAACTACTGGTCCGATTTCTTGAAATTCTTTCAGTGTTAGATAGCCCATTTATCGAGAAAGTATAATAGGCAGGGCCGGATTTAGAAGTTGGAAGGTCCCGGAGAAACAAAGGAGAAGCCCCCCCCCTGGCCCCCTGGCAACAAATTAGTTTCCATCTCAATGTGAAGAAAATTCGAAGTATGTCCCTATAACCGTTATTACAATATTTAAAAACTGTTACATTAATCATGATTCTACAAAGAACTGTAGGTATGCAAAGGTACAACACCGAAAAAATTAATAGAAGAAAAATTTTAGAGTTTACTAGTCAGAACTTGAAAGATTTTAGATCTCTATTGTGAGTGCTTACGTAAATTTGGCCTTGATTATGAGGTTCCCATGGGAACCTCATAATATTGCAAACCTACGCTAACCTAAATCTTACGCTCCGAATTCTCTTTAGAGTTGAAGAAAGTAGCAGGTAGTTAAAGGAAATGAGGGTATTATCAGAGACTATATTTTATTATAAAGGTAGAGGTAGAGGTTGTGAGACAATTGTGAGAGTATTACCAACTTTTTTTGTGTTTTTTTTTTTAGTTATGTAGTTTGCCCCGAGGCGTTTGCTACTTTACCGGGCACATGGTATTATCTACACCACGGATAAGAGAATACGAATGATTCCATGACATTATCTATAATATAAATAAGTGATGCATTAACTTTTTACCCCTTTTTATGGTCAAAACTTCGCTGTATGTCTGTCTGTCTGCCAGGTCCTTGTCCTACGCCGGACAATAAATCTTTGTGTAAATTCTAAAATTTCATTCCGGGTCTGGTTGGATGAGGGACTACCCTCCGTGCCTCGAAAAGCACGTTGGTCCCGAATGTTATAACACCATCTATATCAGTCGTATAGAAGGGAACGGACAGCAGTGTTTCCTTGTATTTTGAGTTTCAGCATAATACTGCAGTCACCAACACCAAAGCCAAGAAGATAGGTTTACACCTTCTGTATTAATGAATGTGAGTAAATATGTTTTTGTTAGTACGACAACCGGTAATTCTTGTTTGGTGAATAGGTCGCTGTTTTGCCCTTGTTTGCGACTTAAAAGAGATCACCCCATATCTTCTTATGGGTTTCGTGAGAGGTGACTAACCGATTTTCTGTTGATGGATGGGCAGCAGCATTATTAACCTCAAAGTTAATTACTCACTGCGATCACCAGGTGTGTTGGTACCATGCACCGATGGTATGTGATCCCGATGTCCTTCTTGTAGTGTTATTTTTACTCAATTTACTATGCAAACTGGAATATTCATGAACCAAAATTTAATTTAATTATCGACACATATACCTCACATAGAGAGTGACTGGCTCGGATACACTGATTGCGGCGTACTACATATTTTTTGCCGCACTTGTCATGTATGACGGCGGTACTTATCTAGTCGAACGCGTAAGCATGTTTAATTATTACGTTATTAAAAAGACAGATCTTTTTATTTCTGTGTGTATTTTCAAGCAGTCCCAGGACCATGAGCAAATTTTTTCTGTGATGCTGACACACGGAGTGGCTTCTCATTGGAAGTATCTACTCATCTGCTGCTTAAAGCTACTTTCTAGTTCTTAGTCTTTGTGTTTTAGGACAAAGGCGAACCCAGGGGCCCGCGGGCCAAGAAGTGGCCCGCCAGCGCGTTGATCGGCCATCCTTTTTTTTCGTATTCGGATTTCTTTTTTCGTGTTTAATTTTAGTTGTTACCTCAAAAAGTATTGTATAATGAGTAACGTGTATCTAACATAGTACTACCGCAGACTTAAAAAGCCCTCCTAGAAAATCCATTGGTCAGCCTTCTAGAATATGGTGATATTTTAGTCGTCAGTTTCATTTTATTTGAAATTTGCTACTTTTAGTTGTATATTTTATGTATTTTATTAATATCTTTGTATAGAATACAAAGAGATAGACGAAATAAAAAGAAAAATCAAATCGTCTCATGGTCAATTAAATCACAGTTCCATGGTGAGATGGCGAATTAAGCACCTATATATCACATAGAATACAACCATTTAATAACGTATACGTACAAATGCTAATTCATGTGCTATGTTCAGCGAGACATTAATTGACAAGTGATTAGTTTGTGAGCCGAAATCGTTGAGTTGTGGGAAACCTACTACCAACTGAAATGTAATTAGCTTGGTTTGACGGATTAGCGAGAATAATTCATTACGCTGTACATCGTGCGGTGTTCAATAATTACTTATCTATAGTACTACAATTATACAGTAAAAGCGATTAACATCATTATTGCTAACTGATTTCTATTCAAAACAACTATTGGTCATGATTTTTGACCATTTTGTATTACTTTTTGACCAATTCGTAGTATAAAAATCGTTTTTTTTTTAATTAGTAGCAGAGTTTTGCGGTCTACTAGTATTCTTGTAAATCCCTCTTGCTAAGCTTAAATGCTTGTGTTACGAGTGTGTTCACGTCGGTAGTGCAATGGGTGGGGATCGAACCGGCGACCACAAGAAGCAAGTCCAAAGCAAGCCATTGGGCTACGGCCGCTTCAATAGTTATGGGCGTGGCATTTTTTTTGTGTAGGTATTGGTTTTTATAATAATGTATCTAACTATAGTGCTACAATTACACAGTAAAAGCGATTAAAGCCACCATTGTTGTTAACTGATTACTATTCAAAACAATTATCGGTCATAATTTTTGATTATTTTGTATTACTTTTTGGACATTTTGTATTATTGAAATAGTAATGTAAAATATTTTTCTTTTGTAGGTACTGGTTTTATTAATGATGTAGCTATAGTACTAAAATTGTAGAGTAAAAACGATTAAGGCCACCTGATTTGCAATCACAATATTGATTTTAGTACATTTTGTACTACTTTTTGATTAAATACGGGCGTGGGGTCTGTTTTGTTATGTAGGTTCTGGTTTTAATAATGATACATCATTATCTAGCTTTAGTGCTACAATTATACAGTAAAAGTAATTGACGCCGCCAATGTTGATAACTGATTTATAATCACAATAGTTATTGGTCATGACTTTTGTACATTTTGTATTACTTTTTGAACATTTCGTATTATTGGAATACTTATGGGCGTGGAATCTGTTCTATTATGTAGGTCCTGGTTTTAATCATGATATATCTAGCTATTGTACTAGAATTATAGAGTAAATACCAATTCAGAATACCACAACCATTATAACATTCCTGATTTAAATTGTCTATGTTGACTATCAGTAATGTCACTGGAACATACAGGGGACGTACAACTCGACGTATAAAAACTCAAGAGTTCCTTAACTCCGTCTGGGTTAAGAAACTGTTAGTTATACATCTTTAATCACAGGCGTTTATAGGCTACAGTTACCACTTAACGTCAAACGGACCGTATATTCAATTACTTAATATATAACTTAATACTTAATTTAATATGTAGTTTTCTAATAGTTAAATCATTTTTCGAATCAATCCAAAACGTAGATTTAAAGAACATATTAATAATAGTTTCAAACAATTGTGAGACTTACCCTTAACAAAATTGTTGCTATGCTGTCACTTCCCTAATGATTTTGTCCGCACTAACTGAAGCAATATAGTGTGCTTTTGAGTTACCAACTCACGTGAACTAACTAACCAACGCACTCATCGCTACGTTAATATTACACCAAGTAGATCCATACATTATGTTGTGTTTTTTTTATAGACGTATGCCGCACTAGGTATAATAATCACCTACATGTGTAAAAGTAAAAGTACCTACCTAGTTTATTTTTGTATTTATACCCCAATTAAATAGTAGCTAGAACCGTGAGTCATGAGCTGTCTCTTTAGAAAGATGGCGGAGTTTCAAACTTAATAATAAAAAAGTTATAAGCGTAGGCTCTTTGTTTAACCCCGTAGCTTCCATTCCCGTGGGAACACCGTAACTTTCTAATAGTGATGATCGTTATGATTAAAAAATAAACAAATGTTCGCCCAATATATTACGAATAGTTTTAGATGTGTGTTCCTTTTTGTCTAGATATAAACAAGATTCAATCTATTAAAAAGTGTGTCAACTTTCGTTGTTCTTTAGTTCATTAGCCTATTAACAGCCTCTGCTGAACATGGGCCGCCTCTTACAGACGTAAGCAACACAGCGTCGTTAAGGAATTTTGCTGTAATCTGCACACTTGGCTGGCGGATAGGTGATCGCAGTATATGGGAGTAACTTTTAACTGAATGATGCTACTGCTCATCCATCAGGTATATGTCCATTAGTTGCGTCTTACGACACCCATACAGGGCCGGATTGAGAAGTTCGGAGGCCCCCTGGCCACAATTTAGTTTCCCTCAAAATGTGTAGAAAATTTAAAGTACCTACTTTTCAGGACGATTTGAATTCTGATATTTAACTGATTGTCTAATTTAAGTGAACAAATATAAGTATACTTATCCATCTAAGTAGATGAATAACCGTTATTACAAAATTTAAGAATTATTTCACTATTCATGATTAAACAAAGTACTGCATGTAAAGCTACCACACCGAAAAAATAAGTAAAAGATAAGTTGTAGAGTTTACGTCAGAATTTAAAAGATTTTAAGTCTCTATTGTGGGGGCCCCTCTATTGTGGAGGCCCCGGGGCAGATGCCCTGGATGCTTGCTGATGAATATTTTAATTCTAAATTTTCACATTCTGTTTTTACTTAATTATAAAATATTTTTATTTATTTACGCTTTAAAATCTAGTCGCAGTAATGTACTCAAATCTATTTAGTAGTTTGCATGATTCATCGAAATTTTCACGTGAATGTTGGCAGACTAACAAATAAGCGACATTTGCAATGCATACATTTCAATGGATATTTACCAAATTTCTAGAACTCTAAAATGTACCACTGATTGCGTAGCACATGCTACAAAGTTTTCGTAGAATCCTGCTACGCGATTCATTATAGCGAAGTGAAAACAAATAGCGGTATATGTCCACGTAATTCGTAGTATTTGCTTGTACGATGTATACATGTATAAATCTTTATGTAGAATGTATATACCTATATTTAGATATCATTTTGTGACGAATTACGACGTCTGCTGTTCGTTCGTAGTATCTTATTCAGTGCATAAATATACAGTTTTAACTATGTGAAATTTGTAGTACAATATTTATTTCACTGTGGACTTTTATATTTATAGTTGTACCCACTAGGTTGATTTTTGTTATGTATTTTGCATAATTCAAATTGTCATGAAAAACTGTACACTAATGATATATATATCTATACAATTAAATAATATTGAAGTGTCTGTGTGTAAATGAACAATAATTTATTTTGTCTATTTATTTACGTATTTAGGATTCTAGCAATCAAAATATAATACAAAAAAAATATGTTTGTCTGTTTCAACTAATCTCAGTAGTTCTAGGTAATCTTCGACATGGTTGGATCAATTTGACAGAAGTTTTATTGGTTTCAAATAGCTGATATGCAATTTAAAAATAGTATAACGAGAGTGTAACTGACCGATACAACTAGTAGCGTATACAAACATGCTACGTCGTAGCATTCGTAGCTGTTCATAGCTTCACCCATTACTACGGCGACTCGTAGGTATGTTTCGTAGCGCTCGTATAAATAATACAAACACCATTTATATCGACGCGACGGGTTCAAAGAACATTCGATAGCAACAGGTTATATTTTGTTTTACAATATGTAACGTAAATAGTCCGCAATAATACAATATTAGTTTATTTTACGATTTAAAAAGAGATAAGTATTTTTAATATTCTTTTGTGTTTGTTACATAAACTCAAAAACTGATAAATCGATTTCAAGAAATCTTTCAGAATTAAAACAAAAGTTACCTTTTGCGTTATATTACGCGGTAAGCTGATGTACTTTACGTACAAGGTTTCGAGCTCTGTAATTTTCATAGATTAAAATGTCGCACACTATGAAGATATCACATTTTTTATTCATTTTCTCTATTTCTAAATAATATGTTGAATCGTAAATCAAAAGGCAATTGCAGACTACAGTCTGGTTTCGACTTGAAATGTACTAATATTATCTTAGTGTTGTCAGGTTTAATGTATAGTTCACCACCCACACGGCAACTTAACCCAACTTCGTAGGTGGAAGCTTATTTACTATCAAATTAATTCATTTTCTAGACAGATGTTTCCTTAAATCATTGCACCAAAATATTATCTTTGTTGTGTGGGACGCTAAAGGAGTTCGTTAATTGAAATAGGTCCTCTATTTCTGTTAACTAAACATGTAACATAACATAATATATAAGAAAAGAAAATATGTATTTTTTTAACAAAAGAAATGGACAGGATAAATATTTAAAAAATCATTAAACCATTACGTCGATTTTACACGTGAAAAACTTACTTCTGGCTTATGGAAGAAATCGTCTCACTACTAAACATGAACTGTCAAAGCCGTATATACATACAGGCACAGCTTTAGCACTGAACAATAAAAAATCATCTACGCTTAATCATATTACTACGCTTGATGATGCTATAGTGCAATGAGGACTGGTATAGGTGAATATTTCAGAAATACTTTGTACATTTACTCTACCGCATGAATAACAGAAAATAATCTTATTATTTACTCGTTCCTATTATCTGCATCAGACACAACAAGTTTTCGTTCTCAGATCTGCCAACATTCTTCTCGAGTATATGATGAATTTTTCGTATCTGCAACAGACATGGTGAAATGTCTTAACGTATCCAAGCAGCGGAGAGCGACGCTAACCAGAAGTAGCGTAGACTATATTTTATAATAAGATTCACGGCAGCAACAGGAAAAACCGCAGTGAAACTAAGTTTAAGTTCTTTTTAATAAATTTTTAACTCCACTTTCTTTGAAAATTAACAGCTTCTTGCAAGCTACCAACTAGTTTAATTAGAAATATTTAAGAGCGAATAGTAAGACGAGTACTATTTATCTTTTCATGTTCTTATCCCGTACAAGTACTAAAAGACAAGAAAAAATATTACGTGGGTAAAACTGCGCGAGATATTTTTGGAATTATATTTATAAATAAAAAAATACATTACCTATAGATTTTTTCAAAGTGTTCATTGATACAATCAAATCACACAAAAAAAACACAACTAAATCAGTGAAGTCATTCTCGAGTTATGCATGTTCGATGTTATTAGTGTATATTTAACTATTCATTTGTATTCAATTTATTGATATATTTTAACATATATCCAAAACCATAAGTATCTCTTATTAATTATGTTCGTTATTCAATAATGAAAAGCGATTGAACCTATTCTTGGATGGATAAGCCACTCATTACCTAAATTAGATATGATAATATGCCAGCCTTTGACCACTGAGACTAACATAGTCTAAGTGGTCAAAGACTGGTCATTTTCCATTTTCTATTTAAGAAAAATCTATTTAGGTATTTTATTATTTAAAAAAAAAACTTTTTTTATCTTATATTATTGGCTGACTTCTATTCATAAACGCCACCGGCATAAGTAAATTATATTATCTTTTAGATGACCGAATTTTTCAAGTAGGTCATCCTCAAATTAGATGGAGTGTCCTCATGAGCATATCACCGCCCTAATGTTTCACAAAGATAGCACAGATCGATATCTCGATGTCCCGCTTCAAACAGTGCAAATAGCGCGCTGTCAACTCAACAGATAAACTCAGATAAACCTCGAAAAGCCGTGGTTGCCAAACTTTATCAGTCCGCGACGCAGTTACAAATTTACTATTTTGTTTCAGCTCGTTCACCTTGCCAGATAATCTAAAGCAATAAATAAGTACAAGGATACTACGAAGAAGTGCTCAATCAATAAAATATTCATGGCGCTCCTCTTTACCTTCCATGGGGCCCATATTTACTTTCTCTGGCGCCCCTCTTCACTCTTAACGGCGCACACTTTGGGATCCTCTATCGTAAGAAAATCGTTAGTAAACTGCGTCCACTTTGAAGTATCCTATACATAAAAAGCGATGCGTGAACGACGCGATATTTCTACCGTCAAGCTTCCCTAATACCTACGTACTAAAGGAACTCATAAAAAGGTACCAGGAAAATATTTGTTAAGCGAGGTACGCCTTTTACCTGCCATGATTAAGGAAGAGACGGCTGATGTTTTCCTTCCTCTCTGGACCCTCCTCTTACCTGTTATGCTCTATAAACGTTTCGCTTCACTAACATAATTTATTAACCACGAATAAACTGAAGTACTGAAGGAGATAATTGTCAACTATTTATTTCAACTATTAAGAGACTGCTAACATCCGGCTATCGTTGTTGTTTCATTTTATGAGAACACTAGTACTTTAGTCTAGTACACCAGTTGTGTACTAGTTAGGTTCTATGCAGCTGTGACTACCTAATCATATGCGGTAATAGGATTTTATGACCGATTTCGACGTACGCGTCGACACATTTATACTTGGTAGGTTATATCTTTCGTTATCGTTATACCTTTAACCTTACTAAGTACATGTAACAGGCATGGGTAAAAATACAGGCCAAATTGAAACGAAAACAAATGTGTTTTGTTTAAATTAAAGTTAGTTACACTAAATTAATTACTTTACCAAAAATTTTAACAGGAATATATGAATAAATATGTTTGTAATTAACCTTATTATGTTTTTATAAATTAGGATTCAAAACAGATATATAAAACGTGTATTAAAATAATTTGGGATTCATATTACAATTGGGTGCACTTTTTCATATATTTTCAAAATCATTAATGATTTAAAAACTTTCAATTAAAACATGTCAGTCTGCCGACGAACCATACAGTATTTTATTAGCCATATGTCTTTTATATTAATATGTAAAAACCTAATCCTACTTTGACCTTTACTATCTAATAAAAGACTAACAACCACTACTAAAATAAGTTTTCTCTTTAGTTACACATGACCTCAGAATTAGATTCAATGTCAATACTTTTAGATCAGCTATGTTTTTTCCAAGTATAAAGTCTAAAGAGGCAGCTCAAACAGGTGGCAAGTTGTTAAACGATATTAGTCTTCACTGCATGAGAAGCTTGAACTCAGGGAATATGACAGCGCTTCCGTTACTTCGGTCTTTTCGACAAAACATTGAATCAGGTAAACTTATTTAAGTCTCACTTTGACAGGAGCAGTGAGTTAGAATAAAGGCATTCTAAAAAAATATAGGTAACAAGATTTTGTCGCTCCGCATACCCATATAAGGTTAGCAGAAAATACAGCAAGAAGACCAACATTGAATACACTATCTTTACTTAAATTAAAATAATAGGAAATCACTGAACGTAATATATTAGCATATTAAGAGATAAAATATAAGCAAAACATACGAATGTTCTTAATTTCAGAACTTATTGAACGAAAATGTGATTAGAAGTTTGTTTTATTTAGTACAAGCCTTGCATTTTTAAATAAGTGTAACGCATGAATAAAATCTGCTAATGAAATGAAATATAGATATTAGTGCCGCAGTTCGTTCTTAAAAAAATATTTATATGTATTTCAATATTCTTCTTTTGGTTGGTACGCGTTTAAGCATTTTTAAATCATGTTCTTATGCTTCCTTTTTTAGGGATGTATTTTCTTAAATGAATGTCAGTTACAAATTATTAATAATAAAATTAAATAACTATTCGAACTTTTAACTAAATCTTCATTGGCTTTAAAAAATAAAGTTCCTATCTATACATTTTTTTGAGCAGCAACCTATACCAATATCTTTATTTTCACTTTCTAAAAAGACCACCAAATTGAGCCCGAGCTAAGACGGCCCAGATTTTATCGAACATTCATGAGCGATTTAATCGAAAGATACGAACATCGATACAGCCTCTCGTCGGAAATGAGACCGAGCAAGCGAAAGAAATATATTATTAAAATGGCGACTTTAAATCTTTCAGAAGTGGCATAACCACAATGTGGCGTTTATATTTCATTGATGTTTGTTTTTGTTGTGTTAATCCGTAATGTATTGTATTAATAATACAGTGAGAGGTGAAATATTCGTAATTGTACATTTAAATCCCAACCTATTAATGCTACAAATTCGAAAATATTTACGTTCATATTTACACATTTGAGTGATAATAAAATTATCACTCAAAAATGGCATAACTGTATGTTTTATGCTGGTGGTGTTAAAAATATCTGCTTTTGGTTTTAATTTAAAAGATAATATTCTATACAAATATATAAAGCTGAATACACTCATGGACAAATTTAGAGGAACGCAAAAAAAGTTTGGTTTTGTTTATTATATTCTCCTAGCACTGGCCACCTTTAACAGCATTTATTAAAAAGATTTTACAGCCTTTTGTTTCAGTGTTTCATTTTTTTTCCTACGTGATAATACTGTAATACTACATAGGAACAAAAATTGATGTTCATAAATATGCTCTTTAAAATAACTACCAGCCTCCAGCTAAAGAAATTCTCTTGGATCAAAGTTAAGGAAAAGTTATGAAGACTTTTTTATGATTTTTTTTTCTCATATTGAAAACGGCTCGCATAATGGCAAATGACTGCAGTACAATAAAAATGTTGTGTTTATACAAATCTTGATATCACTGCAAAAGATCAAATGAAGACTTTCAGAATAAAGCTATTTACAACAGAGTGACTTTTTATAACTGTTAATGTTTTAATTTAGTGGTTACAAGAAAAGCATCAAGCTCCGTAATGCGAATTTACCACACTCGTACTTGTACTGGCAGTTGTAAACCACCTAAATATGTTTTTGGTATAATAAGAAACAGACGCCTCTTTTTTAGATTTAAGCTGTAGTACTTATGATATAACTTTAAATATGCCTTTGCCATTATGCACTTCTTAAAGGAGCTGTCCAGACGCGTGGTGAAAGGATCGGGTGACCCAAAGGCTGGCTCATAACTTAGCCAACGGATAAGCTTGGTTAAGTTAGGGTCCATTTTGGTAGCGGCCTAACGGATGTTTTTTTTTTTTGTAATTGTATTTTTTATATTGGTCAATTGTGATATTTTAGGTTTTAATAATAAAACTTTTTCTCTAAATAAATTATTTATTTAATTCACTAAGCAATGTTAATTATTTTCAATACCTACCAAAGTAAAATAGCCCAATCACCCCCAAAAACTTAGCACAAATTCTATTGCTAACTTTACATGTTACGCAACGGCAATAAAATTTACGTATTAAACGGTGCTCAAAGGGATTAAATAATACAAACTTGGGGTTGAAGAGGTTGCTTAACAAATAATTATAATGAGAGCGAACAATGTTAATCATTTGGTTACCGCGGTGCCCCGGGGCGTAAACACAAAACAATGTAACTGGAAGACAGATTGCGGTGAGAAATCTCAGCGTCGCTGCCACAGTTACGCATTGCTTCTACCGCGATTGTCTTATGTACCTACCTATTTAGCACACAAACCGACGACCTACATATGTATGTTGTTATAATTTGATAAATTGTAACATAACAACGCTACGAATTGCGACGGATGTAACTTTCGACTAAGAAGTTTCAAGTTAGTAATTGCGAAAAAAAACAAGCGATTTCCGCTTCTATATTAGAAGCGGAAATCGCTTATTTCGTAAGCTGCGGTAAAAACGTAATAATTTCTATGAAATTACAAAATTAAAAAGAAAAACGATGACAGATAAAGATAAATAATACAACGTTAATATACAAGTAAGCTACTTATATACCTACTATTCTTATATAAGTGAGAAGCTTAGACTCAATACATAAAACAACGAGAGACTCGTAGGTCACTCCCCCTGTAGGTACTGATTTAAAAGTGCAAAATAAAGCTTAAGCTTAAAACTGCTCTTAAATATTTGGTAGGTAAGAACATATGTTTTGTATAAACTTATACAAAACATATGTCCTTCATTATTGGGACATGGTTTTAAAAGTCCACGGGAAAAGTGAGATGTTTTATGAAGGTTGACCATTCCGTCTACCTGCTTGTTTTTAGATAGATATTATGAGTTCTACATCTTGATCTTTACTTACTTAATATAAATAGTATATGTTAAGTGCGAAAGGCATAATAAAACAGCAATTTCGGAGAAATTAAATAAACTGATTATTTGGCTGATCATGCCAAATCTTTAGCGGATCAGCATATTTTGTGGAGCAAGTTAATTTGCGTAATATGCAGATCAGTGAGTAGATTGCGCTATGATTCTATGTATACAATTCATTGTCCATGGATTTGGATCCTGAATATTAAGTGTTTCACTAGCTACTCTAAGACAACTTATCTTATTAGTTCTGTCTTGTTTTCATAAATCTAGAGCTCAAAAACATAAGGTCGGATGTGCCATTATACGTCAGAAACGTTCGTCGTATGTGCCTTTACTATATAATATAGTATAATACTTAATACATTCGTCTCTATGCTTCTGAGGTCTAGAAATACTGTCTTGTATTCCGGCTCTTCCAATATAAAGGTATAAAGATGCAATGGATTAAAATGTATCTTATGTACTTTTAAAATTACACTTAGAACGTCGTATGTAAATAACGTGCTAGTGTTATGTAGCCTTAATATTGCAGCAAGATGTGTAGTCGTCGTCATTTTAAAATTCCGTCTTAAAACATTATAAAAATGTGGAATTTCATGTGAAAAAATATTCCTTCATTGCTTTTACTCGCGTTACGGAAAGCCGCTGTAAGGATACTAATGGAATTTCCACAGCAGGAAGCTTAAAATACGAGTAAAATGCGATCCACGCTTCGCCCGGGGAAAATCCTGTTTCCTAGTTTTTGCAGGAAATTAAACAAAAGCCTATCATGTGTGCACAACTGAATGAGAGGTTAATCTATTGTTTTTAGTTTGAATAGAATTTTAGTTATTCACGTGTTGTAACATCGTGCTTCGTCTGATAGAGGAGACCTAGGTAGGTCTACTCTATCTTAGAAAAGATTTGCTTAACATTTTATAATCTCATATGAATAGTAGCTACTTTCTAATCCACTTGTCAAAATAAATATTTATGTTAAAATCTACCGTAGGTTTTCATGTATAAGCAGTGGTGAACTTAGACATTTGCCCCCAGTACCACTAAAATTTTTTGTATTGAAATTTTTTGACGTTAAAACGTTTTTTGGTAAGAAAAAAAATGTAGACCATTTGCCGCCCCCTAAATTTTGCCGCCCTAGGCTCCAGCCTACTAAGCCTGCTGGTAAATCCGCCACAGTGTATAAAACAATTCCTTTTTAAACGTTTTTAAATTTATGGCCGGTGAAATAGCAAAAGCCTCAGGGCTAACTACATTATGTCCGTTCGAAAAAAAAGGGTCAAATTTAGTTGAAATTTTACCCCCTTGCAGTTGACAGACAGATCAGATTTTTTATGTTTGAGTGTATGAGTTCAGTTTATTTCCATGGCATATTATGGACTTGGCTTGTATGATCATACAAACTTAAAAAAAATTATTTAAGATTTATATTATAGTGTTTCTATAACGACACTCAAAACATTCCCATGTTTATATTAGAGCAATATACTTCAGTATTTCCCTTTTTAATACACAAACTTAAAAATATTGATAATTTCGTGTTTTACTTCTTTAATATGTCTTTTTTTCTGCACTTAATTACTCATGACTTCCTAAAGTCTTAGTGTCAAATTATGAGTAAATGCTACAAACATAAGGGGGAAGATGAACGATGACAAATAAAACCATAAAAGGATTCTTTAAGAACAATGCATAAATCTAATAATGTATAAAAAACCACTGGATTCAGAATCCTATCTAATAGGTATATAATCTATAAAAATATTATAAAGAGGTAAAGTTAGTGAGTTTCTGACGTTGTATGGGGGTGGATAATCTCTAGATCTACTGAACAAATTTTGAATTGCTTTTACCAATAGGAAGCCACGGTATTTGTGAGTGTCATAGACTATATTTTAAGTAAAAGTTTCCACGGGAACGGGATCTACGCGGGTGAAAACGCGCGAGACAACTAGTAATCATAGAGATGAATAGTTTGTTTGTTTACTTGAACGCGATAAACTCAGGAAATACGGGACTGATTAAAAAAAATCTTTTAGTGGTAAATAACCCATTTATCGAGGAAGGCTATAGGCTATATTTTATTTTAAGTTCCCGCGGTAACGGGATCTACGCGGAACCTAAGTTTAATATATTTTTTTACGTTTAGAGGATATAACATTATTTTCTGTTACCATTTTATCCGTACATCATTAACAACGAATACCGATACAATAATTCTTACTAGTCTAGTTTTAGTTTGTCACTTTGTTCTAAACTTTAAAAAAAAAGAAGAAAAAAACATAATATTAGGCAGCTACCTTATATTAATTTTTTTTTCTTCGAATAAATCTAATATCTAATGGCTTGGTTATATTTCAAATTATGATAAAATAAGTTCAACATTTTTATTTTTTCGAGACGTAGCATAAATACCTTGTGTTAAATTAAGCTCATATATTTTTAGTACCTACACTTAAAAAGGGCTTGATTCTAAAGGTTTTTTCGCACAAAACCTGATCACGAATAATTT
This sequence comes from Nycteola revayana, assembly GCA_947037095.2. Classification (NCBI taxonomy): domain Eukaryota; kingdom Metazoa; phylum Arthropoda; class Insecta; order Lepidoptera; family Nolidae; genus Nycteola; species Nycteola revayana. Next base: position 9,595,819 of record OX344847.2, read on the forward strand.
TGCATCATTATAATATGCTTTTCAGGTTAGGCTTTATCACGAATTTCATTAAGTATTCTAAGTTTATGCACTTTAAAAGTATAGTGGTCATTAGAGATGCCTAAGTGTTATAAGACTAAGGTATTTTTATAAAATTGACAAATTATGTCTGTCATTTTAATATGTTATTTATTTATTTATTAAACAAAGATAAATTATTGCTAATTTTATTACAATGGTCCACAAAACTGTTTTAAACACTTTGACTGTGGACTCAGTTGAGTGCACTATTATATACATATTTAATGAAAAATCTATGCACATTGCACACATATATATACACACACACATGCATATATACTTGCATGTGGAGGTGTATTTTTTAATTTTCATATTTAATCAGAAAATACCTTATCCACGAAATATATAGATGAATCATAAAATATCTAACAACATTTCATTGATTGTTTAATGGCTTGGCAATAGGTAAATTAACTATAACACCTGTTGACACGAAAAATAATTAGAGTAAACACTTTTCTAATAGGTTTAGGTAAGCAATGATGCAATATATGACGATCATTCATTAGGCTTTAATATAGATTAAGATTTTTACCGCGAATTACCAAGCCGCTATGTGTCGTTAAATCACAAACTTATGGATTAATAATATACCTAACAACGATATTTTTATATTATTTTTCTACACAATTTTTATATAAATATAGATAGCTTCATCTAATAGTAAATTGTATGAAAATGTTCTATGGCCGTTAGTATAAAATGATTTATGATCTGAATTTATTAAATGAGTATTAATGAAATTGATGAGACTATACCTACATTGGCTTTCGAAGAAGGCATAATGTATTGATAAACCAAAATGTAAATTAGGATTAAAGTGTGTAACAATAGATGTTGCATGCAGTCCCTTTTTGTTAAGTTTTAAGTAAGTAGTTGTAAAAAAGCTATATCAGAATGTGTATAGTAATTTGGTCATTCTGATAATCGATGACAGCTTATTTCAAAATCAAAATAAAACAAGATGAAAGAATAAAATATATTAATCACTGAACAACAAACAACAAATTAACACTAATCACACAAACAACAAACTTTCACTATATTATGTAGTCGGGATGACATAAGTTAAAGGGAACACTGGGAACAAATGAGTGTGAAGTCGGCCCCTAGCGGGCCTGCGAGGTCATGCGGGAGAGGGCCTCGGCGGGAACAAGCTAACGGCGACATACGACACGTACGTGAGCGTGCGGCGAGGTGATCGCGCGGCACAGGCAGGCGTGCGCAGCCGGCGCCACCTGGTAGTCCATGTAGTTGCCGTAACCCATGTGGTCGCAGGTGCACGCGCAGGTCTCGATGTGCTGCCGCAGCTCCAACTCCAGCTCCCACGGGGGCTCCATGAGCGCGGCGAGGCGGGCGGCGCGCCGCGTGCCCGCGCCTCCGCGCGCCGCGACTACGGGCCCGGGCCGCACCTGCGCGACCGCCCTGCCCCGCGCGCGCGGCCAGCTCCAGCGTGGAGCGGAGCTAGCGCGGCGCGGCGTGGCCCGCACGGGCTCGGGGCGCTCCGGCCGAGAGGCTGGGGGCGGCGCGCGCCGGTCGTCGCGTGAGGAGGCGCATAGCGTGGCGGCCGCCTGCCGGCTGGGGAATGCCGCGCCGAGCCCGGCCGCCAGCGACCCGGCCGCCCGGGCCGCGCCGGCGCGCCGAGCTCCACGTGACAGCCGCCCCCGGCGCGACCCCCGCGCCGCTCACCGCATCGCTCGCCTCTCAGATGCACAATCCTCTGCCATCAATTAGCTGCGGGTCCTTACTAATTACAAGGAAATTGAAGAGCACATCAAGTACTTACCATTGACATACATATATAACTAGAGTCAATTACCGTACCTTATAGTGCTAGTAGCTGGTACGCTGTATTATTATTAAAATTCAAATGATGAGTTGATAAATATTTCGTTGATATTTACGCATTCCATAGAAATAAGACAAATAAACCAAAAATTATTTTTCTTATTAGGTGTACCTATTTACCATTCTCAAACCTGTCTCAAATTGGCTCTTTGTACCTACTGATGCTAGTAATAACATGCTATTATGTTCCCAGGCTAACTAAATACCTAACTTATTCGATTTATAAACATTAACGAGTTCATTCAAATGTTTGTAACATTTGAATTTTGAAAACTTTTTATAAACATTTCGTTTTTACCTTTACACATAAGATTTTGCCGATAAAACAATCTGTTGTTTTGCTCTTACCTAACTCTCTCTAGGGTTGGCTGTAATGGCGGTCCAGACTGCGTATGGCAGAAATTGATATATAGACTGTCCAACTTCGTACGATGGGTGTAGTAGCGTAGGTACATATATGGTTACCTTATACACGCCCATGAAACATGATATGAATTAAAATAGCGCTTCTAGGCTTCTTTCTATTAGTTATAAATTTAAACGTGTATTAGAATTAATATTTCGGGCAATAATTATATTTAGTGGTAAATACGTAGGACATTTAAGGAAGGAAGGAAAAGGCTAGTAGGATATTTCATTTAAAATCACATCTTTGAGGTTTTCATAGTGGATGAACAATATATAATATTATGCAAATATTCACCAAAAACTGCTATCTGCACACTTTTCAAGAGTCTTTCAAAAGAGCGGCCTTAATCGCTTAACATTGTCAAGGTCATATAGGGACTCTAAAACACAGTTGCTCTCAAAAGGGCTCAGAGAAAATTGTAGCTATGTACTTTTGAACATAAATTTCGCCGAAGTTTAAAGAAGATGGTATATTTTCTTCTTGAATAAATGGTCTGCATGGCGTAGCGGTATTTTTCTCACAAGGAGCTGTCATAAAAATAAACTGAAATCTTTATCATTAATACACCTTAATCTAGGCTGATATTATAAAGAGGTATGTTCGTGGCAATCTCCGGTAATACTACTCCGGTAATACTAACGGTAATACGTTTTTGTAAATTCTTTCACCTTGCGATTTACAAACAGTTTATTATTCTTATCATTTTATCATTCATTTATTTCAAATAAATTATTATCCAGGGTTTAGAAACAATTAACTCATATAAGTTACTGTGTACTTAGTAGTTTCATTTGTATTATATGTACAGATAGAAGATTGTGTATCTATCTTCACAATGACAAAATCAGACATTTCAAAATACTCTTCAAGTGAACATGTCAACATATCTTATCGCGCTCGCTTTGTTTCTGTTATCTATGTGACCTCTCTCTGTGTTGGAATTTCTCTACAAAAGGTCCCAAAATGAAAACTCGTGAATTCGACTCATTCATTACTCACTACATGGTGGTACTGTAATTATACGAAAACAAATGATATACCTACTTGCTTATTAGTATGTTAGTAAGCAAGTATGTCATTTGTATTTTCATTTTTGGATCTTTTCTAGTGTCATCCCAACAGGGCAGTACAATTACAAACAAATATCAAAAATATTTTTAATTTCCATATTTGGCTTGCCTCCGTCTCATGATTGCGACAAACAAGCGAGACACATGTTAGGGCGGCAGTAAGCACGATATGATTAGCTGTGCTGCAACAGTGCGACAGAACGTTAGCTCGACGGACGTTAGACCTCATTCAGATGCGTTTAGCGCGCAAGTTTGGTCGCGTTGATTGCGTGTGAATCATAATAAAAACAAAATCGCTTCACTATAAACACACTCATACAACGCCATCTGTTAGAATTTTGGCCGCCCCATGCACGACGCTCCGTATATAAATGAGGCTTTAGTGCGACAGATTTTCCTCGACAACCTCCTTTAGGCGTTTATCCGTCAATCCTTATGGGACAAAACATTTTATTAATATAGATCCCACCAAAAACATAAATGTAAAAAAGGAAAGCCAAGTTCAATACAAAAATTAAGCTTGGCTGTGGGCTTCGCCGCAAAAAGAATGGAGATCTGAATGAGTGCCAAGTTCTATGCAAAATCGAAATATGTATTTATAGGAACAAAATAACATTATGAACAAGTATTAAACTCTAATTCTTTGCTTTAATGGATACCTATAACAATTGCTGTTATTTAAAAATGTGAGATCTTAAAGTAGGTTAGATTTGAATAGGCCAGTTTTCATTACATCAGTCATTTTATAAAGTTATTCATCATTTGAATACTGATAAAAACTGGCCAAGTCAAATCTAACTAGAATCTAAAAGATTTAATGTGTTAGTCAAATAAATTTAGTCGAACGACGCAGCATAAAACTCAATCTAATAGGTGGGTTTCCGCTAAACAACCGGGCATAACAATGACGCTGGCGCGAATGAGCGCCGCCGCCGCTAACAGCATACTTTGGTTCGTTTATTATTATTAAATATTAAAAAATATTATGTATTAAATATTATTATGACCTCAGTATAGCGTTTTCTCACTAGAACTAGAACTGAGTGAGTGAGACAAAGCTAAACGCGTGACAGTTGACAGCGGCAAACTTATAGCGAACGGGTTGTGGGTATAAATAAAGTATTAATTTATTCATTGAATCTCATCTATGTACTCTTTTATACTGTTATTGGTTTAGGCACGAAGAACGTTTGTGGTTATAGTATGACAATCATTTCATTCACCGTTGAGAGAGAAGCAGGATGAACATAAATGTAATAAAACAATAAATAACTAAATCGGTATTCGTAAGCGATGCCTATGTTTATGTGTTGCTCGGGAGCACTTTTATGTAGATTTACTTCTGTTCTATGTATAATTATGTGGTGCCGCGCGCCGCCGACGACACACTGGTGGTCGGTTTTTTAGAGCGTATTAAAACTTTTTTTCTATGGGGACAACATTTTTTTTTTTTACTTTTTTTTGTTTTTTTGATTTTTTCCTGGGCTTACACACAATTACTGAGCTGGATTCCAAATTTCATCCTACTAGGTCATCTGGAAGTAGGTTAGAATTAGGTACTATATGTCAGTCAGTCAGTCAGTGCTAAAATTTACGACTTTTTGACCTTCATATCTTTATAACCGTTTGAGCTAGCTTCATGAAATTTGGGCTTCTACATGTCCTTATGGATATAATTAAACACACGTGGTTTTATTTGTTTACGTTAAAGAGGTTTTGAGTTATAGAAGGGTCAAAAGTGGCACCAAGTGGTTCGTGTAATATTACACTTGGCGCTGGCTAGCCAGTTCTTTGCTTGAACTTGGCTTTGACACGCTGCCGCGTGTCTAGATAACCTCCGTAGGAAAATTCTTTTTGTTTCTGGATGGTTGAGGGACTACCCTCCGTGCCTCGGAAAGTACACTAATCCGTTGGTACCGATTGTTATAACATCATCTATAACAACCGTAAAACCTGGGAACGGGCAGCAACGTTTTCTTGTGTGTAACAACGTAATACTGCGGTCACCAACCCGCCTGCCAAGCGAAGTGACTATGGCAAAAACTCTTCCCCGGGAGGAGGCCCATGTTCAGCAGTGGACGTTTTACGGGCTGATGACGATGATGAATATAAAGGATGTTAAGTTATCAATTATTGCTTATCTACAAATCGTCTAATAATATAATTTATGCTTAGAAGTATTATAAAGTATAATATAAAATATTCCCAATAATAATCAACATCATCAGCCGGTATAACGTCCACTGCTGAACATGGGCTTCCTCCCGAAGGGGAGTATTTGCCATGGTCACCCACCATGCTAGGCAGGAGAGTTGGTGAGCGCAGTATTATTATTATTTAATACCACACAAGGAAACGCTGCTGCCCGTTCCTTGATATACGATTATTATAGATAATGTTATAATAATCGACACCAACTGCTTAACGCACTTTCCGAGGTACGGAGGGTAGTCCGTCAACAAACCAGACCCAGATATAAATCTTAAAATTTACACAAAGATTTCCTGTCCTAGTGTCCGGCGTGGGGATCGAACCTACGACCTCCAAGATTTAAAGCGAGCCAATTACCGATACGCTACGGAGGTTTTCATATAAATATAATATTATATTTAATTATTAGAAAGATAAGTCATCCAGGAAGTCAGTTACGTAACGATATGACTATAAGGCTGTGTTCAAACCGAACTGACTGTCAGCCGCCGAAAGTGAGCGAACGTTACGCAGTTTATTGTATTTCCATACATATTCACTTTTTCGTTCACATCTAACAGACGATAGCGTGTCACTACGCTCCGCGGACGCTGATTGGACGGACGGACGTAAACTATAGCGTATTGTTGGCATACTGTGAACGAAAAATACCGTTTATTTTCACGTTTACACTGGGGCTCACAGTGAGCCTGCTCACATTCGGCGGCTGACAGTCAGTTTGGTTTGAACACGGCCTAAACATCAAGAAAATGTCTGCATTATTATAGTAATACGTTTCCTAAGTTATTGTTATAAACTTAATAAATTGGCATACATAAAATATTTTTGAAGATATTTATAGTAAACTCTGAGTCTTAAAAACTTTTGTATCAAAGTCATAGTCATATTGTTACGTAATTAACCACCAAGAGTAACATAGGTAAGGAGTAAATACTTAAAGTTTTTTTTTTATTGGCATGAGACTACGTGGTTCAAAGTTTACAGAAAAAGTAGTAGTTAGTAAACATGGATCAACTGACACATTGTGACAACATGTTTCTCATAACAATATAAATATGCTTAAATCTTTCAAATAACTTCGTGTGTTTTTTATGAAGCTGTATCTAAAGTTATATTTAATTCACTTTGCTAGTAGGTAATATAATTTAGAAAAATTAAAAAAAAACTCGTGCATAGCAAGTGCGTAACAAAGAATTTTATTTCAAAGATTATAGAAATATATAAGTTCAAATCGTTTATTAATTTTTACATTAATTTTATAAAACCGATACGCTAAAAGAAATACATATTATGCATTGTTTTGGTGTTCTTCAACCATCTTTACATTGTAGTTTTTCTAATGACATCTGGATTGGAGGTATATTGGTTTAAAGCCTATGACGGACATAAGCAGAAACTAACTACTAAACTAACTAAATAAATGTTTGATATTATAATAATATTTACTCGTACGTATTCATGTTCGGACTTATAAATGAGATCCAAAGCCACAGGTTAAATCTGAAATAATTCAAAAGATTCAGAGATTAAATCTGAAATAATTCAGAAACCATTAAGTTTAATGCATAACATTTTATCATATCAACATTATTTACAAAATCATTATCTAAGATGCAGGTGGTCGAATTTTATTAACCTCAATTTTGAAATAAATTATTATCTGTTGTTTTTGACCTAACTGGAATACGTCACATTTCCAGTAACCTTTATAAATAATGTTTTCGACAAATTAATCCAAACAACATAGACCGTAATTTGTATTAACCGATTTAACGCGAAGAATATATAAATGGGCATAGTGAAATAGCCGTATTATTTGAAGTTTCAATAAATTCCAGTAAGTTTCGCAAACAAATCCCATGTTAGGCGCAGTGGGTGGGAGATGGGAGCAAGGCCGCAACCCTTGCTATTCATTGTGAACTAAAAGTTCGCGGTAACAATGCCGCATAAACATGAAAACAATTTTATCTAAAAGTAGCATAAAAGAGCTTTGGTGTGTTTGCAGTTCTTTTACAGTACTTGAAGTAAACTGTTGTAAAATAGTAAAAAACAAGTTTTATAGTGTTTTACATCTTGGTAGTAAATATTGGCAAGATTCTCAAACTGTAGGCCGGTTGTAAGTTGCCCATTGACGATCTTTGTGCAGTCCGAGTGCTAACAGCTTCGGTACAGCATCCGCACACAAGCAGTAACCCGCAGTAATTCATCTCTTGCACTCTGATTATCATATTATATGTGGCCCCTAGGTAGAAAACGGGTTATCCCTTTAAGCCTTAAGACAGGTTCTCACAGAACCTGTCTTAAGGCTTCCGGGGCTGCTGCAGATATGTACCGTGAAGAACTGAACACAATGATGGAGAAGCTGGCACATCTCCAACCAGCATTAGTCAATCGCTCGTCTCCGCCGCTCCTGCACGACAACGCGGGACCTTATACTGCACAGCGGACGGTCTCCAAGTTGCAAGAACTGGGGTTGGAAGCTCTCCATCATCCGCCCTACTCACCAGACCTTGCGCCTACAGACTACTTCTTTTTCCAGAATTTGGATAACTTCTTGGCGGGAAAAAAATTCAATACCCGAGAGGCAGTACAAAATGCCTTTGAAGAATTTGTTGCCTCCCGTCCAGCTGATTTCTATAAAAAGGGCATCAATAAACTGCCACTGCGTTGGCAAAGATGTATTGATTGAATGGGTGATTACTTCGATTAATACAAAAAAAATACATGAAAAAAATTCGTTTAAATTTTTTCATACAAAACGGCAATTTCATGTTCAGGTTTCAAGACCTATTATGTGGCCCCTAGGTAGAAAACGGGTTATTCCGTTACTCACAAAACCTGTCTTAAGGGTGTCCGGGGCTAAAGCCAAAAAAGTGACATCGAAAAATAATGTTTCAAATTCCAATGACAAATATTAATTTGTTTTTACGGCGTGTTTATGTCGTAGAATGCTAAAATTTAATATGTATGGTAAAAATACTTACCTCTCAACTACTAAATCTATTTTACAACATTTCTTCGCCAATACAATAGTTCGTTAGACTGAAATAATAACAGGTTCCCAATAAAACATGAGTGATACCTATATTTTAACTAATCAGTGTGTCTACTTTCGTGTAATCAAAGAAAAATTATATTCGTATAGCTACGACGATGCTACGCCGTAGCACGTAGCCAATGTCATAATTTATATTAGGTCTACCTACCTACCTATGAAATTGCCGTTCTGCAGTACTGGCCATTTCAAATCAAAATAATTTTTGTTTGGCTAAGAATTCTAATTTCAAATTAATTTTATTTAAAAAAAATGGATTTTTTTTTCCAAAAGTAGTCATTTGTTTATTAATTAGTGTTACATTTTCACCGCATTTCAATCTTTTTCGTCATCATGGATACGTTAAAAATTCGAGTAATTATGGAATATGAGTACCGTCGTCGTGGCAGCAACGCGGCACAAGCGGCACGCAACATCAACGACGTTTACGGAGCTAACACTACAAACCAACGCACCACCTTTTTTTGGTTTGCTCGCTTCCGTTCTGGAAATTTCGACCTGTAAAATGAACCTTGCGGTCGTCCGAAGACAATGACGAATTAAAGGCGATTGTGGAAGCTAATGATACACAATCTACGGCTGAATTAGCAGCAGCTTTCGACGTTAGCGTTAAAACAATATTGGTCCATTTGCGTCAAATTGGCAAGGTAAAAAAGTTTGACAAATGAGTGCCCCACGATCTCAATGATCGCCAGCGCGAAGTACGCGTCGAGACGTGCCTTGCACTGCTCAATAGACACACAGCATTACTGCAGATGTATACTGTGAAGAACTGAACACAATGATGGAGAAGCTGGCACATCTCCAACCAGCATTGTTCAATCGCTCGTCTCCCCTGCTCCTGCACGACAATGCGCGACCTCATACTGCACAGCAGACGGTCTCCAAGTTGCAAGAACTGGGGTTGGAAGCTCTCCGTCATCCGCCCTACTCACCAGACCTTGCGCCTACATACTTTTTCCAAAATTTGGATAACTTCTTGGCGGGAAAAAAATTAAATACCCGAGAGGCAGTACAAAATGCCTTGAAGAATTAGTTGCTCCCGTCCAGCTGATTTCTTTAAGAAGGGCATCAATAAACTGCCACTGCGTTGGCAAAGATGCATTGATTGCATGGGTGATTACTTCGATTAATACAAATAAAAAATACATGAAAAAAAATCGTTTAAATTTTTTCATACAAAACGGGAATTTCACAGGTTCACCCACGTAGCTCCCGTCCCCGTGGGAACTTTATAATTAAATATAGCCTATGTTACTCAATGATAAATAATAAGCATTCTAATGGTGACACAAATATCGATATCCGTCCATTCGTTCTTGAATTTATTCGTAACAAACATATATACAAAAATACAAATCTTTTCTATAATATTAGTAAAGTTAATATTACCACACCCATAAACATTAATTTACTTATATTTCTTCTCTAGTTGTAATTTTTCGTTAACTTTTATAAAATATAAGCAGTTTAAAAGTTAGCACTCGTAATCTAAGCTGTCTCCTAGTAAAAATCCCGTCAGAAATAGTTGCTACGATATTTATCTAAGACACAACAGAACATCTAAGAATTACTTTAAAATTTTAAAATTAAATAAAAGGAAAAAGGGCCATGTCCCTATTACCGACCCAAAATATCGGGTGTGTGCCTAATACAGTTATATGTCACCTAATACCGACCACTAAATAAACGGTTCCACCGTTAAAGTTAAATAAAAATGTGTATATTGAACTGTTTATATAAATGCTGCAACACAGTATATAATGCTATCAACACTTAACAATTATGTGTATTCTTATAAAAGTATTTTCTTAACAGCGTTAAATCAGTCAAAAAAATCTTATTTATACGAATTATGTATAACAAACTTGCTGTATATTGTTTACGTTTTAGTCGATCCATGTTTCTGAAACAAAATTTATTTACTTAGTCTAGGATATACTATATATATGGATGGCAAATAGTTATTAAAATTACCATTTGCCTTTCACTTATAAATATTAGATAAGTATTTATCATCATCATCAGCCTGTTGTAGTCAACTGCTAAACATAGGCCTCCCCCATCGATTTCCAGTGGGAATGATCGCTAGCGGCCTGCAACCACCGATTCCCTGCAACCTTTATGAGGTCATCGGTCCATCGTGAAGGCGGTCGTCCTACGCTGCGCTTGCCAGTTCGTGGTATCCACTCGAGAACCTTTCTTCTCCATCGGCCGTCAGTTCTTCGAGCTATGTGTCCTGCCCATTGCCACTTCAGCTTGCTAATCCAGCTATGACAGCGACCTTCGTTCTCCTGCGGATCTCTTCATTTCTGATTCGATCACGCAGGGAAACGCCGAGCATAGCTCTTCCCATACCTCTCTGAGAGACATTGAGCTTTCTTATGAGACACACAGTAAGCGACCACGACTCAGATTCATATGTCATCACTGGTAACACACATTGATTGAAGACTTTGGACGAGAAGATCTCCCGAAGCTTCCCAAACGCTGCCCAGCCGAATTCGGTTTCGATGATTGACCTCTTTCTCAAAGTTGGTCCTACCTAGTTGGATCGTTTGGTATACGTATTCGGTCACAACTTCGAGAATGGAGTTCCCAACGGCTATAGAGTGTAGCACTACATGGGCGTTATACATGACTTTCGTCTTGCCCATGTTCATTCTAAGCCCAACTTGTTGGGAAACTCCATCGACGTCATTGAGCATCTATCCAAGATCCTCCAGCGATTCTGCCATGATCACTATGTCGTCGGCAAATCCAAGATGAGTGATGTACTCGCAATTTATGTTGATGCCGTGTCCTTGCCATTCCAGGACCTTGAAGGCGTCCTCCAGAGCAGCCGTAAAAAGTTTGGGAGATATAACATCTCCGTGCCTTACGCCTCTCCGTAATGGGATTGCATTCGTACATTGGCCCTGTACTAGGACCGACATTGTGGCGTTTTTGTACAAGCACTTCAGCACTTCAATGTACCGATAGTCGTTACGACATCGCTGAAGAGACCTTAGGATCGCCCAAATTTCGACCGAATCAAAGGCTTTCTCATAGTCCACAAACGCCAAGCATAGTGGCTTATTATACTCCTCGGTCTTCTGTGGTCTATGGTACTAAAAGCCTTAAGCCTTTTCGGAAGCCGGCTTGTTCGGGAGGCTGGAAGTCATCGAGCCTGTGTTCGAGACGATTTGTGACCACTCTCGAGAACAGCTTATAAACAGGCTCAGCAATGTGATGGGTCTATAATTCTCCAACATGGTTTTGTCACCTTTTTTAAAGAACAGAACCACCACACCTCTGCTCGATGATTCTGGCGTTTGTCCCTCGAGTAAGACGGAGTTAAAGAGCTTCTGAAGGACTTTAAGTATCGGTGTTCCACCCGCATCCAGAAGCCCAGATGTGATTCCGTCATCACCCGGCGCCTTGTTGTTTTTAAGGTGTTTAAGGGCCATCCTCATCTCGTACAGGCTGATGTCCGGTAGATCTTCGGTATAGTGTCGAGTCAGCCTTGCTCTGGGGTCTTCGGCTTGGCTGTTAGTTGGCTGGAGTGTTGAGGCATACAGTTGACTATAGAACCTCTCTATCTCCCGTAAAATCTTTGGCTTACTCGACGTTACTGCCCCATCTTTCTTCTTTAGCTTTGCCCAATAGAGGTTTCTCTTGCACACACTTCTATTAGGTAACTTTATGTTTACTTGAAAATAAATACCAAATAAAAAAACATGTAAGTAGTACCTATGGGGGTTCGTTGTAAATTTACCAGTAGATCGGTAATAGGTTTTCTTAAAGGAAATCGTATAATCTATTACCGACCCAAGGAAATGTGTATAAATTGGGTAAATACATATGATTTTTGTACATTTGTATGATTTTCAATGGTTCGGTTGCTATAAATATTTAATAATAATGATATTTCAACTATAAAAATACACAATTTAAAAATGTTACCTTCTTTATTCATCAAAATATTTACATAAGAACAAAGTAAGTTTTTACGGCTACTAAAGCTCTTAAATATATGGTGTTAATAGCTCAAATACAAGTAAACATACTAAGCAACTGAGTCAGTATAGCCTCCTGCCTATTAATTTATGCATTTTAACAAAAATCATGGCACACAAAAGATACGAAAAGTACTTATCAGCGACATGGGTCGATAATAGGAATAAAATTGTGATTTTTGTTCCTATTACCGCCTATTTTTATTATTGAATTTTAAGCAAAATAAAATAGTATCTCATTAAAATTAATTATTATTTGTGTTCCTGAAAGTATTAAAAATGCATCAAAAGAACTAAAAGTTACGTTAAAATGCTTGACGATATAATCTTCTGCTAATAAAGAAACAAGAGTACTTACGTCATCGGGAACGCCACACTATGAAAAATGCACTATCGCCGGTGTCCACGGACAAACTTAGCAATTATTCTTGAAATCGTTGAGTTACGCACATAAACAAGAGATGAACATTTGCAATACAAATACATCTACATACTTTTAAAGCAACCAATTGTGTAACTTTAATACATCACATAAAAATGATAGTTTTCTGAATAGGGCGGTAATGAGCGCGGATTTTGAGGGGTCGTTATTAGGTGCGTTTACGTTAGGCTTACGTTTGACCATAATCTCGCTTGATGGAAGGCGAAGATAAGGCCTTAGATGATACCTAGAAAGTGTCTGTTCACTTTAGCTTTAAAGATGTCCAGATTATACTGTTCCGGAAAAACTGACCCCGGCAGAGAATTCCACTCCTTAGCCGTCCGCATTATGAAAGAAGAAGCAAATCGCTTCATGCGTATTCAAGGAATGTCTACAACATAAGGGTGAAACCGCTCGCCGCGCCTGGTCGTCCGGTGATGGAAGGGTGAAGGGGGTATCAGGTTATGTAGAACATCCGCACACTCCCCGAAATGTAACCGATAAAAAACCGATAGGCAGGCTACTCGTCTACGGTGTTCGAGGCTCTGAAGACTTGCCTCCACAAGTGAGTTATTGCCTATTACTCTCTTCGCTTGGCGCTACAATGAGTCCAGAGCATCCAGCTGATATCTAGCAGACCCATCCCAAAGATGAGAACAGTATTCCATTGAGAGAACCTTGGAGAGAATGCCAAGTTTTATGGCTGCAGTGTTTGTAATGGACTCGATGTAGTGACCGAAGTTTAGATTAGAAGAGAGGTCAAGCCCTAAGAGCTCAAGATGGTCTCTGATCAGAACGGAAACATTCCGGAAAGTCGGAGTCAGTTGGAATGGACTCCGTTTCGCCGAAAAAAGACAAGCCTGTGTTTTTGAGGGGTTAAACCCAACCAGGTTGGCATCACCCAATAAGGAAACAGCCTCCAAGATCGAGTTCACCCCCTCCATCATCGTCTCCCTGAACGACTGAACCGTTAACCCAGACTTCGCATCAGACAAGTATCTCACCGAGACTGTGTTATCGTCTGCGTACCCAAAGATACCGGGAGTAGCTAGCAGTTCGTTGATGTGCAGCAAAAAAAGAGTCGCGGAGAGAACAGATCTCTGAGGGACACCGGCATTAATACCAAGAAGATCGGACGAGGCGCCATCAATGACAACACGAATCGACCTCCCCCTCAAGAAATCCTGAATCCAGAATCAAAGTCCGGAATCAAATACCGTAAACCGGAAGCTTACCAATGAGACTTGCGTGCCAAACCCTGTCAAAAGCCTTAGAGATATCAAGAGACACGGCAAGAGCCCTGAAGTGAGTACCATAAACAAGAAGATCCCCAGTAGGCCGGCCTCGACGAAATGCGAATTGGCGGTCACAGAGGAGATCGTTGTCTTCCAGGTATGCTAGGAGTTGTTTAAAACACGCTCCATAACCTTACAGAGTATGGAGGTGATTTCGATTGGTCGGTAGTTAGCACGACTACCTTTCTTGGGGATCGGTTGAACATTGGCAATCTTCCAGGATGCTGGAACTAGACCAGTCTTCAGGGATAAGCGATAGAAGCGAGTCAAAACAGGAGACAACTCAGGCGCACAACACCGCAAGTGACCGCAAGACAATGGCAGGAATGCTGTCAGGCCCACTAGCCTTATTCAAATCTAGAGTGCTGAGAATTTTAAGTACCACTTTTTGCCGAATGTGCACCTCAGGCATAGTGGAAGTGCAATGTGGTAGCCTGGGTGGACTTTTACCAGCAGCATCTAGTTGTGAATTCTTCGCAAATAGAGACGCAAACAAGTCTGCTTTCTCTTTGGCAGTGTGAGCTAATGAACTGTTCGGCTTCTGCAGTGGCGACAAAGAGGACCGACAGAAATTGGCTTTGACCGATTTGGCAAGAGACCATAAAGCTTTACTTCCAGATGGGTAAAATGCTAGTCTGGCTCCAATGCGGCCAATATGGTCAAAGCGGGCCTTGCGTAGGGCACGTTTGCAAGACTTGGCAGCACTATTAAAGGCTTTCTTCAGTTTCCGAACATTTGGCGCTTTGCGGGCTCGAGCATCCGCCCACGCTTGGTAAGCAGAGTGCTTAAGTGCCTCAGCACTATCACACTCAGCGTTGAACCATGGGCGGGCTTTGTCTTGGAGTTAGACATCAGAAAATGGAATGAAATACTCCACTGCCTGGCATATCACTCCAGAAACAGCCTCCGCGTAGCGAGCCGGGTCGTCTGAAGAGAAGCATAAGCGCAGCCAAGGGTAAGACGTGAAGAAATGCCGCATCTCATCCCAATCTGCTGACTTGTATCGCCATAAACGCCTGGGTCACCTTGAGATCGGGATCGGGTGGCGAGTAGACAGACACAGATTTCACCAGACAGTGGTCGGAGCTACCTAACGGTGAGGAAACCGCGACTTGATATAAGTCTGGATCGGTTGTCAGCAGAAGGTCAGCAATTGGCCGTATGATATCAATGTCGGGCATCAGTGTCGGCCCAGTGACCAGTTGGGGGAGACCAAGCGTCAGAGCAGATGCATACGCTAGTCTCCCAGCAAGGTCGGTGTTCTGGTATGGGTAAAGCCACTCCTGGTGGTGGGCGTTGAAGTCCCCCAGAATAACTAGCTGCGCCGATGGGTACCTGAGCTGAGCTGATTCAGCTGAGTCGGAAAGATACTGAAACAACCTGGTTGTCTCCATGTTGTAGGTGTGCGACCGATAGACACTGGCATAGAGTATCTGCTCCAAGCCAGTGTCCACCAGAACCCACAATACAGAGAAACTGGAATCCTCAATGTTACGGAGACATCGACAGCAGATGTCATCACGAGCATACACGCAGGTGCCAGCGCGTGGCCTGAAATTGTGCTCCAGGGTGTACCCTGGGTAGTGCAAGTATGGCGCATCAGCTGGACATCTGATTTGCGTCTCCGTGAGGAACAGCAGATGTGGTTTTTCGGTCTCAAGGTGGTGATAGACCGGGATGAGATTGGAGTGCAGACCTCGGATGTTAGATAGGTGCACTTTTAGTGCGCGGGAGTGCAACCGCTGTTTTACCAGTTTCCTATGTTTGCTTTTCATTATTTTTTGATGACGAACAGACAAGCAGAAAAGGGACAGTTGGATGAGGCGTAACATGAACGAGTACCACGCAATACACACATAATGCTGCACCGACGGGAGACTGATCTGGAGCGCGCGGGGACGCCCTAGCCCCCCAGAGTTGTTCACCGGGCCCTTTCATCCGGTCGCCAACTGGCACGGTGACGCATCCTGGGATTTTTCACTAGTTGGCGGGGCAGCCTTTCATAGGTGGCTTTCCTACTAATTGGGCCCCCTGCTACCTGCGGTCGGCCAGCGGAAGACCGTGCTTAGGATCCCGCTACCCTCCGCGAACAATCACCCAGCACAGACACCACGCAGCACCGGAACCGGTTCGCAAAGCCACACAACTGCCCAGACTCCCTTTCCATGATGGTTACTCAAGGCAACATGCCGGAACGCGACAAAAGTCACTTGGCGGCAAGGCTTTGCCTTGAGGGTGGTGACAAACCGCGGTCGAAACCTACCACCAGATGTGCTGTTCATTTGGCGCTACCCAGGGGAGACGTGAGGGTGACTAGAGCTAAAGCCCACGGACGCGAACAGCATTATCCCCCAAGAATTAAACAATAGGACATTACTAAAGTATAAGCATAACTGGGCATTAACTCGGTAATCAATTAACATTTCGAGGATCGGATTAACTTTTAAGTTAACTTAAAATATGTTAACTGACTCGTTAACTTCCGTTTAATTTCGCAAGTAACAACTTCGATGATGAGGATGACTTTTTCAGTTCTGTCATTCAGTCTAAAGAAAAACCTAAGAGCCACAATTGTTTTTAATAGCAAAGCTCAAAGTCTCGTCAAAATGTAGCTTACATGAAGTCGAAAGATTAGTTAAATGATACGGAATTCCTCGGGTAACAGATATTCGCAAATCTATTTATTAAATACTAGCTTCCTAACTCCCGTTCCCGTGGAAACTTCATAATTAAATATAGCATATGTCATCCGGGGATAGTACAGCTTTCCAAGGGTGAAATAATTTTTCAAATCGGCCCTGTAGTTTCGGAGCCTATTCAATACAAACAAACAATCAAATCTTTCCTCTTTATAATATTAGTATATTATTATGTATAGATATATAATACTGCTATACCATCAAGCACTGCAGTTGAACGTTGTCCGTTTGTGCACAGGCAAGAATATATGTACTACAGCCGAAACGAGCCGAGAATTTCAACATAATAAAATGTATATTAAGGGGAATATTTATATTATACCAGATGACTAAATTGACGTTTCATCTAAGATGTAAGTGGTATATGTAGCAATTCATCTAAATAGCAATTGGTCATTACTTTACTATCAAATCATCTTAAAATTAGTTTGTCTAATTTGTGTTTCGTCCAGAACGCAACTAGTCTATCTTATTAAAATAAATCATCATCATCATACCAGCTATGAGTACAAGTTCTTTACTATTAAGGAATATTCCTTATTACAAGGCCATCTTTGTAATAAAATTATAAACAATCTAGTACTATGACAAACCAATTATTCACCATCGCTGCAATTTGCGGTCGCAAAAAGCAACACTTGTGAATCTCATCGCTTTCAATTATAATAAGCAGTACCTACATTTTTAACTTGCATAAACTGTATACGGTCGCAATACCTAGTGTTTAATTACTCGTACCATATTACAAAACCCTAGAGGTAACTAGGTAATTGTAGCTGAAGATCATGGAGGTCATACGTTTGAATTGAATGCAAAGTTTGGTTCTTTTTAGTTGATCCATTACCATCCGTGCCCCGGAAAGCACGTTAAGGCCTTAGTACCCATTATCATTACAGGTGAATAGGGCAACATCCACATCAGGTAGGTAAGTCAAAAGTTCTGCAGTGAACATTTTAAGGCTGAACCGATGATGATATCCAAAATATAAAGTAGTAGTTCTTTTTAGGGTTCCGTAGCCGAAGGGTAAAAATGGCACCCTATTACTAAGATTTCCCTGTCTGTCTGTCACCAGGCTGTATCTCAAGAACCGCTGTAGCTAGACAGTTGAAATCTTCACAAATGATGTATTTCTGTTGCCGCTATAACAACAAATACTAAAAATAAAATAAAATAAATATTTAAGGGGGCTCCCATACAGCAAACGATTTTTGTTGCCCTTTTTGCTTGATATCAATAACAGCAACAGGTAGGCACATAAAAATGGGACGGAGCCATTCGTGCGCGAGTCCGACTCGCACTTGGCCGGTTTTTTTTGCATAGGTAGTCTTATTGAGGCATTCAGAAGAGAATATCGTTACAAATAAATAAAATTGAAGCACCCGCCATATCGTCTCTGCCCCACCCTAAGGTTGACTGGCAGATAATATGCCTATGGCATTAAGTACACCTTGGCATCAAACTTTAGCACACAATAATATTATGTATTAAATTGTGAGCTAAAGTTTAAAACAAGTGTCTGTTTATTATTGAAAAAAATGACAAGTTTTTACTAATGTATGTATAGCAGCCATCTCGTTAAATTAGCCATTTAATTGAATGCCTAACTAATCTCACTTAAAGTTGAACTAATAAGCTAGCCCTTTGATTTTGACTGACGAAAAAGGCAGGTGATTTAAATTTAGTTCATTTTTTACATCACCGACATAACGGAGACCAATACTTCGCCTATAACAATAAGAACAATTTTACTCCATTGGTTTAGGTTCAGTTTTTTTTTAACTACCCAAAACCTGTTGTGCTCCCAAATCGCATAACGCATAAATAAACGCTGATGAAAATATATGGTTGACGAACAATACAGGTTTAATGAGATTTAGATCATTTTTCATCATCAAGATTAATGAGTAAAAAAACATACTAGGTTTTTGTGCTTTCCCCCGACCAGCGAAACCTACGAATAGAACAGAAACGTGAACTAACTAAGTAAAACGGCCCCTTTTACTCAGTGAATTCACCTCCATATTAAGCTTTAGAACAAAAAAAGTATGCACAACTTTACTTTCAGGACATGCTTGTTCATTTTTCATTTACTTAAACTAACATTCTATTTCTTGAATGTTAATCTAAAACTGCAGGCATCTGTTCATTAAGCATCAGTCGGACTTGTAAAGCGTAGAATTGTTAAGCATCATTCACACAATGTTGAAGCATCGTTATTTTTATTATTGGAATTAGGACGCAGGTGGGATGGAGCTAGAGAGCAGCTCCACGGCACTCTTACTCCCACACATTTACGTTTACCTATGTACTGTCTCGTTTACCCTAGAGCACAGTTGTATATCCATCCTATTCGAACCTGGAAAAATATCAGCAAGCGTGAACCATTTTATACGCAACTGGGGTCGAGATGTTCGTTTGGCGCGTGACTCGGAGTGCTTCGCGTTTAGCGATGTAGCGATGATGTTACATGAGAGAGGCTGCATGCGTGCGCAGCGGCGGCCGCGTCCGGCAGTCGGCATGAGGCGCGCGCGGAGCGTTACCGGGCCGCTGCGCCGCGCGCACCCCGCTTCGGGGGCCACCTGGAATGTCCAGGTACCTTCTAATAAACCCTTCTCGACAATAAACTACCCCATGTAAAGAACAAGACAAATAAAATACCCTTTCATTCAAACATTGTACCTAAATGTAGTACGAGTAAGTCGTCCGGTAATCAAATCTACCTGACCTGATAGATTCCATCACTCAGTGTTCATATTCAGCTCGTGACTAAAGAAGCTGGAACTCAACAGTTGGCAGGACTTGTTGCTTGGATCTCTCATCTTTGAATACATTAAAATATTACCATCTGTTTAAATGCTAACAATGGACACATAATTTATCTCACAAGAAAAATAAAAATATAACAATGATCAAGACTAATGAGTAGACAATGAAATGTTTTATTGTTTATTATAGTAACATTTATGTTTATGCTTATTTAACAGATTTGTATTCAAATCTGTACGTAATACAATAAGTTAGTTGAGATAAACATTGTATGATGACACAGAATTAATATGTTTTCATCATAAAATTCGCTAGTAACCTTGTGTATAACTAAATAATAAATTCGGTTCCATGTGAAAAATAAGAGTTCTATAAAAAAAATATAGTCATTCGTTTATATGAGTTACTATATTTATCTTGGCCATTGGTGAAAGAGCTTGAATTTGTGTCAAGTACCTACGTGACAGCTTTAAAGAGAAACTGCTGACGCTTTATATAAAAATAAAACGTATTTAAAATTTCATAAACAGTACATATTCGTAGGGTATTTTATTACTTAAAAGTTGTTATTGAAATCAATAACAATGAACATAGAGCATTAAAATATTTTTTTTATAATATTTCATCAATAAAAATCTAGAATTGTTCAGCATTTAATTTTATAATCACAATATCATTTTATTGAGTACAATATTACCGCTTTATTTAATACTTATTATTAAAGTAAGTAATATAAGTCGTCAAGCGATTGTGAATCAATGTAATGGATTTATTTTTTATTCCATAATTATAAACTTTAAATCAACATAAGTAGTATTTGACAATAGAATTTTGCTATAGTCATCAAGCTTATCAGATGTATTGGAAAGTGGCCTAACGCAATTTCCGCGTAACTCCAGTGACGTGGGAACCCCATCGTGCAATAAAGCCCCTTAATAGCTATCCACTGGAGAAACATTTCTATAATTCAACAATGTAGAGTTTATCTATTACAATCCGTCGTCTACCTATTATGTTAGATCATATAGCATAAATATACATACTGTTACATTCCCACCAGAAAGATGACTTTAAAAATCTTTTTTAATTCACCAAGTTTGATTATATCTGCTTAAAAATAATAATATAATTATAGAAATTCAAGTAACTTATCTTAACAAAAACTTATTTATGAAATTTTTACAAGGAAGATTAACAAAATAATACATAAAAAAAGAAAAGATAGATGGGGTAAATATTTACACTTATCTATGACATAATATATTATTGTTTATAAGCGACCCGCCCCGGCTTCGCACGAGTGCAATGCTGATGATTGTATACATATTAACCTTCCTCTTGAATCACTCTACCTATAAAAAAACCCGCATAAAATCCGATGCGTAGTTTTAAATATCTAAGCATACATAGGTACAGACAGACAGCGGGAAGTGACTTTGTTTTATATTATGTAGTGATATTTTCATAGAGCAAAAATTTTAAGGTTGTATTGGTATATGTTCTAGGTGGTGAAGGGCAAGATGAGTTCTACATGCTTGTGGCACGCGTGTCGCGCGCTCTCTGCCGGCTTACTGCTGATGCTCCTCGGGGCAGCTATGGCAGTTATAGGTGAGTAATACATAAGATATCCCTAACTTAGAAGCCTATTTACGTCCATTGCTGAACATGGACCTCCTTTATACAAGCCTTGGTAAGACTGCCGTTATAACTACGCTAGACAGGTGGATTGGTGTTCGCTTGAAATAACCTTCAGCTGATAGATGCTGCTATCCATCAGCTATATGTCCCTTAGTTAGTTAGCTTGATTACAGTAAGTCTAAATAATACTGTAATCAACCTTTCCTAATAGTAGGGGAGCCCACGAGGCTAAATGGGGATTTACTCGAGCGTCGTAGAGACCGATTGGGATGCAAAGCTTAGATGATAAGAAGAAAAAAATGTTATATGATATATACCTTTACATCGGTGGGGGAAGCGGCTATAGATTTTTAAATATGTAAAAAAAACTGTTGCATGGACATCCTCGAGCGCGTCAGATATTGATAGCATCAATGCCCTACGTATTTTTAATAATGTACCTATGTTAATCTGATCGTTTGCATGATGCGGGTGGTTGTATTTAAAGGGTTGAAAATGAAAAAAAAAAAATTAATCGAGCGCGTCAGATTTTCTAAGGGAGTGTTAAGTGCACCAAAAAAAAGCTCTCATTCACTAATCTGACGATTTCGATGGGACGCAAACTCGCGGCCATTTTCATAATGTGCAAAAAAAATTCGCCATTTTGAAATACTCCAGCGCGTCAGTTTAAGATATATATGGTTCATCTTTATGTTCTAAACGTACTGTCTCATAATCTGACGATTATCTAGAGGGATTCACCTGATCTGACAAAAAAAAATTAGAAAAACGGTTCACCTTAAAGGCCATCCCTGCAACTTCCCGCTAATTCCATTCCGGGGCGCTTAAAATTGTACTTATGACATTTTTGAGCTCAAAATATAATTTATGTGATATTTTGAGCTCGCTGAGTTCAAAGAAATAATATTTCTATCTAATCATTTAATGATGATTCCATCGACAATTCGAGGTTATCATAATATGTTCCTCGAGACTTTCGGATAACCGGTTTGCTCCGACGATATTCCAAAATATTTACACATTTTTTTAATATTTCTACCGTAAATTGAATTGTTTTTTGTAAGGTACTTTCACCACAAAATACAGATTTCAAATTAATGTCACTCATATTAAATATTTATAAACTTTAATTCACACAAATAATATAAAAATAGCAAAAAAAGCCAAAACGTTGGAAACACGTTGTAAACAGTATGCCACGAACGAGTCTTTATGATCAGCTGTGTTGGCGTCATGGCAACAGAAACCAGAGTGGGGACGGAGTGAGAGAGTAATAGATAGAGAAAGAGTGCGAGAGGAATAGAAACGCGGAGAAGGAAATGTAGGCATCACGCAGCTGCACGCATTTAACTTTATCGACGAATTTTTGTTATTTCGGCTTGCGGAAATCGTCAGATTATATATTTTTTATTATTCTTGAATTATTTCCTTCAAAATAAAACAAAATTTAGCTACGCTCGAGAATGTCGAGATGACGTTTTTTTACAACTTTGTTGCCCTCCCCTTTTTTTACGTCACTCTCAAATTGTCAGATTAGTGGAATATACACTTTTTAGGATGTAATTAACTCACCCTACCTTAATCTGACGCGCTCGAGAATTTCTGATGGTCAATTTTTTTTTACTAATCTGATTCTGTATCCTTCACGGGCGGCCTTATATATGGGCCTCATGTTTTGTGGAGGTACTTAACCGGGTACAAGGTATCCCCCTGTATATTAATCTGCCGCGCTTTAGTAAATCCCGAAATCCCCGCTTGGGCTCCCCTACTATAAAAAGCTTTCCTCGGATATGCATGTTAACGGTAGACTTTACTTATCGTTAAAGTCGCTAGTATCTGGAATAAGTCTTTAAGATGGCGCCACCACGTTCCTTAAGAACTTTAGGACGGAAACTCGTAAATAAGAACGGCTAACGATTACATCTATAGGGACAATAAAACTTTAAGATTAAAGTTACAGGAGCATTAAGCTTTAAGTTTGAGATACTTTTTATGGATTCTTATGAAACGTAGCATTTTGATGCCCCGTTTTTTGTATCTATTCCTTGTACCTTTATTATGTTTTTTTTTTGTCATATGACATAATGATTAATGTTATTATTATAATTTCCCTAACTGTATTTTTTAGACTAACAATTTGATTCTATTCGTAGGTGGTAGGTAGGTAGGTAGGTAGGAATTAAAGTACGAAATCAACAATTCAGTGTCAACGCCAAAAGAAACATCACGATCATAAAATGTTCCTTCAGATAGAATTTCTGAATATAAGAAACGTTTGTAGGAAAGTTTTCACTTAGATATAATATTCCTTTCTATTCGCTCGCACGAGTCAATGTCGTTCAATACCTATCTGATATAATAGCAGCAAACCTGACATAAACGTAGCACATACATGTCGGATTGTATTCATGTACTTCTATATTAATGTTGTACTGTGTAAGAAAGTACAGTCGACTTCTCTAATTTTTATTTATGTACAGTGGTACACAAAACCATTAGCACACCTACTTTGCTCCCCGATTACAACTGTATTAGTACCTATTGCAGACTATAATTGCCGTGTAGTTTCCGGCATAGAATAGACCACCCCATGTCCTCCCATGGGTGTCGTAAAAGGCGACTAAGGGACATATGGCTGATGGATGGTCAGCAGCATCTATTAGCTCAAGGTTCACATCTTACTGCGATCACCAATCCGTCTGCCAAGCGTGGTGATTATGGCAATATCCCTCAACGATCCTGGCTTGCCAAGGTCTGTAAGGAGGAGGCCCATATTCAGCAGTGGACGTAAACAGGCTGTTGATGATGATGATGATGCAGACAATAATATTTCTCTGCGACAATTTGGTCCTGATTTGTTGAACTGGTCTAACGCGAATGAAATACAAACATACATCTTTCCAAACTTTCTCATTTTTATCAGGCAAATTGATGACCTCAGTAGATATTAGCAATCTCCACTGAACATATTAGCATCATGAGCCCGTAAAACGTCCACTGCTGAACATGGGCCTCCACCCGAGGAAGGGTATATGCCATAATCACCACGCTTGGCAAGCGGGTTGGTGACCGCAGTATAATGTTGTACCACACAAGGAAACGCTGCTGCCCGTACCTTGATAAACGATGATGTTGATGATGAACAATCGGGACCAACGGCTTTACGTGCTTTCCGAGGCACGGAGGGTAGTCCCTCAACCAACCAGAACCCGAAAGAAATCTTAGAATTTACACAAAGATTTCCTGGCTGGCGTGGGGATCGAACTCACATAAGAAGAACATATTATAGTGCGTATGTATGTGTGCAAACTCTTGCGCAATCTATAGTTCTTTGCTCTTAAAAGCTGGTGGGATGGATTTAAAGTACTTAAAGTCACGATAAGGCGCAGGACCGAGTGCTTAACGTGCTCTCTGAGGCACGGTTGAAACACTAGCAACTTCTTCACTTCCGACCGGTGCTTGGATTTTTCTCGCCACGAATTCTTTTTTTTTCGCCGACATAAGAGCTATCTAGTTACGGTCGAATATGAAACGGACACAAATATTTAACCTAAGGTCTAAGCATTTTATAGAAGCCAATACTACGTCGTCAATTCAACGCAGGTTATCTTTCTAGGCTAAATGAAACAGAAGCCGATCATATATATGTCATATGGTATACATATGTACGTCGTACGTACCTTTGTCCAATGGTATATAACTGTACGCGATGCATCGACGGTTGGCGGTGGAACGTTTCCTGTCGGCGCGTGCCTCTGACGCTTCCGGCTTGGACTCCGGTGGCCGTTGTGTTGTTATTGACGGACATACACGTGTCATGTTTTCTTCAATATGAACATCAATTTCCTGATAAACGATTTATAACTTCTTTGAGATATATTTTGGAATGATCTTAACTTTCGTATTTATGCACAATAAAATGTACCTACTAATGTACTTAGTAATATTATTTTTCAATTTGCAGTTTTTTTTTATCATAACAATAGTCACAATTACATTCCCAGGTAACTTATGAAATCCACCATCTGTTGTATGTAAGTACCACTGTAAGTATGAAAGTAAAGTTGTGTTGATATTTTTTTGGAGTAACCTTTGGTAGGTTGGAGTAACCCATGATCATTGTTTTAGTTAACAAAAGATATTTAGTTGTAACTTTAAGGGCCCAAAATTATTTTAATGTTACTCCTTACTTTTGCATTTGGAATAAAACAAAAGGTTGAAGTAACCCATCATCATTGTTTGAGTTAAAAAATGATATTTAGTTGTTACTTTAAGGTCCCAAAATTCTTTAAATCTTACCTACTCCTTACATTTGGAATAAAAAAACGAATTGATTGTAGCAAAGAATAAATGTAGTAAAAGTTGTTTCAAAAATATGAGATTCAGAATAATGTATATAAAAATGTTTAACTGTATTTCACTTAGGTATACCTAAATAATAATCTGTATTTCGCTTAGGTATACCTAAAAAAAATTAAGAAACGGAAATTTAATGAGAGATTTCGATTTAAATGCAGGCTACAATTAGCTATTTGAACAAAAAAAAAATACAAAAATTACACGTTCATGCAAATTCTGCTATGTTTCAGGGTACTACGCAGACACGTTGTCAGTAGCGGAGGAAATTCGCGGCAACGCGACCATCTCCGTGAAGGACGAGGCTCGAGGCTTCCATCTCAACAATCTCTCATATGCGGGACCAATCGTCATGGGCTTTGGAGGTTAGTATTATGCTAGCCATTTGATATTAATTGTCAAAATTGTAGCGTCCATATTTTCTTGTACCTATTTTCTTTAATAGCTTCCATCAAAAATTGAAAAGACAACCCGTAAAACATGCATGATGTAAGATTATAAAAAACAGGGACACATAGTTTTAAAATAAATTATATATCTGCATTTCCATATTTCCAGGTTTTATCGTAGTTGCTGCTTGCGTCATGACGTTCGAAGCTCGGGACAGTGCAGCTAAAGTTACGCCAGCGCGACCACAGTCCATACCACGACCTTTACCACGCCGTGGACCACCGTGCGCAGCACCCGCTCGCCTAGACCAGCTCGGCGTCTACCGCTTACCGCACGTTTTACCGCTAGCGCATGCACTGCCGCTTGCGCCACCACACAGACACCGACCCGATCATCACAACAGGTACCCACTCTACCAATCTGAAAATTATATTCTTTTGCAATACCCGGTACCCGCGCTCAAGTACATAGAAAGTCATACCGCCTGTATTCACGTACCCGTTCTGAATTTTTCATGTATATTAAAACGTTCAGCCGAGCCCCGTAGTTAGGCTAAAGCATATTAAATCGTTTCGAAAGCTAACCACTGTAATCACTTTTCACTCGTTCATGTCAACGCTGCCGCATTTTGCGTGAATGGAGCGTCGATAGTCGTTGTCGGGAAGCAATGGATGGAATAGGGCAGTTAGTGTATGTGACACAGAACCGGTGGTGAAAGGCGAGGAAAGCCCAGAGCCCGGTTCGGGTCCGCGCCGGACCTGCACGGCGGGGGGGCGCGCACCGCGTTGCCGGTGAGCGCACTTCGCCGCCCGTTGCGGCGCTATGCCCTGTCGGTAGACGAACCTCCGCAGTCGGCAGTCAGGTAACACACAATCACTCAGCTACTTTCATGCCTTATTTTATTTGATCATTCCGGCTTTGTCGAGTGTTTGTAGATTGTTCCTTTATGAATTAAATTTCCACCACGACTAAGTTTATTACTTTTTACTGATTAATTATAATAATAAACTTATTTGAATATATAATATTAGCTTAAATATAATGTTATAAATAGCAAATTTAAAAAAAAAATTTTTTAAAGAACTCGAATTTTACATATTTTTAATACTATCCTGAGATGGGATAGACTCTAGAGAGCTTGCACATTAAATTTGAACTCTTCTTTTAATTTGAAAAAATATATCAGAGTGCGAGAGCTTTTTTTTTTTTTGGCTAATCCCTTCCGCACTCCCGCCACTGTAACTCCTGTAAGCCAGGATCAACAGCGGCACACACGAAAGAGGCTCTAAGCTTAGGATGGTCCCGGGACACCTTAATGTCTTGGATCCCGCATCGAATTTTCATCAGAAAGTTTATAGGAGGAGTTGAAAGGTAAAATTCCACTTCCCTCCAGCGCAATCGGGAGACATAAACAAACAAATGAGATATTTAACCTCAGGAAAAGACACTTACAATTGGATAAGTCAATTGCAAAGCACCACGGACAGGGGTTTGTTTTAGTTTTTGTTTTAATAAATGTTCCTATTTTTGTGTGTGTGTGCAAGAAGTATTGGCAAATTTGTTAATTTAACACAAATGATTAAAATGAATCAACACACAGTGCGAGCGCAGCTGAGTCGGAATGCGGGTCCCAATCCTCGCTAGCGCTAGATCTCCACGGTAGCGGCGCGTGCGCTGGCATCACACTACGGGTGCGCGACAACACTCGCCGTCGTCCGCTCGCGAGACAACAACGACTACGCGATGACACCGTCGCACGTAAGTATTTACTGCATCTGACACCACTGTTCAACGTTTGCTATCAACAAGTGGACAGCAAACGCCGATAATGTCGATAGGTACAAAATAGAAGTTAGATCTGTCGAAAGCTGAAGGTATTGAGTTCGACAGAAAAATGTTGCTTCTCCGCAAGACGCCTTTCGATACCTTTTTGTTATAAAAATCTACGATTGAAAACCGACCCTTTTTAAGATGCGTAGATTCTAAAGATGCGTAGATTCTAAAGATGCTTAGAAACGTTTACTTTACTTTTAACTATATGGCAGACATTTCAATTTTATTATAAATGTTAGATTAGATTTACTGATACTTGATTTAATATTTTTACAGCGACCCCAGTCGAGAGTGTTACCAATATTAACATAGCAGAAGAATTTTCAACGAGGTAACAATTAAACTTTTCACTTAGATCTTGTGTATTTGTTTTTTTAATATTAAATACACAAACAAATAACAAATAAGATTAATCACATATTCAAGTAAACCATATTTCTCGTAAAACATTAAGAAAAATTGTCTACTGTACCTAAATGATTAAGATTACAACTTATATTATATGTAAATAAATATTTTATTGCGTAGATGTAATATCATATTACAACAGAATCGGTTTTGCGCTAAGTAAATTTACTATAGGTATTCAATTGCAGAATCGCCGACGACGAGGTCAGTAAAGCCTCGGACGTACATTTATGCGCTTCAGAAGACATACGCGCGAGCAGTGCTCCGCCACCCGCGCGGTTCTCGCCTTCCACGTCACCGCAACTTGTCGTCTCCTGCGACCCCATTGAGTCCCCAGATGAAGCGCCTATAACTCCCCAGAGCCCCACTCAACCCCCCGACACTTGCATCACTATAGAGCCTGAAGAAGAGTCGGACCCGATCGATGATAAAAGAGAAATGCCTTTGTCTCGCTCCGACGAGACCCACGAACCCCCTTGTTGATGTTATTTTGTAAGGATTATACAAGATTTAGTTACTATTGTATGGTACTTACGATACAACTTGGAGGTACCAACGGTTTAATGTGACATGTCTTTAGAGTAGCTAAATACTTTTTTCGATTAAAAATCTACTGATTGATTTGATATATACATCACGGTTTTCAGTGAAAGTAATAAAAGGCTGTATAAGAAGAAATAGACTTGGACGAGTCTCATATTTTGCCGCATGTGGCAAACAAGTTAGGCAAATCGCCAAAAATGCCTTCTTAACACCAACAACTGGCGGCGCGGTAGGCACAGAAGAATAGACGCTTTCCTAAAGGATTGAACCTAGGTTGCTTATGATGACTAAAAAAATTGAAAGAAAGAAGGGAGACTTTAGTCCTGCAGTGGGACACGTGGGGCTCATATTCATAATAAAAACAGTAAAAATATGATATTACAAATTTCAATAATAAATCTATAAAGTATACTTACATATATTTTACAAAAAGCAACAAAAGAATAGTTATAATTGACAAAAAAATAACAAGGTAATTTTTAATAGAACTTTTAACATTATCTTTCTACCCATGTTCAAACCATAAAGCACAGATTTATAACGTAATATAATGGAATACATCTAATAAAATATGTAATGATTTATAAGTTCGGAATGTTACTTCTAGTAAAATATATAATAATTTATTAGTTCGTAAAGTTTTATAATTCGTTATAAATGGAATCGATGGTACCTCTGACGTATATTGTACATTATTATGATGTAAATTTATAAATGTATTGAACATACATTCACTTACCGAGTTTTTGATGTGTCTTCATAAAACGGTGACAATTATTATCTATTTTTTAGACCCACTATTGTAAATTAGTAATTAATCGGTGTATGCGTAAGGAAATGTTCATTATTTATTGGTAAGTTGAAGGATGAAGAGTGCGAGCTTGATACAAATGTCTCAATTTCTACTAACACTATATATCACAGACGAAATTAAAATTACGTACATAAACGTTAAATTATCATAAATATAAATCAAATATAAGATATTAGCAGTGCGATGTCATACTAACTAGCAACTTTCCTCTAACGGAACCTTATTCTAAATCATTATAAAAAATAAGTGTTAAAACGTGTGCCAAACACATACTTAATATACAATAATTTTAATACAGGCGCTACGAAATATCGTAGCACTCGTAGCCCGTAGCCATTCGTAGTTCCGAGTAGTAGTGCGTAGCATCGTTTAACCCCAGATATGAATTGTCGTTTGATAAACGGCCGTGTACGCAATTCGGACTCAATTTAGTTATTATTTTAACTTCGGCAATAATTCGTAAATAACACATTCCAAATAGTCGTAACAGAATGTAATTGGATGAATTATCTATGAACAGTCGAAGCTATTGATAGAAAATTACCTACATGTACCGCGAAGAAAGTAGTCTGGCTGTACAAATTGTGCAATTCAGTCATGGCCTATACTATAAATTACTAATAAGTCGATCACCTATCTGGGTCTGGTAAAATATTACACAAATACTGGAACTTGACTGTTACGGATAGTACGAATACACACATTGTTTTTCATTTATTCATATTTTACCAAACCGAGATTGGAACGCGAACGAACCGTGATGGACCATATAGTGTGGATCCAGGCAATTTTTTTATTTTATTTGGTTAATGTACCATTCTTCTTTTTAACACTTGTTTTTTTTTACTAAATAACCATTCCCCTCTAAAATACGTTTGCATAGCGCGTACACGGTCTGTGTATTGATATCATTAGTATGAATAATACAAATGCCTTATAACAATATTTTACGGCCCTTACCTACTCCTATTATCTACAAATATGTACTTTAGCATTTATATACTACAAAACTACGTAAAACTAAAAATATAGAACAACATTTTGTTTTATGAACAAATCACTTAATCAAACCTTTAATTGAAAAAATCATCCGTTGTTAAATTAAAAGACTGATAAAAGCGAATTTCATAAAAAAAATTAAAACCACATAATAAAAAAAAACAATAAAAAATTAATATTAAAATACAAATAATGAACACACGATGAATGTAGCTACTTAAAACATGTTATCTAAGTTTTTTTTATTTATTTCGTTCAAATATTTTGAATTGTATTATATTCAATGTCCTACAATAAACCATGAATAAATAAAAAAAAAAACAAACTTATGGAAGAATAATAATTAAATATTATTTTTATTTATATTATATACGTGTAACGTGTCCGACCGCAACTAGGCGAGGAAATTTTCTAGTTAGAAAAATTTAAGTGCCCTGTCCGAAGTCTGGAAGTTGGTGGTGTTTTACCCGTGCCTCAGACAGGACGTTTAGTTGTCGGTCCTGCGCCTGTTCTCTCACTGGTAATGTCGCTAGAACAATCGGATCTTGAGAGTAAAATAATAGAGAGTGCACCTGAGTTTGCGCATACACTTGTTCACTTCCTAAGAGATTGGCGGCCGTGCGTGGCCGAAAAACGGTCCGAGAAAACGACAATGTATTTTCATATTCTTCACTGTACTGCAAATGACAATTAATTAAGAAACAATAATTGACTTAATATTATAATTAGCTAATTTACTTAAATGACACTATGCATAACATTGATTAATGTATTATTTGTAATTCCATCAATATAATTCAGCTTTAATAGCTGTGAAGTGAGCTCAATGTTACCTGCTGTCACTTAAGTCTATTTTCACCCCTCGATATAAAATATCCTTCTCTCTGCACAACCACTACAGGACCCATATTAATACTATAAGCACAGGAATTATTCTTCGGCCTCTGTATCGTATTTTTATACAAATTCATGTAAATACTTACACACAGTTGTATAAAATAGTTCATATAACTAAATGGGTGTTTAATAGATACATAATTACATATTTACAAATAACTTCTTGTTTAAAAGTAGGTTCAATTGTTTTTCTTTTACTTTCTATTGCAGTTGCTACCGTATTATTATAATACTATCTTTAAATACAACCACTTTAATAGAAAAAACTTACACGATTTATCCAGTCGAACAAAAATGGTTTAAAAATGATTAACTCTTTTAATTCAATTTTCTGAATAAATAGTACAAAGTCGACTGTTTATAGCAAAAGTGCGAACTTAATTCAACAGTAAGTTTTCTTCGAGCTAACCAAACTGTAAGATTTCAGTTTTCTCTCATGAAGTAAAAGTAAACATAACGTCTATATTCAAATCATATATACAGAGAATATTCGTATAAAGAAAACCTGTAACTTTTATAGTCAATCGATTAATTTAAGACTAAGGATATTATAAAACATGTATGTATATCTTTCGTTTGACAATATTTAAACTACTGTAAAATCCGTGAAATCAAATACATTTACCTATTAACGATGAAAGTTGAGCTATTGTGCATTTTTTTAAATGTACAATGGTAAATTCGTACTAGTTTGGGCTAAAGTAATTGATGATCGATTAAACTTACTGAAACTACAGAAGGGTATAGCTATCATGCATTTAAAATACGTATGTTACGTCCAAATTTATCAAACCTATTTTAAATATATCATACAGGTATTTTATGTAATCAACATTCTTACTTAACGGCTATTATTTTGTATATTGTAAAATTGTACTATATATATTACAATATTTTAAAATCTTGTAAATCTTTTTTATCTATGAGAATTAATTTTAGGATATTCTTATGAGATCTCGCTCAAGGCCTAACCCTAAACCTTTTATTATTATTTATATAACTTAATAACGAGTAGAGAAGAATATTAATTCTAAGATCGAATCCTATGAACAAATATATTATTTTTTTATTCAATTTCTGTAGTTGATTTTAGGATCTTTGAAAAGACTTTGTATCTTATGAGTGTTGAAGACAATATAGAGGAAGCCCGACACCTTAGTAAGATAAGGTAATTCTTGAGAGATAGATACAATTACTGACGGCTCTATCTATCTATTTAATTCATGACTGATGATAATATAATATAGTAATGGCACGTACATATATACAGATTAAACAACTTATGAATCCGAGTTATTATTGGTAAACTTGGAACTTAGTAAAATCAATGTGATGAATTCAGATTGTATGACTAACCATTTACGTCACATTATCACTATCAACGCTTCTAGAACGCATTGTGTTATGCTATATATGCATGTTATGATTGAAATTAATTTCAAATGTAACAACAAATAAAAATAATTAATTGGAGGCTTATAAATATCGTGGGTATGTAAAATAAGCGTGTTTTACGATAAATCAGGGAATTGAATAAAAGCAAGCGAATAGAATAGGCGTCTGCTCTATTTTAACTTCATTTCGATCATTAGGTATTATCGTTGCCAATCAAACAGATACTGTACAATCTACCCATTTCGAGGGATCGATTGACCAAGTTGACTTTTTTGTTATTCTAATATGATTTGAATGTCGTCATGTTTTTGTAATTAGTACGACTGCTATACGAACTTAATTTGTAGGTAATATTTTACCTGTTTCAGTAGTAATATTATGTGAACGAACTTACTTAAAATAGTTGACTATCAATGCGTATTTCATAATATAAAATGGCGATCAAAGCCATTGACTGATCTGGCAACATTGATTGTACTTTTGTATTGTATAAACTTAAAATGTTTTATACGGTCGTAATTGTATAGAATTCTTGTATAAATTAGAAATTATTTTGTAAACTTAGAAATGTGTACTCAATCCAAATGGTTGTTGTGATGTCTATTAAAATTGTTGATTATTAATTGTTTTTAGTTTATTTACTTAAATTTTGTTTCAAGATTCAAGATTAAGATTATTTATTTGTGATAAATGTGGTATACATGATGTTATTTATCTTTTACAATGGTTTCACACATTTAACCGATTTCCGGCATACAAATACAATTAACTACAATACAAAGTGACAAATAAATATTAGTATAAAAATTATTAAATTAATTATACGATAAAGCATTTAGTATAAAACAATCATATTATTTACATAGTTAATAATTATAAATTAAAATTTATACTGCAGAAACTCATTTATTGTATAGAAACAATTTTCATTAAGAAGGTTATACAATTGTTTTCTAAATTTATTTCTAGGTAAAGTTTTAATAAATTCGGGTAAATGATTATAAATTTTTACTGACATGTGGTATGAGTTTCTTGCAGAAATGACAGTTTTCGTTCCAGGTAATACCAATTTGTTAGGAAACCTTTTGCTATATTTACTGACTTCGATATTTTTTGATAT
The DNA here is from genome assembly GCA_947037095.2 of Nycteola revayana. NCBI lineage: Eukaryota > Metazoa > Arthropoda > Insecta > Lepidoptera > Nolidae > Nycteola > Nycteola revayana. Next base: position 9,630,044 of record OX344847.2, read on the forward strand.
AATTCTGAATGATCCTTAACAAAGTTACAAATTTCATATATGTAGATACTTGGCAAGGTGAGCAGTTTTAAATCTTTAAAAAGAGGTCTACAGCTTGTCATCGGTGATACATTGCAAATTGCGCGAACGCATTGTTTTTGGGAAATGAATGATCTCTCCATTTTTACTGAGTTCCCCCACAATAGTACGCCGTACCTTAAATTTGACGCTACATAACCGTGATATGCTTTTAGTGCCGTTTCTTTATTGCTTACCTTAGTCAATCGCCATAATGCATAAGCAAACCTATTTATTTTCGAACACACTTTATCTATGTGCTTTTTCCACGTGCAACAGTCGTCTAGAACCAAGCCTAAAAATGTTGTTTCATTAGTTTCACTGATTTTATGGTCTCTATAATTAAGTTCCAAATTGTGTTTCATCGACTGTCTATTTCCGAATTGAATGTACGTGGTTTTATCTATGTTAACTTTAAGGTTATTATTTTCTAACCAATGTATGATGTGAGCTATACAATCGTTGATATCATCAGTATATGTGTCTTTATTTTCACACGGTATAACGGATGATAAGTCATCGGCAAATAAAATACAGCGATGCTTGGTGACATTTGGCAAGTCATTTATGAAAATAAGGAACAAAAAGGGGCCTACAATGCTGCCTTGAGGGACACCTACTCCATTAAACTCCATCTCAGATGTTACACTTTCTTCTTCCATATGCCCATTTACATGACGTGTCTCTAGTGTCTCTACAAACTGTCTACGATTTGTAAGATAACTTTTTATCCAGCCTAAAGGTTATCCTTATTCCATATGCTTCACATTTATATAATAATAGTGAGTGTGGGACCATATCAAATGCCCGACTCATATCAAAAAAGATTCCAGTGGTTGGTATTTTACGATTTACATTTTCAACAATACTTGTGATGAGATTAAACGCAGCTAAAGTCGTTGATTTCCCCTTTTGAAATCCGTTCTGGTCACTATTTATTATTTTAAATTTAGTGATGAAACTTGACAACCTTTTATGCAGTGCTATTTCAAATATTTTTGATAGAACAGATACCAGAGCGATGGGTCTATAGTTCTTCATGTCTGTTTTATTACCTTTTTTAAATAAAGGTCGGATCTTTGAGACTTTCAAGAGATCAGGAAATACACCTTGTGAAAAGGATAAAAGGAAGCTTATACTTATTGATCTTTTTAGATCTACTAGATTTCGTATAAAGACCGCTAGCCAAGTGTCTACGTATATAATTGAAATTTAGGAATTTATCATTGTAATCAATGCAATTAATCAAAAAATTTAGTTTTTTACATATGATACTTATATCACCATTGTTATAGTCTGAACTTATATCTATATAATTACAATTTTTAAAGAGGTTACACAATAATTTTATTTTATTATTCAATAATTCAGATAACGATTATAAATTACACTTAAAACGATTATTTTGCAATTTTTATTGATTAATTTAAGCGTCGTACTTAATTCGGATATCACTTTTACAGGATTACAGTCATTTTCTCCGATTGATAGAATTACCTTATCATTATCCTGGAATTTTATGTGCTCTAGACCTCTTAAAATCTCATCTGTGGGTGCATATGACTTAATTAACGATGTGATCTTATAATTTTCTAGTTTACTGTAGTTTCTAAGGTTAACTAGTAATGATGCTAATCCAGAAATTTGTTGAGAACCAAATAACCATATTGCGTTCTTGCATTCCTCTTTAGTATACGGAGTGCTTGGTGAATATTGTGTTCCGATAGTGTGAGTTAACTTTGGGCTCAAGACAGTCTCTGTTTCGGTGTTCAATGTAGGGTGATGTTCGCTGGGCGTGGAGATGACTGGTTCAGTTACCTTAGGTTCTATTTGTTTTACTGGAGTTAGTTTCGGTGTTACATTTACCTTTTTCCCTTTACTCTTTGAATTTGTTGGAGTGCTAGTACAAATTTTTGTCAACGAGCTTATTTTTTGTTCCCGTTGTGATATTTTATGTAATAAAGATTGCTTTTCTAAATGCAGGTTTTCAATTTCTTGGTGAGCGCTTTCGAGTTGAGTACTTAATAATGAGATTTTTTCTTTTAACTCTGATGTATCTTCATTTTCTCTAGTCGATAAGTCAGGAAGGCTTCTCCTTAGAGTTGACGCTGTGGAAAGTAATGACGTTTATCTTCTGATAGTATGATACTGGTGCTTAAACTCTGAGCTTTGTTCGATTCCTCCGACTTATTAGTAGGACAACTATTTTTGTCTTTGAACTTTACAGAAACGTGGCTCAATTAGGTAAGGCTTTAGGATACTTAACCCAAGATTGGAGGTTGAACTTCTACTAGTAGTCGAATTTATTATACTTAAAAAAAAGTATGAAAAGTAATGTATTCTGATCAGATACATCTAGAAATTTGAAATATGCAGTACTGGATGATCTTCTGAGAATGCTCTAACGATAGATTTAAAATCACAGCAAATATTGAATACAAAACACAAAAAGTTCACTATAACTTTGGAATTTATCAGTTAATAATATTAGGTCTTTACCTATGAAATTGCCGTTCTGCAGTACTGGCCATTTCAAATGAAAATAATTTTTGTTTGGCTAAGAATTCTAATTTTAAATTAATTTTATTTTAAAAACATGTTTTTTTTCCAAAATTTGTAATTTGTTTATTGATTAGTGTTACATTTTCATCGCATTTCAATCTTTTTCGTCATCATGGATACGTCAAAAATTCGAATTATGGAATATGAGTACCGTCGTGGCAGCAACGCGGCACAAGCGGCACGCAACATCAACGACGTTTACGGAGCTAACACTACAAACCAACGCACCACCTGTTATTGGTTTGCTCGCTTCCGTTCTGGAAATTTCGACCTGAAAAATGAACCTCGCGGTCGTCCGAAGACTTTGGTCGACAATGACGAATTAAAGGCGATTGTGGAAGCTGATGATACACAATCTACGGCTGAATTAGCAGCAGCTTTCGACGTTAGCGTCAAAACAATATTGGTCCATTTGCGTCAAATTGGCAAGGTAAAAAAGCTTGACAAATGGGTGCCCCACGCAGTGGCGGGGCAAGACCTAAATTTGATGTGGGCAAGACAGATTTCGCGAGGCCCTGTTCTGTGGCGACCTGAAGACGTATTTCATAAAATAATAAGAAAACAAAACAATTAACACTGCCAAGTTTTTACTCATAAAAATACAAATTAGATTAATATTAATGAAAAATTACAAATCGTAAAAAATAGGTCTTTACCTATGAAATTGCTGTTTAGTATGAAAAAATTTAGACGAAATTTTTTCATGTATTTTTTATTTGTATTAATCGAAGAAATCACCCATGCAATCAATGCATCTTTGCCAATGCATTGGCAGTTTATTGATGCCTTCTTAAAGAAATCAGCTGGACGGGAGGCAACAAATTCTTCAAAGGCATTTTGTACTGCCCCTCGGGTATTGAATTTTTTTCCCGCCAAGAAGTTATCCAAATTCTGGAAAAAGTAGTAGTCTGTAGGCGCAAGGTCTGGTGAGTAGGGCGGATGACGGAGAGCTTCCAACCCCAGTTCTTGCACCTTGGAGACCGTCTGCTGTGCAGTATGAGGTCGCGCGTTGTCGTGCAGGAGCAGCGGAGACGAGCGATTGACCAATGCTGGTTGGAGCTTTGCCAGCTTCTCCATCATTGTGTTCAGTTCTTCACAGTACATATCTGCAGTAATGCTCACCCCGTTTGGTAAGAAGCTGTGATGAATCACACCGGCGCTAGACCACCAAACAGTGACCATCACTTTTCTAGGGGTACGTTTTCGTTTAGGGCATTGTTTAGGTGCTGAACCAGGATCCAACCAACTTGCTGAGCGCTTGCGGTTATCAAACAGAATCCATTTTTTATTGCAGGTAACAATGCGGTTCAAAATTCCTTCATTTGTGTGACTGTTGAGCAGTGCTAGGCACGTCTCGACGCGTACTCCGCGCTGGCGATCATTGAGTTCGTGAGGCACCCATTTGTCAAGCTTTTTTACCTTGCCAATTTGACGCAAATGGACCAATATTGTTTTGACGCTAACGTCGAAAGCTGCTGCTAATTCAGCCGTAGATTGTGTATCATCAGCTTCCACAATCGCCTTTAATTCGTCATTGTCGACCAAAGTCTTCGGACGACCGCGAGGTTCATTTTTCAGGTCAAAATTTCCAGAACGGAAGCGAGCAAACCAAAACAGGTGGTGCATTGGTTTGTAGTGTTAGCTCCGTAAACGTCGTTGATGTTGCGTGCCGCTTGTGCCGCGTTGCTGCCACGACGGTACTCATATTCCATAATTAACGTAAACGCACCCATTACCGCCAGTTTAAGGGGACTTCAGATTGATATCCAAAAAATAAGCACATTCTTAATATGTGGCGCCAATAAAAAAATTTTTTCAAGTAATGAAATTATCGATTTTTTTAGTCATGTATAAGAACAGATAATCTAAGAATTACTTTAAAATTTTAAAATTAAATAAATGGAAAAAGGGCCATGTCCCTATTACCGACCCAAAATATCGGGTGTGTGCCTAATACCGTTTATATGTCACCTAATACCGACCACTAAATAAACGGTTCCACCGTTAAAGTTAAATAAAAACCGGCCAAGTGCGAGTCGGACTCGCGCACGAAGGGTTCCGTTTCAGTTACAAGTGCGTACCTATTTTTGATATCAAGAATAAATAAAAAAGCGTATGTTTATGAAATGAAATGTTATTTTATATTTTTATATTCGAGTTGATTGAATGAAAGCTAAATTGCGGTTTACGATTTTTGACGTATTAAAAAAAAACTACATACAAGATCTCGTTCAAACCAATTTTCGGTGGAAATTTGCATGGTAATGTACATCATATATTTTTTTTAGATTTATCATTCTCTTATTTTAGAAGTTACAGGGGGGGGGGGAAACACATTTTACCACTTTGGAAGTGTCTCTCGCGCAAACTATTCAGTTTAGAAAAAAAATACATTAGCAACCTCAACATCATTTTTGAAGACCTATTCATAGATACCCGATACCCACGTATGGGTTCGATGAAAAAATTTTTTTTGAGTTTCAGTTCTATGTATGGGGTACCTCAAAATTTAATGTTTTTTTTTCTATTTTTGTGTAAAAATCTTAATGCGGTTCACAACATACATCTACTTGCCAAGTTTCAACATTATAGTTCTAATAGTTTCGGAAAAAAGTGGCTGTGACATACGGACGGACAGACAGACAGACAGACAGACATGACAAATCTATAAGGGTTCCGTTTTTTGCCATTTGGCTACGGAACCCTAAAAATGTGTATATTGAACTGTTTATATAAATGCTGCAACACAATACATAATGCTATCAACGCTTAACAATTATATGTATTCTTATAAAAGTATTTTCTTAATGCGTTAAATCAGTCAAAAAAAACTGATTTATACGAATTATGTATAACAAACTTGCTGTATATTACTTACGTTTTAGTCGATCCTTGTTTCTGAAACAAAATTTATTTACTTAGTCTAGGATATACTATATATGGATGGCAAATAGTAATTAATATTACCATTTGCCTTTCACTTATAAATATTAGATAAGTATTTATCATCATCATCAGCCTGTTGTAGTCAGCTGCTAAACATAGGCCTCCCCCATCGATTTCCAGCGGGAATGATCGCTAGCGGCCTGCAACCACCGATTCCCTGCAACCTTTATGAGGTCATCGGTCCATCGTGCAGGCGGTCGTCCTACGCTGCGCTTGCCAGTTCGTGGTCTCCACTCGAGAACCTTTCTTCTCCATCGGCCGTCAGTTCTTCGAACTATGTGTCCTGCCCATTGCCACTTCAGCTTGCTAATCCTGCTATGACAGCGATCTTCGTTCTCCTACGGATCTCTTCATTTCTGATTCGATCACGCAGGGAAACGCCGAGCATAGCTCTTCCCATAGCTCTCTGAGAGACATTGAGCTTTCTTATGAGACACATAGTAAGCGACCACGTCTCAGATTCATATGTCATCACTGGTAACACACATTGATTGAAGACTTTTGTCTTCAGGCACTGAGGTATTTTGGACGAGAAGATCTCCCGAAGCTTCCCAAACGCTGCCCAGCCGAATTCGGTTTCGATGATTGACCTCTTTCTCAAAGTTGGTCCTACCTAGTTGGATCGTTTGACCTAGGTATACGTATTCGGTCACAACTTCGAGAATGGAGTTCCCAACGGCTATAGAGTGTAGCACTACATGGGCGTTATACATGACTTTCGTCTTGCCCATGTTCATTCTAAGCCCAACTTGTTGGGAAACTCCATCGACGTCATTGAGCATCTATCCAAGATCCTCCAGCGATTCTGCCATGATCACTATGTCGTCGGCAAATCCAAGATGAGTGATGTACTCGCCATTTATGTTGATGCCGTGTCCTTGCCATTCCAGGACATTGAAGGCGTTCTCCAGAGCAGCCGTAAAAAGTTTGGGAGATATAACATTTCCGTGCCTTACGCCTCTCCGTAACGGGATTACATTCGTACATTGGCCCTGTACTAGGACCGACATTGTGGCGTTTTTGTACAAGCACTTCAGCACTTCAATGTACCGATAGTCGTAACGCCATCGCTGAAGAGACCTTAGAATCGCCCAAATTTCGACCGAATCAAAGGCTTTCTCACAGTCCACAAACGCCAAGCATAGTGGCTTATAATACTCCTCGGTCTTCTGTATAATCTGCCGCAGCGTATGTATGTGGTCTATGGTACTAAAGCTTTTTCGGAAGCCGGCTTGTTCGGGAGGCTGGAAGTCATCGAGCCTGTGTTCGAGACGATTTGTGACCACTCTCGAGAACAGCTTATAAACAGGCTCAGCAATGTAATGGGTCTATAATTCTCCAACATGGTTTTGTCATTTTTTAAAGAACAGAACCACCACACCTCTGCTCGATAAATCTGGCGTTTGTCCCTCGAGTAAGACGGAGTTAAAGAGCTTCTGAAGGACTTTAAGTATCGGTGTTCCACCCGCATTCAGAAGCTCAGATGTGATTCCGTCATCACCCGGCGCCTTGTTGTTTTTAAGCTGTTTAAGGGCCATCCTCATCTCGTACAGGCTGATGTCCGGTAGATCTTCGGTATAGTGTCGAGTCAGCCTTGCTCTGGGGTTTCGGCTTGGCTGTTAGTTGGCTGGAGTGTTGAGGCATACAGTTGACTATAGAACCTCTCTATCTCCCGTAAAATCTTTGGCTTACTCGACGTTACTGCCCCATCTTTCTTCTTCAGCTTTGCCCAATAGAGGTTTCTCTTGCACATACTTCTATTAGGTAACTGTATGTTTACTTGAAAATAAATACCAAATAAAAAAACATGTAAGTAGTATGGGGGTTCGTTGTAAATTTACCAGTAGATCGGTAATAGGTTTTCTTAAAGGAAATCGTATAATCTATTACCGACCCAAGGAAATGTGTATAAATTGGGTAAATACATATGATTTTTGTACATTTGTATGATTTCCAATGGTTCGGTTGCTATAAATATTTAATAATAATGATATTTCAACTATAAAAATACACAATTTAAAAATTTTACCTTCTTTATTCATCAAAATATTTACATAAGAACAAAGTAAGTTTTTACGGCTACTAAAGCTCTTAAATATATGGCGTTAATAGCTCAAATACAAGTAAACATACTAAGCAACTGAGTCAGTATAGCCTCCTGCCTATTAATTTATGCATTTTAACAAAAATCATGGCACACAAAAGATACGAAAAGTACTTATCAGCGACATGGGTCGATAATAGGAATAAAATTGTGATTTTTGTTCCTATTACCGCCTATTTTTATTATTGAATTTTAAGCAAATTGAAATAGTATCTCATTAAAATTAATTATTATTTGTGTTCCTGAAAGTATTAAAAATGCATCAAAAGAACTAGAAGTTACATTAAAATGCTTGACGATATAATCTTCTGCTAATAAAGAAACAAGAGTACTTACGTCATCGGGAACGCCACACTATGGAAAATGCACTATCGCTGGTGTCCACGGACAAACTTAGCAATTATTCTTTAAATCGTTGAGTTACGCACATAAACAAGAGATGAACATTTGCAATACAAATACATCTACATATTTTTAAAGCAACCAATTGTGTAACTTTAAATACATCACATAAAAATGATAGTTTTCTGAATAGGGCGGTAATGAGCGCGGATTTTGAGGGGTCGTTATTAGGTGCGTTTACGTTACTCGAATTTTTATCGTATCCTTGATGACGAAAAAGATTGAAATGCGATGAAAATGTAACACTAATCAATAAACAAATGACTACTTTTGGAAAAAAAAATCCATGTTTTTTAAATAAAATTAATTTGAAATTAGAATTCTTAGCCAAACAAAAATTATTTTGATTTGAAATGGCCAGTACTGCAGAACGGCAATTTCATAGGTAAACACCTAATATATAGGTGGAGATGACAATACCAATAAATTAAATATCGACTTTCAAAGGATGCTTCCAGTCCAAAAAACAGTCAATTAAATTCCATTTAAAAAAAATTATGGCTCCATAGTACTGACGATGATTCTGCCAGTGATATTTATGCAATCCGGACAGCAGTCAGGACATAATAACATTTTAAATATTTTCTCCATGCTGTATAAGGTACCATAGGGGTCAATGATCTATGCATCGGTAAAATATCATGTTAACATATTTTAAAATATTGACAGTTTCTGATTTCTTGATTCAGTGATTATTTTTAAAGGGATATTGCGCCAAAGAATAATGTTCGTCACTTAAAACCGTGTTGTTGCTTAATTTTGTGTATGATTATGGCTGAATTTGTTTGGAAAAAAAAAAAAAAGTTTGTATAAATTTTTTTGCTATAAAGAACTTATATTTATTTGTTTGCATTTATTGTTATATTGTCATCTCCACCTTGTATACATTTCTTAAAGAGTATATTTAACCCTAGATAGATAACCTTATTTTTCCATACACTAAAGATAACCTACGTCGGTTTGACGTATGCATTTTTGGATAGCCCTAATTTCAACTTTTGTGCATATTAAGTTTTGTAACTTATTATTTGTTTATTTTACTTAAGTGTTTGTTTACAGAATAAATGGAAAATATTGAATTCGAATACCTACTACATTTATTAAAATATCTTGAAAAAACTTAACATGGAAATTTATAGTGGTTATAGAGATGTATATAGGCGCGCAATAAAAAGAATAACTCCGTATCTCAAGTTGTTTAATACACCTTCAATACAACCACATATATGAAGTCCTTATGCGTAAAAACTATCTTAAAGTTAATTACTAGCCAAGCACTAACTATTTAAGCACTACTATGCGAACTACAACTAGAAATAAGCGATCTAAATGCGAAAAGCGTAATTATTTCGGGAGCGCAAACGGACGTGCATTCGCCGTGGGAACAGGTTATGCACTACTGGACGATGACCAGCAGTAATTACTCGCGCGGCGGTCGGCCGGCCCACTTCCCCGAGCGTAGCCGAGCTCCGCCGAGCCCACACGATCGGAAGCCGCGGACCGGCGCCCGCGCATCGCGGTGTACAATGTTATCAATTTGTAATAGTAATATTTTATATGCTTGCAGGTCCGTTTACTTTCAACAAATATATTAAAGTTATATTTAATAGCTATTTAACAAGGCGATAAATAAAATACAATTACTATTAAGATTAGAATAAAAATGTAAATATTATGTATATAATGCAATGTAAATATTAGCTTTAAGATTTAGAAATAGAGAATGAAATATAAATAATGATTAAGCAAGATAGAATAAGTGCGTGGTTGAATGCATGAAAGTAAGTAAACAAAAGCAAATAAAACAAATCATTATGAGTGGTAATCCACTACATCACCCCCCTGCTGAGACCGGTGCTACACCAAGCTAAGGTCGATAGTAATCAGGGAAGCGTACTGTGCGACCTGATCTAGTCTTCCGCTCGACGCTGACTGGAGCTGGTGAAACGCTCGTCTTCATGGGACTCGATGGTACTTCGCTGTCATCATTCCTGTCCAAATATGCGGGTTTCAGTCTGTCAATAGTGACGGTACTTGACTTGCCCTGGATGTCGAGCTTGTACGTCTTCGTACCTCGCTGCAGTACTTTGTACGGCCCAGTGTACGGAGGGTCGAATGGTCGCCGTACAGCATCCTTCCGCAAGAACACGTACTCTGATGTCTCCAGGTCTCTGGGGATGTAGAAGATCTTCTGCCCATGCCGACTGGTTGGTTCTGGAGACAGCTTCGCCATATGAAGTCGAAGTCGTGTCGCAAAGTCCGTGATGTCGACTGTGTTGGTAGGGGCAGGTGCGAAGAATTGACCGGGCAAGCGTAGGGGCTCACCATAAACGAGCTCCGCTGCCGAAGCTTTGATGTCTTCCTTCCAGGCGCTACGGATGCCCAGCAGCACGAGAGGAAGGTATTCGGTCCAGTTGGAGTCCGTGTGACATCTGATGGCTGCCTTCAGCTGGCGATGCAGTCGCTCGACCAAGCCGTTGCAGGCAGGATGGTACGCAGTAGTCGGGCGATGCTGACTACCAAGGATGGCAGTCATGGTGTGGAACAGCTTGCACTCGAACTGTTTTCCTCTGTCGGTCGTGATGCGCTCTGGACAACCAAAGCGAGACACCCAGCCAGCAATGAAGGTGCGGGCGCATGTCTCGGCCGAGATGTCGACCAATGGATATGCCTCAGGCCAACGGGTAAATCTGTCGATGACCGTGAGACAGTATCTGTAACAAGAAGAAACTGGTAGTGGTCCAACAATATCCATGTGGACATGGGAGAAGCGTTGGGAAGGAATAAGGAAAGTGGAAGTTGGAGAGGATGTGTGCCGAGAAACTTTGTTCTTTTGGCAGTCTACGCACTCTCTGGCCCATTGTCTGCAGTCCTTCCTCAAACCAAACCAGACGAAGCGCTCAGATACCAGCTTGACGGTTGCTCTCGTCCCAGGATGACTCAGGCGATGCAAAGCGTCGAAGACTTGCCTTCTGAATGGCTCTGTAACATAAGGACGAGAGTTATTAGTGGAAACGTCACAATAAAGTTCTGCGTTAGTATCTGGCAGTCGTATTCTCCTAATCTTAAGGGATGTGTCATTACTCAGGAGTTCTTGCAGCTCAGGATCGTTGTCTTGAGAACGTGCAAGAGCGTCAAAATCAATGGGCACAGCTGCTATGGCTTCTACCCTAGACAGAGCATCCGCGACAACATTATCTTTACCTGCCACATAGCGGATATCTGTGGTGAACTGTGCTATAAAGTCAAAATATCGGAACTGCCTAGGGGAGCACTTATCGCGATTGTAATCAAACACGTATGATAGGGGCTTGTGATCCGTGAAGATAGTGAAGTGTCTGCCTTCGACCATGTGTCTGAAATATTTAATAGCCTCGTAAATAGCCAACAACTCCCTATCATACGGGCTGTACTTCTTCTGTGCGGTAGAAAGATGACGAGAGAAGAAAGCTAGTGGTCTCCAGGTGTTACCGTTAGTATTTTGTTGGAGTACTGCTCCAATTGAAGTGTCAGACGCGTCCGTGTAGATCGCTAATTCTGTGTCAGGTTCCGGGTGAGCCAATAGGGCTGCCTGTGATAAACTGGTCTTACAGTTATTGAAGGCTTCCAGCATCTCGGGTGTCATGACAATACTCTGCGAACCTTTGCGTTTGGGGCCTGTCAGTATTACGTTCAACGATGCTTGTAATAGTGCCGCATCCGGAACAAAGCGACGATAAAAATTGAACATACCCAAGAAGCGACGCATTTCCTTAACTGTCTTTGGTGATGGGTAGTCCTGCAATGCCTTTACCTTCTCTGGCAACGGTCGAATTCCATCAGATGAGACCTCGTGTCCCAAGAATGTAATGGATAACTGGCCAAACTCGCACTTGGCTGAATTGATCAGGATGCCGTAGTCTGACAGCCTCTGAAATAACTGATGCAGATGGTTAGTGTGCTGTGATACAGTTTCAGAGAAGACTAAGATATCATCTAGGTATCCGTAGCAAAAAGGTAAGTCTCTGAGCACCTCATCCATGAACCTTTGAAAGGTCTGCGCAGCGTTCCTCAAGCCAAAGGTCATAAAAGGAAACTCAAATAAACCGAACGGCGTAGTGATGGCCGTTTTCTGGATGTCATCTGGATGAACGGGTATCTGGTTGTAGGCTTTGACCAAATCTACCTTACTGTAGAATCTGCTGCCAGCCAACTGGTGAGCAAAGTCCTGGATGTGGCGTATCGGGTACCTGTCCGGGATAGTCCGAGAATTCAACGCTCGGTAATCACCACAGGGACGCCAGCCATTGTCCTTTTTAGGTGCAAGGTGGAGGGCAGAAGACCAAGGACTCTCTGATCTACGAGCTGTACCATTGGCCATCATATCCTCGAACTCTTTCTGCGCGATCTTCAGCTTATCAGGTGGCAAACGACGTGGACGGCTGGATATCGGCGGGCCGGGTGTTGTGCGGATGTGATGTACCGTGCTATGGCTGATCTGCCGTGAAGTACCAGCAGGTCTAGTTATATTAGGGTACTTACGTAGGATCTCGTGATAGCTCGAGCTTCCACCTACGGCTTTGATTGAAGCTATATCCGCTGTAGACATGGCCGCTGCCGACGCTGTCGCAGAAAGTTGGGTGAGACCGTCTATGAGGCGATAGTTCTTTAAATCTATCAATAAATTAAAGTAAATTAGAAAATCCGCACCGATTATGGGTTTGGACACATCAGCCACGACGAACTTCCAGTGAAAGGCACGACGGAGTCCTAAATTTAAATTAAGGTCGATATATCCGTACGTGTCGATGGGGGTTCCATTGGCGGCGAAGAGCTGGTATCCAGTTTTGCTACGCAGCTGTCGAATTGCCGTGCGCGGATACACGCAGAGGTCAGAACCTGTGTCCACAAGGAAAGTCATTTTAGTGGTGCGGTCAGTAACAAAAAGGCGGCGTGGATTGTTAGGGCAGTCGTTAGCCGCTACTTCCGGCTGCCGTCCGCATTTCCCGCATACGAGCAAGGCGTAGTGCATCTAGTGGCTTTGTCTCCAAATCGGTTGTGGTACCAGCAGTATGTGCTATTGCGGGGTCTGGAACTCGACCGGCTTCGGCGTTGACGTGGCTCTCTGCCATCACGTTGGTACCGACTTGATGAGCGTGAACGCGAGCGTGAGTGTACCTGAGATTGTAGTGATGCTACCTGCCGCGTCAGCTCAGCAATTTGTTGGGTAAGCACGCTGATCTCGCTGCATCCCAGGGTACTGGCTCCGCTGGTACTCGTACTGGCTACGGTGGGGGCTGTCGGTGCTATCTCAAACACTCGGTCCGCTAAATCTGCAACATTTTCAAGTGGCATTTCACTCTGAGAAGCAATTACGGTTTGTACGTTAGTGGGTAGGCGACTAGACCATAGCGTACGCATAAATGAGTCTGGTACTGTGGCTCCCGCAAGCGTTTTAAGATGGCGTAGAAATTGTGAGGGTTTACGGCTACCTAACTCCTCATGCATTAATAATTGCTGCACTTTTTTCTCTTGCGAGGCAGACAAACGCTTAATAAGCTCAATTTTAAGCTTGTCGTAGCGCCCAGTACTTGGAGGTTTAGTAATAACATCTTTTACCTCAGCTGCGTAGCGTTGCTCCAACTGCGATGCCACTACGTAAAACTTTGTCGTATCCGCACTAATACCAGATATAATAAACTGACCTTCAACCTGTGCAAACCAAAGCTCCGGTTCATCGGCCCAAAATGGCGGTAGTTTTACGCCCACTCTGCTCACGTTGCCGGCTGGGAACGAAGCTGCATCTTCTTGCGAAGCCGCGGGTGCGGGTTGCTGCATAGGCATCGTCTCGTTCGGCATGGTTGATTTGCTTCACCACAGGCACTCAAGCTGGGTCGGTCACGGCGCGGTGTAAAATCACAAAAAAAAAAAAAAAATTTAAACGTTATTCGGCAAAAACGTCGACCGGCGAAACGTAGTCGTCGCGCTGCGGGCTCCTATCTACCGTCGGGGTCACCAATATAGTGGTTATAGAGATGTATATAGGCGCGCAATAAAAAGAATAACTCCGTATCTCAAGTTGTTTAATACACCTTCAATACAACCACATATATGAAGTCCTTATGCGTAAAAACTATCTTAAAGTTAATTACTAGCCAAGCACTAACTATTTAAGCACTACTATGCGAACTACAACTAGAAATAAGCGATCTAAATGCGAAAAGCGTAATTATTTCGGGAGCGCAAACGGACGTGCATTCGCCGTGGGAACAGGTTATGCACTACTGGACGATGACCAGCAGTAATTACTCGCGCGGCGGTCGGCCGGCCCACTTCCCCGAGCGTAGCCGAGCTCCGCCGAGCCCACACGATCGGAAGCCGCGGACCGGCGCCCGCGCATCGCGGTGTACAATGTTATCAATTTGTAATAGTAATATTTTATATGCTTGCAGGTCCGTTTACTTTCAACAAATATATTAAAGTTATATTTAATAGCTATTTAACAAGGCGATAAATAAAATACAATTACTATTAAGATTAGAATAAAAATGTAAATATTATGTATATAATGCAATGTAAATATTAGCTTTAAGATTTAGAAATAGAGAATGAAATATAAATAATGATTAAGCAAGATAGAATAAGTGCGTGGTTGAATGCATGAAAGTAAGTAAACAAAAGCAAATAAAACAAATCATTATGAGTGGTAATCCACTACAAATTCTTACATAAAAACAAACTTAACCATTCTGAAATCCCTACCAGTCTAATAATTTTAGCAATAATCTTATAACAACCAAGGTTTTGTATTGTTAAAAATATAAGGAAACCTAAATAATAACAATTTTTTACCATTTTGGCCTCAAAGGCAGTTAGGCAGGGCGGTAAACTTGTGCTCTCCACAAATGGATTTTTTGCAGCTGTTGCACATTGTGTTTGACTTCAAATTATTGAAGAACAAAAGGCACTGTACTCTCTTTTCTTTGGCTGAGGTGTTGCCTGACCTTGTTCTATAGTTTCAGCGTATGTTTCGACTTTTTTTATCTAAGGTTCATGTAGAATAGGCATTTCTTTTCGTGTCTCCTTAAACAGAGCCATCAAGCGATGGCTCAATTATTTAAAATAAAATCGTCCTATTGGTTATTCCTTTTTTGTTTGTGATATAAAATTATCACAATGAATAATCTATGCGTTTATTAATTTGACTGACCAACAAATTCAAGCGCAATTGGTCGAATCTATCGACCCCGCCATTAGCTATAGAAATGAATTATATTTGTTTTGGCTTCACTTTCGTCGAATAAACCGTCCCCTCTTCATCGCAAGATGATAGAAGATAAACCATATTGCTCGGTTAGGATTTGTATAACTCAAATATCAGTAGTCCATCGTAACAGAAAATTTCCTTCACAATATCATCGGTAGAAAATATACTGAAGCGCTGTGTCAGCTGATAAACCTCTTGTACCGCGAGGCCGTAGGCGGTGGCCCACGTCGCCCAAGCCTAACGTCGCCACTGGCCCCACGAACTCAATGATCGCCAGCGCGAAGTACGCGTCGAGACGTGCCTTGCACTGCTCAACAGACACACAAATGAAGGAATTTTGAACCGCATTGTTACCTGCGATGAAAAATGGATTCTGTTTGATAACCGCAAGCGCTCAGCAACTTGGTTGCATCCTGGTTCAGCACCTAAACAATGCCCTAAACGAAAACTTACCCCTAGAAAAGTGATGGTCACTGTTTGGTGGTCTAGCGCCGGTGTGATTCATCACAGCTTCTTACCAAACGGGGTGAGCATTACTGCAGATGTGTACTGTGAAGAACTGAACACAATGATGGAGAAGCTGGCACATCTCCAACCAGCATTGGTCAATCGCTCGTCTCCGCTGCTCCTGCTCGACAACGCGCGACCTCATACTGCACAGCAGACGGTCTCCAAGTTGCAAGAACTGGGGTTGAAAGCTCTCCGTCATCCACTCTACTCACCAGACCTTACGCCTACAGACTACTACTTTTTCCAGAATTTGGATAAATTCTTCGCGGGAAAAAAATTCAATACCCGAGAGGCAGTACAAAATGCCTTTGAAGAATTTGTTGCCTCCCGTCCAGCTGATTTCTTTAAGAAGGGCACCAATAAACTGCCACTGCGTTGGCAAAGATGCATTGATAGCATGGGTAAATACTTAATTTTTTTTCATACAAAACGGCAATTTCATAGATACAGTACTAAGAAATTATTTCCAATATAATGATTGATATATAATTTGCAAAGTACATACATAATAGAACACATACTTTTTATTAAAAGAACATAGATACTTGACATTGCCTTTTAATTTAAGGTTTATTCATTCGAGACATTTTTAACAACAAATCACACAATATAATTTATTTTAGATATAGATTCAGTTCTATATATTTCATACATTTTTTTCCGGTTGATAATAACAGTCAATACTTACTTGAAACATCTACATAGCTGCGTAAATTAATTCAAATTCCTAATACTAATATTGTAAGGTTTCCTATTATACATTTCAAATAGGTACAGCATGTCAAAGCAAAGTAACAATAATGGCCTCGATAAGCACAAATCACTGCTAGTATGAGCCGAAACCTCTACAAATCCTATCAAATGTGTCACTGTGGATAATCCTCGGAATCTGGTTAGTTGCGGCTGATATAAAACTGAATGCTATGGAAGGCTCTTCAGCAGTCAGTCAGTGGAGTGGCCACGCTACCGAGGACTGCTCACTACGAATCCCTATACCATGTATAACCACACGGAAGATGCCTCTATAGGGGTTAACTTCGCTCCTTTTAAGTAAGTTAATTTAATTGTATTATTTTCATATATTTAGACGTTTCAATAGCTAATGGTTGTCCTTTATTAGTTCTTTTAGGTACTACATCGCATAAATTAAAATTTAATACTTACTTGCAACTTTTCTAAGCGGTGTCCAATTATTTTAGGAAATTCATTAATTTCTATATCATATCTCCTAATATGATAATTATACACACCGCAAGTATTTTCTATTTTACAATTAAACATTTAATAAATGTTTTCATGTTCCAGATCCAGTGGACCAGGTGAAGTAGAATTATTAGGCGCAGGTCTCACAGGTGATGACCTAGCATCGGTCCCCGAGCACTGGCTGTCGTTTGCGGCGCCTCCCGCCAGTGCACACACAGCTTTAGCCTTGCTCTACACGTTTTTCACCGCTGCTGCACTAGTAGGAAATGGATTAGTCATTTTCGTTTTCTCCACGTAAGTCTCTGTTTTATAAATCAATAAATGTTTTACTCAATAAAAATGAGTTTATTTGGTAAGTATTTTAAATATAAGAAGGACATTAGAAAAAAAGAATGCTCAAGTTAGTCTTTTCCTCATTTTTCACGAGGGAAATATTAACTTGGGTCTAATTTTATTTTATATAATTTTTATCCAACTTTTTTGTAATTAATTTGCCATGGATCAATTAACTCATCATTGAGTATTATTTTCAGGACAAAAAGCTTGAGGACTTCAAGCAATCTCCTAATTTTACAACTAGCTATTTTCGATTTCATTATGATGGCTAAGGCGCCTATATTCATATACAACAGTGTGATGCGAGGCTATGCCGCCGGTACTATAGGGTGTCACATATTCGCACTGATGGGAGCGTACAGCGGTATAGGCGCGTCGATGACTAACGCCTGCATCGCTTACGACAGGTAATTTAAATAAAATGTTGCTGAGTCGAAACTTGAAATTTACATCCTTGATGAGTGAAAAATTAGACCATAACGGAGTAATCAAATAATTTGGACGATTTTATAGATTTTCCTGTACATTGGTGTTATAAATAGTTGCTAATAAAAAGTAGGAAAATTTACCATCACTTTTACCATCGAAAAATAACATCTACATTTTAAAATTGACATATGATTTTCACAAAAATGTTGCCCTTAAGGCGACGGCCATGATAAATTTAGGTACATAGAAAGTATGTTGTCGTGCCTTGCAATAAAATATAATTTCGGTTTTACGAGCAAGCGGCTCTAATACAGCTTCGAAGTCATTTTAATCTGTAATGTTTACCGCTACTTACAGACATTCTACTATCACCCGTCCTCTTGACGGTCGATTATCACGCGGCAAAGTCATTCTAATGATGGCATTTGTCTGGATCTACACGACCCCATGGGCTCTATTGCCTCTATTCAAAATCTGGGGCAGATATGTTCCTGGTAAGAATGATTAAATATATTACAGTTAATATATTTGAATAAATTCACAGTCGTCAAAAGAGATAGGTTTACCGTGATGGTACCTACTATATAAATTAATGTTAATAAATATATGTTTATGTTAGTGCGACAGGCAGTAATTCTTGGGTGGGTGACGCTACAAACGGTGTAGGAAAACACATTGTGACATTAACTTTTATCATAATCGTGGACATATAAATCCGAAATGCGTTTAACAATGTGTAAACCTATCTCTTTGATCGACTGTACAGTACATGGTTAATAGTGAAACTATGTTTTTAAAACACTTCAATATAGGTAGGTTACAATACCTACTTGCGTGTTCTGATTTCAGAGGGTTACTTGACGTCCTGCTCCTTCGATTACCTAACCAACACATTCGACACAAAACTGTTCGTGGCGTGCATTTTCACTTGCAGCTACGTGTTCCCGATGTCCATGATAATATATTTCTACAGCGGAATTGTGAAACAGGTGTTCGCACACGAAGCTGCCCTTAGGTAATTTGACATTGATTTTTTACTCATGAATTTTTTGAAGATGTTACAAAAGACTCCCCAGACAACTTATCTCTGTCCACGAAAGACATAAAGTTGACCAGTAATATGGGAAGTACGGGAACTCCGCCGTAATTTTGCCTTGTGTCGACCGTTACTTTTATTACCTACCTACCTACACTTGTAAAAAAAATATTTGGATGGATTAAAAAACACACCGTGGATTAGCGCTTTTCTGAAACCCAAAGTCGCTGAAATTTTACAACATTATAATTTTCAAAATCTTTCCATAATTTAACATCGTATCTAAATATGACAGTACCTAATAGATTTAATTGAAAATATTGCTTGTGATTCGCATTTGTATCATATTTTTAGAGAACAAGCTAAGAAAATGAACGTAGAATCTCTTCGAGCGAACCAGACCGCTGGGGCGGAGACGGCAGAGATCCGGATAGCAAAAGCTGCTCTCACCGTGTGCTTCCTATTCGTTGCGTCGTGGACGCCTTACGGTGTGATGTCGCTCGTAGGAGCTTTCGGAAACCAGCAGCTTCTTACACCTGGAGTAACTATATTATACTTTTCTTTATTTACTTCCCTATTACTTTTATACAGTTCTTAAAAACCAGAAATATCATGAACAAATCTTAAAACTCCTCTCATTTTAATAAGATTTAGGTATGTCAGTACTTCTACAAAAGTTTTTGTAATAAGTTAATTCTGATTACCCAATATTTTAATTGTTTTTTTAGGTTACTATGATTCCAGCAGTAGCGTGCAAAGCTGTCGCCTGCATAGACCCCTGGGTGTATGCCATCAGCCATCCAAAATACAGGTAATCCCGACTAAGAGCATCTTAAGCTTTTTTTACTGTTTCACTCTCTTGAGCTTTTGAAATAGGTAACATATTTTAATATGAGGTTAAAAACGACATATTAATCAAGGCTCGTAATATGACACTTACCTCCTACCCTGTATATTCAGTGAAATTATTTATTTTTGGTAGTACAATATATCTATGTTTTCAATAACATTAAACATTAGGTACCTACATATTACAATGAGTTCCAATTTGTATTAGAGGCGCTCTTTCCTACAATTTGAATTATTTTTAATTGTAAGGCCTACGAGAGCTTGTTTTACCATATAGTCACAATCAGGTATATTTGCCATTACCGTCTCCTAGGTAAACATGCCTTTATTGTAAACATTTTTAATGTTTCAATAGTTACACAAATCGCAAATCGCCCTGCCAATTAGTAGCAACTACTAAATATCACTGTGTATATATGCATATATCTCATTATGGTCTCAATAATTTGTATATTTACGAGGGGAGGTCAAAAAGTTCGCGGAATGGAGAGGAAGGGGCGCGAAATTAGAACCAAATTTATTTTTCCTTTTCGATATATTCTCCCTTAAGCCTAATACACTTCTCAGATGTTTCATAAAGTTTGTCTAGGCCTTCAAAATACGTAGAAATTGCCGACTGCACTTCTTCATCATCGGTAAATATTTTTCCTCGAAGCTCTTTTTTCATATTTTGAAATAAATAATAATCTCATGGGGCTAAATCTGGACTACAGGTAGGTGGTTCAGTGTTCCGAACCTGCATCGGCCGCATCTGTGTAGGGCAGCCATCGCAACATGGCTCTTGTGAACAGGTGCATTGTCGTGCAAAAGGAGCACATCTCGAGTCCATTTTCCCCTTAATAGCGTCTTTTTATTTTTCTAATAATGTAGCGTAATATTCTCCGGTAATATTGACACCTTTTTCTTTATAATCGGTCAATAAAATACCCTCTGCGTCCCAAAAGACCGTAGAAATAATCTTGCCGGCCGATTGTAACACTTTAAACTTCATCGGAGGTGCTGCACCTTTTTTTTGCCTCTGCATAGACTTTTGCTTTGACTAAGGTTATAGTGATGAACCCAAGTTTCGTCTCCAGTAACAATTTGGTTCATAAATTCATCCCTGTTCTCACTACACAGACTCAAAAACTCGCGCGAACACTCGACGCGCTGTTGTTTCTGAAGCGGTGAAGGCATTCTCGGAACCAATCTTGCACTGATCTTAGTCATGCCAAGATGATCATGGAGGATGTTCAAAATAGCTGTAGATGATACTCTAACCACATTTGCGATTTGTTTTTTCTTTAAACGGGCATCGTAACAAGTTTTTCAACTTTTTCGACAATGTGTGAGGACGTCGCTTCAGTCGGTCAGCCTGAGCGCTCATCGTCTTCAATCCACTCTCAACCTTGCTTAAAAAGACTATGCCACTTATAAATCATTGTTTTTCCAGGGCAAGAGTCCCCGTAAACAGATAAAATTTCTTCCATGATCACTTGTGGTGGTTTTCCTTGCTTAGTGAGGAACTTAATCACGGCACGAAACTCAATTTTCTTCATAGTTGATGTTTCCTTCCCGATCGACTTGTGTATCCAGCGATATCTCAAAGGCTAATGAACCGATTGGAATGAAACTTAGTATTTATAGTTGTATTGAGTTGACAAGTGGTGACAGGTAAAAAAAAATACCCCCACCCCTCTCCAACCCCTCCATTCCGCGAACTTTTTGACCCGCCCTCGTATGTCCTACTTCGCCTTATTATAACCAGGCCTGTGCTAAATATGTATCTTAAGTAAAACTCACTTTTCAGACAAGAACTACAACGACGCATGCCATGGTTACAAATCCAGGAGCCTGACGATAATGCCTCAACGGCCACGAGTAACACCACTAATGCCCCAGCGGCAGCCACTCCAGCATAATTTATTGCGATTTCTGTCCACAACATATTATTATAAAGGAGTTCGATTCACTATCTGTCTAAGACATATACGATGTTATTATAACATGTTATGGTTCTATCAATTCCATATTCAGGTATTTCTACAACTATAATATGGCTGATTGCAGACCTATAAATTGCAATCGCTTTAATCCGTTTGAAATTCTGAAGTCTTCGGATGTTACTTATCTTAAGTCATTCATAATATTACTTTTATAATACCTACCTATAGTAAGTAGGTCAACATATTTGTAATGTTTAGATCCTAGTAAATAATATCTAACCTAGACTGTGCCTTAATTAAATACAAAGTCATTGCGATTTGTAGGTCAGCGTTTGCAGTACTTATACCTTATTATTAAGCTCAAAATGAGATATGGAATCCTAAAAATAATTCTTAACGACGACGACTAAGGCAACGCTAACGGACTACGATTGTTACATAATTACTTATTGATTCAATTATCATATTACAGGAGATACAAGTTAAGCTGTATTTTATTTTCAATCAACACAGTTCCATCTATCTATAGTATCAACATACTTTCGAAATAATAGTCTATTTATTACATACATCCTTTTATTTGTTAATCATAGTATAGAAATATTTCATATTATTATGAACAAGAACGATTTGAATTTTGCACTGTGCAAAACTACCAAATGAATTACCTATAAAACCTATAAATAAGTACCTAATAATAAATTTGACTGCACCGGTGGCTCAGTGGTTACGGTAGTTGCTTCTGGGACCTGGTGTTCTGGGTTCGATTCCCACCCGGGACAATTATTTGTGTGAACCACAAATAATTGTTCTGAGTCTGGGTGTACTTTGTGTCCGTAAAATGTATGTTTGTAAAGTCCACCGCGACACAGAGATTTATTTCTCTAGTGCGGGAGTTGTGTTTTCAAGAAATAAAAAAAAAAAAAAAAAAAAAAAAAAAAATGGGGCCATTACTTTGAGAAACACTGTGTAGTAGCATGCAAGTCATGCAACCCGCTATTTGACATTATACAGTTAGGGTTGTCAATTTAGACAAATACCCATTATTACCCATCATATAAGGATTGGACATGAATACACAACACCCCACGGATTCACTTTTTGTTTCCTTATTTCTCAAAAAATTGGCCACAAAATGCGAGAGCTATAATTTACATACAACTGCTTATGGTTTTCAACAGTTAGAGATGCAATCCTTACAATTTTAAGAGAAGTAACATTTTGATTTTTGTTCACTACATTACCACAACATATTTTACCCACTACTATATTCACAATAGTGGCGTTTTCAAGAATCCTTATCATTTGTAATTAAAAAAGGGAGAATTAGGATCTTCCACTGGCAACATTGATAGAAAAACATTTAAATGATTTAAATAATTTAGGTCTCTCCAAAACAAATCGAGAATTAAATATTATAGAAATAATTACTTAATTACTATGGAAGGAAATAAAGATGATCCTCCGCCACCCGTCAAGCGTTACAGACGCGAAGAAAACTCCTCAGAATCAGAAGAAGATCTAGATAATTACGAACCCTATGTGCCTGTGAAAGAACGTAAAAAACAACAGTTAGTAAAACTCGGTCGCTTAGGACAGATCGCCGCTGAAGCAGCCACGGAGACTAAAAGTTCCAGTGATAATGACCCGGAAGATGAGGGTAAGTCAACACAAAAATAAATAAACAAGTTTAGGTTATAAATGTTTATAGAATCTTAACTAACTAACCTGATAAACTACAGCCTGTATAACGTCCACTGGTGAATATATGCCTGTCCAATAGGAGGCGTCAGTCAGTGTGCATGGCAAGAATGTATAAGGTTATCACAGGTATGCACATTCGCACTCTCAGGTATGTCTGCCAAACATATACCAGAGCAACAGCTTAGCTGAATCACAAACGGCATTCTCAACCCAGATTGGTAAAAAAACTTTTAGTATTATGTACAGTAAATACACAAGAGCTGCATGCTGCTGCCCAGTGCCTTGTATATTATTGTCTTCACTACATAGTATAAAACAAAGTTGCTTCCCGATGTCGGTCTGTCCCGATGTATGCTTAGATCTTTAAAACTATGATAGAGTGATTCAAGAGGATGATTTATATGTATGATCCATCAGCATTGCACCCGTGCGAAGCTGGGGCAGGTCGCTAGTAAATTATATTTTTATATGAATCAGGAAGTGGATCTATGCAGAGGATCTATCTATTATTAACTTTGTTTTTAAGCAGATTTCAATGTTCCTTGTTTTATCAATATTTCTCAAATTTGCCAAGATATAAGATGGACATACTAAACAACTAAATGACAGGGCCCAAAAGGAAATGAAATGAAATAGTTCATTAGATAACTTAGACGTAGATAACTTATATAACATTGCAGGAGAAAGATGAAAGAAGAGAAAATAAGGTTAAAATTATAATATAATGTTTGCTTGAGCTTTTGCGAAGCGGAAAATAAGACTAATATAATAATGTAGTCTTCTTTCTGAGGCACCGCAGGAAGTCCCTCTACTACCAAAACCTGTAAGAAATCTTTGATTTTACACAATAGTTAATAAGACAGCTGTTTATTGTAATTAGGTACATTTTAAAATTATGTTTGGTTTAATAATAATAATTTTATTTCAGGCATTGGAGGCCCATAGAATAAAATACATACAATAATCTTAAACAGTAATAAACTAATACATATTTTAATAAACAAAAACTTAATACTAATGTACACGAAGTGTCGGCGTCGTGTTTCGCTGACTGGTGTCACGTAGCTGGCCACGAAACCGGCGGAACATAACACCCTTCGGCCAAAACTCTTCTTTGAGGCACTTCTCGAGATACTGCGTCGGAACATGCACCACGAACGACTTCAAGTTCGTTTTGTGACGCGGCTCCAACATCTCGACCCTCAAATTCCAGTTGGTCTTCACCCGCATGTACTCCACGACCTCTTCAACTTTCGTGGAATAATGATCTTGTTAAAATATGTAATATAACAAATTTGTTTCACTCCTCAGCCTCACAAGAAGAATGGGGTCGTAGGTACAATGTATCATTGCTTGATCAACACAGTGAACTCAAAAGGATAGCAGAGGCGCGAGCACTCTCTGCTGCAGAACGTCAGGCAAGAGAGGAACAGCATATATTAGAGAGTGTAGCGCAGAGCAAAGCGCTTATGGGTGTTGCAGAGTTGGCTAAAGGTACTTTTTTTATAAGATATAATATTTGAAGTGAGTGTAATGAGCATAGTGTTTGCTCATTACACACACACACAGACATTTAACAAAATACACAAACTAGGCGGATAGGAAGATGGTGGTTTCTTTCTATGGAAACATTACACAGGCAGACAGCAAAACTTTAGTGACCAAAGTCTTGCCTCATGGTGAAATAAGCATATCATCACTATAAAGAAGGTTAATTATTAAGAAATCCTACATGTTTGATGGGAAAGATGCCACTACCAGTTCATTCAACCTAATGCCTGAATCTATATATATAAAACAAAGACGGGTTTGTTACAACACTTATAACTCGAGATCGGCTGGATCAATTTTCATGGTTTTTGTTTCGTTGGATTTGTCTCCGCCCTGAATAGCAGAATACATTTTAAAAACAAAAGAAAGTCGTGTTAGTTACACTATTTATAACTCAAGAACGGCTGAACCGATTTGGTTGAAAATTGGTAGGGAGGTAGCTAAGAACTGGGAGAAGGACATAGGATACTTTTGGGTAGGGGTAGGGTAGGGTAGGGTAGGGTAGGGGTAGGGTAGAGTAGGGGTAGGGTAGGGTAGGGGTAGGGGTAGGGTAGGAGTAGGGTAGGGTAGGGCAGGGGTAGGGTATAAAAGTCCACCCGTGCGAAGCCGGGGCGGGCCGCTAGTATTAAATAATAATAAGATTAAAAAAACTTATAGATTGATAGATCGTAACTCTGTTCGGAGTATCATAGTGTGCAGCTTACTATCCTTTATGTTATAATCAAGGTAAGATTCTGTACATCAAATTTTTCGCCCCAATCCATTTAAGCTTGTGTATTAATATTCATACATCCAAACTTTATCTTTATTAGTACAAACAAATATATAAATATAATATGTATAATGTATCCGCTTCTAAGGTATTCAATATGATGATCCAATCAAAACATCGTGGAAGCCTCCGCGTTGCATTCTTTCGTTACCAGAGGAGCGACACGAGCGCGTGCGTCAACAGCTACGAATACTGGTGGAGGGTGAAGATGTACCACCTCCTATCAGAACCTTCCAGCATATGAAGTTTCCTAAAGGTACTTGACTAGTATTACTCTCCCATCAAGTCTGGCTCATTTTGTGTTTGATCACCGAAGAAGAATATATCTTGAAATCAAATATTTATTACAAAAGTAGACTTGTGTCAAATCATAAATATATTGTTTGCTTGAAAGACTTGATGAAATGAATTATACTTACATGAAATCTTTGCCTAATTGCTCATAGTCTTTACTTGTGGATAAGATTGAGACTATGTCTCAATGCTATGCTGAGTTTAACTTTTTGTCTCTCCTTTTCAATGCGATTCCTCAAATACTGCTATCAGTGTGCTCATCATGCTCCCATTGTTTGTCATTGCTTGCGGTGGCGATGTGGGTAGGGTCGCCTCCTGCCCTCTAATATCGCCAGGGAGGCGATGGGTGTGTGCTCACACGTTATACTCGTCAACTCTTGTGGTGACTGGTTGGCTTTCTGATGGATGTGTTTGAGGTAGTAGTACATTGATCTGACCTTTACAGCGGTAATCTTCTCATTTAGCTAGTTCCTTGAATTTTGTGTGTTGATGCTCCCTCCGTTCAGAGTGCAAGAAGTTTCGGTTCTAATCTTTCTGCTTGAGGATTTTAAATCAGAATTTACCTATATTTATAAAAACGTCTAGGGCGTGCATTAGCGCACATAATGTTATTTCAGAATGTATATTAAATGAAATATGGTAAAAGAAAGTTAGTAAAAAAAAAATTCATAAACTTGAAACAAAAGATGACGAAAAAGAAAATGCCTGGAGTTTTCTTTCTGCCTTTCTTCTCCGGGTCGTCCGGTAGCTAGTGAACGTTTGCAGGTTAGCTAGGGTAGGATTCTCGCTGGCGAGGACCGCGTTGCGCTCTTACCCTTGCCAGCGATCACATCCTCTTATGTTCATAAATCTGACTTATATATCAGTGGTACCACTGGGTCGTGGTCCTAACCCCCTTAAGGATGCCCCCAGGTGTGTGTCACTTAATTGTATGGTTTAACAAACTTCTATATTGGTTCACTAAAACCTATAACAATTAATGTGAACTTAAACTTTTATAACTTATATAAGTAGAGGAATTAATGACAAGCTGACGGACGGACTACTTTGTCTGTAATATCCTACAATTTGCTACCTGTTAGTTAAGTATCTAATTGTGTAACATTGTGATTCTGACAAGTACAAGTGTATGTAAATACCTAAGTGCTGAATAAATTCATTATTTCAATGTTATCCACAAGTCACTAATCCGCTGACCAAGGTGGTGAGTATAGAAAAAAATACTCTTTAAGAGAATGACCGCGACTGTATGGTCTCGTCGGTTTAAGCATATTTCCATTTGCTTCTGTGAATTCTTACAGATAAATAAAAAAAATCGACTTTATCCAGGTGTCCTACGTGGTTTGGAAGCTAAAGGTATAAAGAAACCCACTCCTATCCAAGTGCAAGGTATTCCCGCGGTACTCAGTGGGCGGGACATGATCGGTATAGCTTTCACTGGGTCTGGCAAGACGCTGGTGTTCACACTACCGATTATCATGATGTGTATTGAGCAGGAGATCAAGATGCCTTTTATCAGGTAAAATTTATTCAGTTTAATGTCTCGGTATAAACTGTTGTTAACTAATGTTTCCAGATATTGGGATATGTTTTGCCTTCAATTTATAATTTCTGTGTACTCCTCTGATTATCAGAGGACCCTGTAAAAATACCATACCCTGTCAACCCTATTGACCCCACTTAGTTTAGTTAGTTTAAAGTTATACATATATATTAGACAGTGGTAAAGTCAACGCATATATGTTGGTGCCAATTTCATTAGGTTATATAAGTACATAAGTAGAATAAAATAATACGAAATTGTTATTATCTAAATTCACATTTATGAAATTTACTATCCGTTTTTCGCCCGCCGAAAGCTCCTTTAGTGTTTTGTTTTTATTACTTACCTACTATTTTCTATTAAGTCTCATATCGTCGGTGATACTGCAATACCGCGTATGTGACAGTTGCTACTAAGGTGTGATTTCATATGTCAAGAAATATGTTTTTTCTTTATCTTTTAGGGCAAAAAATATAATTTGCTATATTTGATTTCAACCTTATAAGCTATTGTCACTTACGCGGTATTGCAATATCACCGACGATATAAAACTTTTCTAAAATATGATATGTCTTCCAGAAACGAAGGTCCATACGGGCTAATAATTTGTCCGTCGCGCGAGTTGGCGAAGCAGACGCACGATATTATACAACACTTTGTGAAACATCTCAAGATGACTGGTAACCCAGAGATCAGGAGCTGTCTAGCTATAGGAGGTATGTTTAATCTTTTTTATCTATTTTGTACTGGTGGTTACGGTAGTTGCCATGTTGCCCCTTTTTTTTGTATGGACTTACGTAGGTGGCCACGAGGCTTTTGCTACTTCACCGGGCATAAAGGCGAGCAGAGCTCCAATAAATGGGCCATTATTCCTCTTGAGGCATGGATTTCTTGGTTGGACTGCCTCATAGGAAAACATTTGTGTACCTCACAAATTGTCCTGGTCCTTAGTAGGCTTTGTTTATATGTATGTAGTTATTTGTCAAGTGCGGGAGTAACTTGGTAAAACAATCTTCTATTCTAATTCTTCTTCTCTCGCGTTGATGGTGCATCAGAATTTCCTGCAAAGAATTCGACTTTCCGTACTGCGGTATCAGTGACTATAAACTAGACATGGGTAGCTCGCGAATGAGAGATAAAATTGAACTAGCTCTTCAATCACAATCTAGCTCCCAGTAGCTCAGTCGTTCACAGAATAGCTCACTATACCGTATTCATCGAGGCGTGAGATTAAATGTAAACAAACCATAAAAAGGGTACTTTAAGGGTCACGATTGATGAAGTGAATATATTTTATTACAGCTGTCAGTACAATCACGCCTATGAAGTTTGGAATTTAGTAGTACTGACAGACAGTACCTGCCAATGTTATATTTTATGGGCATGGCGACCTAATAAGTGATGGGCAATGAATCATCGTGGCCATCGACTATAAACTATCGATATTTTTATATAAAACTTAATTCAAAATAAATTAATTATTAAATTTTATTATATATTTTAGTATCATAATACAATTTAGATATGTACGCGTACTTGATCTAAAATAATAGTGAGTAAATAAAATCCAATTTCTAAAAATAAACTTTGGATTTCAGAGAGTATAAATGTATCTTATATTAAAATATTTGTTTAATTTAGTAACGTTTGTAATTAAATTAATCCCAATTATTTGTTACATTATCGTAAATAATAGTAAGAAAAGTCGATAATTACTATCGACATTTGTTTAAATCTTAACAACCCTAGGAATGTCATCTTTTATGAAGTATAATGATTTATTAAATCGTTTACATGTAAAAACACCCAAAAAAGACTTGATTCCCAAACTTCAAATGCATTTTAATACGACTAAATTATAGACCACAGGTACTCCCGAACATTTTACATAAAAATGTGACGTTTGGTTATCGGTCGGATTATATCCGCTATTTTTACTATAGATCAACTAGTTGATACGAGAGTTCTGCTTATTTATTATTATAGATATTTTCGTTGAATTTATATCTTTTATGAAGTTTAAAGTAATTTGTTGGTTGTTTTGTTTTTGTTATATTTACGTTTACGAGCTTAAAACATGAGTGCACCTGGACCAAGCAACGCTTGCACTTTTTCTTCGCCAAAGAAAAAGCGATCAAAGAAAACTCCAACGCATTCAACGGAAAAGGTGGCTGTTATTAATGTGTTCAAACTCATAGAAGAAACGTGGTCGAAGGATTCGTATCCGTACAAAGGTATCAATTAAACCACTGAAATTATGGGAATAACGCAAGCCACAGTAAACAGGTTCTAAAAGGACATAGTGAATTAAATCCTATTGAGTTAATATGGGCCCAAGTTCAAGGATTTATTGCTGAGAATAACAAAAGCTTTAAGTTAAGTGAAGTTCAAATTTAACTAGCCGATGCAATTAAAAATATAACAGTAGAGGCTTGACAAAAGTGCATTGACAATGTGAAAAAGAAGAGCAAATTATGCTTAAAATTGATGGAATAATTGATAGTTGACCGCTTCGTTATTCCCGATGGCGACAGTTCTTCAGAATCCTCCTAATTCTCCGAATAATTAATTCAATACGAGCGATTTATGATTTTATTATCTTCATAGTTAAGTACCTTATCTTAACCCGAGCTGCTAGACACACAAATAGGAAACCGTACATTAAATTAAATAGCAATAAAAAACATTGAAAAAAGTTTGAGAAACAATGTTTTCTTTGTTTAAACTTTGTCTCAAGCCCCGATGAATAGGGTATAGTTCATTTAGCTCAACGGCTCACTGACTCGGCTCTAGTAACGAGTGATACCGACGACGAGACGCCGACAGCGGCCGACAATGCCCGAACTTCCCCAACGAACAGGTGAACTATTTCGCATGTCGCTCACTGACCGACTCTTCGGTTCAATACGTCATAGTAAAATAACTCTTAACGTCGTTGTTTTAAAAGTAAAAATACTTTAGCACTTTTACATAAGTATGAAAATCCTTAGGGAATAAGTTTGTGATTCTGTCAACAAAACAAACATCGTTGTTTTCTTAAATTTACTTAAATAGTTTCGGCGGATTATCGTGTCATTCGTGTCGCATATTGCTAAGCGCAGTTTAGTTTTGGTTTCTTATCATCATCATCATCATCATCAGCCCGTATAACGTCCACTGCTGAACATGGCCTCCTCCCGAGGGAAGGTATTTGCCATAGTCAACACGCTTGGCCTTAAGCCTGTTCAAGTACCTATGAAGGAAAATCATTGGCTTTCATTTTGTAATAAAAACAAAACAACCCAATGAATCTAATTTTATCTATAGCTCGCAAATAAGTTAAATTAACTAAAGAACTACATAGATTTCATAGAGCCACTGAACTAGTTGTCTCGTTTGACTTGCGTAAAGTAGCGCGGCTCAATTTGATCTAGCTCGCCAATAACTCAATTGAGATAAAGAGTTAAAAGAGTTATTCGGTGAGTAAAAGAGCTAGTTGTTTCGGGCGGCTCAATTTGATCTGTAGCTCGCAAGTAACTCAATTGAGCTAAAGAGTTAAAAGAGTTATTCGGTGAGCTAAAGAGCTAAAAGAGTGATATAGTTCTTTTGATCAAAAGAGCTGTATATCTCTTTTCTTTTCAGTGAGCTACATTTCGCAGGCTACTATAAACTAGTGATGTAACGGATATTCGCATTCGCGAATATCCGCGTATTTTTCAATATTCGCATTCGCATTCGCAAAAATTATGCGAATATTTGGCGAATGTTTTTAATAATCAAAAAGGAAATTATTATATGCATGCATATGAAATAATAATACAATAGATAACACTTAGATATTTTTATTAAATCACTAGCTTCCCGCGCGCGGTTTCACCCGCGTAACTCCCGTTCCCGTGGGAAATTCATAATAAAATATAGCCTATGTTCTTTCTCAGGCTCTAGACTATATCTGTACCAAATTTCATTTAAATCGCTTCAGTAGTTAAGGCGTGATTGCGTAACAGACAGACAGAGTTACTTTCACATTTATAATATTAGTAAGGATACTTCTACATTCTAAATTAAAGCCTCATTTATGAAAAAAGAACTTCAGAGATCTTATCAAATCTAAAATTAATCAGCCTTTCTGTTCTCTGTTTTTCAATTCTTCTTATTCATTTTTGTGTTTAGCTTCCAGGTGATTTCTCATAGCACTAGTGGTCCTGCCTATGCGCGAGTACTTTTTATCACACAACTTGCAATTAACATTTTCAGCATCACATATTGTAAAATAAGTCCAAACTTCGCTGATGTGTGCTTTACTCATGTTTTTATGCCACTTTGTCCCTTAAATATCAGTTAAATTTGAAAAATAACATAAAACTAACCTCAAAACAAAACAAAAATTTTAGAATGAACTTTCTGTGACTAAATTCATTCAATTAACCAACCAATATCGGCTCGGCTATGTTCAATTTAAACATGGTCGACATGAAACGTCAAAACTGTCAAACATTTAACGCGCGCTTTTTTTGAAATTTTAAAATATTCGCATTCGCATTCGCGAATGTTAAAGACAAATATTCGCAATCGCATTCGCATTCGCGAATGTGAAAAATCCAGCATTCGTTACATCACTACTTTAAACAGGCCAGCGCATGCGTAGTAAGCCTTAGGACACGCGAGGCAAGATAATATATTATGTAGTTTTAATATTATTAATAGAATTGGCTCAATTTTTTGTGTATTGGTTAGTAAACATTTAACTACTGTAATTACTTTTAAAATTATTACCCCGTTACGACGTAACATTATTAGAGAGTCCAGGAGACATAAGCTCTTTTATAAAGAGATTTCCTCAGGGACTGGATCACCCGATTTCTAGTCTTAAGCTATAGATGAATAAAGTTATTCATTTAATTATTTCAGGTGTGGCTGTATCAGAGTGTATGGAGGTAATACAAAGAGGAGTCCACATCATGGTGGCGACTCCGGGAAGACTTATGGACATGTTGGATAAAAAAATGGTACCTAATATAATACAACCTTTACGCCATAGCGTTATAAGGTTCTCTTTTAGTTTCTAAATCTAATAGCTGGGTTAAAAGCCAATTATTTACTCTGGGGACACAAGAAACAACATAAAAACTGGTCAAGTGCGAGTCGGACTCACGCACGAAGGGTTCCGTACCATTTTCAAGCGTCTACCTGTTGCCGTTAATGATATCAAGAAAAAAAAGGGCAAAAAAAAAAAAGGAAAGGAAAAATAGAAATACGTAATCTGTGAAAATTTCAACTGTCTAGCTATCGCGGTTCTTGAGATACAGCCTAGTGACAGACAGACAGACAGCGAATTCTTTGTAATCCCGTTTTTACCCTTCAGGTACGGAACCTTTAAAAGAACAAGAAATTATTGCTTTTTTGGTAAAATTCTTAGGATGGATGGATCTATTGGTTTTGAGGCACTCTTTAATTAATCCAAATAAACTACAATGTTTCCCTAGGTCCGTCTCAACGTGTGTCGCTACCTGTGCATGGACGAAGCGGATCGTATGATCGACATGGGCTTCGAGGAGGATGTCAGAACTATATTCTCGTACTTCGGCGCACAACGACAGACTTTACTGTTCAGTGCCACTATGCCGAGGAAGATACAGAACTTTGCCAGGTATTAGATATATAGTTTTATTTCTTTGTATTTTAATTTAATTACAATCTGTTTCAATAAGGTATGGCATTTCAACACACTTAAATATCAGTTAAATTTAAAAAATAACATAATACTAACCTCAAAATAAAACAAAACTTTTAGAATGAACTTTCTGTGACTAAATTCATTCAATTAACCAACCAATATCGGCTCGGCTATGTTCAATTTAAACATGGTCGACACGAAACGTCAAAACTGTCAAACATTTAACGCGCGCTTTTTTTGAAATTTTAAAATATTCGCATTCGCATTCGCGAATGTTAAAGACAAATATTCGCATTCGCATTCGCGAATGGTAATTATATTCTAGTATTTTGACTTAAGAAATAAATTGAAATAATTTGTATATAAATAAGTTTTCTTTATCAACTATTTACTTCTGTGCACCTATAACTTTTTCTCTGCTCCACCCTGTGGTTGGTTGGTAGAAAATGCCCATGGCATTAACTGTAATAGACATGAAGACTAAAAAAAATATAATTAGTCCGTCAGTTAGATTACTTAAACATCTTGGTCACGTATTTCTTTATTTATTAAATCAATAAAAATTGGCAAAGATACAGAGCAACAACAAACTATAAAGGTCAGGAAAATTTTACCTAGTAGCGACGTCACAAGCCCCCCTAGCTTGTGACGTCGCTACTAGGTAAAATTGTACCTAGAAGTAAGGTCACACGAAATTTTAACGTAATTTACGTAATTTTTTGGTAGAGAAACGAAAAAAAAATGTGTCTAATATTTTTTGGTAATCTAATTGACGGACTAAATAGATATTTTTTTCTTCTTGCCTACTGTGCAAAAGATTAAATAAATAAATAAGTCCTTCTTGCTATCTTATTTTTTTCTTTCAGTTATTTATCAGGTTGATTTTTCTTAGTATATCTAAATTTGGAATAAATACGTAAAATGATAAATTTCATTTTTAAAAAACACGCTCGTTTATATTCTGTTTTCTCCTAACCAAGGGATGCGATTGTATTTAATTTGGATACTAGGAGAATCTCTAATAAATCAGTTGAATGCATAGACTGACTTTATTTTATATATCCTAATATTTATTTGTTCAGCTAAATAATATGATCGATTTTTATTCTATAATTGTGTTATATGGTCGAAACACAGTTCTGCAATACACTTTCACGAAGCACCCAGGATATTTAATTTATCTTTGCTATTTATGCGCAGGTCAGCGTTAGTAAAGCCAGTGACAGTAAACGTGGGGCGCGCGGGAGCAGCCTCACTCAACGTGCGACAAGAGTTAGAGCCGGTCAAAGCTGAGGCCAGGACGGTAATTATGATCATGTTTTAATATATATAAAAGCCAACAGATAATATATATTATATAAAATAATATGAAGATATTGTATTGTTTTTTAGTTGGTAAGGTACCTAAATAATTAATGCAAGTCAATTTAGTGATTTAAATCTCGGAGGTCGTGGGTTCGATCCCCACGCCGCGCGCCGGCCAGGAAATCTTTGTGTAAATTCTAAGATTTCATTCCGGGTCTGATTGGTTGATTGAGCGATTGGCACGTTAAGCCCGTTTATTAAAGATGAAGTTATAACAATCGGGACCAGCAGCGTTTCCTTGTGTGGTACAACATAATACTGCGGTCACCAATCCGCCTGCCAAGCGTGGGGACTATGGTAAATACCCTCCCCCGGGAGGAGGTTCAGTAGTGGACGTTATACGGGCTGATGATAATGATGACAATTTATTGCATCCAGGTGATGCGATGTCTTGATAAATCGTATCAAGATAAAACAAAGGATGACATGTTATTAATAAAATAAAAGATTGTATATTCATATTATATTTTATATAAATATTGTTTTACCTCTATAGGTAAAACAATATTAGCCTAATATTATAGATATAGATCTATTCTTCTTCTTTAACACCTATAATATTTAGTCTTGGATAAATAATAAATAAATAAATGTTATACACCGCACAGGTACATCTGCTTCAATGCCTTCAAAAAACACCGCCGCCAGTACTGGTGTTTGCTGAAAGAAAACAAGATGTGGATGCGATACATGAATATTTGTTATTGAAAGGTATTTTTCATACATTTCACTTCTTCCATAAGGTATTCCATTCCATGATCAAAGAGTTGACAATATTAATTTAAGAGACTTGATTTCAAACAGATAAATATAACTTTACTTATCTACTTCTTTATGAACTAGTCCCATACTCCGTCAAATAACCCGCGTCAATCTGCTCCAGTAGGTCGGAACGTGATATTATAATATAGCCTATATGTAAATCCAACTTATAAACTATCCGCGTGCAAACTTTTAGCCAAATCCATACAGTAGTTTTTGCGTGAAAGAGTAACAAACATACATACATCCACACATACAAACTTTGGCATTTATAATATTAGTAGGATTATTAATCGGTAGAATATTTATCTTCTGCACAATGTGAGAAAAAATTTATTTCATTTTAAACTAGCGAAATATGAAAACGGGTGAAAATAATACTTAGTGAGTGACTTTCATACTATGTAGGTAACGGCCCGTAAAATAAAGGGGAGCGAAAGCGAAATAAAGCCACCAAAATGAATGCGCAGGTCATCAATCTCTTAAGGACTTTGAAATGATACTCCGAGCTCAGTAAAATCAACTTGGGTGTATTTAGTACATAAAATTATAGTAGATGGTAAAAAATAATGTTAACAGCTCGATGCTCGAACAATCATGGCGCACTGTTGTGCCGTTTCGCGCGGTTTCACGTCGCTTCACGCCAACCGCCATCGCCTTGCCTTACTCGTCGATGATGCGATGGAGTGACGATTGGGGACGATAAATGTCAGGCGCTTGAGATTGAGATCTTCCCCCCCCCCCCTCGAAATCGTTAGAGCTTCAAGTTGCTGTTGTGTCTTCCAAAGAGCAGATATTATGAACAGCTCTGCGCCCTTTGATGTGAAGATATCTGCCACTCTCACGGTTCCATCGGAACCAGGGTATAGTTGTTCTATTCGTCCCATTCGCCATTTAAGAGGTGGGCTATTCGGTTCCTTGATGATGACCAAATCGCCTTTCTGGAATCCTCTTTGCTGGATCCTCCATTTAGACTTCTGTTGTAGTTCGCATAAATATTCATGTCGCCACCGGTCCCAAAAATGTTGTCTTATCTTCTCAAGAAGTTTGTATCGGTCTAGTCGATTTGGATTGATATTCATTAAGTTCATTAACCACTAACTTCATTACCTTCTGAAAGTTAATGAAGTTAGTGGTTTGCCTATCAGGAAGTGCGCAGGAGTCAAAGGATTGAGATCATTGGGATCCGATGAAAGGGGAGTTAGGGGTCGAGAGTTTAGGATCGCCTCAACTTGCGCAAATAAAGTTGTCAATTCCTCAAACGTGAGATGCCTATCGCCTAATATACGCGTTAAATGATGTTTCGCAGATTTAACCCCAGCTTCCCAAAGTCCCCCAAAATGTGGAGAATAAGCGGGGGAAAATTTGAACCGTATCCCTTCCCCGGCAGTCAAACCCGCGAAAAATGAATGCGCAGGTCTCCAATCTCTTGAAGACTTTGAAATGATACTCCGAGCTCAGCAAAACAACTTGGGTGTATTTGGTACATAAAATAATAGAAGAAAGTAAAATATAATGTTAACAGCTCGAACAATCATGGCGCACTGTCGTGCCGTTTCGCGCGGTTTCACGTCGCTTGCCGCCAACTGCCGTCGCCTTGCCTTACTCGTCGATGATGCGATGGAGTGACGAGTAACTTATTTGAAAAAAGCTTAAATTGTATGTCTGTGCGACTTATAAAACTATGATGCAATGGTTTTACTTTGACAAATTATGTTTATTTTTCATGTTTTAGGGGTGGAGGCTGTTGCCATTCACGGTGGCAAAGACCAAGAAGAAAGATCTCGTGCTGTTGAGGCGTTTAGAAGAGGAGAGAAGGATGTCTTAGTTGCCACTGATGTTGCTAGCAAAGGTAACATACACATAGTTATATTCAAAATTCTACCCTGTTTTTTCGTCTACAGGGAAATGGAATAATTCTAGTACTTTCTCTGCACCACCTAATGGTTGACTGCCATTTTAATACCACCAGTATTAACTTCACCATGTACCTTTTACTTTTTAAGACACAATTTTAAATTCCATGGTACTCTACTACCCGTTAGGGACATCCGCTCTATAATAAAACTACACTTGTTTTTTGTTTCCCATGTCCTACATCCATAACTTTCTAATTCTTCATGATAAGCTTTTTGTAGCCCACAAAAGATGGCTAACTAAACCTATAACAACACCACCCCAGGTCTGGACTTCGCGAACATCCAGCACGTGATCAACTACGACATGCCCGAGGACATCGAGAACTACGTGCATCGTATCGGTCGTACGGGCCGCGCGGGAGGGGAGGGGGTCGCCACCACACTGCTGGGCCGAGCGGCAGACGATAGTGTACTACGAGACCTGGCACATCTACTGAGAGAGGCTAAGCAAAAGGTACGTAGTAGATATGCAGCTGTAGCGGTAGTTAGTGTATAGGTAGAACGTACGAGCGAGGGGCTAGACAAGGTAAACGTATGGGATAGGACGGAGGCTACGAGACCGAGACTAAGCAGAAGGTACGTAGCGTATAAATAGGTTTATCAGTAGCTAGTGTATAAATAAAACGTACATGAGTGAGGAGCTAGACAAGGTTAATGTAAGGGATAGAAGGGAGGAGGGCGTCGCCACCACTCTTGATGGAATGAGCGGCAGGTGATAGCGTGCTCCGTGGCCTGGCACGTTTGCTGAGAGAGGTTAAGCCGAAGGTACGTAGGGTGTAAGCCGCTGTAGCGGTAGTAGGTGTATAACTAGAACGTACATGACTGAAGGGTAGATTAGGTAAATGTATGAGATAGAAGGGAGGAGGGAGTCGCCACTACTCTGATGGGACGAGCGGCAGATGAAAGCGTGCTACGAGTCCTGGTACATCCTGAGAGAACTAAACTTTTATCTTCGATCTGAAATTTCCCACAGTTTGTGGGGCTTAGCGATATCAAGGAGTTTATTCTTCTAAAACACATGCAATAAACCTATTTCGAAACGTCATTGTTGTAGTTTTGCAATTATTAATACATCTATTAATTTCTTTACTAAAATGTTTTATATTTTCCAGGTACCATCCTTCTTATTGGATATGATCGGAGAACCGGACATGCCAGTGCCGGACGGACAGGGTTGTTCATACTGCGGTGGTTTGGGACATAGGATTACAGGTAAAATACTCATCTTCTTCGTTATGTAATGTGTGGGCAACATCGCTAACTTCGATTGTATATTACGCACAAAAAGCCGAGCGAGACACACGTATACGTCCCGCTAATCAATCACGATGCTTGCGGCTTGGATATAAAAACTTGCAATGATAGGGCTATTCAAATAAATAAATGGCCTCCCAATTTATAACATTAGTTGAACAATTTTTTTGCAGTATCTTTATTTTGTCATACATTTTATAACTATTACGCATCTATTTACAGAATGTCCGAAACTGGAGGCGGTACAGAATAAGCAAGCTTCAAATATTGGAAGACGGGATTACTTGGCGAATACTGCGGCTGACTACTAAATTCCGCATTGGAATACCATTGTCCGATGGTAAATTTTGACTGTTGAAATAAAACTACCCAAATTATATCTTTACATTGATAAGGTTTCATCTAAAATTGTAAAAATAGTTTTAAGCTGTAAATAAATATTACGTTTTATAAATAGGACAGGTATTTTATTGATTGATGTGCAACTGTCGCTCTACTTTACAGTTCGCGGGCCTCTCAGACTTCGGGTCTACGAGGGCATCGGATGGTTCTTTGCAAACTAAGGGTCAGGAGGACGAGGGGGGAGGTAGGGTTGGGTCGGGATACTTCTGCAAGAACTAGATCAGTTTTTTTTTTCTTCGAGTTGACTGCCTTCGGCCATTGGTTGGAAAAATAAAACGATAGGCCGACATTACACGCTCAATCTGGATCGAGATCCATGATCGCGGTAGATTGATATAAACTGATTTGGATTGTTGTCACATTACACAGTCAATCCAGATCACGTCAGTCCACTGTTCGCAATGAAGACGTGTGCTCAGGGGATTCTGATTGCCAATAAATAAAAAAATATGAAGATTGTGTGTTCACAATCGCGAAAGCCTCCGTAGCGTAGCGGTATTTGACTCACTTTAAATCTAGGAGGTCGTGGATTCGATTCCCACGCCGGGCAATAAATCTTTGTGTAAATTTCTAAGATATCCTTCCGGGTCTGGTTGATTGAGGGACTACCCTCCGTGCCTCGGAAAGCACGTTAAGCCGTTGGCCGATTGTTATAAAATCATCTATAATCATCAACCCGCCTGCCAAGCGTGGTGACTATAGCGAATACCCTCCCCGGGAGGAGGCCCATGTTCAGCAGTGGACGTTATACGGGCTGATGATGACGAATTGCAAAATGGATCTGAACAAAAAAAGCATGTGTAGTAATTTAATATTAATTATTTATTAATAATAATAATTAATTTTAATATATTTTTTTTATTCTCTTATTACTTTTAATAGTATCTTCGAATTATATGTTGCACATTAGACGCTCAATCTGGATTGCGATAAACGGATCGAGATCATGGATTTCCAAAATATTTGATAATTTGCGATCTGATGTCGCGATCCGTTAATTACACACATTAAACAGTCAATCTGGATTGAGATCATTGATCTCGATCACGGATCTCGATCCAGATTGAGCGTGTAATGTCGGCCATAGGGAAATTAGGGAATCGAACAAAAAGAAACCTCATTTCAGTATTTAAAGTGCTCGACAGGGCGCGATGGAGTTGTCTTTTGGAATCATTTTGAATTTGAAAATATTTTTAATATTAGAGGAGTATTTAAAGGGTGTACTACGCCGAATCGAATGCCAAATAATCGAATATCAATTGATCGAACACTATAAATCGAACGACTAAATACTCGAACGTTCATAACATCGAATGGTTATTAAATCGAACATTCAATACATCGCACACTCAATACATCGAGTGATCAAAATATCGAATGTTTGTTTGATCGAGTGATCAAAATATCGAATGTTTGTATACTGGTAAGTATTATAATAAAATTAAACAAAATTATTGTAATTTCGTTTCAAGTTTCTGACAGATATGTAAACAACAGAATTTTGCGATCTTGTTTAAAAACAATAAAATAAAATAATACTTTTTGTTCCTTTAAATATAGAGAATAGTATCGCATAATATCTGAACTTCCTCATCACATTATTCATATGATAAATTTGGTATTAAGTATTAAAAAAAATATTAATTCACTGCATCATTAACGAATTTAATGACTTTACTCCATTCCGTAACTTTGTATTGATTTATAACCTCATTTCTATAATTGATTTACAAATGGATTTTTTCGATATTGGCACTCGGTAATTATGTTCTACTTTACCATATCCTTTTGAATATTCGATTCCCTATCGCTTTTTTTCCAACCTATGGTCGCAGACAACCAATTCGAAGAAAAACTGATCTAGTTCTTGCCGAAGTATTCCGACCCATACGTTTGCTACAATGTTGAAAAATTCTATAGTCTACTCATATTCTATAACAGGAGAAGGCGATTTTTTTTGTTTTTTACCCTTTGTAGTTTGTAGTGAAAAATAAATCACTAATATAGAAAAGGTACGGTCTACACTGAGGTACGGTTATGGTACGGTTGTGTGATGAATAGTACGGAAAACCGTACTTTTTGGTACGGTCTGGCAACACTGGTGGTTCCTCTATGCGCCACGAGTCATAGGCGGCAAAAGGTGCCTTTTTTATATGCATGCAGATTTGATTTTAGTTGTAGTATTAATATTTTTAAGAGTTGGCAACACAAGTAATTAAAAAAACTAAATTGTCAATATTACAACGTCAATCAAAGTAAATAAATCTGAAATAGCGAAGGGCGATTGTTACTAATTCCAATAATCGAATGGTTTGATACTACTAATATTAACATTCGAATACAAAAACAATCGATCGCTAGTTCGCAAATTCGAAGCAAACCGCTAGTTCATTCATTTAGTTTGCCATACAAAATTGGTCTGTTCCATACTATAATAAAGTCTACTTTTCATTGATATTCGTAGTAATACGTTAATAGTTACTGATTTGCGAACCGCTACTTCATTCATAAAAACTACGAATATTCGAATGTTTGATGATTCAATTTGCCACACGAAATTGGGTATTTTTTCTCTGACCATAGAGTTTACTTTTAGATGAGGTTACGGATGTTCGAATATAAACTAGTACCTAATAATGAAATTTGAATCGGAAGGAATGAGACGACGCAATACATTCTTATTTACTTCTCGCTTCTTTTCAAATTCGAATGAGTTGTAAGGTTATTCGAATAATTTGAATGACTACTACAATCGAATCATTCGAATAATGTCATTCACAATCGCCCATCTTTAATCTGAAATGTGAATCTCAAAACAAAGTAACAATTTCATTGCAGTGTTCTAATTATTTTTAAATCATTTACGAATTAATATCTCGAAATAAGCAAAACAGTATCATTTATAAAAACAGTCCATTGAACTATCGATATGAAGATGTTAAAGGTATCTTTGTGAATTTATCTAGTAGCACAAAAAGTGGAAATTCTTCAAAATGGATAAGCTAACAGTGATATCGGGAACTCTGTTTATGGCAGCTGATGTATTTGCTATCGTCAGCCTGGCCATGCCTGACTGGATTATAACCGAAGTTGGAGGTAAGTCACTTACACTAAGCTATTTCTGTTGTATTCGTGAACCATATTTTATTCGATTTAGGACACACTGTATACCTCAATAGTAATTTTGGTTCACATTGAATCTGTTTTTCTTAAAGCCTTACTTGTAGAGATGTACATATTGAAGGGAAATTCTCTTATTTTACATCATAATTATTTCCAAGGTTAAAGTGTGGCTATGTGTGACATTTATTATAGTAGGTACATTATGCACAGTTACAAATGAAACTGTGGCCACAAAACGGAAAAGAAATGCATACCATAAAAACCATTTTAAGAAGGCTCATGAAAAGGCAAACTAAAATTTGAGACATATTGTAATTATATCACTTTTTATGATATAATTAGACAATGTTGCGGTTTAAAAGAAGATGTAGTGGTGGTTTGTTCATGTGGAAAGGATGAATGAAAGGCGAGTTACAAAAGGTATTTACAAGGCAGATGTGAGTCGAAACACCGGGAGGCGATGCCCTAGAAGGACATAAACTGACCTCATAGGTGATGTTCTGCAGAAAGGTCAGGTGCGTAGTACTCACAACCGGCGTGCATGCATGACCAGATGTATGAATGTGGACGAGGCAAAGAGAGTGTGTAAGGATCGTAGCAGGTGGCTTTCCATAGTTTCTGCCTACCCCCATTGGAGAAAAGTGAGATTATATGCATGTATGTATCACTTTTTATATGTGTATTACATATAAAAAGTGTTCACTGTTATTGGAACCCATCGTGTTGGCGCCCAGCAGGATGGATTCCCAGCATCATATTTTGACATTGCCTGTGGACTTTTCTTTTACCTTATCCTAACAAATATAAAAATGTATTGTTATGATATATTAATATAAAATTTATATAAAAGGTTAAATAATTGTTACGTTTAATGTTTGACTGTATTAACTGTGTCTTGATTCTCTCAAATACTTAAGTCATATTTTTTCTTGACTTAAATTGTTAATATTATACCATTGTTTTCTTTCAGGTGATACTCGCCTTGGTTTAATGTGGTCCTGCATAACTCTGTACAACCGTCCTCAAGTATGCTACACTCCTGATTTACAGCCAGAATGGTTGCTAGCTCTAATCTGTATATTCATTGGCTGCATATGTATCACAACTACAGTTATACTTTTAGCTTCCAGTCATTTTGACAGAAATGTGATACCATATGCCCGTTGGGTGGGCTTTGCAGCAAGTAAGAAACATTCTAATAATTATGATAAGACCCTTTTATGGTTGTTGAAATTTAACTTTCTGCTTAACTGTGTGGTGTCGGACTTAGAATAGTCCACTCCATATCTTCCCATAGATGCCCTAAGATACCACTAGGGGACATACAGCTCAAAGATGGGCAGCAGCATCTATCAGCTCAAGGATACTCACTATGTTACTGTGATCAATATCCCTTATCAACCCTGGCTTTGAAAGGTTTGTTGCAAGGAGGCCCATGTTCAGTAGTGGAAGTAAACTTTTGGCCTGATACAGTACAGTATTGAAAAAAAAAAAGTATATTTAATTACTTCCCACACCACACTTTCACCTGCTTAGCTCTTATCCCCATGGAAAGTTCATAATTAAATATAGCCTATGTTACTCTTTGATAACATAGCTTTCCATGGTGAAATACTTTTTGAAATTTATCCAGCAGTTACGTAGCATATTCAATGCAAAGTATCAAATATCTGCTGTATTTTATATTATAATTTATCTACTCATTAGATCCAAGTCAGATAATCATTTATGATTTACTTTTTATATTATATAATAACTTAATTTATTGTAATTGAAATCTAGTTTTGTAATGGATGCTAGAAATTAAATTACTATTTGTTTTTTTTTCAGTGGTTGTATTCTGTTTGGCAGCCGTTATATTCCCAATGGGATTCCATGTGGATGAAATTGGTGGACAACCTTACCAATTACCAAACAGCCATCAAGTTGGCATATCATACATATTATTTG
The DNA here is from genome assembly GCA_947037095.2 of Nycteola revayana. Taxonomy (NCBI): domain Eukaryota; kingdom Metazoa; phylum Arthropoda; class Insecta; order Lepidoptera; family Nolidae; genus Nycteola; species Nycteola revayana. Next base: position 9,673,944 of record OX344847.2, read on the forward strand.
TATTGTCTCTTTGGATTACTGTGATATCAGAACTGTTTGCTGGGAAGGTGTGTCTTCCCCACTTTTAGATAGATTTTATCATCTATAGGTACCTGGGTTAAATAACAATTAGATTGTAAGTGATGTAACATTCCAAATACATTTGATGTGAAAAAATAATAATTAAAAAAGCTTTAATTTTTTCATTTAATGAACATCCCTTATAACTAAGTTTGCCATCCGTCCGGGTTTCCCCGGATTTGTCCTAGTTTAAAGGGCATCCGGGAAACGTCCGAGCAGGACTTCATATGTAGTCCGGGCTATAATTGAAAGTCTTGTGCCGCCCGCAACTCCGGCACTGAGCCCGGGCCCCAATGTTGAAAAAACCAGGGCGTTCGGCTCTAAAATCCGGGATTTTCACGCGGATTGTCCTGGTTGCCAAATTTAGAGATGGCAACCCTACTTTTATCAATCAGACTTGTACGTTACCCCAGCAAAATAATGTCTAAAATAGTCATTTCAATGTTATAGATAATTAGAGACCTAGTTTCTGTTATTGTTACGCTCATTTTTAAATTAGGTACACTTAGGTACAAGGGCGTCGCCAAGGGGGGGCAGGGAGGGGCAGCTGCCCCCCCCTAGAGATTCTAAAAAAAGTTGCCAAATATAATGCAACCAAAGTCCTAAGTCTTTGAGTTGATTTGCTTGAAGTTTAAGCCTTGAACAATCATTCCCGAAACTCGAATGAATTCACCAATTCCACTCCTAATATTCCGTACGTTCAACTACGCTCTGCTCTACTCTATCGTTAAAGCGGGAGAGGGGGAGTGGGGAAGCAACAAGTAACCGCGCGGCGCCCGCGCCCCCCGCACAGCCGCCTTTGTTTTAGCGTCTGTCTGCCATTTATTCGTGCGTTAGCGTTGCCACTGCCCGCTTTTACGTTTGTTTTGTGCGCTATTATCACATCTAAATAGTTGCTGTGACCACATAATCAATATGGACATCAGAAAGTTTTTTGGTGAGTATCACTTGCGTTTAGCTTTCGTATTTTCCGTCCGTAAAATAACGTCAATTGATTTGATTATAAATGCTGATTTTGATGAATGAATATCGGCAGTGCCGATTCGGCACAGTCGGCTCGCGTATGCCTGAGACTCCGGCGCGTGCGTGTCGTCGCGCCCGCTCTAGAGTGCTTGAGCGAGGATGCCCGAGACCGCGCGAGCATAGCCGCGGCGGTTAAACCGCCCGAAATAGCTAGGATTGTTGATAAAAAAAATATCGTTGACTTGCGCGGGCTCGAACCTGCCGCCGTCTTGAAGCGCGTTTATGCTTTCAATGTGAATTGCGGACCAGAAGAAGTTGTAGCTATTTCAAATATTTTGTTTTGCAGTTTTAAAAAGAAAGATCCTGAAGGAGCAAGCTGTGACAGCGATGATTCCGTGGGTGACCTGACGAGACCTAGCACATCCAAAGAACCGGACTTAGTTTTTAAAAAAATGCGATTTTTTTTTTAAATACCCAGAGCGGTTTTTTTTTTTTTCTAGTGACCATTGTGTCCACCCCTGTCACCCCCTTTCCCAGCTACTTAACCTTTTGGGACACCCTGTATATATATATATATATATATATATATATATATACTAGCGACCCGCCCCGGCTTCGCACGGGTACAATACTGATACTTATACTACAAAATGTCTTTAAACCTCTAACAAACGGGCGAAATTTGGTCAAAACAAACAGAAACAAATTAATATGGGTACCTACTAAAACTCAGTAAAATAAGTAGGTGGGTATACTTTTATCGTATGAAATACCTATACTCTTAAGGACTAACAATACAACAAACACTAAATAAATAGGTATTCAAGTATCTATTCATCATAGTTACAACGAACACAAAACAAAAAAATTGTACTATAATTCTTAAGGATCGAGCGCGCAAAATCGCATTCTGCCTACCTCACTTGCTGCGCTGCGAAAACACGCGCTGTTATTTTGCGATAACTTCTAAGTTATTCATTTAAAGTATATTGTGCAGGGGTAAAATAATCTGCATGAAATGCTTAAAATGATAAGGATAAATACTGAATCCGTCTGATTAGCTTTACAATTACCGCATTAGAAATTATCATTTTTCTAAAATATATAATGGATATGGCAAGTTAACCTTGAAAGATAGACATATTATTATGCTAATGCAGACTTTTTTGTAGATCTAAAAGAGAAGAATATTTCCGCCATACATTGTTTTGTTATATCTCATAGGGGTTAGGCAGCGTTTTCGTTGAAAGCTCCCAAATGGCTTAATTTTCCCGACACCTCTGACAAATATCAATATATTATATTAGTCAAATGTACACATAAACTAAACAAATCATATACGTAAACCTTTCGGAAGAATCGTTCTATCGATTGGTAACAACCGCATGAAAATCCATGTAGAAGTTTTTGAGTTTATCGCGCAGGCAACAGACAGACAGACGCGGCCGGGGACTTTGTTTTATAATATGTAGTGATAGCGGTCGCCCGCGGCTCCGTGCGGATGTCGGTTACCGTTGCAAGAAGCCTACCCAGGAAAGACACGGTCAGCAAAATGATTCCCAGGTCAATTCACAGACACCGACACAAACATCGACGACGCAGTCATTATCCGCAGGCTGCACAGATTGTCTTTCTGTAGATGTTAAAGTTGTTAATGATGAAAATATTTAAATGTATTAATAATTAATAGGCATTTTAGGCATTTTCAAATGTTCAAGAAAATATTATTAGCGTGTAATATTCTAGCTCTGAAAAGAACTGTTGTTTAGCCCTGAAAAGAACTGAAGGTTAGCCCTAAAAAGAACTGTTAGTTAGCCCTGAAAAGAACTGTTATTTAGCTCTAAGAAGAACTGTTGATTAGCTCTGAGAAGAACTTTTGCGTAGGTGTAGTTTTAAGAAGGAAATCTAAAAAAAATCGCACGAAAATTATTAGACTTCGCAACGGGCCGTGCAGCAGAAATCGTAATATTTCAATTTCGTCATAACTCAAAAACCAAACGTCCAATTTTAATCATTCAAAGATCAAATATTATCTACATAAACTGTTCTTAGTGATGAAATAATTTATTTTGATAAGGATTAATAGCATGAGTAAAATAAACGGTTCTAAACGTAGTCCAAAAAAAATTCATGATTTCTAAATAAAAAAATGGTTGTTGTGCCTCACTCGGCATAGATAGGTATAGTGTATCGCGGACTTTTTTGTAGATATTTATAAGATCTACAATTAATTAGAACATTTTATGGTTCTATCTTTTATAGTTTAGGCAGCGTACGCAAAATAAGTAACTTTTCTGGTTGAATTTTTACACCTTGTGTCCGAAAAACCCAAATATCTTACGGAACCCTATTTTTTTCCAAAATAAAATTTAGCCTATGTTACTCGTGGATAATGTAGCTTTCGAATGATGAAAGAATTTTTGAAATCGGTCTAGTACTTTTGGAGCCTATTTATTACAACCAAACAAACAAACAAACAAAGTTTTCCTCTTTATAATATTATAGTATAGATTACTGTTTGATTTTTTTAATTCGTAATATCTTTTGAATGGAAAGTCCAATTTAAATCATTTATTTGGATAAGGATTAATATAAACACATAAATAGCATGGTTTGAATTTGGTTAGCATTTTCATTAATGTTTAAAATGAAAAAAGTTGTTGTAGTGACATAAATACAATAGTTGGACATATGCGCGAAGTTTTTTGTAGACATTATGATGTTCTTCAATATTGTTGTAGGTACATTATTTTGTTCTATCGCTAATAGTTTCGGCAGCGCATTCGACGAAAGACATTTTAAGACTCATTTTTCTACACCTTCGGTTACATTGTTCAAATTTTACCAAGGATCCCTAATTTTTTTCAAAATAAAATGTAGCCTATGTCAAATTGGAAAAATGTAGCATTCTATTGGTGAAAGAATTTTTTAAATCGGCCCAGTACTTTTTGAGCCTATTCATTACAAACATACAAAAATAGGTACAAATCTTTAATAATATTAGTGTAGATATATATATATATATAAGGAAACTAATTTGAGGTTAAATATGATGGTAGACAGGTACCTACCTACTTAGCTTATATTAATGAATATCTATTCACAACGAATAATAACGTGTTGATCTCACTAAAATTGATTATGTTTTTTTACCTTTATTAAATTTTATTATTTCCTACTATGACAACATTTTTATTTGACAACCCTAACCCTAACTTCGTTGAAATATTTTGGAAAGGTTGGTGATTTTGCCACCTTCTTAGAGAGTAAAATTACCAGTGCTAAATAATATAAAGTTTTCACTTTTATTTTACGGGATAAAGGAAGAGTGCAAATATATTACTTTTAAACCTCTTATACTCCAAAAAAATCATTTTAAATTTCATAATGGCAAATTTACCCGAAGTGACAGCTGACTTTGCCATATTTGTTTTTATACTTATAATATTTTAATTTACAAAAATAAAATAGATATTTGGTAATAATATACATTTTCATGAAATTTAATACGTCTAGGAGTAAGTTACTCTTTATGTTTTCATATAATTATATTTTTTTCAATCGAATTAAACTTATTGACACGTGAAAAAGTGGCAAAGTAAGCAGGTTTCACGGTACTTCCGGATTGCTCATGCGTACCCGGCCCCCGCCAACGGCGGATCGAAGGAGTGTCCGTGAGGTTTTAGTGGTTGGTAGGGTCCTCTCCTCGTGGTATGAGTTTAGCATACCACGCAATGGAGAGGGCGAGTCCCACATATCCCAACGCCAGCGCGCGAATACGCTGCAGCGGCGGTGGGAATGCGTAAATGGATTTCCCCGGGACAAAAAAAAAAAAAGTGTCTAGGTACTTCATCCGAAGCGGTGCCTAAAGGCATATGAATTGTATGTCATCTTGATCGCCATGTATGGGACTATAGTTCGTGTGGCTCTGTCGCAAAATGACCACTTCTCAAAATGACTACAGGTAGCAAAATGTCCCTTTCTCAAAATTTCCCTTTCGCAAAATGTCCCATTCGCAGAATGTCCCTTTCGCAGACTGTTCCTTTCTCAGAATATCCCTTTCGCAAAATATCGCCTTCCTCAAACAACCGAGTCGGACTCGCACACGTAGAGTTCCCTACCATTTTCAAGTGTCTACCTGTTGCAGTTATTGATATCGAGCAAAATAGGGTTAAAAAAAAAGTTTGTTGCATGGGAGCCCCTCTTAAATATTTATTTTATTTTATTTTTAGTATTTGTTATTATATTCTTCTCGTATTATATCGCCTCGTGGCTAACTACGTATATATGTATACGTAGTTAGCCACGAGGCTTTTGCTACTTCACCAGGCATAAAGGCGAGCAGAGCTTCAGCTTTAATAAATGGTTTAAAATTACAAATTGAACAACCTGCGCAAGAGGGCGCCCCTGTGGGCCTCGGCTCAGGGGGGGTCGTTGGCGATGACCTCCATTATAGCGGCAACAGAAATACAAAACTTGTGAAAATTTACTTGAAAAAATAATTACAAAACTTATCGTTAGAACTAGAAAGCCAAACGATATTAAATACTGTATAGTAAGGTATAACCTGAAACACCTCACACACTGCTGTCTAATCCCAAACTAGGCAAAGCCTGTATACCATAGGGTAACAAGACAGCTGATATACATACTTATATATTTCTTAATACATACTTAATTAAGATAGAAAACACCCAGACAGAACAAATAATTGTACTCATCACACAAAGATCTGCCTGTTTAAGGAAAGGGATATTTTGCGAAAGGGACATTTTGCGAAAGGAACATTCTGCGAAAGGGAAATTCTGAGAAAGGGACATTTTGCTACCTGTAGTCATTTTGAGAAGTGGTTATTTTGCGACAGAGCCGTTCGTGTGAGCACCAGCCTAACAGTTCCATTCAGTTTCGAAAAAAACGTACTTTTAGTGTTTTCTCCCATACAAAAAAAAACATTTTTTTTTCTCACGCGTAATGTGACTTTCCCATCCATACGTTAATATTATGTCAAGGGAGGTATACCAGAGCCATTATATTTAAAACAAAATCTTTACATAAAGTTTCTTTGAGTGTGGAGCTCGATTTACAGACCACTGTGCGACGTTGCTTTTTCATCCTTCCAATTATTGCGAAGCAAAATTCGCCAAGCCCTGGATTTTGTTGTTGGTTCACCCATCAAAAGGGAACGTGATCTGGGCTTAAACCGTCGTAAGACAGTTTAGTTTTACCCTACTGATGGCTTGTTGTGGCGATAGTAATACTGCTTAGTATGAGAAGAACCGCAGTTTCAAACATTTGGTTTATGCACTCGGCCGAGCGGCCGGTGGTGCGAAGCTACCATTCTCGGGATTATGCTTGAACGCCTCTTAAGGCCGAAGCCAGCCTAGCCAAATCCGGCAAGGAAATGCTCACTGCGGAGCCCCCGAGAGTCGTGAGGCTCTACACCAAGGGTAGCCAACCGGTCGATCGCGATAGACTGGTCGATCCCAGCAGCTTTAACAGTCGATCAACTAATGAAACAAAACAAACAAATACGTGCGACAGACGCACACAAAGTTAGTGTTTGTTGTATAATAATCTGAAAAAAATACCTATTTATCATTTGATTTACTTAAACGAAACCATAGTAACCCATATGGTCGATCGCAGACTGTGTAACAGTCGATCTTAAATCTTGTTAAGTTGGCCACCCCTGCTCTACACCATGTGACTTTACTAGTCGCGCTTCATCACACGAGTTGCGACGTAATACTAATTTGAATCGTGGAGATCGATGCTGTCCTTGTAATGCGTGCGTCACGGATCCGAATTATAGTAATGATTCGCTTATTACATTCCGTTATGAAAGTGGCCCATGGCATCAAAAAATCTTTTTATACTTAGACTTAAATTTAGCCAGGCAATTAACACATTCGCTATGTTTTCGTTTCGTTTTCTAGAAATCATTGATCATTATTACTATCGTTACCTGGATAAATTAAGGATCTTTAATCGACAGCTTGGTACTCTTATGTTACTACTGTACATGGTAGGATCATCGTAATGAGCAGTTTGCTATTAGGTAAAATATACAGGAATTAAAACTAATACATTATAAAAACGATCATCATTTATTACTACTTTTAAAATGTAAATTTGCGTGCTTTGAACTATCAATTTATAATTAATACAAATTAAACTAAAAATAGACAATCATAAAATTACAATATTTACAAAAACTTTAAATTAAAACAAAGTTACACTTAGGTCCTTTGAGTAACATTTACAGAAATGTCTTATGAGTCTTTGTTTTCACTTTCAACACTAAATAAATGTCCGTATTCCCAGCTTCTGTAGCACTTTGTTTGCATGGCAGTGTAGCTCTTGTCAATTAACTAAAATCTTCGAAATCTTGTATGCTGAATGTTGCTTGTATGGTTTAGCCGCCTCATCCTAGCAAAGCTGATTAAAATAAATTAAGATGCGAACTGATGATTACAACTCCGATGACTGTAGTACACAGCAAATCTGCAGCACGCAATATACCCTGGAGCTCCGTGGTTGTTACATTACCACGCAACAACACGCTACTATAACAGGAGTGCTATCTAACAGAAAATGTTATATATTCGCAACGGCTGAGAGGCTGGCCTTGCAATCTATTAGCGATTGATCACCGCCAGCATATACAATTGGGAATTGATTTAAAAATTCAAATGCTTTACAACTTGAGTCGAACGCCAACTCTCGAACGATGAACTCCACCGGAACATTCTGCCTGTAGCTGAACATATAAAAAATTGTTAATAAAACATGACCAGCAAAGCTGGTAAACATTCAGTTGATAAAGTTTTCTGAGTTTTGCTGTTATTTTTATTTAAAAGTTACTATCAAAAAGTATTTCAAACACAAGTTTATTATTATACTATAACTGGATTACTCAACCACTCAGTTGGTACAAGAAGTTTGTACTTCTTATTTTGAGATATCTTTAACAAATTTACAACAATACAATTAAGCTTAATGCACATTCGAAATTAATCTTTAAATTTCCATGGGCAAGTCAGCTTCAAGGGGTTCACTTTAAAGGGACTAAGATATTTTGCCTATAAGGCAAAGTCAGAGTCTGCAACTGGTTTATATTATTCTGTGACTGTTGTGTAAGTCGTGTACCTATATACGACGTTAGCACTCAGAGCATGTTTCCGCTTGTCGAGTATGACCGACAGTGGCGTTAAAAGATTAATAACAGTTGTATGGAAACAATGAAGAGATTAGTGTTAAATCTACATTGTAAAATATTTGTATGTTATAAATTAAACTACTTAAGCCAAAAATCATAAAGAATGTAATTCAATCTTTAATTTCAAAATATTTATATATATTTTAGTGGTCTTTAATATGATGATAAGATGGTGCTATGTAAGTGGATGACTTCACCTGTTTTCAATTATTCATTAACATCCATTAAAATATTCAGCTGAAGCAGTTATTGGGCTTAGCCCACAAACAGCTTGATATCATACATAATACTTGACAGTATATGTGATTTGTTCTGCTTATAACCAGAGCTACACATACACAAGGGCACACAAAAGAGCGAAAAATTCTCATAATCCTTGGAGATCACAATAACATAAAAAGAGATTTTTATGTTTCTCATGCTTTTTAATATTCCATTAATAATAACTTACTTGGTCAAATGTGACTAAAAATGGCTTATGTGGTTGTTCTACTAGCTATTCTCAGTCATTGTGTTTTAAGATCTTGGTAGAGCTCATTCTTTATGTGAACACTATTAATAATGATCAGAGGTAATCCTTTAAGTACAATTATTAGTACCTTAAGGTGCAAAACCACATAAAAAATATATAAATAAAGGACATACGACTTAATGATGTATTTCAGGTACTGTTTTCTTTCTCTTTCGACAAACCAATCCATGAGATAGCCGGCCATCAATGGTGCAGTTTTGTATAGTACGAAAAATTTGTGTAAATTTCCCGTAGCCCATGCACAGCGTGTCTGGAGCGCATGTTTTATACATTCATTCTCCCTGTCCTCTTTAGAAATAAACTGAAATATAGTTGTTAAATCTGAAAGAAAAGAAAATAAAAAGATAATAAAATTAGTCAAGATTACACAAGTCTATAATATCGTCGGTGATATTGCAATACCGCGTAAGTGACAATAGCTTATAAGGTTGAAATCAAATATAGCAAATTAAATTTTTTGCCCTAAAAGATAAAGAAAAAACATATTTCTTGACATATGAAATCACACCTTAGTAGCAACTGTGACTTACGCCGTATTGCAATATCACCGACGATATGCAAAACAGAAAAATACATCCAACTAACCTAGGGTGTTTTTAGTGAAAATATAGTACAATATTCTATATGCTGTAAATTCAGCAGCATTGTTCCTACAACCAGGTAGCTCACTGTATAACATTTTAAGTTGTGTTTGGCACTGATTGAATTCCTCATGGTCTCCTTTCTCAAGAGCTATCCTTGCATGTGTCTCATACACTTCTACAGTGAAGCCATCTCTCACACCTTGCACCTGAAACCAAATATTATTCAAATTCAACATTCAAAAATAGTTGTTCAGTAAAATAAGTTATTTTACTGAATAAATAATTATTACTAAGAGCAACTGTAAAAAAACTCAGCAGAATCCTCTTTTTAAAATTTTATTCCCTACCTATAATGAGGTTCAGTTATTTTTCAATCTAACTAAGTAGGAATTTGAAACTAAATACTTACTGTTAAATCCTGCCTGATGGATTTTAATTGATCACAAGCGTATCTGTAATCCTGTTTATTTATCCATCTGTCCTTGACATTTCGAAGTGAATTTCTCAATACTGTCACAGGCCTCACTTCACATGCTTCTGGAGCTCTTGTTAGTCTCAAAAATGATTTTTCAATATCTACACAGGTACCAACAATATGCACATTATTGATTTCATAGTCTCCTTCAACATCATGAATTATTAATTTCTTAGGAGTGGGTTCTGGTCTTTTATTGCCTCCCTGCACAGAGCTAGCTATGGAAGGTACATTATTAGGTGCCAAATTTCCAAACCTTTCAGCTCTTCGTAAAAGTTTCTCAGCATTACCCTGAAAATCTTCAACAACAAAAGGATCAAAAGAATTCTTTTTCTTGTTACTATTTTTCTGATATTTATCAGATTTCTTTTGATCTAGTGACAGCCTATCTTTAACTTTCTGTCGCCCTTTGCCTTTTGTGAATTTTTTTTCTTCAATTTCATCGCCAGAATTAGAAGAAGCACTGAAAACCAAAAATAGAAAATAATTAATAACTAATTCTATTGCCATATAAATACCAAATAATCTTTTATACTATTGATTTAATAAACACTTACCTAAGCCTTTTTCTAGGAGGACTCCTAGACTTAGACCTACTCCTAGAATGTGGCCGTCTTCTTCTCTGAGAAGTATTCTTATAATTGTGGAAACCCCTACTACCCAAGGGGCCCCGGGCTTTAGGTTCCACATTTTCTGAAGCTTGGTACAAACTTAGGGAACCTCTGACTGGTTTCACAGATAAGTTGTTGCGCTCACTATGTACACTAGGGATTGGCTCTTCATCCCAGTTTCGAGTCCAAATTTCTTCTTTAGTAGCAGCTGCAGTAATTCTGCCTTTCAAACATATGTCTATTTGATCTCTATCAAATGCAGATTTGCACTTTTCATAACATCTCTTAATATATCTCTCCAGACTTTCTGGCCATGTACCTGAATTTGCTGATTTAAAAAAAGATGGAGCAAACATTTTGGAAAAGCAATCTTCTTCCTCCATTTTTTGTAATATCGCATTTTTGGGCCTTTCTGGTTCCGGTGGCTGAGGAATGTCTTCTGTTAAAATAGGTGGAGGCAATGGAACATCCAGAGGCGGAGGAGGTGGTGGTTTAGGTATATCAGGAGGAGGGAGGGGTGGCAATGGTGGAGGATGGTCTGGCAGCGGAGGCTGGCCTATACTCATAGAATTTGCTTGGTCTTCATAAAAACTGTTGTTGTTTTGCTTCTTACGCTTCTTCTTTGGGCCGTTATTGTTATTTAGAAGAGGGTTTTCGTTGAGGGGAAGAGGAGGAGGTTTTCTAGTATTATTGAGATTAAATCGGATGGGAGCCTGATTAAAGAACGGACGGCTCGTGTCTAGGGGAGACATTCCAAGAAGTGGGGAGGGCGGAGGTTTAGTAAACTGCGGGTGGATAACATCAGACTTGGAATCCTTATTTTGTTGAAAGGGAGTGTTGCTCGAAAATCCTCCATTGTTACCCATTTGATTGAAGAATTGATTGTAGTACGGTGGAAACATACCACCATTATAGCCATTATAGTGATGTGGATACATACCATACATCCAAGGATTATGATTGGGTGGCATACCGCTTACGGTTTGTAGTGGAGGTTCTTTAGAATTATTGTCAGACATTTTAATGTTCAGCGATTGACTAAACTGCGTTAATAAGGTAAAATATACATAATAATAATTTTAGCACAACAACTTACGATGACCTTATCAAAATGGCGACTTATACTGCGATGTTCTAACACTTCAATCTTCTTTATTCACATGCACAATCGTATTTATTACTGTTACCAGGTTAAAAGTCTAAAAGTTTTGCATAAAACAAGAAATATTCACAATGCAGATGTTACATCAATAGCATAATTTCTTACACACAACTTCAATTTTACAGAAGCTTTGATGGATGGATACCAATCAATCAATATCTTCAGTAAGCTGTGTTGCCAAACAACAAAAATATTTTTAACAACTTATAAAAGTGCAAGAATGATTTTGTTAATGCGGGCTACACACCTTCAGTTTTATCTGTGCGATTTAACTGTGCAGTCGAACTGTACAGTTAATACGTTAGGTGTGTAGAACAAACAGTTGAGCTGTACAGTTTTAACTGAATCTAATCAAAATATGAATAGATAAATCTGTACAGATAGAACTGTACAGTTAAAACTGAGAGTGTGTAGTCGAAACTGCGCAGTTTTGTCACAGCGAGCGTGAAGTGAACACGTATCGACCTTGCTATCTGCCTTTGCGAAAACTCATCGACCATGGCTGGAAGAGTTTATACTACTATACCAATCGGAGCCTTCGTTATGGAAAATCAAGAGCAAGGATTATCATAATAGAGTAATAAAAGATTCAGCTTATGAAAAGCTTATTTTAAAACTACGCGAAATAGATTCTAAAAGTAATAAAGAGGCTGTTATAAAGAAAATTAATAACCTACGCTGTACATATAACAAGGAACATAAAAAAGTCATGGCCTCAAAATCCGGATCAGGCGCCGAAGATATTTATGAGCCAAAGTTATGGTATTACCCACTATTACGTTTCTTAGACGATCAAAATATACCAAGGCCTAGTCGGTCGAATTTGGATGAAGAAGATGAGGTAAGTAAATGAAACTTATAGGTATCTTTGTTAAATAAGTATAAGTTTATTAAATCCAATAAAAATATTTTGCCAAGGGACCTGACCTTCATTGTTAAAATAGTTCATAAATTCTTCTCTTATCTTTTTGGGTGTCCGACTTATGTTTCCCACATTTCTTCTTTCTAAAGGTTCCATAGTCGAAATATCTGTTGTACATCCTGGTATGATGGTTCCGGTATCATAGTCTTCTCGATCAAAGCAATCTGGATTAGTATAAGAATTTGGCAGTTTTCTAATTAGATAATGATGTAATGCACAACATGCCATAACGACGGAATCAATTTTATTTGGATGTAAATTTATAGCCGTATGGAAGATTCTGAAACGTGAAGCCAGAATGCCAAAGGCATTTTCCACAATTCGTCGTGGGCGCGAAACACGATAATTATAGATTTTTTTATCTGTTGAAGTCAATTCTGCTTATCTGAACGGTTTCATCATATCAGGTCTCAACGGAAATGCGTCATCAGAAACAAAAACGTATGGCAAACGTCTCTGACTATTTCTTATTGCTTCTTCGCTTGGAATTTCCAATTGGTTGTTTCGGAGCATTTCAAAAAATTTCATATTTTGTAATACGCCTCCATCTGAAACTCGCCCATTTGTACCGAAATCACATAATAAAAACTGATATTGAGCGTCAACAATAGCCATAGGTACCATGCTGTGGTGTCTTTTAAAATTGTAAAATTCCGATCCACATCCTTTAGGTGGAGTAATAGCAATATGTTTACCATCTATTGCGCCAAGTAGATGTGGAAAGTTTCATCTTTCTTCAAATAATGCACTAATTGCTTTCCATTCACTGCAACTTTGTGGAAACTGAAACAAAGAAAATGTTACAGATTAACGTGATGGAATCATCGGGTGCAACATCAGTGTCTGAAAATGAAGCAGCGCATTCAGAGTTAGATGTTACTGAAAATCTTTCTGCTCAGAGTCCTGCGGCTTTCACCTCAATTACTGCTTCAACTTGGCTCATGGTTCGGCATCTAAACGGCAAACAAAGCGGAAAAATAATGAAGATCTAACAAAAGACGTTTTGCAATTCGTTCAGGACCACTTTAAACGGCCGACATATCAAGAGGATCGCTACGACATTATCGGAAAAATGGTAGCATTGAAACTTCGAGAATTTAAAAATAAACAGCAACAGTTGTTGGCTGAAAAAATAAGAAATGAAACTTTATTCGAAGCTGAGATGGGAAATCTTACAATGTCACATAGAGTAATGGCTCCAAAAACAATGATACTAAATGATTTTCGATTACGGTCAAGTAGTTCAACTTCTATACCATCACCATCTCATAACTCTTTGCCATCACCATCTCATAACTCTATGCCATCGCCATTACAATATACAGGTACTTCAAATCAGTCACCCATACATCAACCTCAGTACTATCAAGCAGGCACACTAGCACCTCAGATGACAAAATTAAATATAGTACCACAAACAAACACATCTTCGTATGGTCAAGAAATTCAAGAGACACTAGCAATAAGTGCTATGGGTGATACTACTGTCCACCTATCAATCCCGGACTGGACAGAGGAAACAGCGGGGTCATATGTATCGCGATTTACATTGAACAATAATTGAAATTTGTAGTTTGATGACAAGATTTTACAAGATGATTTGAATAAATTTTATTTCTTACCTTTATGTAGTCCTTGTGTAAAACCTTATAAATTGCTTCACAGGTTTCTGGTATGATGGCGGAAAGTGCTTGTGGCGATATTATTGTAGAAAATTTTAAACATTCATAAGATCTCCCTGTAGCTAGAAATCTTTAAAGTTGCCGTTAATCTTTCATGAGGTGTTATAGCATTTCTCAATATGGTGTCTTGCCTTTTTATTAATGGTGTCACTAATGACAGCAGATGCAAATATGTATCTTCATTCATTCTCAAATAATTATTGAAATCTTTTGGAGTAATTCTCAATTCATTTATCAAGGATGTGTGTGAATACGATTTTCTCAACAGAAGCCAGTGTTTACACCACACTTCACGTTTTTTTCGTTTTTTTCTATTTTCTTTTAATACACACATTAGCCCTACGATCGCTAAAGCGTCGTCTATGGAGGCCATGATGATAAAAACTGAAAGATCGTATATTTTTACTTGAACGTGTGTGGGCTGTAGGGACGTACGATTTATCTGTACAGTTAAACTACACAATTTTATCGCACAGATAAAACTGAAGGTGTGTAGCCCGCATTATGTGGGCTACACACCTTCAGTTTTATCGATATTTTCTGCGATATTTATAGCGATATTTTCTGGTTAATCAAACAGTTTCTCTAACTAGTCATCTTATCAATGAGACCACTGCTCAGACCTGTGGCTCAGACAATCGAGGTACGTGCACCAAAAACGTTTGCTCTTGTTTTTTCCTATTAAAAACGGCATAAGTCTGTACCGCTCCCTCTCATTGTGGTCGTGTCCATTACATCTCTATATATATATATATATCCTCCATGTACACGCATGTACAGTTACATAGTCTATGTGCCTTGTCGTTGCCGTTTCAGAGGATAACGTTGACCTATAGGTCCAAGTGACCAGGTCATTAAAATCCAAAAAAAACATAGGATACCTACTGGATAACGTCTTGTTTAAAAGTACCTACCTACCTATGTCTTTAGCTAATTTTGATTGAGATTCGTTAAAGATTTTGAAAATTAATATTACACAAAACAACGAATATGATTCATCAGGTTCGTCATAAGAATTTAAATAAA
Organism: Nycteola revayana; assembly: GCA_947037095.2. Classification (NCBI taxonomy): domain Eukaryota; kingdom Metazoa; phylum Arthropoda; class Insecta; order Lepidoptera; family Nolidae; genus Nycteola; species Nycteola revayana. Next base: position 9,689,180 of record OX344847.2, read on the forward strand.
ATTAAACCGGATTTAAACTCTTGATCGGATATAAATTACAAGAAAAAATATTTTTAACTTTTGTTGTTACCATTTCAGTTCATTGAATAAGAACAATGGATTTATTAAAAGCACCATCAGTCCAGTCTCTGCTTGACTCTGATTTAGAATCAGTTGAAAGTCTACAATATTTGGATATTGAAGAGGTAGGTAACATTTTATATAAATGTTTATCATTGTAATATAAGACAAATAAGAACAGGGTATTCACCTTATTAAAATAGTAATACAATCGTTGAAAAATAAGTAATCATAAGTGGCAAATACTAAATAGCGAAAGTGATTTTTTTATCAAACTACACGCCCACTTTAATGGCTTACATTAACAGTCTGCATTATTGAAGAATAATACATTTGTGTTTTTTTACTCACAAAAAATATTAGATTTATACCTCTACTTCTTCAGTAATGGAAAAATCCTTATAATAGGTATATAATATTATAAATGAGAACTTATATGCCCAAACCACTGATCCAATTTGGTGAAATTGATATAGGAAGTAGGCTAGGTATTTTTAATATGATTGAAATTGGTAATGAAAGATTGTATGGAGATCCATCATTATTGGAGGTAAAACCATGACCATCCACAAACACCAACAAAATATCTTCTTTACATCACAAATTGAAGAAACAGATAGATTTCAAATTGGCAACTATGATTCTTTGTGAATAGTAATGCTATTTTTAAAAAAGAAAACAGGTTTAGTAGAAACATATTAATTTCATACTAGGACCGTCACTATCTTCACATGTTAGGTGGAATCGAGTTATGAGTGGTTTATAAAAAAATATTTTACCCCTATAATATTCATGTTTTATTTAAAATTTTATATTAATGAAATGGAAAAAGTAATCCATTACATGTGTTCAAAAACTGGACTGTGGTTTTGTATGAAATATTTTAAGTAATTCCAGTTTTTAAAGCTGATTAAAGCATTGGGATATATAGCTAGCTAGCTCATTATAGGGTCAAAAACTGCTGCTTTCAAAATATTAATTGTCCATAATCCAATGAATTATTTATATTTACACAACATTTATTGATCAAAACATAGATTTATATATTGGGAATTGATTTATTAATGTAATAAAGCTATACACATTCAGGTACTGACACATTATTACTTTAAAAACAACCAAAAAGTGAGGGGTGCATCTTTTTTTTGAAAATGCCTATAAACCAAATGTCAACTCAATCCTGAGATAAAAATATCAGTGGATGAAATATCAATTAACATTTAATTATTCCTTTGATATGTTTTTTCCCAGTTCAATTGTTGAAGGGTTTTTTTACAATATATCTAATATATAAAATCGGAGGAGTATAATTACAAACAACGTGACACAAGGTCACAGTGTTTGTAAATTATACTCCTCCGAAATGGCTTGACTGATTTTAATTAAATTTTGTGTGCATATTGGTTAGGTCTGCGAATCGGACAACATCTATTTTTCATCCCTTTAAATGTTAAACCCCTAAATTCTTTTTTTTATTTTTAGACATAATTTGTGTTTTTATTTTTTTGCGATACAGCATACAAAAATACATACAATCCTTATATTTCGCCCCTCTACGATCAACCCCTATTTTTTATTTTTATGTATTTTAGCTATAGATAGAGTTATAAAAACTAATAAAAAGTGTCAAAAGAAAATTGCTATTATTTTAACATTATAAACTGTTTTATTGTAATCTTATGGCGTTTGACATAACATTGACAGAATGCGTGCTGCTTTTAGTGCACATCACGGTTAGTTCTGTGCTATCACGCCTAATAGGTATTAAAAGTTTAATTTAGAGTTTTAGTGGGTTGGCTTTAGAATAGTGTCGCACGCGGCGGGGTTTAAAAGTGGTTAAATCTGGTAGAGGGTATGCCCCCGATTATAACGGTACCACTTTTATTCAAAGGTAATGGATATTTTTCGAGAAATTAATAAAAATAGTTTCTAACCTAAAATCAGATAAAAAGCGAACTGTCAACGTTGTTACGTGAAACGGAATGTTAAAATGGGCGATTTACATACAACTGAATGTGTTCTAGTAGTAGTCTGTGGTGTACAATGTCACATCAAATTGAAGAAACGGAACGCAAAAAAAAAAAAAACTATGGTATTTGCGTCATGTGTCATTTGTGTTATTGTTTTGGTTCATCATTCCGTTTCTCCTCGAGTTGCGTGAATGTTCTCTCTGTGTATCCTGGTGTGTTTTTGTGGATTTCTTCGACGACTTTGGCTTACTCTCTGGACTTCTGTTGAGTGCCTTAACGACCGACCTACGCTTACCCTCTGGACTTTTGTTGATTGCCTTTACGACAGACCTACGCTTGTACACCGGACACCGATTTTCTGCCTACCAACTATGGAGGAGTTCCAGCCATCGAAGAGCCGTTCTGTGGCAGAGGACGAACCTCGGCCATCGACGAGCTGTTCTGTGGTCGAGGACGAACCTCGGCCGTCCACGAGCCGTTCTGTGGCAGAAGATGAACCACGGCCATCCACGTGTTTTACCTCTTATATGCATACGCTAATAAATTTAACTATGACAGAACTAAAAAGGAAGATTTCGCTGAAGGCGAACACTGCCTCTCTAGCGCAACTATTAATGACTGGTTCAATTACTGTAGAGAGGCAGTTGTTACACACCAAAAACATAAAGAAACACTTGCCGGGAAGATTGGAGGTCCCGGCAAAGTTGTTCAAATAGACGAAAGCAAGTTTGGGAAACGTAAATATAATAAAGGTACGACTAAACATATTAACAATGACATTGTATTATTTTCAAGGCATAACAATGCAACCATACTAAATCTAATTTTTTAACTTTCAGGTCGTCAAGTTGAAGGCCACTGGATTTTAGGGATGATCCAGGATGGGAGTGAGGATCTTCGCCTGGAAGTCTGCCCAGACAATGTCCGGTCTGCTGAAGTTCTGATGCCATTGATAACAAAACATGTTGCTGATGGCACCACAATTCATACCGATTACTGGCGGGCCTATGATTGTCTGGGCGACCATGGATTTATCCACCTAAAGGTGAATCACAGTGATCCGGATAACCCTTTTGTTGCTGAGGATGGCACACACCACAAAGGATAGAATCGCAGTGGGGTGTTTTAAAAAATTTTTTAGTAAAGACAATTACAATAATCGGGAAAACATTAATGATTTAATTTATGAATATCTGTGGAGAAGATATGTAGAGATGAATAAAAAAGATCCTTTTGAGGAATTAATCAATGTTATTAATTATTCATTCAATAAATGAAGAAAATTTATATGTATTGTTGTTTTATTTTTATAACTACCTAGAAAGATGTGGGGCTCTTTAGTATGAAAGAGAGAGCTTCGAACTTGGGGCAACACGACTTGGATAGGTTAGGTTAGAAGGGATCGCCATCCCCTTGGTGGTTTTTTTTTTCTTCAACTATGCAGAAGTAGGAGCCCCGCGAAGCGGGGCTCCGTCGACGACGCCTTTGTTACTAATGTTTAGAACCAAATTTAGACCTGCACATGATTTTTCCCGACCATAATAGGTGATTTTAGTGTTTTGAGGTTAGGTTACAAAAATGTGATTTTCTCAAAAACGGTGCGTTACCTTTTCATGGGAGTGGTACCGGGGGAGAGGGGATACTCCCCCCCTCCCCCCTCTCCCCCTCCCACAACCCTCCGCGTACGACACTATTCTAAATTTTTCCCTGTCCACTGCTGGACATAGGCCAAATGCATACTCAAAAAAATATTCCTCTTTTTTTTATGCATTTAACTTGGAACAAGTTGACCATATTCGCTAATTACTTATTTTTTATTTTTTATCGTGATAATAATTAAAGACGTGAGTTGATGAAGGTGATATGTCGCATTTTTTAGGTTTTGTGTTTTTGTTTTTTTGCATAGATGAGCTTGAAATGTCGATGACTACAGACTACTGGCCTTAAACCGTGGATTTAAGGCTTATTTTTCAAAATAATATGTTGAAAAAGGTGTTATGTACAGTTAACTTTGAAAATGGCACTGGATGAAAGAGATATGGGCCCATATCACCCTTTTCCAGATAAATAAAGTAAAGACTTTATTTTTCTTTCGTGGAAGAAAGTGATATGTACGTACATAGCACCTTCTTCCACTCAGCTTACGATGGTTGAAAGACGCGATGTCACTTTTTCATTAATTAAGGTGTTATGTGACATGCATATCACATTCATTTATTCACGACATTTAGTTATTTTGATTCTCATTCGGTCACATTATCGCGCATGTTTAGGGTTCCGTACCCGAAGGGTAAAAACGGGACCCTGTTTCTAAGACTTCGCTGTCTATTTGTCTGTCACCAGGCTGTATCCCAAGAACCGCGATAGCTAGACAGTTGAAATTTTGAGAAATTATGTAATTAATTTACTAAAAAATATATAGCAATTATTTAAGGGGGGCTCCCATACAACAAACGTGAATTGTTTGCTCTTTTTTGCTCGATATTAATGAAAGCAACAGACAGGCACATGAAAATGATACGGAACATTTCGTGCGCGAGTCCGGTTCGCACTTGGCCGGTTTTTTTAATAATGCATAGTGTAACTAAAAAAATATTGTTAAAATACTGCTGATGGTCACCCAGTAACGGAAAAAAAACTAGAATCCATGATGATTCCAAGGATAAGCTTAAAAAAACATGGTCTTAAGTGTTAGTTTCTTTAAGTTAAAATTAAAAGTTAAAACATTAATAAATTTACACCACCGGCAGGATTTGAACTTGCATCTTAGGAATACTTAGCCTCTAATGCCTAGACCATTTGGCCACAGTGGAACCCAACCGGTCGTTGAAATTTATCAACCTCTTTATAACACGTCTAACACGGTAACACGTAGATCAGATGCCATCTATCGATAATACTTAACAAGACAAATATGACCAAAGTTGCATTTGGAATTAAATTTTTATACGATGACACCGCCGTATTTACATTTTAAAAATGTTGATTATTTTGAATTGAGCTTAATATATTTACACTACCGACAGGATTCGAACCTGCATCTTATGTATAGCCACTAATGCCTTAACCATTCGGTCATGCTAGAACATTCTTTTGGGTAGTGATGGTATTTTATTTGCGGAAAGCCTTTAGCAAAATTAATTATTCTTTCTACTAGTAACCAACACGAACGTGAAGATTCTGAGATATTAATATGCAAAAACCAAAACAAATCGGAAAAACACCTCAGAAATACGCAGTAACGCTAATAAATATAACGTAAAAAACTTAAGGAATCACTAAAGAAATTTCGAACATGTGTGGGATATACCAAATAGTGTCTAAAACAATATAATATTATATAAGTAAAGTAAAATATAATATTTATATTATAATTAAGACAGTACAACTTACATTCTTACTTTAAAACCTAACTAAAAGTGCAGAAAAGTTGACTTTTGTTTATGGAAGAAGGAGTTATGTGTAGTTTTTTTAGAAATTATATAATAAAAAATATTAATTTGTTTAATTGCTTTCGTACCATTAATATTTCAGGTTGTTTACACAACTTGGCATCATAGTTTAATTTAAAAATCTGTTTCGTAACGACTTATTTAAAAAATAAAAGTGAAACTTTAAACTCGATTTACTCGAAATTATGATTTTGTGACTTATCACCTTCATCCACTCACGTCTTCATTGTGAAGACAAGGATTTTATGAAGAGAAACAGCACATTTTCTTGGTACATGGTGCTCAGTATTTATTAATAGCCTTAATCCCATAGGCAGTATGAACAGCTAGTAATATAGTAGTAGTAGTAGCAGTAGGATTCTTTGTGAAATAATTCGTCCGGGGAAGTACTGCCACCGTACTAGGGCATGCAAAAACCGGGTCGTTTAAAAAAACCGTTTTTTTCGGAGTTTTTGTTTACAAAACCGGTTAAATCGGTTTTTTCGGGTTTGTTTTTAAATTTTTATTAAATATAAATGAAAATGCTGAAGTCTAATCTAAATATGTATTTTTTGCGGATTGAAATAAGCTACAGCCTACAACTACTAACATACAATACAAAAAGTTTCTTTTCATTATACATAAAATAGAATAATAATCATAAAGCTTTAGAATTAGGAAAATAACATATTCTTTAAAACTTAAGGTACCTAACATACAAAATTAGGAACATTTGGTAGACCAGGTATACAAAGGTCTAAAATCACAGAATATTAAATAATAATTAACTGTCATAAAATACGAACAGGCAAAATCAACAGCACGTAAAATGAGATCAAAATAATGTTTGAATATCGCATAAAATAGAAGTCTTATTCCTAATAAACCTAAACAAAATAAATCAGTCATTCTTACAGGGAGTCAAAATAAAAATTAAATAATAATTAAATTATTAATTAAATTCAAAATTAAAATTACAAAGCTAAATCGAATTCCTATTTTTTTACATTGATAGAATAATCGTAAGGATACAACAAGTGCATCATCATCATTAAGAGTACTACGGATTTTACTCACTCACTCGCCTGTATCTAAAAACACACAGACTAAAAAAGCACAGACTAAAAACACACAGATTAAAAATGACGGCAGCGTGGCATAGTAGTGAAACAAGGAGCTAAATTAATGTTGCCGAACTTCGATCAATAATAGTACTAGATTAAGGATCAGGAACAAAAATGAGTCGCTCAAGTGGCCACGTTTGCACACACGTAAACATCTACATTTCTTAGAAAAAAGTTATTTAATATTAACAACTTCAGTTTATTATAAACCTTAATGCTTGAACATAAAGTTTAATTTATATTGCAAAATATATTTATTGAAGTCTTTTCATCGGAGAAAGGTTAGAAGCAATAAATTTAAAATGTAGCTTGAAAATAAAAAATCATCAGTACAAATATATTTATTCTAAAATGAAACTTAATAGATAAGTGATAAGGTTAAAACATTTTGTTTACAATTTCGTGCTTATTCTATTGTGTAACTAGACGTAGTTCTTGGTATTACATTTCAATGCTCAGGACACAGTAAGTATTGAAAGACGTAGAGTTGCAGGATATATTTTTTTTAGGTTTGTTAAGTATGGTGGCAAATATTATGTTCATTTTTAACCGATTCAAAAAAGTAGTAGATACTAATAATTTTCTTGTATTTTCTTAGATTTAGTGTCTATAATTCTGCGACTGGTCAACAATTTCTTTTTTAAGTACCCTTTTCTTGGAGTGTCACAAACAGATATTAAATCTGATAATGATGCATCAGGAGACTGTATTCCCGTGTATTCCCGTAGTATCTTTACAACTTAAAGTTTCCGAAGATGTGGCCTGTAAAGAAACACACACAGTATATTGATAACATTTTAAAAATACCTATTATTAAATAAATGATAAAGATATATACAAAATTTACCTGATTTGATAAATCTTTCGTCAATTTTGAAGATGCACTTTTATTGGTCCGTGAATCTAAAAAAAAAAGTCATAATCAACTTACTGTTTTATCAAAACGTTATCTAACACCAACTATTTTAATAGGTACTTCATAATAATTACCTGCAATTTGGGAACCGCTGTTTTTAGTAATCTACGCCTTTGCGTGTTTCCAGTTATGTCGAATCTGTCGAAATGAATCGAACATATCCTCGGGTTGTATATTTCTTCTCCTCTTTCTTTCGCGACAATAGATAGGTACGCATTCTGCACAGCGAAAGGGATCACTAGGAAATATACAAACAAAAATAACATAAAATATCAACACTACTCCATGAATTCCCTGTTCAAGAACAGTCGATGTTTGATACAATAGTTGGTGCGTTTAGCAAACATTGGCCAAACAATTATAAAACTAGCTAACTGAATTATATTTACAATATAGTTCTGTTTTTTTTTATAAAAATAAATTAATGATTTAAACTTACCGAAAAAAAGATATTCCTTCCAAAACCTTGGTTACGGTGGTTATTTACACAGTTTTTGAACGCGCACTGCGGCATTTTGACGTCTTAATGTTGGCTATGATTGGAACATACTAATTTGAAATAGAGCCACAAAAGTATTTGTGGCCCTATTTTTCGGGCCGTTTTTGAAGCGCTTATCGGGAATCTAGTACTATTATTGATCGAAGTTGCCGAAATAGGAACTAACGCCGCCTCAACGTCCTGTACACGTTTGGCAGTGATAAATTTAATATTTTGTTTGGGAAAATCAAAGTTTTATTAAATCAGACATAGGAGAAACATAACCGAAAAAACCGAAAAATCCGGTTTTGTTATCCTAAAAAACCCGGGTTTCAAATCAGTCGGTTAACCGGTTTTTACGGTTATCCGGGTATCCGGTTTGCATGCCCTACACCGTACCTATATCTGCCACCAAGCAGTAATGTTAGCATTGCTGTGTTCCGGTTTGAAGGGTGTGGGTGCCGGTGAAATTACAGGCACAATGAGACTTTCCGACTTATGTCTCAGGGTGACGGGCGCAATGCAATACCACGTAGGACACGTTCTACGAGGACGTGCCCTGCGTGGTAATGGCATTGTTAAAGGCAGAGGATACCGCTTAACATCAGGTGGGCCAGCTGCTTGTTCCGTCACCTGCTTGTAAAAAAAAAAAAAAATTTTTTTTTGAGAAAATCAAGAAATTATTTAAATTCAATATTATTATCACAATCAAAAGTATTTTTGTTGTTAACTTAATTATTTTCTTTCATTTATTTCAGCTAGATGAAGTTGAATATGCATTGCCAGCAAGTGAAGCTCCATCCCTTGCAGAAGTTTTGTCTGCTGAGGAAGAGGAATTCAAGAACAAAGATATTAAGTATAAACCAGCTATTGAGCCCACAGCCTGTTCAGCATTACAGGTGGACTTTTTACAAGGAGTATCACAACAAATTTTACAGGCACAAGTAAGATATTGTTTTATAAACAGATTTCTTAATATTAGGTAAACATAGTCCAATATTGTACTTAGTGTATTGTCAATGTCATATTTTGTTTTGTCTTTTTTCGTAATAACATTCATTCTAGTTATCTCTGTTTGTTGTTTTTAAGAAAGAATTAATTAATTTTAGAATTTTATTACATGAATATGTTGCAATATCTATCTTGTTTCACTAATAGCATATTGTTTGCCAGATAAGTTTGGGTCATATCCATATACATAGTGGAAATTGTATTAGATTCTATAATAAACTTCCTTTATATGTGACAGCTTTGCCAGACCATAAATTCAAAAAGTATGTGAAAAAGGTCCTTATTGTAAGGTTTCTAGAGGTAACAAAACCTGAAAACGAGGACCTGATGGATCCCTTACAGGTGGTAGACATGTATTCAGATATAAATCCAACGAAGTATGTGGAGTTGGAAATGAATAAGCCATCATCGATTCAAACTAATCATTCTCCTTCCTCGTCTCACTTCGAACAAAGAGAAGATGAACCAGTGCCGGACGGATCAGTTCAATACCTTCCTTCGTCGAATGTTGATGTTCAGTCAGAGGATCTATTAGAAGATGAAGTGAGGAGAGCTCCTGGTCGACCTAGAATCCAGAGAGGTAAAGTAGGAAGACCAAGAAAGATATACGGAACTGTCAGTGTACCGAAAGTGGAGCGAGAACTGGAAGAGAAAGATGGGAGGAATTATATAGGTGAAAATAGTCAAAATCGAGATGAGAACGAATCACCAGCAGAATTTATCGATTGTGAAGATTCTGTAGCCGCTGCTGAAGAAATGTCTCTACGGGAAGCACTATCAAGTCATGAGAGAAAACTATGGGAGGACGCAGTTATGTCAGAGATCCGAAGCCTAGTGAAGAATCAGACTTGGGAAATAGTGAAGAAACCTGCAAATCGAGATATAGTAGGATGTCGCTATGTTCTTACAACTAAGCTAAATGTGGACAAGACTGAGAAGAAGAAGGCAAGACTGGTTGCAAAGGGCTACAGTCAGCGCTATGGCATTGATTATCGCGAAACTTTCGTACCAGTTATGAGACTTGAAACTGTTCGATTACTCGCCGCATTAGCTGTAGAAATGGACATGGAGATACATCAGATAGATATCAACACTGCTTACTTGAATGGATACTTGGAAGAGGAAGTATACATGAAGGTACCAGAGCTTTTAGAACAGAGTTTAACAAAGTTGATGCAAACCGAAGAGGATAGTTTGGTCAAGGAAAAAGCAAAGAAAATGTTAGACGATTTAAAAGTGGGTGGTTGTTTGCCGATTACGCAAGTCATAAGACGGCCTAAAACAAGCTGGACGGCAATGGAACATAAGATTGGACGAGAAGCTGAAGAAAATGAATCTGAAGCAATCCTTGTATGAGCCTTGTTTTTATTTTAAGGACGACGGTGGAACTAAACTCTTTGTTTGCGTCTATACTGACGACATTTTAATTGCATGTCGGAAAAGAGTTTGTATAGAACATTTTAAAGCTGAATTGGCCAGAGTTCGAATTGAAAGACTATGGAGTTGCGAAATATATATTGGGCATAGATATTGACATAAGTAATAATGTCATAAAATTGACGCAATCAAATTATGTTGATAAATTATTACGAACATTTGGTCAACAAAATTGTAAAGAAAATTACTCTACACCAATGGAAGTAAGTTTAAAGTTAGAAAAAACTGAAAAAGAGAATGTACCATATAGAGAACTCATAGGATGCTTGATTTATTTATCCGTAGGAACCAGACCAGACATTGCAAACGCGGTAGCCAAGTTAGGTCAGTACGTGGATAAGGCGGATCAACGATGTTGGAAAGCAGCTATTAGAGTGCTTCGATACCTCAAAAAGACCCGTGATCGTGGCCTTGTCTATAGGAAAACTGGTAAGAGTATAAATGGATATTCGGATAGTGATTGGGGAAATTGTTCTATAAATAGAAAAAGTTTCTCGGGTCACGCATTTCTTTTGGCTGGTGCAGCCATTTCATGGAAATCGCAAAAACAGAAATGCGTTGCGACTTCCACATGTGAAGCCGAGTATGTAAGTTTAGCATTGAGTATGAAGGAAGCTATTTATTTAAATAGTTTACTTACTGAAATCGGTTTAGAAAATTTCGGCAAAATTGTATTACATGCGGATAATCAGGGAGCGATTGCTTTATCAAAGGATCCAGTCTTCCATTCTCGCAGCAAGCACATAGATATTACTTATCATTTTCTGCGCGATACTTTGAGAAATAATAAGAATATTGTGTTACGGTATATTTCTACTGATATGATGTTGGGAGATATACTTACCAAACCTTTGCCTAAAGAAAAGCATTATTATTGTATGGAGGGTTTAGGCATTATCTAAATATAAGGGTTTTTAGTTCGTGTGCGAGATATAATTTAAGGGGGCGTGTTGAAATAGGTTTAATTTAATGTAAATTATATCTGGCTGACTATTAACGGTTTGGTAGAAATATATTAGTTTGTAATATTTAAAAAAAAAATCTTCTATGTCACCCTTTTTTGTCAATCCTGTCATGACTACCGTTTTCTTATAATATACATTTCCTATTTATATTTTCCGTATTTTATTATTCTACGTTCTGTGCAATACCCCGCTACACTTGACTCGTGGCTACTATAATATTAATGAATATATGGATGATGGAGCTGTTTGGCGGATGAATCCATCGGTCTCATTGCGGCAGACTGGCATCCTTTAGCTATCACACCGAAGCAATCAAATTAAGTCAATGCTATGTACTTTATAAATTTCGAACTCTTAAAATATACGCAAGACAACTGATCAGATTGTAGGCATGTTTCTAATATGTAAATCTGGGGGAGCGCTCCCGTACTCGATACCTACTTGAAATTATCATTGTTGTCTTCACACTTTCCTGGTATGAGTGCCTACATATCGATGTATGGGGATCACTAACCTAGATACTAAAAATGTTTAAACAATGTATAAAATTATTAATCAAAAACTTTAAAAGATGACAAAAATAATGATCTCGGAGTTTCTTATAGTCTTTCTTCTCCGAGTGTCACACCGTAGGGTCCGGTCGTCCTCGCAAGGCGAGGCTCGCGACGGGTTCTATGCTTCAGACCCGATCCCAGCCCGCGCTGGTTGATCCTAATTATATTTAATAATAAGCGATTAATTACGAACATGCCATAACAATATTAATAAATTTTATTTAATAACATTATTGTTGAAATGTAACCTAATTTATTAGTTAAGATTGTTTTTTTTTTTTTTTTCATTGTCATTGTATTTGACTTATAATAAGTACGATCGATTCGTCTACATTGTCAATAAACGTTTTCATTTTCATTTTTTCATAGAGAGAGCAGATTGTTCTAGTATTTTCAATATATATACAATCATTATTAAAATAGCCATATAGATTGTATTTAACAACAAAAGCCTTTATACATTAGACTGCTACATAACTCTCTTAGTGTCTTACTGTCTATTTTTGTCCATGATGTGTTAGATTAAGATAGATGAACTGTACCATTGTCTTTGTTGGATGAATAAACATTATTATTATTATTAGTCTCTTATTGTAACCTCAAAATTTTGAACTAATTTATTTGTGAAATTGGCAGGTTGCTGGAATTTATAGCACAGGATATCCTATTTTAAGTACCAGCAGAACATAATAAGTTCTTCTGTACCAACATTAAGTTATCTACCACCATGTACTTACTTCTATTTGCTTATTACAATTTTGGTAGGTACATCCAAGGTTGGTGTTAGCAAACTAACAACTTACCTACCTACTAGTGTTGTGACTAATACTCACATAACTTTTCATTCTTTGTTTCAGGAACGCTCATCAGCAGGTGCTGCAACAGCTCTAAGTGTAGGTACAGACGCAAAACTTACTGTTGGCACTGCCCATGGGCACTTGCTGTCATTCCATGAACAAACATTGCGATGGGTTTGTGATGCCAACTCTACTGATTGTGGTGCTGTATCTTGCTTGTCATATAACAAAGATTGTACTCGGCTCTTAGCGGGCTATGCACGAGGTCTCATCTGCCAGTACGAAAGTATACGTGGAACAATATTAAGACGCGTCACTTTAGGCGGTGAAATATGGGGCACACTACGGGTCACTTGGGCTGGGACTTCTGGACTGGCGTTGGATACGGGCGGATCAGTTTGGCTGATCAAATTTTCACGGCCCCTAGGAGTCCGTTCTGCACGCACATCGTGTCTATTTTCTGGAGCACGGGGAGAAGTCGTCGCAATGGCTCCTAGGGACGCCCGTATTTTGGCGTTGGCAACTCTTTCACGAGTCATAATAGTTGCTGGAGGACGCGCCGCTGGCTTACGTCTTACCGGCCCCCCAGACACGCTACCGGTCCTCGAATGGAGCGAAACCGATGAACGGATTCTGGTCTGCGCTCGCGCTAAACTTTTGCAATGGCTTTCCCTGACTATTACCGGATCTACTATATCTCTGAAACCGATCAAAAGAGTGGAATTACTAGCCAGTCCTCTATGGCTGGGATGGTTAGGGGGCAACCTCGCCATTTTTGACGCAGATGAAAATCTACGACTGTGGGGCGACGACTATGATAAACCATTGGATCTGTCGCACATGGAGCCAGTTTATGCATCGGCTTTTTTCAAGGTATGTTTTCATATCGAAATTCTAAACATTTCCGTTGATGACGATTGTAACTTTTGACATAGGCATGTAACCATTTCGTGAAAACATATTTCCCACACAGCGTATATGTTTTTTTATTAGGGTCGATAAACTAAATTGTTTTTTTTTCGCTTTAAATATTGATTCCGATCCCCAGTAGCTACTAGTTAAAAATTTAGAATTGCCCTATTGCCCTATGTAGTTATAATAAACGTAAATAACGAAATATGGATGTTATACTAATTTGCATTTGCCTACGCCTTGTATCACACGTCTTGCCTTTAAACCCAAAAGGTGACGTCTAGTTGGGGTTGTAAAATATCACGGGCAGGATTTACACTTTACTCAGTTTGCATTTAATTTTCCACTTCGTTCGATGTTATCATTCCCTTCTGTATATTGTCAATTTATTACCAGGGCCACTGGACCGACGGTCGTGTATCTCACGCGCTACGTACAGCTGGTAGCAGCGCATTAGGTGGTGCAAACGCGGCTGAAGGAGCATTAGCTCTGTTAGGAAGACGGGGCGTTGTTCGCGTTCGTCCACGGCACTTACTAGCCCGGGCCCATGCTTTTCTCTCGTCTGGACGACATTTACATGCCCTCCGATTGTTGTGTTCCGCCCAAGGCGCAGAAGCTCAAACCTTAGCTGAACAGTTTGTCACCGATATATCGGAGCGGCCACATATCTTGAGCAACAAGCAAGTAGCGGATCAGGCCGTGAAGTTGTGCGTCAAATATAATTTACGGTGAGTCTATAGTAGTATACTCGTTACATCTTTTTATGTCGTTTCTATTATCATCGAGTTTGTGAAGTTCTCTTGACATGATCAAGTGAGCTTAGGTATGCTTTTGGGCACTGCACCGTGATTTTTAGTTGTATTCGATTTGCCAGTATTACTAATTTACTATAGAAACAATTAATAATATGTTTGTTACCAACAAAGTTTCTCTCAAGGAGACAAAATTGATGCCCCAAACACAGATTCAAAGTATTTTTAATCATAAATGATTAATGCTTGAAGAAATTTGCATAGATCTATACTACTATAGTACTACCCAAAATAAAATCGTTACATGGCGTTTAAATATGATTATTAATTTTATACAGCAAGTTTTTGAGTTTTTGCCAAAGACAGCATGATATAAATATCTAAATATTCGTCCACTCCAAACTTGCAAATTAAAGCTATACGTGCATCTATCATAAAAGAATGGGGCCCTGGGTACATGGCCGAATAAAAATGTACTTATCACTATACCTTTTTATTTTAGGGAAGAGTTATGGAACCGGCTGTGGGAGCAATGTTCAAATGAAAGGGCGTTCGTAGAGGCGTTAGGTGATGCGGCCGTTCGCGGTGAACTGACTACTTTAGCGCCTTCGCCCGATGCCACCCAGGTATTAAACAATAAACATCTTACTAATATCATGATGCAAAAGTGGATAAATGGATGTTGGATGTTTGTTCCTCCCTCACGTAGAATGAATCTGAATAAATGCACGTAGAGAATATAATATAGGTTACTTATTATACCGTAAGATGTCGTTTCCGTAGTATCAAACTGTAGTCATTAGTTAAAACAAATATTTGTATCTTGAATCAGGGAGATTCACAGAACATGCAATAGAAAGAATAGAAAAAGAAATAATATTATTTTTTATTTTACAGGATTTAATCGAAAAATTGTCTGAGTTTGAGCCGAGTATGGTTGACCGAGTTATTGCATCGCTACCGCTGACGTCACTCGATCCGCATCGCGCCACCGTGCTCACCAGAGACAAAGGACTGTGGAGGGCTGTAGGGGCGATCGCTGCCGCTCTAGGTATGATAATGAGATCAATCAAAGATTTAGATATTTCTTGTGATACCACATAATATAGTCAAACTATTTATCGTTCAAAGAGAACAGGACATACATAATTGATTGCTCCTTTGGACTTTGGCTTCCCCGGTTGTTAACCGGTCAATGACGCGATCAAAGGAAGTAATCCATTGATATTGCCAGTCAAATTATTATATTTCGTACCCCAATTAAAACAATGGTTTTCAATCATTGGTGAGGCACCATTAGTACAAACAATAAAATAATTTCAGTCTTTTAGTTAGTATCAGATAGATCTGAAATTATGACGACTGGTATCAAAAGAACGAAACGAAAAAGTTTTTTTTCTTTTGACACTAGTTGCCGCCAAATGGGGAACGCCGTACGCAAGCAAATGCATAAATGTTTAACACCCTTACTAGATGAGGATTGTAGTTACGTGACGTTAGGTAGCAGTGAGATTATACCGCAAATATTTGTTAAAAAAATCTATAATGTTTCTGCGACTCGACTTACGATTTCGCTAACTTACCTGCATAACTGACGGTGAGGTGAGACGGGCTGCCCTCGTAGACCCGAAGTCCGAGAGGCCTGCGAACTGTTAAGTAGAGCGACAGTTGCACAAAAGTCCCCTAAAAAATCTTAGTCATAATCCCACAATCTCATCGCCAGCGACCGCTCTGAGCCGAGGTCCAAGCCACACAGGGGGCGCCCTCCTGCGCAGGTTGCTTAGTTTGTAGTTTTTAAACCATTTATTAAAGCCGGAAATCTGCTGCCGTTATGCCCAGTGAAGTAGCAAAAGCCTCGTGGCTTACTATGCACATATGTCCGTCCGAAAAAAAAAACGACGCGCTGACACAGTTGCTCTACGCAGGCGGAGGTGGCGGTGCGATGCGCACGCTGGCCGGCCACGTGCGCGCGCGCTGCGGCGCCACGTGCGCGTGCGCCGGCCCCGCGCTCGTGGTGGCGGCGGCCGACGCGCTGGCGGGCCGCGGCGCCGCCGGCCGCGCGCTGGCTCCGCACGCGAGACCTTCGGCTAGGCACGACGCGCTACATGCATTGCTTGCGGACGTAAGTATCCTTTTGGCTTTGCGCGGGTTTGGAAGGACCCGGGTGGCGTTTCCTTAATGTTAACGAATTGTTTTGCGTTTCGACAGAGCGAAGACGGAGGTCGGTCACCTTTGAGAGTGATGGTGGAACACGATGGCGCGTCGGCCGTGCGGCTGTTGGAGCAGAGCGCCAGAGACCCGCCCTTTGTCGGCCCGCTCGGCAAACAGAACAGACTGAGGGTGGCACGCGCATTGCTCGCCTTCGCGAAGGACTTGCCTGTGAGTTACTTCATTATGTTATGAAATGGAATCGGAATTGAAAAATAAGTATAGTAAGTTTCTTGGAAATAGTTTATTAAAAGTTTTCATATGAGCGCTCTTTGTTTTTAGGAGGTCGATGATCGCATCGAAATTCTCGAATTTTTAACTGGTCAACTCAACTCAGGCGCGCTTCCTACGGATAACGAAGTCATAAACAGTTTGTTAGACCTGGCCGCCATGTCAGAAGGCGAACGAGCCGACCGCGCGTGGCTCGCGCTCATCTCTCGGACGAGACAACGCGAGACCATCGACCGGCAGTACGGCGCGGCGCATCGGAGACCGCGCGTGCTGTGGCGCATCGACGCCACGCTGGGCAGATCCGAACGAGCGTTTCAACATTTTTTCGAAATAACTTCACCGACGGACGCCGACGTCGACGAACTTTTCGAATACGTGCGATTACTGGTCGACGCCGCCGAAGACGCGAAAACGCCGTTCGAGACTCATCTTCCGAAACTCGTCGAGCTGCGAGCGAGAGCCGCCGCCGAACTCGCGGGCGAGCGTTTTCCCGAGTCGTGCGAGTCCATCGTTCTGTCGAATTCGAGCGAGAACGTCCTCGAGTTCGCTCGAGCTCTCATAGAGGCCGGGAGACTGAGGGGCGACTCGGCCGTGGCGCATCTGCGCAACCTGTGCCGGCGGCGACCCGGCGACGTGGGCGCCTTCCTCGCGGAGCACGCGGGGCTCGTGCGGCCCGAGGACGCGCTGAGCGCCGTGCGCGAGCTCGGCCCGCGGGACGCCGAGCCGCGCTGCCTCGAGGCGCTGGGCGACCCCGGCGCCGCGCTCGACGCGCTGCTGCGCCTCGCCGACGGCGCGCCGCCCGACGCGGAGCGCATCGTGCGCGAGGCGGCCGAGCTGTGCGCGCGCGCGGCCCCCGCCCTGCCGCCCGCCGCCGCCGCCGCCGCGTGGTCGCGTCTGCTGCGGCGCGCGCGCCCGCCGCCCGCGCTGCTGCTGGAGGCGGCGGCGTACCTGCCGCCCGGCGCGGTGCTGGAGGGCGCGTGCGAGTCGCCGCTCGTGGCGCTGGCGGTGCTGGCGTGCGCGCGCACGCGGCTCGGGCAGTGGACGCAGTGCGCCCGCGCGGGGCAGCGCGAGCGACACGAGTGGCTGGCGCGCGCGCTGGCGGCCGCGCGGCGCGGGCTCGGCGTGCGCGGGGGCTGCGCGCGGTGCGGGGGGCGGCTGGCGGGCGGCGGGGGGCGGCTGGCGGGCGGCGGGGGGCGGCTGGCGGGCGGCGCGGCGCGCACGGCGTGCTGCGCGCGCGCGTGGCACGCCGCCTGCGAGGCGGAGGCGTCGTGCGCGCAGTGCGGCCGGCGCGTGCCGCCCACGGCGGAGCTGGCGCCGCGCGCGCTGCGCCGCCGGGACGAGCCGACCCCCGACTTCGAGCTGATGCTGGTGGCGCCCCCGCGACCCGACCTCGAGGGATCGGCGTGATGAAGTTTGGCACTGACCATTCGGTATCGATGATAAGATTCCATAGCGACCTTATTTTCCATAACCTCGAACGAATGTGACATATTTCGAGATGACGATCGAGATTAATTAGTAAGTGCAATAAAAATATAAACACGTAATAGTCATATTTATTATGTCAGCAAAGTAAATGTCTGTACATGTTGACGCATAATTTATTATAATAGTTACTATTAAACAATGTTGAGTTCGTTATACGTTTAATATAATAATATAAGAAATGAATAGGCTGTTAATATTATGCAATGTTGTATCACATTAAAATTGTATAACCGAATAACTTCGGATTTTTTATAAGTATACACATTTATTTACCTAACTTGTTTCTTTGAAAAGCTTCCATCACAATATTTATAGTGAAATAGAAGTCATCTTACAACCTTCTCTTCAAATCTATCAAAGGTATCATCTGATTATTCCTATATTCCCATTACAAAATATCTGACTGAGGCAACGTTCTCCCAGTGCAACAAATTTAAAAATAAAGCTGCAGAGTTTGTTTGAACGCGCCAATCTCAGGAACTGGTCCGATTTCAAAAATCTTTCAGTGTTGGATAATCGATTTATCGAGGAAGGTTATAGGCTATATTTTATTAAGAAGTTGCCACGGGCACGGGAGCTACGCGGGTGTAACCGCGCGCGGGAAGCTAGTGTTCACATCGACCCTGTCGGGCACAGCAAAATAGGACGGGAAGGTATTTTTTTTTAGTACTTTAAGAAAAATTTACTACTTTGTTGTCTTTCAAATATTCTTCTACGCTACAATAGGATTTGCTTGTTAGCAGGGTTTTCAGTTTTTTTTTGTAAATTATGTTCATTTTGGATTCTTATCTGATGATTTCTGGTAATTTATAAAATATTTTTATGGACATTTCTAACGGAATTGTTGCATGTATATTTAATTTATCTTCATTCCGTAAACAGTATTTTAAATTTTTGTCTGGGACAAAAAGTTCTGAGTGTTATTTAACAAATTTGCAGGCTTTTAATATATAAATAGATGGTAAAGGTTAAATATTATGTTTGATAAAATGAGGCTTACATGATTCTGTGCTATCAATATGGACAAGGATACGAATTAGTTTTTTCTGTGCTATGAAGAGTGCGGGTGCATCTGTGCTATATCCCCATAATATGATACCATATCAGCAAAAATTACAACAAAGTCCTTAAAATCAACTTTAAACTTAGTGTTACCCCCCTAGCCCTGATAACTGCTTCCATGCGCTCTCATAGACCTAATTAATGTGACAACAGTCTCTTGAGGAATGTTATCCCATTATGCAACGACGGCATCTTGAAGGTCTTGGAGAGTGGTAGGGACAGGATCACGAGCCCGTACTCGCCGTTTCAGTTCATCCCAAAGGTGCTCAATAGGGTTCAGGTCTGGACTTCGAGCCGGCCAGTGCATAACATGGATCTCAACTTCTTGCAGGTAGTCTTACAATTAAAGCGGTGTGACAGCGGGCGTTATCGTGCATTAACGTGAACCCACTGCCAACAAAACCTGCTCCTCTAAGATCTCTGTTATGTACCGAGGAGCACTCAGAGACCCTTGCCCGCAAGCATTTCCAATCCGAGAAACACACACAAGGTTCGTTTTGCCGTCGATTGACATGCCGCTGCAGAACCTGCACGAGCCACCCCCGTATTCCATTGTCTCTTGAATACTGGCTTGTGCGAATCGGTCCCCTTGCCTCCAGTACAGTCTTCGACGCCTGTCGTTGCAGAAAAGACACATACCCTCGTCTCATCCGAGAAGAGCACAGCCCTCCATTGGTCTATTGTTCAATCCACATGGTCACGGACAAGTTGCAACCGGTAAATTGTATATGGCCGCAGATAATATTTATAATAATATACTTTATTCCCGTAGTCCCCGTATGCCATATCCCCGTCACGGGGACAGAGGGACACGTGATTAAATGTATTTCCTGTTGTCCCCATAACGTTCATTAATCATTCGGCTAACGGGCACAACGGGAAGTAAACGTAAATTTAGTTGCCAGTTTCAGTGACCGCGCATAAATATTATATGATTTACTTCATTGTTATGACACTTCAACTAAACTAACCAAACAAAACTTCAACTTCCATAAGAGCGGCTGAACTACATTGGTTTAGGACCTAAAGCTGTTAACCTAAAACCTAGACTAGGTTTAGGTTTTTTTTAACCCCCCGAAACCTTTTTAGTTTATCAACTGACTAGTAAGTTGATCTACTTACGATTCTTATTATTTTCCGGTTACATAGCGGGAATAGAGGCATACCTAATAGGTTACATGGTCTTTAGCTAGTCTCCAGGTATTAAAATCATGGTTACTCTACCAAAACGTTTATCATCATCAGCCCGTATAACGTCCACTGCTGAACATGGTCCTCCTCCCGAGAGGGAGGGTATTTGCCATAGTCACCACGCTTGGCAGGCGGGTTGGTGACCGCAGTATTATGTTGTACCACACAAGGAAACGCTGCTGCCCGTTCCTTGACATACGATTATTATAGATGATGTTATAACTGTAATGTATGTAAGCTAATAGGGGGTATATTGATAATTTCAAGACGTTGTAATAATGTTCGTTGTAAGTCTCTAGTCTGCGAATATACACCGTTTAGTTAAGTCGCTGTTTCATTTACCAACGATTCCTAATATTCTTCAGTGGCGACGAGTAATTTAATTGAATCCACGTCTGTTATCGAGCAAATATGTCGATCGGCAAAATAACAGAATTTAAAGTGCACGACGATGATTGGCGATTGTATGTAGAACGGTTAGAACAATATTTCTTGGTGAATAAAATACCTACCGAGTTACAAGTGCCTACATTAATAACCGTCATGGGAGCGGAAGCCTATGAACTTTTAGTGAATTTGTGTACACCCGACAGACCTAAAAACAAAACGTTTGCACAAATCACGGATATTATGGAACATCATTTACAACCTAAGCCGAGTGAGTTAGCGGAGCGGTACAAGTTTAGACACAGGAAACAGAAAGAAGGTGAAACGATATCGGAATACACAGCGGTTTTAAAAAAAATGTCTAAGACGTGTGAATTTGGAGCCTGGCTACAGGAAAGTTTGCGTGACCAGCTAGTTTGCGGGATAAGCAATGAAATTATACGACAACGGTTATTCGCAGAGGGTAAACTAGATTTTGGCAAAGCGTACAAGTTAGCGGTGAGCATGGAGGCGGCTGAAAAAGACGCGGCGCAAGTGGTTGATCGCGAAGTACCGACGACGACGCCGGTGCAAGTATCGTGTCAAGCGATGACCACATCAAAGTGGGCGCGGCGGAGGAGCGCGGCAGAGGCAACCGGCCTTGCGCGCGACTTCGGTGACAACGCGCGGGCGACCACGTGGAAGCGCGGACCGCGCACATTGCCGCCAACTAAGCTGGGTGAGCGGGCGCAGCAGCAGTGTCGAGTGTGCGGCGGGCATCACGAGGCAGCCACGTGCAAGTTCGGGCGCTATGTATGCCGAGTTTGTAACCGGCCGGGGCATCTACGACGCGTGTGTCCGAATTTATCAGGGCATTTCAACGTCGAAATCGAAGAAATAAATTCGGCTAGTGAAAGCGGAAGTACCGGAAGTGATGAGGTAATTTTTATCGATGTTTGTAAATTGTCAGCTACGGAATGTAAGCCAGTGTATATTCATGTAAATGTTAACGGTAAAAATTTAAAAATGGAGTGTGATACTGGTAGTGCTATCTCATGTATAAGTAAGGAATGTTATACAAAAATGTTTAAAGATTTATGTCTTAATCCGTGTCAATTAACACTCAGATATTATACGGGGGAGTCGGTTAAACCTTTAGGTGTTATAATGCCCGTAGTTAAGTACAACGACATGTGTAAAATATTGCAACTATTCGTAATAGAAAACGGCAAAACTGTGCTTTTGGGCCGGCAATGGATGTCTGAATTAAAAATACAGTTACCTATAGTTAATTACGAGTGTAATAATGTAACGATGTATAAAAACTGTTTATTTAATTTATCCGATTTCAGTTCCAAATACTCTGAAGTGTTCGCGGACGGTCTGGGTCGATTCACTGGTGGCAAAGTGAGCGTGCACGTACGCGAGGGGGCGCGGCCGGTGTTTATGCGCGCGCGGCCGCTCGCCTACGCGTTACGCGAGCCGGTGGAGCGAGCGCTGGCTCAGCTGCAGCAAGACGGCATTCTCTCACCTGTGGACCGTTCAGACTGGGCGACTCCGATTGTACCGGTCGTCAAGAAAGACGGTAACATAAGAATATGTGCAGATTATAAATTAACGCTTAATAAAGTTATAGAAGTTGACCGTTATCCGTTACCTAGGATAGAAGAACTGTTACATAGGTTGAAGGGAGGTGAACATTTTAGTAAAATTGATTTGTCCCAGGCCTACGCGCAATTTGAATTAGACGACACCAAGAAATATACGGTGATAAATACCCATAAGGGTATGTTTATGTATAATAGGCTAGTTTATGGTCTTTCGTCAAGTCCGGGTATTTTTCAGAAACATTTGGAACAGCTATTTGCGGATATTCCTCAAGTAGGAGTTTTTCTAGACGATGTCATCATAACAGGCACCACGAGAGAGGCTCATATGCGAAATTTATGTGAGGTATTTGATCGCTTAAAGAAATACGGCTTAAGAGTAAGAAAAGATAAGTGTGTGTTCTTTGCGAAAGCAGTTAATTATTTAGGTTACACGGTTAGTAAAGAGGGTGTTCACACATGCCCGGATAAGGTAGAAGCTATTAATAAGACTAGCGCCCCGACGAACGTCTCGGAATTAAGATCGTTCATCGGTATGGTGATGTACTACGCAAAGTTTATAAAAAATATAAGTACAGTTTTAGCGCCATTATATAATTTGCTAAAGACAAGTGTTCGATATAATTGGAATAAAGAGTGTCAGAATGCTTTCATTCATGTTAAACGCTCATTAACCAGTAGTGAAGTTTTAATGCATTATACACCAGAACTACCTATAATTTTGACAGCGGATGCCAGTAGTGTAGGCATAGGCGCTGTGATATCACACCAAACCGCTAGCGGCGAGCGGCCGGTCGCCTATGCGTCACGCTCATTGACACAGGCTGAACGCGCTTACTCGCAAATAGATAGGGAGGCACTCGCTATTGTTTTCGGAATACGTAAATTCCATCAGTACCTTTACGGGCGTAAATTTATTTTGAGAACGGATCATAAACCTCTCACTTATATACTGGGTAATAAGGTCGGTATTCCGGTCATGGCTGCATCTAGATTACAGCGTTGGGCGGTACTATTAGCAGGTTATACATATGATATACAATATGTTTCGTCAAGTAAGAACTGTGCGGATGCTTTGTCGCGGTTGCCATGTACAGATGGCAATAAATTTAGATTACAAAGTGAAAGTACTTATGTAAATTTCGTTGAAAATGTTTTACCTATTACTTGTTATGATGTTAAGAAAGCTACAGCTTGTGATAGGGTGCTCAGCAGAATTTTAACATACATTCAATCCGGATGGCCCGCACCTTATCCAGACGAGGTCATGCAGCCCTATTTCGTCAGGCGCAATGAGTTATATACCGAAGGTGGCTGTATACTGTGGGGTTACCGTATGGTAATACCTTTTTCATTACAAGATAAGGTTTTGAAACAACTTCATAGTAGTCATATGGGTATAGTAAAGACAAAAAGTCTAGCTCGTAGTTATGTATGGTGGCCTAACATTGATGCATCCATAGAGCTGACGTGTAAGCAGTGCGATACCTGTGCGGTTGAGGCAGACGCTCCGCCGCGAGCTCCAATACAACCTTGGCCTTATCACACGCGCCCCTGGTGTAGAATACATATAGATTTCTTAGGTCCATATAAAGGACTTACATTTTTTATAATAATTGATTCTACATCCAAGTGGATAGAAGTGTTCGAAATGACTCGTACTAATGCACCGAGTGTAATTAAAACCTTAAGAGCTACTTTTGCAAGGTACGGTCTACCTGAAGAAATAGTTTCTGATCAAGGGCCTCCGTTTACTAGTTCAGAATTTAAAGATTTCTTAAATAATAACGGAATTAAACAATATTTTTCCCCGGCATATCACCCATCCTCTAACGGAGCAGCAGAAAACGCAGTAAAATTATGCAAACGGGCCATAAGAAAAGCGCATAGGGATAATGTAGATATTGACACAGCTTTACAAACTTTTCTGCTAGCATATCGTAATACCATTCACGGTACAACAGGTGAAACCCCGGCCATGCTACTGCAAAAGCGTTCATTACGATCGAGGTTAGATTTGTTGCGTAGTGAACGAGTCGTAGAAGGGAAAGTACGTGAAGTTCAAAGACGTCAAGTAGAATACGCTAACGGGACACCACGCATCCTTCGGGAGGGTGATCTAGTTTGGGCACGCGAGTATGGTTCGGGGGACAAATGGGTAAAAGGTACCGTAGATGGCGTCGACAGCTTACGTAGATTTTCAGTGATGGCGGATAACGGTAAAATCTATAAAAGACATATTGATCAAATGCGTCGTAGATCTCGATATTCTGATGTTACCTGTCCAGTAATTAACGATCAGAATGAACACAGGGGAGAGCATGCGGTCGAGCCGCTTAGCAATGAGGTTCAAGGGTTAACACATTCTGAAACACCCATGGGAAATACCGATTTGGGTAAAAATGATAATTTGGCACAAGGCACTGAAAGTAGTGTTCCTTTAGATAATTCTCCATCTAAATTGATAGACCCTTCTAGATCACTAGAGCCTGCTATATCCTCCATGAATCGGTATTCCAGACGTACAAGGAAACCTGTTGATAGATTTAGGATAGAATAAGTAGATATAAGTTAGTAATTAATATTTAGTTTTTTATATTGTAGTAATTAAGATTTAGTTTTTTATATTGTAGTAATAAAGATTTAGTTTTTATATAGTAGTATAAGGGTGGAGGTGTAATGTATGTAAGCTAATAGGGGGTATATTGATAATTTCAAGCCGTTGTAATAATGTTCGTTGTAAGTCTCTAGTCTGCGAATATACACCGTTTAGTTAAGTCGCTGTTTCATTTACCAACGATTCCTAATATTCTTCAATAACAATCGAGACCAACGGCTTATCGTGCTTTCCGAGGCACGGAGGGTAGTCCCTCAACCAACCAGACCCGGAAAGAAATCTTAGAATTTACACAAAGATTTTCTGTCCGGTGTGGGGCTCGAACCCACGACCTCCGAGATTCAAGGCGAGCCAAATACCGCTACGCTACGGAGGTTGTCAAAACGTTTATATGACAACATATTTTTTTACTTTACAAGCGCTTAAATCTTTTGAGGGTAAAATGGTGTCCATCAGGATGGACGGTCACTACCCATATTTTACATCGAAATAATTATAGAAAGTTGCTACCTAGTTGCTTCTAGTTGCTACTAATCGTCAGATAACTGCTACCCCCGAATTTCTTTAAATAAACTACTTTTTAAGGTGACCAGTCATCCTGATGTCAGGATGGCTGTCACCTATCCAGTGAGGATTAACTGCACAAAAGAATCGAGTTTTTTTTTAACCAATAGTTGCTACTAGATTGCTACCTTCATATATATCGATTTGAGCGTCATAGCTTATAAGGATAAAGAGTTAGTATCAATTTACTATTTTGATGCCTGAACGCCTGTAGAATTAAATGAGCAAATTTGAAATCAAATACAAAACAGGTATTTTATAAGCAGGCGCTACCTAATAGAATTTATTTTAATGCCTTGAGCACACCGGATGCGTATGCGTAGACGTAAGCGTAGACGTGCACGTACCGCTGAGTTGCAATGTATGGAACCGTATGAGACAGGACACACCGCTTGCGTAACGTAGACGTGCGCGTAGACGTAATGCGTAGCCCTACGCAATGCAGGTCCCAAGGCACAAACTGACTGCGTGACTTACGCCGTACCTTACGCAGAGCAGAACGGCAACGTTGCATGATGACGTTGTATTCAATGGCGCGCCTTATTGGACGTCACACCGTACAAGTTTGTACACGCACGTACCTTTGCTGTGCGTAGCCCTACGCGCGTAACTTGCAGTCAGTTGTATTTTTTTTACAAATATACTGGCACGGTGTTTTGTATTGTTTTTATAATGAATAGAGATAAGAAAGACAAATTAATTAAAATTGTGCGTATATATGAATGTATCTACAATCCAAAAAGTAAATTCTACAAAAATGCATCTTATAAATATATATATTCCGCAGGATTATTCTGGCACAATAGTGTTAATATCGCTTCTTCCTCGTCATGTCAGACATCGTGCCCAACACAACCTTCGAAAACAGAATAAAATATGGCTGCCGCAGCCGGGTACGCAATAGGCCGTCTGCGTTGCGTACTCAGCTCGGATGCGTAAGGGTATGCGTAACCCCGTGTGACTTTGGGTTACGCCGTAACTACGCGCGTGACTACGACGTGATTACGCCGTAGCCTTTAAGGCTCGAGCACACCAAATGCGTATGCGTTACTACGGCGTAATCACGCCGTAGACACGCGCGTAGCTACGGCGTAACCCGATGTCACACCGGGTTACGCATACGCTTACGCATCCGAGCCGAGTACGCAACGCACATGGCCTATTGCGCACCCGGCTGCGGCAGCCATATTTTATTCTGTTTTCGAAGGTTGTGTTGTGCACGATGTCTGACATGACGAGGAAGAAGCAATATTAATACTATTGTGCCAGAATAATCCTGCGGAATATATTATATTTATACGATGCATTTTTGTAGAATTTACTTTTTGGATTGTAGATACATTCATAAATACGCACAATTTCAATAAGTTTTTCTATTCATTATAAAAACAATACAAAACACCACTTCGTGCCAGTATATTTGTAAAAAAATACAACTGACTGCAAGTTACGCGCGTAGGGCTACGCACAGCAAAGGTACGTGCGTGTACACGCACGTACCTTTGCTGCTCGGTGTGACGTCCAATAAGGCGCACCATTGAATACAACGTCATCATGCAACGTTGCCGCTCTGCTCTACGTAAGGTACGGCGTAGGTCACGCAGTCAGTTTGTGCTTTGGGAGCTGCATTGCGTTGGGCTACGCATTACGTCTACGCGCACGTCTACGTTACGCAAGCGGTGTGTCCTGTCTCATACGGTCCCATACATTACAACTCAGTGGTACGTGCACGTCTACGCTTACGTCTACGCATACGCATCCGGTGTGCTCAAGGCAATAAGGCTTGAGCACACCAAATGCGTTATATTATTATATCGTGCAAAGCAGCTTTTGAAACTTCAGATCAATTTATTTCGATATACGACGTACGTACCAGTAAAGTTAGTTTTAAGCAATAATGACTATGAATTAACTTCCATTATAGAATTTATTCCACCCGGATTTTGTGAAATGGGCCATTTAGTCTAGTCAACAAGATCAAATTGGTGAAAAATAGTCATAAAGCTCCTAAAAATATGAGTGATACCTCATTGGATTCGGAATGACGTCTAGAAAAATGTTTTCGAAGGAATAATTAGCACGCAAAAAATTACAAAAGTTATTAACAAATTAAGTTGCCAAAAAAAAAGGATTTCATTGTTTGTCAATAACTCCGAAACTATTCATATTTAAGAATTTTTTAAATAAGCATCTTAAAGAGGAACAAATTTCCAATGAAAAAGTCCTGACTCTTGGAGTTCTATCTCCATTATTTATCATTTTAATTTAACGCTGAAAATAGGACTCCGCGCGGCCGATACGGCATGCGCGCGCCACCTCAAAAGTGAGTACCCCACAAAAAATATATTTTTTATAGCATTAAATATCAATAAAAAAAATTGAATTAATTATGGTGTATTTTGAACGCTTGAATGAAAAAATTTCCGTTGGAAAAAAGTTTTAAAATTCATTTTTCAACAAGTTAGGATATTGTTTATTAGCATAACTTTTTCGGGACTTCGTCTTCATTGTAGGTAATAAAAAATGTTTAAATAATTGCTCTAAAAACCTTTCGCTTCTTGGAGGCCTTATTATATATATACTAAATATATTTTTTGTGGGGTAAATCCTTTTTTTTTTGGAGTCAGGACTTTTTCATTGGAAATGTGTTCCTCTTTAAGATGCTTATTTAAAAAATTCTTAAATATGAATAGTTTCGGAGTTATTGACAAACAATGAAATCCTTTTTTTTTGGCAACTTAATTTGTGAATAACTTTTGTAATTTTTTGCGTGCTAATTATTCCTTCGAAAACATTTTTCTAGACGTCATTCCGAATCCAATGAGGTATCACTTATATTTTTAGAAGCTTTATCACTATTTTTCACCAATTTGAACTTGTGCACACTGCAAACGTGGGAATGCATGGCAGTGTTACAACGACCTGCATAATAGAGTAACAAAAAGTAATAAAAGAGTAATAGCATATTGTATAATATATTTAAAGAAAAGAGATACATAATATTTTTTTTTCATTAAATTGTAATTGCTTACTGCTTACTAACTTATTTATTGCGTTAATCACTTTAAATAAGTTTGGGATTCCCAACAAGTGGCGCCTGTTTATAAAATACCTGTTTTGTATTTGATTTCAAATTTGCTCATTTAATTCTACAGGCGTTCAGGCATCAAAATAGTAAATTGATACTAACTTTTTATCCTTATAAGCTATGACGCTCAAATCGATATATATGAAGGTAGCAATCTAGTAGCAACTATTGGTTAAAAAAAAACTCGATTCTTTTGTGCAGTTTATCCTCACTGGATAGGTGACAGCCATCCTGACATCAGGATGACTGGTCACCTTAAAAAGTAGTTTATTTAAAGAAATTCGGGGGTAGCAGTTATCTGACGATTAGTAGCAACTAGAAGCAACTAGGTAGCAACTTTCTATAATTATTTCGATGTAAAATATGGGTAGTGACCGTCCATTCAGTTGGACACGTAAAATGATAGGTACGTGATTCTAATGAGGTAAATATGTCAAATAAATGGATGTTCACGCCGAAATCCTAGCTATTAAATGAGTTATCAGCGCACTAAGGCCGCGTGCTGGACGCCAGCGGGCGGCGCGGGCGGTGCCTAAAGAAAACCTGCCGCTGTCGTCGAGAACAGCTTCACACAAATCTATGAACTTTGATAAAGACGCGCATCGCGTCGCCCGCTGGCGTCCATGACGCGGCCTAAGAAGCGTTTCGATCGCGCGACCACGTACTTTTTGTTTTCGTCTGATTTACTTCGTTTTAATAGTAGGTATTAATTGTGGCTCCATGGCCGCGTTTATAACTTCTTTATTCTTACTTTGACAAATTTTTAACTTGAAAAATTCCGACAATTATCGTTAAGTCTTGTTATTGTTTCGACGACTTGGCGGAGCAATCGTAACGAATACGATCTCAATGGCCGCGCAATCGTGCACGATACGTTTATACGCAGCCTACATAAGACCCTTATAACTTTTGACAATTATTTGGTTTGTTCCCTTCGAATTTGTGAAATCTAGACATATTTTTTTTGTGAAGTTCATAAAATGTTTGGCAAACTTGTCGGAGCAATTGAAACGCATACAAGTTGTCTATCCATTTTTAGGGTTCCGTAGCCAAAAATGGCAAAAAACGGAACCCTTATAGATTCGTCATGTCTGTCTGTCTGTCCGTCCGTATCTCACAGCCACTTTTTTCCGAAACTATAAGAACTATAATGTTGAAACTTGGTAAGTAGATGTATTTTGTGAACCGCATTAAGATTTTTACACAAAAATAGAAAAATAACAATAAATTTTGGGGATCGCCATACATAGAAATGAAACTCAAAAAAAAATTTTTCATCTAATCCATACGTGTCGGGTATCTATGAATAGGTATTCAAAAATGATGTTGAGGTTTCTAATGTATTTTTTTTCTAAACTGAATAGTTTGCGCGAGAGACACTTCCAAAGTGGTAAAATGTGTGCCCCCCCCCCCTGTAACTTCTAAAATAAGAGAATGATAAATCTAAAAAAAATATATGATGTACATTACCATGCAAACTTCCACCGAAAATTGGTTTGAACGAGATCTTGTAAGTAGTTTTTTTTTAATACGTCATAAATCGTAAACCGCAATTTACCTTTCATTCAATCAACTCGAATATAAAAATATAAAATAACATTTCATTTCATAAACATACGCTTTTTTATTCTTGATATCAAAAATAGGTACGCACTTGTAACTGATACGGAACCCTTCGTGCGCGAGTCCGACTCGCACTTGGCCGGTTTTTTTATTAACTTGCGTTATTTTGAATTCCTCAGCGTCTAGGTTTAAGAATTATTTTGGCCGAGGCTTAACCAACCGTTGATTAAAATAATGAAAACTAGTAAATAAAACTATTAATCATAGATAGACTTTTTTATTTTCATGCTTATTACATTATCTACCTTATTTAACAAAAAATAAAATGCACACATTATAAAACACTTTCAACACCTAGTGTGGGAACACTTATATTGAGACTGAATAAAAGACAAAAAATACATGGAAATGTAGCAATACAGACAACTTGTACAATGTAATTTTTTTTTCTTAATAATTCTTACTATTCTACTGTATCCGAGATGTAGCAAAATAATTAACGGTATGTAAATAATTACACTATATAAAGGACAATCCTATTCAATAAATTTAAAATAACAGTTATTGATTTACTATGTTATCTGACTTATCCTAAGTAATCAATTTATTTTTATGCATACACTTTGTCATTAATAACAAAAAGACAAATCGTGAAATAACCTTATAGCTTTGAGTTGAACATAAATCGTGCAAGTCTTGGTAAAAGTAACTATGTATTTATATAAATTGGTTTATATTACATAAATAGTATTAAACATCTTTATCTAATCAGAAATAATTTGAAACTACTCTTCAGTCAATTTCAAGAAATTTACTGTAATTATTATCTTATATTCCGCCTTCTAGAATATACATCTTGAATTCAAATAATTACAATAAGAAACTTCTACAAAACTACACTTAAATGACTGATGTACTTGGTGTTTGTTTGGTCTCTTATAGTGTAGACAAATGACTAATAATATTCGAATATTAAGATATATCTTTCAGGTGCACATTTACCACATTAGTAAATATCTCACATAAATACCAAAATTTGGTATCTTTAGTTTCTATTCAATAGTATATTATTACTATAATATAAGTCTTTATAAAATACCCTATAATAAAATAAAATATAGAGGTAACATTTATTTGCACAAATCGACGAAATTCACACAACATATTATGTCAAATATGAAATTCTTATTAACAAAGATCTATATCCATATGTATTTCATTATAAGGTGTGTTTAATTTTTACATCTGTCTGAACAGTAAATTAAATATGTTTGTTGGTGTAAAACTAACGGCGTCGCGTGATAGTTGGGTTTAAGTGTCGACGACATATAACCATCGCAGGCGCAGCCTAGATTGTTCATGGCAAGTACTGGATATTAATCGTAAAAACTCGATTTTACAGTCTATATTATTATTAAAACTTCTGTGTGGCTTGTTATTATCCCTTGGGCTGATTTTTCAATCTTTAGATAAATATTATGAGACAATAAATTTTAATTTTGACGGATTTTGTTTGGATTTTGTTAAAATTTTCAAAATAGTCAAGTAATAAACTCTTTATATAATATTGCACACGTATAGTTCTGCCAAAACTTTTTCTATACAACAATCTGATGTCAACATATTTATGTTTTGAGGTTAAATATTACCAAAAACATAAAACAATGTAAGATGTTTAGTCATTTGTCTACATTGCCATTATACGACCTCGCGCAAAAATATTATACGACCTCGCGCAAAAATATCTTAATCATAGTAAAAAAATAATATTTAATAAATGTATAACACTTTCAAAATGTTTCAGAAATAATTAGGTACTCATGGCATATACACAATACACCATTATTCTAAATCTCGAGAAGTTTAGTAACCCTATTACTCCAATCATAGCCCTTTTATTATTCTGCATTGTCATAACGCACTCTGAAATAAAAAATATTAAATAATTACAAATATACTCATAATACCTTGATTAGAAAATTATTAACATTTAATTTTCAATTAATTAAATAATCTTCCAAAATATGATGCTTTCCCTTTAATGAATATTTTTCGATTCTCGATTACGTTAGTGAAATCTTATTTTATTATTTTTGACTGATATATTAAAATTAGTATGTAATAGTGCTAGATAGCCCATTTATCGAGCTAGGCTGTAGGCTTTATTTAAATATCAAGTTCTTACGGGAATGAGAGTTACGCGGGTGACTGCGCCCGGGAAGCTTTATAAGGATCAAATGTTACCTCTGACGTTGTCCACGCCTTTTACTCAATCGACGTCCCGAAGAAGGGTCCTGTAATGTAAATCGGTTTGTAGTCTCAGGAGCCACTCTCAGGTTGCGGGAGTCCACAGACTGTGCTTTATCCACCTGTTGGTAAAATGTTTGTTTGTGAAGTAAAACATTTTATTCAATAGTAGCTAGTATTCGTTATTAGTATCCAACCATTTGCAGGAGAATATACCTAACTAATGCCCAAAGCAAAGAAATTATTAAAAAAATAACTGTATTAGTATTGTAGTTGTTAGTAATTTTTCTAAGAAATGTATGTCCACAGTCCAAACAGATAATTGAAAAAATGTTGAAAAAAATATATACAAATAAAACCCACAATAATGTATTTTTTATATTTTATGGATTAATTATTGCTATACATATAAAAGCAGAAAATAACTGACTGATCACTCAACACACAGCTGAAACCGCTTGGTCTAAAACTATGAAATTTTGCAAAAATATTCCTTAAGGGACCTAGCTGTGCACTAATAAAGGGTGTTTGGAAATTCAGTCCATAAGGTGGTGTTATTGGCGCTGCAGCGGCGATAGGAATACGTAAAAGAAAGAACCCCGGACAAAAAAAAATGATGGCAATTGTTGTATGAAGAAATAGAAACTAAGCAGACAAAGTCATGGGCAACAGCTAGTTATATATATGATATTACTGATAAACATACCTTCTCCATAAACTTCTTTATCAGTTCAGGACAATTTAAATTAGCTTCTGGTTCCCATGAGTCAAATTTGCTCGCCCATCCCTTCCAATGTATGAAGAAATCCCTCTTACCATTCTTCTTGTGTCGAACTTCTAAAATACGTTCCACCTAGAAGATTAAGAATAAATTAATACATGATGATTCATGCTAATTTCGAAAAATTATGAAGTTTCATATCTAATAATAAAATGAAAAATAGAATGATCACCATGAGAACTACTTTGAGAAATATAGCCTAATATGTGGTCAATAATGTAGGTAACACAATGGTAAAAAATATTTTTGTGACGTTTCATTTTTGAAGTTACTTGGTTTTAATAAAAAAGTCAAATCTTCCCTTTTTGTAATATTGGAATAGATACACTGGACATCCATGGCTGAATAGTAAATTTATTTTATTTTAAATTTAAACACCACAATTTTTTTATTGTTGCATATATTTAGTGACTTGATTTAATTTTGGTACTACAAGTTATCTATGTATAATAGATATAATCCTTTGTACTACCAAGATTATTTTTAATTGCAACACTATATGTATAAGCCATGTATATTTGTCATTGTATAATATGCTGACAACAACAAAATGTTGAATATGTTTTTACAAATTGCCTCTTTGCTTCAATAATGTGATATCTTGAGAAGTGGAATTTTCGGACTTATCACGTTATTGAAGAAAACAGGCGAAATATTCATTGCAGTAAACAACTCTTCAGTTTTATGCTTTTATGATCTTATGGTTGCAAATATTTCTAGTGATGCTACCTATTAATTATTATTATGAAGAGTAAAATCAAGACTTCCACTTCTCTTACCTCATATTCAGCATTTTCATCAGCATTACTATCATCCCAAGAGCTTTTGGCTCTTTTTGCTGGCACTTTTGTCTCCTTTTTGCCTTTTCTCTTAATGCCTTTCTTTGGGGTAGAAGCTGCTTTTCCATCCTTGTTTTTGGAGTTCTCCTTCTAAATAATGTATACATTTCAATGTGGTTATTAATTACCTTAGTTGTGAACTTTAATAAATTAATAAAAGATACACAATTAAACATAATTCTATGTGTTTATTTTATTTTTAATATCATGCAATAATTGTATAAGCCTCTGGTGCATATATAACAAAACCAGACCAATGAAAGAAACAATGCCATAATTATGAAGAATAATATAAGAATTAATACCAAGGGATGAATAATTGAAAGCTATTTAGTCTGTGCAAAATTGAAAACTTATAATATTTTAAACTCAATGACCTATTTTGTTTTTTTTTCAATATAATATAACAATTTCACAGAAAACTTACTTCATCATTAAATTTGTTAATGAGTTCAGGGCATGATAATGTGTTTTCCGGTTCCCAAGTGTCACTACTTGCAGAATATCCCTTCCAGCGGATTAAATAATGAAGTTTCCCTTTAATTCTCTTAGAGTCAATAATCTTCTCAACCTGCAAATGAGAGAATGAATTTCTATCACCCGACTACGTTCTCGTCTCGTCTCGCCGTCGCACTATGGGCCAGAACGGTGCGTACCGTCTCAAAAATCTGTAACTTTTTTGTTCATTGAAGTTAATAGCTGAAATTTGGCACGTAGTATCTCCAGAGTATATAGAATCCAATAGTGACACATTTATTGTCAAAACTTTAATTATTAATATTTAAAAAATAAAACAAAAATAAAAATGTATTTTTTTAATATTAAACCATAGTTTGTTTAACTTATTGAATTATAATTTTACAGTTTTATGATATTAAACCTATTTTCTTTTATTTTATAGGTATTACATATAAATCTTACATTTCAATAAATGACAAATATGATATAAATCCACTCTAAAAATATATTTTACAATTAATGTAGGTACGTAATTACTTCTATTTAAATAGCTAAGAGGCTCTTAGCTTCGTCTAACAATTCCTTGGAAATAGTGACTGATGGTTTTCTGATACTTAATATATAAGGATCTGACGTAAATAGAAGACCATGAAATACGTCTTGATTCGTTGCGGACCTAGAGCATTTTCTAGCGTGATGCAATCTGAAAATCTGAATTTTTTGTAATCTTTATTACGAGATTCTTGGGCATCCTCAGATAAATTACCAATGGGCAGAACAGTAAAATGTCTTATTATACTTTCCCCATGTATTAAGATTTTATGTACTGAAGAAGGCATATTATACCACATATATTTTGTTACGTATAGTTGTGCGGTTGCGCGAGTATATTTACCAAATTTTTCTGGATTTACAGCAATACCGGATGCCAAAGTTTGAAGAATAACATAGAACCTTTTAATAAGTTCCTCGTCAACTCCTGTAATTTCTGAAGCGCAATAGTAGTTCTCAAAAAAACGCCGAGCTGTATTGCCGTCATTGCTGTTTCCACTTCCTTGTCGGGGCTTATCAACGTGCAATCCCATTCGGCTTCGAAATAAACTTTGTACAAGCTTTTTCTTGTCTTCTTTACTTTTTTTATCTACTGGAGTTCTCGCAGCCCATTTTTTAAATGAAAGGTTATATGAAATATGTAAAATTAACTCCATGCACCTGATCCACGCGTGATCCATGATCAATGAAAAATTCGCATAATACTCGTCGAGGCACAACAAATTCACTCATTTTGTTTTTACTTCTAACTACTACTTTTTTACCGAGGTTGGTGAAGACTATATTATGTCAAAGCACACTAAAGTACTGGTAAATGACAACGTAAATAAATAACTTTTATACTGAAATTTCGTGTGAAAAAATATTATTGTCTAGTGATTATCACATTCCTAACCGCTATCTACGAAGGTGGTTAGTAGTACTGATATAATGTACAATAACAACTTTAACTACCATTTCCTCCCTTTTCCTTCACCGCGATAGAGAAATACATAAACTACATGATAAACATGTAATTCACACAGTGATAACAAAACATTAACCACATCTGACCGAACGATAAAAAAAAATACATTACCCAATACTCCCTTACCTAAAGATTAAGTAAATAGATAATTTTAAGAAAAAAGTAATCTAAATATCCAAAAATCTCATCAATCACAACTTAAATCATTTTTGGTATATTTTGTATATTCCCCCCATCAGGCATTTTTCGTTTCATTTCAAGGGGGGCAGATTCGGGCAATTTTTTTTTTTTGCCCTAACTTCTTTATTAGCTGCTCTATGTGATGCTATCAAAATTACGACATGGGCAGACATTGCTAGCTGCCAAAAGTCTATGTAAAGTTTCTAATAAGGATAAAATATTAGGTTCTGAAAAATAATTTATAGACCTCCCCAGTTTTCACATAATGGTCCACTTAAATTATTTTTAAATAGAATACTTCATAACCATTCTAACCATATATCACACTTAAAAATTAGCTGTGAAAATAATGAAAATATGACCATGTAAACTGGTGAAATTGTGTTCTACATAATTGACATAACTTTGAGCGTCAACTTGCAAGCCTTAGTCTAATAGTAAAAATGAGAAATGGTATATTTTAACTGCTATATAATATGCATTGGACATTCAGTTAGACATGTGCATTAACACAATATTCAATATAGAACATTACGAAAACCTATTTTTGAGACGGTACGCACGGTTCTGGCCCATAGTGCGTCGTCGCCGTCGCGCGTCGTCGGTCGTCGCGTTGCGAGTTTCAGTTTAGCCCTCTGAGGCGTCTACGGATTCAACTAGTCCGTCGATTCGTTCATTCAACGCTCATCACTATACTGCGTAAAAGATAGCTTGATCTCTGCGAAATATGTCATTGTGACATTCCTAGGGTTGTTAAGATTTAAACAAATGTCGATAGTACTTATCGACTTTTCTTACTATTATTGATAATAATGTAACATATAATTGGGTTTAATTTAATTTCAAATGTTGCTCAATTAAACAAATATTTTAAAATAAAATACATTTATTATCTTAAAGGAGTACACATCAAATCCATATCAGAATCAGTTTCTGAATCGCTAGAGCAATCTTGTAAATTTATTATGAATTTTTTCATATATTATTATGTAAATAATGTTATTATACTAAAATATATAATAAAATTACATGATGAATTAATTTTTAATAAAGTTTTATAGAAAAATATTGATAGTTTATAGTCTATAGCCACATTGATTCATCACCCATCACTAATTAGGTCGGCATGCCCATAAAATATGACATTGGCAGGTACTGTCTGTCTGAACTACTAATTTCAAAACTTCATAGGCATGATTTTACTGACAGCTGTCGCAGAGATCAAGCTATCTTTTACGGAGTATAATGTCTACTAGACATGCGCAAAATGTGTCAGTAAAAAGAAATGAATGAAGTATATCTTTTGGCTCAATGAAGTAGTCCACTGATTTAGTTCAGTACTTCATTTAGTTAACAAATCACAACGAATCAATGAGATGTGCAAAATGTGTCATTGAAGTATACTTCATTTGAACTAAGTGAACTATATCACTCATTTACTTCACTAGTTCAGCTTATGAACAAGATTCATTTGAATCAGTTTTCGCATGTCCTTCAAACGATCATCGAATTCATTTACTTCACTAGTTCAGTTTATGAACTAGATTCATTTGAATCAATTTTCGCAGGTCTTTCAAACGATCATCGATTGTGCAATGAACTAATAACGAGAATGATTATATTGTTTTGTATTAGTTCTTTATGTTTTTTTTTTTATTATAAGTACCTATAGCTTTCATTTAAAAGCATTAAGTTATATTGTGTACGTATTATATTGAATATAAGAATTTTAAAACTGTAAACTAAATGGACTAAACTGAACTATTGAAGTATATGAATCTGCACTGAACGAAAGAGATACAGAGTGATTCCAACTGAAGTACTTCAATTGAAGGATTAATTCGCGAACTACACATCTCTAATGTCTACATTCTTTATATCTAACAAGGCGGCATGATTTCAAGCGTTGAATGAATTTTGCTCATCAGACCTGTAGTATGTAAAATAAACAAAAAATATATAAAAATCATAAATACCTCATACTCTTCATCACCCTCCGGTTTTTCTTTCTCGGATTTCTTTTTTTTGGATTTGTTCTTACCCTTGCCTTTTTTTGGGGTATCTTTTGTGATACTTGAAGAATCATCATCATTCGATTCATTATTTTCTGTTGAATCTGATTGTCGTTCCTTTTGATCTTCTACATCGGAGCGGCGTTCGGCGTCACCATCCGCGTCGGCTTGATCTTCATTGCCAGCTACCGATCCATTTGTAGATGATACCACATCATCGTCTGCACGACTTTTAGATATCTTACGCATTATGAATTTGGGAATATAAACAATAATGCAAGCTGATATTACCAAAAGGAGGGAAAATCCTTGTTCGGTACAATTAGATTGTACTGATGCCTCTAGCTAGATGCTAACAAAACTCTATGGTACGTTTGTTCAATATTGCTACATTGAAAATATATGTTTTGTCACATATCGAATATTCATACCAATTAATTGAATTTACATAAATGCAACTAAAAGCAGCTAATTTAAAATGAAACGAAATTATACAATATAGAAAAGTAGTATCTATTCTACCTGGCAACGTCCCCAGAATGCTGGCAGCATTACCCCGTTGAATGGCAATGCTTAATAAGCCATTATTTTATTTTAATATTTTTACATAAAAAATCAGAGGCTGGTAGGTAACCAGAATGTATTGCTATCTCTAATAGTATTACGCTTACACTCCTTCTAGATATATAAACTTATTCTAGGGCAATAAGGATTTTCTTATTCCTTAGATTTTTTATGACGTTTGAAGCAGGCTCAAAATGCCAAAGCCAAAGATACGCAAACCATTGATAAGCGAAAAAAAAAATGCACAGTAGGTAGGTTAAAGAAAGGAAATAGATGAGGAAGGAAAAGGAAAAACCACGAAAACAACTAAAATTTATGACGATCTACATGTAACTATTTTATTTGGTATCAGTTCTATGATAGCATTTTATTAAAGTCTGTGACATGTAAAATTAAAGGTAACCAGCATCTAGGTTAGAAAGTGAGTGACTATAAATATTCAGTGAAAGAAAAAGTCGTCTTTAGCATTACAGTGCAAGAATCTAAAAATAAGACAACCAAAATATCAAGCAGCACAGCGTGCGTTTCGTGCTTGAAGTAAAAAAAGAAATCAGATTGGACAATGTGTGATTTACAGTGAAAGTTGGAAATAATTGAATAGGTGCTTTGTAAATGAAAACAATCAAATCATGACAGGCCGAGGTAATTTTAAAAGCCCACGAATGAATTACAAACCGCAAAATGACCCACCTGAACCTAAGGGTACGAAGCCTACTCGTGAGGAATCATCAATATTAGAAATATTTGTGTTGATGATAGTGCATATTTGTAAGAAAATTCTGTTCTATGACACCAATTTAAAAATAGCGGTGTATTTAGGTGCTCTGTTTTTACTATCTATGATAGCAGATGTACTGTCTTTTCCAAGAACCTACTTCTCGAGAAGTGACAATGTCTTCAATCAATATTTTGTTAAAATTGGGTGGTTTTGGACATTATTTATGACTGTGCCTTATGTGGTATTGACATCATACACCACATGTTGTGGAAGGAGGAAGCTTATTGGAACTGCTCATTTAGTAAGGTTGCTAGTTGCAACTGTGTTCTGGTACATGTGGACGAATCTATTCAATGTTATCGAAACAAAATATGGGCGATGTAATTCAAAAATATATGATAACAAAATAGCATGTCTACAGAATGGACATTTTTGGAATGGTTTTGATATATCTGGCCATTGTTTCATTCTTATTTACTCAAGTTTAGTTATGATAGAAGAGGCTAAGGCTATCAATGGATGGGAAAGGATAAAAGACTACATTAGAGATGAAAGATACTATAGATGTATAAATGATAAATCTGCAAGTGTAAATCCATTGAAAAATATAACTAATGATGAATTAAAGATATTAAAAACATCATATGAAAATTTTACTCCATATGTACGAGCAATTTTTATAGCCATAGCATTGCTTCAGTTGTTGTGGGATGTAATGCTTGTATCAACAATACTGTATTACCATATCATGGTTGAAAAATTTGTGAGTGGTATAATAGCAATACTCACATGGTTTGTTACTTATAGAGTATGGTACACTATACCTAATATATTGCCCAACTTGCCAGGAGAAGGTATTTTTAAATATAATAAAGAGAAAGCTACACCTGTGACACCAGTCTATCGTAAGAGAAGTACAACAAATGGAAAGCATTTCATGGGTATGCCTATTAGTGCAAACCAAGATGAAGAAAGTTCAAAAGAGGAAACAAAATAATGTTTTATTTATTGGTAAATGGGCAATTAAATTATTTTAGTTAAGGGTTATATGGGTTGGCTTTAAATCAACTTTTATATTTTTAATATAAATAATCATGTTTACATGAATACTCTTTTATTAAGCGGGATCTTAGATAGAATTTATAGAAGGGCAGGGAATTATTGTAAACAACTGGAGGGAAAATACTACTTGACTTTTTTTACTATGCACTTGTCAGAAAAAAATATGAAGCTTGTTTGCACTTATTAATAAGATGAAGAGAAGTGTGCATTTATTAATACATCACAAAATGAGTACCTACTGTGATGTGCAGTAAAATATTAAACACTAGGTACTAGATATTTTATACTTGTGAATAGAGTTGGGTAAATAGTGGGATGCTTTGAGTTATTGTCGATTATAATCCATAAGCAGCCATTAATAGCCTTGCTGTGGATGATAACCCTGCTATTAATGTATTGTTAAAAAATAAATGCATTTTTTTTGTTTTATTTAAAACAAATACACATTTTTCGCGAAATTCAGTTTTGTTAATATCGAGTATTAATATAGAGATCCAATACTATAAAAACCATAATTACGATTGACCTGAAAAGTTTAAAAAAGAAAGTTTTTTTTTTACGTTTTGTGAGCTTGCGCTTGACCACTATCTCACTTGATGTTAAGTAAAGATGTGATCTAGGATGGGCCGCGCAAACTGTAAGTCCCAAGTTGTAAGCATCCGGAAGCACATTGAAGAGAATTCCACAATTTGGCTGTGCGTATCAGAAACGATGAAGCAAAATGCTTAGTGCGGCATGGTGGTATATCGACAACATATGGGAGGCGCTTCCGGCTTATGGTTGTCCGATGATAGAACGGGGACGGCGGAACCAATTCAGGGAGCTCCTGAGCGCATTCTCCGTGAAATAATCTATAAAAAACCGATAGGCATTCGACCTTCCGTCGATGTTCAACACCTTTGAGATTTCTGGTCACAGGACCACTGTCATCTATTATCCTCCGAGCCCGTCGGTCTAACGCATCCAAAGAGTCGAGTTGGTATTTGGCAGAACCATCCTAAAGATGAGAGCAGTACTCAGTGCAAGGTCGAACCTGAGCTTTATATAAACGAAGAAGCTGCTCCTTGGTGAAGTACCGTCTCACCTTGTTGAGGATGCCTAGTTTTTTGACTGCAGTTGTGGCCTTCAACTCTATGGAATGTCCGAAATTAAGGCTGGAGGACAAATTGAGACCTAATAGATCAATAGGGTCGCATATCGGTACACACACGTCATCAAAGATGGGAGTCAGGCGGAAAGGACTCCTTTTAGTAGAAAATAGGCAAGCCTGGGTCTTATTGGCATTGAACTCCACCCTATTGGCGGTACCCCATTCAGATACTGTCTCTAGGGATGAGCTCACCCTTTGTACCGTTCCCTCTCTGAGGCTTTTAATTGCGTTCCTGTTAGCCCGTGGATCGGATGCGTATCTCGCTACAACTGTACTGTCATCTGCGTGCCCATAAATATCGGGACCAAGCAGGTTGTTGATGTGCAGCCAAAAGAGTGTAGCGGAGAGAACAGATCCCTGAGGAACGCCGGCATTAATCGACTCATAGTCCGATGAGCAGCCGTCGACAACAACTCGAATAGACCTTTCGCTCAGAAAATCTGCAATCCAGGAACACAGGCCGGCGGGAAGCAAGCTTGCTGAGCAGACTTTTGTGCCAGACCCTGTCGAATGCCTTCGAGATATCGAGTGAAACAGCTAAGGCTTCACCGTGCTTCTCGATGGCTTCACCCCAAAGATGCGTAGCCAAAACGAGGAGATCTCCTGTCGATCGATCTTTACGAAAGCCGTATTGATGATCGCTGAGGAGTCCATTGCTCTTGAGATGGCTAAGAAGTGGGGCGTTCAATACACGTTCCATAATCTTGCAGAGTATGGAGGTAATTGCAACAGGTCTATAGTTCGACGGGTCTGAGCGGCTACCTTTTTTAGGTATTGGTTGAATATTAGCAAGCTTCCAGGACTTGGGTACCCAACCGCTCCTCAGAGAGAGTCGGAAAAGGCGTGTGAGCAGTTTTAATACTACCGCTGGTATATTGTCAGGGCCGCTGGCTTTACTCACATCTAGAGCGCGCATTACCTTAAGGAACTCTTTTTGGTGAATCTGGACTTCCGACATTTCGGAGCCGTAGTGACGAATTACAGGTGGCGGTTGGTTGCATGCATGCATCTAGGGAAGAGTTTGTAGCGAGTTTGTAAAGATCAGCAAAAAGATCTGCTTTTTCCATTGCGCTATGAGCCAGTGACCCATCGGGCTTGCACAGTGGTCGTAGTGAAGAGCGGCAAAAGTTCTCTTCAACCGATTTGGCCAGGGACCAAAAAACTTTTTTGCAGGTTTCGCAGCACATCAAAAACGGCGTCAGCGCAGGATGTTGCGTCATCAGATTTAAAGCACGTTGGTAGCTAAGGGTATGATGTAAAAAAGTACCGCATTGCGTCCCAATCTGCTGACTTATATGGCCACAGCCGTCTAGTTCCCTTAGGGCTTGTATCCGGCGGTAAAAAGTGGGATACAGATTTCACCAGACAATGGTCGGAACTCCCTAATGGGGAAGATACAACGACTTGAGTAAATGTCTGGTTCAGTTGTCTATCAAAAATAAAAATTTAACTATCAAAAATCAATGTAAATAGCTGATTCAAAAATTTTAATGGGCCAAATTAGTTTTAAATTGCACATTTATTTACTTCAAAGAAAGATGATGAAAATGAAGTCTAATCTGACAGTCTTAAGCCTGAAAACCATGAAGGGAAATTTTCAATCACTAAAATAACATTAACAGCAGGATTATCATCCATAATGGCTACTAACTTGCTTTTAATCGATTATTAGCCAAATGATATTAACCGGATTATTATCATTGCCCAACACTACTTGTGAACCTTAAAACAAATAATTAGCCAACTACATTTCCATGTGATTATGAACACTTATCTTTGTTTTTAATTCCATGCAGAGTAAAAAGATTTTAACTTATTCATTATTATTGTTAATATTTATTGTTGATTTTTATATATGCTGTCATACACATTATTCATGAAAAAAAATGCCAATCAAATGTTATGGTTTAATAAATCTCTTATAAATTTATAATACTGGTTGTTATTATAACTACTTTATTCATTTAATAATTTGGTATGTATTAAATTAAGAGTAAGTTTAATATTTAATAGAAGATTACATAATGGTCTAGAAGGTAATTGTAACCAGTTAACCAGTAGAATGTAGTTAAACTATGAAACTGAACACTGTTTCCCGAAACAATATCCTCACAAACATTTGTTTAAGTTTTAAGAATGTCCATACAATATCTTTCTAAATTTATATTATCAATGATATGAGCCCTTAGTTTGATAAGCCTAACCTATCACAGCCCCGGTAAAAGTTGCAACATAATATTAGTCCCTATAACATATATGTATAAGGTCCTAATTGAGTTTGCAAGTTATTGTCAATATTTTTTTTAATTAATGTTAATCCTTGATACATTTCAAAAATGAACTAGACCTATAAAGAAAATTCTGAAAGATTTTTATGCACTATATAGTTTTATATGTAATGAGTGAGCTTTTGAGAATTTATTACCTATTTGTTATTACACATTAGATCATTACATTCTCAGATATTCCTGAATAAACGCACCAAATATACACGTACCTTCCTATATCTTATATAATATGTTACACTGGTTATATAATTACACAGTTTCTTTGCTAAAC
The DNA here is from genome assembly GCA_947037095.2 of Nycteola revayana. Classification (NCBI taxonomy): domain Eukaryota; kingdom Metazoa; phylum Arthropoda; class Insecta; order Lepidoptera; family Nolidae; genus Nycteola; species Nycteola revayana. Next base: position 9,733,662 of record OX344847.2, read on the forward strand.
AGAGAAGCAAGCGGAATAACTTTACTCCTAGCCCATGACAAGTCATAAAAACACTAGAATAGTGACCATTAACTACCATTATATTTTTCGGAAGCTAATTTAATAAATCATTCTCATTTATCAGGTTTCCAAATGTTCCAATATTAACGTTTTAAAATTCGAAGTTTAATTTTATATTTGGGCATTAGCATTTAAAATAAGTATGTAGGTAGGTAATATATAATATGTTTGGCATGGTTTGTCGTCATAGTTGTAATTTGTGATTTTATGTTTAATACTGATTTTACTTACGGGTTTCGACAACAAAATTTTCAGTAGGTACCTTTCGACAACAAAATTATCATCATACGCCTATATAGGTACCTTCATATTATTATATATATATATATATATATATATATATGTACAATTTACTTAAATTTACAAAAGATTTTTATTTTAAAGGATTTTGGATTATTATATAAATTTAATTAACACTAAATTTATAAATTGAAATAAATAAATTTAGACACTGGCCAGATTTGAACCTGCATCTTAGGTATAGCACCCAATGCCTACAACGTTGGGCCATTCGGGCCTTCTAAGTGGAACAAATGGTGTCTTTGTATCCAGCCAGAGGTCTCAATTTATTAATCTCAATTATTACATTTAGTCTTGGCTGACTTTTTCTGTAAAGTTCTTAAAAAGGAAAAAATAATTCTAACACTGTTTACAATCTTACATATCAGAAATGATTCAGGTTAGCTACATATTTCAAATAATAAAATCAAACTGACTAAATTGTTGCGAATGTAATTTATTGTGTTAAAAATATAAAAAGTATTAATAATTGGAAGATCTTTAAAACATGACATTCATTTTCTATTCGAGATCAAAATACTTAAGACATCATTAATAACATAGTCACAAATGCAATCTCATTAGGTACCTAACTGTATTCCGTCAATATTTAGAGCAGTGATACTGAAATGCAAAGACATCACTATATTCATAGTTACAATAAATATAAATAACTCCTACTCAAATACATATTCATTATATATTTGTATCTGAAAAAATAGGTATAGTCTATCTACTTGCGAATAAATATGTTTTAAAGTCGTATCTGCCTTTGTCAATATGTTAGTGAATGATTTTTTTGAAGATGTAGGCAACTGCGACGACTACCGCAACTGATGCCGCTCCAGCAGCTCCCAAATAAGCCGGTGGTTGGGACATGACTATCATTTTTAGGTGGACGGGTAAATTAGGTATAGTTTTTTTAAACGATTCTCTTTGCTTCACGCGATCGTAGAAGTTTTCTATATGAGGTTTTTTTCCATTAGCCCAGAATCTGTCTTCAAATCCAAGCTCCCAGAGGCGCTGTAGTAGAATTGCCAAACTTATATCGGCTATACTAAAGTGTTCGCAGCATAACCAATGACCTAAAAATAACAAAATAAATAGGTTTAATTTTTTAATAGATATTTAAATTGCAATATAATTCAACCAAATTACACTTATATACCTAGTTGTCAGTAATAAAGATTAGGTATCTATGAAAATTAAGGAAATGTTATAACTGTAGGTAGTTATTCAAACCATGCAAGTAGGTAGCTGATCATGGATTAATCCTTAATTTTAACTAAAGGGTTTTGAATATAATATTAAACCCAGACGTATGGCAATCATAGCTTACAAACAGAGACAAAGAGATAAGTTAGTTAAGAAACATTCCAGTCCAATTTAAATACAAATTAGATATAGATAAAAGTACCTAATAACTAATTTATATTTCAATATAATATGTAAACAAGGAATAGGTAATAAAACCATGGTAATATACTTTAGAACAATAATTATTTAAATTATAATTCCATGTAGAACACAAGTCATATAGGTACCTACCTACTTATTTAAAGATAGTCATATTCATTTTAAAAGCATAAGTGTGAGTATGTTTGTTTATCTTTGATGTAATCCTTCACCTTGACGGCGAGACACATGATAATGACTATGAATCATCATGATTTAAGAAAAGTGAATTTAGTAGGTAAGTATTCCATGGCCAATGAATTCTGAGTACAACAGCATCCTATTACTTATGATAATATATTTAGTTTCCCCAATTCTTTGACGCAACCATGTACCTATATACAGGGTTACAGGTTAAGTTGACCCGTATTCCCGTTACACCTATCCTAAATCTAGTTTTTGAAATATTTCAATATTTTTCAAGTAATGAAGTTAAAAAAAAAAACGATTTTAGATATCTGCTTAGATATGTTTCAATGTGTAAGTCTTATTATTTATATTATTTGATTTTTACATGTAAAATAAGATGCTTTTTGACTTAGATAAGCAATATTGTATGTCAAATGAATAAATAAGTTGTTGTAGACCATTAAAACCTAAAATTAATAAATTTTGAAAGTTTATTTGTCTAGAAAAGGATATTAAAAAAAGGGACCTGTATTGTAGATGAGCTTAAAAATATCTACATTTCATCAGCTATCCAACGATGCATAATAATCTAGGGTTATAATTAAATTTATAGAAAAAACATTTTGGTCCTCACAATACTAGCTTTGAGCGTGTTCAATGGAGTTTATCTCATGAACCATAATAGCTAGGCAATTGAATGTTGAATGGATTCCATACAAAAAATATGTCTTTGTTGTTTTCTTTACCAACATTATACAGTTAATGGTACAAAACCTTCGCACTTGGCTGTAAGTACTACCAAGAATTTCACTGCTTATCCACTGCTATATCAATAAAAAAATGATATATAAAAATTGAAATAATAAATATACTATTTTATACCTTCTTGTTGATTTATCAGCTTTTCTTCAACTTGAGTGAGCACTTGTTCGATGATGTTAATAACTTTGGTATACTCCTCCTCATTGCTAATAATCTCATGTTTTCGGTCTTGAATTTCAGCTTTGTACAACAATATATCTTTAGCTTTTGGATTAGTTTCGGCTAGTTTTCTCAAATTAGTAGAATTGCTCAAATCACCATCTAAATATTATTCAAAATTATTTTATTTTTATTTTCATAGCACCTATTTATATAGAAAATTCTAAAGATGTAAGGACATTGAAGTTTGTAAATATTAGACTTAAAGTGAACTCCGAAAAACACAATATTTAGATTTGTCTGGAATAAAGTCCATTAATGTATAAATATGTTCTCTTATACATTTAATAAATGATACTAATAGTAGAAATAAGTGAAATAGAAGTTGAGTATTTATTACGCACCTCATACTTACTTTTGAGAATTTCACGGACAGGTAAAATAAATGGTAACTTAGGAGTACCACATAAATGTGGTTGGCAAAAAGATCCCACAGTAATTAGACCTGCTGGTAGTGCGTCAAGCAGATCCCGGAATCTATTAATTTCATCCAGCACTTTACTATCAGTTGATACATTTAACAATGAAGGCAATTCTGAAAGAGATATGTTATCAGATAAAACCTAATAGTGATTAGTTAGTTTTTCAATATATTGAACTTAAAAACACCTACTTACCAGAATCCAAGTAGTATTCCATATAATCCAGAATCCTTGTAGAGTCTGGAATTATTTTATCATGTACTTTTAACACGGGAATCTCCCCGCGGGGATTTATATCTAGGAACCAAGATGAGTATTGTTCACCCTTAGTAATATCTATTATTAGTGGTTCAAAATCAACATTTTTCTCGTAAAGGGCCATTAACACCTGAAATTAATTATTGAAATTAATTGCAGCCCTGTTGAACTTTCAAACAAGCTGGACAAAAATAAATATTTATTTATTTACTTGTAATGTGAATTACTGAATACTTGGCAACATGAATTACTTACCTTTTGTGAGTAAAAACTGTAATAATTACAATACAAATAGATATTAGATTTTTTTACAGGCGCTACATTATTATTTACTTTAGGAATAGGTAGCTTTTCGAGATATTTCTGCACATAATGCATTTTGATTGTTTAATGGAAGGGACGCACACAAGACTATATATATATATAAATATATTATAAATAATATCATAGGAACTATTCCATTAAATATTTAACAGAATCTTCAAACTTCTACGCGGTTTTCTCGTACAATTTTAAAGAGTACCAACATTATAATATGAAAATCAGCTGACAGAAAGAAACCGGATATGACGATTCCATCGTCAGAAATATAAGGTACATCGTACACATAGCTAAAATATTGTTATCAGCTAAATATCTAAAACCTAAAATAAATATTTAATGCATTCTTAACTAGAGTTAAATATTATACTAAAAGAGGTTCTCGTTACAGCTTATTACTTGCATCCAACGTAATTACGCCCATTTATGTTATAATTTATAAAAGGGTATTGGCAAAACACGTTCTAAAAAATAAAACACGCTATTATACATAATGGAAATGGATATTATTTAGCATTAATTGAGTTAAGTCATTTTTTTTAATCCTATTACCCAAACTTTTTATTTTGCAAATTTTATTTTTATGTAAATTGAGGATTAAAAAACCAAAACTGTTAGGGATATCAGTCGTATAATAAAAAAGTAAATACAAAAACCAAAAACTTGCGTACCTACCTACCTACTCCATTCTGTGCGTTGTGCATTCTGTTTTTGGATTTATTTGTTTAATAATAATAATGCTGTGTTATACTGTCTGAAATATTGTAATGTTTATCAGTTATGTTCTCGTGGTAGTAAAGTGACGCAGATTATCTTTCCATGTGAAAAATCCTCGCAGCTGAAAATGGAGGTTTCTAATAACACCGACGCCGTCAACCTTGGGGTTGGTGAAGTAGAGGCAGAAATTGGCGATGAGCTAAAGCAATTAGAGGAAATAGATTTCAACACGCGAAGTGAAGTATCTAGCTCGTCTTCGAGTGAATCGAGTTCACCGAGCATTAGCTCAGTTAGCAGCAAGTCTAAACAGAGACGCTCTAAACGTAAACGAACCAAATCGGCCAGCCATTCCCCTGTGCAAAACAAACGACGATGTGTTGTTAACAGCAATACTAAAATCAAAGCATATGATTACATGACAAAACTGAACTACTTGTTCAGAGATACAAGGTTCTTTCTTATCAAATCAAACAACGCGGAAAATATTACATTGTCTAAAGCTAAAGGCGTGTGGTCTACGCTGCCGCAGAACGAAGCCAATCTCAATCAAGCCTACAGAGAGTCCAGGAATGTTTTATTAATATTCTCTGTGAAGGAAAGTGGCAAATTTGCCGGGTTTGCGCGTCTCGGGAGTGAGTCCCGTCGCGATGTACCTGCAATATCTTGGGTTCTGCCGCCAGGGTTGTCTGCTAAAGTTTTGGATGGAGTTTTTAAAGTAGATTGGATTTGTCGTAAGGAATTGCCTTTCAGTAGCACTCTCCATTTGTACAACCCTTGGAATGAAGGAAAACCTGTGAAAATTGGCAGAGATGGCCAGGAAATAGAACCAAAAGTTGCTGAAGAGCTATGTAGACTTTTTCCAGAAGATGAAGGTATTGAGATGACTCCGATTCTTAGAAAATCTAAAGAAGCTTCAAAGAAAGGTTATATGAAAAGTGGTGGTAATTATAGAACATACAGAGCACCATTGTCTACGAGAGGATCTAACTACAGAAGCAGAGTGAACACATCCACCAGAAGTAGGAGAAAAATATTTATGCCTCCTAGAAGTAGAATTTCATCGGGTTCCTACAAGAGAAGGTCTCCTTCTCCATTTATGAGAGATCGTCTCCCAGCTTGGTTTGGACGCCCCCGTGAGACCTACAGCAGTAGTAGCTCTGCTGCGGCTGAAGCATATGTTGCTGAATACATGAGGTCCATGCACCATCAGTTGCCACCATTACCTTATGTTCCACCTCCTGGATTTAGTGGTGCTCTCTCAACATATGATGGAATACCTCCACCACCACCGCCACCTCCGCCGCGATATTATGACCTGGCAGATTATTCTAGGTCAATGTTAGTGTACGACAAACGGTCCTATGAACGTTCCGTTGATGAATTTCTGTGGCGTACATCTGATCGCCCTCATGCCCGTAGTCGTGAACGTGAATCACATAGATCATACCGTGACCGACGATGAACCTATGTACAACTCTAATGTAATGATTATCTGATGATTGCTAATAAAAAAAATTGTGTTTGAACTTTGAACTTTATTGAATAAAATAAATCTTAGTGTTGTGGTGATGAACTTTGATGATTAAATTTGAACTTTATTAGTTTGAATTTGGACTATATTAGGTTAATGTCATGGGACTATAATTATATGAATAGGTACTTTCAGTGACGATCCAATTCTCAGAAGACATCGCTGTAGAGGGTATCTAAGTAAAAGAATGATATTAGTGTAATTTTTCATCAATTGCTATGAATAATTTTTTGAGGAAGTGAAACTGTTACATTAACCAAGTTATGAACATTGATGGTGATATACGTATACATTTTGATGTTTAGGCTCACTCATCAAAATTTAAGATTTTGATAGGTTATATAGTATTTTTGTACAATTTGAAATGGTTACGTAAAAAATCTGTGATATATTTCCACCTATTTTATCTGTTAATTATAATTATTATGCCTTTTGGCTAATACATATCAACCAAAGAATATGACCCAAAAATGCATTTTTAATATTATAAGTTTTTGTTACAGGCTTGTATGAAGCTGCTATTAGAACCCTTGAATTTATATTTTTTTGATTGTGCCCTTTATAATATTCCTTATTATGGATGGAGGGTACATACCCTCCATCCATAATAAGGAATCCATCCATCCATAACCTTTGTTAAAAAATATGTTTTTCATCTATGGAGAATAGGGATTTGCATCTGTGTTTCTATGTTCATTTGTCAAAGTCATTAATTATATACAAAAAAAATATTGTTTTGGAGTACAAAAGTAGATTTTCGCCAATTATGGCAATGTTTATGTTATTCTTTCAAGATGTTACTCAATATTGACAACTTATTTGATGATTCTATCTTTGACTTATGACAAATAAACATTTGATAGATTTTGTGACAAGATTATGTCTCTAATATATCCCTCAACTTTGAAGCGTATTAAAATTTTGCCATTTGATAATATATCAATTTCACTTAAATTTATAAGTACATACTTTCTTTTAAGCTATGCTTTTCAATTCTATGGTTTTTTTTTTCAATAATTTTTTTTTGTCCATATTATTGTTTTTTAGTATTTTTAACTATTCGTTGGATGTAACCAGGTTTTAGTTTACAATGGCAATACAAAAAAATATAAGGGACTATAAAAATGCCAGATAACTTCATATTGTCATTTGTTTTTTTTTTCATTGGCTCTCTTTGTATGAAATGTTCTGTGCTACAAAGCAATAATTCTTCTCATTTTAATTAATATCGAAAATTTGTTAGGTTCTGTGTTAATGCCTTGAGCACACCGGATGCGTATGCGTAGACGTAAGCGTAGACGTGCACGTACCACTGAGTTGTAATGTATGGAACCGTATGAGACAGGTCACACCGCTTGCGTAACGTAGACGTGCGCGTAGACTTAATGCGTAGCCCTACGCAATGCAGCTCCCATGGCACAAACTGACTGCGTGACTTACGCCGTACCTGACGCAGAGCAGAACGGCAACGTTGCATGATGACGTTGTATTCAATGGCGCGCCTTATTAGACGTCACACCGAACAATTTTGTACACGCACGTACCTTTGCTGTGCGTAGCCCTACGCACGTTACTTGCAGTCAGCTGTATATTTTTACAGATATACTGGCACGTAGGAATAGAGATAAGAAAGAAAAACTTATTGAAATTGTGCGTATTTATGAATGTATTTACAATCCAAAAAGTAAATTCTACAAAAATACAGCGTATAAATATATATATTCCGCAGGATTATTCTGGCACAATAGTATTAATATTGCTTCTTCCTCGTCATGTCAGACATCGTGCACAACACATCCTTGGATAACAGAATAAAATATGGCTGCCGCAGCCGAGTACGCAATAGGCCGTGTGCGTTTGCGTACTCAGCTCGGATGCGTAAGCGTATGCGTAACCCGGTGTAACATCGGGTAACGCCGTAACTACGCGCGTGACTGCGACGTGATTACGCCGTAGTCACGCATACGCATTCGGTGTGCTCGAGCCTTAAATCTTTTTTATAATTTTGTGTTTGTTATGGGCTTCCATCTTTCTTACTTTTAGTTAATATTGTTTTCCTTTCTGGCGGGTTTGTCTAAAAAGTCCAGACACTTGTTTTGAACCTTCCATCAATCTAATTCAGACCAATCCCAGATTACCCAACCAGTGTAATACAATTATTTTATTCTCCCCAATAATCTACTAAAGTAACCCTGATCCTGTTCAGGTCATCAGTCCATCTGGATGGAACCTTTTTTCCAACTACGCCTCTATTCCGATAGTAAAATCTCTAAAAAGGGTGAATGCTTCTATGCTTCTTCGAACTCCGTAATTGGGGACATTTGGAACTGTGTGACATCCGGAACCGGGCGATGCCCCTGTACAATGCCACGCGCCTACGCAGTCTCGACTCTTGGACCATTGTTGCAACTGCAGCTTATACTACCTATGTAGATCTTCGTCAATGTATTTATAGTTCTCTGAGAAATTAATTCGTAATAAATTTAATTGAAATTGTAATTCGCTAAGAAATACGCGCCTTCGATGTTAAACAGTCAAATGGTCTTAAAGTGGTCACGGTTTTGACTGACGTCTTTGATTTTAACTGTCAAACAATTTCTATGATGTTCACGTCCGTTATAGCTGAAGGCAGGTTCAGGTATCTTTCACGCAGCCACGATAACTTTTTAACCAACTTCAAAACAGGAGGTTCTTAATTTGACTGTTATGTTTGGTGTTCTATGCATTTTATAATATCCAACCGTAACATCTGCTACCTTTTGTAAAGATACCTCTTTGTGGAACCTTCGGTCTCGGCTAATATGTCCTAAAGGACTTTATAATAAAGGTTCCTAGAAACTCGTGTTATAAATGAATGAGCGAGGCCGTCACGGAGCGGACGCAGCAAATTATCTTTCTATCTTTCTGTTTTGTATGGTCTGATGTCAGTGTTATATATTTTAAAACATCTTGTAAAAATATAGGTACCTTTTAAGTTAAAAGTTTTAAAATTATTAACGTTCTTTTCTCAGTGTTTTAATGGCAATAAATCTTCGGCAATACCGTTCAGATTCGATTGAATACTACATAAAATTGACGCGCTAGCTTCTATAGGTATATTTTCTAAATAAAGGTTGTTAGTTTCTTTATTTTTTATTGTTATCTCTCAACCATGCCACTCATACAGTCATTTTCAAATAAGTAGCGACCTCAGGTTCTTTGAAAATGTATTACATATTTTGAAAACTGAAATGAAATGACAAAAAAAGGAACTAATGAAATAATAAAGGTCATATACGTGTATAATATATTTTTTTACATTATTTTTTAAAGAAACACTTTTATTTGAATAAAACTTAATGTACTATCTTTATATTTTGCATTTATCAATTCACACTAAGAAACATGGAAAAATTATGAAATAATTTCTAAATATTTTTTATTATATTAATAAACTAGAATGAATACAATATGTGGGAGTAAAAGCGACTATAGCAATGCAACAACAAATGATTATGGCATAGCATGGATTAAACTTATTTAATTTCATTTGTAAGGATTGGAATTGGTTATTTGTAAGACCAAATGATAGGAGCAAACGACTGCTAGCTCGCCCTGAAAACCCAACTCTGAATAATGAACCCATATGAGATCTGGCGATTTTACTCGCGTATAAAATCACTACTTTAATCAATAATGTTCTTGTGTGGCTGTCTTAATATTTTTATTTGCTAAATTTTCATGCTGAAACAACTGAATGTGTCTACTTCATTTGTAGTTTTTATCATAATGGGCACACAAATAATCTAAAACGCCCGAGATATTTTGTAGCTACATAGGCTTATCCACGTCTAGGTAGCTACATTACATCTCAGGCTACTATCTTCTGAAGCACCGTGCAAATGTAAAGTATTGTAAGGCTGACCCCACATTAGGCGTGCGCAATCCACGCGGAAGCGCGGGCGAAACGCGCGCGCTGCTTGAGCGTCGCTTTTTGCTGCCCTGCGGTGTGTGTGGAGAGTGCACGCGGTGCCTTATATAATTATGAATAACTTAGGAATTAATGTTCGCAAAATCAATATGACGTAGGTATTAACCAATAAGAATAGCCATGTTTGGTCAAATATAAAGTGCAAACATTTCCCTTTGAGTGCCAATCCACCGTAAAGCTTGGTTATGAAATATCATTGCATTAAATACCTACTGTGACTCTTAAGAATCGCGTGTCTTAAATGTACTACTACCTACTGGACCTTAATGTCGTTTATCTAATTTGGCGCGCTTTCTAACATGCTTATCTCGCTCTACGTAGTGATTTGCACGGCGTAAGCCGTCTCTCTTCATTCTTTAAAACTTTAAAATCCGAACTACAAATTAAACCCCACCCTAACGTATCCCGAACGACCTCTGAATTAGGACAACTCAGGGGAAAGACGTAACGCAACCCTAATTATATAGAGGTATAATGACTACTCTCAAACAATACCAGTAGAAGAAAACAGTTTGTTTTTGAGAAATCTGTGTTTTCGTCCATCAAAACGTGATGTCTCGGGCTCTATTGGCCTTGTGTATATTTTTTTATTCTTTTAAATTTGATCGAGCTGTTGGTAAGTATCCAGTTATTAGTGAGTTTATCTGAAATTGTGTCCATATAATCATGTGAAAATACAAATTAAAAACAAGAATGTGAAAGTAAAATCTACTCAACCTGCTGTCCATGTTCCTTTTAAATTACATAATCCGGGTCCGGCCATAAAAGCGAAACCCAAAATAAAGATGCTAGGTACTCACTAGAATAATATGAACGGTTCATATAAACTAAGCAATATATTCGCAATTAGAGCATTTAGTTTCCTAACTAATCCCCAACTGACCAATAGTACAAATCAAAATGAATTAAGCGAAGACCCCATAAATAATTAGAGATTATCTAAAAGTGGATGATCGTTTTCTTATAACAGGGATCTGTGAAAGTTTAGTACTATTATGTAACAGGACACGGGAGGCATGGATGTTGTAAGTAGGTAGCGCAGGCGCGAGGCGAAGGCGGCGGCGCGCGGGGCAAGCTCGGCAGTCGGCGTCCGGCGTCTGGAGGTGCTTCGCGCTTCGCGCCGCGCCCCACACCACCGTGCGCGTGGCTCGGGGCGTGGCGCTTACGTAAACACGCGTGGCACACAGCTCGTGTCGCGGGCGGCGCGGCGCCGCGCCACTGTCCGTCCTAGAACGACCCCATGTTGGGCCGCGCCGCCTATTGAGTTTATGTGGATAGTTGCACGCACCCTGTCGTGCGGCCGCCGCTGCCACACTCACCACCGCCGATTATCGCGCTTATAGGTCTGTACTATGTTCACATAAAATTAAAAATCTATCTACTTACTAAGACTTGCGTTAAAATTGATTTTCACATTTAAGTTATAAATTATTATTAAAGCGATGTTTGTTCAGCTACTCAACTACGTAATGGGTTCGTAATGTAGAGCCGATTATTATTGGCAGGACAACTACTTAATACATGTTATGCAAAAATCTATCGACTGTATCAACATAATTACAAATACAATTTCCCTACTACAAGCAATCATAACATACCTTCTATTTGATACAAATATTTACAGTATAATCAATAATAACTCACTTAAATATGTTCATAAATTAACATGGTTAGTAGGAGCTAACCATGTAAAAAACAAATCAACCTCAAGCTACGATGTCCTGCTGATGTAAATAATATGTTGTAGGTACCTATCTACTTAGTAGGTGTAGGTATCCAATATACAATATAATTGAACTACATTATAAATAAAACGAATACAATTAATAAGTACAAATATATATATAATAGAGCCTCTATTACTAATTACTACTATCGCTTAATAAATATTCGTCGCCAAAGCTACTCGTAGATTAATAACGCTATAATTTTCCGAGATAACGTTGGTGTCATCTTCTATACTATATATATAGATATCTATGTAGTATAGTAGTACTGACAATTAGGTTATTTATTGCTGTAAACAAAATTATTTACTGTGTAAAGTGCTATGTATTTTTAATAATTATTACTTACGTACATATAACAACACTTTTTCATAAATATTTACCGTATAAAAATTTAAGTAAGCATCCGTTGCGTATAAAAGTTTAACTCATGATACCAAAAGTAAATAAGAACCTACCTAGTAGATTACTTAATTACCATTATATTTATTCAACTATTCACGTTGTTCTGTGATTTGTTTTTTCTTGTGTAATATTTCTAATAAATGTAATACGGTCAACCATATCTAAATAATATACCTAGATAATAAAGACGATTAAATAGACTCTTAGGATTTTTTTAACTAAAAAGAAACACTAAGTTTTTAATATCTTCTTTATCTGGGAAAGCATACCTACCTATATTTTTGTTTAGATACGTACGTAGGTTGGTAGGTAAGCAGTTATATTGTGATCATGGAGTCACAACATTTGCTGTCAGTGTTAGTAGGCACGCCCTTGTATTAGTAGCAAGTTGAGCATCGCAAATACGGTGGAACACCGTGTTAGTTTACGGCAGAAGTGCTGACTTTACACTATTACAAACAAAAAGTATAAATTTACACACAGCAGTGGCGTAGCCAGACAGGGGCGAGGATACTCGCACTTGGTGTTTAGATCGTGGCATAATACCAACAAGATCTTCTTATAAAATGTTAATTCTGAAATTATGATGTACCTATATTTTATAACGACAGCTGATTAACATGTTAACAAGCAATTGTTTAAGTGTAGGTACATAGGTGGAGTTATTTTTGTTAGGTGTCATGGTTTCACGTCTATACCACTGAACGGATTTTAATGAAATTTGGCACTGGGATAGACTCGATCTTGGGAAAGGACATCGGCTACTGTTTACCACGGAATAAAACCTGCTTAGTAACGATTACCTACCTACTAAAATGTTTGGTTGGGTTTTTATGTTTTACTAGCTTCCCGCGCGCTGTTTCACTTCGTAGCTGCGTCCCCGTGGGACCTTCATAATAAAATATAACCTTCTTTGACAAATCCTTCTGCTTTAGAAGTATAGATTGCGTGTAATTATAATTATTAACTTAAACCCTACATTGTTACTATGTCTCGCATGATTATATGGCCAATAATATGGATTATATGGCTTAAGAAGGTAGATACTATCTGAATATTTAATTCTTAGGTTGACTCCACATTACATACACGGTATCTACATTATAACGTTTTCTTAAAGCGCGCGGTTTGAGTGATCCACTTTATTGACCATAATTATCGCTTTCATCTTAGGTTTACCTAATATTTTATTACGACTGAAGAAAGATTCATACGATCCACATACACACATCATCGTATCAGGGGCCGCCCATGCCACTTATCTTTTATTAAATTTCGTGGCATACATGCTACCCTATCCTTTAACCCATTAATAGTGGTGTTCAAATTGAATTTAACGTCTTTCATTTAAAATCCAATAACCGAACATTTTCTCTTCGTAAAAGGAGAGAAAGTTGAGATAATTATTAAAAGGAATAAATGTTTCATAACTCGCATCTAAACATTCTTAAGTAACTCAAGAGAAATATAGATAGAACAAAAAAAACATTTTAATCATTTTCAAGCTAATACCTACTTGGCAGTCGTGATCTGAGAAACAAATAGTAGTAGCTAGATACCTAATACATGTAAAATTGCTGATCTACTTAAGTATTTCAAATTTAGGTAATAATCAATTATCAAAAATCCCTAGTTTTCGTCACGAAAATCGATCCAGTAACGTCTCATTCTTGAGGGAAATTATTTCTTACCAGCCTTTCTAATTTAAATTTTAGATCGATACTAAAGATAATAGGCAGATCCAACATTGAGTATTATTGTTAGTAAAATACCTACCTAGTTATGAAAGCGGGGGTCGACGACCAAATGACATAGAAGCAACATAGTAGTACTTATATGTAACGACTTTAGATATTGCTTTGATAAAGTATGGACAATGGATGGTACTATTTACTTACTTCAAAGTGCTGACACTTTAATACAAATAAATTAAATTGTTTGTACAGCAATCAATTCTTCTATTCAAATGTTACCTTTAGCTTGTAAATAATTTAATCGATTTGGATGAAAAGTGAAATTTGGTTGTTAAGTATTTATAAGTTGTTATTTAGTTATTTGAATTATTTATTATTTCAAATTTCAAATGCCTATAGTAAGGCATTTTGACTGAAGCTGAAAGTATAAATGCCTATAATTATTATTAAACATCAGTCTGTGTAATGTAACGCGCTAAATTCTAGGAGTAGGTTCAAGTTGGGTTTAAAAAAAAGCATTTGATATCTCTTTTGTGAAATACAACGTGGATTCACGTAAATTTTACGAATTGGATATTACAACTAAGTATTAGATCCTTTTTGTAGCGGAGAACCCTACGCATGGCTCTATATTATATCGACACTCTTCATTACTTTTAGTAATGTAAATAAAAAAATGTGTAGGTACAAACCTAACCCAAACCTAATGTTGTGATCGTAACTGAACACAACTAAAAATAATCGTCAAATCGGTCAAGACATTTTATTTCAATCAATCAACTCGCTGCATTGGCATCAATTTACTTGATTTTCTTTAAGGCTAGCAATTTACTTTGAGGGAGATTCGAGTTTTGTTCCAATACGCTACTCTAAAAAAAGACAACAAGAGTTTTAGAGTTTATTTTATGTTAAGCCACGGATACACTAGGGGAAAATGTCCTGCGAAACGTATCGACAGCGACGTCGGGTGATGTGTTTCGACATTGGCGGACTTCGTTCGACATTAGGTACTCGAGTCGTCACTTAAGGCATAATCTGATGTCGCCAAATACGTCCACCGAAAATGCCCCGCATGTCGCTTGTTAAGTTAAGATTTTATATCAATTCATCCTCAAAACTTTCCTATAGTAGCTGGCCTTGATCACAGATTCATTTTATGAAACCTATCGTTGTTTAATAAAAAACATTTATTTATCAGACACCAATGATTTGTGGGGATGGCGTTGAAATGATAATGATTTGTTTTGTTATGCGATAACATTTTATCGTTTCTTTTGGTTTATTGTGACCCCCTTTCAAAATATTTGGATACGACCGCGCCTAGCCTTGGTTATAATCGTTAATACCTAGGTACGTGCCATTGAGCCAACACTGTTTTGAAAACTTTTTCGATGGTTATGATTCGATGCTCAATACAGTCTAACACTTTTATTAAGTAAATAGATCCCAATCTCAAGCGTTACAGACTGTAGGTACATAAACTGAACCGATTTTGATGATCCTTAGGTAGATATTAATAGATCCTTAAACGCGAAAATTTGTGAGGATGATTATTAATCTCTATTGATGCATTTTAATGAAACTGTACAATAATATAGCTCATACATCATACTAACACATAGGCATAATATTTAATTTACAAGTTATCTCGTGAACGGGAGCTACGCGTGTGAAACCGCGCGCGGGAATCTAGTTTAGTAGGTATATAGGTAGACTGTCGAATGAAAAGCTGCCCAAAGTTACTAGGTATTCCAAGCGAATGTATTCCAGGCAAAATCTCGCTATAACAATGATACGCATAATAAGTGCCCCTTCCACGAATTCTGCTAAAATAATAAAGTAGATAGTAATCATCGGTATAGAGCCGAATGACAATTAATAAAAAAATGAGTGACATCTTTAAGAGATGAGATTGAGAGAGATTCTTTTCGATTTGTCATTTACTAATAGTGTTTAGTAGGTTTATTTTATCTTTTGTAAAGTATGCCTACACAAAGGATACGATAAGGTATGTATACGACTCAAAAACAATCTATTTGATCGAACCATTCTGTATACAAAGGCTGTGACACTTGGCGGATACACGAATTGCTCGCTTAATAGATACCTACTTATCGGTAGTGCGAATTTAGTAGGTAGCTTTACGGTGCTGTTAAACTTTATATTAGGTACCTTCGTTGTTAGTTTAGGATGCCTACAACTGGGTAATCTAGGGTAATGTTGAGATATTTAACTCGGTAGGAAGCTTTTAAGTAAACACAGCTCGTATCTCGCGTACTTTTCACACATTGTGGGTCGTTTGATATGATATGTGGTTTTATTATTAAATAAACTACCTAATCTACTAAATTGAAACTAGGAATATAGTTAGGCTTAGTCCCGGAGAACCATTTTTTATGTGGGAAATGAGGAAGGCTAGTACCTAGGCTAGCGCCCAGGGCCCCGTGGATATAATACTATATATGTTACGGCTAATAGCCGAAGTGCGGCTACACCTAGGTTTAGCCGGCTACAACTAGGTGCAGCCGACCACATGCGGTTAAACTTAGATGTACCTATCCTACTTATCTTCGGTTAGAACTAGGTTTTAATTAAATAAACAATACCTATGCACGACACAAAAATATGTTGGGGTGGTTAAAAAAAAAAAAAATAACCTAAACCAATGGAGTTGAACAAAGACTTATTGCCGACCACATGCGGCTAGGTAAGTTGTAGCCGGCTAAAACTAGGTGTAGCCGCACTTCGGCTATTAGCCGTAACATATATACAAAAAAGTTTAAACGATACGTATGTCAAAGATAAATTATGTTAAAAGGCTTATTATAAAATTTCTGATTATGTCAATGACAAAACTGCTTGGGATTGAGATGTTCTGAAACAATACTTCTTTATTAATGATTGTAAAATAATAATAAAAAAAAAGGATTCCTCTGAATTTCTTGCCAGTTCTCAGAGTTGCCACGTCCAGAACTGGTGGTAGAAAAAGAAAGGGACGCATCATAAGAAAATGATTTAAAATATTTTATATTTTTTAAATTTGTCTATATGAATAAACAATTTTTGGTTTTTGACTTATGAGGTTTTTTTTTTGTAGTGAAAAGCGTACCTAACGTTGTGTAACACGCTGTGTATATTTATGATGTAGGGTCAACTCATCTAATTCTGTGACAAAACAGAATGTGGAAAAAAAAACAGGTTAAACTTTATAAATTTTATTTTTATTTTTAATAGGAACACTAATCAGTCTTCTATTTATCATATGAGCAAGTGTAATCTTAACATATATGAATTAACTCAGCGTAAAATGAGCTTAATCAAACCGCGATGACTTGTCTAATTCTGCGACAAACACCATAATTCGGTGATAGTACTTCTCTAATTCTGTTATAACCGAATTAAGTGAGTAATTTAATATTTTTAAACACAAAAGTAACAAAAAATAAAATTAATTAAAAATATAAACATATTGAACTTAATAATTATGTATTTATTAATCAACAAGAAACTATCAAAAGTGGGGAAAAATAAAAAAACAATATTGGACTTTATAATTGTTTTTTACTCTTCACCACTGGACTCGTCAATACTACAACCATCACACATAAAAATTTCTTGGTTGTCATTTATAATTTGACTTTGGCAATGGGTATGATAAGGATTAGTACAGAACGAGCATGTTATCCAGTCGGCTCCATTTTGTAACTTAACATCTTGTGAGTATAACCCATTGCACGTACTGCAAATCCAATCATCATTCGAGATGGAAGATTTTGATCCCCTTGATGATTGAGAAGATTGTTTGACATTTTCATTTGTTTGTCTTCGTGATTTTGGTTTATTAATGTGCTGAAGGGATAACTGCCGCCGTTTATCTTCTTTTTTGACATGTCTTACAGATACGGTTGCAGATGATGTTGTGGCAACCGGTGTTAAACACTGAGCTTTGGGAACGATTCTCTTTTTTTGTGTTTTGGTATTCGGTTTCCACTTTGGTAGTGTTAATATGTCATGTATAATTATTTTATTTTTGTTTTGAAGTCTTGATACGTCTTCGGTGGTTAAAATGTTTTGTTCAGTATTGGTAATTGGTTCTAACTCGCATTCCATTTGTAAAACAGGAGGCTCATCATTCTGTGTTTGAGATTTTTCAAGAAGACTAGTACTTGAGATCGAAGGTTCGTCATTTTCATTGACTTCTCCGTCACACAGAGGGTCATTATGTATTCCAGAGTGAGGAATTTCATCATCGTAGTCAATACCGATAGTTATTTCTTCCATTGACTCTTGTCCAGTAATTACAGGTTGATCGGATAACATGGAAGGTGCAATAGCGTCTGGGCATACAGCATTTTTATTTAATGGATAGATTCCAGCTTTACTAAATCCTGCTCGAATATTGGTTGGTGTGAAACATTTTTCATAGACCGGTGTTAGAAATTTGTGGAAATCATATCTTGTGGGTACTAAGCTGGGATGTTGTATTTTATAATTTTGTAACTCTGCTCTCCATGCCGCTTTAAGTGGCCGAAACACTCCCACATCCAGTGGTTGTAAAATATGGCTGGTGTGAGCAGGCATTGTAAACAATATTATCTGGTGGGATTTAGCATACTCAAGCACTTTTGGACTTATATGACTTGCATGTGAATCCATAATTAAAAATACGGGTCTTGCTGAAGGAATATTTTGATCGAAAAACTTAAGCCATTCAAAGAATAAATCTGCATTTATCCAGCCCTTTGGTGACAGTCGGGTTAAACTGTTTGGCAGAGAACCATTCGATAGTTCCGGAATATTTCTTACTCCTTTGAAAATCACTAAAGGGGGAATAAAATTCCCAGCTGCATTAACACAAGCTAGCACGGTGGTTGTAGTGCCTTTTTCAGCATACGTTCTATTGTAAACGTATTTTTTGCCTACTTTAGTTACAATCTTAGAAGGTTTGTTGACATACATAAGACCTGTTTCGTCACAATTCCAAATCCTCTCTGGACAATTCATCAAGTTATGTGCAACTACGGAGAAGAAAGACTATAAGAAACTCCGAGATCATTCTTTTTGTCATCTTTTAAATTCTTTGATTAATAATTTTATACATTGTTTAAACATTTTTAGTATCTAGGTTAGTGATCCCCATACATCGATATGTAGGCACTCATACCAGGAAAGTGTGAAAAAAAACAATGATAATTTCAAGTAGGTATCGAGTACAGGGAGCGCTCCCCCAGATTTACATATATAGAAACATGCCTACAATCTGATCAGTTGTCTTGCGTATATTTTAAGAATTCGAAATTTATAAAGTACATAGCATTGACTTAATTTGATTGCCAATTCGGTGATAGCTAAAGGATGCCAGCCTGCCGCAATGAGACCGATGGATTCATCCGCCAAACATCTCCATCATCCATATTATTATATTCTTTAATATTATAGTAGCCACGAGTCATAAGGACCTTTTTCACATACTTTTTGAATCTATGGTTGGCAAAGCTGTCACAATTAAAGGAAGTTTATTATAGAATCTAATACAATTTCCAAGAAATGATTTACTTGTCTTATTTACTCTATAAAAAGGTGTAATGATCTTATCTTTGTTCCTAGTGTTAAAATTATGTACGTCCTTCTTTTTGCTGAATTTATTTATGTTTTTACGGGCGTAAACTATATTTTGGTATATGTATTCGTATTGTATTCGTTTTTGGTATATGTATTTATTATGTATTGTTGTCGATAAGCGTTATCGATAGTGTTTTTAGTTTTGTCATTATGTGTGTTAGTGATAAAAATGGTATATTAGTAGGTATTGATAAAATTGGTGCCAACAGGCAAACTATTATTTTGAATAAGTTCTGCCGTTTTGGTACAAAATAAAGGAGTCGCCATTGTGTCACTAAAAAAGTTCAGAGAGCAAATGCGCAAAAACAAATTTCTCTTTGATATTTGTACTAAATTAGCATTGCACTAAGTTGGGATGCCCCAAATCACGAGCTAGCTTCGCTCGCTCTTGCATCCTAAATTCTCCTGATGCTTTCGCCTTCGACATCGTTTTTACGACAAACGGTGGTACACTCCAACCCAGGATTCCAACTTCCAACTTTTAGATGAGTTGGGTTGTTAGATAGAAGTCATGTTCGGCTTTAGTCATGTTCTACCCTTGGTCATGAATTTGTAAAGTTCACTTTTTGTCATATTCTGATTTAGTCATGTTCTGATTTCGTCATGTTCTGCTTTCGTCATATTCTGCTTTCGTTATATTCAGCTTTCGTCATGTTCTGCTTTCGTCATGTTTTGCTTTTGTCATATTGCGATTAAGTCATGTTCTTCCAGTTCAGTCTGGGTCGATGCCGCGCTGCTATTAAGCTACTTGTACAGTATACCTAATAAGAAACCGGCAACGCATTGGCGAACTAAATGGTGTCGTTGATGTCCATGGACATCGGTGATCACTTAGCATCACGTGAACCGACGGTCAGGTTACACCCTGTTCCATAAAAAAAATCAAAATACAACCAGTAATCTTATAATTTATGTTTATATAATTAATAGTTCTCCAAAATTTACATTCACTTGAATATAAAGAATTGTAATAATATTTTTTTTATTTTTTTTTAAGGGTACTATGTAGTTTATTAAATAATTAAGGTGTATGTCATTCTATTACAAAACTTAAAAGTTCATAATTATATACAAAACTAAAAGTAGCTAATTATACGAAAACAAAAAAAAAAAACAATTATTTATCACCCTTGGGCGTCAAAAAATTCCTCCGCACCGTTGCCCCCGGACATAGTGCCCAGAAGGCTTGCAGCATTGCCTCGTTGTATGGCGATGCTTATTTTTTGCGCAAAGAATAAGCCCGCCCTCTGGTCCCGAGTGTCGTCAACCAGGCGTTTTGACAATTCCCGGAAGACTACTCGTGCTCTCGGACCCCATGGCCCAAAAGTTTCAACACCAAACGGCTCGAACACGTAATCCCTTTCAAGGTCCACGTATTTGAGCCGCTTGGAAGATGAGACGGAGCAAGGGTGTCAACGCATGTTGCATCCCACACCAAACACCTTCCCATCCTCCAAGGCAACAAAGTCACCCCGTCAGGTCTCTTGCCATCGTCACGCGCCAAACCATTTGGTTCTAACCTGGCTGGCACGCCGGCGGCGGCAAGAGCCCGACGTATTAAGTCATTGATGGTTGCGTGGCGCGGTATCCAGCCAGCGCTTCTGCAGCACGATAGGCCATGATGTCCGAGTCGGCTGACGATTATAATAATTATATAATAATAATTATAATGATTATATAATATAGTTATATAATAATAAGTTATATTCAATTCTTTACTTATATAATAATTTTAATATAATTATTGTTTATTATTTATTATAATTATTACTATTATATAGTAATTATAATTATTATAATATTTATTACAATTCTTTATATTCAAGTGAATGTAAATTTTGGAGAACTATTAATTATATGAATAAAACATAAATTATAAGATTACTGGTTGTGTTTTGATTAATATACTACTTTTTTATATATTATATAATTATATTATAAACTGATATTTATAATTATTATAATTAGATATAATTATTATATTATAATTATTATTATAATAATTATACAATCCTAAAGAAGTGTGACACATGACATTAATAAAAGACAAGTAATAAGAAATAGAAAAAGATTTTCAAAGTCTGCCATTGTGAAGACTATTGGTGCATTGTTAGTAAAAAAGGTTTTAATACTTGTCACTAATGAAAATCACTTATTAAAATATAGCAATTATTGACTAAACATGAACATGACTAAAGAATAACATGACCAAATTGAAACATGACTAAAACATAATATGACTTACGCAAACTGTAATTATGGCTATACATGAACATGACTAAACCAAAACATGACCAAATAAGATTATGACCAAGGGTAGAACATAACTAAAGCCGAACATGACTTCCATCTAACAACCCAACTGCACGGACAGAATAATTCTACTATAGTCATATTATATAATATTTTCTCAACTGTGGGTAGGTTTATGATTAAGAATGATTGTACTATTACTTGGGCCGTGTTTTGGTTTGGGCCGGGTTAATCGACAAAATATAAAGATCGATTTCAATAACGGTAGGTATGAAATAAACTGACAAGTATTGGGACGTAGGTATACCTACTTTATTAATAACTAGCTTCCCACGCGCGGTTTCACCCGCGTAAGTCCCGTTCCCGTGGGAACTTCATAATTAAATATAACTTATATCATCCGGGGATAGTGTAGCTTTGCAACGGTGAAAGAATGTTTCAAATCGGTCCAGAAGTTTCGGAGCCTATTCAATACAAACAAACAAACAAACAATCAAATCTTTCCTCTTTATCATATTAGTATAGACTAGCTTCCTACGCACGGTATGACCAGCTTAGCTACAGCTCCAGCTATGCTCGTCAAGCCGAACTTCATAATTAATTAGGCTATGTTACTCAGGTATAATGTACCTATCATTGAAATGAAGTAAAGCGGTGGTAGCCCAATGGCTAGGCCGTCGGACTTGCAATAATGTGGTCGCCAGTTCGATCCCCACCCGCATTGCATTACTTTTAGCATAGTACCTACAACTACAAGGGGTAAAGAAAAGTACTTGTAGTGAGCAAAACGGTTAGTATATCTTTTTATTTAAAAACATGTATTATTGAAATCCCTCCAGCAGTTTTTACGTTTATTCATATGATACATCATACATACAAAAATAAATAATAAAAATCTTCCTTCTTTATAATACCTATAACTAGCTTCTCGCGCGCGGTTTCACCCGTGTAACTCCCGTTCCCGTGGAAACTTCATAATTAAATATAGCCTATATTAATCAGTGATAATGTAGCATTCAAATGGTGAAAGAATTTTTAATATCGGTCCAATACTTATTGACCCAATTCGTTACAAACATACTTACATACAAATCTTTCCTCTTTATAATAGTAAGTATAGATAGATAGTATATAGATAGATAGATAGTTTAGTATAAATAGCAATATTATAGTTAACTAGTGGCAGTTTTACGAGTAGCTTTTTGCTGCGTTCATCCACCAGAGATGGCATGTTTGTTATAAATCTATAAAATTGCTCAAACCAATACCTAAATTAAGCTTAGTTACAAAACAAAAATATATGCTTATTTAAAGTGAACGTTTCCAAGTTTCTATATATCTTTAGCATAACACTGCTGAACATGGACCTCCTCCCGTGGGAGGGTATTTGCCATAGTCACTACGCTTGGCAGGCGGGTTGGTGACCGCAGTATCATGTTGTACCACACAAGGAAACGTTGCTGCGCTTTCTTTGCTATACGATTATTATTATGAATGATGTTATAATAATCGGGACTAATGGCTTAACTTGCTTTCATAGGCACAGAGGGTAGTCCCTCAACCAACCAGACCCAGAAAGAAATCTTATAATTTACACAAAGATTTCCAGTCCGGCGTGGGGATCGTATCCATGACCTCCGAGGACATGCTACGGAGGTTGTCATGAAAGATTGCCACACATTTAACATTTACGATAAAATATTATCATTTCTCTCTTAATTATATGTGAGGAAGGGACAAATCTACACACATACACATTAATTTAATATAGGAACATATCCTGTTACCGTACCACTGTGATTGCTGTTTCCTGAAATTCAAAACTCTCTCATTCCCTGTACATTTTCTTGAAACCCATTGACCTACATATTTCCAATGCCTCAGTTTTCTTATCAGTAATTTAGAAGTCAATATGTTTTCGTTACACAAGTAATATTAAATATGTTTTATGTAGGTACTAGCTGATGCCCGTTACTTCGTCTGCGTGGTTTTTGTTATTCCATCCGATAAACATTTTTAACGTGTAGCTAAAAACATAAATTCTGCGATTTAAAGTATTTAAAATGTTGACCGGGGATGTAAGGTACCACCATGAAAAATTTAATTTAAATCGGTCCAACTGTTTCTGAGATTAGCCCGTACAAACAGTCAAATAGACTGAGAAACAAAAAATAATAAAAAAATCTGCATGTGTTCTATTTTAGACTGAGAAACAAAAAATAATAAAAAAATCTGCATGTGTTCTATTTTACTTCTAACATCCCCCTGACTTGGTTTATTGCGTTTTTTTCTATGTACAGACGTTTGACCTGTACTACAGCTTTATTATATTTATAAAATAATATGTATATAAATATATAGACTATTATGGGATATTTCTGATTTGTGAAAAAATGCTTAATAATATCATATAAAAGTGTTTAATATGATGTTATTTATCTTTATTTATTACGTTTTATTAATAATAGAACAGTTTAACTTTGTAGTAAGCACATTAATGATTTTGTAAATTCATATTTTATTATTAAACGGTAACAGGGGCGTAGCTACCGCCGTATTCGTATCTATACTTCTTAACTAATATATAAAGCTGTAGAGTTTGTTTGCTTGACGACGCTAATCTCAGGAACTACTGGTCCGAATTGAAAAACTCTTTCAGCATAACATAGCCCATTTAACGAGGAAGGCTATATTTAATTATGTAGTTCCTACCGGAACGGGAGTTATAAGGGGGACACCTGGCGCGAGAAGCGTGTTGTTGTTAACGAGGTGTTTAGGTAATTGCCCAAGGTGTGTGGTAGAGTGCCTCTCTAACAAGTGTTGATACTGAACCCGTCTTGGAAAATTGCCTTACCAAAAAAATAATTAACAAATTTTGACGGAAGTAGGATAGTAGAATTTCGGTTCGCACTAAGTCCGATCCAAGTCCGATCTGTACCCGTGAAAATATGGTCCGTAGTAGCCGTAGAACTATTTCTATGGTAATTTACGCACTAGCTCCGATCTCCGTCATCTGATTTCTAGAATAATATTTTCACGGGTTCGGATCGGATATGGATCGGACACAGTGCGAAACCGCTCTTAGGAATTCTTTCTTTCTTACATTTTTTTAAGACTAGTGGATTGTCAATAAAATATTTTAATATAAGTTAGGGGCATCAATATCCCGTCGAAGTTCTCTTAAAATAGCTTCGAACTAGCTACACATAAGCACATAAATGCCCACAGGAAATTGGTAAGGTTCACTGGTTCAGAATGGTTTAGGAAACACCAACGATCAGTTGAGCTCATTTTCTGCCACGTATGGGGTGTCACTTTGACAAATAGTGTTCCGTCCCAATAAATGTTTGTGTGTAGGTAAGTGGTTTGGTAACCATAGTACTTACTTACCTACCGGATGACTCGATATCTCGATAAGCCCTTTCGCGACGTGTTTATAGTGTGATTCTGGTCTATAGAAAAAAATACATTTGATTCGACTCAACACGCGTCGCGTTTCTTCAGGTCGCGTCGCGTTTTAACAATATGTATCCGCCTTTATACTTTCAAAATAAAAAGTACTTAAATGCCATCAAAAACATACTTGTAAAAAAACCCAAGTCTCGTAACGCAGTTCATTTACCGTAAAACGTTGTGAGATCTATGTAATACCAAGTCGGTTAATTTATTCAGTCCCGACTTAAGGGACCTTCTGCCTTAAGCTATTACGTAATTATCTCACCTAACAGAATCTTATAATGACCATATCAAAATTCAAAACTTTAATGTTATGAATATTAGATTGACTTGGCCATCGGATAAAATTAGAATGTATCTCACAAGTGTTTATTGCGTAATAGCTTAAGGCAGAAGGTCCCTTAAGTCGGGACTGAATAAATTAACCGACTTGGTATTACATAGATCTCACAACGTTTTACGGTAAATGAACTGCGTTACGAGACTTGGGTTTTTTTACAAGTATGTTTTTGATGGCATCTCATTTCTTTTTGTAGATAGTGTTATGGTATGTTTATGGTTTGTTGATGTTATGTCAAAGTGATAGTCAATATATTTCAGTGGTTGTCAAGCACTCATGCCTTTCATTTATCTTATAACATGGTGGCAGCGGTAAATTAATTATTTGAATAAATCTTGCCTAAAAACAGTGTATTGTGTTAGATAACATGATAAAGATGATAAAGATATTGATGTAATGTAGTGTAAAAGTTATTTATCCGAGTAATACACGTAAATCTACCATCAATATGGAGCACGCCCGGCCGCCACCATTAGAGTTAAACTTGGACGGCGCTGGCGGACCTGCGGGCCGTGCCGAAGCTTGGAAGAGATGGAGCCAACAATTCAAATTGTTTTTGAAGGCTTCAGGAGTGGATAAAGAGGCGTCGAGTGCCCAAGCTAGTTTGTTAATAAACTTAATAGGCTCAGATTATTTTGACATTTATCAAACTTTTTCATTCACGAATGATGAAGAGCGTGATGATATATCATTGTTGATTCAAAAGTTTGATGAGTATTTCGGAACGGAACCAAATATAACGATGACTAGATATAAGTTTTTTACACGAAACCAAGAGGAGGGTGAATCAATTCAACAGTACATGATTGCATTACGCTTGTTGAGCAAGAATTGTGAGTTTGCATCTTTAGAAGAGAGTTTGATCAGGGATCGAATCGTTTGTGGAATCCGTGAAGTTGCGGTCAGGGACCGGCTACTGCGGACCGAGAAGCTCACACTTGACAAGACTATTAACATTTGTCAAGCCGAGGAAGTTTCTCAAGAGAGTAAACGTCAAATGAATAACGATCGTACGAGTACAACTAATGGTATCGAGTGCATCAACAGTGTCGGAGTGAAACGTCGGGTTGCAGGCGGCTCGGGTGCCCAAAGGCTTGGTGCCCGAGGACGGGGAGAAGCGGGGCGAGGCGTTGCAGGCGCTTGGAGCGCTCATAGCAAGCCATCTGGTGCGCTGCAGCCGTGTGACGGTTGCGGGCGCACGATGTGCGTAGACCGATGTCCAGCTCAGTCCGTCAGCTGTTATGTTTGTGGTAACAAGGGGCATTACGGCCGTATGTGTAAGTTGATGCGACATGTCAATAGCGGAGCTCGAGGGAGAATGCGACGTATGTATGAGGTTGAGTGTAATGATGTTAGTGAGTGTCATAATAGTAGTGATTCAGATGAAGAGCGTTCGTTTTACGTATCTTCTATTGACTGTAAGAAAAATAAGGGGTATGCGGGACTCGCCTTCTCCATAGCAGTGGAATGCTAATCATACCATGAGAGTAAAACACTAAAACCTCCGGTTACTCCTCCGACCAGGGGTCCCTACTCCTCAAGGGACCGCGGCCTCCTGCTGAGACATGACTCAAGCTCAAGCTTATTCGCATTTACAATAAAATACCGAAAAACTTACAAGACCTTTCATTTGTTAAATTTAAATTGGAAATTAAGAAAATTTTAATGAGAAAGGCTTATTACGCTCTGAATGACTATTAAATGATAATAACGCTTGGTCGCTTGGCTAACCAGGAAAACGTAAAAATGTATTGAAGTCTTTAAGAATAAACGCTTGTATGACAGTTTAATGTACCTATCGTATTTTGTATGATTATATATAGATGATCATGAATCATTTCATTAAATCTTATGATAGCATAAGATTTAATGAAATGATTCATTTTGTATTTGACATTGCATATTATTTTTTATATATTTTACTGAAACATTCTACACAATGGTCAATCCAGATGTTACATACTAGATTCTGATACTCAAAACTGTAAGATCGTCATGCTCACAATAAAAGTCATTTCTTGCGGCGGCGATGTGGGACGGGTCGCCTCCTTCCCTCTGATATGGCGAGGGAGCCGATGGCTGTGTCACACGTCATACTCGTGAACGGGTGCTGCTTGCGGTGGCTGGTCGGCTTGCAGTTGAGGGTATTTACTTGTTATAACTAATTAATAGTCTTGTTGTCACATTGATAGTGTCTGGGTTGACATTGTTTAGGTTTGTTTATTTTAACTGTAAATGTGGATGGGGTGCAACCGACGTTATTTTATTATTTTCCTAATGTGCAAGAGTTTTCATCCGCTTGAGTAGAACAATTATCTTTTTTGTTTATTATTCTATGAAATAACTGTAAGGGGCGTGCCCCAGCCCACATACTGTGCAAACTGTATTAAAAATAATTGTACATTAAAAAAAAAAAAGATACAGAACAAAAGAAGACGGAAAAGAATAAACCGGAGTTTCTTTCCGAGTTTCTGCTCCGGGCCGTCCACTTAGGTAGCTAGAGAAACCTGCAGGTTAGCTAGGCTAGGATCCTCGCCGGACAGACCGAGGACCGCGTTGACCCTTGCCCCTGTCATGTGATCCAGTGCCTGTAGTCCGTGCCAGTGATCACGTCCTCTATATTTCTCTTTACTTCTTGCTTGACCGGTCATTGCACTCTAAAATGTGTTATAATATTTTATATAAATGTATATATATTTTTTTTTCATAAAATGTTTGAATAAAATAAATAAAGTAAATAGATATTAACGTTAATATTAAGAGCTTGTTTACTAACACAAGACTGACAGACTTCTAGCACACCTGAAGTAAATTAAACATAATGTAATAGTAAATGTTACCTATTTATAATTAATTTTATATGCATTGTAAATTTTCTTGACAAGTACAAGTGTATGTAAATACCTAAGTGCTGAATAAAAATCATTTATTTCATTTATTTAAGCGGGCAAGCCACCTCCATCGGACGCTGTAATGATTGTTAGTATCCTATCGTTCATAGCACAACTTATGTACTATCTTGCTTTTACATTCAATTGCCTTTTTTTTTTTCCTCTAGATTTTTTTTTTTTGTTAATTTAATCCCCGTGTCGCGAAGGTCACACCGCTCGATAGATTAACGAAAACAAAGCACCCCCTGACTCAGTACAACTGTTTGAATTTCAGACAATTAATTGTCCCGGGTGGGAATTCAACGCAGAAAATTGTTAACGTTTCTTAACGATAGATTTATCGATTATATGAAATAAAAGATACTTTCGTAATATTATTGTATTCAGTGACAGTTATAAGACAACCACCGTACTTTTCTTTTTTATTTAAAAATACAGTTCTACCATCGATGATTAATATATTGACACGATGGTAACCGGCCAGTAGGAACCATAGCTTCACATTACATACAAACTCTAATATCTTCTCTTGAAGCTCATGGTCATCAGCATAACTTTCTTAGAATCAAGCATTAAGTCCAATCTGCCGACATAGTAGCAACAGCCTTGGTTTATACAGTGCCTTTGTGAGCATATCTGCAATTTGGTCTTCAGTGCCAATCTTTGCTACCTCCATGTCCCCATCAGCTATGGCTTCTCTAACAAAGTAATGTCTTATTTTTATGTGCTTTGTTCTATTGTGGAACTCATATGGCGGATTCTGTGCCAGCTTGATAGCGGACTCGTTATCTATATATAGCACAGGAATCTTCTCTGATTGCTCTATGTTTCCAATTAATCGTTTAAGCCATATAATTTCTCTAGCTGTTTCACTGGCAGCTACAATTTCAGCTTCAGTGCTTGAGATCGCGACTGATGTTTGCAGTTGGCTTCTCCATAATATCAGGCCTCCATAAATACAAATTAGACCTGAAGTTGACCTTGCAGTCTGGATCTCCACCATGGTCAGCATCGCTGTAGCAAACTAGTTGTTTGTTTGTACCTTTTCTGTAGGTGATGCAATAGTCTCGCGTTCCACTTAAATAGCGAAATATTCGCTTCACTTTTGCAATATCTGCCTTTGTAGGTGTTTCCAAGTGTCTGGATCAACACCGACGGCGTATGCTATATCGGGTCTTGTTCCCACCATTAAATACGCAAGTGCTCCAACTGTCTCTCTGTATGGAAACGCATTGTCTCCTCCTCCTTCTTCTCTCAGTTCAGAGTCCTTTACTATCGGGGTAGCGACAGCCTTACTATTTTGCATACCAAATCTCTCTAGTACCTTTTTGATATAGGCACCCTGATGAATCTTTATACAGTCTTCCTCTTTCTGTATCTCCAGGCCTAGAAAATAATAGGACTTCTTGTTACGTTGAGTTTTTATTTTAAATCGCTTCTCCAGCTTTTCGAGGAATTCATCTATCAGCTGTTGTGATGTTCCAGATAGTAACCCATCATCTACATAGAGGGCTAGTAGTAGCCTATCCCCCCCCCCTCTTCATTGAGAAGAAACAAGGATCTTCTCCTACCTTGAAACCTTGTTCCAGAAGATAGTCTTTAATGCAATTATTCCAGCATAATGGCGCCTGTTTTAGCCCATATAAACTGCGTTTCAGTTTGCATACTTTACTTGTTCCATCACTGTATCCTACAGGCTGTTTGACATAGATTTCCTCATTCAAGCTTCCATAAAGAAATGCGGTAGAGACGTCAAATTGAGCGAGAATCATACTATCTCGAGCGGTAATACTTAGTAAGATTCTGATTGAGCTCATTTTTGCAACTGGACTAAATGTCTTATCGTAGTCAACGCCTTTCTTTTGTGAATAGCCTACTGCAACGAGTCTGGCTTTGTACTTATCAATAGACCCATCTGAATGTCTCTTAATTTTGTAAATCCATTTACTCGATATAGATTTACGTCCCTTGGGTAATGGCACTAAGTCCCATGTTTGATTTTCTTTTAAGGAACTTATTTCATCATTCATGGCTTTGCACCATTTGTCTCTATCTGTAGACTTCATAGCATCTTTAAATGTCTTCGGTTCTTCATCATGGTTGTAGACCTTTTCCACACAATTGAGAACAAACTCGTCAAATCTGTCTGGAGGTTTCAATGTAGAGCGATCTCTCAGCTTCATTATGGTAGGAGCTGTTTGTTCATTCTGAACGTCTTCTAGAGATTGTTCTGCATTGTCATCATCTCTTAATGACTCATTCTCTTGCTCCGTAAATGACTCATACTCTGGCTCTGAGTCTATAGTTTGTTCTGCCTCTGCTACATTTGGTAGAATTTCTGTCTCAATCTGCGGTTCATTTACTTCTATTGATGCTTCCTCTGACTCATTCAATGGTGACTCTCTGATGGTAATGGGTGTGTTGATGTAAATAGGAACTGGTGCATCAAAAGTTATTGGACTTGTTTCTATTGGTATCGGATCTTGATTTGTTGATTTTAGACATTTCTCTTCAAAGATAACGTCTCTAGATCGTACCAGCTTGTTAGTCTCTTTGACCCATATTCGGTATCCTTCATCATTATCGTATCCGATTAGTATACCTTTCACGGCTTTCTTGTCCAACTTTTTCCTGGTTACTTTTAGTACATGTGCATAACAAGTGCTGCCTATTATTCTTAGATGCCGGATTCGTGGCTTCTTATTGCACCAAATCTCATATGGACTCTTTTCAAATGGAGTCGGGCCAGTCCGATTAAGAATATATACTGTAGCATGAACTAATTCCGCCCATAACGCTTGTGGGAGTTCTCTTGCATGCATTATAGCTCTCGCAGCTTCGACAACTGTCCTATTATCTCGTTCGACACAACCATTTTGTTGTGGGGTGTATGGCATAGTAAGTCTCTGCTTGATGCCATTTTCTTGCAGTATTTTTACTGGTTCAAACTGAATGAAATTTGAAATATGCTGTAGTTTTACAAAGCCTGCTTAGGTTCTGAAATTTCAGGCTCCTATCTTTATCCAAAACGAAGTTATAGAGGGTCGAAAATCGGCTGAGTTGCTTCGAGAAAAGATAGGTACGGCCGTGCACCTTTTTTTTTTTTTTTTCTTACTCGACTTGGGGGGGGCACTGCCGTGCCCCCAGATACTGTCGCGCTGTCAAACAATGCACTGAAGACTTTTTATTTGTGCAGTGGTGTGGGTAAAATTTTTGGTATGATTTTTCACAGTACCCGAATGTATAAAAATAAGGTTGATCTTTGATTTGTACACCATTTATGATACAATTGAGTATTTTGGTTACCAGATATTGAAGTTTGTCATGATATCAAGTACCTAACGCTGCGATAGAATAACATATCGACTGATAAGTTAAGGCATAGTTTTGGTACGTGTGTGTGAGTAAGTTGTGTACTTACAAGCCAAGGCCGAGTTTTTACCGGCTTCAGTGTGGTACACGCAGCGCTCCGTCTTTACTTTTTATTTGGTCTGAGTTGTTTCCTAATAAAGTTTTATGTCAAACAAATCTATAGCTCAGAAGCATAAGGTCGGATGTGCCATTATTAGTCAGAAACATTCGTCGTATGTGCCTTAATTGTAAACTGGCACTTACGACCAAATGCTTCTGAAGTATAGTAGACTTCCGAATTTATGGTTCTGAGGTCTAGAAATTTATCTAAGGTTCAGTAGCATTATAATTGGCAAGGATCTCTTAAGAAATATTCTGAAAAACTTATGTTTAACCAATGTCCTTGGTTGACCAACGTTACATAATACATATAGGAAACTTAAATACCTGTTTTGTGTTTCCTATCTGTGACTGGGTATACAGTCGTACAGCAATTTAAGTGCTAGACAAAATAATGCTATCTCATAGAGGATAAGGTAGTTAGGTACCTATCATATTTTCAATTATCTATATGTGGTGGGGTAGGGTAGGGTAGTGTAGGGTTTGGGTAGGGTAGGGGTACCCTACCCACCGATACCCTATATACCCATATGGTATCGGTAGTGTAGAGGTGGGGGAATCGGTAGGATAGGGGAAGGGGTATCGTTAGGGTAGGGGTAGGATACCAAACGAATGAAGTCGTGGCGGGTCAGCTAGTATAAAATAAAAAAGACATAACGGAATTTACATTTTAAATAAAATACAATTCCACATAATTTATGGTAAGTGTGAACGACTGATGGTTTATCCAATTGTAAAAGCCTTTTCTTGATATTTACCATCCCATCAAATTAAATTATGTTTCCCGCTTTGCGCTGAAAGGAAATGGATTCCAACTTTTCCAATAAATTTTTGTATTAAGTCTCTGGCTTGGGAAAGTAGCGAAACCAGGACACTGTCTTGAAATAACTGTAGGCATACCTACCTATAAGTTGTAAATCAATTGGTTAACATTACTCAAAAAGGTAAAAGCTTTATATCTATTGCATTATGATTATATTATAGGTACTCTGGGCGAATGTTGATCAAGAAGATTTTTTATTTAACTCATACAACGTGAGCCTTTGTAGATCCGGAGTCCGAGAGGCATGCGAACTAAGGCGATTAACACACGGCACCGCTCACTGCCGCGGTAGGCGGTGAAGCGGATCTCATGTCGCATTGGTCTCTAATAAATCCGTAGATGCCTAACACACGTGAAAGCACCGCTCGACCGCGCGGCCGGGCGGTGTACATGTGTTAGGCATCTACGGATTTATTAGAAACCAATGCGACATGAGGTCCGACTAGAGTAGACAGTTGCATACAACTCCCATAACAAAATGTAAAGTCAAAAATTCTTCAATCCCACCGAAAGCGACCACCTCGAGCCCCACAGGGGGCGTCGTCTTGCGCAGGTTGCTTATGGTAGTTTATAAAATATTTATTAAGCCACACAATTAAATTATGATCGCATTTCGACCACATATATGACGAATGTTCTTATATATATATAGCATTATTATGAAATATACTTAGTTGTTTTCGATGTTCTATCTAGCATCGAGAGTGGAGATGCAGACGCGCGCAGCGCTGATGGCGCTGGCGGCGCTGGGAGCGCTGGCAGCGGCGGTGAGCGTGGCGGCAGAGCGCGGCGGCGGCATCAAGGTGGGTGGCGGTGCGGCGGGCGGCGGCGCGCGCGACGCAGGTCGTGGTGGCGGTGTGCGCATCGGCGGCGACGGGCTGCGGCGCCCGCGCACCTCTCCTGCGCCACCGCCGCCGCGCGCGCCCTCCGTCATTACCGCGGCGCTCGTCGTGCCTCACAAAGCCTTCGGCACGCGGGACTACATTAAAGCCGAGAAGGCGGCTCTCTCAAAACTGCCGCGTAAACTCAAACTCTTGCGCCTAAACATTACGCTTGCTACGCAAGGCTTGACACCTAGTCCTATGAGTAAGTCTTGTCTCACCTTATACTAGAACCTTCGCATCCCTCTAATTTACATTACGAATGCTGTCACAAACTAGTAGTTTACTAATCTCTGTACGCTTTCAGCTATCCTGGATTCGCTATGTAAAGAATTTCTGGCAGTCAATGTGTCTGCTATACTTCATCTTATGAATCATGAACAATACGGGCGCTCTACTGCCTCTGCACAATATTTTCTACAACTAGCCGGCTATCTTGGCATACCGGTAAAATATTTTACTTAGCTCTCTTTCTGATATTGCATAATGTAACGTTGATAATGAATTGCACCATTCGACCAAATATTTACACAAATATTTATAGGTTATAGCTTGGAACGCCGACAATAGTGGCCTCGAGAAGCGGGCATCGCATGCATCACTGCGTTTGCAGTTGGCCCCATCAATCGAACACCAGACAGCTGCCATGTTGTCGATACTAGAACGATATAAGTGGCATCAATTCAGTGTAGTGACATCGGCCATCGCCGGCCATGACGATTTTATACAGGCCGTGCGCGAAAGAGTTACTGCGCTGCAGGTGTGTATTTTATTTTTGTTGGTTCAAATTCGTTTTTCCATTTATTGAGTTCTAATTATATTTATATTTTTATAGCACCTAGCAATAGCTAGCAGCTTTTTCAGCTCTAGGCATTGCTAGATCATTATGTAGATTAGTGAAAAAATCAAAAATTAGGTTTATTGATTACTAGCGACCCGTACCCTACCCCTACCCTACCCCTGCCCTACCCCTACCCTACCCCTGCCCTACCCCTACCCTACCCCTACCCTATCCTACCCTACCTCTACCCTACCCCTACCCTACCCTACCCCTACCCTTCCTCTTGAATCACTCTATCTATTAATAACCGCATCAAAATCCGTTGCTTAGTTTTAAAGATCTAAGCATACATAGGTACAGACAGACAGTGGAAAGCGACTTTGTTTTATACTATGTAGTGATCAACACATACCTATTAGTCACCGATGACGCTTATATATACTACTAGCGGCCCGCCCCGGCTTCGCACGGGTGGACTTTTATACCCTACCCCTGCCCTACCCTACCCATACCCTAACCCTACCCCTACCCTACCCTACCCCTACCCTACCCCTACCATACCCCTACCCTACCCCTACCCTACCCCTACCCTACCCTACCCTATCCTACCCTACCCTACCCCTACCCTACCCCTACCCAAAAGTATCCTATGTCCTTCTCCCAGTTTTTAGCTACCTCCCTACCAATTTTCAGCCAAATCGGTTCAGCCGTTCTTGAGTTATAAATAGTGTAACTAACACGACTTTCTTTTGTTTTTTTTTCTGCTATTCAGGGCGTAGACAAATCCAACGAAACAAAAACCATGAAAATTGATCCAGCCGATCTCGAGTTATAAGTGTTGTAACAAACCCGTCTTTGTTTTATATATATAGATTAACAACTATTTTATAGGTAGTTAAATGGTCTTGACCATAAAATAATTTATTTGGATAAGGATTAATATAAACACATAGATTGCATGGTTTGAATTTGGTTAGCATTTTCATTAATGTTTAAAATGAAAAAAGGTGTTGTAGTGACATAACTACAATAGTTGGACATATGCTACCGCGGAGTTTTTTGTAGACATTATGATGTTCTTCAATATTGTTGTACATTATTTTGTTCTT
Source organism: Nycteola revayana (assembly GCA_947037095.2). Taxonomy (NCBI): domain Eukaryota; kingdom Metazoa; phylum Arthropoda; class Insecta; order Lepidoptera; family Nolidae; genus Nycteola; species Nycteola revayana. Next base: position 9,769,238 of record OX344847.2, read on the forward strand.
TCGCTAATAGTTTCGGCAGCGTATTCGACGAAAGACATTTTAAGACTCATTTTTCTACACCTTCGGTTACATTGTTCAAATTTTACCAAGGATCCCTAATTTTTTTCAAAATGAAATGTAGCCTATGTCAAATTGGAAAAATGTAGCATTCTATTGGTGAAAGAATTTTTTAAATCGGCCCATACTTTTTGAGCCTATTCATTACAAACATACAAAAATAGGTACAAATCTTTCCTCTTTATAATATTAGTGTAGATACGCCAAATAACACTTATTATCTGTATCCGCATTGAAACCTCCCTTGAAACATAATAAAAGGTGAGCATAAAACTAATAACTACTAAGAGAATCTGAATGAACTTAAGACACATACATCAAACAACACATGCATCAAGCGTTTTGTTATCTTGAAAAGTTGCAAGTTTTATTATGTTATCTCATGCTTTTTGTCTAGAGCAACAATTTATTTCCTGAAAAGAATATCATATATAACTTTATAGTTTTTATAAAACAAGAAAAATAAAAAAAATTCTGACATTATTTCAATGAATCCACACATATTATAATTTTGTATCAGGTATAACTCAGAGCTGAAAAAAATCAGGTCATTGTATAGTTTACTTAAGAATTGACTTTATATTTTATTGTAGATATTTAAAATTATACCTACACGCACATTTATTTTTTCCACAGGACCGTTTTAAGTTCACAATATTAAATGCAATAGTAGTGAAAAGATCGGCGGACCTTAATGAGTTGGTGACGAGTGAGGCTCGGGTGATGTTGTTGTACGCTACTAGAGAAGAAGCCGCGGAAATATTGTCAGCGGCTGGGGACTTACACCTCACGGGGGAAAATTTCGTATGGATAGTCACACAGAGTGTGCTCGGATCTTTACAGCAACCGAACAAGTTCCCCGTCGGAATGCTTGGTATGTATGAAATGAAATAGCTTATTTGTAAAGTAGACGAATAATTCGCACTAGTTACACGTCATTTACCTACAACACGCAGGTGAACAATTTCACAATGATTTGATTACTTAACCTTTCAATGATATCAGTGTGACAGTCAGAGAGCGCCGGTGTGCCTCAGTGTAACAAAACACGGACTTATCCTCCAAACTATATGAACACAATAAACAGTGCTGTTTGTATAGAACACTGAGATACAAATTCACTTCATGGAGTTTTAGTAATTTAAATTTTATAACAGTTGCAATATTAGGATTTATATTTAATCTACAATATTTTTGCCTTCAAACTCAGGTAATTTATTTATGTTTTAGGTGTACATTTCGATACATCAACTACATCGCTGATCACGGAAATAGGGACCGCAGTAAGGGTTTTCGCATATGGCGTCGACTCGTACGTATCAGAGCCAGAGAACAATCGGTACCCACTAGGGACGCGGCTGTCTTGTGGGGGAGAGGCGTCAGGAGAGGCGCGCTGGTCGACAGGAGAACGATTCTACCGCCATCTGCGGAATGTTAGTGTCGACGGTGAAGTGGGCCGACCGAATATTGAATTCACGCCTGACGGAGAATTAAAAGCGGCGGAGTTAAAAATAATGAACCTAAGACCAGCTATCGGTGAACAGGTATGTAAATAAATGTTGGTCATGTATTGAAACTTAAAAGGCCACGAGATTATAGACGTTATACATAAAAGTTGCTGATGAATCGGACAGTATATTGGGACAGTTTTTCCGACTAAATACTTTTTAAATTTCATATTTTGCGACTATATTTCATTCAGACATATTTCATATATTACGACCGAATATTCTGTGTCCCAACTATCAGATACTGGTACATAACTATCAAATAGATCATTAATCAATTTATAGGTATTGCTTTAATTAGACCACATACTTTTAACGATATCCACTTCAATCTATATTTAAAACAAATAAATTATGTTTTATAACTTAACTTTAGCTTCATTCAACATTCAACAGCTTATAATATAATTGATAGTAGGTATATTCTGAAGAACTTATGTTGACTTTAGTTTTGTGTTTAACTACAGTTGGTTTGGGAGGAAATCGGCACTTGGAACTCATATCCCCGCGAAAGATTGGTGATTAAGGACATAGTGTGGCCCGGCGGCTTACACACTCCGCCTCAAGGCGTGCCCGAGAAGTTCCACATGCGGATAACTTTCCTAGAAGAGCCGCCATACATAAATCTAGCGCCTCCCGACCCTGTCAGCGGGCGCTGCTCACTCGACCGCGGTGTTATTTGCCGCGTCGCGCCTGAAGTTGAAGTCGCGGGGTGAGTAAAAAAACTTAGTCTTTTATTAATGTTAATATCTTTTTCAATGTTTTTTTAACGTAGACTCCGTTAGTCATCCTAGTTCCCCGACTTTTCTATGGTGCAGAGACAGTCAAAAATGAGGAATCTTCAATGTTTCATCTAATTTTGTAACTAAAAAACATTATAGAAATTTTTATTTAAACATTTAAATAAAAAATTCTATAATATTTTTTTCTTACTTTTTTTTAAAACAAATTATATAACCTACTTTTTAATATCTACTTAATTTTAGTTTAGGTAAAAATAGTTCCGCAGTAATCGATCTGATAGTTTTTTTAAGGTTAACCAGGTTAGTAAATATGAAGGTACCTTTACAAAAAATTTGTTGTGAACATGACATTTTGTTTTTTTACAACTAAAGCTTTAAAAATTACTTTATTTCGATACCAAAAATTTGATAAAATTGTATTCTAATTCCAATTCAAATTTGAAACATGAGTTGTATACATGATCACGTGTAGGCTAGAAGCGGGCGCGGCGCACGGAAACAGCTCTCTGTACCAATGCTGCAGTGGGTTCTGCATCGATCTGCTGCAGCAATTGGCGGAGCAGCTCGGCTTTACGTACGAGTTGGTGCGCGTCGAGGACGGCCGCTGGGGCACGCTGCAAAACGGCAGGTGGAACGGTCTCATTGCTGACCTCGTCAACAAGAAAACTGATATGGTATGTAGTAGTTCATCAATAAATGAGTCTACGCGTACGCCTTCCAAACCTGCAAGTATTGGAAGGTTTAATTTTTGCATGTGCATCACAAATTATTTTATATGTGCGCTGTATAACATTACTTAGAAGCGTTACGGCGTAGTACATAATGTAGCTACGCTGTACATTTCGTAGAAAAGCTACAAAGCAGATAACTATGAAGCTACGTTAAGTCGTGAAATATTTGCAAAGAAACTATTAATAATCTATATCGTTAAAAACGACAAAGCTATGTTGTCACGTAAAACATATCTTTAAAACTTTTTTTAAAACGCTACGTCGTAGATAGTAATGTAGCTACGTTGCCGCGTAGATATTTAGAATAATTAGTGTAAACACTACATTGTCGATCGCAGTGAAGCTATGTAGTCACGTAGAACATGTCATGAAAACACTACGTTGTAGATAGTAATGTAGCTACGTTGCCGCGTAGATATTTAGAATATATAGTGTAAACACTACATTGTCGATCGCAATGAAGCTATGTAGTCACGTAGAACATGTCATGAAAACACTACGTTGTAGATAGTAATGTAGCTACGTTGCCGCGTAGATATTTAGAATATTTAGTATAAACACTACATTGTCGATCGCAATGAAGCTATGTAGTCACGTAGAACATGTCATGAAAACACTACGTTGTAGATAGTAATGAAGCTACGTTGCCGCGTAGATATTTAGAATATTTAGTGTAAACACTACATTGTCGATCACAATGAAGCTGTGTAGTCACGTAGAACATGTCATGAAAACACTACGTTGTAGATAGTAATGTAGCTACGTTGCCGCGTAGATATTTAGAATACTTAGTGTAAACACTACATTGTCGATCGCAATGAAGCTATGTAGTCACGTAGAACATGTCATGAAAACACTACGTCGTAGATGTAAAAGAACAGCTGTTCCATACATTTTGTCAAAGTAATTGAACATAAATGTATGGAACAGACTGTAATTTTTTGCGATTTTAGGGTTGATCCCACAGTAAAAGTTGTTTATAATCATCACTACTTTCACCCCCTGAAAATGTTTTTTTTTTTGCATTTTCATGGTTGGTCCCACTGCAAAAGTTGTTCATAATCATGAGTACTTTTACCCCCCAACATTTACATTATTAAATAATAAAAAATCATTAATTGTCCATAAACACGGGTGGATAAAGGTACAGTTGTTACAATTATATTGAGGTGCGCCATGTTTTGCCCTACTAAACATTTCTTATAATCCATAATAATTTAAAACCGCGTCAGATGATTAATTGCATAAGAAAAATATTCACCAAAATCGGTCAAGATGTAGAAAATAAAATTGCTACAGACTGATACATGAAAACATAAATAAAAGTTGCAGTGATTATCTCCAGGGTAGAGAATCGTAGCTTGTGCGATCCGTATCTAGACTGTAGCACGTAGCATGCGTCTCTGTCGTAGCACGTAGTATGGATCTATGATCGTAGCACGTAGAGCGCGGGACGCGTAGCTATTTGTAACTACTAAAATAATCGTTATCTACGTCGTAGCATCTACGAACGACGCGACGTTATTGCTCTTAAACTCATACATTCATTTACAATAAATTATGTACTATGATAATTTGGAATGTTATAAAATAAATAAAATAAAATAAAAATCATTTTTATTTACGTAAACCATGACAGGCACTTGTAAATAGTCAAACATTAATTAGAAAAATTTAATTAATTATATTTGTTATTTATTTATATCTATAAAATTAAAAATTTTTATATTATCATATATTTATATGTTATTATTATAATTTATTTATTTATATTGTTCTTAGCGACACAAAATGCTTGTTCTGTCTATATTATGTCAAAACAATTGTCATTATTTGGGTGGACCATGAGCATATAACGACGGACGCGCTTTAATGCTACCACCGGATCCAATGCGCCCCAACTGAGAAGATCCGGCGAAACAAACTCAGTGGGTTACTTTACTACCGGTTTCAACGCGGCCTACATGAGACGGTCCGGCGAAACATACTCAAATGGACAAATACGCGGGGTTTTGGTCCAATTATTATCATTTATTTTTAGTAGGCATACACATTTATTGCCCAAACGGTTGTCTTGTTATAATTTATTTTAGTTTTACTCAATAAGATTGAATGATATTGAGACAGAACTAGCGGTATTTATAATTAAAGTACACCATGAAATCAATTACAGACAGTTCACAGAATAAGATACAGTTCTAATTACAACTACTGTACTTGGCTGTATGGTCCTCAGGGAGGTAGGTGAAAGATGGTACCGATAGCCAAACGTCTTTATCTTCAATATAATCCTGAATACTATAGTAACCTTTCGATATGATAACAGTTTTAACATGTGTTTTAAATCTACTATCAGGCAAGTCTGTGACATAACTAGGGAGTTTATTATAGAACCTAATACCATTTCCCATAAATGTCTTATTAGTTTTGCTAACTCTAAATCCTGGAACAGCAAGTTTGTGCTTATTTCTTGTGTTAATATTATGAATGTCACTTTTTTTACTATATTTATCAATACTTTTTCTAATAAAAATTATATTTTGGTAAATATATTCAGAGGGCACGGTAAGTATATTTATATTTTTAAAAAGGTTACGTAGGGAGTCGCGACTACCTAATCCATATATGGCCCTGACCGCTCGTTTTTGTAATACGAATATAGTATTTACATCGTCGGCTGACCCCCACAGCAGAATTCCATAAGACATAATGCTATGAAAGTACGCGAAATACACTAGCTTAGCCGTGGCTTCATCTGACAACTGTCTAATTTTCCACACAGCATACGAAGCTGAACTTAATCTACCAGCGAGTTTTTCAATATGAGGGCCCCATTGTAGTTTAAAATCTAAGGTAATTCCTAAAAATACGGTGGACGTGACTAATTCTAATGTTTCTCCATTTAATGAAACTTTAGGCGTAGAATTGATGACATTAGGTAGTACAAATTTAACACATTTGGTTTTTCCCGCATTTAGTAAAAGATTATTTGCGGAAAACCAGTTTGCAATTAAACCGAGTGTTCTATTATGGTCAGTTAAATCGGTAACTTTTCTTTTAACTTTAAAAATCAATGAAGTGTCATCGGCAAACAGAACAATGTCTGATAGTTCATTAATTAGGTATGGGAGATCATTTATATAAACAAGAAACAGGAAAGGACCTAAGATTGATCTCTGGGGCACCCTCATTTTAACAAAATGTCCCTCAGAATTCACGCCGTCTATAGATACTATCTGTTTCCTATCTGATAAATAGGATACTACAAGATCAAGTGATTTATCACAAATACCATAATATTTTAACTTTAGCAAAAGCGTTTCATGATCTACACAATCGAATGCCTTGGAGAGGTCACAGAAGACTCCTACGATACGATCGGGCATCCTGCGATCCCTCCCAAGCCTCCAATATGGACTTAATCAAAACGCATCCCGCATCTTGAGTTGAACGACCCTTTGTGAATCCGAACTGCTTGTCGTGCAATATCCCATTCGTATTAAAATGAGCTAACATTTGGCCGAGCATAATTTTTTCAAAGATTTTGCTCAAAGTTGGTAGTATAGAAATAGGCCTATAATTAGTCGCGTTATTAGAGCTACCCGATTTAAATATAGGAACAATTTAACTTAATTTCAAAAAGGTCAGGAAAAACTCCATCAGTTATAGACTTATTGAAGATAGCCGCTAGAATTGGAGCAATATTTTGTATAACTGTGTCTATAGCTTTTACTGAGAGTCCCCATAAGGCTTCAGTACCCTTCATTTTAATTGTCCGAAACGCCTTTATGATGTCTATATCATTAACTTGTTGATAACTGAATTTGGAAATTTTTAAACTAATATTTGTTTTAAGAAGATTTTCAGCATCCTTCGGTGATGATGAAAGATACTTGGTAGTATCTATAGGAGATACTTGGTAGTATCTATTATATTTATGTTGTTGGATTTTTCATTTATGATATTTAAATAATATTCAAGAATAAGTAAATAATAATAATAATCCAAGATCTACGATCAGGTACCTATTCTGAAAAAAAAGTGATCAATTAGTTTGTCTACTGATCGTCTCGTATTATTTCTAATTAATAAATTATCGCACTTTACTCCGTTCTCAAACTGAAACATTGTTACAGGTACTAACATCCCTAATAATAAATTCTGACCGCGAGGCAGTGGTCGACTTCAGCGTGCCCTTCATGGAGACGGGTGTGGCAATAGTAGTGGCGAAGCGGACAGGCATCATATCGCCCACAGCATTCCTCGAACCATTCGACACCGCATCGTGGATGCTAGTGGGCGCTGTGGCCATACAAGCAGCGACATTTTCGATATTCTTCTTCGAGTGGCTGTCCCCCAGCGGGTTCAACTGCTCGACGGGGAAGAACTCAAAACGCGTGCCACAGAACCGCTTCTCGCTGTGTCGGACGTATTGGATCGTTTGGGCTGTGCTTTTTCAGGTGAAGTTATATTAAAACTCGTTATATATAAATATATTAATTTAGTATAACGTAGAAGTATCTAAACTATATTGTATGTAAAGAAATAGATACGAGAGACATATCTTGAAACATTATTACTTATTTTCTTGGTGTATCTATAGTAAAACATCCGACACAATTCATTTTTAACCTTATGCTAACCAGTAATTTATTTTCATTCGATTCTAGGCATCAGTACACGTCGACTCTCCGCGAGGGTTTACAGCCCGTTTCATGACCAACATGTGGGCGATGTTCGCCGTAGTATTCCTCGCCATCTACACTGCCAACTTGGCCGCGTTCATGATAACGAGGGAAGAGTTCCACGAGCTGAGCGGGTTAGACGACCCGCGGATTGCGAGGCCGTTCTCACAGCGGCCGCCGCTTAAGTTCGGCACAGTGCCGTGGTCGCACACTGATGCGACGCTGTCCAAATACTTTCCGTTGCCACATACATACATGTCGAAGTGAGTTTTTATTTAGTTGTTATTTTTAATCATAAATGAGTATGTATAACGTATACACGACATCATTAATACCTAGGCTATTGATATCGATAGGGCATAAAAAACTATGCCCGGTGAAGTAGCAAAAGCCACGTGGCTAAATAAATATGTCCATCCGAAAAAAAAATTAGGTATAAATAACGTTTTCCTATAATGTTTTGTTTTTTGGAAAACTCAGATAAATTTCTAATGGAAATCAACTCTCTACAATTTTCAGGGTAGGTAGGTATACCATAAATTTTAAAATTGTTACCAAAAAAAAAATATACAAATATTTAATGTGACTCACTTTAGAACCGTGTGCTGCCTAAAATTGCCGCGCGGCGACTTATTTTTAGCGTCAAATAAAAATTATAAATAATAGAGATCAGTTCCAGGAGTTAGTGTTGGAAATTTCATATTTAATTCTACTAGTGATCCACAGTGGTCGAAATTACCATAATATTAGCATACCGCACTCCTTCTCTATGTAAACGTCCGCGCAATTTACGTAAAAAGGGTACAGTTTTAGCTTTAAGTATTAATATATAGATAATAACTAGTCTACTATTAAGCTATTAATGTTATTTACAGCAATTTTATATAAATTAATAATTAATATTTTTTACCTTTTTCTACATTTCATTCGTGCATCTTTACAGATATAACCGTAGTACAGTAAGTACGGGCGTGACTGGCGTCCTAACAGGCGACCTAGATGCCTTCATTTACGACGGCACTGTACTAGATTATTTAGTTTCGCAAGTAAGTTAACATAATATTAAGAGTTTTAATGTAGGCAGTCCTTTTAAAGTATATCTTAGAACATACTAATAAATCACTTAGAACTTTTCTGTGATAATGCTTTAATTTATTGGTTCCCAACCGGGGTGATCCACGGACCTCTATTAGTCCCTAGAAGCACACGAATTGATCCGTGATCTCTATATAATCACGCTGCAGTAAAGTACCTACCTACATATTCATAAAACATAGGAATCAGAGGTAAATAAAAAAAGTGCTGTTAGTTTTCTTTTAAAACACAAAACGAATAAAGTCTTATGTACGTGGCCCATAACAGAAGCTTAAACAATTCAATCAGTTGAAGCGTGAAATTTGGGCATCACTTTTTAAATACTTTTTATATTTATCGATCTATATTATATAAATAAAAATGAATAGCTAAAATGTATATACGCATAATACTTGACAACTACATACCCAGTTGGCTGATTCTTTTTAAATTGTGTGAGAAATATTTAGGACAAGTTTTTTTTGTATTGAAAAATAATCTACGGAGAATATCAGAATTTTTTGACGGGGGAAGCTGGGTTCTACCGTCTTATTTATAAATAATTAATCAAATTATGTTAGTTATCATATTTTTATCATATTTTAGGACGAAGACTGCAGGCTCTTAACAGTGGGCTCATGGTATGCGATGTCGGGGTATGGACTCGCATTCACTCGTAATTCCAAATACGTCAGTATGTTTAACAAGAGATTACTTGACTTAAGAGCGAATGGTGATCTCGAAAGATTACGCAGGTAAGATAATATTAATAAATATTTTTTTACCAGTAGAAGTAAATTCTACAGTATCTTCATGGAACACATAGATATGGTTACAGTTTTTTTCGCATGCCCTCTTTAGCCTTTTGCCTGGGCAGACAATGATTAAGTAGGGATTCTTGTGTTTGATTGAGGCACATTCGAATAAATTGAACTGTGTACTAATAATGCGTTTCTACGCGATGACACGATGATTCCAAATAATGTTTTCTTGGGGCAGGCCGAGGTATATATTGCTGGGTCCTGAGGACTTGCTCAGAGTGCCCAGTCAAAAAGAGGAACATGTTTTTATGTGATAATTATATTAAAAATTGTAATTAACAAGAAGTTAAATAAAGTTTGTCGGGAGCTACCTACAATTATCAGCCGATAAGGTAAAGTTATCGTAGACGTTAAAGATGGCTAAAAACCCATACAATTCCTTGCCATATGTATTAAAAAAAATTTTTTTAGTCATGTAAATAAATAAAATAAAAATAAATAAAAATCATTTTTATTTACGTAAACCTATTACAGGCACTTGCAAATAGTCAAAACAATAATTTAGTATTAAGTGTTATTTAGATAATATCATATTTTATAATATTATTATTATTAATTATCATATTTTATAAATTTTCAAATTAAACAAGTATTTAAGTTATTATTTTAATCTTAACGTCTTAGTTTATTATTTAACTATATTGTGTCAAATAGCTTGTTCTGTCTATAGTAGGTTAGAACAATTGTCATTATTTAGGTGGACCATGAGTATATAACGACGGACGCGCTTTAATGCTACCACCGGATCCAATACGCCCCAACTGAGAAGATCCGGCGAAACAAACTCAGTGGGTTATTCTACTGCCGGTTTTAACACGACCCACATGAGACGGTCCGGCGAAACATACTCAAATGGGCAGAACGTAGGTTTTGGTCCAGTTACTTTAACTATTTATTGGCATACACATTTTTTGCCCAAACGGTTGTCTTTGAAATATTTGTTTATTGTGTTTTTATACTAATAGAAAAATATGTTCATGTTCTAAACTGTATAATTTTCACAGGTACTGGATGACCGGTACGTGTAAGCCAAACAAGCAGGAGCACAAGTCTTCGGACCCTCTCGCGCTAGAGCAGTTCTTGTCTGCGTTCCTGCTGCTGATGGCCGGTATCTTGCTCGCTGCCACACTGCTGGCGCTAGAGCATGTTTACTTCAAATACGCACGAGCGCACCTCGCTGTTTCTAGTGCCGGCCCGTGTTGTGCGCTCGTGTCACTATCAATGGGTACTGTTAACAATGTTTTGTCTTGCTTGAGCTTGCTCAAATTTTGCATCCATCTATACCAGGGGTCTGCAATTTTGAAGCCTTAGGGCCATAACGATTTTTTCAATATGTTCGAATGGCCAAAACAGTTTTATTTTTTCTATCCTTAACTTTACTCTTATTTATAGACTAGTCGCAAAGTGTGCGATCGAGTTATTATCATGTTGTGTTGTCTTTTTCAACTTATCACAGCAATAGTAACAACAATAAGACATTGGGTGTCGCGGGCCAGATTGATGATACTATAGTCTTAAGCTGTCGCGGGCCGGATTGTTGGCACTGGCGGGCTGAAGTTGGCCCGCGGGCCGTAGTTTGGAGACCTCTGATCGATACTTATATTATAAAAAGGTAAAGTTTGTGAGTTTGTGATGTTGTAGGGGGAGATCTCTGGATCTATGGAACCGACTTTGAAAATTCTTTTACCAATAGAAAGCCACGTCATTTGTGAGTGTCATAGGCTTTATTTTAAGTTAAAGTTTCCACGGGAACGGGATCTACGCGGGTAAAACCGTGCTGACAGCTAGTACATGATAAAAGAGTTTTCTTCGTTAAAGTAACTGGAATGTTAGGTAGCTTTTTAGGGTTCCGTAGGCAAATGGCAAAAAACGGAACCCTTATAGATTCGTCATGTCTGTCTGTCCGTCCGTATGTTACAGCCACTTTTTTCCGAAACTATAATGTTGAAACTTGGCAAGTAGATGTTTTTTGTGAACTGCATTAAGATTTTCACACAAAAATATAAAAACAAACAAAAAAAAACTTAATGGTGTCGTGGAACACCAGGTAGGAACGAAGTTCCTTCGGCTAATGTAGAATCGACACAATTTGCAAAAGAAAAATCGTGCTCAATTTTATGTAGGTTTTCTTGACTTTTCTCTTAAATTTTGCTGATTAGTTTTTATTTAAGTACAGGAAAGTAGTTAGGAAATTCAGTATTTTACTAAATAATAAATTACGTAAAATAAAAAAAAATCGTAATTCAAATTATCAACTAAAATAACAAAATATGTCTCTTTATTTTTGTTTGACAACATAAAATTACATAGAAATAGAAATAATTACAAATTACAAAAAAATAGTCTTTAAAATATTTCATACGGCTACTCGCACGCGCTCCGTCGGGGCTCGACATTCGAACGAGTCTCGCTCGCCGTCGCGCGTCCGTCGGCCCGCCTCGGGAAGGTTCGGCCACGTTCGGGCGGCCGGGCAGGTCTCGCTACGATACAATTTCGCATGAAAGTATTTGTTTGTAAACACGATTGTGCCCCTTATTATTTACTAGCTTTCCGCGCGCGGTTTCACCCACGTTACTCCCGTTCCCGTTGAAACTTTATAATAAAATATAGCTTATATCCTTCCTCGATAAATGGGCTATCAAACATTGAAATAATTTTTCAAATCGGACCAGTAGTTGCTGAGATTAGCGCGTTCAAGCAAACAAACTCTTCAGCTTTATCTATTATGGCAAATAACTCATTATTAGGTACCAATTATTTGCGTTTTTATACTCGTGATAATTTCTCAACGAAATGTCCGATTGGAATTAAACAAAAAGTATTTTACTTCTACATAAATATCCTTGATAATATAATGCTTAATTTGGATAAGGATTAATATTATGATATACATTTAACGTAGTTTCTTTCTTTAGACGATTTAATATTTTTTTATGAACATAAAAGCGGTTATTGTGACTAAACTATGATAGTTAGATATATGCTCTCGCGGACTTTTTTGTAGATCTTAATAAGACCTACAAACCCGTAGTACATCATTTTGTTCTATTGTCAATAGTTTTTGCAGCGCACGCATAAATAGGTTTTCGCTTTTACACCTTGGGTTACAAAATCGCAATTTTCTTACGGATCCCTATTTTTTTTAAAATAAAATATAGCCTGTAACCTTCCTCGATAAATGGACTATCCAACACTGAAAGAATTTTTGAAATCGGACCAGTAGTTCCTGAGATTAGCGCGTTCAAATAAACATTTAACGGTTTTATTCCACGGACTTTTTCTTACAGTTTTACTATCACATTTTTTTCCGTTCGGTCGCGCAGCAAAATCCCTATCTCCTCCAAGCCTGCCGTAAGGAACTTCGTTCCAAAAATTTGGGGTTCCCCATACTTAGAACTGAAACTCAACAATTTTTTTTTCATCGAACCCATTCGTGTATCTTTGGATAGGTCTTCAAAAATGATATTAAGGTTTCTAATCTATTTTTTTTCTAAACTGAATAGTTTGCGCGAGAGACACTTCCAAAGTGGTAAAATGTGTGTCCCCCCCCTGTAACTTCTAAAATAAGAGAATGATAAAACTAAAAAACATATAATGATGTACATAACCATGCAAACTTCCACCGAAAATTGGTTTGAACGAGATCAAGTAAGCAGTTTTTTTACGTCATAAACCGTAAACCGCAATTTACCTTTCATTCATTCAACTATTATTAACATCGATCAAAGTTACAATGAACTACAAGAACTTTTATACTATGTTACTTGTTATATTCTTGATATCAAAAATAGGTAGGCACTTGCAACTAGTACGGAACCCTTCGTGCCTAAGTCCGACTCGCACTTGGCCGGTTTTTAATAATCGTTTAATTAGACTTATTGTAAAGCCTTATAATTTTTTAAATGTTTTTTTTACAGGACAATCGTTATCGTTCCACAGCGCCGTCGTTCAGGCGTCGGATGGATGCGTAGGCAGAAATCATTGTCGCTCTGCCTTATGCGCTGCACAGGTAAAATAATAGTAGAGTCGATATTGCCTCTATCTGGAAAAGCTATTTGTATTATATAGAACTAGCGACCCGCCCCGGCTCCGCACGGGTACAATGCTGATGTATTATACATATAAACCTTCCTCTTGAATCCCTCTATCTATTAAAAAAAACCGCATCAAAATCCGTTGCGTAGTTTTAAAGATTTAAGCATACATAGGGATATAGGGACAGAGAAAGCGACTTTGTTTTATACTATGTAGTGAAGGTGCGTTGAATGATACTGAAATACGAAAAAGACTTTTGGAGAAATTTGTTACGTACAAACATAATTCTCGGATACAAAGTTCACCCAGACTCAGAACAACTATTCGTGGTTCACACAAATATTTGTTCCGGTTGGGAATTGAAACCAGAACACCAGGTTTCATCAGAGGTCACTACCGTAACCACTGAGCCACCGGGAGTTTAAAGTTTTTTAATAATCGCCTATGCACACATAGCGATTATACCCAGTTTAGTGTTGGGTTTTTGCGTGAACGTGTAACTGACGCTGCGTTCGAATCTAAGATGACAATAATCTTAAGGCCCTTGCACACTACGTCATTAGAGAAACGCGCTTCTATTGCGCCTGAAAAAAGAGCTATAGCAATAGTGTTCGTGGTATTGTAACATCGTATAATATAGGTAAACCTCCGTAGCGTAGCGGTATTTAACTCGCTTTAAATTTCGGAGGTCATGGGTTCGATCCCCACACTGGACAGGAAATCTTTGTGTAAATTCTAAGATTTCTTTCCGGGTCTGGTTGGTTGAGGGAGTACCCTCCGTGCCTCGAAAAGCACGTTAAGCTGAATGGTCCCGACTGTTATAACATAATTTATAATAATCGAATATCAAGGAATGGGCAGCAGCGTTTCCTTGAGTGGTACAACATAATACTGCGGTCTCCCTCCCTCCGTCGGAAGGAGGCCCATGTTCAGCAGTGGACATTGATGATGATGATAATGTAGGTGTGGCGCGCACGACACGAGCGCGACCTGGCGGTGAAGCGCGCACGGCAGCTGGCGGCGGCGCTGGCGGTGCACGGGCTTGCGCAGCCGCCGCGCCGGCTGGCCTCGGCCGGCGAACTACTGGCGGGCGGCTGCCATGACGCCACACATGAGCGCACTCTGCGCCCGCCCGCCGATCTGCTGCCCGACCTCGATCGACCGCTCTCTTGTGGCGACTTGCGCTCTAGGTACGTGGAACATATACCTAAGCTGAAATCTTATTAAGTACTTGTAATCCACCAGCGGAATGTGTTGTAAAATTAGTTTGTATTAATGCATTTAAAATAACGCAAAATAATTAAAATATTAATTTGGACGCAGTTATTCCAACTGGACTGGAAGTAGGTAACCCACACCACAATATGTCACTATTGAGATAATTTTGTTTTGGTTTTATAGGTGTGAGGGAAAAAAAGAAATAGGTAAATAATTTATGTTGGTTTTGTAACTACTTGTATATGATCAAAAACGTAATGGTTCCTGTATAAAAAGTACGTTAAGTATTTTTCGTTATAAAAATATTAACGTTCTACAAGTGCAATGTCACCTGAGTTCGTTTAACTTATAAAAAGTTACTGTAACACGGGTTGGAACTTTAGGTGCCTACTATATTTTTAGCTTTATGGATTGGTCTATTGGCCGCCATCTTTTCTGTGGAGATGCTAAACACCATTCTAGTATAGTAGGTAGTACCTAGATATACTACAAACGGTGTTTAGCTAAACTCCATTTCACTCAAACTGTGGGTTGATTAGTAGTTTAGTTTGCATAACTTCGTCCAATTAAAATAATACCGCACTTGTAAACTACGCACGTATCAAAGCTTATTTTGCTATAAACATTAGCGAATGCACGTAGTACATGCGACATACATCTAAGTAAATCATCGCCTCATCATGTGATAGGCTTATATCTGTGCGCTATAAGAGATATAGGTAATGATGCCCTTTATTATAATGGACCTAGAATGAGTGATTTTAAAGTTCCTTATTTTAATTTTATTTTATTGTCTTTGCAGAGAACGGACTCGAGTAGAAATGGAAACAGTGCTGTGAGGCGTGTATTGCGCCACCCTATTTCAATTCCTGAAGGCTGTTCTTACACCAAGTTATACAAAACGAAGTTAGTTATACCTAATGTTAAAATACGGACAGATAAAAAAACGTTGTAATTATTAAATAAACTATTCCAATTATTAAAACAGAGAGCTGGACGTAGATAGCGAAGCGTTGTTGTGGGACGCGCGCGCGGGGCGGGCTGGGCGCCGGGCGCGCGCCCTCATGTTGTCTACTACAATAAAAATATATTTTTTGGACAATATGATTTGTTTCATTGACTTTAAATGTTTCTAAATCGTTCTAATTAAATTATGTGTACCTATATACACACATACCTATATAAAGGCTAACTGTGTATTATATTTCCGACTATTTTTATGTAGTTAGCCATGAGGTTTTTGCTACTTCACCGGGCATAAAGGCGAGCAGAGCTCCAGCCTGAATCAGATAAACAAATTATTATATATCCTAGATGTAGTGGTTATATATAAGGTACAGTTTGTACATTTATTGACTACAGATCCTACATATCCCCCTCGTCCTCCTGACCCTTAGCTTGCAAAGAACCATCCGATGCCCTCGTAGACCCGAAGTCCGAGAGGCCCGCAAACTGTAAAGTAGAGCGACAGTTGCACGAAACTCCCCTAAAATACTAAAAGTCATAATCCCTCAATCTCATCGCCAGCGACCGCCCTGAGCCGAGGTTCAAGCCCCACAGGGGGCGCCCTCTTGCGCAGGTTGCTCAGTTTGTAGTTTTTAAACCATTTATTAAGGTTGGAGCTCTGCTCGCCTTTATGCCCGGTGAAGTAGCAAAAGCCTCGTGGATAACTAGGTATGTCAATCCGAAAAAAAAAGACCCTACATATAGGGTAAGGACGGGTAATGCCGGTCACCATATTATCTTCCGAACAACAGTGTTTACGCACACGCACACACGCATAGTTGGTGCCGCTAGTGTTTCCAAGACCAACGCGCCACCCCCCGCGCAATTCCGATAAAGCGTTGTTGAGGACCTCACATCAGTGTATTTCATGCCTGTGTTTTGTAATTATTTAACCGCACAATTTAAGAGTTAAGTGTTATTATTTTTGTGTTTCTTCCTTTATCAGTGATTATTTTAATTACTCAGTTATGTTGCTAAACATATAATGAGAGGTTTTGAATACTTTGCGACAGGTATTTCAAAAAAAAATGCTAACGAAAAAATTGCTAAAGTGGCTAATGCCGGTCAAGCTAACCGGTATTATCCGCAGCTTAATTGTTGACTTTTTCCTTCTTTTTTTTATAATTTTATTTCTCTTTGTAGGATGTCGGGAACTAGCAGAAGAAGCCAAGGATAGAAAGTAAAATGAAATCAAGATAATTTAACTATGGCAATCAAACTTGTTTAAGATGGAACTGCAATTAGAGAGGCGGCTCGAAGTTGTGAACAAACAAGTGCAATATCTTGATGCTAAGTGAATTAGGAATGAAGATCACACAAAACCACATAGCTTCTGTTTGAGTGCCAAGCTCCAGTTGTGTTCTGGGGGTCTCAGCTAAATAAAACTTCCAACGAAACGTAAACGTAATAAACTATATTAGGCGTTGGTGAGTGAATCCTTGTTGTACGAGGACGACGACGGCAGGTGCTGTTGGTGGGGCAGCAAGGACATCGAAAGGTCATTGAACCGGTCTGAGGCGCGCGCGCCCGGCGGCGCGTGATGTTGTTCCGAACATACTCCCCGGGTTGAAGGGAAAGCTTCAAGAAGACACTGGAAGAGGGCAGATGTTATTGAACGCCCGCGTGACGGTGCCTTTCTTTGATAATATTTGGGTAACTTGATTATGCCCGTCTCTTCCTGGCTTGACAGCGACTACTCTACCCAGT
This sequence comes from Nycteola revayana, assembly GCA_947037095.2. Classification (NCBI taxonomy): domain Eukaryota; kingdom Metazoa; phylum Arthropoda; class Insecta; order Lepidoptera; family Nolidae; genus Nycteola; species Nycteola revayana. The sequence continues at coordinate 9,786,822 of OX344847.2, forward strand.
AGCCACAGAAGAGGTGGTAAGTTTGCATCTCTCACTAGGACCATGGCTCCAGTCTTCAGAGCCTGCCCACCAGTCTGCCATTTAGTCTTCTACTGTAGGAGAGACACATACTCATTAGAGAAACGCTGCCAAAAATGTTGCCGTAGCTTCTCGATGCGGTCAAAGCGTTGAAGCCGCTGGATGTTGACGTCGATGATCTCAGGACGAGGTACTGAGCTCGTCCGATAAGGAAATGTGATGGGGAAAGATGAGAAAGGTCTGTGGATAAAGGCGTTAAGGGACGAGAATTTAAAATAGCCGTATCCGGCTCGAAGGACCACTGTTTGAGTGCCAAGCTCCAGTTGTGTTCTGGGGGTCTCAGCTAAATAAAACTTCCAACGAAACGTAAACGTAATAAACTATATTAGGCGCAAGTACAATATTAAGATGCCGCGTCGCTCGTGCTGGGGCGTTGGTGAGTGAATCCTTGTTGTACGAGGACGACGACGGCCGGTGCTGTTGGTGGAGCAGCAAGGACATCGAAACGTCATTGAAGCGGTCTGAGGCGCGCGCGCCCGGCGGCGCGCCATGTTGTTCCGAACAGCTTCCCTTTTGCACTCAGCATGAGCCCAACCCGAACACTGGACCAGAGCCCAACCTAGCATGGGTGTTGATTCTGCTGAAGGCTATAGTTGTGATTTGGACTGCAAAATGTTTGACCGGCATTACCAACCTGCCGACCGGAATTACCCGCCATATCCGGCAATACCGGTCAAAACCGTTTTTTTTAATAAGTTAATTGTGTTAAAGTTTTATTTATTATTGATCGCAAAAGTTGTGTTTATGTTAGAAGAATGCCTAAAGTTTATGTTTCATGTCCGATTATTTAATAAAAGTTGATTTTTCACCGATTAAAAGTTGATTTTCCTTAGGTGACCGGCATTACCCGTCCTTACCCTAAATATATCATACAGAGGTCTATAAATCCTTACTTATATTATAATCCTTATTGGGTAGGATTTTTGAATGTGTCCATGGATGTTTGTTATTCTTTCACGCAAAAACTATTATATTAAATGATTGTACCTATATATGATAGTTTATAAGCTGGATTACATACCTATAGGTTATTGGTACTAATTCTTTCCAAACACCCGGCACTGTAACTCCTGTAATTCAGGATCGACAGCGGCACAAACAGAAGCGACTCTAACCCGTTTTCTAAGGCTTAGCGAGCTGGTCTCGGGACTCCTAAATATTTGGATCCCGCATCGAATTTATCATAAAGTTTATAAGAGAGTAGGAACATACATTGCTGCGTAATGTTTTATAACATATACTAGTAACCTATAACTAAACATCACGCTTCGATCCACAGCTGGAGCAGATTGACGCAGATTAAACCGCGGAGCGCTGCTTAAATCAATCGGGAGGACTACTTAACTATGCACCTATACTACATATATATATAAGTAGTCCTCCCGATTGATTTCGGCCACTCTCTTAGGGAGAATAGCTACTAGGTCAGCCGCTAGACACATTATAGTGCACAAGAGTGGTGTTGAATTATACTTGCATGCCTACGCCCATATTTAGATTCCCGTACCTTTGGCCCCAAGCCTAAGTCCATGCCAGCTCGTCCTCATACTTGCCCACCTTGTACTATGCTTATTTTACACGTGTGTTGGTTATAGCCAATTAAAAGCTATTTATATAAGTTACAGTTCTCGGTTGTGTTATTCATGAATTTTACTTAAGTATACAACACAAAAAATCTTTATGACGTTATTAAAAATCTAGAAAGTATTCACTAATATATAAAGCTGCAAAGTTTGTTTGCTTAGGCACATGAATGCGCAAATCTCAGGAACTACTGGTCCGATATGAAAAAATATGTTAGTATTATGGAGTTCCCACGGGAACGGGATCTACGAGGGTGAAACCGCGCGCGGGAAGCTGGTATAATATATAAGTCTAACAAGCACGTTTAAATATAAATATTTAAAAAACCTAGTATTAAATCCAATAAATTAAATACCTACTAAGTTAATAAATTCCATTATAATATTTCATAAATTCATTATCTTCATTACCTACTCACAGTTAAAAATAACCTGTTCACAAATCACTATTAAAATACGACTAGCTTCTTCATCCCTTTCTAGGACGATATAAGACAAGGCTTTTCTTTATTAGATCACGTTATAGATGATGGAGCTCTTTCCAGATGTACGTAGTACTTAAAAATTCTTTGCCAGCTTAGTTCACAGTGTGGATCGTCAGTGTTGTTTATGACCAAGCATTATAGTAGTAAAAATGTTATTATCTTGGAAGTTGTCAACCATCTGTCAAGTTACCTGTCCACAGAGTCAATTGTCAAATTGACAAGTCAATTTGTCAATTGAATTTAGTGTCGCCGGTAGTCGGATGACTATTGTAATTTTGCAAACGTTAAAAACTTATAAATTAAACCATGTCTAAGGATATCGTTGTGTTAACCCCAAATGGGAGAAGACAAAAAATTCACTGTACTCCAGACACAAGCTTCATACAAGTAAGTATTCTCATTCTAATTCTTTTAAATGCGGATATGATATTTTATTGTAGAGATACTATTACAGTTCTGGGAACTGTATTTATTGACTCTTCAGTCAGTTGGTTGTCTTAGGGGTGGTCTTCTTCTATATAATAATAAATCCTACCATGATCTGTAATGAAAGGCAATATGTACCCCAACAGATTCATAATAATGAATTAATACAGAAAAAACAATTAATCTTTGTTGATGTTGTTGTGTGTGCATATTATTTACTATTAATTTTGACTAATAGGTTTTGGAAGATGTGTGCCAGAAACAAGGATTTCAAGCATCAGATTATGACTTGAAACATCATAATCGTATTCTGGACTTAACTTCAACTATGAGATTTTCCAACATTCCTAACAGAGCAATGCTGGAAATGGTAGAAGCAGATAGGAAGAGAGAAGAGTCTAATGTTACTGTTGGATTGCAATTAGAAGATGGTATGACAACCATGGGACCTGATTTATTTATTATACTGTAATTTTACTGATACACTTTGATTGCTATAACTATTAAATATTTTATTTTAAGGTGAAAGAAGAACAGGCGACTTCACCCCTAACACTTGTCTGTATGATCTAATCAATTTATTAGCTCCAGCAGAATTTAGTGCATTACAATCTCCAACAATAATGTACATGAGGCAAGAAGTAGTTGGTGAAACAGCACTTAGAGAGAAAACTCTAAGGCAGCTAGGACTGATAAAAGGTCGAGCTATACTGAGACTACTCAGCAAACAGGATGAGGCAAGGTAAACACTGAACACAGTTCTGGGAACATAGCAAATTATAAATAAAACTTATGTAAAGTAGCTGCAAAAAAAAACAGTTTACAAGATTACATTAGAACTTCCGACTGATTTAGGCAATATGACAAATTTGGTTTTAATTATAATATGGTAATACCCCACTTTTCACAAGAGATACGTTCCAGGGAAAATCACATAAAGCAAATTTTGTGTATATTGGGTCTTGTAATTAAGTACTACATTTTGAATCAAACTGCTTTTATTAATTTTTTTTTTACATTCTACTCAATAAATGACAATCAAACAGGTTATTAGAAGAAATTTTACACTAAAAAAATCATAATAAAGTGCTATTTTTGATTAAAATAACATTCTTATGTTTTCTGAGCGGCTTTTTGCTTCCAATCCATCAAATCGCCCAAGTAAATAACCAATCAGATATCGAGTGACCAATAGCGCACACTTGTCAAGCGGGCAATGTTATGTTAGCGCGAAAATGTTAAAACCATGTTATATGGTTTGCATAAAGCTGGGTATTACTGTAAACTGTTTTGAATGTCTCGTGAAGTTCTAATAAATTCTTATTTTAAAGCAATTAATTATAATTACAATATAATATTTTTTATTTGACTCTTTAAGCTTATATCCTTACAGTTTTACTGTACACAGAGATTTGATAGTGCTCCAGGGATCCACAGAGCACACTTTGAGTATAACTGGTCTAGAACATGAGAGCCTTGAGAACTCCAAACTATTTATTGAAATTTATTTATTTTAACATCTCTAATGGGGTTCTTTAGTTTTCCTTGGTTATAACCAATTTACTGTACATATTATATATATAATTCTGTACATAATTTACTAATCCCTCCCACACTCACGCCACTATATCTCCTACTAGCTTACCGTGTGGTTTCACCCATGTCTCAAGCCTTTCTCTATAAATGGGCTATCTAACACTGCAAGACTTTTTCAAATTGGACCAGTAGTTCCTGAAATTAGCATGTTGAAGCAATCAAACAAACTCTTCAGCTTCATATATTAGTATTGATAAGTCAGGAGAACAAAGGCACACTCTGAAAAGGCTGTATGGGGATTGCCTGGCTAGAGATTATAAAATATTCTGTCCAGAATTTATTATTATTAGTTTTCTTATTTTAGACAAGCAAATGTGTCAGCAGTTTATAGAGTACCACTCTCTGAATCAAAATCGGAACACACAAAGATGGAAGTAGATGAAACATTTGCTGAAACATCAAAAATTACTGATACGAAACAAAGAAAGAGTCCTGACTTGCTTACGAAATTTAAAGAGAATGAAAAACAGAAACACAGCCAAGAAGAAAAAGGCTTAGTTCCTAAAGAGGAGGAAATTGTAAGCCAACCTTCTCAACAGGAACAAATTGTGAATCAACCAGAAACTATGGAACCTAAATCTAGTAGTACACACTCTACACAAACTCGAGAACATTTAGAGAGAAGACTTCAGATTGAAGAGGAAGTTACCTTTGTTAGTAGAAGCTTTATTAAATACTATTATTAATCTCAGATCATATTGTCATTGAGTGAAACAATAATTTGAGAGAAAAAGCAAAGGCTTTCAAAGTACTACACCTAAAAAAAAGGAACAGTTATTATTAGACACATTTTCTTTATACCTTTTGGGGTCCAAAGGCAACCCAGTACTTTTTGGTCGTAAAAATAAATTAAACTTTATAAAATCATAAATCATTTATTTCTTTGCAAAGATGGGTATAAAGCATAGATGTTTTTCTTTTAAATGGTAGGTTCTCCATATTTCACCATCACATAGGTATGCAAAATAGTATTTTTAGACGACATCATTGAATACACTAAGATTTAAACAAAAAACTACATGTAAGCCCCTTAATAAATTCAAAATATTACAGTGTAAATTTAAATAAAGTCAATAAAATTTCCAATTTCAAAAACAAAAAGTAAATTAAAACAAGTCAACAATAGAGCTTTATTAAAATTCTACTGGAATCCAACAATACAATTCAATGTATCACAAGATTGCTAAATTGTGGATATAAAATTGTTGAGCAGGAATTTATGTTCTCTAACAATCACAATGAATTTATTCAGCAATATTTTTATAATTTCAGTTAGGAGATCAAAAAGCGATAGTTTTCATGCAACCCGATACTGTTGAAGACGAAATTGACGATCTACCTGATGACTTTTATGACTTAACCATAGAAGAAGTGCGCAGACTGTATCATGATTTGCAACAATCTAGGATCTCCTTAGAAAATACACCGTTGCTGTCGTCGACTAAACGCGAAGCAGTGTTGCAACAGGTTTTTTTTTTTTTTTCTATAGATAAAATAGACATATTCACTCAAATTATTTGGTTAGGCTTGTAACCTAACTAAATACCACTATGCTACAACCTCCGTAGCGTAGCGGTATTTAGCTAGCTTTGAGTCTCGGAGGTCGTGGGTTCGATCCCCACACCAACACACAAGCGTATAACAGGGAACGGGCAACAGCGTTTCCCTGTGTATTACGACATAAAACTGCGGTCACCAATCCGCCTGCCAAGCGTGGTGACTATGGCAAAACCCTCCCTCGGGAGGCCGTTCAGCAGTGGACGTTGTACGGGCTGATGATAATGATGATAAGGTTTGTAACCACTAAGCCACATGCAAAAGTTTTTATAATATCCTATTGTGATATGACCCAATGGATTTGAGAGACATTTGTACGGAACGCTAGACAACTGATATTTACGAAAACCGCTTTATCAACCTAATTAATATTATAAATGGGAATGTAAGTTTGTTCGTTACTTTAACCAATCATCATGAAACTTTGAACACATATTCTTGGAGGTATTAGAAAAAACAGAGACTTTGGCTTCAATGCAAGCGAAGCCGCGGGTAATAGTTAGTAATGAAATAATGCAGGTTCTTGTATAAACTATTGCTAACTTTTTCAGGAAACACAGCAAAAGCGAGATTTATACAAGCATGTAGTGGTACGAATACAATTTCCCGATCACATTATACTTCAAGGTATATTTTTACCAACAAACACAATTGGAGATGTTAACAATTTTGTCAAAAGTCATCTACAACATCCTGATAAAGAATTTCATATCTGTAAGTATTTTATTCATTATTCATTGAGGATTAATACCTAACATTTTTTCAACTACCTACAAAACGATCCATTTTTTCGGAAAGACATGCCATAAGCATTACGCTCTCGAAGCCATAAAATGCCAGTCATACCACAAAAATTGGCTGCTAAATCCCCGGGTATACACTAAACTTCAGTAATGGGACCTCTGGAAACTGCTAATGTCATATAGTGCCTCCAGACGGTGCCCACGACCCAGAAAAATCATGAAGGACATTTAAGTGCCCTTTTCTCTTATTGAGCAGTCAGTTCAAGCGCAATAGTTTTTTACGCGATTATATTATTGCGAGAAGACACGTGCGCCCTAGCCATTTGCGCAAGTATGTTCTTTGTCAGTTAACTATTGAGTTAAATAATACTAAGCTAGCTAAATTATTTATCTTCTCCTTCAAACTCTAATGTCTGTTTGATCGCGGTTCATCTCATCCCTTACATTTCCCTTTAGTGGCTCACATAGTTAATAATACATATATGAATTAAATCAAATGTCTCGTTACAGTTACAACACCATTGAAGGAAACACTCGACCCACATGTCACTTTATTAGAAGCTAAGTTCGTACCTTGCGTTCACATGCACTTCAAATGGCTAGAAGAGGATAAAAGTAAACAACCATATCTAAAGGAAGACATATATAAAAAGATTACGAAATCCGATGCGGCTAGCATATTGGCATCGAAATACAGGTATAGTGAACGGGAAAACTGAATCTGATGGGGGCAAAAATTACCTGTCACCTTGTTTGTCCGCGATGGACTCCTAAACTACTGAACCGATTTTAAATTTGATTTGCACACCGTGTGCCCCAACCTATCGACCCAACTTGAAAGATAGGATAGCTTACGTTTCAATTTATAGTCGCAACTAGCGGCCCGCCCCGGCTTCGTACGGGTGGACTTTTATACCCTACCCCTGCCCTACCCTACCCCTACCCTACCCTACCCCTACCCCTACCCTACCCCTTCCCCTACCCTACCTCTACCCCTACCCTACCCTACCCTACCCCTACCCAAAAGTATCCTATGTCCTTCTCCCAGTTCTTAGCTACCTCCCTACCAATTTTCAGCCAAATCGGTTCAGCCGTTCTTGAGTTACAAATAGTGTAACTAACACGACTTTCTTTTGTTTTTAAAATGTATTCTGCTATTCGGGACGGAAACAAATCCAACAAATCAAAAACCATGGCAATCGGTCCAGCCGTTCTCGAGTTATAAGTGTTGTAACAAACACGACTTTCTTTTATATATATAGATAGTATTTTATTGCCAATTATTTGTCTATTTATTACTTTACAGTCATAATTATCTTTTAGCTCCAAAGGATTCTTACAGATGGCGATATCTGTAGGGTAGGGCTAGGAGTAGGGTAGATGTAGGACACCGCATAAACGAAGTCTCTCCGGGCCAGTTTATTTTATACAAATGTTAAGGTCTTTTATTTATCGATTGAGGCAGTACAATGTCTGCCGGGTCAGCTAGTATAAATATATATATTTTTGGGCAAGTATTTTCTCTCTTGCCGTGTGGTTTCCGGATTAGAATAGACCACCCCATGTCTTCCCATGGGTGTCGTAAAAGGCAACTAAGGGACATATGGCTGATGGATGGGCAGCAGCATCTATTAGTTCAGATTTACATCTTACTGCGATCACCAATCCGTCTGCCAAGCGTGGTGATTATGGCAATATCCCTCTACGACCCTGGCTGGCCAAGGCCTGTTAAGAGGAGGCCCATGTTCAGCAGTGGACGTAAACGGGCTGTTGATGATGATGATGATTTTCTCTCAAAAAGGCACCGTATTTTCGTATGCAAAAGAGCCCTGAAATAGTCACACACGGTCTTGACACGAACATTTCATATATACATTTATAAACTTTTACGTATTAAATTTACAATACCTAATGAGACTATCAAGTATTAACGGTACTAAAAAACATTGTCGACTTGCGATCCATTTGCATTGATCATAGTCACGCTTTACTAAAAACGCAAAAGAAACAAGAATTACGATTGTGTGTATTTTTCTGTTCCAGAGCGCCCAATAGAAGAAAGTGGGATGATTCTGCTAACAAGTCTCAATCATCTAATGCTATAGCGTCAACATCCAAAACCAGTAAATTACCAAAGTGGTTCAAAAATTAACTTATGTTTGTACGTCACGCCGTAACGGCATCTCCATGCCCTGTACGCCAGAATCGTAAATCGGTATACAATTACTACGTTGTTTTTTATCATCGAATATTTAATAATTGTTATGTATTTTTGTTTGCTGTGTTTAATAAGGTCATCATCGGAGATTCAGTTTTAGAGCATTATCAATAAAACACAAAAGAAATGATACAATGTTTATTGTATAAATTTTGTATTTTTCTGTGATTTGTTTACTGTGGAGTATGACGACGTTGGCGCACAGGGCACGCCTGTGCTTGTCGTGTATAGCCGACATTGGCGTACAAACATGAATTACGTTATTTATCTGTGTATGTTTTTATTATAAACAATTAAATTATATTCCTTTATTTTCAACTGATTTTGTTTCTTTGTTGCCAGTACATTCTGGATGTATGGTCCTTTACAGTAATTTATCAGTGAAAGCACTTCTTGGGGCGCCTTTTGAACTTATCAAAAATATAATCATATTAAAAAATAGTCAAGAATGTGTTGCTAGTTATCTAGTCCCTAGCCTCTATACCAGAAGTTACGAAAATTGTAATGGACCACTCATAAAATAAAATAAAATAAAAATCATTTTTATTTACGTAAACCTATTACAGGCACTTGCAAATAGTCAAAACAATAATTTAGTATTAAGTATTATTTAGATAATATCATATTTTATAATATTATTATTATTAATTATCATATTTTATAAATTTTCAAATTAAACAAGTATTTAAGTTATTATTTTAATAATATTTTAGTCTTAACGTCTTAGTTTATTATTTAACTATATTTTGTCAAATAGCTTGTTCTGTCTATAGTAGGTTAGAACAATTGTCATTATTTAGGTGGACCATGAGTATATAACGACGGACGCGCTTTAATGCTACCACCGGATCCAATACGCCCCAACTGAGAAGATCCGGCGAAACAAACTCAGTGGGTTATTCTACTGCCGGTTTTAACACGACCCACATGAGACGGTCCGGCGAAACATACTCAAATGGGCAGAACGTAGGTTTTGGTCCAGTTACTTTAACTATTTATTGGCATACACATTTTTTGCCCAAACGGTTGTCTTTGAAATATTTGTTTATTGTGTTTTTATACTAGGTAATAGAAAAATAAAAGAATTTGAGACAGAACTAGCGGTCTATGAATATAATATATTATTATATAAGTAGGTCAATTACAGATAGTTCACAGAACATCACACTATTATGCGTACTACTATTTTATTTAGGTACAGGGTCTCTAGGAAGTGTTACGCAAGTAGGTTTATGAAGCCAAACGTCTTTATCCTCAATATAGTCCTTAATGCTATAATAGCCTTTAGATATGAGGACCCGTTTAATATATACTTTAAAAGTTGGATCAGGCAAATCAGTTACATGACTAGGGAGTTTGTTATAAAACCTAATGCAATTTCCCATAAATGATTTATTGGTTCTACTAACTCTAAAACCGGGTATGGCAATTTTATGTTTATTTCTCGTGTTAACATTATGAATATCACTTTTTTTGCTATATTGATCTATATTATCATATCTTACTTTATAGAATTGAGGCCTATAATTTTAAGACAATATAATAAAAGATATAAATATCCGTCAAATTTCTACTATACTATGTAAGTCACATAAATAATAATGAAACATTCACAAAGAAGTACGAAACTAGATTTATTTATTAATAACAATAAAAAAATATATATGATTATAAAATTTAAGAATATTATTCTAGGAATATAAGCAACTTAGTTCACAAACACGATAGTATATTTCACCCAGGAATGGCAAGGTGACTGGTGTCATGGCAAATTCAATTAACTTTATCAAATGACAGTGAGACTCCCAGTATAAATAATAAATAATCATACAAAACAGTTCGTGAACCTTATTACGATGGATAAAGTAAATATTACCGACGACACTCATTACCATCTTTAAAATGACCTGATAGCATTTATATTAGCATATAGCACTACAAAATGGTTATATAACCACCTACAGTGGGATTGATTTAATACAATTCAGGGATTAGGTATTTGCTTTAACAAAATGATTACAATTGAATGAATGAAGGTAGTGTGCCCAGTTTACATCTCATAGGTTTTATCGTTTCATAGGTTTCATCTGATGTTTCTTTTTCTTGATTATCCTGATAATATCGAAAGTCAGAGGCTAATTCATACTTTTCTGTGTGCTGTGTAGTTTTCTTTTCTACATCTGTTTCATAAATCTGTGATGAACTTGTGGATGGACCAAATTCATTCAATAAGCCATTAGATATTTTTTCTCGTTTATTACTTTTATATTTGGTTTTTCGTAATGATTTATGCGGTGGTTTTGTACCTTTTTTCTTACTAGACACATTAACATGGCGTTGTAAACATTTGCTACCATTTTCACAATATCCTTTGATAAAATCTGAACAAATCTTTGTCTTTTCATTCAATTTTACATGTAAATATGGGCAATCTTCATTGGTGCATGTTCCTTGTAGATAAAAATAGCATGTAGGCATCTTCTTACTAGTCAAATCATGAGATAGTAGGCAGTCCTTATCATGACACAGTCCTTTGATAAATTTACGACAAAGTGAGACATGTTTTTTATCATGTAAAAATTCACATCCACCTCGTGTATTTCTTAAACATTTCCCAAATTTTCGGAATGAGGGACATGGGATGTTATTTTTCTTTAGATGTCCTCTTAATTTCTTCTTGTGAGATGAGCTACTAACATTCAGTACATTTATTTTTTTATGAACAACTATGGTTGTCTTCGGCTTCACATTATTATTTATTAGCTTAAATGGATTCCTTTCTGATGGGCTTCTTTGTATTATTTTAGGTATATTTACATGTGTTGATGACATTGTAGATGTTGTCCTAGCTTGTGTAGGAAAAGTTAAACTATTGCTGGTACTAACTTTATCAAGTTTCTTTTTTACATCATTTATTGGTACTGATTTATATTTGCTTACTTTAAATGTATGTGTGACTTTTTCTGGTGCTGGGGCTACCTGTTTAGGGACATTATGTCTCACTAAACAATAGCGAGATTTTGAGATAGGAGCTGGAACTTGATTATAGGTAATTGAACTGCTTACATGTGTTTCAGTCTTAACAGTATTATATGTGTGTTCTAGACTTGACATATTAAAATGTTGTTTAATCTCATTATCTGTTTTTGATTTTATAAAATTAGGATTTACAAATATTTTGTTCTTATTTTGTGGAAAGTTAGGGTTAATATGCATTGCATGGCTAGAACCATTACTAAGTAAATTCTTATTAAAATTTGGATTAATATAAACTTTATTATTAGTTCTGTCTAAAGAACTAGCGTTAGCAAAACCTGAATTATAATGGAAATCCATATCAACAAAGTGAGTATTGAAATTGTTTGTTCCCACTTCTACAATTCACTGTATTTACAGGTACAGATGCTGATAGTTTATTAATTTCATGATTCAATGTCTCATAGAGGTTGTCAAAAATATCAATCAGCTCCAATTTCTTATTCCCATTCACCCACAATATGCTCATATGAAATGATGGTTCCTATAAAACAAAAAAAAAATAGGTTAAGGCCAGAACTAAAGGCAATCTTAAACTTATTTTATTATACAGTAGCGACCCGCCGTTACATTTTGGTTCCTGGCTTAGAATAGACCACCCCATGTCCTCCCATGGGTGTAGTAAAAGGGGACTAGGGGACATATGGCTGATGGATGGGTAGCAGCATTTATTAGCTCAAGTATTACATCTTACTGCGATCACCAATCTGTCTGCCAAGCGTGGTCATTATGGCAATATCCCTCAACGATCCAGGCTTGCCCTGGACTGTTAAGAGGAGGCCCATGTTCAGCAGTGAACGTTAACGGGCTGTTGATGATTGATGAAGCATACATAGGTACAGACAGACAGCAGCAGTAACTTTGTTTTATACTATGTAGTGAAGAACACTATGTATACATACATACCTCATAAAATTTTGGCAACTGAAAATCTTCTAAGACTTGATCAACTTTTTTTGTAACTTGTAACAAAAATTGATGAGCAAATGGATCCACTTCTAAAGAAATGAATGTCCTTGTGCATTCTTCATTACAATATACTTTAACACTAGCAAATCCCAGTTCAAAACTAAAACAAACACAATATGCTTTAAGAATCTACCTAGTGGGAGGAATTTAGAAGAGGAAAGAGTTGGCAATGCCTAAATGACCTACTGAAATACCTATACTGCAAATAACATAGACTATGTAGTGCTTGTAACCAGTTGGGTTTTTTAACTGTATTTATCAGTTATTAGTTGTAGGAATCAATAGAATAAATTTATACAAACCTTTCAATATCAGCAATAACTGTTTGAAGTGATGATGTGAAGGGTTTTATTAAGTGATACTTCAGGACAAATGTCTTTGACAAACTTATGTGAAAATCGTCACAAAGCTCACATGTGCCCACCCTTGTGGTTATTATGTCTCTCAATTTATTTATTAATTCTCCTAATTCGTCTACTGCATCATCTAAAAAAATACACAAAATAATTATCACACAAGAGTATATTTTAACCTTAGATATACAACCTATGTTGAATACATGTAAACAAAAAAATATATTTATTAAAAAAACTTGCCTCTTTATCCCTAAAATTAATTGTAAATGATTAACAATATATTCATGAGCCTTTTTTTTTTTTTTTTTTTTTTTTGTTGTCCGGGACGAAATGCATTGACGCATTCCCACCACCGCTGCAGCGTATTCGCGCGCTGGCGGTGGGATATGTGGGACTCGACCTCTCCATAGCGTGGTATGCTTAGGTCATACCACGAGGAGAGGACCCTACACCACTAAAACCTCCCGGACACTCCTTCGATCCGCTGTTGGCGGGGGTCGGGTACACATGAGCAATCCGGCCCCCCGACGGCAAATATTCATGAGCCTGCTTTATTTTAATCTGAATTTAGGAAACTAAAGGTACCCAATAAAACATCTTACTCCATCTATTTTATTCTGATTAACTTGGAACATAATCTATACAAATTACCATTACTTACATATTTGCAGTATATTTATGAGACACAACCCCTATTATTAGTATTTTAGTGTGGTGAAAATTAATATAGCACAGTACAGATCACATCATACACATCATTCCCAGATTTTTACTCTAGGACCATTTAATTATAAAAAAAAATTAGTGATGAATATGTGTTAATGTTTCCATTCAATACAGTGCTTACATCTGCTACAAACATAGGTAGATAGATATTCAGATTTATAATATCAGTCGTATAGCAACCAAAATTATTTAACTTTGGTCTTACATTTGACGTATACAAAAGATGCCCAGTTCCCTCTCACATGAGAAAATGTACGAATTCGTCCTCCGTGCAGTAGTGGGTTGTCTTCGTGTTCTTCTTCTACTTGTACCACGGGAACTTTACTCAAGTTAGGTGCAGGAAGCTTAACTCTGAAATAAAATCAAATAATTCCTTATTTTGTCAAAGATCTCATTTAAATTAATATGTTTTTATAAAACACTTGCTATCACTTTAGTTAGATAACATTAACCTTTTAATGTTCGAGTTATTCAAGTCAATATCACTTTCTTCGGAGTCAGACCCATATTCACAAATAGATAACAAAGCTGACATTAAGAATTATTTATTTTAGAATTTGTTCTAATAGATTACCTCGTAAAGCAAAATAGACTTGATTTAACCTGTCAAACGAAGTGATGACAATAGTTATTTTTAATAGGTAGCTCGATGCCCTAACATGTGAGCTTTTTGAGCTATAACGTAAACTTATTCGCAATATTATACAGCTATTTATATTAATTTATAATCTAGCGAGAAGTAACCTACCGTCTACCGTATAAGATTGAATAAAGCAAGAGAACCAAGTAATTTAGCCTCGCCAACGGACTACTATTATTTGTGCAAGTCAACTATTATTTCTCTATTTACTCAAAAGATTAAATTAGCTAGGCTATAAACAAACTGTTTTATAGGTTAGAATCTATTAGAATTAAGACAAACATTGTTTAACATTTATTCATGAAATCTGTTTGTTGTGATTTTGTGTGTGTTGAAGTTAAGATAAACTAAAAAGATGAGTAACAACGCACCCTGTTCTGATACAGTAAACGAAGACACTATTCAGTGTCGGTTTTACTCGCTTACACTTACTTCAGATGGAACAACTTGGGAAAATCTTTGCAAACATGTAAACGATACTATTAAAGCTCTTACAGATGGTTACATTTGGAATAAAGATGAATTTCTAGTTTTTATTCCCATTTTTACAGATTCAAGTGATGCAGGTATATAACATTTTTGAATAACTAAGCATTTTAGATTCAGTTTCCTAATCTGAATACAAATGTGTATTCACTATAGACTTGATGTAAATTAAAGCTGGTATTATCTGAGGACATATTTGTTGTACTTTTTTCAATGAATTGTTTATTTTTTTAAACTTACTTTGCCCTGTCAATAAGACTTGTGGTGTTTGCTTTAGTTTATCACACCTTATAAACTATAATAATAGGTATATTATTAGAGTTTGTATGTAATGTGAAGCTATGGTTCCTACTGGCCGGTTACCATCGTGTCAATATATTAATCATCGATGGTAGAACTGTATTTTAAATAAAAAGAAAAGTACGGCGGCTGTCTTATAACTGTCACTGAATACAATAATTTCACGAAAGTATCTTTTATTTCATATAATCGATAAATCAATCGTTAAGAAACGTTAACATGGTAGCAGAGCATTAAGAAACGTTTTAAATAGGACGCATTGAAAACGTAATCATTATAGAATTCGGAAAAAGTCGAAAAATCGAAAGTCAAGAAGAGAAAAAAAAAACAATACTTTTTTGTCCGCAAAATGGAGCAAGTGATTCATGAGGCGACAAAAGTAAAGGTTGGTCTCTTAGACAATTCGAACTGGGTGACTTGGAAATTCAAAATTATGGCAGCGATGAGAGGATTAGGACTGCTAGACATAGTCGAGGGAAGAGACAGTAAGCCAATACTGTCAGATCCTAAAGATATAGTCAAATATGAAACTGATTTAAGAAATTATCAAAGATACAATAGCGCAGCTCTTTTACTAATTACCACAAATTGATCTGATGAAAATCTTCAAAAAGTAATGCGATTTACCGATGCACAAGAGATATGGACGGAACTTAACCGAATCTACGCAGGTATATCACAAGATCGAGCATATGATCTTTGCATGAAATTCTTTGGCTACAAGAAAGAGTCCGATCATGACATGTCAACTCATTTGTCAAAATTGAAAAATATATGGTCTGAACTAGAACAAGAGATGAAGAAAACTGATGAAAAAGGTGAGCTACCGGAAATTTTCCTTATATGCAAAATTTTAGACATGCTACCAGAAAATTATTTTACTTTCAAGTCTAGTTGGCTATTAATTTCAAGATCAGAAAGGACAGTAGAAAACTTGACAAGTCAACTGTGTTCATACGAGCGAGCCCTATTACGTAAAAATAAGGAAGAAGAGGTAGAGGTGCTCAACAATCAACATAAAAAGGAAAAATTGAAGAAAATCACGAGAGATAAATGCCATTATTGTGGAAAGATAGGTCATAGAGTGAAGAATTGCGAAAAATGGATATCTGATGGACGACCACCAAAACCGTCTAAAGCAAAGAGCGTTCCAAACACAAGTGTGAACATGAGTCTTATGGCAGTAGATAGTAACATGGATGAAGATCATAATAATTGGTTTGTAGATAATGGAGCTACGAGTCATGTTACCAATAGAGATGATCTATTTGAAACATTCCATTACTTTGACGACTCCTACACTGTGACAACCGCGAATGGAGATGCCATTCAGGCGCTTGGAAACGGAACACTGAAAGTTGAAGCTGACGTAGAAGGTCGCAAACATTTGATCACGCTAAATGATGTCTGGTATGTTCCAAGCGTGAAGAAAAATCTATTCTCAGTTTTATCAGCTCAAGATAGACTCTCAAATAGTACTTTTGTGTCTACAACAACCAAATGTAAGTTGATAGTTGATGAGACAATTATGCTGAGTGGAAATAGGCAGAAATATGGAAGTCTGTACAAACTTCGTTTGAATAACATGAAACCTGTGAAACCTATTGAAATTAATAGTCTCGACTCAAAGAATTTACTACAACTATACCATGAAAGGTTAGGACATCAGAGTAAAAGTCATGTAAAGAAAGTTATTGAGAGAGAACTTACCATAAAACTGAAACTTGATAGTGAAATTTGCGAAGGCTGTATCTATGGCAAGGCGCATAGACAGAAGTTTGGTACCAGAGAGAGGGCGACAGAAACAGGAGCATTGATACATGCTGATGTATGTGGACCTTTCCAGTATTCAATGAGCAAATTCAGATATTTTGTATTATTCAAAGATGATTTGTCCAAATTCCGATATGTATATTTTCTGAGGCAGAAGTCTGAAGTACATCATAAGCTGAAGCAAGTGTTGGCTGAGATAAAAGCTATGGGACACAAAGTGAAAGAGCTTCTGAGTGACAATGGAGGAGAATTTGACAATCAGAATATACGAAAAATACTGCAAGAAAATGGCATCAAGCAGAGACTTACTATGCCATACACCCCACAACAAAATGGTTGTGTCGAACGAGATAATAGGACAGTTGTCGAAGCTGCGAGAGCTATAATGCATGCAAGAGAACTCCCACAAGCGTTATGGGCAGAATTAGTTCATGCTACAGTATATATTCTTAATCGGACTGGCCCGACTCCATTTGAAAAGAGTCCATATGAGATTTGGTGCAATAAGAAGCCACGAATCCGGCATCTAAGAATAATAGGCAGCACTTGTTATGCACATGTACCAAAAGTAACCAGGAAAAAGTTGGACAAGAAAGCCGTGAAAGGTATACTAATCGGATACGATAATGATGAAGGATACCGAATATGGGTCAAAGAGACTAACAAGCTGGTACGATCTAGAGACGTTATCTTTAAAGAGAAATGTCTAAAATCAACAAATCAAGATCCGATACCAATAGAAACAAGTCCAATAACTTTTGATGCACCAGTTCCTATTTACATCAACACACCCATTACCATCAGAGAGTCACCATTGAATGAGTCAGAGGAAGCATCAATAGAAGTAAATGAACCGCAGATTGAGACAGAAATTCTACCAAATGTAGCAGAGGCAGAACAAACTATAGACTCAGAGCCAGAGTATGAGTCATTTACGGAGCAAGAGAATGAGTCATTAAGAGATGATGACAATGCAGAACAATCTCTAGAAGACGTTCAGAATGAACAAACAGCTCCTACCATAATGAAGCTGAGAGATCGCTCTACATTGAAACCTCCAGACAGATTTGACGAGTTTGTTCTCAATTGTGTAGAAGAAAAGGTCTACAACCATGATGAAGAACCGAAGACATTTAAAGATGCTATGAAGTCTACAGATAGAGACAAATGGTGCAAAGCCATGAATGATGAAATAAGTTCCTTAAAAGAAAATCAAACATGGGACTTAGTGCCATTACCCAAGGGACGTAAATCTATATCGAGTAAATGGATTATAAAATTAAGAGACATTCAGATGGGTCTATTGATAAGTACAAAGCCAGACTCGTTGCAGTAGGCTATTCACAAAAGAAAGGCGTTGACTACGATAAGACATTTAGTCCAGTTGCAAAAATGAGCTCAATCAGAATCTTACTAAGTATTACCGCTCGAGATTGTATGATTCTCGCTCAATTTGACGTCTCTACCGCATTTCTTTATGGAAGCTTGAATGAGGAAATCTATGTCAAACAGCCTGTAGGATACAGTGATGGAACAAGTAAAGTATGCAAACTGAAACGCAATTTATATGGGCTAAAACAGGCGCCATTATGCTGGAATAATTGCATTAAAGACTATCTTCTGGAACAAGGTTTCAAGGTAGGAGAAGATCCTTGTTTCTTCTCAATGAAGAAGGGGGGGGATAGGCTACTACTAGCCCTCTATGTAGATGATGGGTTACTATCTGGAACATCACAACAGCTGATAGATGAATTCCTCGAAAAGCTGGAGAAGCGATTTAAAATAAAAACTCAACGTAACAAGAAGTCCTATTATTTTCTAGGCCTGGAGATACAGAAAGAGGAAGACTGTATAAAGATTCATCAGGGTGCCTATATCAAAAAGGTACTAGAGAGATTTGGTATGCAAAATAGTAAGGCTGTCGCTACCCCGATAGTAAAGGACTCTGAACTGAGAGAAGAAGCTGGAGGAGACAATGCGTTTCCATACAGAGAGGCAGTTGGAGCACTTGCGTATTTAATGGTGGGAACAAGACCCGATATAGCATACGCCGTCGGTGTTGCATCCAGACACTTGGAAACACCTACAAAGGCAGATATTGCAAAAGTGAAGCGAATATTTCGCTATTTAAGTGGAACGCGAGACTATTGCATCACCTACAGAAAAGGTACAAACAAACAACTAGTTTGCTACAGCGATGCTGACCATGGTGGAGATCCAGACTCTGCAAGGTCAACTTCAGGTCTAATTTGTATTTATGGAGGCCTGATATTATGGAGAAGCCAACTGCAAACATCAGTCGCGATCTCAAGCACTGAAGCTGAAATTGTAGCTGCCAGTGAAACAGCTAGAGAAATTATATGGCTTAAACGATTAATTGGAAACATAGAGCAATCAGAGAAGATTCCTGTGCTATATATAGATAACGAGTCCGCTATCAAGCTGGCACAGAATCCGCCATATGAGTTCCACAATAGAACAAAGCACATAAAAATAAGACATTACTTTGTTAGAGAAGCCATAGCTGATGGGGACATGGAGGTAGCAAAGATTGGCACTGAAGACCAAATTGCAGATATGCTCACAAAGGCACTGTATAAACCAAGGCTGTTGCTACTATGTCGGCAGATTGGACTTAATGCTTGATTCTAAGAAAGTTATGCTGATGACCATGAGCTTCAAGAGAAGATATTAGAGTTTGTATGTAATGTGAAGCTATGGTTCCTACTGGCCGGTTACCATCGTGTCAATATATTAATCATCGATGGTAGAACTGTATTTTAAATAAAAAGAAAAGTACGGCGGTTGTCTTATAACTGTCACTGAATACAATAATATTACGAAAGTATCTTTTATTTCATATAATCGATAAATCAATCGTTAAGAAACGTTAACATATATAACACAAATATTTTTTATTTTTTAAAAGACCTGCCCTAGTAAACCTGCCCCCTGGAGTCACGGGGTATTTACACACAAAACACACCCAGACTCAGAATAATTATCTATGGTTCACATAAATGATTGTCCTGAGTGGAAATCAAACCAGAGCACCAGGTCTCAGAAGCAGAACCAGTGCAAATTTACTTTTAGTTCACAGTAAGTTACAAGTTGGAAATAAAGAAAAATATTGTAAATATATTTTCAGGAACCCCTATGCACCTCTGTAGTACAACATGCTTCAGTGATAACATAGAAGATGAATGGTATATTGTACATATTATTCTAGAAATCTCTAAACAACATCCAGACTTAATCATACAAGTTAAAGATAATGATGGTGATTTCCTTCTAATTGAGGCAGCTGATTATTTACAACCATGGGCAAATCCTCAAACTACTGAAAACAGGGTAAGTTAACATATTCACTACACTGCCATCCTGCTATTCAACATGTAATCATAAAAGATTAATATCCAATGTTACAAAATTTTTAAGTATGGCTTCTGGATGGCAGAAGTTACTAAACAGTATTGTTCCATTGGTAGCCACAGTAACATCAAATATTTATTGGTTGATTGATTTATACCCAATGAAGTAGCAAAAGCCTTGGGGCAAAATACATAGGTAAGTCCGTGCGAAAAAGAAAAGGTGGAATGATTATTTGTAACTGATCTTAAAAAAAAGAAAGTGTTCATTCCTCTACCTTACTTTTTTGGCCATGTAGGTATTTATTATTATTTAATAATTAATAATGAAAAGAAACAACTAATATTTATATGTAAAGAAGTCTAGCCTAGAGAAAGTATCTTCTCTTCTTTAACTTAACAGGGCATTATACATACAAGATGACATGGTCATGTGGTGCATTTGTCTCTTTGATATGTTGATGGAGGAGCTCTTGGAGGTGTTTTAGTAGGTAGTACTTCTCCTCCAGGTTTAAATAGCATACTGTTGGCTCCCACAGAACCTTTTCAGATTTTAGATAGCTGGTTATCTAAAATCTTCCTAGATAGGACGATTTTTCTCCAATAATACTGATACAAAATGAGCTTGTTGGTTAACCCATAAAAACTAGGAAATTTTCCCTTTTCTCTCGCAATTGACATTTGTTGGTGCAAGTGCACGAAATAGAGCACGGATGGCTGGCGGCTTGCGGCGCTGAGAAGGGATCATCCTCGCGCGGAATTTCGTGGCGCATCTGCACCCGTGACACTGGTTAATATAGCACTATTTAATTTGTTATACACATTGATTCTCGTTTCGTATACCGTGTTAAAATACAGTTCTCTCGATACTACATCTCACGGTAGGATCCGGAATAGTGATATGGCCATACGAGTCATCGTATGGTCTTTCGAGCCGGATTCATAATTACTGCATTTACGGGGTTCATCCGTGGGACGTATAATAAAACGAGGACTATATTGTAATACGAAAAAGCCTCGAATTGTGCCGCGTGAAGACGATCCTTACCCCGCGCCGCACGACGTAAGCCATCTTTGCATTCTTTGGTAACCGTTGCATCGACAGACATTAAATGTCTGTCGATAGGTTAAATTTTAACCTATACCTATATAATCCATTTAATAAAAATAAAATCGGCGGAGTATTTACTTAGTATTCCATATAGATACGTTAGCTATGTGGCAGAACCACGACATATCTAGATTTTTTCCTGTGAAGACGTCCCATCGTCGTAACTACGTGTGTTATCGCGTTACATTGGGGCTTGTATGTAGGTATTATTTATCACTACATACACTTGAGAGCAATAAAATCGCACACCCCTTGTAATTTGGTTTATTACTGATTGTTTTCTAAAATCTAAAGATATTGAGTAAAAATCATTAGACAAAATTAAAGCATACAAGCTTAGCTTTACAAAAACATAAAATTAAAATCATTGACCTTTACGTAACTTACAAAAACCGACCGTACACCGAATTCCTCAAATTCACGCGTTTGCGTTGTCACTACTTGCACCCTTAGCCGCAGGTATAAAAAGGTCGGTTTATTGGAATTTTTAATCAGTTGCATACCGAAGGTCAACGTGATAACATCTCTACTGGAAGCATACGGATGTACTGGAAAAATATGGATACCACGCCCGCAGAAGCCGCTCAAGTTATTGCCTTGCTCGAAGCAGCCCATAACCAAAGTGAAGTTGCTCGACGGCTAAATTTGAGCCGCTACTCTGTTCGTCGTGTATACCAGAGGTTCCAAGAGACCGGTGGCTACATTCGGCGACCAGGATCTGGCCGGCGACGCACAACATCAGAGCGTGATGACCGCTTTCTTGTGACAAGGTCTTTGAGAAATCGGCAACTGAACGCGGTTCAACTGGGACAACAGCTTCGAGAAGTTCGCAATGTCAGTATAAGTCGGTGGACAGTTCGAAGAAGACTAGGTGAAGCAGGAATGACTTCACATCGCCCAGCAAATGGTCCCAAATTGACCACAGCTCACCGACAAGCCCGGCTACAATTTGCTAGGGAACATTTAAATTGGACGTATGACCAATGGCGGGCTGTTATGTTCTCTGATGAGTGCAGAATGACTTTACATGGTCATGATGGACGCTCTAGGGTCTACAGAAGGTCATCAGAGCGATTTTCACAATGCTGCATAAGCGAACGTGTGGCTTTTGGAGGTGGATCGTGTATGTTTTGGGGTGGCATAATGTTGGACACTAAAACTGACATTGTATTCATCACTACGGCGAATACCGGCCCGAGATCGAGAAGTTTGACGGCTGCACGATACGTCGAAGAAGTGCTCGAAGAACATGTGAGGCCGCTTGCGTGGCTTATGGGAGAAGATTTTCTCTTAATGCACGACAACGCCAGACCGCATGTCGCTAGAACAGTTTGCGACTACATGGAAGACGTTGGAATCACCGCGATGGAGTGGCCAGCTCGTAGTCCTGATCTCAATCCGATTGAGCATGTCTGGGATGAGCTAAAAAGAAGAGTTCGAGCAAGAAGCCCTGCTCCTACGCGCCTCCAAGAGCTTCAACTTGCCATTGAAGAGGAGTGGAACGCCATACCACAAGATTTCATGGTGAAATTAATACGGTCCATGAAAAACCGATTAAGAGCTGTAATCAAGGCTAGGGGAGGGAATACACCTTATTAAAAAACAATTTGATCAAGCATTTTGAGTTTTATTTTTATTCTTTCTTAAGCTAAATTGGGTAATTTTATCCGTATGTTGGGTTTTGTGCCCTAAAACTCCCTATGGGTACTTTTTTTACACTGTATTTGATATCATTAGAAAGGTACTGAAGTAAACATTCAAATAGTGTAAGTTTTATTTTAATATGTAGGTATTCACATTCATGAAAAAAACTGCTTTAACAACAAAAAGTCAACGTGTGCGATTTTATTGCTCTCAAGTGTAGTATAAAACAAAGTCGCTTTCTCTGTATGCATAAATCTTTAAAACTACGCAACGGATTGTTGCGGTTTTTTTTAATAGATAGAGTGATTCAAGAGGAAGGTTTATATGTATAATACATCAGCATTGCACCCGTGCGGAGCCGGGGCGGGTCGCTAGTATATTATGTATATATGTAATTGTTTTATATCCAGTTTCACTCCCAAATCAATCTGATTATGCCACAGGTGTTATAATAAATACATTTGGAGGTAACAACGGAACTTATATAATTATACGTAGCGTATATATGTATCAGTCCCTTGTCAAGTTTATTACTGTTGTTGTAAATGTTTTTGTATTTATTGTCTATTATTTTTTCCAGGTGTTCATCTACAATAACCAAATACATTTTATACCACCAGAAGTAGCTAATTTAACTACTAAATTGGAAATAAATGAAGCTCTAAAAATAATAAATGAGAAGCCCGATTTAACAAAAGCACAACCCAATATTCAACAAGCAGTTTTAACTCGAATTGGTACATATCCACAGAAGTTCTTAGAGAATATACACAAAACCGCAGTTAAATTACCTTCTCATCTGGCTATATTATTAATATTGAAGCCTTCACTAATTGCACCTATTGTTGATGCTTATTGTAATCACGATGTCATTGATGCTAAGTGCTGTAAAAATATTGATTTCAATGATTGTGTTACAATCGAAGTGAAATTCACTAAATTTTTATATGCTAAATTAATGCACTCAAAACTTATAAATTCGATCAGGCATTACGCTCACCCTCAAAATGATACGAAGGTTGTGACAGGACTGAAATTGATGTGTGGATTTCAAATGATCAAGAATAAAGTATCGGCGACTGATATATATTCAAGCAAAGAATACTTTAGGTTTGTAGAGAATCTGAAGAAAAACGGCTATTTCAAAAATAATATTGAAGGATCTAAAGAGTATAACAACATGTTAGAAAAAGCGAAAGATTATTTTTCTGCCATAGACTGTTCAGTAAGTTCTCACGTTTTTCATGACATAACACAGTTGGCGTTATCTAGTGATTATGAAAAAGTAAAAGCAACGTTGAACGAGAAATATGGTATCCCAACAGGTTACTCTGGAGATAGTGAAGATTGGTTAAATATTAAACCTGACGATTTAAATGATTTGTTGTCTAAACGTTATGGCAAAGAAAGTAAAATAAAAAATAATGATATAATTTCATCAGAAACAATCACGAAAGAATTGTCGTCATTTCTTAAACAAACATCAGATTTCGAAGGCATTGAGCCAGGAGCCGACAAGTGTGATGACGAGGGTATTGATTTCGATGCAGATAAATTTATGACATGTTTAGAGAAGATGTTAAATATGTTGAGCGCTGGTGATGATCACATGGCCAACAGTGTTGATAGTGATGATGATGACTTTGACTGTGGTGATCTAGATGAAGACGATGATGAAAGTAATGAAATTGACTACGAACTTAAAGCTAAACTTCAAGTTGATAAATCAGATAACATATACAATAATAAATCGATACTATCAAATATTAAGCAGAGTATTAAAGAAGAAGAGGCCTCATCTGGACCATCTAGCAATCTCTTGCATTCTATGGGTATAGAAAAAAATAAGTTATTGGATTCTGATGATGACGAGTAATCGTAATTAATACGAATTTTATTGTTATTGAATTCATCGTCATAACCCTGGGCTGCAAAGACCTCGAAAGCGAATGGTAGAGAGCCTTTCCGCCTTGATACGGTCCCGTCTAGGGCTCGCTATGCTACAAAAATAAATACACAAAATGTATATAAGTATCTAAATCCTGTTTTATACCTTGTGAGTATATATTTTATTTATGAAATCCGGTTCGGATCCGGCCGAATCCCTAATTACAATTGTGTAATTTATTCGCAGTTTCCATACAGGAAATGTGATAATGGGCTTAAGAAAAATATACCTACTATATTTAAAATTTGTGTTATTTTATTAAAACAATTTAATAGAATATATCCGTACATAATTCAACAAATACTATACTTATATATATAATACAGTAAAAGCTCTCTATTCGCGGGGTATACGTTCCGTAAATATACCGCGAATACAGAAACCGTGAATATGGAATGGTAATTTATATGGGATTAAAGGGGATACGTTCCTAGGAGACAGTAGATGGATCAATTTTCATTAAAAAATGTCACGTTTCCAGTGTTTGTTCCACATGCACTGGAAACGTGACTTTCCAAAGCGTAAATGATCAAAGCATATCTATTTCCACTTAAAGCTGTAATACAGATATTTTTCGTGTCGAAACACTTATTTTTAGTCGACATTATAAAGCACAGAACGTCTAATATGTGGCAGCATTAAACAACAACTTAAGGCGTAGTCGTAATATCAATATAATCTTCATTTCTTAGTCCAATTACCGACACGTTTATAAAGGAACCCGAATCCTTTCTATTAATATATATGTATGTAGTGATGTACCGATTACTTCCGCGAATATGGGATTTTTTTGCCGCGAATACAGGAATTGGGTCGCAATTTTTTAATCCGCGAATAGTGAAAACGCGAATGAAGGAAGCGCGAATAAGGAGCTTTTACTGTATACAATAAATAATATTGAATCAAACTTACAAAACGAGCAGACTAATAATACACTTAGTTAATGCTATTAGACTGTACCCAAAATTGTGTTTCACCAATAAAAAACCCATTATAAAAGTTGCATCTAAATCCAATTCCATTACACCATTACTATCTCTAAAGATGGGCATGAGTTCCTCCAGCTGCTACTATAGTTTCGCCAGTTATGTAACTAGCGTCGTCTGAAGCCAAAAACGCCACTGTACTGGCAATTTCTTCTGGTTTGCCCAGTCTCCTCATTGGAACTATAGATAAACTTTGTTCCATCGCCGCATCAGAACTTGTTATCTAGAAACAATATAAGTAAAGTCTGAAAAAGGGTATTATGGAAATAAGCGGCCTAAGCCCACGTCGAAACCCACTCGTAACAAGCATTTTAACTTAACACGAGGGGTTAACAAAAATACTAGTAGACTGCAAAACTCTACTAGTATTTTTTTTTAAATCGACACATTTATGGATGGTACTTTTTAGGGTTCCGTAGCCAAATGGCAAAAAACGGAACCCTTATAGATTCGTCATGTCTGTCTGTCTGTCTGTCCGTCCGTATGTCACAGCCACTTTTTACCGAAACTATAAGAACTATAATGTTGAAACTTGGTAAGTAGATGTATTTTGTGAACCGCAGTAAGATTTTCACTCCAAAAAGAGAAAAAAATAATAAATTTTGGTGTTCCCCATACATAGAACTGAAACACAAAAAAATTTTTTTCATCGAACCCATACGTGTGGGTTATTTATGGATAGATCTTCAAAAATGAGGTTGAGGTTTCTAATGTCATTTTTTTCTAAACTGAATAGTTTGCGCGAGAGACACTTCCAAAGTGGTAAAATGTGTGTCCCCCCCCCTGTAACTTCTAAAATAAGAGAATGATGAAACTAAAAAAAATATATGATATACATTACCATGAAACCTTTCACCGAAAATTGTTTTGAACGAGATCTAGTAAGTAGTTTTTTTTTAATACGTCATAAACCGAAACCACAATTTACCTTTCATTCAATCAACTATTATTAACATCAATCACAGTTGCAACTAGCACGGAACCCTTCGTGCGAGAGTCCGACTCGCACTTGGCCGGTTTTTTTTATCAATATGTAGAGGTTATATATGGTGTTATCACATACGGTGTTTGCGTTAGTGAAGAAATTTCATTGAAATAATACATTTTGTTTTCTAAAATATTAGAAAAATAAATCCATATAAATAATATGTAGTATCTTCCAGTTAAGTCGTTCCACAAAATGTATTATTTCACCGACATTTATGTTCTGCTATACTTACAGCTGAGGCAAATTTCGTGTCTACCAGTCCAGGAGCGACAGCATTAACCCTTATGTTGTCATGGACAATTTCTTTTGATATCGCCTTGGCTAGGCCCAACAGAGTTGTTTTACTTACACTGTAAGGTCCTAACGGCTAAAACAAAACGGATAAAAAGCTTAGAAAAGAATCGGTTCTTAATACATCGAATTAGCTTCATAAATTCGTGACCATCTGAATGGTCGGTCACTATCCATATTTTATAACGAAATTATTATAGAAAGCAACTACTTAGGTAGGTAGAAACTTTCTCTATTTCGATGTAAATTTTGGCTAGTGACCGTCCATGATCATATAAATTCAAATACCTAGTTCACGTTATTTCGGAATAATATAGAGACCTCCGTAAACTGTAACGTAATTAACAATGTAGCTATCGCACCTAATTTGTGAGTAAGTAACCTATTGAAGTTGTTATACGTACTTCCATTGGTTGATATCCGGCAATAGATGAAATAAATACTATGCTTCCTCCTCCTCTTTTGACCAGTTCGGGATATGCTTCTTTTGCCAAGAGCCAAGAGCACTTCACATTTATATCAAATATTTTATCCCAAACTTGTTCATCTGTCTAAAGTTGAAGAAAATAATTAGTGTTTACTTATTTAATTTCGGATTATAATATTTTAAACCTTTTGCACAAGTTTTTACTTTTTCTGTGTTTTTTTATACACATATTCTCACCTCCAAAATGGGTGACACGGCTGGGTTTACTGCAGCATTGGATATAAGTATGTCTAAACCTCCAAATTTGGTTCTTGCCTGAAAAAAGCGAATGGATGAATGAATAATTACTAACACAATCTTTTATAGTAGGTTCTTAATCGTTTTATTTAAATCCTATAAAATGCTTTGTCCGTAGTTAAGTAATGGAGTATGCTCATCATCATCATCAGCCCGTACAACGTCCACTGCTGAACATGGGCCTCCTCCCGAGGGAGGGTTTTTGCCAGTCACCACGCTTGACAGGCGGATTGGTGACCGCAGTAATATGTTGTAATACACAGGGAATCGCTGCTGCCCGTTCCCTGGTATACGCTTGTTATAAATCATGTTATAACAATCGGGACCAACGGCTTAACGTGCTTTCCGAGGCACCTCAACCAACCTGACCCGGAAAGAAATCTTAGTATGCTCGGAAAGCACGTTAAACTGTTGGTCCCGTATCAAAGAATCGCCGAAAGTATACGGTAAAAAATTAATAAAATTTTCACTGTTGGTACAAGGCCTCCCCCACAATTTTTGATACGGGGGTCTAAGAATATTATCAACTCTCTAATAAATATTTCCTACTCTTATAAACATTGCATATTCTCTAATAAACATTACTTACTCTTTAGTAAATATTACCTACTCTCCAATAAATATTATCTACTGTCTAATAAATATTACTTCGCTCTAATAAACATTACCTACTCTTTAATAAATATTAGCTACTCACTAATAAATATTACCTACTCACTTATAAATATTACCTACTCACTAATAAATATTACTTCGCTTTAATAAACTTTAATAAATATTAGCTACTCACTAATAAATATTACCTACTCACTAATAAATATTACCTACTCACTAATAAATATTACCTACTCACCAATAAATATTACTTCGCTCTAATAAACATTACCTACTCTTTAATAAATATTAGCTACTCACTAATAAATATTACCTACTCACTAATAAATATTACTTCGCTCTAATAAACATTACCTACTCTGTAATAAATATTACTTACTTTCTAATAAATATTATCTAATGTCTAATAAATATTACTTACAACTTCAAATAGTTTCTTTCTTTGGTCTGCATTTCCAACGTGGCATACAACTCCTTCAACAGTTAGACCGTCGCTGCGCAGACTTTTGACGGCCTTTTCAACATTGTTTTCCTTTCTACTACATATTACGACGGAAGCGCCTTCGCTACCCAATCTCTTGGCTATAGCGTAACCAATGCTTAAATACATACATACATCATTAGGAACGTAGCTAAGATAACTCGTAATATGTGAAACGAAAACAGATCAAAAGACATACTTCCTTGCAATAAAATATAATTCAGCTTTTGGTCTCAATTCAAAGATTAATTATTGAAACTGTTAATTATATGCTAGCTTTCTGCGCGGTTTCATCTGCATAACTCCCGATCCCGCAGGAAATTCATAATTAAATATAGCCTTCCTCGACAAATGGGCTATCTAACACTGAAATAATTTTACAAATCGGACCAGTAGTTTCTGAGATTAGCGCAAAACAAATCATCAGCTTTATATGTTAGTACTAGCGGACCCGACAGACGTTGTCTTGCATGATATATATATTTTATATGATTTTTTAATCTAAATTCCAAACGATCCAGGGCGCCACCCAAACGCATCCAAAAAAAACCTTCAAATCGGTCCAGCCGTTTAGGAGGAGTTCAGTTACATACACACGTACAGTAGAATTATATATATTAAGATAGCTGTCCGCAGTAAGCAGGATGTAACTTTAGAAATAAGTAGGTTTTTTAGTGTCAGGTCAGCTGAAGCAAAAAATGCACCCAGTTTTCCCGAAGTCACGTCATGCTTTACGCCAAAAACATCTTACGGTACCATTTGCGTTCAGATCTGACTCGCACTTGGCGGTATTTTATTTTTTAGTATGTAACTAACGCCAAGATGGCTAGGTCTACGTTGAATATAATAATAAAAAATAAAAATATGTACTTACATCAAATTAATTGTTTGCACCTAGCAGCTACCAATAAATTTATCAAATTGACCTTTGGTCCGTAGTAAAAATGTATTATCTTGTAGATGCTTACATTCTTGCAAATTTAATATATATTTTTCGTGTTAAACTTGATAAAACTCTTCTAATTATTTAATTATTCTTATGTGTATAAGTTTGTCAATTATTTTATATTAATGTTCTAATTCAATTGTGTTTATACTCACCCTTCAGTAGACGCGGTTACTATAGCTACTTTCCCGGATAACCTATTACTCATAATATTCCGGGCACTTACACAATGTGAAGTGAATTTAGCTGTATTTAATAAAAATTTACTACTTTGCATTATAACGTTTAGCTTTTAGAAGATTTGTAAAAATCGGAGAAGGTAGCGTTGAATGTAAACAAGTCCCAAATGGAAATGTCAAGTCGAGCTAATCAATTTGCATTTAAGGCGAATACTTTTACTAAAGTTTTAAGTATACCTACTCATAACAAACGGCAACTTCTATGTAGGTACTTGTTTGGGGTGCGTTAAATTCACTGATGTACCTAGATGAAATTATATAAAACATTTCGTAAAGCCTCATTTAGTGTATGTTTCCAGAGTTACATTGAGTACTTATATACCTACTTATTATTACATTATCTTTTTAACCATGATACATTTTGTAGGCGCTCAAAAATCTGTATATGTAGTTAAGTCACTGATATTGTTTACACTTTTAGGGTTCCGTACCCAAAGAGTAAAACGAGACCCTATTACTTAGACTGTCCGTCTGTCACTCATGAATAATAGTTAATTTAAATTTCGCACATGATGACATGATACATGACATGACAGAAATACTTCTGGGAACCGGGCCCCAATTTATTTATAAAAACCTTGTATAATATGCATTAATATTAGGAAATGAAGTTAGATATTTTGTCTGTTTGTAATACTCTGTCTATTTGTCTCAAAGTACCGAAAAGCCAAGGCTTTATCTTTTGAATAAAAACAATTATCACTTATTATTTGTCAATTGTCGACTAACCTAAAAAACGAGAAATGTAGGCATTTATTGTATTTATTTAGCTAATTTTGAGCTTAGAATTATTATGTAGCCATTTAGAACACATTTAAATGTAACAATGAAATATCGCTAAAATGGCGATTTCGTTTCGAAGACTGTATTATAAATATACCAAGTGTCTAGTGATAACAGTTTTACTTGCATTTTTTATACATATTTTCATAGCTATCAGCTTTTTTCCATCTGTAAATGATAATTTATTAAAGAACAATGGTCACTCAGTAGTCCAAAGACAGGTGGTAGGTGAAGTTTCGGCAAGAAAGAATTCAATTGGCTATAATGATGATGAAGATTTGCCTTCAAGTAATAAACAGCAGCAAAATAAAGTGGCTTCATCCCTGAGATTGGAAGAGTTGGACTTCAAGCCGTCATGTGAAATTAAGAGTAGAGAAGCAATTTCTGCAATTCACCGAGCTAAGACACAAATTTGTAAACAGCAAATAGTGAATAAAACTTGTCTTATACAAAATGGCAAATTTTATCGTGAGGAGCTACCAAATAATTGTGTTCATGGTCAGTCAAAGTATGGCAGACATCTTGGCTGCTATGCAGATGAGAAAAAAATGAGATTACTTTCAGGTTTCTATGGCAATTATGCTAACACTAATTCTCCAAAAGCTTGCTTGGATATTTGTGTTCAAGCTGGATTTGTTTATGCAGGAGTGCAATATGCGTAAGTTCATTTAAAATGTTAAAAAAATGGTATAACTTATCATTTTTTAAATGTTAGACAGCTCCCACACAGGGTAATAAATCTGTGTTGTGTGTTACCCAAGTAATATTAAAGTTAAGACAAAGAACACCCAGACTCAAAAAAACTATATGTGGTTCACACAAATAGATGATCCAGGTTGGATTCAAACTTAGAACACTAGGTGTCAGAAGCATCTACCAAAACCACCAAAGCCATCAGTGCAATCATTTTGGTCTAGTTTTAGCTTTCTTAAATTATGACTACATTCTTATCTTTTTATAAAAATGACTTAGACTACTAGTGGTTTAAAATTCTTTAAGAATGAAAGAATTTTAATATTTAATACCTTTAAAGTTTATGTAGTTTGTAGTGAAAGCATATTTATTTATGTTTTGCAGTGTCTAATGTCAGTGTTCAAAGCATGATTTGTATTCAAACACTCTGCATATTGTTTGCCAAAACATTTGAATGTGAAAGATCTCTGAATCATATTAAATCATTGTTTTCAGGTCTGAGTGCTTTTGTGGTGAAAATGAACCTCAGAAATCATCAATAGTTCCTGACAAATTCTGTGACATGAAGTGCCCTGGAGATACCACAGAAACCTGTGGAGGATACTTCACAATGAACATCTATGAAACGGGGCTAGCTAGTGAGTTGGATTTTACACACATTTGGATGTTTTGGTAATAAAGTACTATAGAACCATATCACCAAAATTTGTAAAATTAATATTAAAATCACTTAGTCAAGAACCTTTGCTACTGCACCATACACATAAATAAATACCTTGACAATTACCATCCATAAAGCTGCCATTCCCTCCACTTAACACTTCTGCAAGAAAATATGCTTGAGAGACAATTGAGTGCATTTCTTTCTGCTCATGTATAAATGAGTTGGTATTTAAGCTAGAATAAATTCATTATTTCATTATTAGTTAATTAAATTTTTCCGTGACTATGTAGTTCCCAGCATAGAAGTAATAAGTCATCGAAGTAATAATCCCAGAAGAACTATGTGTATGGTAAAATGGCCTCTCAAACAAGTTTTGATATGGGATTGTTAGGCCACTACTTGATAGTTCCACACATTACCTACTAGTACTACAACATAGATATTTGCTAATGATACGTCTGCTTGTATATGCTCCTACGCCAACAGACTATTAACTTAAATGTACATGCATGAAAGTGATTATAGTTAAATAATTCAATGCCTTGTCATCTTTCTCTAATGAAAACTTATGCAGGTATACCTATATAAGCTTCAAGTAGGTACAGTGTGTGGTAGGTACAGTGTGTAGTACCTACAGTGTGTGCAAATTGCAACAAGTCACGGAAAAAAAGGTGCGCAAACGTAAATTATCGCGCATTTGACTTGTTGCGCAAGGTTCAGTTGCGGAAGTTCGACGTTTGTTTGTGTTTGCTTAGCGCATTAGATCTAGACCGGGTAGGTCGGTTTTCAGAATAAATAATTTAAAAAAATGACCATGGTGGACAATGATATTGCTCACCGTCACACTGACGCATAGCCAAGATGAATGGAAGCGTGAAATTATTTAGAAAGCGCGTGTATTCGCGGTTCTTCACATTTAAGTGCCTTCGGGCTTGAAGATGGCGTGTCTATGAAGATACGTATTTTTAATACATTTATTTAATTTTTTCTACAGAATTTTCTCCAAGACTACCGAAAACAACAAGCGACACAACAGAAAACATACGTATTGTATTTCTGCTGACTCTGAATGGACGTGCATTACGACAAGTGCACCGACTAATCAACGCTTTGTACAGAAGCAATCACTACTTTTATGTACATGTTGATAAGGTAATTTGACTATACGATCCCTACTTTCCTTATAAATGCGATACTAACTATGCATATCTTTAACCGATCGTTTAACCACTGGACCGATTATATCAAATTCGGTACAGAGTCTAATCATCGTTATCGACAAAACCTTTATAAACTTTATATGTATGCCTTCATAAAAAAACTATTTACTTGATAAACAAACTATTTACGCAAGCCCAAAGTAATTATTCTACAGGTAGTTCTATACCTGGGTTCTAGTAACAAGTCCCTTGTACCTATCAAATTTATCAGTTTTTGTAGACTGGCAGGTTTTTTTCAACTCATCTATCATCTATATGTTCCTTAGTCGTCACGTAAGTTGGTTTATTCTAAGCCGGAAACTACACAGAAGCAAAATGATTTTGTAATTTAAAAGTCAGTGATGGGCGTAACTAGTTACTTAAGTAATCTGATTAATAATTGAATTACATAATAATTTGATTAAAATGTAATCTAATTACATAATAATTCAATTACATTGTAATTCAATTACTTTGGATGTGCTATGAAATTAATTGCAATGTATTTAATTACAAAATAATTGAATTACAATGTAACTTATTACATAGTATTCAATTATATTGTAATTGTAAAAACGTTGAATTTGAAATGTCGCATGCTTGCATCGCATGGCTGCGATGTAGGTAGGTACTGCAAGTTAGAACCGTACGGCGCGGCGTCATCGGGAAGTAGTAAGGATATGTGCGGGGTCGCGGGGGGGGGGGGTTATTTTACTTAATTTATTATTTCCTAAAATACTGAATTTCCTAACTACTTTCCTGTACTTAAATAAAAACTAATCAGCAAAATTTAAGAGAAAAATCAAGAAAACCTACATAAAATTGAGCACGATTTTTCTTTTGCAAATTGTGTCGATTCTACATTAGCCGAAGGAACTTTGTTCCTACCTGGTGTCCCACGACACCATTAAGTTTTTTTATAAGATGCAGGTTTCCCATCACGGCCATTACTAATATAAATGTGTAAT
Organism: Nycteola revayana; assembly: GCA_947037095.2. Lineage (NCBI taxonomy): Eukaryota > Metazoa > Arthropoda > Insecta > Lepidoptera > Nolidae > Nycteola > Nycteola revayana. The sequence continues at coordinate 9,821,442 of OX344847.2, forward strand.
TACGTTTTATCATCTAACTTATAATATGTAGGTAATCTGTTATAATGTAATCTGTTATAATGTAATTAGATTAAGTTGCAATTAAATTACTTTGTATTTAATTACAGTAAGTACTCATTGTAATTAGTTACTTAAGTAATCTGTTTGAAAGTATTTTAATTACAAATTACAATGTAACTGTAATTTGTAATTATTAATCTAATTACTTTTTGCCCATCACTGTTAAAAGTAAATAGGAGTAAATGAGTTTTAAATTGCAAAAACTTGAGAGCTTATTTTGATAAAATGTCTACAATTAGTATCTTCTACTTTAGAGTGGTTCCTACATGACATCTAAGTAAATTGAATGCCATTGTTTCTCACAAGATTGTAATTTCAGTTGTTGCGAAAATCATTTCTCAGCTTTCCTGTTTTGTTAAATTATCCTAACACATATATAAAAAAAAAAAGTTTTACTAATATAATACTTTTTTGTTCCAGAGACAAGACTATTTACATAGGAAACTAATGGAGTTAGAAACAGATTTTCCAAATATTAAACTAGCAAAAAGTAGGTTTTCATCAATATGGGGAGGTGCATCATTACTTCAAATGTTATTAACATCAATGAAAGACTTTACAGGACTTGGTTGGAAATGGGATTTCGTTATTAATTTAAGTGAAAGTGATTTCCCTATTAAATCATTAGAGGAATTAGAACATTTTCTTTCAATTAATAAAGGTCTTAATTTTGTCAAATCCCATGGGCGTGAAGTGCAGAGGTTTATTAAGAAGCAGGGCTTGGATAAGACATTTATTGAATGCGATACTCACATGTGGCGAGTCGGTGAAAGAAAACTGCCAAGAGGAATAGTGATCGATGGAGGCAGTGATTGGATAGCATTGTCTCCAGAATTTGTTTCATATGTGACTGGAAAACATGATGAACTGTTAGCTGGCTTAGACATAATATTTCAACATACACTACTGCCAGCAGAATCTTTTTTTCATACGGCTTTAAGAAACTCACAGTTCTGCAATACATACGTCGACAATAATTTACATGTTACTAACTGGAAAAGGAAATTGGGCTGCAAGTGTCAATATAAACATGTAGTCGATTGGTGCGGATGCTCTCCTAACGATTTTAGAACCGAAGATTGGCCAAGAATACAAAATACTCAAGACCGTCAATTGTTCTTTGCAAGAAAATTTGAACCAATAATTAACCAAGAAATAATAAATCGAGTGGAGCAATACATAGGATTTCAAGATCACTATTTGTTACAGAATTTAGAGGCTTATTGGCAAAGTATTTATAATATAGACGATTTAACTGCCAGTTCGGACGATGTACTATTGACTCATGCGGGAAGTATTATTAGACAGAATGCGAGAATTTTATTAGAAGAAGGTTGTCGAATAGATCCAGATGTTATTTTAGAAATTAATTTTTATAACTATGCCGATGTTTACAAAGGGAATTTAATATTACATAAAGCAATACTACACGGCAATGAAGAAATATTAATAGAGACTTGGTATAAGCCCAAGAAAATTATGGAATTAAACTTAGAAAACCCATTCGTAGATAATATTAAAATATTTAAAGTCAGTTCTGATTATGATCAGAAAGAAATGATGTTTAGAAATTTAGCTAATGTTTTAGGACCTTTATCTGAACCTGTTTTACTTTATCAATTTGCACCTTTGACTGATAGAAAAAGTGAAAATTTAACTATAATCTGGTTAGACCCTGCCGGGGCAATCGCAGATGTAAATAGTATACATGTAGATGAAAACAATCTTACCAATTTTATTAAACCAGACTTAAAAGCACCACTTCTCCCAGGAATTTGGAAAGTGGGTTTGTTTGAAAAAGATGTATTAATTGTAGCTACTAAGTTCCTTATATCACCGTTAGAATATTTCTCAGGAAAAGAGTTATCACATCAAGAATCTAGTATAATTCATAGCGGATCTCAAAATTCATATAAAAAGTTTTCATCTTTGAAACCAAAGAACTTTTTGCCTGACCATGAGGAGAGCATATTGTTACAAAAAATCTCTCATTCAAATGTCCAAAGAATTAATCAGGACTTAAGGGAATGGATAGACAACCTGAGTTTAGAATTTTATAACGTTTTAGGTTCATGTGTTATGTCCAATACTGATAGTAAAGAGAAATTATCATGTGGTAATCATAAATTTGATAATTGTGTAATGACGCAATGGAGCTCTTTAGCACACGACCCAAAAGGGTCCATAGGTAAATTAAATAAACAGTCTGGACGATTAGAAAGAGTATGACAGAAACTAAATAAATAGTTTTAAGACAATTAATTTATACTGATATCGATAAGTACACTAGATAGTTACGAAAATAATGCTCTAGGACAGCAGTTCTTAAATGGTTAAAACATAGAACACTCCATCATCCTTTTATTTTATGAAGTATTATGTACGATAATATTAAAGATATTTAGATTCACTGATATACTCAGTCATCCATTAATTCGTGTCGATGGCGCAGCCATTGACTGACACCTTAAGAATTACTGCCCTAGTGTGTTCATATCCTAGACAATTCCTTTCGGGGTCAAAATCGTTTCATGAGCATTACGACATACTGACAGTTAAAAATAAATGTGTTTGTATGCTCATGAACAAGCTTTTTCACAAAAACAGCTTTAATGTATTACTTAAACATACCAAGAGTAAATGTTTTCCTGTACTGTCTTTGGTAACAAAACTTATATTATTATTAGTTACTACCATTTGTTATCAGTTTTGGTTTCGTTTTTTAAATCCCTACACGAAATAAGAAAACAAAATACTGGATCAATTTGTAGAACAAACTTATATATTTTTAAATAAATATACTTATTGAATTGAATGTTCGTGACCGAACTATGTGGTGGTATTATTTACTGTCTCCTTCTATTAATCTCTGACACGCAGTAAATAATTATAAATATTTACTGCTAAAAACAAACTGTGTGAAAGTCGGTCGACATTTTTTGTGATAAAATGACATGGACCATTTTTTCTCATTTTATGTGCAAAAATGCTTCATAGATGGCTTTATCCATAAAATATTACACTATTGCTGGCTATATATATCGCAGTTAAGCTGTCAACAATGTGCCTGATCTCTTACTGGTAAGGAGGTAATCGAAATTTTTAAGTAATTTTAAGTGCTGGTATTTACGTTTACTCCTAAATTTACACTCTTACCGGATTGTATATTAGAGTGAATAAGGTACAGATCGAGCTACACATTTTCATCAAGGCTAATAAAGAGCTCTTCTGATTTGGTCGTTCACTGCCCTTAGCCGTTTATATATTGCACTAAACCGATATTTACGAAACTTAAAGAGTGTACCCTAAGAATTATTACTATTTGGTTCAATGGTTTCTGAGAAAGGTTTGGACATAGATATATCCTTATGAAAGTTGGCAAATTTGTTGAGAAGACCACACATACCTTTAAGGCCGACGGTGACAGGCGTTGTGGCACGGCACAGCATGGCATTCTAGTTTCGAATAGGTTCTGTTTAACCTTTAACTTTACGCGTCGTGGCATTCCGCGAAGTGTAAAGTTCGATTTACAAAAGGTAAGTTAAGACTTGATCATGAATAAAATACCAGCGCCAGTATAACATTCCAACAACAATAAAAACAGTCGATATAGTAACCTCCTTTTTTTTTAAGTCGGTTAAAAATAAAGGCTAATAGGCGGAAATTAATTTTATTAGGTACAAAAAAGATACAAAGAAAATAATAACAAATAAATAATAATTAATTAGTATATATCTATAAGCAGTCACTCGTCATTAATAAGTAGGCAATTTATAATTAGCCATATTATTTAGAATTTAGTTTGTCAAATTGGGTGAGCATTCCGTAGGTATACATGTCAATTATTTTTTAATGGAAAATGTATCAATGAAATAATTTTCTATACATGATACTGCTAATACTATTGAGAATTCAGTCCATGACTTCAATACATATTTATGGTATTCATCTAAACCAGGGGTCTCCAAACTTTGGCCATAGGCTTCGCCTTAGGGCCATAACGATTTTTTTCAATATGTTAGAAGGGCCAAAACAGTTTTAATTTTTCTATACTTAACTATACTCTTATTTCTAGACTAGTCGCAAAGTGCGCGACCGAGTAAATATCATATTGTGTTGTCTTTTTCAACTTATCACAGCAATAGTAACAACAATAAGACATAAGTTGCGCGGGCTAGATCGATGACACTAGTCTTTGAGTTGTCGAGGGCCGGATTGTTGGCATAGGCGAGCCGGATTTGGCCCGCGGGCCGTAGTTTGGAGACCTCTGATCTAAAAGACTCTCAACTAAAAATTTCCTCAAAAACATTTTGGAAAAATACAATTGGATTGTAACTAATATTACACATACATAATTTTATTGTACAACTGAATATATCATAAATAATGCGATACCTCGAAATTATTATTGGGCCATTTTTAAAGCACCCTTAGTATGAGTTGCTATAGTTTTCAGTCTTTACCTTAAACATAGTTAACTCCTAAGAAATATATACGCATGCAATCAAATTTAGAAGTCAAAAAAATATGCAGGGCAAGTCCCTGCATATTTATTTTTAGAAAACTATATCAATTTATACTAATTACATATCTATTATTTTCTACATTTTTATGGCTTTAGCTATTGGTAAATAAAATGACAATGTGTGGGAAATGTCGTAACAATAATGATGTTAAACAGAATTTGTCACTAATCACCATAGTAAACAGATTATGCACTTATTTACTATTGAATAACATATAAGTTACTTTTAGATCGGTTAGTAGCAAGTCTGTGTGATATACCTACGAAGATCTGTTTTATAGAACCATGTCATAGACTTTAAGACTTAAGAAAAACTGCATAGGCCGAGTGTGATCCCTGAATGGAGTAGGTACATTTTTTTTAGATCTATATACCTAAGAAGTTTTTATTCTCTCTAAAATCGATGACATGGTTCCCAAGAACAGATCTCTGATGTCTTATAGTTACATACTTGCCCATACCTACTTACTGATCTAAAGTTCCATTCTGTTTATGAAAATAGTTTTATGAGGGATATTTAAAGATTTGCACTTTCTTGCTTAGGTGCTTTTAACGAATTCACCGATCTTGGTGCATATCATATTTATAAAATACAACTGTTGTCTACAAATCTAAAAATGAGTCCAAAATTCATCAATATTAAGAAAAGAAGAAGTGGCCAAGGTACCTATGCTATGTCAACATTCAAAAATAATGGACGTTCACATAAAAAAAATAGTATTAAGACTTACTTTAAATTTTAGAGGTTGTTTTTCCATGACAGAATGATTCACCCTTAGCAGTAGGTATAATAATAGAAAGATAATATTTTTTATAAGAGGTAAATGTATTATTAAAATGTTTAATTAAACAAAACTCATTGACATGTAAGAAACTATTATTCCATTTACTACATAGACTTCATGAAAAATTAAACGCTAATCTTGAAAGCATATTAAGTATTCAAGCTATAATGACAAGTGCAGTTTTTAGCAATTTGAAACTGCCTTAAATATCATGTTTGTGTGCTAATACAAAATTATGAGCCAGATTGATATAACTACTAAGAAAAAATCACTAAGACTGCTGCTTAAACCTCTAAAATTTCACAATGCAGATTATAACTTTAAAAATAGATCAGTTTTGAACACAGTCTTGTACTAATTCTTTACATTTTCATTTGAATAATCTGTTGAGTTGCTATTTTTATTAAGCCATTAAAATCTTTATCTAAATGAGACCTCCAAAATTTACACCTGCCCCATACTATAGCAGGATAATTTGGAGATGAAATACCTTGGAAAATCCTTGCTATACTCCTACCAGTAAAATTACAATCTTTGTAAGTACAGATTAGAGCCCGGGCATCAGAAGCTACGCGATCTGCATCTAAAGGCCTTTCTTCTAATTGCATATGTGTTGGCAATTGATTCCTTTCAAAATAGTTTCTAATTGTATCCTTTAATTCGTTTGAAGTCTGTATTAGATTTTCTTCTGAAAGTTTTAGATTCTCAACAGAATAATTTCCCAACTTATGAAATGCCAAATTACATTCTTCTAATTGAAACAGCCTTGCTTTTTCTTGAGAAATTACAGAATTATGCAAATCATCCAAAATATTATCGAGTTCAGTGGCACTTAAGTCACCTCTTGCTCGTATTCTAAAACCCAAGGTATTAAATTCTACTTTTAAATGTGATCTTTGTGATATTCCAGTTTCAGTGGTCCACTCTAAATTTTTTAACTGATATTTAGTTACACCACTTTCCCAGCCAATGGCAGCAGCAACTTCAATAACATTAAATTCTATGACACTTTGTTTCATAATATCACTATCATTTTTACCTTCTAATAGGAGAGCCATAGCCAAAGGTCTACAAACTTTGGCAGCTTCATGAATTTTGGTTGGCCCTCCATATGAAGAAATCTTGCAAAAGATGTAAGCATTATTTAGAAATTTAATAAATTGTTTTGGATGAAGCTCTACATAACATAATAAAGTAGCAATATTTTCTGAAGGTAAATCTAGCTCTTCTACTGTTGCATCTATGGGAATACCAACTTCATGTCCTTTGCAATTTGCAATATTAGACATACCTTTTTGTGATTTATTACAATCACATGGTATAAACACCTTAGCTAGTAATTTTCTTATTATCTGCCTGTCAATAGAATTAGCATGTATGTGCTTTAAAAGTTCATTTTTATCAGTTTTACTATTACTCAGCATTACATGACAACATGCAGGTAGTCCATCGCGACCAGCTCTACCCACTTCCTGTACGTAAGATTCAAAACTGCTTGGCATATTATAATGGATAATGCATCTAATATCAGATTTGTTTATACCCATACCAAAAGCAACAGTTGCAACTATTATTCTTAGTGTGCCATCCATAAAATGTTTCTGGATTTTTTTCCTTTGTGAAGCTGACATGCCAGCATGATATGATTCAGCTATGTAAGACATTCTCTTTCTCTTATTTTTCTTGCTTTCCATGCTGACCTTACCTGTTTCCTGTAAACATGATCTAAGAACAGCAGCTACCCTTTCACACTCATCTCTCCTTATACAATAAACTATAATAGAATTGAATTTCATTATTTCATCAGACAGTAAATATGTGACTAGGGCTCTGTCTTTATCTCTTTCCATAGACACTGACAAACGAAGATTATCTGGGAGTGCTGGGTTTCTAATAACCCCACTTGGACCATCAGGAATATTTATGTGGCTTATGATACTTTTTATAGTTGTTTGACTTGCAGTAGCAGTCAACCCAAGAATACATTTAACATTTAGTTTTTCTCTTAACACTCTGCAGATCATTAAATAACTTGGCCTAAAATTATGACTCCATTGTGACACACAATGGGCTTCATCAATGCAGGCAAATGCTATAGGAGGCAGTGACTTGAACAAACTTGATAAACCATTTGCTGAATCTCCTGCAATTAATGCTTCAGGAGATATGAGTAGAATATTCAGCAAACCATCTTTTAAACATTCTAAGATTTTTCTACGCTGAGTTTGAGATTGATTGGTGTGATAACATCCTGCTTTTAAAAACTCAGGTACATTTAAAACTTGATCTTCCATGAGTGAAACTAATGGAGATATGACTAATGTGATACATTTATAATGTTGACTGTAGATATAAGCAGGTAGCTGATAGCAAAGTGATTTCCCACCTCCTGTAGACAAGATAAGTAATGTTGACATACCACATAGAATTCTCTTTATAGCATTTTCTTGGCCCGGACGAAATGATTCATGCCCAAATTTGTGAAGCACTTCTGTTAGATCACTAGTGAAATCATCATTAATATTGTTGTATATTGGTTTTATGTCACCATCATATGACACATCTACTGTTTGAGATAACATTTCCAAAAATGTATCAGGAATTTGGCTAGTTTCATATATAGTTTCTTGTAATTGTTCAGTTATGGTTTCTGAAGTGCTTGTTGGATCAGAAGCAAAGTTTTCCATATCTTCAAGAGTGGGTATTTCAGCTTCACTGTATGATTCAAGAGGTAACAGTGTCTCACCTTTATGAGCCCTACAATATCTAGCCATATGACCTGTTTCCCCACATTTAAAACAAGCCACTTTTCCTGATTCAGGAAACTCCATACCACCATGAAGGCTTTTCTTATTCTTCCATTGTTGTTTCTTGTATTTAGAATAATTGATGCTCTTCTTTCCTCTAACAAATACTTTTTTCTCAATATTAATTTTAACAAAATTTTCATTTAAAGTTCCATGTTTAATTTTATTTTCTAAACTATTATTACTTGTCTCTTCAGGACACACATCTTTTGTGTTAGCTGATGAGGGCACATTTTTAAGAACATTTGTAATTTGTGAATGTCGAGGAAGAATATCTTTTTCTAAAGCAAATGGTACATATTCTCTAATGTCTGGAGGTTGAAGTTCTTTTATGTCTTCAACAGGTTTTTGTTTTTTTGTAGTCTTTTTCTTTTCTTTGTGTTGTGGTTGTGTATTAATACTTGGTTCACTATGAGATTGAACATTTTTTATACTGCTTGAGTCTGGTTGGCTCATAGATACATTTCCATTTTCTAGTTTTCTTTTCTTGAGAGCTGGTTTCAGTTTAGTTAATACAATGTCATCCTCATCTGATTCACTATTCTCTACATAATCAACCTGTCTCTCTTTGGTATCCATAACTTTTATATTTGTTATGCCAAATGTTTCAGACTTTACCTTATTTGGTGATTTTGGTGCAATTCCTGTAATTCTACTGAGCCATGCTTCATCTACCTGTCTAGTCAATGGTCTTGAAGAGCCACATATTGGTGTACTTGATGAATAGGTGGGCACTGAAGTGTTGACAGCAGTAATGTTGGAAGAGTTTAGGTCTTCAGATACAGTGAGTGACTGATTGAAATCTGTTTCAATGAAATCAGTATTGGCTACAATGCTGTTATTAACCTTATCAACAACTAGTGGTTTATCTTCAATTATAGACTGGGACTTGACAGAAGAAAGCTTTCTGGGATTTCTGAGAGAAAACTTTCTATTTTGAAAAAGTTTCTTTGATAGATTTTCTGTAAATGGTGTAATGCTAATATTCTGTTGAATATTAGTATAAGATAATAATTTTTCTAGTTCTTGGCCACTAGGGAGAGCCGGGATTTCTTTAAGAGGACTTTGAGAGTCTGTAGGAATATTTTCCAGCTCGAACACAGGTTCAGGTGATGCTATAACTTCATCTTCAAAGTCGCAAATAGAAAGTGAATTTTCAAGAGCATTACTTTTAAGTTGAAAATATTTCTTATATGCATATTTAATTTTGACTGGTGCTTCCTTAATGTCAAACTTAGTAGGTGTGCGGCAATGTTCTACCTTAAAATCCTTTTCCCATGTTTTAACCACTAGTTTACATTTAAGATATGCTTTGTCTTTTTTTATAGATTCAATAATATCCATTCTTTAAGGGTTTTTCGTGAGGTACTCACCACCAAGCAGTATTAGCAGCTTTTGTATTTACTAGAATTTTCAACAAACTGTGAAGTTTAAAACAACTTTACATTTGTCATGATTGAAAATATTAAAGAAACAACTTCCCGCGTTTATCTATAAATCTGTCACAACTGTCACAAGACCTATCTGTCATTCATTTCTATCATTTTTTTTTTCAATTCAACTTGCTAGTCTTTGATTTATTAAGCAAATTATTTATCGGGCATTAAATCTTTAAATATTGAGTCTACAAATAATTATACTCTATGGCCGACATTACACGCTCAATCTGGATCGAGATCCGTGATCGCGGTAGATTGATATAAACTGATTTGGATTGTTGTCACATTACACAGTCAATCCAGATCACGTCAGTCCACTGTTCGCAATGATCACATGAAGACGTGTGCTCAGGGGATTCTGATTGATAATATATAAAAAAATATGAAGATTGTGTGTTCACAATCGCGAAAGCCTCCGTAGCGTAGCGGTATTTTACTCACTTTAAATCTAGGAGGTCATGGATTCGATTCCCACGCCGGGCAGTAAATCTTTGTGTAAATTCTAAGATATCCTTCCGGGTCTGGTTGATTGAGGGACTACCCTCCGTGCCTCGGAAAGCACGTTAAGGCGTTGGCCGATTGTTATAAAATCATCTATAATAACCGTATATCAAGGAACGGGCAGCAGCCTTTCCTTGTGTGGTACAACATAATACTGCGGTCATCAACCCGCCTGCCAAGCGTGGTGACTATGGCGAATACCCTCCCCGGGAGGAGGCCCATGTTCAGCAGTGGACGTTATACGGGCTGATGATGACGAATTGCAAAATGGATCTGAACATAAAAAGCATGTGTAGTAATTAATTTTAATATATTTTTTTATTCTCTTATTACTACTAGTAATTTTAATAATATCTTTCGAATTATTATTATCTGGATATATATATATATATATAAGGTGCTATAAAAATATCTGCCACGGCTTTAATGGGAGGTAGTATTATGTTTAAAGATTACAATAGTGAAGAGCTTTCGTACCCCGGAACAGTTATTTCAATTTGAGAAATTAATAAGTTAAATAAACATTGACTATAGGTACTCTGCATAAAGCCATTCACAAATTACGCGCGATGTGTCGCATCTTCAATGAAAACAACTGCTATCTCTTTCCATCTGTTCCGTGAATGAAAACTGAAATCACTATCTGTACGTACGCAATAATAGGCTGTCAAACAAGTGTTTTAAAAGTGCAATTACTTACCAGCTTCTGCATTCTTCTAAAAAACTTACGTAAATAAGATGATAAACTTCCCATCACACTTAAAACAGGCTTTGGACTGTCAAGTTAGTGTAAGAATCGCAATTTTTTTCTATTATTTTTAAACATTAGGTAGGTACTTAGATTCATATCAAATAACGATAAATTACAGTACCTAACTTGGCGTGTTTAAAAGTTAATCATCTTATTTACAACAATTGCACCGTATTTACAGTTATTTACACACTCCCTACCTACTTATCTACAAAACTGTTGCACTAGTCCGCGTTGCACACAAATGTAAGCACACTTACACACGTGTCTCTTAACTTTGTTTAATGTGTCCGTTTCACTTTTTAATTGTCTAAATGCGCGTTTGATTCGCCTTATTAGTTCTACCACACTTCTGATATCATGTCCGGTTCAGCCGTACACTAGGTCCTTTACACGACCCCACAAAAAAAAGTCTAGAGGGGTTAAATCCGGCGAGCGAGGAGGCCAAGGCACTGGCCCTCCTCGGCCCGGGCCTATCCAACTTTCACCGCCGTACCACACACCGTTTTAAAATTCCCGTTCTTTGATGGTGAAATGAGGTGGTGCTCCATCATGTTTGAAGTGCAGCCCTCTTATCTCTTCAAGAGGAATACGTTCCAACATTCTTCTCACACGGGTTCGTAGTAACCGCAGATACGACTTGCGACTTGACTTGACTTACACTGGTTCTAGTATTCTGTTCCCCAGTATCTAGTGTTAATGTGTGGGCTGGCCCACACATTAACACTAAACCGAGTCTGAAAATGGTCAGGCCGCACAACACTACGTCGGAGTACACTAGTATGGAGGCCTTCCTGCGTCAACCGGAGGCGGGTCAAAGCGGCCGTGGTCTCTAAACCTGTACACGGCATCCAGAATGGTATGATGACTAACTCGCACACCAAACCTCTGTTGGAATAAGTTCACGGCATGTGCAGTTACGGAGTTACACTCGCGGAAGCACAGTACCATTTCAAGGTATTCTTGATTAGAATACCGTCGTCTGGGAGGCATTTTTAATAAAGGCGCGCGATATTCCCGTCGCTGACCGCTAAAACTATCTTCCGAGTGGCCGGGGGACGAGGGGCGACTGGCGAGCGCCCGGCGATCGGCTAGCGCGTGCGACGAACGGAGTAGTGCGGGTGCGGGTGGGGGTGGGGGCGCGCGGGGCTGTCCTTTGACAACCACCGCGCGGCGGCATCGTTTGATAAGAATGGCAACAGCGTATGAATTCGGTGCGGCGTGCGGTGCGGCAACAGCTTATTAAGTCTACAGAATGGTGTTATGCCAATAAATCAATTCAAATTTATACGTACAATTTTTTGTATGAAAAAAATATGACAAATTATCAATAATTTTTATTCACTATTGTAATCTATAAACATAATACTGTCTCCCATTGCAGCCGTGGCAGATATTTTTATAGCACCTTATATATAATCTGGATTGCGATAAACGGATCGAGATCATGGATTTCAAAATATTTGATAATTTGCGATCCGATGTCGCGATCCGTCAATCACGCACATTAAACAGTCAATCTGGATTGAGATCATTGATCTCGATCACGGATCTCGATCCAGATTGATCGTGTAATGTCGGCCTATAGATATAGTTGCTATACTCTTTCTACGTCAAAAACATTAATAAAGTAATTAAACCAGTCGGCGCGATTTCGCACGATTGTGAAAGCTTTATTATAGCCTTTATTCTAATGTTTTTTTTTTTTTTCTTCTCGCTCCCTTCTGAGAGCTTTTGGCTCGCACTTTCTGTGCATCTGCCATATTCAAGTTTTCTTGACATTTTCAGTTTTGTGCTTGTGTTGAATCGTATTTTGATGGGTTTGTTTGGATTGGATTGTTACGGATATAGGTAAGGTAGGGAAACGAAACGCGTTAAATGCAATTAAATTAGATATTTCAATACAGGATCAGAGAGAAAGTTATTTTATAAAACGTATAAAAACAAAAATATACTAAATTAAATAAAATAAAAAACCCATAAAAATATTAATGAATATGTACATATTATTATATTTATAATCTAATATTATTACTATGTATATAATTAGAAAGTAAATTATATATTGAAGGATTGATAGAATATAAGAGGGTTTTAATACATGTTGGGAAAGGAATGTCAAGGGAGATTAGGTTATCATCAAAGGAAGAACGGTCATAATTTGGACAGGAAAAGAAAATATGGTTCAAATCCCCAAAATCATGTCCACAAACACATCGAGTATTATCAATAATACGTAGTTTTGCTAAGTGGGCAGGGCAAGTAGCATGTCCAAGGCGCATTCTTATCAATATTGAAGTCGCAATTTTATCCAACTTAGTGATAGAAAACCACGATTTATTTTATTAATTGGTATTTGTGGTTGGATATCGAAATAGTGTTTACCTTTTGATTTACTACTTTCCGCACATAATGTTTCCCAAGAGCTCTTTAAATATTGTTTGGGAAGTGTAGCCAAGTCCTGAACAACGTTTTTAAAAGGAAATAGGTCTCCACATTCCACAGCCTCGTTTGCAACCCTGTCAGCTTTTATATTACCCGTGATACCACGATGGCCAGGAATCCAAACGAAAGTAACTAAATATCCTTTTGTATAACAATTATGAAGTTTATTTCTAATGTCTGCTATAACAGAAAAAATAGATTTTGAATTAAAAGGATATTTTTCTAAAGTCTGTAGGGCACTCATGGAGTCACTTAAGATTAAACTATTTTCAAGTTTGAAAATTAGGATATATTCCAATGCTTTAGCGATGCCAAGACATTCAGCAGTGAACACAGAAGTTTCAGGTGGACACTTTATTTTTTCTACTATGTTATATTGTGCATGATAAACTCCCACTCCCACAAAATTGCCCGTTTTATGCTTGGAGGCATCAGTATAAATGTGGTGCCAGCCAGGCCAACTGTTTTCTATAGAAAAATTAAAATGGCTATTTATATTATATATATCTGTATTTACAAAATATTTTACAATGGGTTTCAAAGTTAAAGCTTCATATTTTGAATTAAAAAAGTCAAGGATTGGAGATCGATGTGTCGGAGCCTGAATATATTTATGCTTCAGATAACTTTTTACTAAACATGGCAAAGGCTTGTTACTGCAATGCACTGATGATTCTATAAGGTCAATGAGTTCTTGTAATTTTGATATTAATGGACTGTTGGAAAATTGTAATACGCGGTAAAACATACGATCAGCTAAAAACTGACGCCTTAAATGAAGCGGGGGTTCATTACATTCGACTTGTAATGCATTAAGTGGACTAGATTTCATGGCTCCTGTAACAATACGCATAGCCTTTGACTGTATGATATCTAGTTTCTTTAAGGTCGTAACGTTACATGGTTCTAGTAAGAACACTCCGTAATCAAGAACGCTTCGAACCAAAGCATTATAAAGAAGCTTCATAGAAAACGGGTGTGCACCCCACCATACACCTGACAAACATCTCATCAAGTTAAGGAGTTTTTCACATTTATTTAATACGTATTCGATGTGAGGTACGCCTGTCAACTTTGAATCCAAAATTACGCCTAAGAATCTCACATGATTTTTTACTGGTATTCTTTGATCTTCAAAGTAGATAGAAATAGGAGGATGTAATCGTTGCCGACTGAATAAAACTATAGAACTTTTTAGTGGTGAAATACTGAGACTATTATTATCCATCCAAAATTTTAAATATACTAACGTATTAGACACTTTATCACATAATGAACTCAATGAGCTACCTATGGAGTATATCACTAAGTCATCAGCATATTGAAGAATATTTACGGAATTTTGAACACAAGGAGGTAAATCGTAAGTATATATATTAAATAATATGGGACTGAGAACAGATCCTTGTGGAAGACCTTTCCACACAAGTCTGCTCTGGTGCCTTGCTTGGTCTAACTTTATTATTCTACCTGAGAGAAGATTTATTATAAAACAAGAAATAATTTCTGGTATAGCCAGTTTCTTCAGTTTGAATTTTAGAATGTTAAGATTTACATTATCGTATGCTGATTTTAAGTCTAAAAAGACAGCAAGAACAGACTCTTTACGTGCAAATGCCATTCGTACATCCGTTACAAAAGTACCCACACTGTCCAAAGTGCCTCTACCTCGTCTGAACCCAAATTGTGAATCAGATAGAATTTGGCGATTTTCGACTATCCATTCAAGACGATTTTTGACTAGATTCGCAGCAACTTTTGCAATAACAGGAGATAAAGCTATTGGGCGGTATGAAGATGACTCATTTGGAGATTTATCTGGCTTGAGAATAGGAACCACAACTTGTGATTTCCAAGTTGCCGGAATATTACCGGATAACATTACCTTATTAATAAGATCTAAATAATAATAAAGAAAAGAATCATTAAGGTTCGCAAAAAACGAATATGGAATACCATCCTCACCAGGAGCAGAATCCTTAACTTTAGATAAAACTCCTTTTAGTTCTTCTATAGTGAAAGGAGAATCGAGTCGCGGGGGACAGATGGAGGAATATTTCTATAAAAAATATCTCGTTCGGGAACTGAAGGCGGTGCTAGATTATTTAGGAAAGAATCGTTTAAATGATCAGGCATTGTCGCCATACGATTATGTGCCATACCATTCCTAAACCGTTTTATGTTCTGCCATACTATAGAGGGGTTTATATGAGGTGAAATAGACATACAAAATCTTTTCCATCCCTCGAATTTCTTTTCTTTTAATAATTTACGAGCATCGGAAATAGCGTCGGATACAATTTTAAATTTTTTATCAGACATGTCAGTTCGGTATAATTCTTCCGCTTTTTTCCTTTTTTTGACTATCTCGGTGCAATCTCTATCCCACCAAGGTGGAGATGGTATCCGGCCATTTGCGAGATTCTTTACTGGAAACGTTTGATCTGCAGCTTGTATAAGTTCTTTTATAAATGCATTACTGCAATCCAATACTCCATGCGATATATCAGGTAAATTGGATATTCGAAGTTCTAGAGCAGTTTTAAATTTATTCCATAATTTATCATCAGATAGATTATATTTTAGACGCGGTTGTTTTTGAAAACTTTTTTTGAATTTTTTTGAAACGTATTATCAGGGAATGAAATAATAATCGGATAATGGTCGCTACCATAAGTATAGGGCGAAGTATGCCATGTCACAGTTGACGCTAAATTTGGAGTACAAAGCGAAAGATCGATAGCACTAATGTTTTCATTAGGGCCTGTGCGTCTAGTCGGGGAACCAGAGTTTATTATGCAAATGTTATGAGTGTCGAGTATTTCTAACAACAAGACACCACTAGGTGAAGTGTCAGAGCACCCCCAAGATGTATGATGCGAGTTGAAATCTCCTAAAATTAAGAAAGGTCGGGGTAGAAGAGTCATAAGATTGTCAAAGGAATGAAGGGCTAAAGAAGAAGCAGATGGAATATAAATAGAAACAACACAAATATTATTTATCTGTGCTGCTACTACAGAAAAATCATTATATACAGGAAGAGATACAGGGCGGAAAGAGATATTATTCCTGATGAGTAGAGCGGCACCACCATACCCATCAGGCCTATCATCTCTAACGCAAGAAAATCCGTGGATTTTAAAAATAGAGCCTGGCTTTAGCCATGTCTCCGATAGTGCAATTACACTAAACTTAAATTTATTTATTAAATAAATAATTTCGTTTTTCTTTGAAACTGCACTTCTACAGTTCCATTGTAGGATTTTGTCTAGGACATCCATAATTGGTTAAAATTTCAGATCTGTACATGTT
Organism: Nycteola revayana; assembly: GCA_947037095.2. NCBI lineage: Eukaryota > Metazoa > Arthropoda > Insecta > Lepidoptera > Nolidae > Nycteola > Nycteola revayana. The sequence goes on from OX344847.2 coordinate 9,838,067, forward strand.
TAATATAGGGGCGACGTTGGACGGTATTTCTATGTTGGATTGAGTCATATATATATTCTTATTCAGACTCTACTAATCCTTATATATTAAAATAATTATAATTTAAAATTTCTATGAAAAAATTACGACCGAACGATTCGACGGTTCCCGCGCTTTTTTCAATGTTTTATTTTAGTTCGGTTCAGTTAAGTTCAGTATCTACTTTATGGCACCCATTACACAATCAATCTAGATCGAGATCAATCATCTTAATCCAGATTGACTGTGTAATGTGTTAAATTGGCGGATCACGACATCGGATCACAAATTATGGATTATGGCGGGAACTTTAAAAAAGAGCGCATCAGAAAAAGTTTCAAATTCCTTTTTAATTAAATATATGCTAGTTTATTGCTCAAAAGTTGAGTAAAATAACAGTGTTTGGTGTACAAATCCGTGCAAATGGTAGGAAACGAGGGGGGCGGGGATAACCCGCCCTCCGCACCTAAACGTCCTCGGCCTGAGGTCGAAGGCGGAGGGACTAATATGGACATGGATGGTGGCGGCGGTGAGCATGACTACTCTCCGTATATTAAACCTGATTATAAAATAATTTACCCAGAAAATGCCAACTATTTAGATTTCAAAGTATTTATTGAAGCTTCCAATATCAAGGATAGAATAGGCAATAAGAGTCCTATCTATCTGAACCATATGTTTTCCAGCGAAATAAAAGGGGTGACGGCTATACAAAGGATAAATGCAAATAAAATAGCAGTAATATTTAAACAGTATAATACGGCCAATAACTTTATTAACAATAGCGCTTTTCTCAACATTTCTAACAAAGAACTTTACACTAAACTATCATCAATTTATGAAATAATAGCTATTCGAAGATTCACAAAGAAGGTAGGACAAGGACGGGTACCACTACAAACAGTTAGCATTACTTTTCTGTCGAATGTACTTCCAGACGATGTACAATATGATTTGTTTTCGTACCGAGTTTTTGAATATGTACCCCCATTACAGCAATGTTTCCGTTGCTTTAAATTTAACCACTCTGCTAGGATATGTAATGGCAAACAAAGATGTTCCATTTGTGGAGGTGAGCATTTATATAAAGAATGTGATAGACCAACAGAGTTCTGCTGTTGCAATTGCAGCGGGCCTCATCTTGCAATATCTAGATTATGTCCAATTAAGTTAAATAAAATTTTAGAAAAGAAAAATAAGATTACTTATGCAAGTGCTACATTGACGAAACAAAACATGAATGATGATAATAAACAATTCCCACCTCTGCCACCTCCAAAAATAAAACCAATCGACACTGTAAATAAATCTGTAAATAAACCTGTACATACATCTGTAAATAAACCTGTACGTACATCTGTAAATAAGCCTGTATCTGTAAATATTCCTGTACAAAGTGTAAATAAAACTAAAGATGTCCCTCCTAAGGTAGACATCAAAGCCCAAATAGTTGCCAGCAACGACGTACTTACGGCCCTGGTACAGACGTTGGTGGAACTGGGTAATAAGGGAGATGATACGCCTACCACCGTAAATAGTATTAAAGAAACACTTCTTAAAAACCTGAAGTAATGGATCCAAGTCACACACTGTCTAAGCTACGTATTGCTCAGTATAACATTCAAAGTGCTAATAGTAAAAAACCCTTATTGATTCAATTCTTACAAAAACAAAATATTGACATTTGCTTACTTAACGAAACATGGTTTAAAGACAATCGTTTTAGAATACCTGAATATAATATTTATATTAAAAATTCCAATAATACTCATAATGGTGTAGCAATATTGATTAAACCACATTTAAAGTACAAAGTTTTAAACACTAGATTTTATGAAGACATTCAAACTGTCGCTTTGTCCTTATCTACTGTGCATGGTAGCTTGACTATTCTTTGTGTATACTGTCCTCCTTCTAGTGGGCATATACGGATTAATAGGCTACGTAATATAATTAATGATCTTCCAAAGCCTATATTTGTCAGTGGTGACTTTAATGCGCACCACATTGCATTTGGTTGTATATCCACTAAGAGCAGAGGTCAGGATTTATTTAATATCATTGATGACTTGGATTTATGTATCTTAAATTATGGTAGTTATACAACTGTTAACAACCCGAGACGAAATCCCTCTGCAATTGATGTTAGCTTTATTAGTGCTAACCTCGCATCAATATGCGAGTGGTCTGTACATGATGACGCCATGGGAAGCTATCACTACCCAACAATAAACGAGATTTCACTACATATAGATAAATATCATATTAATGCCCCTATTGATAAGTTAATATATAAAAAAGCAGATTGGGAAAAGTATAAAACTATTTCCAAAACAATATTTAATGATTTAGTCCTAAAATTGTATGATCCTATTTCAACCTATAACGATTTTTGTTCTCGATTGGATACTTTAAAAGATATGACAATTCCTAAACTTAATAAACCAAATAATTTTAAAAGCAGACCTCCAGCTCCTTGGTGGAATGACATTTGTGAAAAAAGTGTAATTATCTCTTACAATGCAATGAAACTTTATAGAAGTGAACCTACTATGGAGAACTATTTAGATTATAAAAGAAAAAATGCACTTAAAAAAAGAACCATATCCGAACAAAAAAGAATAGGTTGGAATAACTTATGTAACACTTTTAATAGAACTACTCCTATAAGTAAGATTTGGAATCTTCTTAAAATGTTCAAAGGTATAAGAGTTGGCAATAAATCATATAAAGATGAGTTTATTTCTCAATTTATAGATAAATTATCCGATAATAGCAATTTAATTGATGTTAAAAGTTTAGGCAATATTTTCGATTTAAATAATGATAATCGAAATTCAAAATTTTTGCTAGATCCTTTTACATGGTCTGAATTTAAAATGAGCTTGTTATCTCGGAAAGACACAACACCTGGTTTAGATGATTTCCCCTATTGTATAATAAAAAAATTAGATGAATCTGTACAAAAAATATTTCTTAATATTCTTAATTTACTTTGGCATTGCAAATGTATTCCACAATCATGGAAAACACAATGTGTCATTCCAATACTCAAACCAGATAAACCTTCTGAGCTTGCCAGCTCTTATAGACCAATATCACTGTATTCATGTCTAGGTAAATTATTTGAAAACATGATTAAAAAACGTTTGGATTGGTTTATGGAATCTAACAGCTTCATTCCACATGTACAATATGGATTTCGTCGACGGCGAAGTTGTGCAGACAGCTTCACTTCCTTAATTTCGGATCTGAAACATGCAAAAGAGAGAAAGTTACACACTGTTTGTGTATTCTTAGATGTTCAAGGTGCTTTTGACAGTCTAGATCCGGCTATACTTGTACAAGTTATGACTAGGTTAGGTGTGCCTGGTCAACTATGTAAATGGATATATAATTTTTTGGATAAAAGAACACTCTATGTAAGACATAATAATACATTACATGGTCCAAAATGTGCATCGTAGGGTACAATGCAGGGTGCTACACTATCTCCTTTGCTATATAATATATACACAAGTGAGATTTGTAAATTTGTAAATAGCAATGTAGATATTTTGCAGTTTGCTGATGATATTGTTTTGTACAGTAGTAATTATAATGTAGAAATTGCAATTCAAAATATTAATAGAGCCTTGTCCCAACTATTTCACTATTATAATGATGTGCTACATTTAAAAATCAATCCCTCCAAAAGCAGTGTTATGATATTTGGAAAAGAAAACACTAACTCAAAAGTTGTTTATAATGGAGAACTTATAAATCCAGTAAATTCAAAGAAATTTTTAGGAGTAATTATAGATAGGAAATTAACTTTTGAGGAACATATCAAAGAATGCTCTAAAAGGTTTAAACATAATTAAATGTCTTGCAGGTGTCTCATGGGGCGCAGACCCGAAAATATTGTCAATTCTGTATAAAAGTATAGTAAGAAGTCATTTTGATTATAGTTCACTAGTGTATATAAATAGTACTCATGTAAATAAACTAGATCTATTGCAGAACAGGGCTTTGAGAACAATTTCAGGTGCAATGTGCTCTACTCCCATAAGGGCCATGGAAGTGCAGACTAATATTATGCCTTTAATTTTGAGACGAATATTACTTGCAGAGAGATTCTGTCTTAAATTAATTGCTGCAAATAACAGAAAAATATTTAACAAAATTGTAGCTTCTGTATGTGGAATTCCTGGGCCTCTAACAACAGGAGAGGACCTCTTGAATGGCAAATCTCCAACATTGTCCAAAATATTGCTAGAAATAGAAAATAGTTTTACTGGTATTAGAAAACAGTGCCCATGGCCATGTTACTCCTTCTCTTATCAGTGTATTACACATCCTGTAAAAGAATTGCAAAATCCCATCAATAATAATATAGATATGTTACAGTTTTTGGCAGACAATAAAAATTATTATGTTATTTACACTGATGGCAGTAAGGGGAGTGATCATGTGCACGCTGCTATATATGATCCACATGGAAAATTCTCTCAAAGCTTTGTTCTGCACAATACATGTACCATATTCACTGCAGAGGCATATGCGGTTTATCAGGCATTATTATATATTCGCAAAAATAATAACTGTAAATACTTTTTAATAGTTTCTGATTCACTGAGTTTGATAAAAGCCTTAACTAACCTTACAGTTTCATTTAAGTCAAATTATATTCTGTATTTTATCAAGGAAATAATTCATCAATATTACCTTAAGCACATCCAAATTGCTTTCCTGTGGGTTCCTTCTCACCGGGGTATCTCTGGCAATGAAGCAGTTGATAAAACCGCATATCGTCGGTGATATGGGGCCGTTCAAGTATTACGTAAGCAGATTTATTACAATTATTTACCCCCCATCCCCCTTGTCAGCAAAAGTAAGCAAAGCTCTTACCCCCTCCCCCATGCTTACGTAAACATTTTTCAATTAACTAACTTTTGTACATTTTGTACTTTCGTACTTGTATGAGATTTTTTTAAACTTTCAATTAGTTTTTGGTATAACTTGGATTTGTCTATTAAATAAAATAAAATAAAAATAAAATAAAAAAAGTTTTTATTTACGTAAACCTATTACAGGCATTTGCAAATAGTCAAAACATATTTGGCTCATTAATATAATATATTTAATTTATTAATTTAGTTTAATTATTATAGTTATAATAATAATAAATAGTTTGTATTAGATTTTTTATAGCTTTAGCGTAAAAGCTGTCAGGTATGAAAATAGAATTTTATTTTTTATCTATAATTTAATAGTCTAAAGTTCTGTCATTTGAGTATGTTATTATTTAGATAGACCATAAGCATATCGTCGGACGCGATTTTATGCTACCACCGGATCCAATACGCCCCAACTGAGAAGATCCGGCGAAACAAACTCAGTGGGGTATTCTACTGCCGGTTTCATCGCGGCCTCATTGAGACGATCCGGCGAAACATACTCAGATGGGCATGTCAACATTATTTAGGTCCAGTTACTGTCTTTATTTAGTTAATTGGCTTACACAATTTACCAATCGGCTGTCTTTATACAACTTTTATTTTTATTTTGCTAATTTATTACTTCAAGAATGAATATTTGAAACGACATCTTATTTAAACATTAAACTTTGGCTAATGGAATCAATGGTAACACAAATGTTAACTTGCTTTGCTATGCTTACAATACGTCTACTCGCTATAGTATCCAAACGAAACAATACAGTACACTGACAGAGGAAATTTAGACAAGTGAATAACGCGCTGTAATTCCCCTACTCGGTTCTAAAGCGAGTGCCTAAACGTATGCATTATTTGCGGGAATCCCCGAAAATGCGTTTCGTTTTCAAGCAAAGACAATGTGAGGGTTGCCATTCGTGTAAAAAGTAAATAACTACTGATGACGTAATCATCATTTAGACTCCCCTACCCCCCATGTCATCCAAAATAAGCAAAGCAAAGACCCCCCCGCCCCCCCATAGTACTTACGTAATACTTGAACGGCCCCTATTGCAATACCGCGTATGTGACAGTTGCTACTAAGGTGTGATTTCATATGTCAAAATATCTTTTTTCTTTATCTTTTAGGGCAAAAAATATAATTTGCTATATTTGATTTCAACCTTATAAGCTATTGTCACTTACGCCGTATTGCAATATCACCGACGATATGAAGGTAATAATGCTGTTGATGTTAGAAATGTAATGGACATTCCTATGACTGACTACCTGCAATGTATTAATGAAAATATATGTAAGTTATGGTTAGAAATGTGGAAGAAAGACCAAGAAATCAAAGGAAAGTGGTATGGAAGTATTCAAGAAAGATTACCTGTTAGACCCTGGTACAGTCAGCATCAAAAGTTGATGACCACATTTAGATTTCCAAAACCGCTGAACACCGTATTATACCTAAATCGCTCAACATGACAAGCGCCAGAAATGAATGATTATCATAAAAGGCCATAAGTAGGTGACCATCACTTTTCAAAAGTCGCTAAACAAAATTATAGTAAAAATAGCATAACATTCTTCGTCTCTAAAGTCTCTGAACAACTTTTTGACAAAAATAGCATACCATCGTTTATCTCATAAGTCCCTGAACAAACTGAAAAAAAAATTGGGTTTAATATGTGTGTGTATTTTACAAGCTTTTATTTAACTTGCAATGTATGTATGTAATTTGTTCGGGTGGAATCTTGCAAGCATCCCAAGTAACATAAAGGCGTCATATAAGAGCTCTATAAGCGAGTTTGCGCCTCTTTTAATGTATGAAATCAGGCCTATAACAGTACTATAAGCGCTTATACGCCCAGGAAAAGGCGCACTTTACATGACTAAAGAGTGACGTAGTAGCTTTGTAATAGCTCTATTGAATTTCATATAACTTCTTTAACAGTCATGTAAAGTCGCAGCTTGTCACTCATAAGTCCTATAATAGTGATCAAAACGTCTTTACATCACTCCTTAGCGTTATAATGGTTACAAAGATCACATTACATCACAACTTAGACCTATAACAGTGCGCAAAACACTTTTATACAACACTTTACATAACAAGATGAAAACAGCGCATCGCACGACAAGTTTAATTATTCCTCTGGAAAAAATAAAAGGATTCTACTTTTATATTTCTACGTTACCGTAATGGCGTAGCTAGGTATTGTTGCGTATTGAATATAGGTGTTGTGGTGTAATTGTACAGTCATAGAAAGTGCGGTGCAAATTTTACCGAGTAACTAGTACGATGTGTGTGTTTATTTTTAAATGCGCCTTCATTTTGACGTCGATTTACTAGTTAAATTATGCAAAAAAATGTGATTTGCCATCTTGCATCTCTTATATGACTAGTTAGTAATGTTAGGATTGAAGAATAAATGGAGGTTGATTTGGGTTGTTGAATTAGGGTTCCTTACAGAAATACGAAAACCACATTTTAATTTTATTTACTTACCTATCACGATTTCCTAAACTTTTTAAAACATAAATCTGTCTTTGTTTTAGGGTGCCATAGTAATAAATATGTATATGGATGTTGACTGCTTTCTGGCGAAGGATCATTTTACCCTTTCTTTGCTAGAGTGGCCTTGGAAAGAAACCCATTTCATATTATCTAAACATTGTATCGGGTGTGGGCACGTTAATAGTGAAATATTGCCAGAACACTTCAAATTAGAAAATACTAATATTTACTTTTTACCATTGTTGAATTTTTTTTGGTGTCAATTTTGTAATTATGCAGCAGCATACGACCATTATATGACTGACGAATGTGAATTTTGTGCACATCTTCAATAAAGTCGCTGCCGCCGCCCGCCGCGCCGCCGTCAACTCTGATTACATACTACATACATCAATAAACTGATTACATTATTAATACCTAACCTACGAACCGTCTTCAATTCAAGAGACAAATAATTGAAAGAGTGAATACGTTTGTCGGGCAAGAACATCAAGGTTAGAATTTTGTTTTATTTATTACTAGCTGGCCCGGCAAACTTCGTACCGCCTCAAAATCTACGCGGTGTCCTACATCTACCCCTACCCTACCCCTACCCTACCCTACTACCCCTACCCTACCGCTACCCCTACCCTACCCCTACCCTACCCTACCCTACCCCTACCCTACCCCTACCCCTACCCTACCCCTACCCTATTTGTCGGCGCCCTCGTCATCGGAATAACTCCCATCAGAACTAAATGTATCGCTTTCTGGTTTATTGGGTTCTAAAAAAATCGAAGCTCCTACGGAACCCTCACTGCTTTCGTAGGTACGTGCTTTGTTTATGTCGGAGTTTTTGAAAGTGATAGTCGAAGCTAAACTGTTTTCATTGCATCGTTTCAATACTTTCCTGCGATAATTACCACTTCTTTTAAAACGTTTCCAGTCTTTGTAATCCATAATTAACTCTATTAATTTTAATAATTTTACTGTGATGTGACTCTGAGAAACATCGACTGTGTAAAAGTACCAATGCAACTGTTATAACACGTATTAGAGATATAGTATCGCACTCGCTGCCAAAATGTCAAAGTTTAGCACTATAACAGCAGCAATTAATACATTTATAACACAACACATATTTAGAACTATAAGTGAACAAGGCCCGCAATCTGGAAGCTACTTAGTGATGTAAAATGATTTACAAAGCTGTTATACAACAACAGAGATATAACAGTTACCGCGAATCTTTTATGTGACCAATTAGAAATAATAAGTTATGTGAAGAATTGTTATAACGCTAACTTGATCTATAGACGTAGAGACCGCATTAATTACATCACTAAACTATAGAAGTGTCTTTTTTTAACTAATAGCACTATTTAGGCCTATAACCAAGTTTAAGACAAAATTTATACAAGATAAGTTGTCATATAACATTGGCATTGAAAGCTGTTATAGCGCAGTGTTAAAGCTGTGTTATCATTTATAATATACGGCATTATATGATTGGTTAATATGACTAATTAGCATATAGAGCTAAATAGTGACAGAAATTCCATTACATCATAGTTAGGTGACAAACAGCTTCTTATAGACCGTATATACGGCTGTTTAATGATATAATTTAAAATTACATGACTCTTTGTTACTTGGGATATGTATATTGCGTGACAATGCAATAATATGGTACCTACCTTGAGCTTATCTGATGATGGAGTCGGAAGGTGGTCATAGGAACTCACTTCTGTACTGAATAAAATAGTTCGTTTGTTTTGTGTTTATGAGTACCTACTTTCCATTGCATATGATGACCGGATGGCATCGACCGTGCGTGACCCGCTGTAAATAGGGTTACAAGCTTAAGTCTAAAAAGTCAAAAATTAAATAAAAATATTTTTTAAAGCAGGCTTTTATTAAAAAATAATGTGTACTCATAGTACAATTTCAAATATCAAAATATATAAATTGTAATAGCTTGAGGCACTGAAATATAGTAATGAACGCCTCAAGCTTTTATAATTTATATATATATATACATATAATAAAACAGTAAAAAACTGTGTCTATACATTGAATATATTTAAAAAAAAAAATGAGGGGGGTTTAGAAAAAGTAATTGAGCACGAATCCAAAAAAAAAAACTGTCTGTTTTTCTGTTTGTTTGTACACGCTAATCTTCGGAACTACTCGACGGATTTGAATGATTTTTTTGTTGTATAGGTATTAATTCTGGGTAACATATATTTATCTTGGAAACTTGAACACCTGATGCAGAACCGCAACTGACCAGCCAAACTATAAGAGATACAAAAATGGTACATAGCAAAAATTGTTCCAAGTGATGAGCATTTTCTGCTGAGACAATAAATTTGAAGATCTGGAACACCTGATGTGGAACTCCAAGAGTCCAGCTACACTATAACATATATAGGAATGACGTCTTTGCAAGAGTTGTTCAGACTGATGAGAACTCTCTGTTGACGTATTAAAATTGAAGATCTGGAACACTTGCTGTGGAACTCCAAGAGCCCAGCTACACTATACAAAGTTGATACGACAGAGGGGCTTTCCTTTAAACTGCCTATACTAGGTACCATTTCCAAGCTCTGTACCAAAAATCAAACAAATAGGAGCAGAAGTTTAGTCGCAAATGATTTTTTAAGTTTTTGCGCCGTTTGAACACGATGTATCTTAAAACGATAAATCTGAGTATAACCTACGATGCGTTGTTGCCGCTCTGACGCAAATCATTGCAAAACATCCCGCACCGGCGCGCGCGCGACGTTACCGCTTTGCTAGGTCAGTGAAATTTATTTACAAAGGGTGGTTACGTTTTACTCTGATTTGTAAGCTATTTAGTTTGTTTGAAAGAAAAAAATCTCAATTTGGTTGCTTTTTATTTTTATACCGTATCGTATTAATAAAAAACACGTATAGTAAACGTAGCCTAATTTAATGCCCCTCTGTCATATCAACGTTGTATAAGAATGACGACTTAGCAAGTTGTTCAGCATTTTTTTTTTGTTATCCGTTGGAAGTGCATTTACGCATATACACATACACTATAAAACATATAGGAATGACGACTTAGCAAAAGTTTTTCGGTCTGATGGGCATTTCCTGTTGACTTATAAAAATCGAAGATCAAAAACATCTGATTTGGAAATCAAAGCTATCACTAATTTCACTATATAATTATAAAATAACATAAGCTGGGTGTACGTCCACGCGGTGACAATTTAGGACTAATCTATAATATAAAAATGAATCGCAAAATGTGTTGGTAAGCGCATAACTCTACAAAGCCTGGACCAATTTGGCCAATTCTTTTTTTTTAATGTTCGCGGAAGTTCAAGGATGGTTTTTACGGCGAGAAAAATTCGAATAATTGCCTGAAAACCCCTTAAAACAGCCTTTTTATTTTTCCCATACAAACGTTTTCTAACTAAAATGTAGAGTCAATTTGAGCTTTATTTTGTTAATTAAAAATTTGATTTTTTTTGCCAATATTTTTTAGGGTAGGGGTAGTGTAGGGTAGGGGTAGTGTAGGGTAGGGGTAGTGTAGGGTAGGGGTAGTGTAGGGTAGGGGTAGTGTAGGGTAGGGGTAGTGTAGGGTAGGGGTAGTGTAGGGTAGGGGTAGTGTAGGGTAGGGGTAGTGTAGGGTAGGGGTAGTGTAGGGTAGGGGTAGTGTAGGGTAGGGGTAGTGTAGGGAAGGGGTAGTGTAGGGTAGGGGTAGTGTAGGGAAGGGGTAGGAGTACCGCATAAACGAAGTCTCTACGGCCCAGTTTATTTTATACAAATGTTTAGGTCTTTTATGTATCGATTGAGGCAGCACGAAGTCTGCCGGGTCAGCTAGTTTTCAATGAAAATGAATCAATGAAAACTATACTGGCCAAAACTCCCTTTTTTTTTATCGAATAAATATGCCTTCGGACTTATGTGTTTAATTTCCTTTTCCATTTATCTTAGTGACACGCACATCTTAGTAAAGCACTTAAGCTCAGTCAACTACATTGTCTTCTAAATTCACGCAGCAAACTTTCACATGATAACAAGGTTAAGATTTACACCACGTGTGTACGACCGATTACGACGTACGCAAGCACCAGTGGTAAAGTGCCTGCTCCTCATTAGACCCCCCTCATCATGTGCAATGGACAATACTCACTAACACAAAACAAACGATCCTGAACTCGACTATCTTAGCGCTTGCATTAAGGGTGTACCAGTGGTAATGTTCCTGTTCCTCATCAGACCCTCGTCATCATGTGCAATGGAAAGTACTCATAAACACAAAACAAACGAGTCCAAACTCGACTATCTTAGCGCTTGCATTAAGGGCGTACCAGTGGTGATGTTCCTGCTCCTCATCAAACCCCCGTCATCATGTGCAATGGAAAATACTCACTAACTCAAAACAAACGAGCCCAAACTCGAACATCTTAGCGCTTGCATTAAGGGCGTACCAGTGGTAATGTTCCTGTTCCTCATCAGACCCTCGTCATCATGTGCAATGGAAAGTGCTCATAAACCCAAAACAAACGAGTCCAAACTCGACTATCTTATTCAGTAGGTACAGGAGTTCCTGTGGCCACCTTCCGACTCCATCATCAGATCAGCTCCATGGTACTATTGCATTTCAAATCAAATCAAATCAAATCAAATCCTCTTTATTGTGGACTATAGGTTTGACACGCGATATACATATGCTTGCAAAATTTCAGCTCAATCGGTTGAGGGTATGTGCTTCAAAATTTAGTTGCAAGATTCCACCCGAACAAATTACATACAAAGCAAGTTAAATAAAAAAGTTCAGTAACTTTTGTTTTATTATGTTAAGTTACTTTTGGACATTGCTGTGATTATACTAGATAACTAAAACAAGCATTTTACATTGTTCAGTGACTTTTGTAAAACTGAATGTTATGATATTTTCGGGTATTATAACGATCAGCGATTTTTGACAAAATGGTGTTCAGTGACCTTTGACGAGTAGTGTTCAGTTAATTTTGAACTTTAATGATGTTCATTCTATACTGGCGCCTATTTCGTTCAGCGATTTATGGGTGTAAAGTGTTCAGCGGTTTTGGAAATCTAAATGTGGTCATCAACTCTTGATGCTGACTGTACAATAAATTGAAGGAAGCCAGCCGTGACTTTATTACTACAATAAATAGATTGCGCTTTGGCCATAATACTGCACCGTCACATCTTGCTAGACTTGGTATTATAATAAGTAATACATGCCCACATTGTGAATCTCAAGAAGGAACCATGGAACATCTTATTTTTGACTGTCAAAACTTTCTACTTGACAGATTAGTGTTGGCTAGTGAACTCAGTGATGTAAACATTAAGTGCGATTCTTCATCCCGCCCGCCGCCGCTTGAACAATTATTAAAAGATAAAAACACTTTCAAACCGCTATATAAATATATTAAGAACACGATTAAATCAATATAAAAAGTGAAGTGATGCATAGTGCAGTGTTTTGGAAAATAAAATAAGACTTGACTTAAAGGTCCAAGTGACCAGGTCATTAAAATACAAAAAAAAAAAAAAAAAAGATCACAAATTATCAATTTTTTTTAAAATCCGTATACCCGATCCGTTGATCGCGATCCAGATTGAGCGTCTAATGTGAAATATTGTTAGTTTACAACTTTACATGTTTACGTCAGTTGGCGGCCGCCACAGAGTACTATAATATGCGGCCGCAGCGCGATGGAGGCGGACGACAGTACGACTCCAGTGCCGGCGCGGCCGCTACTGCCAAGTGCCAACATCTCATATTCGCCATAGTTAACACGCTTAGCAGGCGGTTTGGCGACCGCAGTATTATTGTTGTACCACACAAGGATAGGCTGCTGCCCGTACCTTGATATACGATTATTATAGATGATATTTTAACAATCGAGACCAACGGCTTAACGTGCTTTCCGGGTACCTATATAGCTATAATTTAATAAAATCTTGATCTGAAAAAGGATCTTTCGAATGAGATGTATGAGGTTGCGGCCGCGCCGGCACTGATATCGTCCGCCTCCATCGCGCTGCGGCCGCTAACTGGCTGGCGTATACTGACAATAGTCAATAGTTCACATTAGACGCTCAATCTGGATCGCAATCAACAGATGAAGATTATGGATTTCTAAAAATGTTGATAATTTGTAATCGATGTCGCGATCCGTCACGTCTTTAACACAGTTAATCTGGATTAAGATCATTGATATCGATCCAGTTTGACGGTGTTATGGGAGCCTATCGCGATCTCGGATCTCGATCCAAATTGACTGTGATTAGGTATTTTTCACCGTATTTTCATTATCTGCCTGCTGGCTGCCTGTCCGCCGGAACGGAGCAATTCCAGCATTGGTAGGTATGATAGATTCTTATGAAATCTCCGCGACTCTGTCTTGTTCCACTCCGGTGGATAGGCAGCCTATAAATGGTGGAATTCATTGGAACAGGAGGCTAATCACGTAGGTACCTAACGATATTACTATGACTTCGATAGACGCATGCCAATGCATGCTAAATTATTTTAAACTAGCTGACCCGGCAGACTTCGTACTGCCTCAATCGATAAATAAAAGACCTAAACTTTTGTATAAAATAAACTGGCCCGGCGAGACTTTGTTTACGCGATGCCTACATCTACCCTACCCTTCCCCTACTTACAATTTTTTATTTGCGTTTAAACCTTTTCTGTGTTAAAGCGATGATTTCATCAAAATCGGTACAGCCATTCTCGAGTTTTAGCGAGACTAACGAACAGCAATTGATTTTTATATATATGGATATGTCACTTTATTAAATTATTGTTACTATATAGCTACTACATGCTTTAACAATATAGTAAGAATAACATACGAAATGCGTTACAATAACCCTACAGTAATGAAGGCATTTTTATCGAAACCATAGTCATATCGTTACCTACGTGATTAGCCTCCAGAGCAGTATGTTAACGTTCGTTCGATGAAAATGTACCCACCTTTCATATTTAGTACACTACCGACCCGCCCCTGCTTCGCACGGGGATAATGCTGCTGTATTACACATATAAACCTTCCTCGAGAATCTATTAAAACCGCATCAAAATCCGTTGCGAAGTTTTAAAGATCTAAGCATACATAGGTACAGACAGACATCGGGAAGCAAGTAGCAACTTTGTTTTATGCTATGTAAATATATAGTTACACAATGCCGCCTCTTAAGTATTGGGTAGAGGACACCCAAGAATCGCCTCGGACCTGTGAAAGCACGTGTAAAAGTTCCACCTGTTGATGTAAGGGATTAGAGTGCCGTATGTTTTTACGCGTACCTATACTTAGTAAGAGCCGCCTCCATTCCCTCTGAAACTGATCCTAGAACTACATAGGTATACAGTCAAGCCAGCTTCTTTATTTTTTCAACCGTTACGTATTTTGACAAATAAATGAAACAAATATATTTTCAGAACCAAAATAATATAATTGTAGAACATAATCTTAACACAAAACATAATAACTTAGTGACACAATGCATAATATAACTTTATTTTAGTTATGCACTGAATACAATTATATAATAATTTATTTATATGCGTACAATATTCACACTTAAAGACCTTAACACAAAATAAATAAATTTTGATATCGGAAGCGTTATATTTGTATTTTGTTATTAGTATTATAATGAGTAGGCATTTCCAAGAGCCAATGCCTACATACTGGATTCAAGATTCACCATCATCATAAAATGTACCTTTAATTTAACTATAATGAATGTACGAGGCATACATTTAATGATTACATGACCAATTCTCGAATTAAAGTTTTAGGATGGACCTAAATTCTACGAATGTCTCTTTTACATGCTCGTATTTTCCTAGCCCTGTATTCGACCCTAATAAATTTCATCCTCTTACACATACAAGCCACACGCTCGCTCAATTTATAGTACTATTATTATGATAAAACAATCGTGGACTATCTCGGTGTCTATGTGCGATTTCAAACATAATTAGTTACTAATATTAATGGGTTCGTTTTATTTGCAGCTATTTTCTATTTATACGCGTTAAACAGACCCTAAGATAGATTTATAGGTATTAACATCTAAAAATAAATTATATATAGGTACATATATAATTTATTTGTGTTATTACACAAATGGACATAACGTAACACAACCTCAAATCAAATTTTACTTGAAACGAATACAAGAAATTATAAAGTAATTAGATAAATTGAAGTCGCAGAGAAATGTTGATCATATTCATTAATAAATTACGTAGGTACTTAGTAAGCTAAATTATCGTCATACATTACCTATTCAATAATCTTGTGTAAACAATGTTAACGCGGTAAAATACAACGGCAGGCGCTATTGTGGACAGCTATAACTTTATTATGCCAGTGGACAACTATATTTTACTTAGAGGAATCATAAAGGCATCGTGTAATGGGTATAAATATTATTTACAATAATATAATACTGTTCCCGTTGTCAGTTCGATCGGCATAACATTACAACTAAGTACCATCTACTGATATCTAATTATGATTAATTATATAATATGTACAATTATAAATCATATAATATTAATTAGACATATATTATTCAAATAATAAGGCGACACTTCCTTTTATATTAATGTTACTAAAATTCTTAAGTAACATTAAATATATTATCAAAGTTCGTTTAGGGTGTTGACATCAAAAACATCTAAACACAAGTAATTTGAAAAATCTGCCGCCATTCGCGAGACGTTGTTAGTCAGAATCACAGTATTTACTTTGTCTCGTAAAAATAATCATACATGTAGCGTCTCACAGTTCTCTGCTTTCCATATTAAGTAAAAGAGTTTTTTGTTTAAATTAAAATTAAAATACGATTTATAAGTTAACAATAAGAACTAAATTATGTGTAATGAACGTTAAAATAATTACTGTATGCCGAGTGTATACCGAGTTATCCTATGTAGCACCGTAACAAAGTCATGTGAAAGCAATTTTATTGGTAGATCATTAATAAATCTCGCTTTGGTGGACAGGACAGCCTATGAACGGTGAAAACATTAGAGTTTAGAGCAACTACTATAGCTTGACCGCAACCGCTGTACCGCGCCCTAGGTATATTCTTATTCCTAGGGCGCGGTACAGCGGTTGCGGTCAAGCTATAAAATGTCTCGGTGAAACAAGTGTTACTCTAAGGGAACCCATTGAAGCATAGAAGAGACAAGAAGAATGTTAATGTAACGTTCGGTCACGTGAACTTTGACGCCGAATTCTATAGACACAATTTAAAGTAAGTCATGTGAAAGATATGTTAACATCTCAGGTATTCGATGTCAACATAATTGTCCAAAAATAACATCGTATTTTATTGCACAAAGTACCTACGAAAAAGAAAGGCATTCAAAAGCTGTTCCAATAATAATATATATCTGAAGAAATCCAAAACTATTAATTTTGCATGAAATTGTTATTAATTATAAAACATTTGTAATAAGTATGTTGTGTTTGGTGAAAATACAAAAAAGCATATTGACCTGGTTTGTTTCTTATAATCTTTTTAAAATCTATGTTAAATTAAAATAAATAATCAACAACTCTGTATGTAAACAGGTTTTAATTTATGATTATTAAAAATATTTAAGTACCGAAAAGTATCTGAGCGAAGTTGGCGAGTAGATTTCAATGGAAGAGTTAGAGTTAGTTACGTAGTTCAATGGAAAAGTGCCGTTCATTTTAACTAATAAAATGTAATTTATCATCAATTCATATTTAAAAATTCCAGTATTTGTAACTAAAAGCAAGCATTAAGTTATTAAATTTGGCGATTCCATATTTGTTTTAAGTAGTTACAGGTCACTTTTCCTTTGGCTGACTAAATTATTTTGATTTTAAACAGACAGAGATACGTAGCTGTTGTACTGAGCAATATTACGTTTTAAAATGTCAGCACACAAACCGAGCACTCGTTCAAATCTGGAAAGAAAATATAAATAATTAATCATGAGACAGAAATCCAAAATCATAAACTAAAGTATTATTTATGAATGCAATTTTAATAATTTAGAATGCAGCATTTTTAATACATATAACAACTTTTCTAATATGTCAGCCCGTTTTCGTTGAGGGATATTGCCGTAATCACCACGTTTGGCAGGCGAATTGGAAATCGCAGTCAGATAAAGTATCTTCAAAGATACTTCCATCTGACTGATGCATTACCGGCATCATTAGCTCAAGCTAATAGATGCCGGTAACCATCCACCTGTTGTTGTCCCTAAGTCGCCTCTTACGACACCCGTAGGAAGATTTGGGGTAGTCTATTTTATGTCGGAAAACCACATGGCCGACATAACAGCAAACAAACATAATAAGTTACGGTCCACTATTTAGGGTTACCACCCAATATCGCAGCGATAAAATACGTTCGTTCGTTGAATAGTAGAATTCATATGTACTATGTTCACGTAAACTTAGACAAAATATGACTGCCAGTGGGCAATCATTATGACTTTTAGTATTTTACAGTTGCACAAAACTCCCCTAAAATACTAAAAGTCATAACCCCTCAAACTCATCGCCAGCGACCGCCCTGAGCCGACGTCCAAGCCCCACAGGGGGCGCCCTCTTGCGCAGGTTGCTTAGTTTGTAGTTTTTAAAGCATTTATTAAGGCTGGAGCGCTGCTCGCCTTTATGCCCAGTGAAGTAGCAAAAGCCTCGTGGCTACCTACGTATGTACGTATGTAAAAAAATGGGCAATCATTAATGTAGTCAAGCAGTAGCTGACTACATTTCTTCCCAGAATGTGGTGTTGATGAGGTATTTGTTAATCAACCCAGAACTTTTACTCAATTTGAAGCGGCCCTACGGCTAGGGAATTGGACTTGCGATCATGTGGTCGCCGATTTGATCCCCACCCATTGCACTACCGACGTGAACCCACTCGTAACACAAGCGACAAGCATACTAGTAGTGTAGACTCTGCTAATAATTTTTCCAGTCTTTACCAGTGAACATACCTAGCACGGTCTAGTTTGACACACTTGAGTGAGCCAGCAGCCCGGACGGTAGCAGCTCGGGGTCTGTCCAACAGCAGCGCTATTTCCCCGAAGTAATCCGAAGGCCCTAGCCTCCCTACTTCCACGGCTGAATCTTCCCCTTGACCGCTTCTTTGTTGTAAAACGACGGCAGTACCTGGTAATTGAATTGTGTTATTTAAACTTTGAACAATTTTAGCTCAGTGAATTGCTTTGATAAAAAAAAAGAATAATTAATAGGCTTATTTATTTAGAAAGGACATCATCAACAGCCCGTTTACGTCTACTGCTAAACATGGGCCTCCTCTTAACAGACCTTGGCAAGCCAGGATCGTTGAGGGATTTTGCCATAATCACCACGCTTGGCAGACGGATTGGTGATCGCAGTAAGATGTAAACCTCGAGCTAATATATGCTGCTGCCCATCCATCAGCCATATGTCCCTTAGTCACCTTTTACGACACCCATGGGAGGACATGGAGTGGTCTATTCAAAGCCGGAAACCACACGGCAGAAAGGACGTTAAGGTACGTTTATAATTAACTATCAGCTTAGAGGTTTCAGCTGCTTAGCTACAGGTCCTATGGTGAGTTCTTGATGATAAATTAAAGCTGTATTTACTCCTGGATATTATAGATTCAAAATGAGTTAATAAATTTAAATATCATGTAGAACCATCTGTGCATTCATTAAATCGTCACTTGGAACAACTGAACAGTACCTTCTACTATTATATAAAAATCGTTTCCTGGTTCTCCTTGGCGCACTATGGTCTCTCCATCAGTAAAAGACACAGGTTCTAAGGCGTCGGCGACAGTCAAACGCTCCCATTTTTCTAAGCTTTCTGGAAAACAAATAATAATTACAAATCAACATCTTGCAAAGTTGAAAGCAAAATTGAATGACATTGTTGAAATTCAGGTTTAAATGGCGTCGGGGGTGACTATTTTACATGAATCTAGGAAGCTAGTGCCAATTTAAATATCAACTAACCAGATTAAATTAACAACTATAATATCTATAACTAATCTAGGGGCGCATGATGATGAATCAAATTTAAAGACAACAAAAACAGCAACAGAAACGTATCCAGGTGTGGGTTAAGGGTCTCAATATCTGGTTTATGACAAACTAGCTTTGCACGGGTGCAATGCTAATGTATTATACATATAAACCTTCCTCTTGAAACATTCTATCTATTAAAAAAACCGCATCAAAATCCGTTGTGTAGTTTTAAAGATCTATGCATACATAGGGACGGACAGACAGGGAAGCGACTATGTTTTATACTATTTAGTGATAACTGGCCAGTAGCAGTAGACTAGAAAATACGATATTCGCTATTTATTACGCAAAATTGAATATTGTCCGCTTATTGATAATTTAATTTACCTTTAACCCACCCGCCCCCCTCCAAACCAAAATCTTGAATCCGCAACGAAACTACTCGAATACCTAATCTAGAACATAAACGCATGCAAAGAGATACTTACCTAAAATGGACACCCGCGACAAAAACTCGTCGTACATTCTTCGCTTCCTTATTGTGGACCCCATGAGTATGCGGCGGTAAGAATCGCGGTCTAATCCCCATAGTTTGAGGGGAGTACGCGCGCGCACGGTGGCGGCTCGCGGCGTGCCGTAGATCAACGCTAGTTCACCGAAACTTCCGCCCTCTCCGATTGTAGTAACTGGCTCACCATTTACCAGTACCTGTAGATATTTAACAAATGTGAGATACACAAATTGTTATTAAGATTATATTTTATGAGTAGCTTGAAAAATTAAATTTATTGAGTAGTGTATATGACATATAATTGCTATAAATGACCGGTTATATGATAGGAAAAATACCTTTAACCTTTGAATGATAAAGGTCTAGCAGCCTTATTCACGAAGAGGAACATAATATGAATCAATAATTTATTTGGCTATGTTATTCTTTAAGATGGAAATACTTCCCCAACCATTACCCAGTGTGCTCAATAAGTTTAGTCCTATAACCAGCATTGGATGGTCTAATAAGTTGAACCCAAAAAATGGTCTTACTAAAGGGAATTAATACATGACAAATTCATGGCTAATAACTTACTTCAACTTCTCCCGAATCAATGATGTAAAAGTTATCTCCCTCGTCGCCTTGTCTTATGACAGTTTCGCCCGGTAAACATTGCACCGGGAACATCGCATCGAACATGTCTGCGCGCTCCGATTCGTCCAAATGTGTAAACAATACATTTGAAGCTATAGCCCTGGATAAAGCACCCATTGTTTTATAATCTTTTGGCACCACCTGAAATATAGATAATTTATTCTCATGTTTGAAGAAAGAAGAATGTTTTATTATACAGTCCACCACTACAAAATATTTCCTTATACTCAATGCCCATTGCCCAAGATGTGCAATCATTTTGTTAAGAACTGAAATTTTGAAAGAGCATACTCAGTTCCCATGACACACAGCTATGTTAGACCTAGTTTCTCCGGGGCTCCCTGTACCTTTATCTTACAATGTCCTCTGTAGATCTAGGCACTTTTCTTAAGCAATACATTAAATGTATTCATTGTTCAGTATGGTGTAAGGTGTATATTTTTCAGCACACTAACAAAATCGAGAACTTATTTGTCCATTATCTCAGGGCATATGGCCATAATGTAAGTAAGTCCACCATTAAAACCGTCTGTTATTCTATGCAAAGTGTTCTCAAACTAAAAAGGTTGTATTTACTTAAACATTATAACTTTTTCGCTTTATGAAGATTGATTTATTATTAAGTGTAGCAAATTTAATTCAAAGGTTATTTACCTTTGAATGAAATATAAGCAGCAACTCATATTAGGTACCTTTTTGACATAGCTGGTCGCATCCTCCTCAGTAACCGGCTCAGCACTTATGCCGCCGCGTCTGCGAGGCGGCTGCCCTCCGGGTACTGGCAGAGGAGACAGTTCACCGTCGGCCTCTCCCTCTGATGCCGCGGCGGCAGCAGCTGCGGCTTTCACTTGTTCCTATAATAATCACAAATATGTTCACCATAAAATCGAAAAGAAAAAATACTAACATAGTATTCTGATATTACCATTTTTTATTTTATATATAGTAATTTTAAAACGAATATAATAAAATAGCCCCAAGGATTATAACAAAATGAATAAATATTTTCAATTGTACAAGGAAATATATATAATATTAAATCATCATTTGTTACCTTGGATGTACTGTGGTTAAAGAGTACTTAGGTAAAGTTTAAGGAAAATTGATTGATTAAAATGATTATAATTTAAACAATATTATATTCTGGGTACTTAGGTATTATTATAAGATTCTAGGTACCTAATAAGTTAGTTGGCTCATATTTCAGTTTGAAATTGCTATATCATGAATGAATAAAAACGTAATTTTCTTATATTGAAATAGAAGTTGTAGGATTTTACAGTAGTCCTTGATAGTGGCCCTATATTTGTGCCTTTTGGCGCCGAAACATTGGAGCTGTGAGGACCGGGAGACATATTAATTTATAAAAAGCTCACAGCTGCTCTTTTTATCTGTTAGTTATTTACTTTCCACAGCACATAAGCATTGCCATTCAACAGGGAAATACTGCCAGCATTCTGTTACCATCAATTAAATCTACTTGGCCAGGTCAAGTAGATTTAATTTTATAAGTTACATAGTTCTAATTTAAGTTAAGTAGGTAGCTACTTTTAGTTGTATAAATATATTTTATTAATTGAAATAAAATGTGGTGTAATAAATTATTTATTATATTGATTTTAAATAAACAAATTTCTTTTGATTTTACCTAACAGTATACTGCATTATAAGTCCTAAGCAAAATTGGTAGAGATTTATTTAAACAATATTTTGATATGACTTTAGATTCCACTAATGTAAAATTACAGACTTGTATAATTCATTCTGTGTGTTGGGGAATTTATAATGTTTATTATTATAATATTATGACTTTATGATATTAAGGGTTTAGGATACATGAGTTAATCTGACTCTGAATAAACTATTTTTTAATATCCTAAAGACTTTTCCCAGACATTATTTTATACAAAGATGTACATTTAAATAGTTTTATGATTATGATTTATCCAACTAGCATGGTATGGTGTGGCATAGCATGGACTAAATATTGATTTTTTTTTGTATATTTTATTTTACTACTTATTGATTTAGTATTTATAACAATATTTCTAATAATATGGGACTCCAAAATATCTGGGTACTAGGTAATTGAGATTCGGCTAAGAATAAAATACTTCCTCCCCGCACGTTGGGAAAAAACGCGTGGCGTAAAAGTCGACAAAACCCAGCACGCTTGATGGTAGGATTTAATTATCCGCCTGGCTAGCAACCACCCTCACATGTAAGGCCTGCGCCAAACAGTTTTACTGTGTTTCGTAGTGAGTATGTGAGAGCCAGAGCCCGAAAGGGTGTCTACTTGAATTGCGTGTTCCATCTAGGACCCTGTCTGTGCTTACCATCAGGCAAGACTAGGGTCAAACGCAATCAAGAAAATAAAAAAAAAGAACAAACACTGTTAAAAGCAACATCATGTTTCATCTTAAATCCCTTAGTTTGCAAGGAATCATCCAATGCCCACTTAGATCCAAAGTCCAAAGAAAGCCCTTTTATGCTCAGTGAAGTAGCAAAAGCCTTGTGGCTAACCACTTGGACATGTACAGAAAAAGAACGCTAACAATTTTATGAATAACATTTAAATATGCTAGAAAATTTGATTACTCAAACTGATGGCTAACTTTATAACTGTTCTTAATTTTTTATTTTTTAATTCAATATTTAATTTGAAAATTTATAATTTGAAAGAGCATAAGCAGTAGGCTTCAATTGTACATGTATATCTTGTAGCTGAGAATTATGATAAACCTAGTCTATCATATATTTAAAATAACTTTTTCAATTTAATTGTCTTAATACTTTAATTTATTGAAGTTATAAGCAAAACAAAACTGAATGCTTTAGTCTTTATATGAAATGGCAAACTGCAACACTTAGTGTGCCAAAATGAATATACAAAAATCAAATATATTAATGGAAAGAACCTCTACGTCCTATTTTCCATTTATAGGTTTATTCCCTGTTTTAAAAGTCTGAAAGTAGCACAGTGTAATCAAAGACCTAGATAATATGGGCACACTCATTATCATCCAGAAATAGATTATGATTAACATTGACCCTCAAACCATAATCTGATTAACAGCATCTGTATGCCTAGTACAGTAAAAGCTCCTTACTTACAATTCCATTTTTACTATGACCAAATTCAATTTTACCTTATTACTTTATTTGTAGCTAAGAGTTTCCATATTCATGGAATTAATCCATACAAAGGTATAAACATACATATATTAATAGAAAGGATTTGGTATCTTTTGTAAACTTGTTGGTAATTGGAGTACTAAAAAAGTTAAATAGACCAAATTACAATGCTTATTATGCCTAAAGTTGTTGTTAAATGCTACCACGAATTTTTAAACAAAAAAATGGTTGGAGTATACGTAACGGGGCACTGAGGAAAAAAAGACAGATTTTTTTTGCAAATAAGTTTTTTTCTTAAATTGTTTATTTTTTATTATTCTATCGTATAGAACACCTAAAAATAAGGTTTTGTCTCTGACCAACTGTTTTTCATAAAAACGATGTTGAAGATGAAAGGATCGGTTACAAAATGCAATATTTCTGTAGGTACCAGGAGAAGGAATTTGGGGCATCGTAACTCGGATAGGTTAGGTTAGAAGGGGATGGCGGGGTCTGGAAGACGCGGCCATCCCCTTCGTGGTTATTTTTTTAAACCACCCTTATGTAAGTCTTTTTTTCATAGTGCCCCGTTTCATATCCACTGACCAAAAATACAGTGCTACCACTAAATGGGTTATAGGGTAAATGGAAATGCTCGATTTTTTACGCCTTAGAGCAGCTATACTCAGCTTGCAGCCCGCGGGCTGCAAGTAGCCCAGCTTTTGAGTTGGACCACCAGTTATAATAATAATACATCTTTTTTGTTTATTAAATATTTTGAGCTTTTATGTAGTATTTAAGTTTTCCTCGATCTATCTACTTCCCATAGGAAAATATCCCATGCAATCCTATATTAATTACCATTGCATATTCACGGTTTCTGTATTCGCGGCATTTTTACGGAACGTATATCCCGCGAATAAAGAGCTTGTTGTTGTTGTATAGTATGTAAAAATAGCCAATGTTTTGGGGATAGAATTTACGAACCAAACCAACTTATTAGTGCAAGAACCATTGTGTCAAAATTGTTCAATGTTAATTTTACAACGATTTATAATATTTCAACTTACACGTTCCAACTTCTGAAAATATTGTCTTAAAAATGTCACAGGATTTTCAGGTTTATTAACACATAATTGTACAATACAGTCTTTCAATAATAATGAAATATTATGACTCTGAATATAGTTCTCGCATTCGTGTAAACATTGCTCTTCTTCCATGTCTTAGGGCGATCGTGAAGACAGCAATTACATATATTTGTTACTAATATTACTTTGAAACAAACATCAACAACACATTATTGTCAGAACTTTAATAAATGTCCTAATTTAAAATGTTTTCACAAATACTAAAGCACCCCAAGGAAACGATAACAGCCCTGTCAATTTTGGCATTAACAGTGTTGCCAGTATGATTTCCCAAAAAAGGACGGTTGGCTTTCCGAAAAGGTACGGTTTTTAACTTCAAGGTACGGTTGGGTTGAGATACTTCTGCAAGAACTAGTAGTGCAGTCATTGAAGGTAAAAATAAGGTCTTACCTCCGAATTTTTTTACTGTGAACCGATTTGCATGAAATTTTGGAATTAGGCTCATCTTACCCTTAACTTCAAAAGTGAAAATAATCTGAGCTCCGCTATTATTTTTAAGGTGTGTAAATAACCCGTTACTGGAAAAATTGACATTGAGCCATTTTATCGCTAGAATACGATTAGTTTTTGGACCATAACTCCTTCAATTCTGATGCTATCACAACGTATAAAAAACCATTTTAAAGGTAATTAAAAGAGCTACAACTTTAGATAACAATATATAGTGAAACCCCTTTTATTTTAAAACGGTTAAGGGTCAAAGGGCTTGCTTGAGAGAGACTGTGATTGCGCGCTCTTTAAACAATCATACCTCCGTCAATTGTTGTGTGACAGAAAAACTGAAAAGTAATTATTTTTGTCAGAAAAAGACCTACATTTTTTATCATTATACTTTTGTACGTATCTTTCATCATTTTTGAGATATTTTATGAAAATAAGGTGGTTTTTTGTAAAAATTCGAAAACTATTTTTTTTTTAATCGTGATTTTTTTTTAAATATTTGTCTTAAAGCAGCTAATCTGCTAGAATCCATCAAACTCTTTATATTAAAGTTAATTCTAGACGGATTAATTTTAATTTTGGTGGAAATTGCACTTATGAAACCCATTGATTTAAAAGATAAAACCATTAGATGTTCCTCTGATTTGCATTACAGCTCACTCATTTTACGTGCAAAAGACTTTTAACAGTGCTCATTTTAAAGCTTATTTCAAGCACTACAAAATCCTATTTCATTAGAATGCATAAAATGTATCTGCTCGCCGCTAGAGGGCATTAAATACATCGATTAAATTTCAGACAAAAATAAAAAACGGCTTTGATCTTTAATATCTAATTTAATATTGCACTTAGAACACTTTATAAAAAACCGATTTGTTCAGTTTTTTACCTGCTACAATTTTGTAAATCATAAAATTTTCGTAAAAATGCATATTTTTGGAGATATTTGCAAAAAACCGATGAAAAACGAGAAAAAATTCCGAATTTTTAATTGCCATTAACATGAAAAGTGTTGGGTTTTTTGAAAAACTCTATAGATCATTTTTTCTTGAAATTATTTTCTATCCCCCCCCCCAGGGTGGGTGCGGAGTTTAGATCATTTTCACTTTTGTAGTTAAGGGTAAGATGAGCCTAATTCCAAAATTTCATGCTAATCGGTTTATAGTTAAAAAATTCGGACCAATAACGCTTAATTGACTGCACTATAGATCAGTTTTTTTTTCTTCGAGTTGGCTGTCTGCGACCATAGTTTGGAAAAAAGCGATAGGGAAGAAACCTCATTTCAGTATTCAAAGTACTCGACAGGGCGCGCTGGAGTTGTCTTTTGGAATCATTTTGAATTTGAAAATATTTTTTTTTATCAGAAGAGTATTTACATAAACAGAGAAATTATTCAAGTAAATTTATAAATTAGCAACGAAAATCGTATGAATTTACTTAAATTATTTATGAAGATTGATAATCTGTTGTAAACATTATAATTAAAACTTTGGATCTAATTAGATCTCAAATGGGATTTTTTTTTAGAACTAATTAGATCCTTTTCGATATTTTTCAATTTTTCTAAATCTACTCAGATCTAAGTAAATTGTAGTCAATTGTAGATCTAAGTTTATCTGAATAGATTGAGATTTATATCAACAAATGTAAATATAGAGAATAATATCGCTTCATATCTGAACTTTCTCATCACATTATTCCTATGATATTTTTTATCAACAAAAATTTAATTCACTGGATCAAAATAAATCACTAATATAGATAAGGTACGAAAAAGGTACGGTCTACACTGAGGTACGATTGTGGTACGGTTATGTGATGAATAGTACGGAAACCGTACTTTTTGGTACGGTCTGGCAACGCTGGGCATTAACACCCCAGTGTTGCCGCATTATTATAATATTTATTCTGATTAAAAAGAGTATGTCATTAAAAAACTTGGGAGGGGCACTGCTAACTTACTGATTTGATTACTTTTTACTGGTTTTGTCTTTGTAACAACTTATTATACATATGGTATGCAATGAATGAATATGAATATGATGTTGTAGTGTCTTACGCTAAGTTTTATATTTAGGTATATTACTTTTAAAAAGTTTATCATAACTTTCAAAGTGATAAAATAATAAAAGGTATGGGTCTTGCTGACATTTCTTTTATTTCTTGATAAATATTTTATTAGAGTAAATTGACTGTTGACGACATAAAAACAGGTAGAATTTGTTTGGTTTTGATACATTAATGTGTTAAATAATTTATATTATTATTATCCAGTGTAATCGCTCCTTACAACATAGTCTATAAGCATGTGTCTCTGGTATGCTGTAAATAGTGGCAACCCATTTCGTACTCTGTGAATATCGGTCAAAGATGGAGGCCGCTGAATCTGAAGCCGGTGCAAAAAATCATTTAAATAATGTTTTATCTGAGGAGGAATTCGCTGCTTTATCTGATCCAGTCGCGGAGAAGATTAACAATTACATTGAGCAAAAGTTTGAAGAGTATTTAACAGCCAAGGCTCTACATGAAACCAACAAAACCCAGATAGGTAATAAACCGGTGTTTTCTGACGCTTTCACTGGTTTGCTTTATTATTTGCATTTTTTTACATTTATTTTGTTTATCAAAATAATTGACTACATTTATTCTTTCTTCATATATTTAATAAGTTTGTAATGTTTAAAGTCGGATAAAGTTTATTGTGATTCAGCTACCCACATCGTATCCTCATTGTTTATAGTCAATGCAACGACACATAACCTTTCATAAATATATTAAAATTCGATTTTTTATTGAATTCTATGTTCATAGCACAAAAAGGATTCGCTATTGTATGAAATCTTAACAATTACAATATAGATAATTTTAACGACAGCATTTTATAATATTCAGTTTTAATGGCATAAGGGTATGCTGCTTACAATTTTTTGTTAGTAATATCTAACTTTTCTCATAATGTAGCAACTATATGCTAAGTCTCAAAACTATAAGTTTGTTAATTATTCCTCTTATAGTATTAGTTTAATAGTGTTTAATTACTTTATGTTTACTTTTGTAGAACTTTATACCTTGTATTTAGCCTGAGGCACTTCACAGCCTTGCCACTGCCACCTTCATACAAATTTTGTTAGCAAAACAAGTATATTGTTCATCTCCATCTAATCTTATATAGCCATGCTTGCTGGAAATCTTAAATTAATCTAGCTCAGTCAATGACTAATGTATTATATACTTGTCGAGATGCTTATTAGAACCTGGTATGTTACATAGTAGTTAACACAATTTCTGTATACTGTAATAGTAAAATTCTGAGCATGACAAGGACATAGATTGTAGTATCAGTAAGGATATATAAAAAAACAATTGTAAAAGGGGTGGCTCATTATGCCACTATGACCATCAACCACATGTAGTGGCTAATACTCTCAAGATGTTATTTTAGGTACTTTTCCCATAGGTGTAGGTGGGGAAATTATTAGGAATGGGGCCTACATTTATGTACTGTCTTCTTATATTTATCCAAACAAATTGTTTCAATAAATGGGTGTGAATTGAGAGAACAGTTTTGTATAACCAGGATTTCTTCACATCAACAAGTAAAAGTCAAGACAAGTGAGTAAAATTTAATTAAGATGAAATAAAAAAAAAATTGAATTGTTTCTTTGGTCACTGACTGCCCACCTTTAATGAATGTTTAAATGATATAGGTATTTTGTTACTTATACTATAGAGATTTTCCCACTGCACCATCTCATAGTGGGAGTGCTGATTTTTTCTTTGTAAAAACAATTTTAAATAAATATAAAAATAAATTTATCAAAATTGCCATACATATTTTAGAAAATACAGATAGGTATATTGTCTCTTTGAATCATTTGTAAAAGAATTTAACTTTAGAAATATAGATTTTAAAGAGAAAGACTACTACAAGTTAAATAAGAAATTATAGACACATACAATTACACTTCATAATAATAGATAGTTTTAATTATATTATATACAACTGCACCGGTGGCTCAGTGGTTACGGAAGTTGCTTCTGAGACCTGGTGTCCTAGGTTCGATTCCCACCCGGGACAATTATTTGTGTGAACCACAAATAGTTGTTCTGAGTCTGGGTGTTCTTTGTGTACGTGAAATGAATGTTTGTAAAGTCCCCCGCGACACAGGGATTTATTTCCCTAGTGCGGGAGTTGTCTTTTTAAAACAAACAAACAAACAAGATTGTTTAAACCAAGATGGATGTTTTAAAACTCTACAGTTTCTAAAAATGATTAATGTATATGGTCTTATGTAATCTGTTGTAAAATTGTATGTTAATGTGGTCGTTAATGACCTTAGATGTTAAAAAGCGACCATAAATAAATAATAAAAAAAAAATAAAAAAAAATGTTAGCCTACACTGGTTTTATGCTTTTAATTAATTTCTTTTCACTTATATATCATAAAGGTGACTATAATAATAATTAGAAGTGAAATTTTTATTGCTTAAATGCAACACATACAGTGTACTTTATTACATCATAATAGTATGATTTTATAAAGTATGATTAATATTTGTTACTCAATCATGCCAGAATAAATGTACACCTCTGAATGAAATCAGGCACACATTACATTTTGTAAAGAAATGGTTTAACTCACTAAATCTCTAGAAACAATATCTTTGAATGATTACTTTAAAAAACATTGAAATACTAAATCAAAATTGTATATTTCTAAAGTAAAATTTAAAAATTATATCTGTATTTTCTAAAATAGATGAAATTTAATTAAGTAATTGCAATTATTTATGTGCAAAGTGAATGGCCAAAATTATAAATTTGTAAAAATTGGAATGGATTTGTGTTGATTTTATCATTTTACACAGTACATTGCGAGTTTTAGGTTTGCACAGAAAAAACTGGCCAATTGCTAGTTAAACTCACATTGAGTGTTCCATACAATGCCAAAGTCGAAATGTTTTTAATTTTGAAATTCTCTCATTAAGATGCATGTTAACTACTACTAGCTCTATCTAGTTGTGTTTTAGTGAACTATTTTCTGCGAATAAGTGAATGTATTATATTTAGTTACCACTTTAGTTTCAATTAATATAGAAATCATATTGGTTTTCCGGCACTCAAAGCATTGAACTGTATTTAGTATTTGTGATCCTCATAACAAGCCCTTTCATTTCATATATGTCACACACAAAAAGATTAGCAAAACTTTTTTTTTATCAGTCCCCAAAAATCTTAAAAAACCTTTTTTTTTAATTTGCCCCTCTTTCTTTGGGTCCAGTAGATTCTTAGCAATTAGGAGCTTCAAAGTAAATTGGCTGTGACAGACAAAATGAATAAACAAATTTTTATTTTATTAAATTTCTATCTAAATTTATAATTTACTCAGTGTCCGAAGCAACAATTCAATATTTATTAGTAAGTGAGTCCATATTAAGTTTCACTGACTTGTAAACACATAATATGTGATATTCAAAAATAAGTGACTTAGGCATCAAAAATAATTTGTTAGTCTATCTTGTTACATTAGGTTTTATATTTTATTTTATCATTTTTTATAGCAAAACTTTTTTATAGTTTAACCAAAATTTGAAATGTTATCACAGAAAATCATCATCAGCCTGTATTATGTGGACTGCTGGACATGGGCTACTTGCGAAGGGGGGTTTTAACCATAATCAAATCTCAAATTGGTTCTCAGCTAATAATCTATTGTTAAATGCAGGGAAAACTAAGTGTGTTAAATTTGCGCTACCAAATGTAAATAATGTCACACCTACTATTTCACTGAATAATGAAACGTTGGATCTTGCTTCATCCACGGTATTTTTGGGAGTGACATTAGATTCTAAATTACGGTGGGGTCCTCATATTGAGAAATTATCGGGTAGATTAAGTTCTGCTTCTTATGCCGTATGGAAAATAAAACAATTGTCAGATGAATCCACGGCTAGGTTAGTATACTTTGCTTACTTCCATAGCATTATGGCTTATGGCATTTTGCTCTGGGGGTCAGCTGCTGATGTTAATACTATCTGCATCCAACAAAAGAGAGCGGTCAGAGCTATTTATGGGCTAGGTAGCCGCGATTCTTTGCGAACCCTATTTAAAGATATAAATATATTAACTGTGCCATCTGAGTATATCTACCAGAATATTTTATTTGTTAGGAAAAACCTAGA
Source organism: Nycteola revayana (assembly GCA_947037095.2). Classification (NCBI taxonomy): domain Eukaryota; kingdom Metazoa; phylum Arthropoda; class Insecta; order Lepidoptera; family Nolidae; genus Nycteola; species Nycteola revayana. The sequence goes on from OX344847.2 coordinate 9,869,586, forward strand.
TACATTTAGTAAAAAAAGTGACTTTCACAATATAAATACTAGGAGTAAGGACAAACTAGCTATGCCGTGCTTTAGGGTCAGCAAAGTTAGTAAGTCATTCATGGGAAATTGCATTAGATTTTATAACAAACTTCCCTCTCATATTACTGACATGCCTGATGCATTATTTAAAACACATGTAAAACGCATCCTAATGAGTAGGGGCTATTATAGTACTAAAGAGTATATAGATGACAAAGATGTATGGCAGGCTATACCCTCGTGCACCAGATCGGATACCCTATAGCTGATGAAGCATTGAAATGTGAACTAAAAGATCATGATAGTGTATTCTGTGTACTGTCTGTAATCATAATCATAAAAATAACACATGTTCTGTCTCAAAATAACTTTTCTGATCTGTTAAATTAGCAAAATAAAAATAAAAGTTGTATAAAGACAGCCGATTGGTAAATTGTGTAAGCCAATTAACTAAATAAAGACAGTAACTGGACCTAAATAATGTTGACATGCCCATCTGAGTATGTTTCGCCGGATCGTCTCAATGAGGCCGCGATGAAACCGGTAGTAGAATACCCCACTGAGTTTGTTTCGCCGGATCTTCTCAGTTGGGGCGTATTGGATCCGGTGGTAGCATAAAATCGCGTCCGACGATATACTTATGGTCTATCTAAATAATAACATACTCAAATGACAGAACTTCAGACTATTAAATTATAGATAAAAAATAAAATTCTATTTTCATACCTGACAGCTTTTACGCTAAAGCTATAAAAAATCTAATACAAACTATTTATTATTATTATAACTATAATAACTAAACTAAATTAATAAATTAAATATATTATATTAATGAGCCAAATATGTTTTGACTATTTGCAAATGCCTGTAATAGGTTTACGTAAATAAAAACTTTTTTTATTTATTTATTTATTTAATCACCACACTTGGTAGGCGGGTTGGTGACTGCAGTTGTTTATTGTGTTACACAATGTAGTATAATGCTGCTGTCAATTCCCTGGTATACAATTGTTATAACTATTCAAACAGACCGCTGAGCAAGCATTCCATGGAACAGAATTGTTAACTTGATTACCTTGTCGAGTTACAAGTATGATAGTGAACATAACAAATCTTTAGGCTGCCTGTCCACCGGAGCGGAGCTAGGCTGCGGAGTGGAGAAACTGAGAAATATTAACCAATAGGATTGCACAAAATCTCCGCTCCGAGATTTTGTGCAATCCTATTGGTTAATATTTCTCAGTTTCCCCAGTTACATACATGCACAAAAGGCTATCTAAGCCACAGCCGACACTGTGGCTTAGATAGCCTTTTGTGCTTGGCAATTACTATTTATCAGAGGTCTCTTTGGTGTATTTTTGCAGCCTGGTAGTCTATACTTTAATGATAATTACTGTATTCTTTGTTTAATTTGACAACATTCTTGGTCTCTATAAGTACTCAGTTTAAGAATATAAATTTGTACGAGATCCTTTACCGTAGCAATGATGTCATGTCATGATAATCTATAGACTAAAATGGCTATCACCGTTTTCGTCTTTATATGTCATGTAAATTTTAAAATATTTATTTTTGCGTTTTCTATCACTCAAATATTACCATATTTTTTTCTTGGTCTTGTAAAACCCTTCCTAATGTATAAAAGCAATTTCAGTATAAGTGTATAAGTGTCTTATTACTTTTTGCAGGTGACAAAGTTGGCACCTTAGAAACCCAAATATTGGAAGTGACTGTAAAATATGAAGATGCACTGAAAAAACTATCTGCTACTGATGAGACAATTACCAAGCTTGGGCAACAAGTGGAAAATCTAAATGCAGAATTAGAAAAGGCTCGTGACAAAATAAATCGCCTGGAGAATGAAGTCATTTCTCTCAAAAGTTCAAGGGATGCTGCTGTTGATGAAAGAAATGACTTAACCCGCATATTGCAAAGACGTGATGCCGAAATTGATAGGCTTACTGCAAATGAAACATCATTATCTCAACAATTACGAGCTGCAATTGATGCCAAATGCGAAGCCCTTGCTTTAAATGATGAAATACAAAGTAAAGAACTTTCCCTTGAATATCGTGAAAAACGGATTGAACAAGAAAGAACATTACTGAACTCTCAGATAGCTGGCTTAACAGAAGAAGTTAACAGGCTTACCTCAGAACTACAAACAGTGAGATTGAATAACACGAGCCGCTTGGTGAGCTTAGAAACCCAGTTAGCCGAAAAAGTTGAAGAATTAAATTCTGCCAATGAAACAATCTCTCAGTTAAATGAAGTTAAAAAGAACCTTAACAACCGTGCTGAAAATTTGAGCCAACGCTTAATGGAACAAAGAGATATTGAAAATAAAATGACAGACAACTATAAAAAGGAACTGGATGCTAAATCAAAACTGGCTGATTTATTTAAAACAATGCATGATGATGCTGAGGCCAAAACCCTAGAATTGACTGAGGGTATAACAGAATTGCAAAAGTTACTCAATGAAGCCACTGAGAAATATGGTGACCTTGAAACAAAGTACAAACAAGCTGAAATGGATCATGATGAGTTAATGGAAAAGAAAAACGAGGTTATATCTTCATTGAAGAATGAATTAGAACATGCAAATGATCTCTTAAAAGCTGCTAATGCACATAACTTGGACATGGCTTTGAGTGATCTTGCTCCATCTGCAGCAACTGCTAGCAAATTAATGAAATCAGGAATGTCTTTAACTCAATTGTACTCTCAACTTGTTAAAGTTACTGATGAACTAACTCAAGAAAAAGAGGAGAATAGGCGATTAAATGTAACAATCAACACAATTGTCCAGGAGCTTGAGGAAAAGGCTCCAATGTTACAAAAACAAAAGAGTGAATTTGAAGAAGCAGTTGAAACTAATTCAGCTCTCGCTCAACAAATAGACTCTTTGGTTATTGAATGTAATCGACTTAGAGATGATTATAGTGAATCATCCAAGATTGCCAATCATTATAGTAGAGAGAATGCAAAACTTAAAGGAGAACTAGCAGACTTAGGAAGGCAAGTATGTTTCTTGTTAAAAGAAATTGAACACAGTCGTGGGGGCTTATTACCTAATGGTGATCATGATTCATCACAAGCAGCATCTAATACTTCTAATTCCTTAGACTTAAGCTCATCACGTATCATTTCTAAAACTTTGGTTACATTCAGTGATATACAAGAATTACAAACCAATAATCAGAAACTTTTGCGCATGATTCGTGAACTGACTGAAAAACAAGAAGAATTTGAACGCCATAAAGAGCAATTCGAAAGTGGTGACATGCAAAATAAAATAGAATCTTTGAAAAATAGAGTGACTGAATTAACAGAAGCTCAAGATCGCCAAACCAAAATGGTAAATGGTCTGATTAGGCAAAGAGATATGTTTAAAAAATTATATCATGATCACATGAAAGGCAAGCGCCATGAATTATCTTCATGTGAAGTTGCCGAACTAGAAAAAAGTGGTATATATTCCATGGAAACCACACCAGACACTGTTACTAAACCTTCTTCACCAGAAGTATCAAACTTTGAAGTAAGATATAAGGAAACAGAAAAGCAATTAGAAATGTTAAAAGAAGAGTATAAAACTTACAAAGAGGAGAAAGTTACAAATGAAAGAATGTTATTTGAACAAATTGATAACATGAGGCAAGAAATAGGTAATCTTACTGCTTCTAACAGTAAATGTTCGTCCACTGCTGAATACAACAATGAAAGACTTAAAATTCTACAGACTAATATAACAACATATAAAAAACAAATTGCCTCCCTGGAAGATAAAAATAAATCTTATAGTACTACTATAGCTAAACATGAAGTTTCTTTGCAACATTTGAGAGATGAAGCTTTAAATGCTCAAAGTAAACTTGCTGCTGCTGAGATACAACTAGAAAATTTGAAATTGGAGTTAAAATTATTAAAAGATGCTGAAGTTCGTCTTCAAACTGAAAAAGAGATGTTAAATAGAGAGAGGCAAGGTCAGTCATTACTTCTTAAAAACTTGGAAATGATTAAAGTAAGCATAGAACGAGTTGAAACCGATAATCGCACTAAATTAGAAACTAGATTAGATGAAGCTACTAGAGAATGTTCTGCTTTAAGAAGAAGACTTCAAGAAGAACAGGACCGATTCCGAGAGTTAGCAGCACATCTAGAAAGACAGACAAATACTGCCAAAGAACGAATGCAAGAAGAGAAAAATGCCGCAGATATATTAAGGAAGGAAATTTCAGAAATGAGAAATGATATTGCTGAAAAGAGCAAAGCTAGTGAAGAACTTTCTAGAAAGCTGAAAGTGGCACTTTCGCCTAATACTGATGGAACTTTAGACACACTTAAGAAGATAAGGGAGCTAGAAAACAAATTATCTGACTGTCAAGGTGAAATAAAATCTTTACAAGAACAACTCACTGTCGCCAAAGAACATATCACTCAATATTGCGACATATCCGAAAATGCAGAAAAAGAATTAAAATCTCTAAGTAGCGAATATAATGCTTACAAAGCTGAAACCGAAAGTAAATTGGCCGAGTATACGCAAAAACTTCAGACTTTGGAAGACAAATGTTCGGAGCTGGAGGCAGAACTGTCACTTCACGCAAGTGGCGAACATTCCAGTAGTAATACTTTATTGAATAACGAATTAGTTGCAATTAAAGAACAATTAACTAATGCACTAGCTAACGCGGAATCTTATAGATCTGAACTAGAAACTGCTCGTTCGGAGGTATCTAAATTATCAGAAGCTGTACAAAATGCAGAAGAGAAATACACCCATGAAGTTATTCTACATTCCAATGATATACAAGCACTGTCTCATGTGAAGGAGGATATGCTTAAGGCACAAAATCAAATCAATGAACTTGCAGCAATGAAAAACCGTGCAATTGAAGAGCTGGAGTCAGAAAAGAATTCATGGCTTGAGCGCCAAAAAATACTTATGAGCGAAAATGAACAACTAACTGAGCGCTTGAAAGACTTGAATGACCAAAATTCTCTTTTGCATGATCAAATACAGGCGTTAGGTACGCAACTTTCTGTAACACATGCATCTAGATCAAGATCTGAAAGTATGAATGAATCTGCAAATGAATCAAATATGAATATTTCTGTCAATGAAGAAGATGGTAAATCATCAGAGCAACTATTCCAAATTGTTAAATTCTTGAGAAAGGAAAAAGATATTGCCATGGCTAAATTTGATATATTGCAAGCTGAAACGATGAGACTAAAATCGCAATTAGAAATTGCGGAAAAACAACTTGATGATACCAAGTTAGCTTTAGCTTCCGAGAGAGAAAAGTCCGAAGTGAGCATGGTGACTGTCAATAAACAATCAGATATTCTTAGAAAAGTTGAGACATTAAATGCTTTGACAGACAGTAATAGGATTTTGAGAGAGGAACGTGACTCATTATCTGCTCGCATCGAAGATCTATGTGCGAACATCAAAACCATGGAGTCTCAAATTGCACCATTGCAAGACCAAATTTCCGATATTACAGCTAAAAATGAAACATTGCAGTCAGAAAATAATGCTTTGAAGACAGACTGTGCTAGATGGAGGACGCGAGTTAATGCCTTAGTTGAGCGTGCCAACAAAACTAGCCCAGAAGATTGGAAGCGTTTACAAAATGAACGTGAAACACTTGCGAAGATGTTGACTAATGAAAAAGAAAATGCACGAAAACTTAGTGAAGAACTAACTAGTATTAAGATGGAAAAGACTAAAATAGAAGAACAATATACTCTGTTATCGCGACAGCAAAGTGCATTGGTCGAAGAGAACAAAAAGCTTAGTGAAGAGTTACAGACTCTTAAAGATGACATGGCACGCGTTACAGAAGAGGTAACGAAACTAAAAACTGAACACTCGACTATAGTTACTTCGAACACCAAATTAACAGAAGAACTGTCAAGCAAAGACGCCTCATTAACAGATATAAGAAACAAAGAAAATCAAATAAGGAAGATCGCAAAGAAATACAAGGCTCAGTATGAAGAATTAGTGAAAACCGTAGAAGAAGAGAAGAAAAAGAATGAAGGCGAAGTCGCGGCCGCAGACGCTGCTATCACGGAGAGCACTAAGAAATTCGAGGAGCAAATAACGGAACTTCAAGCTAAATTAGAAACTGAAAAGGCTAATACTGAAAAACTAAAACAAGAACTAGAAACTCTTAGAACAGCGAATATGGAAAAAGAAGAAAAATCTAAACAAGTATTGAAGCAAGCCAAGAGTAAAATAGTCCAACTTACTGAGCTTAAAAATTCTTTGAGCCGTGAATTGGATGAATCGCGTAACAAAATAGGTGCCATTGAACAAAGTACACGGGACGAACAGGACGTGCGATTAGCCCTTATAAAATCACAATATGAAGGTCGGCTTTCACGATTGGAAAAAGAGCGAACTGAAGCTCAAACTGAAAAGGCTAGAGAAATGGAAGCCTTGCATCAAAAAGTGAATATGTTGCAACGGCAACTGGCAAACCAAGCTTCAGCCTCCAAACAACAAACTACAACAGAAAAAACTACGACAGATCCACCCACTGCCAACATAAAACCTATGGCTGGTAAGTACTTCCTTATATTGCCGAGCATATTATTATTCTTATTATATTGCCCAAATTGAAATAAAAGACTTTTCACAAGGTTACCTCTTTTAAGTACCAAAGACACATTCGTTCAAGTTATTTTGTTTAGTTTTATTTGGATTTACTAAATCATTCTCATCTAGATTAACCTGATCAACAAGAAATCAATTTCACATTGTCACTTTTTAAAATAAGTTAAAATATTAATAGGTAATTTCCCCGTATTGTAACTCTAATCAAAATATTAATTGGGTTTTTTTACTGAGATTATAAATTGTTATACAAATTTGGCCGCGTGAATTAACCTAATTGACTTGACAATCAGGAGTGGCTCAACAAAGTGTGACGGCAAGTCGTCGGGGAGGAGAGACTCCGCTGGCGTCGATCCGGCCTATGGCGCAGGTGGGGCCGACTGCGCCGCACGACGCCCACACCACAGAGTACATGCCCGCCTCGTCGTCCAGACCATTGCCCAGAGCCGCGCTGGCTGCTTCCACCGCGCCGCCAGAGTCCACTCAGGTACATTTGATTCTTTATTCTATTTTGCTGTAATGGCACATCCGTCCCAAAGCTCTGTTCTGAAGTTGATAAATATTCTAAACGAAAATATTTTTTGAAATAGTGGTCCTATTTGAATAAATATTCTTTGCTATATATTTATATAAAATTGTTTATTTATTTGTTTCAGGACATGGACACCAGTGAAGCAGGAATGGGAAGCTCAGGTTCAAGTGATAGTACAGCCCAACCTTCATCCCACTCTCAAGCTCCTCAACAGGTTTGTATTTTTTTCGGTTATCTTAATCTTCACATACAAGTTCTGTCAATGTACAGGTCACAATGTAGTGTATATAAATTCCAATCGAATATACATATTCCGAAACAATACAGATAAACCTGATTGCGTAGTGGATTAATACAATTTAGGAACCCTTCAAAACAACTTAAATTATTGTCATCCATCGCACTTTACCAGGATTTTTGTCATTATCCTATTATAAAAAATTGTACAAGTATTCCCAATTGTAGACCCTGACTGATTATAATAAAAACATGGATATTGTACACAGGCGGTGGCGATGGTAATGCCTCGCATAGAGCAACCCAGCGGCGTCGCTTCGGGAAGTGTGTCAGCCGTGTCCGCGGCCAGTGTGCCCGCACCTAGTGTCACGCCCGCCGCATCAGCTGCGCCCATTACTGGTAACTAATACACATATCACTGTGATAGTTGCTCGTATCATAATCATAATTATCTCGTAAGTCGTGTGCCTTAAACTGTTAGGCCAATTTGGCACCCTGACTTACCTGACTATAAACTATAATCTATATATATAAAAATGAATTGCTGTTCGTTAGTTAGTTAACTTTGTTAGATGCATCGATTCAACTATCGGGGATAGCATAGCAATAGAGACCATGACAGTACTACATGAGATTCCCAAGTACCTATAAATAATTTTATACTTCTCGGTCAGTAAGTAAGGAGCTAACCTCAAAGAAATCGTGTTGTATTTTTAATTGAACCGTTATAATCAAAGGATTTTACACTGAACCAAGATTGTTACTGTATTGTGCCTGAAGTTTATTTTCTTTTCTCTAAATTAATCTCGGTGTACAGTAAACGCGTTACAAACATGAAAATAAAAATTAGGAACAACATCAGGAACGGCAGCCGCAGTGGCCGGTTCACAAGCATCGGGCAGCGTCAGTACTTCGCACCCGCCCGGCGTCAGCACGTCGCAGCCCGCCGCCGGAGTGAGCACGTCGCACGCGCCGGCCGGCGTGAGCACGTCGCACGCGCCGGCCGGCGTGAGCACGTCGCACGCGCCGGCCGGCGTGAGCACGTCGCACGCCCCCGCCGGCGTGAGCACGTCGCAGGCGCCCCCCGGCGTGAGCACGTCGCACCCCCCGCCCGGCGTCAGCACGTCGCACCCGCCGCCAGACGCTAGACCCCCCAAGCGACGCCTGCAACAACGTGCCATTGCCGCTAAGAGAACAAGGGTACAAGTATGTTTTGTTTCTCGTCATGAATTGACAACGGTTGCCGAAAGGTGTTTGTCTAAATAGAAAAACTAATAATAACTTCCGATATCGCTTTGGTAAACCACTAAGATATTGTAAATGACTTGAAATAAATAAACATTTCAAGTTGTTACATATTACCTAGACTTATACGACCGTGACGCAGCGGTATAAGTCTTGGAGGAGATTTGTTCGATCCCCACGCCTGACAAAAAAATCTTTGTGTAAACCTAAGATTTCTTTCCGGTGCTGGTTGTTTGAGGGACTGTCCTCGATACCTCGGAAAGCACGTTTGACCAACGGCTTACCGTCAGAATTCCTAAATAAAGAAATACAGTAAAGCCTCGCTGTGCGAAATCGGGGCGTCCGGATTATAGTATGCAATATTTAATGGTAATAAAAGACATTCTTAACCTTAATTTTCTATTTCCTTAATTCTTCTTGATAACTCTTTTGTTTATAATTTTTGCATTTCTTGCACCCGCCTCCGCTGCGAACCCCATTGCCCGTGCCCGGACGGATTACAGCGATCACTGGACAAGTGGGAGTCCGGATTAACGAGACCCTACTGTAGTACTTATATATCTAAGAAATTGTGAAATGATGTAAACTGTAAAATCATCACATTCATTTGTTTTTAATAATTGCCAGCAAAATGGTGGAAGTTTAAAGTCTATTTTTGTATGTTACAAACATACAAAAATAGACTTTAATAGATATTCATTTAAATTTTTAATTTAATAGATTGAATAGATATATTTATTAACACTATAAAACCTATGTCCAGGGTTTCGAACGGTCAGTGGAAGTAGAATACCAAGTGCCGACGTCATCACGTTGCGATCAGGAGGACGAAGGCGTCATCGTAGTCGATTCGGAGGAAGATGACGAGCGATGCACCGGCACTATGTATAGGGTATAATATACTTTAATACTAATAATATAATACCTTGACTTTTAACTGACTTCGTGTTGTATTAAGTTAATATTTGAATGCTTTTTAATGAAAATTGCTTGCCACATTCAAGCCTTATGATGCGTGACTCTGCTAGATAAAATTGGTAAATAAAGACTAAAACTGCCATCAACATTTTGTTTACTGCGTTCAGGCCTTTTTTTTATTTGTTGTCCGGTGGGAAATGCATTTACGCATACCCACCGCCACTGCAGCGTATTCGCGCGCTGGCGGTGGGATATGTGGGGCTCGCCCTTTCCATAGCGTGGAATGCTAAATTCATACCACGAGGAGAGGACCCTACTAACCACTAAACCCCCCGGACACTCCTTCAATCCGCCGTTGGCGGGGGCCGGGTACGCATAAGCAATCCGGCCCACTGCGTTCAGGCCTGCTGTGTTATGTTCGGTGTTAAAAAGAAATGCCTTCTTTGTACGCTACCAGTATAGTAGGACAATGTTTTTTATTTTATGTAGGGTTATGATACACCTATAAAAATAACGCTAAATACTTATCAATATTTATATGTGAACTCAGGAAGGTGAGGAAGACGAGGAAGATATGGAGGAGGAACAGGAAGTGGAAGGCGGTGAAGAAGAAGAGGAAGTAGAAGGAGATGATGCTGAAAATGCCGCACGACAGGTGACCTATACTTACACTAATATTATAAACAAGATTTGGAAATTTTGAAAACCTGGACCTATTTCAACAATTCTTTAACATATAAAAATATAAATAAGCCACTATATAAAAATTTATAACGCAATTCTTGTTACATAATATACTAACGAGCTGCCTCAGCTTCGCCCGGTTGCAATGTTGATTATACATATAAACCTTCCTCTTGAATCACTATATCTATTGAAAAAAAACCGCATCAAAATGCGTTACTAAAGTACGTACTTTGTTTTATACTATGTAGTGGTGTGTTATTGATTTGCTATAGAGTAATATTTAATTACTTGATCATTTTTAGATTTTTTACTTTACTGATACTTGCCCAGGTTATAAGGACAAATTGAGCTTATATTTGTCTTTATTCCCAGGCCAAGTTTCAATAAAGTAAAAAATCTATCAATAACACTGGAGTCTAATATGTACTAACATTATAATTGACGTATCAGTAGCGGTCGAAAAGGCTCGAGCCTTGTAGCCCTAAATTTAAAGCTTGCGAGTCTTTTTTAAAGGCGGACTCACAAAACAGTAGTTCTAAAATTGCTCACTAAAAAAGGGCTTGAGGCTTTTTTAGGCCTAGGCTTTCGAAAAGGCTCGAGCCTAGTAGCCCTAAATTTTAAGCTTGCGAGTCTTTTTTAAAGGCGGACTCACAAAACAGTCGTTCTAAAATTGCTTACTAAACAAGGGCTTGAGGCTTTTTTTAGGCCTAGGCTTTTTTTAAAGCCTTTTTAGAAGACTGGCGTCGTAATTAGATTTAAAATATAATAAACTGTAATAACATAACAAAACTTTCATTTATAATTCATTACGTTTCTATTAACCTGATCCTCAAAAGATGCTTAAGAGTTTTTTTTTAAAGCTAGAATCATATTACGACGCCTGTCTTCTAAAAAGGCTTTAACAAAAGCCTAGGCCTAAAAAAGCCTCAAGCCCATTTTTAGTGAGCATTTTTAGAACTACTGTTTTGTGAGTCCGCATTTAAAAAAGACTCGCAAGCTTTAAATTTAGGGCTACAAGGCTCGAGCCTTTTCGACCGCTAGCAAAAGCCATAAATACAATTAGCCTCGAGGGCTTAAGAGTTATTTAGCCTTTTAGCCTTCTAGCTATCGCTATAAAGCGGCGAGTCTTAAAAAAGGGCTAAAAGGCTCGAGCTTTTTCGATCGCTACGTATCAGTCGTTATAGATCATAATATTAGGTCACGCGATAATAGTTGCGAAAGCTTTTCGCTGAATAATTCTGATGATAGTAATGTTAACTTACAAAATAATGTATGTGTAGGAGTCCCCGGCGCAGTCCCCATCAGCAGGCTCCGAGGCAGAGGAGGGCGCAGAGCGAGCTGCGGCCGAAGCGGACAGCGAGCCCGCGCCCGCCATCCAGCAGATAGAGGCCATCAGCAGCGGCACTGAGCGTCAGTACCCAGCATGTTTGTACTTACTGTATTTACCACAGAGCAGGCGGAGAGCGAGATCCGCCATATACACAGTGCATCAGCAGCGGCACTGAGCGTCAGTACCCAGCATGTTTGTACTTACTGTATTTACCACAGAGCAGGCGGAGAGCGAGATCCGCTATATACACAGTGCATCAGCAGCGGCACTGAGCGTCAGTACCCAGCATGTTTGTACTTACTGTATTTACCACAGAGCAGGCGGAGAGCGAGATCCGCCATATACACAGTGCATCAGCAGCGGCACTGAGCGTCAGTACCCAGCATGTTTGTACTTACTGTATTTACCACAGAGCAGGCGGAGAGCGAGATCCGCTATATACACAGTGCATCAGCAGCGGCACTGAGCGTCAGTACCCAGCATGTTTGTACTTACTGTATTTACCACAGAGCAGGCGGAGAGTGAGATCCGCCATATATATACACAGTGCATCAGCAGCGGCACTGAGCGTCAGTACCCAGCATGTTTGTACTTACTGTATTTACCACAGAGCAGGCGGAGAGCGAGATCCGCCATATACACAGTGCATCAGCAGCGGCACTGAGCGTCAGTACCCAGCACGTTTGTACTTACTGTATGTAAATACAGCAGACGGAGAGCGAGTTCCGCCTTATACACAGTGCAACAACAGTGGCACTGAACTACCTGTTTTAAACCATTTATTTAGGCTGGCTCTACTCGCATGTATGTCCGGTTAAGTAGCAATAGTATAAATTTATAATATGCTATTCAGAAACATTAATGGTAAAAAATTACTACTGCTTAATAACAACTTATACACACATAAACTAGTTTTAAGGCTCGAGCACACCAAATGCGTATGCGTGACTACGACGTAATCACGCCGTAGACACGCGCGTAGTTACGGCGTAACCCGATGTCACACCGGGCTACGCATACGCTTACGCATCCGAGCCGAGTACGCAACGCACATGGCCTATTGCGTACCCGGCTGCGGCAGCCATATTTTATTCTGTTTTCGAAGGTTGTGTTGTGCACGATGTCTGAAATGACGAGGAAGAAGCAATATTAATACTATTGTGCCAGAATAATCCTGCGGAATATATATATTTATACGATGCATTTTGTAGAATTTACTTTTTGGATTGTAGATACATTCATAAATACGCACAATTTCAATAAGTTTTTCTTTCTTATCTCTATTCATTACAAAAACAATACAAAACATCACTACGTGCCAGTATATCTGTAAAAATATACAACTGACTGCAAGTTACGTGCGTAGGGCTACGCACAGCAAAGGTACGTGCGTGTACACGCACGTACCTTTACTGCTCGGTGTGACGTCCAATAAGGCGCGCCATTGAATACAACGTCATCATGCAACGTTGCCGTTCTGCTCTGCGTCAGGTACGTCGTAAGTCACGCAGTCAGTTTGTGCCTTGGGAGCTGCATTGCGTAGGGCTACGCATTACGTCTACGCGCACGTCTACGTTACGCAAGCGGTGTGACCTGTCTCATACGGTTCCATACATTACAACTCAGTGGTACGTGCACGTCTACGCTTACGTCTACGCATACGCATCCGGTGTGCTCAAGGCATTAACATCCCGCTATTAAATACTAAAATTAAATAATACTTAGCATCATAAATATTTTTATTTATAGCGAGTGGCGCATTATCTCTTGGAGGCAGTGGCGGAGACGATGGTGATGACAGTATAGTTCCGTCCACACCCACGCTATACGTGCCACGACGAAACGATGGGTAAGTGCAATTCATATATTTAATTCGAGATTCGAGAAGTATCACATGTACATCTTTTGTATGAAACTTGACTTTAATATTGCAGCCAGAGATAACAGAACTATTACTCTTTAATACAGTTCAAATGAACATGGGTGCACATTTCGGATCATGAAAGAATGACAAATGAATCTAAAGTCAGTTTTGTTATTAGACCATCATTGTTGTAGCAAATATTAACATCATATTACAAGACATCATATGACAACCTCCGTAGCGTAGCGGTAATTGGCTCGCTTTAAATCTCGGAGGTCGTGGGTTCGATCCCCACACCGGACAAGAAAATAAATCTTTGTGTAAATTCTAAGATTTCTTTCCGGGTCTGGTTGGTTGAGGGACTACCCTCCGTGCCTCGGAAAGCACGTTAAGCCGTTGGTCCCGATTGTTATCCGCCTGCCATGTGTGGTGACTATGGCAAAAACCCTCCCTCGGGATGAGCCCCATGTTCAGCAGTGGACGCTATACGGGCTGATGATGATTACAAGTTTGATAAATGTAGGCATTTCCATGGTGGTTACAATTTTAATGGATTTAACAACCTGTCCCTTTGCGAAGAATTCGACTTCTCTACACAAACTGATCGCCTATTTCACCTTTCAATTAGACTTGAGTTTCATCAATCCTTCTTTTGTCTAAGTTTCATCGATCCTTCCTTTGTCTAAGTTTTTGATATTTAAATAATATATTCTGCAAATTTCGGACTTCTTAGTTTAACAATTTAGGCTGTACATTTTTTTTTATCTATTTATACTTTTTTTACTTGTCATTTTTACTTATATTTCTACTAGCTCCCCACGCACTGTTTCACTCGCGTAACTTCCGTTCTCGTAGGCATTCATAATCTTCATAACCGAATATATAGAGAAATGGGCTAAATTGTAAGACTTTTCAAATTGGACTTATTGTTCCTGAGTTTTGCGAGTTCAAGCAAACAAACAAACTTTTCAGCTTTATAATATGTATAATGTACGTTATAAAATACACTTATGTTATCATGAGAACTAACAGCTTTTTATTGTACAGTCCATAATCCAAAAAAAAGTTCAAAACTGGGGCTGGCTAGAATACGAGCGCTGTCGCAATGGTCTTTTAGATGACGCTTTTATGGTGAATATAATTGTAGCGGAAATTTGTTTTTATTTCTTTGTATGTGCCGTAAATAAATGCATTTTCTTTCTTTCTTTTATTTTGTTGTAACAGATGTAATAGCTTACAATGTGGGTGTGGTCGGTAGGTTCGGCGAGGCGGTGGTGTCGCCGCTGGGCGCGGGCGGGGGCGCGGGCGCGGGGGCGCGCTTCACGTTCGCGGAGGCGGGCGCGCCGCTCGCCACGCACCACGACACGCACGCCGACCTGGCCGCCGCGCTGCCGCCCGCCATACCCTCCATGCCTTCAGACTCACGTAACTATCACAATAATACTTTCACTTCATCATCATCTTTTCAGCCGTAGGACGTCATAGATCATAGAACCTCATAGATCTCCAGTTGTTGTGGTTAGAAGCGGCCTGCACCCACCGGGATTCCGCGGCCTTTACCAGATTCTTCGAGAACTGTTCGGCTCCAATGGCCATCTGTTCTCCGTGCTATATGTCCTGCCCATTTCTACTTCAACGAACTAATCCGTTGGGCTATGTCGGTAACCCGCGTTCTTCTACGTATCTCCTCATTTCTGATTCGATCTCATAGAGAGACCCAAATCCTCTCCATAGCTCAGTGAGCGACTGAGTTGTTTCATAAGGCCTATAGTGAAGCACCATATGAAAATTCATATGTCATCACAGGCACCAAACACTGGTTAAAGACTTCGTTACTTTCACTTCATTGTGCCCTAAATATAATATATAATGTACCAATAAGGCCTATCTTGCCTCTTTGCCCGGATACGTTTGGCCACAGTGGAACTTAACCGGTAGTCACAATTAATTTTTTTTATTATAACTGCCGCGGTTCTTAATTTATTCATCTTAATTTTTTTATATTTAGTATGTATGAAATATACTGACGGTTCTGTTGAATGTTAATTATGTTTACTTTCTATGCATGAACAAGAGAGTAAACTGTTTAATACATGAATGTCTTGAATACTACTTTATGTACAGCCAACAAAACAGATAGGTTTTCACATTGTGAAACGCATTTTAAATTTATATGTACACGTTTATGGGAAGAGTTTACTATTATGCGCATTTGTACATAACTTACAGTCCCCGGCACGTAACTTGGCAAGGTTTTGGCGCAGAGGGGGAAAGTTCGCGCATCGTGCACTTAGTGGAACAAAAACTGATCACTTTTTTTTGCTTGTCATTATTAAAGAAAGAAGAGGAATTCGTGAAGTTTATTAGATGTTATAAATAAAATATATATAAACAAAGAAAAAAAAAAGTTAAAAAAAAAATATATTAAAAAATTATGTAGTTAACGGTATTTGGTCCTGGCATTGTAATCAACGTTACAAAAACTAAATTTAAAACAACAACAACTATAACAAAAACTAAATTAAAAACAATAACAACAACTCGTAACAAAAACTCAACAAAAACAAAGTGTTCAACTTTCGTGCACGTAAGTGTAATCGGGAGCCAACGGAATGTAGACACGGTGCGGGAGGCAGGGGTCGACTGACGGACGAATCGCGCGCTCGGATCGGCGCTACCTCATACCCCGCGTCCCGCTTGACCACCAAAGAGACCTATAAAACGACTTGTGCGCATCTAACGACTCTTGCCAAGTTACGTGCCGGGGACTGTAACTATCAGTGAACTCTTCACCCATAAAGAATTACTGCAGTCGTATGACATTCAACATATTTATGTACTGTACACATATGTATACATTTTTATAATATGATCGATTTTTTATGATCACTAGTATGTATACTACTTCTGAAAATAGACCTTTACCGAAGGATTGTGGCAATAGTGACCACTCTAGGTGGATAGGTTGGTGACTGTAGAGTATCATGTCCGTACACTGACAAACGCTGCTGACCATTTCTTGGTTTACACATCATTTTTTTTTTGCACGAGTGCTGTTGCTGTGAACGGTCGTGTCATTTGCGTACTGTCTTAGAATTTGATTTATTTTTTATTTAAATTATCAGTTTTGCTAACGATATATCGTTAAACATCGGACCCTCTCTTATTATCTTGCGAGGATCACCATATACGTCGGCGGCCATATTGAATTTTGTGTTCCTGTCCTGCTCATGTCAACTTGTTGCCCGGAGTCCTGTGAGTACTAACGTTTACATATAAACATTAAAAAGTTCGAAAACAATCACAAAAATTGTAACAGTTGGTAAGGTTCGAACCCGCAACCTCTGGTGGACGAGGCGGATGACTTAGCCGTTGGGCTACGTACACTGATCGCTGCGACGCGAAATTAAGGAGTACATAAATACATTGGAAGAAATACACAAACATCTTTGTCATCTTGCGCCATTGATAAGGCAACGCAGACGCGCAACGAATTATACCTACGTTGTATGGCCTCAGTGAGACAACATCTACATCGAGCACTTATTTCTTCATGATGTCACCTTCAATACCGTTACGTTGTTCCGGATGCCGTAATAATATAGAAGAAGGAAAAATGGATTGCTCAAAATGCGGCGGCACCTACGATTTGTTGTGTGCTAATATTGCTGAGGAGGCATTCGCGACCCTAACATCTGAGTTTATCTCGACCTGGCTGTGTCATGGATGCCGTTCCAAATTACCAAGAGGCAATCATTCTGATACCCCCGTGCGCCTAGCCGTAAACGAAGTCCTCTCCAGTAAGACTTCTTCTAGCTCAACACCTACCACTGAGTCGCCTGTGGGTTCAGAGAACGTCACTAACTTTCGAGGTGGAGCCCGCCGTGGACGAGAACCAGTTGAGAACCTTGCAACTGACAACATTCGAGCAATTATTCGTGAGGAGCTGGAAAAGGTGGTTGTTAATCGGCTTTCCAGTATTATAAGTCAACTATTAGAAAACCACTTGGCCAACTGTAACCTTCTAAAAGCCCTTAATCTGCTGAGAAATGGAATTGTCGCTGTAGACAGAAAACTGGAGTCGATGACTGTGGCAGAGTTATCTACGAGCGTAAGTGCCTCGAGTACTCAGGCATATATAACCATCGAAAATAATGTGGGAGGGATCGATAGTGATACCTGCGCCTCGTCTTTGCCTTCGAATGATATTCCTGCGTTACCAAAGAATCGTACCATCGCGCCCACAAAAATCACGCAACAACGTCCACTGCTTTCCTCATCCCAAACGTCTAAAGAGCAGCAAAGCCGACAACCCGTTTCTACCTGCCAGTCACACGAAGGTAAACCCAGTGAGTCCCTGCAGGTGCCTGCTGCAGCAGCGATGAAAGACGATACAGTAAGGGATGAATGGACGGAAGTTAAACGCCGGCGCCCGCGATCTTCGCGATCCTCATTCAGTTCTGTACTGCGTGGAACCGCGGCACCTGGTGCCACCAAATTGGAGGCCTCGGAAAGATGGAGGTACCTGCACCTCTACTATGTAAAGCAAGGAACTACTGACAGTCAGGTACGTGAGCATCTAATAACTATTTGTGGAAGTGATGTCTGTACTGTGGAATCTCTCAAAGCGCGTGGTAATTACGCATCCTTCAAGTTAGCGGTGCCGTCTAGATTAGCTGAACTAATTTTGTCTGCCCAAAACTGGGCTGAAGACATCTGTGTGAAACCATGGCGACGTAATTTTCGTACCAAAAACGATGAAAGTGAGTAAGCCTCCTAACCTTCTAATCGCATCTTTCCATAGTGAACGCAATGTCTTCTTGCGAATATTATACCAGAATGTGCGTGGGCTGAAAACCAAATTATCCACATGGAGGTCAAGTCTGATACTCACCAAGCATGATTTAGTAGCCGTAACTGAGACGTATCTAGACAATTCAGTAGAAAACCCTGAGTTATCAAATGGAGGTTGGACCATACTTCGCAAGGACAGAGTGACTGCGGGCGGCGGGGTGATGCTGGCAGCACGACCAGGTGTCACCCTAACAAGACGACGTGAACTCGAGACCAATTGGGGCGAGGATATGTGGGCTTTTTTCACAATAAATGGCCTCAATGTATTTGTATGTGTTGTGTACATGAAGCCTTCTGCGACCGATGATGATTACATGGCGTGGTTTTGCAAGGTTGAGAGCTTCATTTCCGATTTAAATGGCATTGTTATAGTCTTAGTAGACCTAAATTTAAAGAGTGCTTCTGTGAATGTTAACAACTATTATTGTTATTTTCTACATTTTTGTAATCTGTCGGATTTGAACGGAGTGATGAATATGCATGGGAGTAGGTTAGATGTGGTCTTGGCTCAGGAGGGTACTGAAGTAACGTGCGAGTATGTTGAAGGCTCTGAGTTGGTTCCAATCGATCTTTATCACCCTCCTCTAGATATTGCAGTCCCCATAACCACGCATAAAGATAATGAAAAACTAGAGCCTAGTAACATTAATCGAAGTAACGACTGGAATTTTAATAAAGGAGATTATACACTTCTTTACGTTCAAATACATTCAGCTCCATGGTACGAGGTAGTTGACTGTAAGGATGCATGCTCAGCTGCAAATAAGTTTTACGAAATTATGTATAATGTATTTGACACTTCCATCCCTAAGAAAAAGAGACAGATTCTTGGAAATAAGCGCTACCAAGTTTGGTTTACAAAAGATATAATTAACGACATGAAGCAAAAAATAAAACTCCACAAAAAATGGAAACACACGCGTTGTGAGCATGCATACACAAAGTTTAGTACCTTACGATCAGAGTTGAAAATCAGAACGCAGGAAGCTTTTATATTATATTGCCGTAACGTGGAAAATAGCATAAAAAAGAACCCACAACAGTTCTGGCAGCACATAACTAGCTTGAGATCAAGGGGTGGTTTCGAACCAAATATTACATACAACGGAGAGGTAAGTTCGGGTATCATAGCGGCTGAGGCATTTGCTCAATATTTTTCCAGCGTATTTTTGCCCGACATACCCAATTTGGATCCAAGTAGACTGGATCTTTACTCTGAGGGGGCAAATATACCTCTTCCCTCACTGACCTCCAAGGATGTGGAGAAGGGGATTGACAAACTTAGACCCTCTAGTTCGATTGGTCCTGATAACATTCCCGCCTATATCCTTAAAGGGTGTAAGGAAACTCTGGTAGCTCCACTGTGTCATCTTTTTAATCTGGCTCTCCAGTCTGGTGTGTACCCCACGCAGTGGAAACTATCGCGTGTTACTCCAATTCCCAAAACGAATGACAAAACATCAGTTGAGAATCACAGGCCTATCGCTGTTCTCCCAACTATTGCAAAAGTTTTCGAACATATACTCCATACAGTCATTTATAAACAGATAAATGGGTATCTAACGGATGTCCAACACGGTTTTCGGTCCGGTCGCTCTGTCAACTCGAATTTATTAATTCATGTGGACCTTCTTTCTAAAAGTCTGGATGCAGGAAGACAAGTTGATGTCCTCTACTTTGATTTCTGCAAAGCTTTTGACAGGGTCGACAACGATGTGCTCTTAACTAAGTTGGGAGCCATTGGTTTCTCGCCAGGATTTCTCATCTTCCTCGCCGACTACCTACGCAATTGCAAGCAGTTTGTCAGACATGGTTGTTTTGAGCCAAGGAGCCGTGTTGGGTCCGCTTTTGTTCCTGATCTTGTAAATAAAGTTGAATTTGCGAAGTGCTTACTCTATGCAGATGACTTAAAACTAATAATGGAAATTAAAACAGTTGAAGAGTGTGAACGCCTACAAAAGGATATAGATGCCGTTTGTCAATGGAGCATTGAGAACAAGCTGTTTTTCAACACTAGCAAGTGCAATGTCATGACCTACACTCGGGGGTTGCGGCCAATTTTTTATGATTACACCTTAGATAGTCAACTTATTACTCGTGTGACTACCACCAAGGACTTGGGGGTGACCTTCGACCGTGGTTTGACATTTAAAGATCATGTATCCGCTCTCACTAAAGAATCTTTTAGGCGCTTAGGATTTGTTTTGCGTAATGCCCGTGATTTCCAGAATCCACAGGTTATAAGGCTTTTATACACTACCCTAGTTCGAAGTAAACTTGAGGCTAGTGCCTGTGTGTGGAACCCCTATACAGCGACCAAAACATTAATGCTTGAAAAGGTGCAAAAAACCTTCCTCAGATTCCTTTACAAAAGGTTATACAACTACTTCCCTTACATGTACCCTACCAATTATCTTTTGGGTATGTTAGGCTTTAATTCATTGGAAGTAAGAAGAGGCTTTGATCAGCTAACGGTAGCCTGTAGAATCCTTCGAGAACGTATCGACTGTCCTGAGCTCCATAATTTAATCTGCCGACTGTATGCACCTGACAATTACATCGGCCATCGTCAAAGCCACCGGCACGAATTGTTCGCGAAGCCTATATGTCGTACTGTCGCCAGGGCCAAGTCCCCAGTGTGCCGTACCCTTGAGATGCTCAACGCCCTACTGATTGCCAATCCTAAATCTGATTTATTTGCCGATAGATGGAGAGAATATTACAAATATTGAACAAACAGAAACATTTAAACCACATTTTCGCAAATTAAAAATACTTACCGTTACCTGTACCTACATCTTTGAGGTGTGCAAGTTTGTCCGGAAATATCCTGAATTTTACAATACACGAGGCGAAATGGAAACAAAATATATATTACGCCACAGAAACAGACTAAATTTGCCAAAATCTAAATTACAGTTACATGCTGCAAGTCCTATGGTTATGTCTATAAAAATTTATAACAAGTTACCGAACCATATTAAAGACGAAAATATTACAAATAAATTTGTTAATAAGCTAAAAAGTTTTCTAATAAATAAATGTTACTATACACTAAGTGAATATTTTGATGATAAATTTACAATATAATTAATATAATACAATATAAATATATAATTATAATATATAATTAATATAATACAACATAATTATACAATATAACTTTTAATTTTTAATTAATGAAATGAAATTAATATTTAATAATACTAAAATAAACACAGATGTTTTATAGTTTGTTGTGTACAAGACAACCTATAAACATAATAATATGTATAAAATATGTATATACATATGGTTATAGGTATTTTATGTGTAAAAAATTGTATATATATTTTAAATTTACAACAAACGCACGTCTTCCTCTCTAACTCTTCTAAACCATGTTGTTGTGCCCGACAGGGTCCATAATTGATACTACCTAACTTGTATAACCTGTACTACATTATGGAATGCAATAAAAAATTGAGTATTGAGTATTGAGAAATTATGCGAGTGTGTCTGATGTTCTGTGAGAGAATGTATGCGAGGGAGTCCAGTGTTCCATGTTAGTTATTTTGTGTAATGTTATGTTTATGTGTCTCTATGTTAATTATTGTTATTGGTTTTAATTAACCGTTTAAATTAACTATAAATAAATAAATCATGTGTTATGGAACAACATGGTACATTTGGAACTAGCATTGAGCGTGGTTTCTGAGGCAAGGAACGTGATATGTGATAATCTTCGCCTACTTGTCTTACTCCTTAAACACTCTTTCTTCTAATTTATCTCTTTGTTATAATATCTGTTATTTTGACTATCATTATAAAACAAAAATTTTCATGGGCCAACTGATAATTTTTTAACAAATATGTTAAAATCTATTAGCAAATATATACTTGTAGGTAAATATAGTTTTATTCTCTAGGCGCCGAAGGTGGTGAGACACGTGACTGGGAGGAATCGCGAGCAGAAGAGGAAGCGACAGCAGTTAGCTCACAGGGCAGTGAACCATCGTCACCGCATCAGGTATGTATTTTTGTTGTAATTATATGAAAAATAATAATCTTTATTTGAACACAATCAAAGATTTAACATGGGTGGTAAACAATAGTGAGTATAAAAATAGTGTCTACAGCTCTAAAAACTTCGCTTGGGGTATAGTCACATAAGTTTATATCATAGTCATAATGTAGGTAGGTAACAAATACGCGTAACATATTATACGGTCGGTACATATTAATTTACTTAAGACAAGTTGTTTCCGTATGGAGATCTATTAAATTTTTCCAAGACCCATAAAATAAAATAAAACGTCGCAATTTCTTTCTTTTCATGAAAGTGTACAATAAAGATTTTATCTATGTATCTATGTCGATAATTTACAATTGTATTTTAAATACATTGACGTGGATCATATTCTACGTTAGATAGATTAAATCTCTATATAAGCCAAATGTAACAATCATTGCTACGTTTTTGTTACACTATCATAAAAACTAAAGTAATTAAATATAATTATATTAAAATACGTTAAAAAAGATCTTGATTACTACAAATCGCATCAATAACCTAAGTTTTATATCTATGCTAATGCTATGTCTAAAGGCTCCTCCACTCTTGTAATATCTAGCAGACTAAAAAAACAGGCACAAATTATTAAGTATCTACTTATTCGGTGAAGCGTCCGCCTATTGACAATCATCATAAAAACTGTTAACAAATAATAATAAAACTACGTATTATCGTGGTATGTTTTTCCTCACCTGTTGTCTACCAACAATATGCTAATATCGAAATGATTAAAGACGTATGCCTATAAGATTACACTCAGTTGTTTGTTTTTTGTTTGTTTGGAATGTACAGACTACATGTGACTCATAGTTATAATCTAATCAGTGTATTGTTTACAAAACATACTCATCACAACTATGTATCAATAATATTCAATCGGAGAAATAAAATTACTTTTATTTTGCTATTAATACATCATTTTGTAATATTTGTGAAAATAAATACATAATATACATTATCTTTAAAAAAAATGTTTTCTATTTCCATGAAAAAATTGTGTATTTATTTGTGACTTAATTACCGCTTACATATGCCAGGAAAGAATCATGACGCGACGTTGCGTTGACCACTCTGACGACTGACGTCCATTTTACAAAATCATGTTTTCGATATCATCATCATCATCATCTGCCTGTTGTAGTCCGATATGATGACGTGTAATGGGATGAAAACTAATAATTATGGAGGAAATTTAAAAAATCTTTAACAACTTAGCCTCCGTATGATTGCAGACGAAACTGGGAATAACTAGGCTGATTACACTAATTAGTTTTTGTTGTTTGTAAAAGGTGCTGAAAGATAAACCGTGTTTATTTTTTAGCACCTTTTCACTATTATATGTAACCAATAGGTAGCGGAGGAGGGTCGCGAGGCGGAGGCGAGTGCGCCGGTAGTAGTAGGACGGCGCGGACACGCCACACCAGCGAGAGAAACACATTCGCCGCACTCACAGAACCAGCGCTGGATGAGAGCCGCCGGTATGACAACTACTATATTATTTTACACCAATGATAGTATAATGGTAACCTAAAATAATCCGATTAATTACCAGTCAGGAAAGCGAACAGCTCACCAGCCTTGTTAGAAAGTACCCTTCAGGTGTCATCCGTAAAATATTAAACTGTACTAATTAACACTTTCAGCATCTGTTCGGGTCTATTCGATGCCCATGCACTCGTGTGCCGAGTCCTACTCAAAATACGCTTATAGGGTTAGCAAAAGACGAGTGTTGTTCTTATTATTGAATGTCTATTTTTACCTACATTAAAACAATAATAAATTATGAAGAGAGGTTTAAATGATTATGACTTGTATATTGCCAACGCGAAAGGATTATATATCTATGATACTGGTAAGCAAACACAAAACGCATTCTAGGATAAAAAAAAGAATTGATTGATCTTAAAAAAACTATGCATCATTTGTTTTTAATTTTTGTCTTTTCACGACTTTCGTTGCCGGGCAATATAATATATTGCCCGGCATATATTTTTAATTACATGATTTTACTAAGATAAATAATAATAATATCTATCTATATTATTATTATTTATGGTTTGTTATCACAGATATAGATATACCTAGATGACACAAGTATCACGATCTGTATGAAAACCAAGCGTGCCATTTTTTGAATGCCTATTATGACGTCACAAGCACTATTTAGTGATGGGAAGACGCCGCCTTACGCGGCGGTGGTTAGCAGTTTGAATCGATTTGCGTACTCAATTTTGAATAAAGTTCGCCTTCGTATATACCATTTCTCAATTACTATACAAATACTATTTATTGCACGATATACATTTATTGAGTAATTGTGTACAGTAAAAAAATATTAAGAATCGTTCAAATCGATTTATGTATGATTTTATGACAGAGTAATGAGATAGACAGAGAAATGAGATAAACAGAGGAAAATAAAATTCCTGATCGGCTTATAAGGCTGTTAGGATTATTTTTTTCAAAATTGTTAGTATTTCGTAATGCTGGTGTATACTTCGACGTACTGACTACTGTCTGTGACTGTTTTGATGTTCAACTGTCTAAAATAAATTTCTTGAGTTGTAACGTTGGTTGTGTTAAGCATATTACTTGTTCATCATTGATAACATGGGGAAAGCGAAAAATGTCACGAAATGGTACGATTATTTACTAAAATTCTCTACATAATAAGTACTTATATAATAAAACCATTCGTCTGTTTCCGAAATCGATTCTCGAAAATCTATTTGTGTTGCATATGATGAACAGCACTAAACGCTAAAATTGACAAAAGTCCCTGTACTACAAAACCAAAGCGATATACGATAGTATCGCATGTTTCGATATTCATCACAACAAAACCTCTTATCAACCGCTCCAAGTAAAAGCCGCAATCTAATACGAAAGTTTTGTTCTTCTCAAATTTAGTATTATCAGGTATTACTGAGGGTATTAGATTAAAAACTGCTAAAAATAATTAAAGACGTGAGTGGATGAAGGTGATATGTCGCATTTTCGAGTTTTTGTGTTTTTTTGCATAGATGAAGGTGATATGTCAATACAATACGACTACAGATCTTAAACCGTCCATTTAAGGCTTTACGAGACAATTACGTTCATCTTAGCACCTCATTTTTAATATCTAAACTTGCAGAAAGGTTTACTTTTGTTTATGAAAAAAGGAGTTATGTCAAGATTTTTTTCAAATTAAATAAAAATAAATTTGTTCGGTTGCTTTCATACCATTCATATTTCAGGTTATTTACACAATTTGACATCACAGTTTAATACAAATATTAGTTTTGTAGCGACTAATCTCAAAAAATAAAAGTGAAACTTTAACTTCGATTTACTCCAAATTTAAATTATGTGACTTATCACCTTCATCCACTCACTCGGTCTTCAATTGTTTTTTAAATTAATTACGCATAATTTTAATCACAAAATGATTTACCGATGGAAGAAAAAGTTTACTTTATTTTTTTCCTCACATTTGTACAGTTTTTACAATTAATAACAGCACAATTTACCATTTTATTATTTTTAACTGACTACCTACTAGCGCTATACACCGATGCAGACTGAACGCGAAAGTGGCCACTTACGATTTCTGTACGTAAGCTAGGCACGCGAAGTAGTTGCTCTTGTGTTATCTAGATATTTCTAAAATCCGTGTTTGTTATTTATTAAATTATTTCATTAAATGCATATTTTTGCAATTGCATACATCATATTGACAGACATTGCACACTGTAGGTATTATAGGAATGTTATTAAACTAAATATTTCATATGTGGCACTCTTTATGACACTTTCTGTTAGTTGACATTTTATAATAAGTAATTATCACCTGTATACAGAGTACTAATGAAGTTGCTATGTTTACAGACAGCGAGAGTGGGATGCGCGGCCGTGGCATGCGCTCTCGTGGCCGAGCGTCGAGGAGGTCTCACAACTACATGAGGTTTTAGTATTAAGGTCTAGGTATAGAAGTATAATAAATATCCTGTTACAATAAATATTTCAGCTTGTAATTGACAAACAAAAATACGATTTTATATACATACAACATTTTGGTAATTTTAGTCCGGTTTATAACAACAGAAAATAATTATTTTTCTTGATTGCTAATAGTAAAATCCCTGATTATTATTAAATGCCTGAGTATTACTATCAACTACTTTGTTTAATTATTTCATGTCATTCATGTTCAAAAGTAGGTAAATAAGTTAATAAAAACACACGTAAAACAAAACACATGTAAATTAAATTGATTATGTTAGGTATAATATGTGCTGTAAACCGTGCTGACGCAACCATTTCAACCATATAAAGCAATAAAGAACCTTTCATGTTTTATAGGGGCTGACCATCTAGCTGCATTTAACATCGGGTATTCTGACTCGCCATCATATAGCTGATGCTAAATGTAGCAAGTGTGTTATTGCTCATAAAGTAGATTTTATTATTATATACAACATTGTAAATTGACTATGACTTTGATAGCTTAAATATATGTGACTTAAATGATGTGATGTGTTATGCAGTTAAAAAGGGAATGATCTAATTGCTCCAGATCCAGTGCAAATGAAACCTGTGTCTCAAATGGTAGAAATAATATGGCAAATATAAGGCAGCAACTAGCTTTGACATTTTAATCACGTAAGTTTATTTGTGCTGGACATGAAGCTTTATTCTACTTAGAAAATACTTATTTTAAAAAGAGTTAATAAAGTTGCAGTAATTATATTTAATCCACTTTTAGGCTTTCAAAGGAAATTATTACAACATCTTATATTATATGTTATCAATGACATGCGAATATCGTACAATATTTAGACAACTGCTAAGTTCATGCGCAAAGTAAGTCATTTGCTTTGTCATTGTCTATAATACATTTATTGATCTGTTAGTAAAAAAATATATATTTCAATATTAGTAGCTTCAATATTTTCCTCTTAAATATTGTATCTTAAAATCTAGATAACTTACATATAACTTGAAAACGTAAGTAGTATCCAAAACAGCGAGGTATATGTGTGTAATTTTGTTTTATTCATGTTCTTTAAGTTTTGAGAATGCGACAAATTAGGTTATTGTAAATTTGGACTTGGATGGTTCTTACATTTTACAAGTTGTACAATTCTTTATTTGCATACGTTGATAAGGGTCAAAGTTAGACATTAGCTATTCGAAAAATAATTACTTAATTCCATTTGTAAAGTTTATTATCCCGAAAATAAATTATGAAAATAAAAATGAATTGTTTTTTTTTTAAATACTGTTGTGTTATATTTTTATATTTCTCACCCTCTATGACCTATCTTCAGCTTAAGTTGTAAAGCTTTAGCTCGAATCCTGAACCGAGAAAAAGCACCTGTGTCCTGAAAAGTGCGACAAGAATATGTCATGACAATCGAACACCAGGGTACCAGCAGCAGTTTACAGATGCGTTACCAACGTGGTATCTACAACTGGTACCTTTAATCATATAGTTGACTTTCTAAATAGCTTTGCTACAGTTAATTTTATATAATATCATGTTCACAAACATATAAGTTAAATTTATTCAGCAATGGGTAATTAAAACAAAAATAATTATAGAAAATATATTATACTCCCATGATCAATCAAACCTGAGTAATCATTTTATATTGTGTTAATTTTGACTGCTCGGCCAGTTTCGTAAAAGACTGAGTACTTCAACATAACGAAAGAATTTATAAAATGCAATTATAGGCGTAAATTCGGCGCGGCCACGGAGTTCTCCTATACGGAGTTTCTCAGACATCCCATTTTTTTGTACTGGTACGATTTCGAAGAAAATGTAGACGGTATTAATGAAGTCCTAATGTTTGAACTTCACAACCTAGAGAACCTTGGTCGAGCAGTTCTCTTAAATGGCGCTTCGTAGAATTATTTTTGCTAACCACGAATATGAACAAAATGAAGACATCAAGTAGCCGTAATGATTGGATTACACGACCTAAAGTGGGAGGGTTGGTGGTGAAATAGTCTATAGTAATGTCGACTCTCGTGTGAGTGATAGCTCTGATATTGCAAAAATTCAGAGGCTATGCTAACCGATTACTATAAGGCGGCCATTTATTTTAGTTACATTTCCTGTGGCCATACCAGTCTACCACCAGGAATTCTTTTCCAGGCATTCCTATTGGCTACACGAATAGTCACAATGCCACACCATTGTGACTTCCCCAACCCCCAACAGGAATACCCAATTTTAGGAATTCCTCGTGGACACCCCAATGTTCATTTATTTTATTTATACCTTTGTACATAGGCCACCACACCAATATTACACCGGTGTGGCCAATATGTAAGCATTTATGTCGCCGAGGCCAGCCCAGAAAGAGGTAGCGAGATGACCATTACGCGTATCTAGAGAAATAAAAATAATACTTGGAAGCTTCTATTCTGGCCTAGCAGTGGGACAATATTTATTTTGGAGGTCATGGGTTTGATTCCCGCTACGCACAAAAATTGTTAGTTTAAAATCACAGATTTTTTTGTGTCTGATAGTTTAGTGACTACTCCCTGTCTTGGAAAAAACATTAAAACTTTGGTCCCAACACTCATAACATCATCTACCTATGACAATCATATTCCAGGTAGCAGGCTGTATTTATCTGTATATGCTGTACATAATACTGTGGTCTCTAACCCGCTTACCAAGTGTGGTGCCTGGCATATACCCTCCCCTGTCAAGGAAAGCCCAAGTTCAGCAGTAAATGTATAAGGGCTAATAATGATTATGAAACATTTATATAGGCACACGTCACAGTGATTGCTACTTTTTACAGATATGTATGTTTAAAAAAAAAAGAAAATATGTGGTTTTTTATCAGTATACTATATTGCGGCACAGTCAGTGGCGGACCTGCAATTTTGCCGCCAGTAGGCTATTCAAATTTTACCGCTCCTGCAGACCTTAACAATT
Source organism: Nycteola revayana (assembly GCA_947037095.2). Taxonomy (NCBI): domain Eukaryota; kingdom Metazoa; phylum Arthropoda; class Insecta; order Lepidoptera; family Nolidae; genus Nycteola; species Nycteola revayana. The sequence continues at coordinate 9,898,902 of OX344847.2, forward strand.
GTCTAGTTACCTATAGATACCCATACCAAATTTAATTTTGAACGTATTTGGCATAATGAAGGGGCACTACACACGGTAATGCGTGATTGATTCCAAAGGCTAACCAGCGAGTCAGATTCACGTTGAGACAGATTCACTCTTCAAACGTTGGACTATTCTGTTAATTATTGTATAAGTAACTACTTAGTACTAGAAACACTACAATAATTTATCTCTCAAATGTTTTAATCTCGAAAATTTTAGACGTTTATATTTTTTTTCCAGTAAGAAAAAAAATGTGGGCAAAATTTGCCGCCCTAGGCTCCAGCCTACCGAGCCTGCAGGTAAATCCGCCACTGGGCACAGTCTGTACAACAAATTTATACCTTGTATTAACTCCTGTCATAATGCCTATATACATAAATTAAATTACAAAGCCCAACTTTTAATAATTTACAAATAGCCAAACCCTCATTTTTTGTTCAATAATTAAAATAAAACATTTCCTTATATATTTCCCAATGTGGTATTTTTCATTTTTAAAATAGTCTATATCTACTTAAATTAATATTTTACTATTATAGATAAATTCAGTAAATTACCATAATGACAACATTAAATTTAATACCTCAAATACATATTAATTTACTGTGTAGGTAACTTCCTGTTCTGAATTATTAATTATCCAATCAGCTTGCTATAGACTATAGACGTCACATTTCTTTGTTATAGGTAACAAAATAACAGGTGTAAATAAAATTCTTTGTTGTTGTTTTATTGTTTTAATACAGGAATAATTACAAGCCTAAACCAAATCAGAATAAGAAATATTGTAGTATTTTCTTCACACGTGTAATATTCTCGTAAAACAAAGAGTGCCAATAATTATTAATAATAAACGTTTTAACATAATACAACATAAAGCTAAGCCTTAAAATTAAGAATCACCATATGGTCAGATAATTCGACACATTATCATAGTAAAATTAAAGTAGTGAAAATATAATCTAGATTGATATTAATATCCATAAACATTTTCGTCAGAAAATGCAATGTATAAAAAGAAATCTTCGTCATGATGCTCTTGGTACAGGGAACCCATTGTGGCCGACGTAGGAGGAATTACATTGTTGACAAAGAAGAATAGCGCGTCCTCTGGTCGCAGGTGAATACGTTTCCTGATCAAGAAGTAAAACTGCCCAACAGTCAAGTCCGACGGCACCAAATACTTCTTTTTATCGAGGTCTCCGAGCCTAGCCTTCGGGGCTTTCTCAACAATTACCGGAACACGATCCGGATACTTCCTGCGAATTTTCTCGCCTTCAGTCTTCCTTTTTTCAAAAGAATGTTCTTCCTTGTATTGGAATTTCATGATGAGATTAATACTCTACAATTTTCGAAATAATCACCAAGAAAATCGAATCTGATTATCTACTGCGACTTGTTTTTTGTTTTTGCGTTACAAGACTATATGCAATGACGCAATCAGCTGATATGACAAGCAATACATAGCATTTTTATTTATTTTTACTCTGGCAATCATTGATATGTATTAGGCTGAATGCATGTGATATAAAATAAACAAGGCAAATGCAATATTAATTTGTAACTTATAAAGTATTATATTCCGATAACAGCATTATTTAAGATCGTTTCTTAAATTTAGTTTTACATTAAAGTTTTATATAGAAGCCATATTCCCCATAGTCTTTGGATTCAAAATTAATTAAGGCTAATTGACCTAAATAATTTAAAAACATGTAATAATTCTTGGATTAATTGACTTAGAACCTTATTTGATTAATTTAGTTAAACAGAAGCGGAAGATCTTTTATTGTCTATGCCTCTAAGTCATCGCAGAAAACGGTACACTCTCTATTTTGTGACATCAAAGTTTTTTTTTTGTTTGCTAGAGCCAGAGCCAAAACAGCTAATGAAGCTTTATATTTTTCATACTAGATACAAAATGACTCATAGTGTGTTCAGCAATAGACTAAAATATATTTTTTACGACTATCTAGTTTATGCACTGAAATTTATAGAGAAAAAACAATTATTGAATCATAATATCGAGGGTTTACTGCGAAAACCGGCTAAATGCTATAAACCAGGTTGACAATTGCTTTTAAAAATTTGCATTTAATTTAATCTCTAATCTTTCAGTACATCATATAATAATATGTTAAGTTAGTGTTTAGTTGGAATATATCTTTAACAATATATTTTTGTTTGATATTTTTGAATACGGATTACAATATTCTTTATTTATTTTTTCTGTATTTATTTCTATCTTTATTTAAAGAATATTGTAAGTAGAGCCGTGCTGTTAGCTTGTTTTGCCTGTATGTTGCTTAAATGCCGTATTACCGAAATTATTAACAATTACAATGATTTTTATTACCATATAGTTACTTCTTTGTTAATAACTAAGCTTTACCTAATAATATAGTAAGTAATGATTTTGATTCAGGTGTAGTTAACAAAATAAAAAAATGTAGTTGGTTTTGCTTGTATCTTTTTATTTCGATAGCTATAATAGTGTTAAATTAAAAAGTTATAATAAATTATAACAATTTTAATTTGAAATTTTAATTGAAATTATAATTTTAAAATAGTTTAAGAACAAAAATAACTAATTAGAGTCTTTCTTTCTTTAAAAATCAACATTTTTTTTTCAGAAAAGATTCATTAATATTTAGAGGTAAAAGTATTTACGTTATTTTTTAGCAAATAGGAATTGACCAATTTGGCGAATTTAGTCGGTTTTGACACCAAGTAACAACGGAACGATTCATCGTAGCGCTTAGCCGATTTTATCAGTAGATTAAGCTTAACAAAATAAGTATTTAGGTGTTCTTAACTCATTTTAGGAAAAAATGTCAGATAGCCGGTTTTTGCAGTAAACCCTCGATATAATGTTAAGAGACTATTTTGGTAGTCGACATGAAAACTGCAGATTTGATGTAGAAAGTGGCTGGAGCACTGGCTGGAGCAACTGTCTGGCATTTACATGTGCAAGCCTAGGCACTCGGCATGGGACACGATGATTGATTGATCATAATAAAGATAAACACTCGTGTAATAAAAGACTAAACCGGTACTGTAGGTTTTATTTAGCTAAACATAACTGACAAATTAGACAGTGACTAAGACATTTATAAAATTAAAAATAAAATAGAAATGAGGTTTACAACTCTAAATGGTTGCAACTCTACATTTTGTCTTGACTTAAAGGTCCAAGTGACCAGGTCATTAAAATCCAAAAAAAAAAAATGTACATTTTGTAGAAGAATATTATTTCCTGTACTACTACCTACTTGCGAATCGCCACCTTTTGCATTCTGAAGAGCTTTAATTGATAATTTTATGAAAACAACTATCTCTTTCATTCACAAGAAATCACAAAGGAATTCAAAGCTAATGTCAATAAAATTCTAAGTTTATGTAAATTGTATTGGAGCCACCAATACAATTTACATAAGCTTAATACTGTTGTAAGACAACACAACAGTATTCAAAATTAATTATTGTATGCTTTAGTTTTCCCGCCTTAATAATATGAAATTGCAAATTAAAAACATTAACTGTCAAGTTGTGTTGTCTGTAGTATCAGCTTCCGCTAAGGATAACTAGCACGTTAAAAAATCCAGTAACGTAGGGAAAATGGGAAACTGTTTATGTTGGTGAGACAAAAATATAATAATATCAATGTTCAATATGCATTTTTTTTTTTCAAATAAAGTATTCTTAAAATATTAACTTTATACGTTTCTTCACTAAGACTACTAAAAACGTTTAAATGGATTTATGTTTTTTAATATTTTAATATATTTTTTTAAAACAATGTAGTTTATTAAATAATTAAGGTGTATGTCATTCTATTATTAAACTTAAAAGTACATAATTATATACAAAACTAAAAGTAGCTAATTATACAAAATCAAAAAAAAAAAAAAAAAAGAAACAATTATTTATCACCCTTGGGCGTCAAAAAATTCCTCCGCACCGTTGCCCCCGGACATAGTGCCCAGAAGGCTGGCAGCATTGCCTCGCTGTATGGCGATGCTTATTTTTTGCGCAAAGAATAAGCCCGCCCTCTGGTCCCGAGTGACGTCAACCAGGCGTTTTGACAATTCCCGGAAGACTACTCGTGCTCTCGGACCCCATGGCCCAAAAGTTTCAACACCAAACGGCTCGAACACGTAATCCCTTTCAAGGTCTACGTATTTGAGCCGTTTGGAAGTCTCCGCTCCAGCACAGGTCGCAGTCCTTGGAAGATGAGACGGAGCAAGGGTGTCAACGCATGTTGCATCCCACACCAAACACCTTCCCATCCTCCACCATCCTCCAAGGCAACAAAGTCACCCCGTCAGGTCTCTTGCCATCGTCACGCGCCAAACCATTTGGTTATAACCTGGCTGGCACGCCGGCGGCGGCAAGAGCCCGACGTATTATGTCATTGATGGTTGCGTGGCGCGGTATGTTGCCAGCGCTTCTGCAGCACGATAGTCCATGATGTCCGAGTCGGCTGACGACCAGTCCGCAGGAACAGCGATGCGGGGACACGCTAGGGGCACCCAGACGTAAACCAGCGGCAATGCGGAAAGTTTCGTTGTCGAGCATTGTCCCTATGTTGTGTGACGGCACTGCTTGTAGCCAAAGACCCGATTCCCACTCGCCCAGAGCCAGTAGGCGCGAACGCTCTGCAGGATTTTGGGAGGAACTCAGTAGCTGATCATATGTTAAAGAGCAGAGCGGATGGTCCCACTGTCTCTGGGAAGACATATGGTTTGGCAAGTCAGTCATCGGGCAAGCCATCCTCCAAGCGTCTATGGCATCGGTCAAACACCTCACCTCTGAACCAACCTGCGAGGTAGATAGAATTTTACGGGTTAGATCTTTGGTGCTGTGGACCGAGGACAGAAACGCCGGAAGGCTAATACTTGACATTTTGCGGATTCCGAGTCCTCCCATGCGCACAGGGAGTGTAGCCTGTAGCCACGCTCGGTCATCCAGATCTAAATTAGGTATAGAGGTAAGCGTTTGTCGGAGAATTTCATCATTTTTTTCCAAAAGCGCTGAATGTTTCCAAATATGGCAACACCGTAGGCTATAGGTGAATTTTGGAACAAAAAGACAGTACCGAATTATGGTGGAGGCCGAATGCATATTAATTTTAGAAAGGTTTTCAGATGAATTATAAAAAAAAAAAAAAATTCTTCGACGAACGGATCGAAAGATTCATCGAAGAAGGAGGCGAAGGGAGTATTTATCTACTATTTGTATGTTGGGGGCTATTGCGTTAAATTTTTTTTCGTTTGGTCTGGGATGAATAATTCGCATTTAGCAAAATTTAAAGCAAGGCCAATTTCTTTAAATTCCTTCTTTATGAAGATGAGGTCGTTAAAAACGGTCTGAAAATCGCCTCCTAGAGTTCCATCGTCTAAATACCACACATTAAATTTTTAATTTAGGCGGATAATAATGGGATGGATTGCTAGGCTAAATATGACTGGCCCAGGGGGTCACCTTGTTGGCAGCCAACAGCAGATTCTAAAAGGTGCTCCTTATAAAATAATTTTGAAGGTTTTCTGTAACATTGCCAAAGAAAATTGTAAAGTTTTGGAATTTGTTTTTTTGCTTCTGCCAACAAGGTGTCCCGATTGACAGAGTTAAAAGCATTTTTTATATCCACCTTTAGGAGGACCTCAGTTCCCATTCCACTTAGGTAGGTTGAAAGGGCATGCACGGCAGCCTCACAGCCTCCTCTTGAACCAAAGCCTAACTGGAGGGGCTAAAAGGTTTTAGTGAGCTCTTCAAAATAACATTTACAGCAAATTTTGGCTGCTACGCGCCTGTATGTACACCCTACAGCAATAGGCCGAATGCCACCATCCTTTTTTTTAAGGGCGCATAAATTAGCGGCATATATTATGTCGGTGACGGACTCACATACACCGCCGCTAAGCATAAGATTGATCATTGCCGTTAACTCGTTTAGCAAGGTGGTACCGGCTTCCCCGGCGCTAGGACTAGTTAGTTCACAGAGATGTTGTGGCATTAGACTATCTAGCCCTCCAGCCGAACCCCTGCGAAAAGAGCCAACGGCAGTGATCACTTCCCGTGGAGAAGTGGTAAAAGTATGACTATGGTCGGGTGGATCGGGAAACTGAAGGTCTTCCGTCGCAGATGGATGCTTATCTCTTAAAGCGACAAGGGTCTCTGGCGTATACGGTGCGATGGTGTCACTGCTGAATAGCAACTTTGCGGCGCCCCCAATGTCACCTTCACTCAATTTTGATTCTACATGGCAAAAAGAGCTTCTATTTGGCCTACGGGACTCCGCCGATGGGTAAAACTGTTGGCCGTTTTGGCAATTTTCTTTAATTTGTGCCGTTAAGTTTATGCTCGTATCGGCTCTTTTTGCATGTAAAATCCTATAGGGGAAGGTTAGCAGCTGTTCCCATGCTGATTCAGTGTTTTCCCGGACAACAAGACCAATACATCGTGCCAGGTATTTGGCTACTACTGGTCTTGCCCCCCGGGGAACATGCTTGAGAACCGGAATAGAATTTTTTAAATTTACAAAATTTTTCCAAAGGGAATTTTGATTATGGGGTATGGTATTAGGTTCTAAGGATGAAGTTAGGTTGCTGGGGTCAAGATGAGCGTTTTGGGGCTTGTGCACTTTGCCAAGATGAATCCTTAAGCCTCTCTCACCTTTAAAAAAACGGGGTATATATATTTATATTTTAATTAGCAAAGATAGAATACCTGTCAAAGGTGTAAAACGAATAACGATAAATGTAATTTGTCGTAAACATGATGAAGTGCTCGATAGCTTCATAGTTACAATGATTGAAAAAATATGATATGCACATCCTTATATTTTACACTATTTAACTTCCATTTATTAACTTTTTTTTAGTTCGAAGCGTGTATATGAATAGTAGTGTTTTTATAAGTTAGTTTTATTTTAAATTAGCTACTTTTAGTTGTATATTATTATATCTATTTTATTCATGTAATAAAAGTACACACTTAATTTTTATAACGATTATCTTAAGTATTGAGTATTATACTATATTAAGAGAGAATGCAGATATTTTTGGGTTTTAAATGTATTGATATTAATTTAAATGCACTTTATGTTGTAGATATAATAATTGCACGAAATTTGTATACTTAATGAATTTAAAATGTAGTTTTAAGTAGTGTAATGACATTGTTTTGTGGGACATAATAGAAAATACGCAGGCAACCTTGGGTCTACACTCTCCCTGTTTATTTTTTTGCGTTTGCTTGCTTGTATCGATACTAGCGCCTTTCGTTTTCGTTTGCCGTTTTTGCGAAGCTTTGGCGTGGGTTGTGATTTTCTGTTTCCTGTGAAATTTTGCTTCTAATCTATAAACATGCGTAAAAGGAAATCTGTAAAGAAAAATGACGAGGATTCTGATGGATCGGAGCCAGCAGCGGAACCAGAAGAATTTCAAGACTCCGGGGAAGATTGGACGCCGGAAGCCGATCCTGTAAGTGCTGAATTTGCTTACAAGATTTTAATACATAAAATAATGTTGAAATTAATTTTGTCTTCGATAGTATTCTTCGTGTTATATATGATATGTAACCTGATATTTAATCTAATACATTATCGAAATATTCTAACGTACTGACTGCGAATCTAGTTAGGTTATGTCCATTTTTTTTCTAGAAAACTACAATTCGATAAAAATACTAGTCGCGTAACTGCAAGCGAGTGCTTTTAAATTAAATATAGTTTAAATAGTAACGTGATAAGTTCTCGAAGTGTGTAAATCTTGACAGATATGCCTACGTATTGATTACGGTATAATTTTTTGTAACAGAGCGAACAGCCTGCCGGTCGTGGCAACCGAAAACGCGCCTCGAAGGGTGCAGCTGCAGTTGTAAACAGTACTAAAAAGAAGCGTAAGAACGAGGAGTCCTCAGAAGAGAGTGAGGCAGAAGGGGAGGAGGATGAGGAAGGAGAAGATGAAGAGGGGCTGGATGAGGAGGAGGGATCTGATGACGAGAAGAACGGTTCAGATGGAAACAAGTCTGACTCAAGTCAATCTAAAGATATACCAAAGCATTTCCATGTAAGTACATAACAATATTTTACTCGCTTTGCTAGTCTATCTTTATAGAATATCATCATTATTCCCTTTTTTCAGATTGGTCTGTTTAAATTTAATATAGAAGGCATCCCTTAAAACTGAAATATCTGGCATCATTGTAGTAACCTTATGACATGGTCATATCTTAGATAATAATAATATGACTTCTTCATATCATCCTAAACACACTTGGGCAGACTACTACACAAGAATTTTTGTATTATACCTAAATAAATTCAAAATGTTTGTTTTTATTTCAGTCTGGAAACTTTGTTCTACTCAAATCTGATGTGAAATGGGATGGTGACACAGTTATTTCTAAGTTGGATGAACTGAATTTGTGGAAAATTGATGGAAAAGCTTTATTGCAAAAATTCATCCCAATGGAATCTAACGGCAAAACTTTACACAAGTGTACATGTGTGGTGGGTATATTCATTTTTTCATAATCCTTAAATCATTTACTGATTCCTGCAATAAGAAAACATTATACTTTTAATGTCAAATAAGTTATATACTGTCTTTTTTTTTCAGTACTCTGGATGGAATGTAGACAACAGAGAAAATTATTATCCTATAACTGAAATTTTGGACAGGAATCCTCGAACTGACTCGAAGGAAATATGTGTAGCGTTAGATCTAAATGATCTTATCAAAGTTAGGGACAAGTAAATTCATGGTATTTCTACTTAATTCATTTAGATAAGTGAAAGTAATTTTTTATGAATATTTCCTTGATTCCTGATTATTTTATTAAATTTCATCTTCATTCCAGACTACTTGTGTAATATTTTATAAGCAGGGGAATAAATGTTCAATTCTACAATAGGATTTGTTAGTTTTATTAAATACCTAAAAATTATGTTGGTATAAATTGCATTACAGATTACCATCCAATATAATGATTTGTTGAAAATACTGCAAATTATATGAATAACTTTATATTTAAATTACTGGTTTTTGTTTGCTGTGTACAATAAGGTGATAATGGACATTCAGTTTTTAAACTGTACCTGTAAAACAAAAGTTATGATAAAATATGTTAATTATATAAATATTTTCATGTAGTGTAGGAAATCCACCAACTAGATGGATGGATGACCTGGTAAAGGCAGTGGATCACCGTGGATGCAGGTTGCCTTCTACCTCAATAAATGGAAATCTATGAGAAAGATGTATGTCCTATGTCCAGCCGTGGGCGTCCTATGGCTGAAATGATGATGATATATTTCCTATTAACAATGAAATAGGCTGTCCAATATTGTATTTACGTTTTGGATTTGCTAATGCAATATAATATAAGATTTGTTAATTTAGTGAATTGGGATGTTATATTGTGGGTACAGACTCCAATAATAGGAACTGGATATTTGAGGCAAAGATATAATATAGTGTGGAACAGAGAATAGGCTACTTATTATCTAAGTAGTATCAGAGACTATATAATATAGTATGTAGTAAAATCAGCTTTTATAGAACAATAATGGTAATTTATATTAAGCTTACAATAATTATTGATCCAGTACACCAGGTCTCGGAAGCAATTACCGTAAACACTTAGCCACCGGTGTTATAGTATTTGTATAATAAATTTAGTTTTGTTCAGGAATAATTAATTATACAATTTTGTATGAATAGGTAAAGAACGACCTCCATGGCGTAGGGTCGTATAAGTTTCGGAGGTCGTGGGGTCGTGGGGTCGTGCACCCACGTTGGACAAAAAATCTTAGTGTAAATTCTAAGAATCTGAAGGCAAGGTTTGGTCGACTACACTCTTATACGGGTTGATGATTATATGAATAGGAATTAAAGACTAAAGTTTTTAAATAAATAAAAGGATAAACACCTGTTATTTAATTACCCTAAATAAATTAACTCTTTCAATACCTACCACCGGCAATATTTTAAATTATTGCAAAGCCTGATGTCAGATAAGGCTCTTCAAATGGAGTGGCAGTTATATACGTGATTTCTAAATATTAAAAAGTTAAAGCTAGTATTTTCTTAGATCAAGAAATCAATAGGCTGTTGCCAGATTCTAAAAAAACAAAAATATAATTTAGTGACGCACATTAAAAAAAATTAAAACATTACAATTAGTGTTGCGGAATAATCGATTGTTTTACTATCGATAGTTTTAATCTGAAAAAGGGCATCCTATCGATTGTACTATCGATAGTATCGATACTATCGATAGATCAGAACAAGCCGATACTATCGAATGAGGAACAATACTATCGATAGTATTGTGTCTGGTAAACAAAGAACTATCTATAGTATCGATACTATCGATAGTATTGCTTCTGGTAAACAAAGGACTATCGATAGTATCGATACTATCGATTATTTTAGAGTACCGATAGTCTGCGAATTTGCAATAGTATGGAATATGTTATAATAGTAACATAGTATAAAGAAGAAGGGAAGTAGGTTATCTTCATACAAACGCACCGCGCGCGGCTTGTATGTGTGCGCTATTGTATCTATGTGTCGACGCACGCACACTTTTACAAAATCTCGACCCGTTTCTCAGTGCGCCAGTCGGGGCTAACACTGCCAGAGGCGGCCTTAGGGGGGGGCGAACAGGGCAACCGCCCGGGGCCTCGCTCTTGCAGGGGCCTCGCGCAACAATCCAAGCAATATATATTTTTTTAATATATTTTTATTTTAATATTTTTATTTTGATCCTTGATTGATTCATTCGTCCAAAACATAAATGAAAAACTCGAATATCACGCTACGTAACACGTAGATCGGTTTTAAAATCGCATAGCACTCGGGTCAGCTCGGGAGTCGAGACATAATGTTTTGACCCTTTATCGCTCGGAGAATCCCCGTGTTTCATTGCGTTCGTCAACTTTTGTCACCTTGGAATTATATTGCTTGCAGTATGAGTTACAAAATCATTACTGTACCTACCGTACCTACATATATTTCCATTTTATTTAATGAATAATTTTACGTTCTTAAAGTATTGAGTGAGCTGAAAGAGTGTAAATTATAATATTTTAAGTATTAAGTAAGGTGAAAAAGTGAAAAAAACTTTGATACCTACTTAAAATTATTTCTAACTGTTTGTGCAAATAAAAAACAAAACTTAATTTACAAAATGAGTTCGCGTGTTCGTGAGATGCCGGTAGAAAATTTGAGTCAGGTAGTTCAAATAGGAAAGGAGTTATCAAAAAAAAATCTACGTGGATCTTTATATAAATATATAAAAAGTGACGATCAACCAACCTCTACAAAACATTTATTGACTGAAAGTGACTCTTATCCTGATCCAGCTGTAAAAAATTCCTTCCACATCATTCCGCCGCCATCATGTACCAAAAACAGCGAGGATGATGATGAATTAACTACATCTTTGTCTCTTAGGTTAACAGGACCGCTGTTAACGTTATCCAGTCAAGAATACGAATCTGAGCCCAAGTCAATGACTTCTGAAATGGAAAATCTGAATCCTCTAAATGACCTCGGTTTGTGGCCCATAACAATTTCTGATGTAGACCTAACTGCGATTGTATCAAAAGGTCCAATCTGGGTTAAAGTTGTTTTATTTCCGGTAAATGATAATAGACGGCGTTTAACCGAATATCATTATTATAAGATATTACTTAGTTAAAGATGAAAAGCTTAGCAGGATCTGGATGATTTATTCACAAACTAAAGATGCCGTTTACTGCTTTCCGTGTCGACTATACGGGCTCGAAAATAAAAAGATTGGATCTGGTGAAGGAGTGTGTGATCGGAAACACTTGGGTGATTACAGGGTAGCATTGGTGAAGGCCGTTAAATACCGACTAAGCGATATATGTGATGCGTTAAAGGATTAGCAGAAAATACAATAGGTTGTCAGTTGGTCAGTGAATGAAATTCATCATCATTCATAGAAAAGGAAATAACTACCAACGAATTTGTAGTTTTACTTGTCATATGGTCTCGAGATTCAACAGCCCACCGGTCATTCCACCGGTCAAGATTTTTGGCGAACCAATCCCTTGGGAACGGCAAGCTAAGTACTTAGGCGGAATCCTTGGCTGAAAGCTAAACTTTAGAGTGCATGTAGAAACCGTTCGTGCACGGGCTTCACTTACGCTCAGTCGACTACACTGTCTTTTAAATTCACGCAGTAAACTATCACTTGATAACAAGGTTAGGATTTATACCACGTGTATACGGCCGATTATGACGTACGCGAGCACTGTATTCGCTCATACAGCATCTAGCAGTTTGTACCGCTTACAAACTGTCCAAAGTAGATTCACTCGACGTGCCACCGGGGCACCGTGGTTCATTCGTAATCGCAACCTGCATTCTGATCTCCAACTGCCTTCCATCAAGCAGTGGCTGAAAGAGGCGTCAGAACGCTTCTTTGAATCCGTGGCTCAACACCCAAACCCGTTGGTTGTTGCAGCATCCGACTGCAGGCCTTTGCCTACAAAGCGTCGTAAACACCGTCGGCCTCGGGGCGTCCTAGACGACCCGGACGACGAGATCACAACTTACCAACTAGCAGTACAGAGACTGCAAGAAACTAGCACCACTACACAGAGACCACTCTATCCGACCCGCCGGAGAAGAGTGTGCCCGCGAACGCGACGCGTCCCCCCTCGCCCTCCCAACCCTTAGTTTGCTAAGAACCTTCCGATGCCCTCTCTTACAAAGATAATCCAAATGGCGTAGCTTATTCATTAAATTATTGTGCTTTAATTAAAGATTTCAGTCCTAGGAAACGCTGCAAACATCAATTTTAAAATTTATCGTCTCTGTATTTGTTGATTTTAAAACTCAAATTAGCATAGCGTTTCTAGCTAGGTATAGCATTTCTCGTTAAACATGACAAATACCCAAATCAACAACCAGACTTACTTTCGCGTCACACACTTTTCACGAAAAAAAAGGGCCTCGCAACGACCTGCCGCCCGGAGCCTCGCAATGGGTAAGGCCGCCGCTGAACACTGCACAAGGTTCGCGCGCGCGTCACGGCTTTTCGGCACCGCTAAATGAATAAAAAAATGTCTGATAATCGCAGAAGAACGTATTGCTGTGTGTTTGGGTGTCTTAATAATTCATCGATTCCAGACCTGTCTCTGTTCAGATTACCTATTGAACAGGAAAGGTAAGTTAGTCACTTATACACATCACATAATATATTTTTTACTTGATGATGAGATAGAGATTAACTAGGTACGTTAACATGACCCGCCCCTCCAAAATTCAAAATAGAGGTGTGTAACTCTTTACTGAACCGACTCACTGTTCCGAAACATCTTAGTGTTTCGAAAGATTGGAACGTCAGTAATGTTTTAAATGCATCATTTGGAACACTGAATCTGAAACACTACTTTGCGGACCGACCGTGAACGACGTCGCTTGCGAGTTGCGAGTGAGAGATTTGAGTGAGACACAAAATGCTGAGCGGTGAGTGGGATACATATACGCTCGCTCGCTAACTCTCGGACAGCGGCTCTTGATTCAATGCACGTAATAATAACTATTATGGTGCTTACATATCAAATACTATTAGGTTGTTTCTTGTATGAAATAGAAGACTAGGTATCATTTTACTTTGACAAAGCTTATTGAATTGTTTATGTTTGCGCAAATTTAAACAAACACGATCCAGTTGTTTTATGATATTGTTTGAATTGCATGTTTATTCAATTGCATCTTTTGAGCCGGTGCCGGTGTTCCAAATGTTCCAAATGAAACATATCAGTGTTCCGGAACAGTTTAGTGATTCAGATGCAAATGTTCCAATCGCAAAAATGATACACTTTGCGCGGGCCTAATTCAAAACGTTTTAAAGTATTTGTAAAAGCATTTACACCACGCCATCACGCATTTGTGCATACTGATATGGCCGGCCTGCTACTGAAGACGAATACTTACAACTACATACAAACTCTTTGGTAAGGATGTGACTACACACATGTAACAATAATTTGGAGGGGCGGGCCATGTTATCGTAGAAAATCTCTACCTACTTCTTATATATTTTTTGTTTGTATTAGTTTTCTATCACACAGGCAGTAGGTAGGTAGGCCTAATTTCCTACTAGAATGTATTAGGTACTTTTGATCTGGCAATTGATTTGCCACTATTTCTTTGTTTACGTTTAGTTATGCCGATTTCTCAGTATTGTAGGTATAGTAACTAAGTACCTACCTACTTACAGAAAATCGTAATTCAAAATAAGTATATACGAGTACCTAATTGACTAATAGTAAATCAAATACATTTATTACAAAGTTCGAATCATAACAACAAATTCGATTATAGTCTAAGAGACAGTCGTTAGTTTTTAATGTTGTTTTTATTTCTTTTAATGATAATATTTCATTCACTTTATTCATTTTTTATTATAGATACCTAATGTATATTAAATGTGCTTTTTATTTCAGACGCCTTCAGTGGCTGCGCTTAATTGACCGCGAGGATTTGATAAATAAATCCCAACCCAAGCATGTTGTTTGTGAAGCCCATTTCCACCCAGAAGACATAATGAAAAACAGCGTTAGAAAATTACTAAAATACTTAAATCGTATTTAAACGCGAATCAGCAAGTTTGCAATTTAATTTACCTTCACTACAAAAATTATTCTAGAGACCAAATTTTGTTAGTGATTCCACCCGACGACTTTGTAGAAAATATTAAGAGGATGGAGCAGATATTCCAAAAAGCATTTAAAAATGATTACATAAACTGCAAAATTGGCATGTCTATTTAAGAACAAATAAAAGATTTACATTTTTCACCGCCCTGCCCATGTTTTCCGAAATTATATTTGCAAAAGTTATTTATAAGGATGCGGATATATTACACATTAAAGTTTAATAACAAGGCGTTTCGTAATAGTCGAAACCGAAGAAAGTATTTTTCTGTAGCTAATTTGTAATTTTGTAATAAATGTGTGATTCAATAGATATGTTTGTATTAATTAAAAATAAATGTGGTCCTTTATGTGTAAAAATACTACATTATGCATAGTAAAAAAAAAATAAAAAAACTGACTTGTATAAAGCATAAGCAAATAAATTAAACACAAGCTCTTAGACTATGTTGCCGCCTGTACCATCTAGCGGCGACATGGCGAGTCGGGACCGCGACTTGACGTTGCCGCTGTTCATGCGGTTGCTAGCGAAGCGCGAACAGCCGCGCCTAATATTTAGCTAAAAGTGACAACCCTAAAACAGTAGGCAATTATATCGCGGATTGGGCCGGAGATAGCCTACTTCCCCTCTCTTTATACTATGATAGTAATATAATTAAACAATACATATATATATATATATATATATTTCTACCGACCGGTGCTATTGCTACTGTTTAAAAGGAAAAATAAACGAAGCGGTTTGAAATTGCATATAGGGGTATTGACTATTATAACTGAGTATTGTAAACAATACTATTGTAAATTGGTAAACTATCGATAGTCTAAAACAATCGATAGCATCGATACTATCGATAGTTTATTCTTGGCGAACAATAATACTATCGATAATATCGATAGTTTATTCTTAGCGAGATACAATACTATCGATAGTATTCCCTCATTCGATAGTATTGCCTCATTCTGAGCTATCGATACTATCGATAGGTCTATCGATTGTGCTGCGGTTGTTTGACTATCGATAGACTATCGATTAATCATCGATAGTCGACTATCGATCGGCATCACTAATTACAATGCTTTCGTATCGTATTGTGGCATATAAAGTATATCGTAGGTTTACATTTACAAATAAGATACCTACCTACATTACATGAACATGAAAAACCAGATGTTTCAAGACAATTGTGTTAGTCGGAAGCAAAAACAAAGAAAATTGAATCATTCAAAGTAACAAATACTTAAATACCAATATTTTATCTATACTATTATTATAAAGAGGAAAGATTAGATAGTTAGGATCTTTGCATTGAATAGGCTCTGAAACTATGGGGCCGATTTAAAATAATCCTTCGATACTAGAAGGCTAAGTTGTCAAGGAGCAACATAGGCTATAGGTATTCAATAATGAAGTTCCCACGGGAACGGGAGCTACGTAGGTTACCATTCACAGGAAGCTAGTTCAACAATGAACTTGAATTGAAGAAAGATATTACGTACAGATTACCCAATGCACAAAATCCATGTACTGACATAACATTGCGTTTTTTTATATCATTTTATTAGTATAGTTGCTAGTTTTGCTACTAGTAAGCCATCAATGTCGCTAAGTTTAGGCCCCCCTGCGTAATTACGTATACCTACTTACTTAGCAAAAAAGCAAGTAAAGCAAACAATAATCCGATCGAAAATAGACATTTGCACGTTATTTAATGCGCCTTTTTTATGCTGTTAGGTTGAGAATACAAAAACCTAGTTGTACAGTGCGCAGCGCAGATGTCATTTAAATAATTACGAAGTAGCTTTGCATGTTCGATCCATCAAATAAATAAAAACTTGTCTTGATGTTTAATGTTCATGATATTAGCAAAAATTTGGATAGATACGATACATTATTAACAAATTATAGTGTAAAAATATCGATGCACATAGTCCACCCTGAGGTCCACCCTACCTACATTATGTCATTAATGTCAAATAGAATCTAATTGAATGTGAGGTTATAAATTGTGTGAAATTTAAATAAACTTTGCGGATAACATAAAAAAGGTAATTTGCATTATAGGTACAGTTTATTTTTTATGAATGAACTTATATTATTGTATAGTGTAGTCAGTATTCAATCAAAGTTCTCACGTATTAAGTACACAATAATATTTTGTCAGTTCTGTATTACTACATTTTTGTAGACAAATATTGACTTTTGTGTTTCAGAAATAATGCAACGATTACTATCGGTGGTTAAAACATTGCCATTATTTGGAAATTTACCAGCAAAATGTGGGCAGCTCTCAGTAAGCAATATGTTTCAGCCATTTTTAAGAGACAAGTTCTTGCAGCCGACACTTCCCATAATCAATCCAGTTTGTAGTTTTAAAGTGAAAGGAAGGCTCCGCCGAAGATGTAAATCATGCTATTTTGTTGTAAGAGATGAGAGACTTTATGTTATTTGCCCAAAATCTCCCCGCCACAAACAAATGGCAATGAAACCAAAACCATTGACTTCTTACATTTTAACACACGCCAGCCAGAGTCCTGTGCGACCGTGGTAATATCCTATTGTAGTTATAGAAAATATTGTGTATAGCTTAGTAATACTAAATACAAAAATTTAAACATTACCGGGTTTGTTTTATTTGTCCCTAGCGACCCGCCCCGGCTTCGCACGGGTACAATACTGATACTTATACTACAGAATGTCTTTAAACCTCTAACAAAATTTGGCGAAATTTGGTCAAAACAAACAGAAACAAATTAATATAGGTACCTACTAAAACTCAGTGAAATAAGTAGGTGGCTATACTTTTATCGTACCTATGAAATATCTATACTCTTCAGGACTAACAATACAACAAACACTAAATAAATAGGTATTCAAGTATCTATCCATCATAGTTACAACGAACACAAAACAAAAAATTTGCCCTATAATTCTTAAGGATCGAGCGCGCATAATCGCATTCGGCCTACCTATAAAACACGCGCTGATATTTTGCGATAACTTCTAAGTTATTCATTTAAAGTAATTGTGTAGGGGTAAAATAATCTGCATGAAATGCTTAAGAATATTAACTCATTTAAAATGATAAAGATAAATAATGAATCCGTCTGATTAGCTTTACAATTACCGCATTAGAAATGATCATTTTTCTAAAAGATATAATGGATATAACAAGTTAACATATGCTATCGCAGACTTTTTTGTAGATCTAAAAGAGAAGAATATTTCCGCCATTCATTGTTTGTTTAGGCAGCGTTTTCGTTGAAAGCTCCCAAATGGCTTAATTTTTTCCGACACCTCTGACAAATATCAATATATATTAGTCAAATGTACACATAAACTAAAAAAATCATATACGTAAACCTTCCGGAAGAATCGTTCCATGGATTGGTAACAACGGCATGAAAATCCATGTAGAAGTTTTTGAGTTTATCGCGAACAGAGAGACAGACATACAGACGCGGCCGGGGACTTTGTTTTATAATATGTAGTGATAGCGGTCGCCCGCGGCTCCGTGCGGATGTCGGTTACCGCTGCAAAAAGCCTACCCAAGAGACACGGTCAGCAAAATGATTCCCAGGTCAATTCACAGACACCGACATAAACATCGAAGACGCAGTCATTATCCGCAGGCTGCACAGATTGTCTTTTTGTGGATGTTAAAGTTTTTAATGATGAAAATATTTAAATGTAATTAATAGGCATTTTAGGCATTTTCAAATGTTCAAGAAAATATTAATAGCGTGTAATATTCTAGCTCCGAAAATAGAACTGTTGTTTAGGCCTGAAAAGAACTGTTGGTTAGCCCTGAAAAGAACTGTTGGTTAGCCCTGAAAAAAACTGTTGTTTAGCTCTGAGCAGAACTGTTGATTAGCTCTGAGAAGAACTTTTGCGTAGGTGTAGTTTTAAGAATGAAATCTAAAAAAAATCGCACGAAAATTATTAGACTTCGCAACGGGCCGTGCAGCAGAAATCGTAATATTTTAATTTCGCCATAACTTCAAAACCAAACGTTCAATTTTAATCATTCAAAGACCAAATATTATCTACTACTACTATTTTTTTTTTATAAGGATTAATAGCATGAGTAAAATAAACGCGTTTATATGTAGTCCAAAAAAAAAAAAACAAGATTTCTAAATAAAAAAATGGTTGTTGTGCCTCACTCGACATAGATATGTATAGTGTGTCGCGGACTTTTTTGTAGATATTTATAAGATCTACAATTATTTAGAACATTTTATGGTTCTATCTTTTATAGTTTAGGCAGCGTACGCAAAATAAGTAACTTTTCTGGTTGATTTTTTACACCTTGTGTCAGAAAAACCCAAATATATTACAGAACCCTATTTTTTTCCAAAATAAAATTAAGCCTATGTTACTCGTGGATAATGTAGCTTTCGAAAAGTGAAAGAATTTTTGAAATCGGTCCAGTACTTTTTGAGCCTATTCATTACAAACAAACAAACAAAGTTTTCCTTTTTATAATATTAGTGTAGATAACTCCTAACAGTCACATCTTTCCCTTTTTGTTATTTACATAAAACTAGGGTTACCTCCAAATTTTGGCAACCAGGACAAGATATGTGAATACCTCGGATTTTAGAGCCCAGAACCCAGACATGTCAAAGGGTTTTTTAAAACATAGGGGCTCGGACACAATGCGTGTGCTGCAGGTGGCCTAAGATATTAAATTTTAAAACCCAGACTAAAAATGAAGTCCTGCCTGGATGCTCCCCGGACACCCTCTAAACTAGGACAAATCCAGGGAAACCTGGACGGATGGCAACATACAACTACCATAGTAGACTCACTTTTATACTATGAGTATTAGTAAGTACTAATTTAAAAAAAATCAGTATTGGTTCTATTTACTTCACAAAAATATGATGATACATCAGCTATTGACAGCTTGTGTGAATTTAATGGATTCAATCACTACCCTTCAAAGGTTTTACTTAACACAATTGTAAACTTTCTCAAACAGAGTAATGTATCTTAAATTAAAATATTTACTCTACTTCATAAAATTTTGTAACTTTCATATTTTTTGAGGTATTTCATCAAGGTGCCTACTCAAATTCACCTTGAAAATAAGTATTCTATTCATTTAATGTGTGAATAAACCCCTTATGATTAGATTATTAACTCAGGATCTTTTAATGTGGTACACATAATAACAATAACATAAATTTATTTAACAATCTACAGAAGTCATACATAGAATATGTAAAAATACATAACAAAATAATTTATAGTCAGGTGTCCTCTTCATTCAGATCTTGAGAAGCATGTGGCTCATGAAGAGTTACAGAACTGAAAAAAGACGAAAAGTTATTAAATAAACAATTTTTTACATAGTCATTATTTGGACAATGAAAGGGGGACTATCTGTATATGAAATAAAATATACCAGAGTATGTAAGCTAGATATTGTATACCAGAGTATGTAAGCTAGATATTGTACTAAGACAAAACATTACACTAACATTTCAATAAGAATTTGGTTAACATTAATTTATATAATATTTCTACACAACATTCTCTTATGTACAACTGTTAAATATTCATACTAAAGACATATTTTTCTAGTACTTTATACATAGTGCCATTCTAGTAGGCACCTTATTTAAATAATATTTAATACTAGCTTCCCGCACGCGGTGTCGCCTACATAACTCCCGTTCCCGTAAGAACTTCATAATTAAATATAGCCTTCATAGATAAATATGCTATCTAACTAAAGAATTTGTTCCTTAGATCAGCATGTTCAAGCAAACAAACAAGTTACAAAACACTGCTCAGAATAGTTACTTTGAACATAGTCAATCAGTTGTTGATGCATCACATTATGTAGCAGCTTTCTAAGGGCTGTCATCAGATCAATCAATTCCTTTTTTATATTTAGATTGATTTAAGGTAGAATGGATTGGTTATTGGTACAGGTTATTGATACAAAGGACTAGTTGATTATGATAAAATATTTCTGAACAATATGCATCAATGTAGATCTATGCCATATATCAGCAATCAATGAACATTGATCACTGATGATTGATGATCAGTGATCAATCAATTGGTATAGTAACACCCTGAGATGGTCCCCCATCATCAACATCATCCTTGTTCAATAGTGAATGTTATATGGGCATAACATCTACTGTTGAACATGGGATTCCTCCCAAGGGATGGTTTAGCCATAGTCACCACGCTCAGCAGGCGGGTTGGTGACCGCAGTATTATGTTGTAACACACAAGGAAGCGCTTCTGCCCGTTCCCTTGTATACGATTGTTATAGATGTTATAACAATAGGGATTTGACTAAAAAAAACTAAGTCCGTCAATTAGATAACAAAAATATTGGACACGTATTTTTTGATTTATCAAATCAATAAAAAATCAAAAAGACCAAAGGCTTAACATGCTTTCTGAGGCACTTAGGGTAGTCCTTCAGCCAACCAGAGGCGGAAAGAAATCTACACAAAGATTTCTTGTCTGGCATGGGGATCAAACCCACGACCTCCGAGATTTAAAGCAAGCGAAATACTGTTTTTTTTTTTAATATAATTTTTAATTGTGAGGTCCTCCTTACTAGTATACGTATTGGTAAGGAGGACCTCACAGTTAAAGATTTTATCAAGACTTAAGGTAACAAAAATAATCTAAATGCATAGGTACCTCAAACTGTGAATGATATTACTAACAGTATCTTCTTGGATAGTATCACTAGAGGCATTGTTTTCTTCATCACTAATCTCTATAATTTCGTTTACTGTTTCAATATGTATTACTTCATCAGACTCATCATCACTTTTTTGTCTACCATTTGTTACATCAGTCTTTATTCCAGCTATTCCTGTGAATTTAGATACATTTTTAATGAGTAAAACTCTTATACATAAGACTGTTCTTAAGAAATACAGTAATACCCCGGACTTACGCGATAGGTGGGACCACGGGATAGCCGTGTAAGTCGGAGTTCAATTTTCCCTATAAATACATATAATGTTTGTGTAATCGGGACCAGAGTCTAAAAAAAGCAATAGATCAGAAGAAATATGGTTAAGAATACGTTAAATTATAATTGATCTTTACATTATCACACCATAATTCTAACATGGTTTCCATCTAAGCGATAATAACGTGCCGTGTGGTTTCCGGCTTAGAATAGACCACCCCATGTCCTCCCATGGGGGTCGTAAAAGGCGACTATGGGACTATGGCTGATAGATGGGCAGCAGCATCTATTAGCTCAAGGCTTACATCTTACTGCGATCACCAATCCGTCTGCCAAGCGTGGTGATTATGGCAATATCCCTCAACGACCCTGACCTGCCAAGGTCTGTTAAGAGGAGGCCCATGTTCAGCAGTGGACGTAAACGGGCTGTTGATGATGATAATAATACCGTGACGTCTGAATTAAATTGAAAGATTTTCACTTATTATTTGGCTCGATCAAATATCATTGCTAATTCTTTTTTTTTATTTTAGATTCAAAGTCCTCTTAAGGTTATAATGATATTATTTAGTTAACACTCCAAAAGACAGTGTTTTTCATTTCATGTTAGGTTAGGTAAACAGTTAGCAGTTTAACTTGCAGTAAACCGAACGGCGTGTTCGGTTTACTGCAAGTTATGCGCGTGGTGATCAAAAATAAAAACCGCGTATCTCCGAATTCGCGTAAGTCGGGGTATTACTGTACAAATTTACTAAACTAGCGGCCCGCCCCGGTTTTGCAAGGGTGTACTTTTATAGCCTATTTTACTCAGGGATAATGTAGCATTGTAATGATGAAAGAATTATTGAAATCCGTTCAGTAGTTTTAGAGTTTATTCGAAACAAAAATACAAAATATTCCTCTTTATAGATTTTGAAAAAAGAGAGTAATGGACTATATACTTTTGGTTCATTTAATTATTTATCTGTCAGAATATGGTACATAAAAGACTTTACAATAATAATATTTGTCTGCACTTGTTGCTCAGTGGTTACGGTACGCTTCTGAGAGATGGTTCGGGGTTTGATTCTCACCTGGGAAAATTATTTGTGTAAACCACAGATAATTGTTCTAATTCTGATGTGCTTAGCGTCCGTGAAACCTCCCGCGAAACAAGTGCGGGAGACTTTACTTTAGTCATTATGACAAAAAAAAGGGTCTCTTTTAAGTATTTCACAATGTTTGAAAGGATTACTAGTAATTTTGAGTAGAATACAGTTTAGTAATGTAGTCGTCCATCTTTCATTTTCCACATTTAACTATGTTCATTTTACCTTTAGCAGGAAATGTAGGGGTATCCCTACGTACACGGCGGCGCCTTGTCTGATCATTCCTTCTTACTTGAGTCATACTTTGAAAGTCTATGTTGTACAATGTTCCCGCAAGAAGTAATGTACAATGCGACGCTCCAGCATTGAGAGCTGCCTCCAGTTCTGTGTTACTGCACTCATCATATTTCCACCAACCTAGAAGTAAAATTATAGGAATGTTGAAATTATTGCGATGTATGTTGATTTGAATGAAGGAAATTAGTGGTGCCGTGTGGTTTCCGGCTTAGAATAGACCACCCCATGTCTTCCCATGGATGTCGTAAAAGGCGACTAAGGGACATATGGCTGATGGATGGGCAGCAGCATCTATTAGCTCAAGGTTTACATCTTGCTGCGGTCACCAATCCGTCTGCCAAGCTTGGTAATTTTGGCAATATCCCTCTACGATCGAAGAGGAGGCCCATGTTCAGCAGTGGACGTAAATGGGCTGTTGATGATGATGATGAAATTAGTAGTGTATTATTAAGAAGGTGCATAACTCTCGATTATCTATAAAAAACACTGGTCTTAGCTATGGTGAGCACCAACTACAACCTCCATAGCATAGCGGTATTTGGCTCGCTTTAAATCTCGGAGTTGCGTTCGATCCCCACACCGGACAGGAAATCTTTGTGTAAATTCTAAAGATTCTTTCCGGGTCTCGTAAAAAAAAAAAACTTTTTTTTACATAATTACCATTTCTGCCTTCATAGAACCATTGATAAACTTCTTGAGAAGGGCTTGTTGTTTCTTGTTCTACTGGTAATGTTCCCAATAACACTGGGTTATCCAAATAATTTATTGGAATTTCTGCTCGACACATTGCACATTTTTTACTTTGAAATGCAATGCCCTGAAAGCAAATATTTTAAATAAAATGTAACATCAAAAATCCAATTTAAGTTGAGCTGTTATGCTAATATTATGTATTTTTTGGATTATACAGATATTGGAATGGATGATATAGGAATTATATCATACATATAAAGAAGAAAATTTATTTTACATTACAAATTAAATTTAAATTGTTTTATTTCTTTTAATTGTCTTTCAGAGATTATTAGAATAGAAATGATTAATATGTTTAATTAATAGAAAATATAACATATCTTTACCTTTACACAAAGAAAGCAGAAGACATGTCCACATGGCAACTGAGTCGGATGATTGTATTTCTGTAAACATACTGCACAGTCAGTCTCTGAAATAAAATAAAACAATATATTAATTGAGAAATAATGGGAATCAAATGTCAAATGCGTATTTTAACTTCTAGGTCTTCTTTTAATTATTTATTTATAATTGATATATCAGTTATTCTTAGTATAAAAAACATTTAAATATAAACAAAATTTCAATAGAACAATAAATGGTTGCTTTGCATGGCAAATTCCATATGTGATCATTGCAAGATGCGGGAAACAAAAAAAAAACGTGTTCATTAAAACAAGTACTGCAACAATGTTGATGCAATATTAATGGCAATAATATTAAGACTTAATAGAAATATTATTATTTATACAAAAATTGTTACACATTGTCAATTGAGAAGATATGTGTTTTTTTAAACATCGCACATATCTAAATTAAATATGAAAATGAAAACATTTATTGATAATGTAGACGAATCGATCGTACTTATTATAAGTCAAATACAATGATAATGAAAAAACAATCTTAACTAATAAATTAGTTTACATTTCAACAATAATGTTAATAAATTTATTAATATTGTTATGGCATGTTCGTAATTAATCGCTTATTATAAAATATAATTAAGATCAACCAGCGCGGGCTGGGATCGGGTCTGAAGCATAGAACGCGTCGCGAGCCTCGCCTTGCGAGGACGACCGGACCCTATCCTAGCTTCCTACGAGTCTTTCTCTATCTACCTACGGTGTGACACTCGGAGAAGAAAGACTATAAGAAACTCCGAGATCATTCTTTTTGTCATCTTTTAAAGTCTTTGATTAATAATTTTATACATTGTTTAAACATTTTTAGTATCTAGGTTAGTGATCGCCATACATCGATATGTAGGCACTCATACCAGGAAAGTGTGAAGACAACAATGATAATTTCAAGTAGGTATCGAGTACAGGGAGCGCTCCCCCAGATTTACATATATAGAAACATGCCTACAATCTGATCAGTTGTCTTGCGTATATTTTAAGAGTTCGAAATTTATAAAGTACATAGCATTGACTTAATTTGATTGCCAATTCGGTGTGATAGCTAAAGGATGCCAGTCTGCCGCAATGAGACCGATGGATTCATCCGCCAAACATCTCCATCATCCATATATTCTTTAATATTATAGAAGCCACGAGTCATAAGGACCTTTTTCACATACTTTTTGAATCTCAGACCATAGATTCAAAAAGTATGTGAAAATTGCTTAGCTACAGCTAAGCAATTAACATTAACAATTAACATGCTGATACCTGCAACATTGTCTGCGTGGTGTTTGTTATTCCCTTGGGTTTTTTTAACTATTCCATGGGAAATATTATTAAAATATATAAATATTATTTAAATCGGTAAAAATCGATAAAAAATTATTTAAATCGGTGCAACAGCTTCGGAGGTTAACCCAGACAAACAGACAGAGAACATATACAAACACATTTGTAACATCCCTCTGACTCGGTTTTTAGTGTTTTTTGTACAGACATTCAACCTCTACAGTTGTATTATATGTCTGATATTTGCCAAAATTTTACAAATATATGTTCAT
Organism: Nycteola revayana; assembly: GCA_947037095.2. NCBI lineage: Eukaryota > Metazoa > Arthropoda > Insecta > Lepidoptera > Nolidae > Nycteola > Nycteola revayana. Next base: position 9,924,675 of record OX344847.2, read on the forward strand.
TGTCATTAACTTTTTTGTTTAAATAATATAGGTTCTTACTTAATATATTCTTAAATATTATTAATATTTCTCTAGTTTTTAATGAGAATTGAAGCATAGATAGAAGATCACGAATCTAAAATCTTACTTTTCAAAAAGACTTTCACAGAACAGGAGATACTTCAGTATCGACTTAATGGAACTATATCATGTCTGAATAATGGGATTTTACCATCCCAACCAAATCTAAAGGGTTTTGTTGACGTTCACAAGATATATGTTTTATTATTGTTAGTACTTGAACAAATACATTCTAAATTATCGAAAAAGTATAAGCTTAAGTTTACCAGATTTTTGGGTGTCTTCGTCATTATTCATAGTGATATAGTAATTGTTCTTGCTTCTCAAGTGCGATGCTAAACTTAAAATTTATTTATTTTACTTTATAGAAGCTGTTTTGTATAAAAATCTAGAATTTATTCATATCCACAATCTAAACAAACTCGTTGACGTTGTTATTATGTCATTTTGACATTAGTTTTATTATTATGTTTTTGTTTGATCTTTTGAGCCCGTTAATTTATGATGGGTGTAATGACCTGATAATTCCTCTATTTTTATAGACTTAGTTTATATAATTTGAGAGGTCCACAAACTGTAAGGTAGAGTGGCAGTTGCACAAAATTCCCCAATAAAACAAAGTATCTCATCTCCTCCGTCAGCGACCACCCTGAGTCGAGGTCCAAGTTCTACAGGGGGGGGGCCTCTAGCGCAAGTTAACAAGGCTGGCACTGCTTGCCTTTATGCTCGGTGAAGTAGCAAAAGCTTCGTCGTTGAATATTTTTTGGGGAATAATGCTGTTCGCGTCCGTGGGCTTTAGCTCTAGTCACCCTCACGTGTCCCCTGGGTAGCGCCAAATGAACAGCACATCTGGTGGTAGGTTTCGACCGCGGTTTGTCACCACCCTCAAGGCAAAGCCATGCCACCAAGTGATTTTTCGTCGCGTTCCAGCATGTTGCCTTGAGTAGCCATCGTGGAAGGGGAGTCTGGGCAGTTGTGTGGTATTGCGAACCGGTTCCGGTGCTGCGTGGTGTCTGTGCTGGGTGACTGTTCGCGGAGGTTAGCGGGATCCTAAGCACGGTCTTCCGCTGGCCGACCGCAGGTAGTAGGGGGCCCAATTAGTAGGAAAGCCACCTATGAAAGGCTGCCCCGCCAACTAGCGAAAAATCCCAGGATGCGTCACCGTGCCGGTTTGCGACCGGATTCGAGGGCCCGGTGAACATCTCTGGGGGGGTTAGGGCGTCCTCGCGCGCTCCAGATCAGTCTCCCGTCGGTGCAGCATTACGAATGTATTGCGCGGTACTCGCTCTTGCTATACCTCGCCCAACTGTCCCTTTCCTGCTTGTCTGTTCGCTATCAAAAATTAAATGAATACAAAAAATAGGAAACTGGTAAAACAGCGGTTGCACTCCCTCGCACTAAAAGTGCACCTCTCTAACATCCGAGGTCTGCACTCCAATCTCATCCCGGTCCATCACCACCTTGAGACCGAAAAACCACATCTGCTGTTCCTCACGGAGACGCAAATCAGGTGTCCAGCTGACGCATCATACTTGCGCTACCCAGGGTACACCCTGGAGCACAATTTTAAGCCACGCGCTGGCACCTGCGTGTATGCTCGCGATGACATCTGCTTTCGACGTCTCCGTAACATTGAGGATTCCAGTTTTTCCGTATTGTGGGTTCTGGTGGACACTGGCTTGGAGCAGATACTCTATGCCAGTGTCTATCGGTCGCACACCGACAACATGGAGACAACCAGGTTGTTTCAGTACCTTTCAGACTCTGCTGAATTAGCTCAGCTCAGGTACCCATCGGCGCAGCTAGTTTTTCTGGGGGACTTCAATGCCCACCACCAGGAGTGGCTGTACCCATACCAGAACTCAGACCATGCTGGGAGATTAGCGTATGCATCTGCACTGACGCTTGGTCTCTCCCAACTGGTGACTGGGCCGACACGGGTGCCTGACATTGATGGCCATACGGCCAATTGCTTAGACCTTCTGCTGACAACCGATCCAGACCGATATCAAGTCGCGGTTTCCTCACCGTTGGGTAGCTCCGACCACTGTCTGGTGAAATCTGTGCCTGTCTACTCGCCACCCGATCCCGATCTCAAGGGGACTAGGCGAGTATGGCGATACAAGTCAGCAGATTGGGATGAGATGCGGCATTTCTTCGCGTAAAACAGCGTTGAGCGTTGGCGCGTAAAAAACCCTTGGCTGCGCTTATGTTTCTCTTCAGACGACCCGACTCGCTGCGCGGAGGCTGTTTCTGAGGTGATCTGCCAGTTCAACCGATCCCCAAGAAAGGTAGTCTTGCCGACCCTGCCAACTACCGACCAATCGCAATCACCTCCATACTCTGTAAGGTTATGGAGCGTGTTTTAAACAACCGTCTCCTGGCATACCTGGAAGACAACGACCTCCTCAGTGACCGTCAATTCGGATTCCGTCGTGGCCGGTCTACTGGGGATCTTCTTGTTTATGCTACTCACTTCTGGAGCGAAGCCATTGAGAGACACGGTGAGGCTCTTGCCGTGTCTCTTGATATCTCTAAGGCTTTTGACAGAGTTTGGCACGCAAGTCTCATTGGTAAGCTTCCGGTTTACGGTATTGCTCCCGTACTTTGTACGTGGATTTGTGGATTCAGGATTTCTTGAGGGGAAGGTCGATTCGAGTTGTCATTGATGGCGCCTCGTCCGATCTTCTTGGTATTAATGCCGGTGTCCCTCAGGGATCTGTTCTCTCCGCGACTCTTTTTTTGCTGCACATAAACGACCTGCTAGTTACTCCCGGTATCTTTGGGTATGCAGACGACAGCACAGTCTCGGTGAGATACTTGTCTGATGCGAAGTCTGGGTCAATGGTCCAGTCGTTCAGTGAGTCGATGATTGAGGGGGTGAACTCGATCTTGGAGGCTGTCTCCTTATGGGGTGATGCCAACCTGGTTGGGTATAACCCCTCAAAAACACAGGTGTGTCTTTTTTCGGCGAAACGGAACGAAACGTCCATTCCAACTGACTCCGACTTTCCGGAATGTCTCCGTTCCGATCAGCGACCATCTTGAGCTCCTAGGGCTTGACCTCTCTTCTAATCTAAACTTCGGTCACTACATCGAGTCCATTGCAAACACTGCAGCCAAAAAACTTGGCACTCTCTCTAAGGTGAATCGGTACTTCACATCGGAGCAGCTCTTAAGTCTTTACAGAGCTCAAGTTCGCTCCTCAATGGAATACTGTTCTCATCTTTGGGATGGGTCTGCTGGATATCAGCTGGATGCTCTGGACTCATTGGAGCGCCGAGCGAAGAGAGTCATAGGCAATAACTCACTGGTGGAGGCAAGTCTTCAGAGCCTCGAACACCGTAGACGAGTGGCCTGCCTATCAGTTTTTTATCGGTTGCATTTCGGGGAGTGTGCGGAGGTTCTACATAACCTGATACCCCCTTCACCCTTCCATCACCGGACGAATAGGCGCGGCGAGCGGTTTCACCCTTTTGTTGTAGACATTCCTTCAATACACATGAAGCGATTTGCTTCTTCTTTCATAATGGACGGCTAAGGAGTGGAATTCTCTGCCAGCGTCAGTTTTTCCGGAACGCTATAATCTGGACATCTTTAAGGCTAAAGTGAACAGACACTTTCTAGGCAAGCGTGTATCATATTAGGCCTTATCTTCGCCTTCCATCAAGCGAGATTATGGTCAAACGTAAGCCTATATGTACTAGTAAAAAAGAAAAAAAAAAAAGACAAATGTCGGTCTGAAAAAAAACCTAAAGTGCGAACATTGCAAAGGTGTCAGAAACTTAATCGAAAATAAAGTTGTGTTATATGTAGGTACCTAATTTGGATGTTTCTCTTTTATTGATTTCACAATTGAATTAGTATAGGTATCTACAGGGCCAGTTTAGATGTCCGGAGGCCCCAGGGCAACAAAGGAGAAGGTGCCCCTGGTCACAAATTAGTTTCCCTCTAAATGTATAGAAAATTTGAAGAATGTAGGTACCTACTTTTCAGAACGATTTGAATTCTGTTATTTTACTGATTGTATGATTTAAATGAATAAATATAGATGAATAACCGTTATTACACTATATAACAACTATTACATTAATCATGACACATCTACAAAGTACTGTACGTACACCGAAAAAATAAAAATAAAGTTGTAGAATTTACTTTTCAGAATTTGAAAGATTTTAAATCTCTATTGTGGGGGCCCCTCTATTGTGGAGGCCCCGGGTCAGTTGCCCTGGATATGCCCTTAAATCCGGCACTGGGTATCTAAAGGTGTAATTGATAAAAAGAAGTTGGTAGTTATAATAATATTATTTATTTTTGACGAACATTACAAACATTCACACCAAATGCTTAATAAGGTAATGAAGACGTTAGTGGATGAAGGTGATAAGTCACATAATTTAAATTTGGAGTAAATCGAAGTTAAAGTTTCACTTTTACTTTTTGAGATAAGTCGCTACAAAACTAATGTTTGTATTAAACTATGATGCCAAGTTGTGTAAATAACCTGAAATATTAATGGTATGAAAGCAACCAAACAAATTTATATTTTTTATTATTTAATTTGAAAAAAACTTGACGTAACTAATTTTTTCATAAACAAAAATAAACTTTTCTGCATGTTTAGATATTGAAAATGAGGTGCTAAGATGAATGTAGTTGTCTCGTAAAGCCTTAAATGGATGGTTTAAAATCTGAAGTCGAATTGTATTGACATATCACCTCCATCTATGCAAAAAAACACAAAATTTCGAAATTGCGACATATCACCTTCATCCAATCCCGTCTTTAATTGATTATTGACTCATTTTGTAGATATTTTTTTCATAATGTAGAAAGGTATCCGATCTACACTTTAGAACAAGGACAAGGGCCGGCCTCATTGACGACTAGGTTACCACTAAGAGCTGTGCACACGATTTCAACGGCAGCATCTAGAGGCAATTTAGCCGCTTGAAAGGCAGCACGTGCTGGGTAGTACTGCTTGAAATCTGAAAAGTAAAAAATACGAAGCAATTTTTTTATTATTTATCATCTTAATGCGCGAAGATAGTCATAATTATGTTTTTAGATGATAGATCATACAAATATATACAAATAAATAGATAGAGATGCATACAAATTGAATGATCCTATATCAAATCCCGGATAATAGGCACTCCGAAAATTAAATGTGTAGACATTAGGTCATTGTCTGAATAAGAATGGTTCTAACAATTACCTATTTGTGTTAAATTAAATATTTATGATCTCGCTAGACTTAAAGAAAAGGACTTTTCGTGCTTTTCAGAATATATTCCCTTTGCTACATGGTTAAAAGATTAAATACCTAATAATAGTCTTATAGACTTAAAAATATTATGATGACACAAACCCTATAGAATTTTTTTCACCACAACACGCAAAGGTGGAGTATAACACCCACATATTACCAGTTATATTTAAAGCGAAATAAGATACCTAAGCTTTAAAAAAATATACCTATATACCTACCTACCCTCTACGTCAATAGTAATAGTAGTCGTCAAGTATACAAAAGTGTGCGCAAATATAGGTGCATTATCTATGAAAACCTGCTATTTTTTTATCGACATGATCAGTGAGAGACTCAGGGTCGGCAGCATACATGTTCTTTTAGGCATGAGTACCACCAACATTCCGCCGTCCATTTTTCTCAAGAGAAAATTTCTATTAACACAATTTGACTTAGAACGTTTGAACGTAAACTTTGGTCTTCGCTTGCTTATCGCTAGACCGATAAGACATTAAAACATACTTATTATTGTTAGGTAAACAATGTAGTAGGTTGGTAAATAGATACTTACATTCTCCATAAACTTTGTTGACAATCTGAAAGTCCTCCATCCGGGAGAGTAATATGTTGACATATACAACAGACTCTAGCGATGCGCCTCCAGCCGCCAGCACATGCTGCAAGTTATCCAGCGCCTTCCGTGTTTGTGCTTCAGCGCCACCACACACAAGCTGACCCTGTTCATCCAGACCCAGCACTCCAGATACATATAGGGTCTTATCGGTTAAAACAGCTTGGCTGTAACGAAGATTGGTGACCAATTATATCTTGGAAAAATAGTGACAAAATATTACTACACGCTCCTTGCATCAAGAGTTCATCAAATCATGAAGATAATAATCAAGTTCAGTTTTTATTGTTCAAACATGCTATACCTAAATACACGGTGCTGCTACGGCGTAGTAAGTAGGTATTCGGGCTTCAGTGACTGTTGAATGTTGATATTCAACTGGATATGACCACTACATGTATGTATGTGTATTTAATTTCGGTAGTTTGGTGCGAGGTTTCCCAAACGTTTAAGACAACGGAATACTCTCCAATTAACTCTCATTTATATCGATAACTATGAAGGTAAATACTTTCTTGTACGTATAAAAATAATGGGATCTATAAATATTTTAAGCCTTTAACGGTGGCACCCGTTAACGGTGGCACCCGTTAACGTCGGCCTCAGGCCGTGCCGGCCGTGAAACCTGGACGAGTTCACAAAATTAACTAGCGGTACAGAGACTACAAGAAACTAACACCACTTCGACTTTAAGCGGACTCTGCCGCTTTATGTTACCCACCGGAGAAACGAGTTCCTCGAACGCGAAGCATCTTTCGTTATCGTCAGAACCCCTGGACCAAGTGTGATATTTTATGTTTTTAAAATTTTGGAACCCTTATTTTGCAAAGAACTGTCCGAAGCCCTTATTGACCCAAAGTATACCTAGTACCTGTTATTTAAAAGACAAAAAATTATAATTTTGCAAAACCGTACAGGTTTCGCGGAACTCACTTTTCGTAACGTTGGCTTGCTGTTTAATGGCTTGGCAGATTGATTATATATATTAGGTACTAGCGACCCGCGTCAGGTTCACACGGATAGTAAAGCATAATAAGGAAAACCTTGACCATATAATAGGTATACCTGAACCTTCCTCATGAATCACACGTGGATTGGTGATCGAATAAAAAAGCGTTCAGTAGTTTTTGACCATGTTGCGAACAGACAGACAGAAGTGGTGGAGGACTGTTTTATAATATGTTGTGATGCCTAATAGGCATCAAACTATGTTGTATGATGTTTGAATGTTGGTACTCAACTACGCAAATTTACGGTACAAAGAGACTTTAAAACGTTACGATCTTCTAGGACAAGGTAACGTTCCAAGTTCCAACGCAGGTGAACCGTGAAACACAGAAAATAACAGCTAAGATAAAATATATCGAACAGCATAGTTGCTGCCATTCGTTGAAAATAAAACCGTATATTTTTATTGAAATAAATCACTACATTTAATGAATACATAACATTATAAACTAACCTGTAGGGTCCAATGGGTTTGTATATATTCGGCGAGGTCACAATAGTCTTCGTAACTATACGTGAAGCGGCTTCATTTGATTTATCGTTGGAGCTCATCTTGGATGGTACGTCGAGATTCTCCTTCGTCTCGGATCCGTTTGAGCTCATTGTTCGATGTATATCTATGTCGCGTCGGCGGGGTTAATAAGTCATCTCATTAATATTCGAGTCGATAACGAATTAGTCATAAATAATTACTAAAAATACTAAGCTGTTACACATTAATGTTGTGTTGTACAATTTTTTGTAACACTAATGTAAAAAATATGTTGTACGTCAAAGTTGTCAAGTAAACAGAAGGAAAAATGCGTAAATATACACTTAGGTACCTATAGTAACTCTGAATATAGAAATAAAAAGATTTTAATTTATAATATCTTTTTTCACAAATTAATGGGATCACAGCCCGTATTGGCTTCGCTGATTTAAAGTAGGTACCTACCTAAGAATTGAACATACAGAAAAAAAGCATACTTTGAGAAATACCTATTTAAATACCAAAGTACCATAAATTATTTTAATATATATAATTGTTTTTTTTTTTTTTTTTTTCGGACGGACATATGTAGTTAGCCAGGAGGCTTTTGCTACTTCACCGGACATAAAGGCGAGCAGAGCTCCAGCCTAGATAAATGGTTTAAACACTACAAACTAAGCAACCTGCGCAAGAGGGCGTCCCCTGTGGGACTTGGACCTCGGCTCAGGGCGGTCGCTGACGGGGAGATTGAGGGATTATGGTTTTTAGTTTATTTAGGGGAGTTTTGTGCAACTGTCGCTCTACTTTACAGTTCGCGGGCCTCTCGGACTTCGGGTCTATGAGGGCATCGGAAGGTTCTTAGCAAACTAAGGGTCGGGAGGGCGAGGGGGGATGCGTCGCGTTCGCGGGTGCACTCTTTTCTGGCGGGTCGGATAGAGTGGTCTCTGTGTAGTGGTGCTAGTTTCTTGCAGTCTCTGTACTGCTAGTTGGTAAGTTGTGATCTCGTCGTCCGGGTCGTCTAGGACGCCCCGAGGCCGACGGTGTTTACGACGCTTTGTAGGCAAAGGCCTGTAGTCGGATGCTGCAACAACCAACGGGTTTAGGTGTTGAGCCGCGGATTCAAAGAAGCGTTCCGACGCCTCTTTCATCCACTGCTTGATGGAAGGCAGTTGGAGATCAGAATGCAGGTTGCGATTACGAATGAACCACGGTGCCCCGGTGGCACGTCGAGTGAATCTACTTTGGACAGTTTGTAAGCGGTACAAACTGCTAGACGCTGTATGAGCGAATACAAAGTGCTGTCATAATCGGCCGTATACACGTGGTATAAATCCTAACCTTGTTATCAAGTGATAGTTTACTGCGTGAATTTAAGAGACAGTGTAGTCGACTAAGCGTAAGTGAAGCCCGTGCACGAACGGTTTCGACATGCGCTCTAAAGTTTAGCTTTCGGTCAAGGATTACGCCTAAGTACTTGGCTTGCCGTTCCCAAGGGATTGGTTCGCCAAACATCTTGACCGGTGGAATGACCGGTGGGATGTTGAATCTCGAGAAGAGTACAGCGGCACTCTTTGTCGGATTGACTTCGATTCTCCACTTTCTGAACCATTTGCCTAAGGCATTTGATGCGGATTGTAGAGCGTCGTGAATTGCAGTAGGACTGCGGCCCGAGTAGTATAAAGCGGTATCGTCCGGGAAGAGTGCCAGATGGGCCTTCTTGGGTTTCGGGATGTCACTTGTGTAAAGCGAGAACAGGAGTGGCGAAAGTACTGAGCCTTGTGGCACCCCTGCTTGGATCGGGTGAGGAGAAGAGTAATCTCCTTCTACACGATACCTAAAGGTTCTCCCCGAGAGGTAGTCTCGTATGATGTGCACGAGACGGTCCGGCACTTTGAGTTGGTAGAGCTTATAAATTAAGCCATTGTGCCAGACTTTGTCGAACGCTTTAGCTACGTCAAAGAAGAGTGCTCCAGTATGACATTTGTGTTTGCCTGATTTAACAAGGATGTGTTCAACAATGCGGTGCACTTGGTGAACACAAGAGTGTTTGGCTCGAAAACCAAACTGCTCATCTGGAAGAAGGTTATTATTCATAGTGAATGTTAGTAGTCGGGCATATATTATGCGCTCGTAAAGTTTTCCCAATGATTTGAGAAGACTTATAGGGCGATAAGAAGTGGGATCCTGCTTTGGCTTGCCAGGCTTCGGTATACCAATCACGGTGGCTTCTTTCCACTGGTGTGGAAATATGTTATTTGCTAGAGCCGCATTAAAAATTGCGGTCAAGAGGCACAGCAGAGGGATCGAAAATTGCTTAAGCACTCGATTGGTAATCCCGTCGGGACCTGGGGCCTTTCTAGGATGTAAGTCCTTGATCAAAGATTTCACTTCGTCTATGGTAACTGCCGGTAGCACGTCATTGTCGTCGTCCTCCCCATTTGCGGGGGGGCCGTCGGCGGAACGGACGGGTATCGCGGGTAAGGGAATTGCTGATCTACGTTCAACCTCGGCGTCGACCTCTGCGAGGTGGACTGGGTCTACAGGTAGAGTACTAGGCGTACATTGGGTTTCTAGACTATTAGCTAGGCATTCGGCCTTCTCATCGTCGTCAAACGCGGGGCGTTGATTTGGGCGATTGAGAGGGGGCATGGAGGAACAGGTAATGGATTTGAGCTTCTTACAAAGATCCCAAAAGGCCAAATGTGACGGTTTAAGGTCACTCAACATTGTATCCCATCTGGAGTTTCGCATTTCGTTGATACGATCTCTTACAGCGCGCTGAAGAGATCGCATGCGCAAGCGGTTTTCCTCGGTGTGATACGAGTCGTAGGGTCTGATGGCCGCATTCTTCTCGGTCATCAGCGCACGCACATCATCAGGGAGCTTCCATCGATCGAGATTATCGATTGTTGGTACCTCCCGTGAACATTCATTCACCTGACAATGTACGTGAGCTGTGAGAGAGTCGATAGCGTTAAGTGTTTGCTCGGGGGTTTGAATATGAGAGGGTATGGAGTCAAGATATTCTGAGGAAGCAGACTCGAGTCGGGACCCGAGCTTTTTCCAGTCAGTAACAGTCTTGGTCTGAGAAGGATCTGAGTGACTACTGGGAGACAGTTCGAATGGAATGATAGGATCAAAGGGAATTAATTCCAAGCATTGTGACAGTGAGGTGCCTCTCGAGTTATTCGTGTTGCAGCTCCATGTCATATGCTTAGCATTGAGGTCGCCGGCGACGATGACCGCTCCCCCTAAATCATGAAGGATTTGGATATCGTTTCGAAGCAACTCCTTGTCCGGAGGAAGGTAAGCCGAAACGATTGTGATTGGCTGATGACCTGTCATGCCTAGCCGACAGACGGAAACTTCAATGTTTACAAGATTGACTGGTGGGTCCAACGGTATGCAATGCAATGACCTTTTGAAATATATCAAAGTGCCACCTTTTGCAGAATTAGTCCTGTCATTTCTAACTACACGGTAATTCGCGATTCCAGGACTTCTCCGATTGGACGGCTTGAGGAATGTCTCTTGAACTAAAAACAGGTCTAATTGATGGTCACGGAGAAATTCTCCAATTTCATCACGCTGCTTTAATATACCGTCCGCGTTAAAGAACCCTATCCGGAGGGATCTAGGTTTAATCCTACAAGAGACTTTACTCATTCCTACTTGTCTAACACTATCCATAGTTAGTTGCGATTAATAAACGAGCGAAGGACCTTTGCTGTTTGAAGCGCGGTCTGAAGAGCGATTTCCTGGTCATTAGGGTTCTCGTTTTTCGTCTCAACGAGATCAGCGAGCTCCATAATGGCGTCGATATCGATAGAGGCTATATAATTAGCAATGATATCGATTTTGGGAAAAGCGGTACCTGATTTGAGCGAAAGCTGTTTGGGCTTTGGGGCCCGGACCATCATAGGTTGGGCCTGGGGTGATTGTACGGCCTGAGGGGCCCTAGGTTTTTAGGACTGAAGGGCCTGAGAGACCTGAGGGGTCCTGGCCTTTTGAGCCTGAGGGGCCTGAGTGACCTGAAGGGTCTTGGCCTTTTGGGCCTGGGGGGCCTGCGAGGCTTGAGAGACCTGAGTTATGGAAGCGGCAGTTCTCACTGGGGCCACCACCTGCGATGTCATAGTGACTTCGTTGGTGGATTGTGACTTATGCCATATAGGGAGCGGCCACACCGGTCCTAGGCTGTTACCCCGGACTTGGGTGGAGTCGATATGAGGTATGTTAGGGTTGGTTTCGGGAACTGGGACGGAAACAGCGGGGTTCCGAGCGACCTTGGACCTGCCTCGTGTGCTCCTGGATCCCCTTTTACTGTGTCGTCCTTTGTTCGGGGCTTTAGGACACCCCCGATAGTTGGCTGGGTGACCTATTTCCTGGCAGTTTACACAGCCAGGCGGATCAGAACTATCGTTTCGGTCCTTGGGCCGACTACATTCAGACGTATGGTGACCGGGGGTGAGGCATTTCACGCACCTCGGTTCGATATGACAATATCTAGATGAGTGCCCAAATTGCTGACAATTATGACACTGTCCTATCGTAGCGTTGCGCCTGGGAGGTTCAACGATCAGTCCATCTAAATCACATATGGATTTGATAGCGAAGATCTTTTGACCCTCCGCAGATTTGTCGAGATGGACAAGAATCATGTCGAATGATTCCCCATTTGCTTTGCGCATACGGTGCACTTCGCGCACAGGGAATCCCTGGTTAACGATCGATGCCTTAATATCATCAATCTCGAGGTGACGTGGTACACGGCGAATAACTACACGTAAGGGTTGCTCGCCCGGGAGTCCGTAAGTAAAGTATTTCACTTTTTCGTTGTCTAAAAGCGAAGTTATTGAGCGAAAATGACGTGATGATTTAAGCTGGAGGCGGATTACGCCCTGTCTTTGAATAGACCTTAGCCGGAAAGTATGATTTAATTTGCATCCATCTCCGGATGTCTTGGATCATAATCGGTGGCAGTCTTTTCTCTTTGATCAAAGACGATTCAGGGTGAACTTGCGAGTTTGTCGATGCACCTGATAGAGGGGAAGGTGATTAAGCTTCTGAGGCGAGAAGCTTTTTTGGCTGAGGAGATCTTGACCCCAAATCCGAACCGGACTCAGATTTCCTCTTTGCCTTTCCCCCTTTACCTGCCACTTGCCATGGAGCTCCCGTACCATTGTCATCCGAGTCTGAAAACTCAGACGGCCGAGAGCTTCCTCCGCAAGGGAGTTCGTCCGTTGACATAATGGACGAAGCGGAAGGTGAGGGTGACCGCGAATACGTTTTTCGCGTTTTCGGCGAGCGATCGCGGTCACTGCCTGATGTCGGCCGCGATTGGACCCGTTTGGCGGATTTACGCGCGGCTTTTGTCCTCGCGGTCTCTTTGTACCTAATTAACTCGGCGGCGGTCATTCGTGAACAAAGGGATTTAGCCCCATTGTTCGTTTTACTACTTGCAGGTGCAAGTGACGAACAATGGTTGTCGGAATTAGTATTGTTCATTTCCTTATCAGGCAATGAACACAGGGCCGTATTTACAGTGCCGAGCCTTTCATCGGAGGACAAAGTGTAGTCACTTTCCCCTGGTTTCGGCAATCCATACTTCTCACATAGTTCCAGCCATAGTGTTGGATCTCGCGATCCAATAATTTGGCCTGCACGTGAGAAGTAGTCTACCGACCCTTGGGTGGAGTGCTCCAACATCTTTGACGTCCAATGTCAGGTTGACTACGACGAACTTACGAGGGTTCCTCGCGTAGCGTTCCGAGAAGAAGAACCCACAACAAACTTCTCGGCTGTCGCTCCTATCTTATTATGTTGCCTAGTCCCCGAGTTGGATGGGCCCGGGGATGAGTAAGAATGTGTAACCCTCCTCGCCGGGTATAAGCGAGGAGGTTTGAGTGCCTATGGGTGAGCCCTAAGCTTGTAATCCCTTCGCCAATCTTAATGTGCTAAGGGTTCCTATCAGTTTAAGTGCAGAGGGTGATATGGGCCGAAGCCGTCAACACCCAAACGACACTTAAGGATGGGATTTATAGGGAAAGGGTAGGGTGGGAATGAGGAGATAACTAGCGTCGACTAGGGGAGCCCCCAAGGCCGGTGGTTCTAGTCCCTTCCAATTTACTGCGTTGTCCTGATGGGACAAAGCCGGTGTATCGGGTCAACACCCCACTTGGCTTCGTTGGCACGGTTACGTTTCCACCAAGGACCACAAAGTGGATTTTTCCTGAAGGGGCAAAGAGTCTAGAAACAGAATTCTCAGAGAGATGCTGTCTTTAAAAAGACGCCACCCCTCTGATGTAATGATAGTCGCAAGCGACTGGAACGCACGGCAAGCGTACGTAAGCTTGTAAATTGGCGGAGCGCACACGGAACACGTCCGCACGCGCCGAGGACCAAAATGCCTGTTAAGTTAAGCCCTCGTCAAGGTTTCCTTACGGGTATACTAACCCAATGTGAGTGATAAAAATCGGATAAATTCAGTGAGACTTATGTTTATAACTTATATGTAGAGCCAATAATTTTGGAGACTTGTCACATCATTTACTTACTGCAATGCAGCAATGTACCTTATAATTGGCATGAAGACTAAAAAAATATATTTAGTCCGTCAGTTAGATTATATTTCAAAATTGAGATTAATAAAATTCGACCACCGGCAGGATTCGAACCTGCATCTTTGGGTAAAGCCCCCAATGCCTTAGCCAATTAGGCTACGGTGGAACCCTACCGATCATCGAAATTTATTAATCTCTTTGTAACACGTCTCTAACGGGGACGGTAGTGCCATCTATCGGTAATGATTCGCATTACTTCGATAAATATCTCCAAAGTTACATTTGGTATTAAATATTAAACGATGACACCGCCCGTTTTCACATTATTAAATGTTTTGAACTCTTTATGGGAAAGATTACCTTATACTATATTTCAAAATTGAGATTAATAAAATTCGACCACCGGCAGGATTCGAACGTGCATCTTTGGGTAAAGCCCCCAATGCCTTAGCCAATTAGGCTACGGTGGAACCCTACCGATCATCGAAATGTATTAATCTCTTTGTAAACCGTCTCTAACGGGGACGGTAGTGCCATCTATCGGTAATGATTCGCATTACTTCGATAAATATCTCCAAAGTTACATTTGGTATTAAATATTAAACGATGACACCGCCCGTTTTCACATTATTAAATGTTTTGAACTCTTTATGGGCAAGATTACCTTATACTATATTTCAAAATTGAGATTAATAAAAATCGACCACCGGCAGGATTCGAACCTGCATCTTTGGGTAAAGCCCCCAATGCCTTAGTCAATTAGGCTACGGTGGAACCCTACCGATCATCGAAATGTATTAATCTCTTTGTAACACGTCTCTAACGGGGACGGTAGTGCCATCTATCGGTAATGATTCGCATTACTTCGATAAATATCTCCAAAGTTACATTTGGTATGAAATATTAAACGATGACACGCTTTACCCAAAGATGCAGGTTCGAATCCTGCCGGTGGTCGAATTTTATTAATCTCAATTTTGAAATATAGTATAAGGTAATCTTTCCCATAAAGAGTTCAAAACATTTAATAACGTCAGTTAGATTACCAAAAAATATTGGACACGTATTTTTTTTTCGTTCTTCAAAACAAAAAATGACGAAAATACAGCGCGTTGAAATTTTGTGTGACGTCACTATTAGGTAAAATTATTTTACCTAAAAGTGACGTCACAAGCCCCCCTTTCTTGAACTTATATTATAGTTTGTTATTATAGTTTGTTGTTGCTCTGTATCTTTGTCAATTTTTATTGATTTGATAAATAAAAAATACGTATCCAATATTGTTTAGTAAACTAACTGACGGACTATATTATTATAGATTTTTTAGTCCTCATGCACATTATGTTTTGTACATGCATACAGGGTTACTGGTAATTCGACGTATATCCGGCAGGGGCTAATAAGGGGGCCAAAATGCAACAAATTGAACCCTCCATATGTATGGCCGAAATTCAATAGTTTTCGAGATATTAGAATTTTAAGGGTTTTTCGATATATACCCAAAATTTGACATTTAATTCCAAATAAAATAAAATCTACATATTTGAATGGGTACATGGGACACCATTCTTCAGTGTTTTATTGATGACCCAAACATCTCAATGAACATTGTTGCAAGACAGCTCGGTATGTCCCAGTGGAAAGTGTGGTCGGTAGTACATCTATCAGGTAGACACCCGTACCATTATCAACCTGTTCAAACATTGCACGAGGGAGATCCTGCCAGGCGACTCGAATTTTCTCGGTTTATGTTAAACGCTGACGCTGACCAGGAACATTTCCTAAGAAATATTTTGTGGACTGACGAGTCAAAGTTTGACCGGGATGGAATAACGAATTACCATAACTTACATTTTTGGGCACCTAAAGCAGGCAGGAATCCAAAAAAACTAAAAGAAACTGCGTCGCAAATGAGATTTTCCCTGAACGTATGGATGGGTGTCGTTGATAATTATTTGGTGGGCCCTCATTTCTTGCCCCAAAATTTGAACGGCGAAAATTACGAGGAGTTTTTGAGAAACAACCTAGAAGATTTGTTGGCGGATGTTCCCGAAGAAATAAAAAACAACCTCATGTTTCAACATGATGGTTGCCCAGCACATTACCGGATTACTGTCCGACAGTGGCTAGACGAGAGATATCCAAACCGATGGATTGGGAGGGGAGGGCCAATTCCGTGGCCAGCACGAAGCCCTGATATCACACCACTTGATTTTTACGTTTGGGGTCATATGAAGGCATTAGTTTATGTGACCCCAATAAATTCAGTCGAAGAACTTCGACAGCGAATAATAAACGCGGCGCAACAGATGAGAACAACGTTCACATTAAGAGTGACGAAAACCGAAGTTAGGAAGAGAATTCGAACCTGCATTCGTAATCGAGGGGCTCATTTTGAACAAGATGTGTAAAATTTGTAATATTTGATGTACATTTTTTTATGCATTTTATTTCATACAAATACAAATGACCCTTTCTCTCCCCACGCCGATTCAAACACATGCCTTGGCACGAATTATGTATTTTAAAATTGACTTTTATAGCTTTCTGGAAAGCTTACAGAATAAGCAAGTTGTTTAAGTTATTGGTACGATTAATGTCATAGAATTTTTTGTGACGAGACAACATTTTTGAAGCGTAAAATGAAAATATTGGTAAGATATTATTCTTATATCGCTCATTATTTTCATTATTTTGTTAAGTTAAGTAGTTTTAAATATGTCCATAGCTTAATTGAAGTGCCAGCTACAACATCATTTTTAATGGTACCCATTCAAATATGTAGTTTTTTTTTTATTTGGAATGAAATGTCAAATTTTGAGTAAATATCGAAAAACCCTTAAAATTCTAATATCTCGAAAACTATTGAATTTCGGCCATACATATGGGGGGTTCAATTTGTTGCATTTTGGCCCCCTTATCAGCCCCTGACGGATATACGTCGAATTACC
Organism: Nycteola revayana; assembly: GCA_947037095.2. Lineage (NCBI taxonomy): Eukaryota > Metazoa > Arthropoda > Insecta > Lepidoptera > Nolidae > Nycteola > Nycteola revayana. The sequence continues at coordinate 9,941,611 of OX344847.2, forward strand.
AGTAACCCTGTAGATATCAATTAATAGCTATTGTTGCACTTGTGCAGGTTTATTATCCTCCATTCTCTTCCTACAATTGGGTAGAAATGAGCGGAGAATTGAAGATTCTGTAAGTGATATTTAACCCACTGGAATGATCACTCAATAAAACATTTTTTTGTAACAGCTGAGTATAATTTCTGGGAAAAATTATAATAAGTCGTGTATTAATTATGGTATTTTACCATGACACACTTGGAAACATTAACACAAATATTATAATTAGCTATATTGGAGCGGCATTAGGTATTGAATACAGTAGGTAGGTACGTCATGAAGCAATAGGTACTTAGGTAGGTAGGGTAGACCGGGTACAATAGTAACATGGGGCAATAGTACCATCTTCAATATTTCTATTACTGAGCTAAATTTTGCATGTGTGAGTGCGCAAGCACACGCGCTACTTCAGTCCCGAGGCCCCCCTCAGTCGCCGGCGCGCGTGCTGCAAACCGGATGTGATAATTGAGAATTTTAGATTTTCGGCAAGCCGCGGTAAGTTTTTACGTAAAATATTATTGCCTGCAACTTATATTACCAGAGCCTTTTCGACAAGTAATTGTTGTTGTTAGTTTAAACGGATATTAAACTTTTGATTTATCAAAAATATGGGAACCATTAGTTTAGAATTATGTGACTATTAGATGATTTTCCTAAATAAGTTACTTTGGTTCAATTGTACCAACATCACCGAGGTCAATGGTACCGGTACGATTGACCCCATGGTAGAAATAACCCCTTGGTAATAATAACAGAGTAAAAAAATAAATACTTAAAATATACAATTACGTATTAGTCATGTTCTTGTTTTAGATGCCACGAAATAGTTCCCGTGAGTCGGATCTTGAACCTCTAATTCCACAAATTTAATCTCTGCGTGAAGATCAAGAGACGCGATTCTGACTAATATTTTTTTGTAAGTAACTAATATTCTATGAGGGTCAATTGTACCAGGGGTCAATTGTACCAGGGGTCAATTGTACCTCCATACTAATATGTTTTTGTTGATCATTTCTATTTTATAATTGTTATAAAGCTAGATTATAGCAAATGTGCAACGTGTGAACCAAAATTGATTATATGTTACTAAAAACTTATTTTATTTTTGTTCGAAATGAAGAATTGTTATGTTAATGTTATTACTTTACATTTGTGTTGATTTAAAACACCTATCTCACGATTTTTTTGTTCCTTATTTTTAAGAATGATTATAAACCCATAAGTCTTCAAATAAATGACTGCGAAAATGTGATTAATACATATACTCGCGTTTTATCACCCTATGCAGTTGTGGTTATTAATTGTAAAAGTTACAATTAACCCTTAAAGGGGGTCATTTGTAGCACTAGTCATTATTTCATTCAAAGCCGATTTTGACCAAGTTTTGTTTAATCTAGGCGAACTTTCGGTATTTTCTTCGGTAGATAATAAACCAAAGCTGTTAAATATTAATATTTAAAACAAAATGTGACAGTTAAATTTGTGTAATCAGCCGATGTTTCGAAAATGGTACTATTGTCCCCGGTCTACCCTATATTATTTAGGTTATTAATTTGTAACCCCCCGAATTTCATAATTGTGTCTTGACTTGGGTCACTTTCTTTGGGCACTTAGGTCACCTACTCAGGAAACCGGCCCTAGGCTACAACAACACTGACAAACATGTTACCAAAGTTTATTTACTTACATCGATGACCTCGATGTTTGATCGTGATTGTGATAGCTTCCTGATCTCTAAGAATTTTGTGAATCTGTGATTTCAAAAATAGTCTTAGACCTGCCATAAGTACTGTTTATGCCGGAATTAATAATGTAGAGATCTTTTACAGAAACTTGTTTGACCGATATAAAGTTTGTATAGATAATATAATAATACTATAGAGAGTATAAAATAGTATAAAATAGTTTACACTCCTATTTTATTATCAGGAGCTTTACTTCTAATCAAAACAGAAAGTAGACATCATACAACTCTCGGAGATAAATGCTATCTCCGCTAGTTACTTATTAAGTATGATTATTACTAATTAAATATTATATAGTTACATAACGATAATATCCGACGAATGTCAATGCAATCCTCACACAAATAATAATTATGTTTTCTACGTGGAAATACCCGTTGACGTTTATTATCGTTATATTGTGTAAACATAATATACACCGTTTAAATATTCGACAACTGGTGATGTGAGCATCGGCTTTAATAGGTACTGATAAATGTTTAGTCCATTTTAAATAAAATGGACAATGGACGTACATACGATAGGACCAAATGTCGCGGCGTCCGCGTTGCGCGTCATCGCGTTGTTCATCGTAGAATGATGTTTTTCTACTATACCTATATAATCTTAGGTATAGATAGGCTCGACCAAATAGTAAGTAAAGTAGGGTAGGGCAGGGGTAGGGTATAAAAGTCCACCAGTGCGAAGCCGGGGCGGGCCGCTAGTAAAATTATAAATAAATCAATAAATTTCTTTTTATTTCAGACTTGTGTACACTACTGTCCATATTGTTTTGTTAGTTTGAGCATTAGCATTAGTAACAATAGTGCTTATAACTAGGTTAGTATTGTTAGTTTTATACTAGATGCATTTTAATATTATTTATTCAGACCTATGACTGTTCCCACCCAGTGTCTCTGGAAGGGGCAGTCTGGTCTGGCAGCAATCATTTTTAGAACGCTGTTGTCACTACCATGCAGTAGTAGTCCGCTGTAGTAAGGAGGCTGCTTTCTTTCACATAATTGCGTAGAAATCATCTGTGCGAGCCTCCGCAAACATACCCGACGCACTACAGCGCCATGGCAGTCCTAACAACATCCTAAAAGCATTATTAAATTAAACACGCAGGACATTTTACGCTCGTCGCGTGTATGACACCCACAGGCCGCTCGTGTAAAATGATTGACAGAACGCCTTAAAAAGAGTTATTTTAACGTCTGTAGTACAACGAGCGAACCTGCGGGCAAGCATATTGCTTCTCACAGACAATGCCCTGCGCTCCCTCTCTATATCTCCGTCATCCCTTAGGTCGCTCGTGACAATGTGGCCGAGGTACTTAAAGCTATTTACAATATTTAGTGCTACGCCGTTAAGACTTATGGGCGGAACAGTGCGCGGCTGTTGCTTAGGCGCTTTAAATATCATAAGCTCACTCTTCTTTGAATTGTATATTAAGCCATGCTCCGCCGCATAGGCCTCACATATCGTCAACAACTTCTTCAACCCACTCATCGATGGACTGAGCAGAACCATATCGTCTGCATAGCTTATGTTATTAACACAGGTTCCGTCAATGTGGCAGCCGACATGTGTTCCGCTCAGTCGCTCGATAAGCATGTTGATATAAAGATTAAATAGCAGAGGCGAGCTTAAGCCCCCCTGTCTAACTCCGCATTCCAGCCTGTACTCGTCCGACAGAGTATCCGCCCACCTCACCCGGTTCGTTTGGTTAGAGTACCAGTATTTGAGAAGGGAAGTGTACTCCGCCGACACATTATACCAATACCTACCGATGCACAAAAAAAAGTTACAGTGCATTGTTATTTGTTCGATACCGCTTCATCTTCCTGTCCTGTCCTGTCTTGTGATCCTGTCTTTTTACACATTTCACGTAAGTAGCTATCTATTTATCTTTAACCATTTTACGTTCAGTACATAGTGTTTCTACTCTATGTAAGTAAGTAAAATGTTTAAGATTTTTGGACAGACATATGTAGACCACGAGGCTTTTGCTACTTCACCGGGCGTAAAGGCGAGTAGAGCTGGAAACTACAAATTAAGTAACCTGCGCAAGAGGGCGTCTCCTATGGGACTTGGATCTCGGCTCAGGGCGGTCGCTGGTGGGGCAATTAATTTAGGGATTATGATTTTTAGTTTTTTAGGGTAGTTTCGTGCGATGTTGAGGTGCGGCTTCGAAGAAGCGTTCCGACGCCTCTTTCATTCACTGTTTTGATGGAAGACAGTTGGAGATCAGAATGTAGGTACCTAAGTTTAAAAGGTTTAATCACTGTAGAAATGGACTGATTACTATTAATTATAGGTTTGATTAGTGTAAATTATTATTGAGGTGACATGATCAGGCTAAGTGTTTAGTGGTAGATGGTCAAAAAGTCATTATTTTTCCATGTTCAGTATATTAAGGAGTTTTATTCCTCTTCGTCGACATGTAGTTCTGATATTATACTAACAATAAGGGTATAATGTAAAAATAAACCGCAAATAATCCATGATCTAAGATTGTACTCTAGCTATCGGCCATGCTATCTATACTTAGTAGGTACGTAGGTACGACTCCTTTAAGAAGCACGCATTGTCATGAAATATAAAAAAACTAAATAGCGTGTAAGGTTTGTGACCTTTCCTTCCTTGTATTTTGAGTTAAAAGAACAATGCCTAAATGAAAGAACATATATCTAAGTTTATCGGTCGACGTCATACTTCGTATAAACGGCTCGTTTAACACAATGTTCGTTTAATGTTACAAATTGAAATAACTATGTAGCTATAAACTAAAGTGAGGTTGAAGCTTTTTTCAATTTGTCCAATTGAAAAAAAGCTCTAAATATATGTATATTTGGAGACATTTTTATTGTAATTTTCTAAAAAAAAAAACATCGCGCCTTATTGGAACAAATCAAAACAACTCTGGAGTCTAACTACGTATCGATAATTCGATATGACTTTTAACATCGATAGAAATTCTCTTCATTACTGTAGGGTTATTGTAATTAAAAAAATATTTCCTATGTAATTGTTACGGTATTATTGAAGCTTCATTTACTTAATAAAATGACATAATATATAATGACATATATTTACAATATTTTAGGCATGCATAGTAAACACTGATATCGAAGACATTTTTATCAAAGCCATATGCCCGGTGAAGTAACAAAAGCTCGTGGCTAAAATTCTTTCATAGTGAAATTACCGCTGATCGGTGGGTGTTTAGGGTTCTGTTTAGTATCGTATTCGCAATAAAAATAAGTATCTACTTTATGGATAGAAATATGTTTTCTTTTTAAATATGTGCAGCAAAGAAAAATATGGAACTAATATAAATAAATAAAATATATATAGGTACTAAATAATGCCCTTTATAAGGATCAAAATGCCGATGTGATACTCCATGTATATGTGTCACCCTATGTGTAACCGCAACCGCAAAAGTAGTTCAGTGGTAGTCAGGTTACTTTGGTAATGCCCCGGAAAGCTATGGGTTGCTGGGCCCGGGGGTACCCGGGGGTTTCAGTGGGTACCCAACCAGCAAAATATATCGTAAAAATGCCACCAGCACGTTTCTATTACAGCTATTGGTGGTGAGAAAATGTCGAGTAAATGATCTGTGCACGTTCTCTCAACGCGATTTGGGCGCACTTTTCTTTGCTTTAAGTGATGTAAATATCGTAAGATTATCGTCTAAATTAAAAACGGACGTTGGACGATACGTACTTACTGTGTTTGGTGGTGCAATTAAAAATAAATAAAACAACGATTTCTTCTGTTAATGTCATATAATAGTTTAAAAGTGTCAATAATATATATTTACAGTGTTTTTTTCGTAAAATCACAGTGATTAAACCCTAAAAATATCGTAAAATCATCATAAGAACATTCAGTGACTATACAAAGTACCCTAACTTACAAAACATAATCAAACCAAATATCATTAATTGTTAAAATAATGTGCGTCATCTAAGTCGATATAAGTCTATTTATTTTTGCGTGATAAGAATAAGTTATAATTCAAACAGTGAAATTTAACATCTACCTAAAGACCTAAACATCTAACCGTAATATACCAATCTAATAAGTTACACTCGCTGCCCGTCGGGAACTCGATAACACATTCTTAGACTGTACGAATACAAACACAAGTTGATTAGCAAACTGATTATGGCTCCCAAACCTAAATGTATCAACTGCGACAAATTAACAACGGCACTAGATGGAATATGTCCAAGTTGCAAGTCTGCAGCAAAGAACTCCGTATCCTGTCAGGGCGATAAATCGCGGGAACCTTCTCCGTGCCCCAACAATTCGGACCTCGCCCTCGAGATCAGAAAGTTCAGGGAAGAAGTGTCCAACATAAGGGAAGAGGTTAGACAATTGCGCGAGGACCTGTCGCAGCATAAGATCTTGGAGCGTGTTGACCAGTTGGAGAAGACTGTCACAGAACTTGTGGCGCGCGTTGATGAGACGTCCCCCGCTAAAAACCAGCTACATTCCACGGTCACTGAACTGCGTGCTCAGCTGAACGAACGTGATCAGGAGCTACTGCTTAACGATATCGTTATATCTGGTATTCCCGAAACTCGCGATGAAAACTCTGTCCATATTTTAAATGTCGTTGCACTTAAATTGTCCGTAAACATTGACGAACGTGATATAGTTCACATTGAGCGAGTCGGCGCCGTACACCGCAACCGTACGGAGGACATCGGTGCACAACAAGTGCGCCCGCGCAAAATCATCGTGCGACTGGCTCGGCGGGCTGTACGCAATAATATCATTCGCGCGGCCCGGGTGAGGCGCGGCTTGACGACAGCCGATATAGGAGTAAGCGGTCAAACAAATCGCATCATCAACGAACATCTAACGCGATATTACGGTCAACTGTTTTATAAAGCACGAGAAGCTGGTCGTTTACACAATTATAAGTATATTTGGACCAGTGAAGGACGTATATATGAAAAAAAGGAAGAGGGGATGCTTGCTCAACGTATTCGCTCAGACGCGGATATTAATAAAATGTTTGGCAATTGAAATGTTCGTGGTCTAAATTTCTATATTATGGCTTAATTATTATATGGGTTATTATGTTTTTGCGATGTTCTTTCTATGTTAAATATATATGGTATATGTTGTTGTTTCTGTACATTCTGTCAGGTAAAATTTATTATCTAGTGCTGGTTTTTATTTCGAAATTCCGGCCGATTTTTTGGATACGGTTATGTCTATTAATGGTTATTTGCTTTACAAGTGTCAACGGTAATTTATATTCTCTATATTATATATTAGTACATAATTGGTACTCTGCTAGGTATATTATGTGTGAGTTTATCGTTTTATGTTTGTGTATATATTTAACGTCTCATTTGTTTGCTCAAATATGCATATTATCTACCTACTATCAACTACTATAACCGTGCGCTCACATGTTCATCCCGTTGATTGTGTATGTATCTCGCTATTTCAACATGTTGATTCGTGTATGTATCTCGCTATTTCAACATGTAAGCTATTAAAAACTCCTAAAAAATGATAAATATTTAAAGGTTGGTCTCTTGAATGCAGGGTCACTAGGTTCCAATCACGACGAATTTATTGTCGCGATGGAAAGGCACAATGTGGACATCATGGCCATTAATGAGACCTGGCTCAGAACGGATGAGCATGGCCGCGCACCCACTGTACCCGGCTACAGACTGAGGCATGTCCCGCGGCCCCTGAGCTCACGTGGTGGGCGGGGAGGTGGGGTAGGTTTTTATATCAAATGCGGTATAACCGTGCGCTCACATGTTCATCCCGTTGATTGTGCACATATAAACATTGAACAAATGTGGCTGGTGTTAACGGTGAGAGGGCAGAAACTAGGTATCGGTACTGCGTACAGGCCGCCGTGGCAAGATGTCGATACATTTTTTGACGCTCTAACTTATTCGGTTAACTCATTGTCATTCTGCCATTACATAATAATTTTAGGGGACTTTAATATTAACTATCTTAACTGTGCAGATATTAGAATCAACAAACTAAACACATTCTTAAGCTGTCTAGGATTAAATCAATATATAACTTCTCCAACTCATTTCACCGATCATAGTCAGTCTCTTATCGACTTAGTATGTTCAAATGCAAGTGTAAGCGACGTCGTGGTGGATCCTATACCCACGCTTGGCGGCCATGCATTCATCACAGCAACGTTTCATTTTATAAAAGACAAGACAATGCCAAGTACCGTTACTTACAGAAACATCAAAAACATCCCCCTCGATCTATTGAACCGCAGCTTAGATGATATCGACTGGAATATACCTATCCATTCAAAAGATGTAAACGAGATGGTACTATATTTTAACGTCCATATAATAGTGTTATATGACACCCTAGCGCCTCTAAGAACTCACGTTATAAAGGTAAAATCATATCCTTGGATTACCACAAATATTAGGTTCATGATGTATCTACGTGATCAAGCTCGAGGACAGTACTTGGATACCAAATCAGACGGAAAAAAGTCTTATTACAAAGACCTCAAACATGTCGTAAACGAGGCTTTGTTTCGTGAAAAAAAAGCGTATTATGAACAGGATATTAATAATTATATCAAATGTCCAAATTTGTTGTGGAAAAACTTAAAAAATCACTTATTACCGTCGAAAATTGACCCGGAACTGCCTCAACATCTGAATAATCCTGGACTTATTAACGCACATTTTTTGAACGTCCCTGGAAACGACAATGTACCAATCTCGAAGTTAACATACTACGAATTTCATCGATTTAGCGAAAAAACTTTTTACCTAGAGTTAGTGGATCAAACAGATATTTCTAAAATAATTATCAGCTTAAACTCAAACGCTGAAGGTTGTGATCATATCACATTGAACATGCTTATGTTAAGCCTCCCCCAAACAATGGAAGTCATAACCACAATTGTGAACACGTCAATTGCGACTTCTTCATTCCCTGATCTTTGGAAGGTAGCCCGTGTACGCCCTTTACCTAAGAAATCCGATGTCACAGACGTAAAAGACCTTAGACCTATTAGTCTTCTCCCTATCATGTCGAAAGTACTCGAAAAGGTTGTAAATAGGCAACTCACAAAATTTATTGAATATTGTGACATTTTGCCTGCAGTTCAATCAGGTTTTAGGAAGGGCCACAGCACTGCAACTGCGCTTTTGAATGTCACTGATAATATTTTGGCTGCGCAAGATGATGGAATGTGTACTATACTGGTGTTGCTAGATTTTTCAAGGGCATTTGACTCAATTAATATAAATTTACTCTTAGCAAAATTGTCTTATTATGGTTTTCACATAAACACAATAAAGTGGTTCGAAAGCTACCTTACTAATCGTGCACAATATGTAGAAACTCAAAGCCTAGACGGTACTACTCTTTCTTCAAATATTGCACCAGTGAGCAAAGGTGTACCTCAGGGTTCCATATTGGGCCCCTGTTTGTTCAGTATATACAGTGCCGATATAGTAAAATTAATTAATAACAGCCGGTATCATATGTATACGCTGATGACTTACAAATATATTTATCATTCAAGCCATCAGACTACGATGCTGCTGTAAAAGCTATTAATGAGGACTTGCATAGAATTGTCAAATGGTCTGAAGATAACTCACTCGTACTTAACCCCAGCAAAACAAAATATATGATTCTGGGTACTGAAAATCTGTTACAAAAACTACAATCATCATCGGGTACACATGGCCCTGCGGCTGTTACGATACTGGGACAAAGCATAGAAAGGGTAACTGAGGTTAGGAATTTAGGACTTCTAATGGATCAATCTCTACGATTCGAAAAACATATTGCGAACTGTGTGCAGAACTGTTTTTACCGGCTAAAAATGTTATATAAAATGCGCCCATACATTAGTCAACAGTTGCGAATACAATTGGTGGAATCTATAGTTTTATCAAAATTAAATTATTGCGATACAGTCTATGGTCCACGGCTCCTAGCTCGCACTGAACGGCTGATTCAAAGAGTAAAAAATGCGTGCGCTCGGTTTTGTTTCGATGTCCCACCCAGAAGTCACATAACCCCTTTCTACAACAAACATTTTATTCTTAAAATGAAATTAAGAAGGAAGTTGCACTTGGCTTGCCTTCTTTTTGGAGTGATTACTGCCGGGCACCCGTCGTACCTATACTCGAAACTCTCGTGGCTAAGCAATCACCGTCAGCGCCAAAGCAGACGATGCGCGCAGCAACTAGCCATTCCTCAGCATAGATCGACATCGTTTCGTGGCAGTTTTCGGTATGCGGCTTCCAAGAATTGGGAATAATATTCCACCATCAATACGCGAACTAAAAAATATCAATTCATTTAGAAATAAAATTAAACAGCTTATGCTTACAAAACAAGCAGACTATGAGATGTTGAACTTGAACGTTTCAGTGATATGACCGTGACTTTTTAATTTAATTTTTTAATCTTTATATATTTTCAAAGTATCAATCTCAATAAATTTATTTGTGTTATTAACTAATTAAATATATGTAGGTAGTTGTAATAATTGTTATTTGATTCGAATTTTAATATAATAATTAACTTGAATTTCTTGAATTACTTACCTTTAGGATTACTTAGGTTTAGCTTTAACAATAAGTAAAGAGCCACACGTTTACATGCTGAGTTGACAATAAAATTAATCGGCAGTTCACCCATATGTCACAGCTGACAGTTGCACCGGAAGTAGCCGTAATTTTTATTGTGTAATTTTGGAATATGCAGTATCATTAGAGCATTAGTTAAAGTTTATTTATTTATTCAAAATTTATATATTTTTTACCAAATATGTATTTATGTTAAGGACAAATATTTAATATATATTTATTTTCGTTTGACGTTAAGCTATGTATACATATAATACGTATTCCATTCATTTATTACTTTTTTTATTTATTTGGTTTGCCCTATAAATATGCATGAATTGTACCTATACTGTTTAAGTGTACCATCCCTTGTCCGTGGGTCACTACTCGAGTTGCCAACTGAAAACCAGCGCTAGGTATCGCCTAGCCTATGCTGAGGTGGCGACTTTTTCGGCAGAACATGCAAGGCGTCTCATTGTTTTGTACATTTACATGTTATATGTAATATCTTGTGTGTTGTGCTGAATTAAATGTATTTTCTTTCTTTCTTTCTTTCTAAATAGCCAAATAGTCGAAAGAATATAGATTAATCGCAATTCGAAAGTTAATAGTATCATATTAATCATCAGTATGCCATTATTCAACACATCAGCTTTTCCCAAGTCGGTAGAAGCGATTTCACTCGACTCTTTGATCGTGTGAATGCAACCAAGCAGCATTCATAGACCATTTTATTTCTTCAATTACCGGAGCTGTTTGTGAAAAGATTTTTTTATTTTTATTAAATGTAAGTATTAAATTTTGCCATATTATTTGTGCCATACAATTTTACAGTCATATTGACAATTCGTGACCTGAAGTTAGCTCAAAGGTGTTTACTTTCCTATGCGGGGTTAAATTTTTCGTCTACATTCTTTACATTTTAGTTAATATTTTCACGGGCCGTAAGATTTCTTAGTAAATATTTAATTACAAATAATATTAATTTAAAAGTTTATCTAATTCGCCATTAATAGCAATTCACTTATCATCACAAAGCATTCACTCGGCTTTTAGCTGAGAAATAGGCATGGGGTTTCAACTTTACGACTTCTAGGACCGCCATTGCAGTTAGTTTGGGGTTCCTTAGCGCAAAATGTTAAATCCTTAATATTATATCAAAATACTGTTATGAATACTCCAGAGGAATTAAAAAAAAATGAAACATAAACAAAAAAAAATATTATATGAGTGACTTTTTCAAATTATTTTAGTGGCAAATTAAATGGTTGACCACCATTAGTTTAACTATATAGTTCAGTTATGTAAAAGATTTTATTCAACTTTCATACCACAACTATGCTGTAAGACGGCTTTCAAATTATGTTTAGAGCACCTTTAAGGCTGTAATAGATAATTTTTAAGCGTTTTCTCAACTTCAAAAATTAAGTGGAATGAAAGCCTTGTAATAAGCTATTATATGACATTAAGTGCCGGTATAGTAGTTAAGATGCTATTTTATCGAATAAACAGCGTTTACTCTATAATTATACTGTAATAAATACATGTCGAAAGATAGTGCTATAAATGCTAGTTTTTCGACAAATTAGAAATTCAGTTGCTTTCAAAGAGCTGTCATAGGACATACGGTTGCATGAAGGTGATCAAGAGATATCTTTATATAATTATCGAGTAAATGCAATATGAATTCGTCGAGTACACGTTTACTAGACATGTTTATAGAGCCAAAAAACGTGGAAAGCTAAAATATCTAGCCAGCTGCTTTTAAACGGCTTTTTGAAATAATAGGATCTTTCATACGAGTGTTTTTCGATTCATAGTCGTGAGAGTAATTGCTTATACGATCTCTTTGCTGGTTGCTCACCTCGTGGTATGAGTAGCATACCACAGTTACTGTTATGGAGAGGACAAATCCCACAAACCCCTTTGTTGGCGCGGGAACGCTGCTGCGGCGGACGGGATTCGTAACATCTTTGCATTTCCCGCCGGACAAAATAAACCTAAACTTATAACAATTACAAAAAAAGGAAATCCAAAATGCTTCAACCCCCGTAATAACGTAACGTAAACGTCATAAATTTTAGTAAAACTTTGCTGCTCAGGGCTTCCTATGCATGCACAAGTCGTATTAAATATGCCGCTTTAATTAACTTTTTGTTATTGTAGCTTACTTAACAGTAGGTACTTACTTAACAATAAGACAGTTATGATTTTATCGTAACGTAATTGCTACCTTGATTGTATTATATTCAAAAATATTAAGTATAGGTTTAAAGAATTGATAATATTGACTGGAGAATATAAAACTTAATTTGAAATATATTATACTATTTTTGCTTTCATATTTTAAAGCAAATAATAGTAAATCATGTGTCATCACTGTGAAATCGGCTTCAAAACAACTAGGGAAAGATATAAATGAAATGAAATGAAATAGTTTATTAGTAACGTAGACGAATAATTCGCGCTTGTTATACGTCATTTACAAAGTATAACACATTTAAGTACATTTTTTTTTATACTTAATTAAGAAAAATATTTTTATATGGTCACTAATGTTATACTACTATTATAATCTTATTATAAAGATAAAAAAAAATATATAGATATTTATAAATAAAATAAAATGAAAAATTGTCGCGAGCAAAACGAGTATACACAAAATAATAATAATAATAAGTCGCGTGGTTTGAGAAATTAGATCAACCAGCGCGGGCTGGGATCAGGTCTAAAGCCAAGCCACGAACGCGTAGCGAACCTCGCCTCGCGAGGACCACCGTCCCTATCCTAGCTTCCTACGAGTCTTTCTCTATCTACCTACGGTGTGACATCCGGAGAAGAAAGACTATAAGAAACTGCGGAATTTTTCTTTTAGTCATCTTTAAAAATAGCGTTTTACAATATTTATGATTTACAAATTATTACATTTTTGCATCTAGGACAGTGCCTCCCAAAAGCTAATTTGTTGATAATTTCAGTAATTAAAACAAACAAAAAATAAAATAGCTTTATAGGAAGCACTCTCCTACATTCACATTTACAATGTAACTTTCTTACATACACTAAGTCTGATCGGTCGTATTAGTTAATAACATTTACAATGTTTGTTAATTTATTTTTATGAGCTCAGTGTGACAGTCAGAGGGCGCCAGTCTGCCTCAGTGCAACAGGACACGGAGTCATCCGCCAAACATCTCCATCGTCCATATATTCTTGTATAATTACTAGTTGAAAATTGATTAGTTTCAGCTACAAAAAAATAAACTAGGCGGACCCCATAATGGGCATGTGCGTTCCGCGAGCGTGTGTCACATGCGGGATTGTTTTTGTATCCAATAGCTACATTTTTTTTTTTTACCTTACCCTACCTTACCAATCCAATTGACACATTTGAATAATTTCAATCCAATTTTAATAATTTTATATTTTTCAAATGTGGGGTCAGCGGTCAGCTTAGTCTCACTTTCAGAGCAATAAGTCACTACGTTAATTATATGCATTTTAAAAAGTATCTATATTCGTAGACACAATTGGTATTGGTATTATTCAGCTAAAATATTACGTATTACCATTTACATCTTCTCGTAGATTTCCTACGTTCCTACGCAATAAAAATGTTATTACGTCTAAGCAACCGCTTTGATGGCTGTATTTAAAAAACACAGGTCGCAACTTTAATTAAGATATTTAAATAGGTTTACCTATGTCGTTGTAAAATAGTTACGTAGAATACATATAAAGATAGTAATGTAGGTAACATAACAATTAACAATCTTTTTTTAAAGGAGTAGTTAAGCAGTCGCTTTTTTTCTATCTCTTGAATAGATACATATTACGCGAGATTTGAATAATCAAATATAATTAATTTACAACGAAAACATTTGAATAACAACAAAATAATCTTATCAAATCATAACATTAATTTAAATATTAATACAATCTTAGTACTATCGAATCCACAAACCTTCTTAAATAGGTAGGTAACTATTTCGTGTGGCCTGAGAAAAATATAAAATATGTAAATAAATTAATAATTAAGTCGGACATACTGATATCGTGTTAAATATACTTAGTAATTACGTTTAGGCAAGTGCTTGTTTATTATTCTAATAAATAAGACACTATTTTTAAAACTGTGACCTAGAAGTTGTGGTCATGAAAACGCTACTATGGTCAGCTAACTAACATAAAGCTTACCATGCATGAGCGATTTATTTGGAAGATAACAATAATTCTATTCGTTATGTTTGAGGTATGTGTACTTGCGACCTTGTTGCACTCTGTACCTACTTTAAAAATTTCACTATCACTTTGAGAGATTTTCATTGTTGAAAATAATTTTGCCGAAATTTTATTTTATTTATATTAAAACATGGGAGTGGTTAACAAACCACTCCCTCATACAAATTTGTAATTTTTTTTTTTTTTTTTTTTTTTGTTTAAAAAGACAACTCCCGCACTAGGGAAATAAATCCCTGTGTCGCGGGGGACTTTACAAACATACATTTCACGGACACAAAGAACACCCAGACTCAGAACAACTATTTGTGGTTCACACAAATAATTGTCCCGGGTGGGAATCGAACCCAGAACACCAGGTCTCAGAGGCAACTATCGTAACCACTGAGCCACCGTTGCAGTCAGAATTATTTAATAGAATATTACATAATTCTTGCTATCTCTTTTTTTTTAAGATTTTATTTTTGCTTTGCGTTTTAGATAATTTTGTCTATCCGATGCAAAATGGACATCAAACGTACAAAATCTATCCTATATGCTGCGTCTTCACTACATCTCTGTCCCTATGTATGCTTAAATCTTTAAAACTACGCAACGGATTTTGATGCGGTTTGTTTTTAATAGATAGAGGGATTCAAGAGGAAGGTTTATATGTATAATACATCAGCATTGTACCCGTGCGGAGCCGGGGCGGGTCGCTAGTATAGTATATAATAGTCAATATGTGTGTCAAGTTTTATCCGATTGATATCGGTTCTTACATTAGTTTTTAACAAACATACTGTATCTCAACTTTCGAAATTATACACAATATTCATGCTAGGAACTTACAATATAAGATAAGCGATTATAGTAACACGCCATACTACAAAATGATGTAGCGCGGTGCTATATCCTGATGTCAAAACTGTACTACGCCGTAGCTTCAGACCGACTACGGGCTACGAATTCGTAGCACATTGCAGCGTACTATTTCGAAAGACATCTTCACACTAAAACGTAGGAATTTTTAGTCTGGTTATGGATTACTTACATAGTAAATTAACTTTTATACAAACTACATATTTTTACATTTCTATTAAAAGTCACGAGTGGCGGGCTAAAATAACCGAGTGAGGCGGAGACGGCATAATTTATATGTGTATGTTGGGTAGCATTGTATAAGTGCCTAGCTAAGCAAGCTATTGCGTGTATTTAAGAACAAAGAGCTTTTACCGTTAACCATAGCCACTGCCCTTTATTTGTGTGAGTTACTCCACTTAATTTATTTATAGAAGGTAGTTATTGAACAAAAGAATTGAACGCAAAAAGTTTTTATAATTAATACATGAATGTGTGAATTATACTTGAAGTTTAGGTAAGTAATTGTGTTAAATGAAAGCTTAGTTTATCTACTTTAATAACATAGCAACTATAATGTGTTCGAACGCACTACGTATTTACGGGCACGCACGCCGTAGGTATATTCTAGGTCAAGGACACGGATTCTCTAAGGATCAACTTTCAGATTTGTTATCCGAACTTTTATTAGATTATTCAAACGATAAATTAAATATTTGCTATATTAGAAGGTGACGATTTCATAGTACTGATCTCCTACTTAAAATTATTCATAAAATATTATTAATATAGATTCTTCAAAAGCAATATTCTCATTAATTTCATACCGCAAAACCCTAATTATTTTTAAATGTATGTAGTTATTGTAGTTTAATATTATTGCTCGTAGAGTACTTCCTATATCTGCTACGAATCTGATATGAGAAGTAATTTGTCATAGTAGCATTACGGATCTTACGTAGGTACATTACCACTAAGTAGATTTATATTTATTGTAAAGGTATAAGAATCTTATATAGCCTATAAGAATATATTATTTTACAGAAATACTGTGTACCCATAAAATGTGGATGTCGCGAAACAGAGGCAAACAACAGTTGCAAGTTCCTTTTACTCATTTGTAGGCATAAAATATTAATCCAAAGTCTTGCGCAATACGTTTTATATATTTATATTAGGTATTGAGTTACCGAAAAAACCGTTGAAACCGTTATTATTTTTATATTTAGCACGTAGTAATTTGCTACTTAAGTAAATACGCAGTTATTATGATTCAAACTTAATAGTCCATAAATTAATTAAACGGAAGAAAGGTCTTTTACAAAACCATTTGCGAGTTCAAGAATGTACTACGTTTTCGTTTAATAGGAAAAACGCGATGGGGGTGCGAGGTCAGTTTAGCGGGCTGCCTCCTTCCATAATAGGCACCACGATACGATCTCAGAGCACCGGCCAGTCGAGCGGAGTGGCGGCGAGCGGCTGGTCAGCTCGCGACGCACTCCACAAAACATCGCGGACTAATCTGACATCACTGTTAAAAAAAAAACAAAAGTATACATGGCTTTGACATAAAATTGGCTTGTCTATCCACCATGGGCTGTACCAGCAGCGCTCCTAATATGAACACATCGACAGCAGGTATGCTAATGTGACATTTGGGTGGGTACGTAGATACTTAATAGCACCTTGTGTAATGTTTGTTTTTGAATTATCAAGTTAATTTGATTGACAAATGGTGATAATTATAATGATACAGAAGTATAAAACTGTATAATTTCTTAAAATTACGTAGTAATCACTAAATAAACGTATCTCTAACTGTTGTGTCGTATCATGCAACAGTTTCTCTAGCGTTTGCTTAATCAAGCCGTAGTTATAGATACGAATCAACAATAAATTTATTGATTGTACCCACACCAAAAAAGTTTTAAGCAATGCATGTACGTTTTTAAACGCTTTATACCACTGTAATCTTTATAAATAAAATAAATCACCAAAATGTTTGTAAGCGCATAACTCGAGAACGACTTGACCATCAGTCTAATTTGCCTAATTCTTTTGTTAATGTTTTAGTAATTTTGGGGATAAGAAGGCTAATCACGTAACGATATTAAGTACTATGAATTTGATAAAAAATGCTCAGAATTTATTATGTACAGAAAAAATATTTTAAATAATTATATCATTATATTAAGTTAATGTAAGTAGCTTCAATAAAACAGTAACAATAACATAGGAAAAAAACACGGGAGAGGATAATATTTTTGTATTTAGACGGGAGTAACTGGGCATATATAGCTAATTTTTAATAAAAACTGAACATTTTTATGCTTTTGTGACTAAAGATACAAAATCATTCATTCAATAACAATAATAGTATCACAAGATCAAATTCATCTTTTTAATTTTTATTTAATTAAAAAAAAACATTGTGTTTTTTTCCGTTGTTTAAAACATCTGTATAATCTTCGTCCTACCCCGGTATAACACTCGCTTAAAGCCAGAGGTTCGATCCCCACTCCGGGTAAGAAATCTTTGAGTAAAATCTAAGATTTCTTTCAATTCCCAATCCCTTCCTTGGGACGGTGAACGTTATTCGGACAAAAATTCGTTACCGAAAAGTTTTCATCATCTGATGACAACTTGTCGGCAACGATTTTTTATGGAATTTATAAGTTTGTTTATTTGATCTGCGGCAATCGCAATTTATGGAATTTTTAAAAGTCTTTCTGTTGTTGCGTTGTCGGTACCTACTCCTTTTAGGTCCTCTAGATGAGTGTTTAACAATCATTTTGATTTCGCGACCCCTTAACAAGTTAAAAATTCTGGCGATTCTCTTGTGCGATACATAAATAATTAAATATTTAGAAGACTACGTCAATATTTTAATACACTGCAAGAGTTTTGAAAATAAGCACGATAAAGGTTGACAAAGCTTTTTGCTGGCGACCGCCCGAGTCTGGCTTATCAACCCACAGATTGAAAAACACTACTCTAGAGAGATGAAGAGATGGTTATCTTGGAACATGTCCCATGCGTGCTCTATTGTAGATTCCATGCTATTTCGCGGGCTATTATAGTCGGTTGAATGAATTGGTCCTGGCGAGTAGTTGTCCTTCGACGTCCTGGACGCTACTGGATACCCTGTATTATTGCAACGCTGCTGAAAACGACAAATCAAAAACGCTTATATTGACACTAAAATATCGAGACCGAGATTGTTTTCTTACCACTTGTAGCATTCGTTCAGCTCTTTTGCATTTCATGACATAAAAAAAATGGAATGTTCCTACTATTTTTTTTCATAATATGTTTCGTTAAAATGATAAAAGTCATATAAGTGCCAAATTGAAATGTTCGTAATTTTTGAAAAATCATGCCTGAAAAAACAGTCAAATTTAACAAGAAGATTAATTTTACTTGATTAATTATTCTACGTTATTATTTTTTATATTACACCTTCAGTAGTTATGTCAAAATTATAGTAATCACAGGTGCGTTACATTATCGCTTATGACTGTGGGCGGAAATTGGATTCTCAAATACTCCAGGTCAATTTATTTTATGTACCTACAGTTTAATTTTCTATTCAAATTACAGGCCAAAATAAAGAAAAAAAAGAAAGGGCTTCCCTTATATTGCATACTTTTTCCTTCATGAATGAATAATAAGGAAAATAAGGATGTAGGTAGAGTAATTTGTGGTCATTGGTGAAATTTAGTTTTGTCCAAAAATCTAGTGTTCTTTGATTTTTTGTTTTTAGAAGAATTTTGCGGTTTACTAGTATTCTTGTTAACCCCTCTTGCTAAGCTAAAATGCTTGTGTTACAAGTGGGTTCACGTCGGTAGTGCAATGGGTGGGGTTTGAACCGGCGACCTCAAGATCACAAGTCCGACGCCTTAGCCATTGGGCTACGGCCGCTTCAAATGCCAAAATGTTGCCATAGTTATAGTGGTTGGCTGAAAAGCTGTGATGTCTATGATGTAAACAGTGCGCGTCCCATAAAACAATATTTTTAAGCAACCCACCCAAATACTTACATATAAACAAAAATCAGTTCATAATTCATGTGAAATTAATTTATGTTATAAGTAAATTAATTAAAATATTTTTTCAGAAAAAAGTATCCAGTTTGAAGAAGACATGATGAACGCCTATTCAGGCGACGTAGAGCAAATACTTTACCGGGCCAGTGATAGTAATGAAACAAAAGTGCTTCCCTCGTGTGATAATTTAAAAGAACCTTTACATTTAGATAGAAACAGATCGTCAACTAGTTTAAACATAGATAAAGGTAAGCACGCTATCACTTTCATTATTTTTCTGTTTATGCTCTTTTACTGTGTGTCTCATAAGAAAGCTCAAAGTCGCTCAGCGAGCAATGGAAAGAGCTATGCTTGGCATTCCCCTGCGTGATCGAAAACAGAACACGACACATAGAACTGACGGCCGATGGAGCAGAAAGGTTCTCGATTGAAGACTGAACTGGCAAGCGCAGCGTGGGACGACCACCTGCACGATGGACCGACGACCTCACAAAGGTAGCAGGGAGTCAGTAGATGCGGGCCGCCAAAATCGTTCCCACTGGAAATCGATGGGGAGGCCTATGTTCAACAGTGGACGACAACAGGCTGATGATGATTATAAGATACCAATGGATATATCAAGATAAACCATATTCGAATGATTGAGTGATGTACGTCCATGAGTATACCTACCTAATAAGTATAACTCAGACCATAAAGTCGATCAAGCTTAACTTACTCAAGTACCTACTTATAAAACCTAGTTTAGGGAGAAAATATATTATTAAGAAATGTTAGTTATTAAAAGGTCACACGTATTAACATTCTCAACAACTAAAATAAAAACAAAAATTACCGACATATATATAATTCTACTGTACGTGTTTATATCACTAAACTCCTCCTAAATGGCTGGACTGATTTAAATTATTTTATTGTAAGCGTTTGTGTGGCGCCCTGGATGGTTTAGATTCACAAATCATATATCGTTGCTTAAATACAAGAGAGCCACAAATGGAAAGGAAATGAAACGCAAAAATATAGTATCAATACTGGCACAATTGGTGCGATTTTAACTTTTCATTCGTTATTGATTTGTGGCTGTTTAGTTTTTAAGTAAAGTATATATTAATATATTATTATCATTAGGGATGCCACCTTTTTTTCATGATAAAATAGTATTTATTCAAAACATTACAAAAAATATAGTAGGTACTATTGGGAAATTCAAGAAAAAAAAATTGTACCTACATTTTATTTTTTGGTATTACAAAGTCTTAAATAATATTTGTAAGAGTGTTAATGGCGCTTCTACATTTTGTCCCTTTACGTTTTGGTAAAGGAAACTAAGCCCAATAGGTACCTACTGCTAAAAAGTTGACGTTTAAATGTCGTCGTGCGAAAACTGAATTACCGATGAAAATATAGTATTATTCGTACTATTTTTCTATAACATATCGTCGCTTATCTTTCTAACAGACGTATCTGTATTTTCGTCAAAAATTAGTTATACCAGTTAAAACAATTTTGAAGACGAAACGTTCGGTCTAATAAACGTATCTGTATCTTCAAGCGTTACCGAGAAAACACATTTTGGCAGGACATAAGTAGCTTTTTATACAAATATGATTTCTTAGCAGAAATCATATTTGTATAAAAAGCGTAATTTTTGACGAAAATACAGATACGACTGTTAGAAAGATAAGCGACGATATAGTTATAGACAAATAATAAACTAATAATAATACACACTTTCTCTGCACCACCCTATGGTTAACTGGGAGAGAATGCCTCTGGCATTAAGTCCGCCATGTACTTTCACTGTGCTATAGTTATTAAATAAATAAATAAATAGTACAATGGACTGAAATATAGCACGATACTATATAACAAAGTAGGGGTGGCAACCCTAATTATCATACAGAACAACGTCTGTCGGGCACTCGGGTCCGCTTGTACTAATATACAAAGCTGAAGAGTTTGTTTGCTTGAACGCGCTAATCTCAGGAACTACAGGACCGATTTGAAAAATTATTTCAGTGTTAGATAGCCCATTTTTCGGGGAAGGCGTGGGCTATATTTATTTATGAAGTTTTATTTATTTATTTAAACTTTATGCTACAGGTCTGTACATAAGGCGGACTTAATGCCAAGAGCCATTATCTCCCAGTCAACCTTTGGGTTAAAATGAAAACATAAGCGGTGCAAACAAAGATCAAGTAATAAAAATTAGAGAGAGAAAGAAGCAATTTAAATATTAATACCTACATCAACATATACATAAACTTACATATGAAGTTCCCACGGAAACGGGAGTAACGTGGGTGAAATCGCGCGCTGGAAGCTATGTGATCATAAAATCATTTACATTCAAATCACTCCATAGTATAAAACAAAGTCGCTTTCTCTGTCCCTATATCCCTATGTCTGCTTAATTCTTTAAAACTACGCAACGGATTTTGATGCGGTTTTTTTAATAGATAGAGGGATTCAAGAGGAAGGTTTATATGTTAAATACATCACCCGTGCGGAGCCGGGGCGGGTCGCAAGTAGTAGATAAATACTTATTGGTCTTTAAGTTATAATAATTATCTTGGTCGAAAATCTATACCAAGTCTTTATAATGACCATCCATAAATCACAAGGTTTTACTCTTTAATTAATGCACACAGCTCAATAGTTCTGTTCAGCAAAGGGCAAGCGTTGAACTCTCTAAAGTCCATTAACGATGTTTATCATAAAAGCTTAGATCCAAATTAATTACGTTACAAGAAAGTTATAAAACTAATTAAAATTCAAAAACCTATGATGGGCTGTAACATTTCCAAAACTTACAACCACTAAATTGAACGACTTTATATATATTATGTCTAAAAATATTTTTAAACAAAAAGAAAACTACTTCAAATGTCCGCTAAAAGTAAAAAAAATACTGACACACTTAGAATAAAATTAAGGGTTAAGAGACATCTCGCCCACGCAAAAATTGGCCTGCGGGCCAGATGTCAACTTTTTAAAATGTGCATGGGTAGATTCCCCCGGACCAGTTTATTGGAACGGGCCAGATGTCTCCTATTAAAAGAACTTCTATTAACCCAAAATTAATCTGTTTAACTTTATAATAATAAAAGCACAAAAATAAACAATCATGGAATTATTAATAACCTTTCATCACCATCACACCCTTCGGGTGAGCTGATGATGCATGGTTGCCATTTTACGTCCATTGCTGAATGGGCCTCCTCTTTAAACCTTGGCGAGCCAGGGTTGTTGAGGGTTATTGCTATAAACACTACGCCCGGCAGGCGGATTGGTGATCGCAGTGAAAGTAACCTTGAACTGATAGATGCTGCTGCCCATCCATCAGCTGTATCATTCTTAGTCGCCTCTTACGACACCCATGAGAGTCATGGAGTGGTTTATTAATTCTAAGCCGGTGAATAACATAATGAGACTTAGACTGCCGTGTGGTTTCCGGCTTAGAATAGACCACTCAATGTCCTCCCATGGGTGTCGTAAAAGGCGATTAAGGGACATATGGCTGATGGATGGGCAGCAGCATCTATTAGCTTAAGGTTTACATCTTACTGCGATCACCAATCCGTCTGCCAAGCGTGGTGATTATGGCAATATCCCTCAACGATCCTGGCTTGCCAAGGTCTGTTAAGAGGAGGCCCATGTTTAGCAGTGGACGTGAACGGGCTGTTGATGAATAACATAATATAATTATAATGGGCATGACGACTAAAAAAATCTATTAAGTCCGTCAGTTAGATTACCAAAAAATATTAGACACATATTTATTATTTCGTTCCTCAAACAAAAAATTACGAAGATATAGCGCGTTGAAATTTCGTGTGGCGTCACTTCTAGGTACAATTTTACCGAGTAGTGACGTCACAAGCCCCACTCTCCTGAACTTTATAGTTTGATTTTGCTCTGTATCGTTGTTCATTTTTATTGATTTGATAAATAAAAAATACATTTCCAATATTTTTTAGTAATCTAACTGACGGACTAAATTGATTTTTATTAGTCTTCATGACCATTTTCTTTACTGCATTATTAACAGATGCGAGCCGGTCGGTATGAATCATAACTTCCTCCTCAGATTTATAGGCTGTTCAAAATAGGTTAATACCCTTAAGCCAAACTAAAATACTTTTGTTGATATTCAATCTACTACTTGGCAATTCATGTGTATAATCAAATAAATAAATTTGAGTAGAACCAAGGAAAGGAAATGAGTTATTAAGGCTATATGAGTTATTTCCGTATTTCGGTTAACGACTTACGTTAGATATAATATTTAAGTGAATGATTGCAATACTGCCTAAGCTATATAAACCTAATTATAATTATAATAATGACCAACATTATATTCTTAACTAGCTGCGCCTCGCGGTTTTACCCGCGTCACTCTACTCCAGTGGGTCGGAGCGTGATATTTTGTAGCCTATATGTTAATCCAGCTTAAAAAACTATCCGCGTGCAAACTTTCAGCCAAATCCATACAGTAGTTTTTGCATGAAAGAGTAATAATCATACATACATCCACACATACAAACTTTCGCATTTATAATATTAGTAGGATGTATAATTTTTAGAGTTCCCTACCCAAAGGGGAAAAGCAGGATCATTAATTGATAAGTAGACAAATAGTTAGTTATCTATTAAAATACACCGTCTGTTGAAGGCGATGACTAGTTTGGTCCTATTCGTAATTTAGTTTTCGGAAATAGATAATAGATTGTACGTGAGAGGAATTACTGAATAAGGTTTGGAGGGCAGTTTCCTAACGTTATTAATTAAGTACCATGACTATGTTAAAAATGTCTTCCTTTTTATATTAATTCCTATGTTACGTATTATGTAACAAGCGATGCCCACGACTTTGTCCGCGTGGTGTTTGTTATTCCTTCGGGGTTTTAACTACCCCACAGAAACTCATAAATTTTCTTTGATTAAAAGTATTTAAAATATTGACTAGGGATGTAAGGTACTACCATGCAAAATATCATTTAAATCGATGCAACAGATTCCGAGATGACCCGTACAAGCAGACAGAGAAACAAAAAAAATAAAAAAATCTGGATGTGTTCTATTTTAAGTACTTCTAACGTCCCCCTGACTCGGTTTTTAGCTTTTTTCTATGTACAGACATTCAACCTCTACGGTTTTATGATATGAAAATATATAGGAAGGTAGATAAAATTATTATATTTAAAAATGTTTTTTATGGATATTAACAGAGACTATATGTCTCTGATAGGTACTAACTAAGTACTTTTGCTGAAATCCATCACTTTGAAACTACGTAATATTACAGGGCTGTATAGATGACGTGATTATGTAAAATTATCTTCTTACCTACATCATGGTAACAAACAATGGTTCAACTTCTAAGAAACGCCGCCGTAGGAATGTCCATAGCTTGTATATCAACTTCTGGTATACCGCCGGTAACAGCATAAATATGCAACTAGTTTATACTATAATGGGCTCTAGACGTGCTCACGTGCATGGCTTGCATGGCAAGCTTAATATAACTACAGAATACAGGCAAGGTGCTCTATTCAGTAATTCTACCATGTGTAACGGCACAATTAATTATGGGGTGTTTAAAAGTTAAGTTATATTTGTATTCAAGGTATGTCAAGGTAAAGGACAAACTTTTTTTTTCACACGCAGGTAGCGTGCAACTTGTTATTACCTACCCACTTAAATTATCACAATCAACAGCATTAATTGAGTGGCAAGCTTACATTATTGGGAGTAAGGGTCAATTTTATTACTCTGGCATATGCTGCCTAAGACGGCACTCATAAAGGATAAGACAAAATATAGAAGGGGTAAAATATGTAGGAACTGTAACACTATTTATATCACCTATCAATGCAAAAACACATACAACCTCCGTAGCGGTATTTGGCTCGCTTTAAATCTCGGAATTCGTGGGTTCGATCCCCATGCCAAACAAGAAATCTTTGTGTAAATTCTAAGATTTCATTGCGGGTCTGGATGGTTGGATGGCCCCGGAAAGCAAGTTTGGCCGTTGGTCCCGATTGTTATAACAATCGTATACCAGGGAACGGGCAGCAGCGTTTCCCTGTGTGTTACTACATAATACTGCGGTCACCAACCCGCCAGCCAAGTTCAACTAAGTTCCACTATTAGTTCAACTAAGTCTTTATATTGTATTGTTAATAGAAATTAGAAAAATGATGCTTTAAATGATGAAACTATGACTTTAAGACAAATGTCTTCGCTACTCAGCGTTACAATGCATGCAAAAAATATTTTAAATATGTAAAATGTTAATAAGTTACTGTGGCTTAGGCAAATAATACAATATAACAATAACATAGGAAATGTACATATATGTAAATAAGGTATGTAATAACCCTACAGTAATTAAGCGGTATTCGGCTAGCTTTAAATCTCTAAAGTCGTGGGTTTAATCCCCAAGCCGGATAAGAAAATCTTTGTGTAGATTCTAAGATTTCTTTCCAGGTCTGGTTGGCTGAAGAAATACCCTCCGTTCCTCGGAAAGCACGTTAAGCCGTTGGTCCCGACTCTTATGGCATCATCTATATCAATGTATACCAGGGATTGGGCAGCAGCGTTTCCTTGTGTGTTACAACATAATACTGCGGTCACCCAACCCGCCTGCCAAGCGTGGTGACTATGGCAAAAACCCTCTCTCGGGAGGAGGCCCATGTTGAGCAGTAGACGTTATACGGGCTGATGAATGATGAATTAAGACATTTTATCGAAGTCATAGACATACCGTTACTTGATTTATAGTCTCCAGGTCCAAAGGGGCGCAGGTTGATTAGTAGATTTGTAGTTTTTTAAACATTGAATACATTGAATACCAGTGAAGTAGCAAAAGTCTCGTCACGGTTAACTACAAATAAAATAAAAAAGCTATTAGTAAGTAGGTACTTACTATCGTATAAGAATTTAACTTCGTATTATGTTGTGACGTGACAAATGTGACAGCCAGTTAAAAATATTTCATACATGCTACTGTAACCTTTCTATACTGTGGTAATCTTTTATTAGCATGGTTATGTGCATACGGTCCGGCCTTGACAGCATTGTTAAAAGAACCACGGTATGTGACACCGTGTCAGTGGAACTATAGCCTCGCAAGAGAGGTGGA
This sequence comes from Nycteola revayana, assembly GCA_947037095.2. Lineage (NCBI taxonomy): Eukaryota > Metazoa > Arthropoda > Insecta > Lepidoptera > Nolidae > Nycteola > Nycteola revayana. The sequence goes on from OX344847.2 coordinate 9,968,267, forward strand.
AACCTGTCTCAGGTCGACGATAAGCCCTTTTACTAATTATAGTACCTACCTACATATACCTTTATTAAGTAATAAATTTGCATTTGCGATTTTAGAACGAGGAAGTACTTAAGTCGTTGTCTTGAAGGCCTTGAGCTTCAGTTTATTGTAGACATGTGCGGGGAACACGCGCAAGTTCCGTTATGGTTTAAAAAATAATTACAACAATTTTCAAGTCGTTTTAGGAAATTCCGTAAGTGAAATACCTGCAATCTGTTTTTTTACGAAACTAGCTTCAGCCGCGCGATTTCACTCCCGTTCCCGTGGAAACATATAGGTAACTTCATAATAAAATATAGCGTATAGCCTTCCTCAATAAATGGGCTATCTAACACTGAAATAACTTATCTAATCGATCCAGTAGTTACTGAGATTAGCGCGCAAAGCAAACAAACTTAGCTTTAGGTAGGTATATATTAGTATTGAAGTTTAAATAAGTAACAAAAGATTTAAATATAAACAAAAAGAAAATAATTACATATTTTTACATTTTACTAGGCTGAAGTTCGCTTTGTCTGACTGACGTATCAACGCTGCCTAAACCGTAGTATTATTTCCTGTTTTAAGATATTCTTAAACCTGTTTCAGATAATCTCGAAGACTATAAATTAAGTGAAAGTAATAATATAGGTAATTTCAACAATGATGATCGGACACCTAAAATGAAAAAGCTGGTTGATAGAGTATTTGTAGAAAATTTGTTTAATCCAGAAACGTTTAAAGAACAAGAAGCAAAAGATCCTGAAACAGAAACAGTCGAAGTGAAAAGCGAAGAAATACAAGAGGAACCAGTAGAAAATGAAAATGTTGAACATAAGGAAGAAAAAGTTGACGAAATAATCGAGGAACATATAGAAGAAGAAACGCCGTAAGCACTTCTTTTTTCAATTATCAAAATACATTGTCTCCCTACAGGTTTTGCTTTGGGATGGTCATATTATAATGTAGCCAGGAACTAGGCTTCGTCACCGGGAATAAACGCGAGCAGTAGGTACCTTACCTAGCATTAATAAATGCTTAGAAAACTAAAAACTAAGCAACCTGCATCCCTCGTGGATCTTGGACCTATATGGAAATAATCCTTCTATTCCCAATAATCTATCCTTAATTCCGTCCTATTTTCCTCGCTCGTCTGATCACATCACATCAAACCATTACGTCCAACCGCATGATCGGGCAAGCTTCAATAATATGTGAATGGACGGACGTATCGTTGCGCGAGCGATAAGTAATGGACGGCAAAAAAAAAATTATGCAAAAATCCGGGATATCATTTTACTAGGGCTAATCCTACTTTTCTTGATAAATATTAATTCTGAGTTATTAAAATTACATTAAGGTATATACTTTTATAAACAGGAAGGAAATTCCCGAAGAAGCCCAAAGCCCAACTCACTCTGAAAGCAGTCGCGCCACACGTTGGGAAGCTCTTGCGGACATTGCTGCCGAGCTACCTCCCTCGCTTATGGTGGATCCTATCACTGGACAAATATATACGGTTTCAAAATAAATATTTTTTCATACATTCTCTGGTTGTTGATTTTCGCCTTAACTTATCATACTTATCTGTATATTTAGGAATAAAGAGTCACTTCTGCATTTTTCCAAACTTTACAGGAGGAGCATAGGTACCTATTTTGTTTATCACTACATAGTATAAAACAAAGTCACTTCCCGATCTGTCTGTCCCTATGTAGGTATGCTTAGATCTATAAAACAACGCAACGGATTATGATGCGGTTTTTTTATAGAAATATTTTAAATATGTCAATTTATTAAGTTAATGTCAATGTAGGAACTTCATTTAACAATGCGGGTCAATAGCCCTACAGTAATGAAGACATTTAGTTATAAAATATGATAGTTTTAATCCAAGAAGGATTAAAAATATCATATTATTATGGACTATGTTAGTCTTGTTAGATAAATTTGACAATTTTATGCAATACATTTCCCGAATAGTGACTCAATCGGCAGCAAATTAAACATGATACGACGCGGCGGTCAATTATGACTCACTTCACTCGACATTGCGGATGTAATGGTCACCATACTTGAAAGGAATAAAAAATAATAAGGCAAAATAACAGTAACATATGATCTTATTCTTAAAACTTAAGATACAAAGTTGGTTCCAAACAATATTAAGTATTCTTCATTTTTAATAAAGAGATACCATTGTCCTCTGTAGTTCCTCCAAACACAATCACAAACAAAGTAGAAGGTACAAGGCTTTCCCAAATTGTTTTTATCCATTTATCTATTACTTTCATTTGTTCTGACTCATTTTCAGATGGAACATCAATTTTTAAGTGTGCCATAGCTAAATTAAAATCAGCAACTGAATCTGTTAATTTAGATATTACTTCATCTACCTGGTCTACAGTTTCTAACTTTATCTTTTTAGGCTTTGCCTTTTTTAACTGATTAGACATGCTTTCTTTTGCTTGTGTTAAATAAGTGTGATAGTCCCCTGTTATATCATCACAGCCTAAAATTATTGATGATTTCTTTCTTTCAAGCATATGATTAAATATTGATAAAGCATAATGTGGTTCTGTTGTGATCTTGGCAACATTTTCTTTATACTTCTCTCTGTTTGTGTGGACAGCATCTCCAAACTCCAAAGTTTTGCTCAGTTTCAATTGAACTAATTTCAAAGCTGCACTGGCATCTTCTTCAGAACAATGTCCCGCTGTGCCTGTTTGAATATCTTTATTTAAAAATTCCCTTGCTAAAGTTTTAAGTTTAGGTTTCCGAGTTCTTTCACCAGTGAAATTATACAATAAACTTGTATCTATAATATAGGGATGCATCATTTTTAAGGCATGCATGTCTGTGTTTAGTGATTGGCCTACTAAGATAGCATCAGGTGGTAAAATGTTTTTCAAATCATTTTGGACATCTTCTATTCTTTTGGTTACATTTTCTAATAAGGATTTTGTTATGCCTGAAAACCTGGTTAAGTAGTCAGTAATATTATTGTAAGGTTTCACTAGAGATTCATAGACTACTTCATGTTTTTCATTAACAACAGAAACTCGGGTCAGCTCTGACCCAGCACTGGTCAAACACATTTCACAATCAACACCAAACATTGGTGAAGAGGCTGTAACCGGCTTGTATTCATCTTTAGAAAGGACATAGTCTGAGTAAGCATTACTTAGTTTTCCTCTCAGTGGAACAGGATAATTTTCTTCGATTAACTGCCATGCAGAAAGTATAAGTTGTGTTCTGGGAAATTTATCTTCGGATGTTAAAGTTGTATCTATATCAACATTATCTGTTATAGGGAAGACAGCTTTCATCATTATCATTAGATCTTTCCTTGCCTCAAGTGCCAGGTTCAAACTGCCATATTTCTGAATGATACTTTCCTTTTCTGCTTCAGACAGTGGAACAAGGGCCAGCTCTTGAACTAATGATCCACCATAAACTGAAGGTGTTAAAATTTCAACATTATCATTGAATGTTTGATTGGTAAATTCAAATTCCTCACAACAGTTCACCCAATGTTTAATAGAAACACCTTCTAAAATCAAACAAATAGTTTGCTTAACAGCTTCACATTTGTCTAACACATACCATCGTGGTGGTTGACTCAGGTTCAGGTTCCCTAACAGTGAATGTAATAGCAGATATTGTATATCGGTGAGAGTGAGTGGAACTCTTTCATTAGATGCCAGTGATAAAGATGCATGCTCTCCATTGGCTTTCAATCTGAAATTAGGAATTGGTTTTTTTCGTTTCTTCACTGGTTTGTCATCAATTTCAATTTGTAATTTTTCTGCTGCAACATCTGAAAATTACAAAAAAAAATCATATAGTATCTTTTTCCAAAGACTCTTTGACTTGACTTGTATATTATATATTATGTCAACCATTAGAAAAAAAGAGTAATAACATGAATATGTGTCAAGTTTACATAACCACACACACATTTACCACTAACTTTTTCTAATGTTAAACAATTTTATTAATGTATGGTTTTATAAAAAAAAAAACATTGTTTGACTAACAATGATTTTTTTTATAAAACCATACATTTGGAACAGATAGGTAATTATCGTAAAGTTAACTGTGCCATATAGGGCTCAAAAACTCAGTAAACATTTATTTTTCAGAGTAAAAAAGTAATATATGAACAAATAATTCGTTTCTTAAAGGATTTTCGGCCTATTTTCATTACTTCTAATTAATTTATAATCTAATTATTAACTTTCATTTGTCCTCTTGTAATACATCCCGTAATCTTTTTTATCATTTAGTTTGATCTAAATATTTTAGGTTAAGTAAGAGAATTAAATATTTTAGATGCTGGAAAATAATTAAATTAGTAATTGAACATATGTACATCACTATTTCATAGGAGAAAGCTGGTTATGGCAAATAAATGTATAATTTGTAATAATATTAAGCAGCTTGTTTATAAGTATCAGACACATTCAACAAACCTTTTTCTGGTTCAGTGCAATTCTTACGCTTTCTAGACATTGCTGCCGAATTACGTTTGTTCATTTTCTATTTATCAATAAATATTCATACGAATAGGAATACCAATTTAATCAAATTCATAAACACAATAAACACAACATTGACGATTGAGGTTATTTGTATTTGATTTTATACTTCATATTTATCGAAGAGAATGTAATAGCATAACAATACGCAAATTTAGAGTTGCCAGGTAATTAAAAGGAGGCTTGGAACTATTGTAAAATTCTTTTTTACGCATAAAGTTTTTAAATTTCAACGTCCACAAGCATTATTTTTTCTTTAAATTAAAAACATTTGAAATTGATAAGAGCAAAAAAATTGTAGGGATGCTGGATTTTATTAAAACAAGACAGAAAAATCATTCTTCCTCTAAACTACTAAACTTTAAACCCATACTTCAAGACCATACTAAGATTTTAGTATGTTCCAAGGGCAGAAACAGTTTTAATTTTTCTGCCCTTAACTATACTCGTTTTTCTAGACTAGTAGCAAAGTATGCTTTTTTCTATTTTAATTACTATTGTGGATTATGAACGACATTTAGTGGTGAGCAGTGTTACTATGTAAAGTCTATTTTAGCTCTCTGTACTTCTATTTGACTTTTTCTACTTCATCGGGCATAAAGGTGAACAGAGCTCCAGCCTAAATAAATTGGTTTAAAAACTTCAAACTAAGCAACTTACGCAAGAGGGATACGGATATACGGATACGCATCCCCTGTGGAACTAGGACATCGACTCAGGCTCAGGGTAGTCGCTAGCACAAACTACAAGATATAGTTATCTTGTACTTGTGGCAGCACCATCTAGCACCTAGAATCCCAACTAACCTGGACCTCACATTACAAGTTCGCAAGCCAATGCGGACACATACAGGCATTCCATCTCACCTTGCAAAGATTTTTATTTGTTGTGGAGGAACACCAACGGTTCCTCTACAGCAGAGGTGGCCAACCGGTCGAACGCGATCGACTGGTCGATCCCGGCAACTATTGCAGTCGATCCACATAAACAATAAAAAGTGATATTTATTTTACTCCATGTTTGAATGAATGTTAGTCTACAAACACGTGCCACAGATGCACAAAGTTTGTGATTGTCGTATAATAATCTGAAAAAATACCTAGGTATTTATAATTTTATTGAGGTACCTACACAATACGTGATTCAACATTATGTATACCATGTGGTCGATCGCACACAATAAACAGTCGATCTTAGGTCTCATTAAGTTGGCCACCACTGCTCAACAGCTACAAAACATCACTCTTCTAGAGCAGAATAATAATAACTTATCTATTCGAATATTATAAGTAAATAGAAAAAGTTTATATTTTTGTTTCGAATAAACTCAAAAACTCGTGAACGGGTTCGGTCATTTTACCATTAGAATGCTACATTATACCTGATAACGTAAGATATAAAAATACATTCCATTCCATTGTCTATGGTTGAAAAACGCGGTAAAAATATTTTGTTTAAATCACTGATATAGTACTAACATAGATGGAGGGTTAAAAAGCAACCAAAAACGGTTATTTCACGCTGTTCTTACATATGACCTTCATAGAATACCAGAAAAGGATGCATATATGGCGCCCCTTTCGTAAATTTGTAGGTCGTCACAAGTTTAAGGATGCGATAGTCGATAATTTATATATCGATAGAACTAGAACTCGATTTCAAAGATTAATCGATCCAAGTTTCAATCGATCACTTATTTGAATTCAATGTTAATTTATAATTTTTTAATACCATATTTGACTAATAATCGGTCTATATTAATAATGAAAGATTTCGTTTTATTTCAATTTTTTATCGTTAACCTGCCTTTGTTTCAAAACAACTCTTATGATTTACAGAGATATCTCATCGGTACAATAAAAGGTACATTATATTTAGATGAGGTATATTTAGTTAAAAGATCCCAAAGGGTTCCCTGTTACACAGATATAAATAAGAAAAACTATTTAAACGACATAAATGTTTTTATTCAGTGCTTAGTTATTTAACTTATCAGAATCACAATGTTAAAACTATAGCTTAGATTATTTTTCTATTCATTCTTACTCTAGACGCGATATGAGCAAATGCGATGCTCGCGTACGTCATAATCGAAAATATAAAATCATTTTATCAATCATATTAAAATCAATCATAGAAAATATTATTAAAATGACTACGGTTACCTACAATACTGCTATGTACATATAAAAAAAATCTAACTAAAACTAGCTACTACTATACCTAGTATAATGAAAACTATTCTAAGCGTATGCCGCTAAGGATAACATACCTACTTAATTATTTTGATGGTGTATTTTTTTTATTAAAAGGTCCCCAGATTTATACCCCAGACTACCTACACATAATTATTTTTTAAATAGTATTTGGGCATTTTCGATCCTGAACCAATTGTATGTCACTACGGTTATCTAATATAGGTACATACTTATATATTTACAATTCTAATAATTCTATCAAGTGTACTATTATTTTACCCTTGAATTTAAAATTGGCAAGTGTAATGTCGGCAAAGCATTATGTTTTAATCGCCTCCATTTAACATTCGTATTAGGCATAAATGAATTAGATGTTAAATGCTTTGAACAAATTCGACTGTGTTTACTCAATTTCCAATCTTGTCTAGCAACGCGTCGTATCCATTCATTTTTAAAATTTTCATTCTGGGGAAATCTGCATTAAAACATAAACTCATTATAAATTCTCTATATATTTAGACAACTTTTCCAACTTACTGCCTGTTAAATGCTAAAGTGGCAAAATCTTAACAGAGAAGAATGTCTACTATTATCCTTAGAATAAATCAAAATGGCGGTTACCGTTATTTTATTTTTATTAAATTATTCAACATTTATTCTATTTATCGATACTTTCGATCCAACACTATGGTAAACATAACCTTAAAAACATTTTTGATTTTTCGAATGAGAATATACGTAAATAGTGCTTAAATCCCATCTTAACTATGTTTTACATGTTTAAACTTTAAATTTCCATATTAAAAGTAAAATTTTGGGACTTTATATCATACATTTACCAAATAATAAAGATAAAAACTCACAGATGAAATGTTACACAAACAGGATCATTTTCCTTCTTACCCGAATGTGAAACGCATCCATAATAATACACGACATTTTATTAGTAATGCTCAGCAAAATATACCTAAAATAATTGTTATTTAATATATTTTCGTCGCAATAACGTAAAACTTATTCACTTCTGCCGCGAATACACAAATGTAAACAATGTCCCCAGATTTATACCCCAGACTACCTACACATAATTATTTTTTAAATAGTATTTGGGCATTTTCGATCCTCAACCAATTGTATGGCACTACGGTTATCTAATATAGGTACATACTTATATATTTACAATTCTAATAATTCTATCAAGTGTACTATTATTTTACCCTTGAATTTAAAATTGGCAAGTGTAATGTCGGCAAAGCATTATGTTTTAATCGCCTCCATTTAACATTCGTGTTAGGCATAAATTAATTAGATATAAAATGCTTTGAACAAATTCGACTTTTTACTCAATTTCCAATCTTGTCTAGCAACGGGTCGTATCCATTCATTTTTAAAATTTTCATTCTGGGCAAATCTGCATTAAAACATAAACTCATTATAAATTCTCTATATATTTAGACAACTTTTCCAACTTACTGCCTGTTAAATGCTAAAGTGGCAAAATCTTAACAGAGAAGAATGTCTACTATTATCCTTAGAATAAATCAAAATGGCGGTTACCGTTATTTTATTTTTATTAAATTATTCAACATTTATTCTATTTATCGATTTTCAACATTTATTCTATTTATCGATACTTTCGATCCAACACTATGGTAAACATAACCTTAAAAACATTTTTGATTTTTCGAATGAAAATATACGTAAATAGTGCTTAAATCCCATTTTAACTATGTTTTACATGTTTAAACTTTAAATTTCCATATTAAAAATAAAATTTTGGGACTTTATATCATATATTTACAAAATAATAAAGATAAAAACTCACCGATGAAATGTTACACAAACAGGATCATTTTCCTTCTTACCCGAATGTGAAACGCATCCATTAATAATACACGACATTTTATTAGTAATGCTCAGCAAAATATACCTAAAATAATTGTTATTTAATATATTTTCGTCGCAATATCGTAAAACTTATTCACTTCTGCCGCGAATACACAAATGTAAACAATGTACATAAATAATGCGACTAAAATCAGTTGAAGTCACCTTGTATGATGTTTATATGCCAAGTTACTACTTTTATGCACATCAGTATAATAAGGAGTCACAAATGTCAAAAAAGAGGTCACTTGAAATTTGGCGTGGACAACCTTGCATCAATGTAAGCTATTAAAATAGTCACTGACTCTTTCGCTCTTATGTAAAATATGTATTAATTAGAGCGAGACCAAAAGATGATTTTTGCTGTTGCTTCAACCCAAAATTAGCCTGGTTTCTATGCTTATACTTATTCTGAGGTTTAAATGTTAATAAAATTGTAAAAAGTAGTAAAGTGCACAGTAAATGCGTGTTATAGTGATTTATTTTACTGCTCAGTGATTAAAGTAAACTATATTTATATAAAAATCATAGGGTATCTCCTGGCAACAGGAGACCCTTATAACAAAAATGTACTCCATCCCAACGTACCAAAATAACCCAATGAATTTACCTACAACGGAAAAACAACACAATATGTCCCAATTATCCTCAAGCCATGAACCTGAACAAAAACCTTCAAGTTATGCCAATGTTACATCATCAATGAGTTACCCTAAAAAAGATCAAGCTATTATACTGGATTCTATTGAAGGAATTACACTCAGGGAGTATCTTATTGCCTTGTCATCCGTAACGTCGAAAACATCCATTAGATTTGTTTCACGTATTGCTAATGCCCGCATTTGTATATATCTTGACTCTAAAAAAACGGCTGATATGCTAATTGAAGAAAATTGTGAATTTTAAGAATAATGTTTATTATTCTTAAAAATCACACACTGGAGATAAAACCATTGATTACAAGAAATAAACGAATTGTATTATCCAATGTGTGTCCTGTAATACCTACTTACGTTATAGAAGAAAAGTTTCAGGAATTTAAAATTAAAATAATGTCCCAAATCACCTTCATGAAAATTGGTGCAACTGAACCAGGGTTTTCTCATATATTAAGCTTCAGACGTCAATTATACATAAGCCCCGAAGATGAATTACGTATTCCAGAATCATTCCAAATAAACTTTGAAGGCACCAACTAAACAACTACTGGATATATACATCTACAGATGCTTTGAAATGTTTTACTTGTAATAAAATGGGTCATTTGGCTAAAAATTGCACACAAATCATTGAAAATTCTCAAGTTCAATCTGTGGAAACGGAACAAATAATAAATGATATAAATCAGATTTTTAATAGGAACGACGATAACATATCAGAACCAATATTTACCCCACCGACTTCAATTAACATGCCCCAACCTTACCTCGGTAACTTAAAAGGAAAAAAGCGATATCTTTCACCAACTACCAGTAATTCCTCTAAATTAGAAGCGAATAAACCTGAGACAAATGAAGACAGTGATGTCATGGAAATCGTATCTGATGGAACTAGCAGCACTGTTTCAGTAGAAGAAGAATTAAAAACAAAACCAAAAAAGAAGTTGAAGAAAACAGACTGCATAGGTGAAGAAGATGTTTGGAAAATTATACAGGATAGTATGACAGAATTATCTAATGGAATGACATTCCCAATTAATTTAGATCAATTTATTAGTTTATTAGATAATTCTCGAGGAAAGCAGAACATTAAGGAGTTAGTTTATTCGTATACAGATAACATTAAAGACTTAATAAAAATGTGTAACAAGTTACATTGTAAAATGAACAAAAGTTTAAAAAATAGATGTGCTCGTTTATCGCGAAAGTTACACGAATTGTTAAACCCTGCTGTTACCACAGACATATAATAATCACTACTTATAAATAATACTACTCATATAAAGATAAATATATTACATAACTTAGTTAAATAATGGACATTTTACAATGGAACGTGAATGGGTATTTTAAAAGATTAGAAAACATTAAACTATTAGTTAATCAATTTCATCCAACTTGCATTTGTTTACAGGAAACTAATTTTACTTCTGATTATTGTGCATCTGTTAAAGGATACGAACGTTACTTTAAAAATCGTGACTATGGGGGTCGAGCTAGTGGAGGTGTAGCTATATTAAACTATTACTGCTCTGCGTATCCAGTATAATAATGCGTTCAGAATATTGTTGCGACTGCCGCGCTTCTGCAGCGCCTCTGCAATGTTTACCGAGGCACGCACTGAATGTTTTGATGCTTTGTGGCGAAAAAAATCTGCCTCGCTACTTCACAGGCTGCGCGGCAGTCCTAACACTATCCTGCAATCAATAGCAGCCCGAGCAGATAGCCCGCTAGTGTGGGCGCTAACTAATCGCACCAGATCTGTTTTAGTTATTAAGTACTAACATAGGGTAAGTTATATTGTTACTAACACAGTGGACCCATTGTAGTCTGTAAATAAATAAATAATAATATATTTATAAAATCCCATACCATTCCCGAAGAAATCCCAATAGACACAAATTTAGAGGCCATAGTAATAAAAGTAAAAATTCCTATAGCTCTTACAATCTGCAATATATACCTTCCTAATAGTAATTTACTTAACTTACAGGAATTGAATAATTTAATTGATCAACTTCCACCGCCTTTTATTATTTTCGGAGACTTTAATTGTCACCATTTTTACTGGGGTTCTGAACTTCTGATAAATGTGACACAAGGGGTAGATTAATCGCTGAATGGCTTGATGAACATGAAAACATTTTATTATTGAATAATGGTCAACCTACCCATTACGATAGTAATACCGGTCGAACTAGTAATATAGATTTAACTTTAGCTTCACAAAATATAAGATCTTATTTCGAATGGAATGCTTTAGAAGATTTGTATGACAGTGACCATTATCCTATTTTAATCACATCTCTAATTTCACATGACATACCAAAGAATGTCACATTCCCAATAAAATGGAAATATGATAAAGCTAATTGGTCAATGTTCAGAGATGAGGTTGATCAAAAAATTATTCAATTACCTCCATTAGACTGTATGTCTGATTACCCCATTAATGACATAGTTGGAAATTTTACACAAATTATCATTGATGCAGCCACTAAGTCAATTCCTAAAACATCAGGAATTTTAAGAAAAAATAATTTACCATGGTGGAATGATGAATGTAAAAAAGCTATAAGAGAAACTAAAAAAGCCCTCAAAAGATATGCCAGTAATGATCCTAATTCTATTTATAAAATTGAATATAAAAAAAAGAGAGCATACTATAGGAGACTTTTAAAAGAGAGTAGGAGAAGGTACTGGGAATATTGGGTATCCTCTATTAATAACAAAACTCCTATTGGGGACATGTGGAAAAAAATACATATGCTGAACCAACGTAATATAACACTAAGCCACATTGTACTTGAAAATCAAAATGGAACTTATTCATGCGACCCTGTAGAAACTTCAGATATCCTAGTTAATACTTTTGCTAATAACTCCAGCTCCAGTAATTATGAAGCAAAGTTCAGTGAATACAAAATTTGCCATGAGTCTAAATTAAAATTTAATACATTTGATAACTCTAATCCAATTAATAAGGAAATTTACATGCATGAATTATTATTAGTTCTTACTCAATTAGGTAATTCTAGCCCAGGACCAGATAATGTTTCTAATGTTATAATCAAACACTTACCAATTAGTGCAATAGAATATCTACTCCAGCTATATAACTATATATGGGTAAAACAAGTATTCCCAGACTGCTGGAGAGAAGCTTTGGTAATACCAATATTAAAACCAGGTAAATTACCAAATATATCTTCAAGTTATAGGCCTATATCGCTTACATGTAACCTTTGTAAAATTCTTGAAAAAATCTTATGTAAAAGATTAAGATGGTATTTAGAATCTAATAACTTTATATCTCCGTTCCAATATGGATTCCGACAATACCGATCAACTATGGACCATTTAATGAATATTGAAACCGAAGTTCTTGATAATCTTGCTTATGATAATTTCACTGTAATTGTTGCCTTAGATATCGAAAAAGCTTATGAAATGGTGTGGAAACAAAGAGTATTAAATATATTACATGACTTAGGTATTAATGGAAATACATTAGCCTTTATTAAAAATTTCCTGTCAGACAGATCAATGAAAGTACGAATCAATGAAACGTTGTCTGGTTCTGTTCCTATTGAAAATGGTGTACCTCAAGGGTCAGTCCTGAGTGTTATTTTATTTTTAATAGCTATTGATGATGTTTTATCCTATATTACAAAACCAGTTAACGGTTTTTTATTTGCTGATGATCTGACTATAACTTGCAGTGGTAGATCTCTAAAACCAACCTTAAAACTCGTTCAAAATACTTTAAATAGTCTCCAAGAGTGGTCTGAGAAATCTGGTTTCATATTTTCCAAAACTAAAACTGAATTTATTATATTAACAAAAAAACGTATTAACACCAGTAATACAAAATTAATATTAAACGGAAATAATTTTAAACAAGTAAACCATATAAAATTTTTAGGATTAACTATTGATAAAAAGATGTCTTGGGTTACCCATTTAAATAAACTTAAGGCTGAATGTTATAAAAGATTGAATATAATTAAAGTTTTATCATCTACTACATGGGGATCTGACAGAAAATGCTTGTTAAATATATATCATGCCATTATAAGACAGAAAATAGATTATGGTTCTGTAATTTATGATTCAGCGAAAGATCGTTCTTTAAAGACTTTGGAAAGCATTCAAAACACAGCTTTAAGACTTTGTATAGGAGCATTTAAGACTAGTCCGGTTATGAGTATACTAGCAGAGTCTGGAGATATGCCATTAGAATTCAGAAGGAAAGAATTGGTCATCAGCTATGCTATTAAAATTTTATCGCAACCCCAAAATCCTAGCTTTAATTATTTTACTAAACTGTCAGCAGTAGATTCTGAATATGAACTTAGATCTAACTTATTACAGCCTTTGCGCATCAGAGCAAACACATATTTAAAAGGAATAAACTTTAAAATTCCACATGTTTTTACAAAAATATTGCCCCCTGTTGGTCCATGGGAAAACCATGAATTTCCTATTAATTTTGAAATAGCTGAATATAAAAAAGATAGTACACCACAATATATTTATAAAAACTTATTTAATGAAGTCAATAGTAGATATATAAATTGTAAAATGTTATACACAGATGGGTCTAAACTGAATGGCAAAGCAGGATGTGCAATAATATTTGAAAATAATTGTTACCATTACAGACTTCCAGACTTTTCTTCTATTTTTAGTTGTGAAGCAATAGCTATTCTTAAAGCCTTAGAAATAATAAACAATGAAAGTTCTTCTGTGAAATATATCATTTATTCTGATTCAAAAACATCTTTGACTGCATTGCAAAATGTTAATAATGTAGATCCACTCATAATGGAAATCAGACAAAAAATTATTAAACTTAAACAAAATAATTATCAATTTGAATTTGTTTGGATCCCAAGTCATCAGGGCATTGTTGGTAATGAAAAAGTAGATAAAGAGGCTAGAAATGCAACTGAAGAAACTTTAATATGCAATACTATTAAATCTAATCCGGCTGATTTGCACAAATATATTAAACACAAATTGAAAATTCTTTGGGATAACTATTGGCAAACAGAAAATACATCCAAATTATTTTGCATTAGAAATACAGTTTTTGATCGACCTCCAATGTCCTTTGCTTGCCGAAAAGATCAAGTAGTTATTACGAGACTTCGTATAGGTCACACTAATTTAACACATCTACATTTAATAACGAAAACTCCCAGAAATAAATGCAAGTGTGGTGCAGATTTATCGGTATTTCATATAATTGTAGAATGTTCGGAGTATAATAATGAAAAGCTTTTATGTAATCTACCAAATATTTTTAAAGATTGTTTAAACCAAGATGGATGTTTTAAAACTCTACAGTTTCTAAAAATGATTAATGTATATGGTCTTATGTAATCTGTTGTAAAATTGTATGTTAATGTGGTCGTTAATGACCTTAGATGTTAAATAGCGACCTTAAATAAATAATTAAAAAAAATAAAAAATACATCCGTACGAAGCCGGGGCGGGCTAGTATTATATATTTTTAGAGGTAGTGTTTATGAATCTATGTTTAAAAAAAAAATAGTTTTCTGGCTCTTTTTATGTCTTTTAATCAAAACTGTTTGTATTCTGAGCCTACTAGAGTCACACCAACAACGGCCACCTGCATTGATAATATTATCACAAACTTTGAGATAGCCGATAGAAGTTTGGTTACTGGTGTTCCTTCTGACCACAAGTGCCAAATTGTTAAAGTTAGTAATTGTTAAAGTTAGTTAGTAATTGAATATAGAAAAATCAATTATTAGTTTCAGACCCCTCACAAAGAAAAATCTAGATAAGTTTAGTCATAATTTAAAAACGAGATTGTGTCAACCAACTTTGGATTCAGGCAGTAGGTCTAATGCTATGTATAATACATTAGCTTAATCAATTCATGAGGAATTTGAGAGAGTTTGTAAAATTAAACGTTTAGAAATCAACCCTAATAAATTAAAATTTAATACTTGGGCTACCAAAGGTATAAGACGGAGCCGAGATGTTTTGTATGAATTATATAATATAAGGTCCTACACAACTGATGACAATTTTATAGATACTGTTAGGACATATTCTAAAAATTTTAAACAAGTTTGTATTCAGGCAAAGTCACTGTATATGAGTGAATTAATAAGAAAATCGGATAACAAAATAAAGTCAACGTGGAAAATATATAAATACTGAGACTGGTAAAAACAAAATTAAAGATAAAACTATAAACTTAAATATCAGTGATAAGTTAGTCTCAGATAAAAATATTATTGCTATTTTTTTTACTAATATACCAATGGATACCACTAAATACCTATCATCTTCCCCTCAGGAAGCTGAAAGACTATTAAAAGCGAACATTAAATCAGACGAATAATAAATGATGTCGATATTGTAAAGGCATTCCGAACAATTAAAATGAAAGGCACAGAAGACTTGTGGGGACTTTCTGTTAAAGCTATTGACACAGTAATACAAAATATCGCTCCTATTCTAGCAGCTATCTTTAATACATCCATAACTAACTTAGTAAAATAGTGCCGATATTTAAATCAGGTTGCTCAAATAACGCGACTAACTATAGACCTATCTCGATATTACCAACTCTTAAAATATTATGGAATTACTGAAAAATCGCTTGATCTTGTTATATCCTATTTATCTGATAGGAAACAAATAGTATATGTAGACGGCGTTGCTTCAAGAGCATTTAATAAAAATGGGCGTGCCCCAAGGATCTATTCTGGGTCCTTTTCTGTTCTTAGTTTACATCAATGATATACCATACATCATAAATAAACTGTCAGATATAGTTCTTTTTGCAGACGATACCTCATTAATATTCAAAGTCAATAGAAGAGACTAACCTTATTGAACACAATAAAACACTTAGTATACTTTCACATTGGTTTTCTTCAAATAATCTTTTATTAAACGCGGGTAAAACTAAATGCGTCAGATTTGCGCTACCAAATGTAACTACCGCTAAACCAATTGCTTTCACTTAATGGAGAAACGTTGGACCTAGTTCAATCGACAGTATTTCTAGGAATAACATTAGATTCAAAACTGCAATGGGGTCCTCATATTGAAAAATTAACTGGTAGACTCAGTTCCGCATCTTATGCTGTCTGGAAAATTAGGCAATTGTCAGATGAAGCAACTGCTAGACTAGTGTATTTCGCGTACTTTCATAGCATTATGTCCTATGGAATACTGCTTTGGGGTTCAGCCGCTGATGTCAATAGTATGTTTATATAACAGAAAAGAGCAGTTAGGGCTATTTACGGTTTAGGTAGTCGCGACTCCTTACGTACCCTGTTTAAAGAGATAAATATACTTACCGCTCCTTCTGAGTACATATATCAAAATATCATTTTTGTTAGAAAAAATATAGATCATTATAGTAAAATAAGTGATATTCATAATGTTAACACAAGAAATAATCATAAAATTGCCATACCCGGTTTTAGAGTAAGTAGAACCAATAAATCATTAATGGGAAATGGTATTAGGTTTTATAACAAACTCCCTAGTCGTGTTACTGATTTGCCTGATACAACTTTTAAAGCATATATTAAACGTGTCCTTGTATCTAAAGGTTACTATAGCGTTAAGGACTATATTGAGGATAAAGATGTTTGGTCTCATGAACCATCCTGCGTAACACTTCCTAGAGACCCTGTATCTAAGTAAAATAGTAAGCATAATGGTGTAATGTTCTGTGAACTATCTGTAATCGGCCTAATGAGTTACATTAATAGACCGCTAGTTCTGTCTCAAATTAGCTTCTTTTATTAGTATAAAAACGTTAATAGATAATCAAATATTATAAAGACAATGTTCGGGAAAATAATGTGTATGCCAAATAAATAATAAAAGTAACTGGACCAAAACCAACGCTCTGCCCATTTGAGTATGTTTCGCCGGACCGTCTCATGTGGGTCGTGTTAAAACCGGCAGTAAAATAACCCACTGAGTTTGTTTCGCCGGATCTTCTCAGTTTGGGCGTATTGGATCCAGTGGTAGCATTAAAGCGCGTCCATCGTTATATACTCATGGTCCGCCCAAATAATGACAATTGTTCTTAATATAATCTTCTATATATATAAAAGAAAGTCGTGTTTGTTACAACACTTATAACTCGAGAACGGCTGGACCGATTGCCATGGTTTTTGATTTGTTGGATTTGTTTCCGTCCCGAATAGCAGAATACATTTTAAAAACAAAAGAAAGTCGTGTTAGTTACACTATTTATAACTCAAGAACGGCTGAACCGATTTGGCTGAAAATTGGTAGGGAGGTTGCTAAGAACTGGGAGAAGGACATAGGATACTTTTGGGTAGGGGTAGGGTAGGGTAGGGTAGGGTAGGGTAGGGTAGGGGTAGGGTAGGGGTAGGGTAGGGTAGGGGTATGGTAGGGGTAGGGTAGGGTAGGGGTAGGGTAGGGTAGGTGTAGGGTAGGGGTAGGGGTAGGGGTAGGGTAGGGGTAGGTGTAGGGTAGGGGTAGGGGTAGGGTAGGGGTAGGGGTAGGGTAGGAGTAGGGTAGGGTTAGGGTAGGGGTAGGGTAGGGCAGGGGTAGGGTAGGGCAGGGGTAGGGTATAAAAGTCCACCCGTGCGAAGCCGGGGCGGGCCGCTAGTTTAATATAGACAGAACAAGTTATTGGACAGAATATAGTAAAATAATAAAGTTAAGACTAAAATTATTAAAAACAATAACTAAAATACCTGCTTAATATGCTCATTTATAAATGTTAAAATTATACATAGATTAATAATAAATTATTATTTTGACTATTTGGAAGTGCCTGTAATAGGTTTACGTAAATAAAAATGATTTTTATTTTATTTTATTTATTAATAAGTATATACCTGCTATTCTACACGCTACGGTTATATTCGAATTGGATTATTGCTCTGCTCCAATAGTTCGTATTATGTTTTATAATTCGTCTCTTTTTTTTTATTGAGTATTTACCATACAAATCTTTTCCCTTATTATAAGGGGACGTAGGATATCTAGCTAGGTTACATAAATGAAACAAACATCATGTACTTTACTGAATTTGTATATCTATTTGGTTATTATTTAATCATCTAAAATATTACAAATGGATTTTTGGATAAAATAAATTATAAAACAGTATAAGGAATTCATTTATGAGGAATCACTTAATTTTTAGTTAGGTATGTAGACGGATCTAGGAATATAATTTTGAATATTTTATAGTGAATATATGCTAAGAATATGGTTAGTACAATAATTTATCCAAAATGGAACTAAGTAAGTAAGGTAAGTTGTCAACATTAAGTATTTAAATATCGGTGCCATTTATATTATTATTTAATTTCAAAAACAGGACAGTTATAGATATAAAAAGAAATAAACCCGAAGCCCTATGTTGTAGACATAAAAGTTCTTATTACAGTATTGTCTTGTTCTTTTTACAAACAATTATATGAAATTTGATAACAACAGCTAGTCGCTAAATTTTATTGCGGCACATAGTTCTAGAATAAAATATTAATACGCTATAGTGTCGTACGGTATTTGTTGTTAACATTTAAACTAGGTAGTGTAACTAATACAAAGCTGTAACTTATTTAGCTTAAAGGTATTAATAGTTCTATTTATTATGGAATTATTTGCTTATGGGACCAACACTATTCATACATTACACTACAGCCTAAACAAAACCTATAACAGGCGTTTTATATCATTCGATATTTAAAAATAGTAATTTCATAAAGATTTCTTTAAACACACACTATCATGATTGCTTCAAAAAGTACTAGCATAATAAATATTATTTTTCCTTGAGTACCTCGCTTTATTAAGTCTAACTTTCTAACTTATTTTAGGCAACAAATTACTTAAGATTATATAAACAGGATAACGATGCTATTAAACGTACGATAATTAAAACAGTTAATAAAAAGTAGGAAATCAATGTTCTTTTAAGAAAATACCATATATGTTTTTACCGTCAGCCAAGTAGTCTTCGGCGGCTATTTTTAAATACATCTTTGGGTCGCTGTTAGTTAATATTCTGTAAGTTCTATTCTGTAACTTGATGCATGAAGTATATCGAACGGCTACTTGATGAAATGTCATTATTATTAAACTAGAATTGAATAAAATGTTGGAATCAGGTTATAAGGGACCTAGAGATTTCAAAATAGATAGTTTATTAAATATTTTATCAAGGAGAATGGAGGGCAATGTAATATGTGAACAGGCGAGATATCCTCTAATAGTAAAGTACAATAATTAACAAGTTTTTAAACAAAATATTTTTCAATATGTACTTTATTTGGAATCTAAACATTTCATTTAAGTGCAGGCAATGATTTTTCTATAAAGACCCTCATGTCCTTGAGTTCCGCTTCGGACGAACTATGTGAAAGCCCTTGGTAGGATAAAAACTCCACATTCTTCATGAAAGTTTTCAAGAACGAAGCAGTCATTTGACCCCATTTGAATGGTACAACAGGATCACAGTCGCCATGAGCTTGGAATATCTGAAACAGATAAAAACGTAGATTTACTTTTTGAAATGAAAAAGATGAAAAAAAAACCATTAAATATTAATAATTTTATAGAAAAATAATTTATTGAAATATCTATACTAATATTATAAAGAGGAAAAGTTTGTATTTTTGTAAGTTTGTTTCGAATAAACTCAAAAACTACTATTCTGAAATTGAAAATTCTTTCACAATTAGCCTTATTCCTGGGAAGATTTAAAAAAGATCCGCTAGGGGCAGCACTGGTACATATGTTTTGAATTCTCTATTGACAACAACGTCCCCACCGTTGCTGCCCCTAGCGGATCTTTTTTAAATCTTCCTAAGAAAAAGGCTAATTAGAATG
Source organism: Nycteola revayana (assembly GCA_947037095.2). Lineage (NCBI taxonomy): Eukaryota > Metazoa > Arthropoda > Insecta > Lepidoptera > Nolidae > Nycteola > Nycteola revayana. The sequence continues at coordinate 9,988,448 of OX344847.2, forward strand.
CTACATTATCCCTGAGTAACATAGGCTATAAAATATATATAAAATGTACAAGTGCAAAGCCGGGGCGGGCCGCTAGTATATAATACAATTTAAAAATATTGGCCGCTGTTTGCCTCGCCACCACGTATTCACCATTGGCGAGAGGCGAGTTGCGATTGATTGAATTTATAGATCTATATTCTTCATTAGGTATTTCAATTTCAACAACAAATATTCATCCATAGTTTATATCAAGTTAGCAGCCTAAGTTGAATTGAGAATCATCATAATCTATACTTATATTATAAGGAGGAAAGATTTGTTTTTTTTTGACTAATCACACCCACACCACTGCAACTCCTGTAAGCCCGGCAACAGTGGCACACACTGGAAACGGCAATGAGCACCGAGTCTCACCAAGTCCCGGGAAAAAGTTAAACTGCCTTGGGACCCGCAACGAATTTAATCAGAAAGACAATAGGAGGAGTAAGAAAGACTTAAGTTTTCACTTCCCTCCATTACAAAGCGGACACGGTACTAAAAAAGGAAATATAAAATAAGACATAAGTAGTCTTCAGGGGTAATTTACAACTAGAGAAGCCAGTTGTAAAGCACCACACCTACACGTGAGCCGTTATTTTTGATTCCAGTAGTAGATATGGCAAAAGCGTCTAAAAGCACGGAAATTCTGTTTGGATGCCACAAGATCCATGCAGTAAACAACCAATACGGAAAGATTTGAATGTTTGTTTGTATTGAATAGGCTCCGAAATTACTCGACCGAATTGAAAAATTCTCTTTCTTCAGCGTTGGAAAGCTACACTATCCCCGGATGACATAGGCTATATTTAATTATGAAGTTTCCACGGGAACGGGAGTTACGCGGGTAAAGCCGCGCGCGGGAACTATTTTATATGAGTAACTAGCTTCCCGTGTGCGGTTTCTCACGCGTAAGTCCCGTTCCGCTAAGAACTAAAATATAGCCTACAGCCTTCCTCGATAAATGAGCTATTTAACACCGAATCGGACCAGTAGTTCCTGAGATTAGAGCAATTAAGCAAACACACTCTTCTGCTTTATATAGTAATACTAGCGACCCGCCCCGGCTCCGCACGGGTACAATGCTGATGTATTATACATATAAACCTTCCTCTTAAATCCCTCTATCTATTAAAAAAAACGCATCAAAATCCGTTGCGTAGTTTTAAAGATTTAAGCATACATAGGTACAAAGGGATATAGGGACAGAGAAAGCGACTTTGTTTGATTCTATGTAGTGATTAGCGGACCCGACAAACGTTGTCCTGCATGATAATATATCAATATATACGATTTGTGAATATAAACCATCCAGGGTGCCAACCAAACGCATACCTACAAAAAAAATCATGCAAATCGGTCGGGCCGTTTAGGAGGAGTTCAGTCACATACACACGTAAAGTAGAATTATATTTATAAAGATAAATTGCAAAACGTGACAGGGACATAGGTCAAGGGTCATCAAGGGAATCGAACTCACGAAAGACTGAATCCTCACATTTGTCCCTGTACATCCTAAACCGAAAAAAAGTTACAATACAATTAAAGTGCACTTTTTTCTTAACAACTCATTTTCAAACTCAAATGGAAATATAGAAAGGTTTCCATTCATAATATAGTATTGTTAATTAACCTTTCTTCCTGCGATGTGTTTTCATAAATAAAATTCATTCAATAATGTTTAACAATTTAGAATACAATACTGAATGAATACTTAAACATGTGAGATGGATTAAGGCCATTTTAAATTAAAATCGTTTCACAAGTAGGTAGGTACGTATCATATCTAAAATTCTTAAAATGGCTTCATGGCTGAAGGTGTCAAGGTATCGATGGTATGGGTGTTATTCAAATGGTTGATCGATCAATATCGATTGATGTCATAAATCGATGATTGATTGGTTATTCAATGGTTTTTAGAATGTAGGTATAGGTAGGTCTCGCTTTAAGTGTCTGTCGATCCCAACACCAGACAAGAAATCTTGGTGAAATATCATGCAGTGTGTTTTACAACATAATACTTAGGTCACCAACCCACCTGCCAAGCGTAGTGACTATGGCAAAAACCATGTTTAGCTATTGACGTTATATGGGCTTATGATGATGATGATGATCCTTAGAACAAAGCAACTACAGAAATCAACCAGCTTCGATCAAGATCGGTCAATAGCATTGGTGTGCGATGGATCGATTGGCGTGTGCGTGTGGTAACACGCTGCATAATACGTCGTACAGCGTCCGATTTTATTTTACCTACATTCCCGTGTTTCTAGACGCTTCTGTCAAAACGCTTCTACTGGAGTCAAAAATTACACTCGCACACAAATAATCACGTGGAGGCGCCATAATTTTCTATCCATCCATTTACAACTAGCTTTTCTAGTTATAAAGACTACTCACGTCTTATTTTAGTGCCCTACTTGCAATCTCTCACTTTCTAGTGTAGGGAAGTGGAAACATAAGACCTTCTTACTAATCCTTATCTCTTTCTGATTAAATTCGGGTCTCGAGTACTAAGATAATACAGAACCAAACCTGTCGGAGTAGAAATGTATAAAAACCAGAGGTGGCCGAATTATTACTAAGTAAAATCATATTAAACAACAAACCGGCAATTCCAGAGACGATTTTACATCGCCAGGGAAGTGAGCATGTCTTGGCAGCCAGCAAGAGAGAGACATGATTCCAGCCAATGGTTCTGCATATGTCAAACCAGCATGAAGTGCTAAGGCACCTCCTTGAGAAAATCCACCCAGTAATATCCGGTTAGAAGGTATGCCAGCCTGCAAAGAAATAACATATTATTTAGATAACATTCTTAACATCAACAAAATTCCTACACAAAAAGTTTTCCGCAAAGGCGAGCAGAGCTCCAGCCTTAATAAATGATTTAAGAACTAAAAACCAAGCAACCTGTGCAAGAGGGCGCCCCCTGTGGGGCTTGGATCTTGGCTCAGGACAGTCGCTGGCGATAAGATTATGACTTTTAGATTTTTTATACTTTTAGTTTTGTGCAACTGTTGCTCTACTTTACAGGTCGCTGTCCTCTAGGACGTCGAGTCTACAAGGTCTACGAGGGCATCGGAGGGTTCTTTTCTAATTTTTGTAGCGGTATTTGCCCAGATTTACCAACAAAAACATCTGGCATTTCCTGCAGATCAAAATAACACTCAACCTTGACCAAACTTCCTAATTACCAACATAATAAAACAAGAAACAAATTGGACTACTCGTTCTCAATTTATGAGCGTATATAGGAACATACCTATTGACAATCTAGATGAGTAGGTATAGATATATATATACATATTCATGTTCGGAATTGACCTTTACATTAATCTAATACTCCATGCTTATTGATAATAATGTTTAAACAGAAAGCGGCAGTAAGTAAGTTGGTATCATAACAATTGATAAGGTTTGTGAAATGTCGTTAACGTAGAAGTCATTTTAATATGAGATTTTAGCCTTTATTCCCGTTGTCCCCGTACGCCGTGTGCCTGTCCTACGGGGACAACGGTACTTCAATTAAATATTTAAAAATACTTCCCGGTGTCCCCGTACACTGTCCCCGTCTACTGGTTCAATTCCGTACACGCCAGATAATTATATCATAGATTTGATGAGTAGTAGAATATGTAAGTCAAAAGTGACACATTTTTTCTTTTCATTTATAAAAAACTATTAAAAATTGGTTAGTTATCAATATTGTTATTATTTTATCAATTATCGGTGCAATTTTTTTCCAATAAAATACTTAAAATATTTCTGAGACACTGAAAAAAAAAACGGTCACAAGAAATTTGTATTGAAATGTCGTTGTTTAAACCATAAAACTAATTAAAAACATTCCCTAAATAAATAAAACAAAAAATACAATGACAATGACCCTTGAGCCTTCCTCGTGTGTCACGGGCGGATGTCGGCGGGAGTGACGTGGTCGGGAGCGAGATACGAGGACGCCTAATGAGGGGTCAGCGTTACTATTTAGTTTGTACCTTGCCGTGATCCACTTGTTTTGTGAAGTTTTTAAGTTCTAGAAATAGTTATTTTAGAAGAACCTTATATAATTTAAACGGTTTTTGTACGAGAACCTAGCCGATAATAATTATTAAAAAAATAAGATTATTTAAAAGCAAAAAACCATCGAATTTCCCTCCACAATTTTAGGGCGCTTAAATTAAAATATCGTGTCTCATTGAAAATGGATTTGCGTCGCTAAAATTTTAGTGCGATGATTTCAAATGTGGCTTTAAACCGGACGAGTTGTTTGTTCGTCTACAAATAGCTTTTATGAATGAAAGACCTTCTAAAGCAACCATTTACCGTTGGTACTTGGTACAACCAATTCAAGCGCGATCGTCTAACTCTGGGGGATGACGAAAGAAGCGGTCCTTCGACGGCTGTTACCGAAGAAAACCTTCTGGTAGTGAACAGTTTAATTGAAGAATGCGAATTACATACAAAAAGATTCAGCATACTCGTCAGATTGGTTCGGGAAGCGTTTATAAAATGCTACACGAACACCTTCGTGTGAGAAGGATAGTTTCGCGCTGGAACCCAGCGCACAACCTCACTGAAGCTCAGAATCAGGCCCGTGTGTCCCAGGTGTGGAATGGTGCCGTGACATTATCAATAAATTTGAAGCAGGCTCATCTCGACGTGTTACGACATTATGGCAGGTCATGAATCCTGGATTGATCAATACGATCCAGAAACAAAGCGTCAGTCAACAGTTAGGCTGTTTCAAAATCAATGCCTACGAAAGTGAAGCTCAGGGAAAATTTTGATCGCTAGTTTCTTTACTTTGACGGGGTATCTAACATCAATAGCATTACGAATCCAAAGCAGCATTAATGGCAAATAGCTAATAACTTAATTTAATTAGGTGACAACAAGCGACCGATCACCGGGCTTCGCGGGCTACTGCTGCATCATGATAACGCGCCCGCGCAGTCTGCGCTGAAAACGAGGGACTTCCTGGATACCACAAGGACTGTAGAGGACTGTTAGTTTATGATTTTTTCAAAACTTTCTGAATGTCCCACATACTATGATATTCTGTATGTACCAGTACAACCATTTTTTTTTATTTATAATTTTCATAGTGTGTACTTACTTGAATAGTGTAATTATATTCGGTTGATTTGAAATTGAAATTTGCGTCATTATCTAATTAAAGTAAGTTTTTGTTTTTTATTTCTTGAAGTATTATAATACATTAACAATTCAAATTAATATATTAGCATAATCTATATGAGCCCTGTTAAATTGGGGTCATTTATCTGTTGCATATAAATGCTTTATTGTTTTATGTTCTATATGAGCTGTTTATCTAATAAATATTATATATTTTATTAGTACGAAAAACAATGTAGGGAACTAATGTTCTTACATATTTTATGATCAATGGTTGTATGTAAAAAATAACACCTACATAATGTTGTTGTAAGTGTCAGAAGCCATGGACAATAATAGATATCAGACAAATGCAAAAATAGATAGACTGGAGCTTATTTATTACCTACGGAAAGATGGGGACTTTGATAAAAATGTTTTGAGTGTCTTGATTGTTGAGTTAGTAGTTTATTGTAAAACCTAATAGTTTCCCATAAACATATTAGTTTTGCTATCCTTAAACCCTGAATTACCAGTTTATTATATTTCTTGGGTTTATTTACAAGTCAATTTTCTACTCAACATGTCAATATTTTTTATTATAAAAATAATACTCTGGAATATTACAATATTATTTTTTTTGAATATGTTAACCAGTGAATTTTAAACTGCTTATTTTGCATACGTCAAAAAAAGCTGAGCTCAATCTACTTGGTTTTTTTTTAATATGTGGATCCTTTTGCAGTTTTACTCCTGATATGACTCCTACAAATAACAGGACTAAATCTAAACATTACCTGGAGTCCCTATTTCTTGACTTGATTTTGCGGAGTGAATCATGATAAACTATGGTACAAGTACAGATACTTGTATCATAGTTTATTCTGTGCCTTTGGGTAATAAGTGTGTATGCCTACTAAGACTTAAAACAAAATAACTTGACCATCCTGCACATTTGTTGATTTGAGTATGTTTCACCCGGATTGTTTCATGTGTGCCATATTCAAATTAGTGGTCAAAAATTCACAATCAGTATCAATTAATTATATAATCATTATTCATTTGTAATTAATTTATGAATTAATAAATTATCTACTTATACAAAATTATTTAACATCTCAAAAATTTTGAAAAACATCCTATTCATCTGGAATAATTTAAATACCATGGGTGTCATATCAGCCAGTAGGTAAAAGCCTAACTAACTATCAATAATTTGTATGGAAAAGATATAATTTAAAAAAGTTATATATTCAGAAGTAATACATATTTCATGGCATTTTAACACCAGGTAGGGGTAAATGGGTTATGCAGCAGTTTACATACTTCTGAGCAAACATTTAAAGATTTCATTTGGTTTGTAAACTTACTTTGATTTCGTCAGAGATAAGTCGGTGAACTAGATCAGTTGCCCTGACAATTCCATCTTCATCTTCAGGAGCAGTTGCATCCAGGCTTCTTAAATCGAACCATGATGGCATACGAAATCCCGCATTGAGGGTGACGGGCATAGTAGATGCTGTGGGGCAGATCACCTTTACGTGAGGCCCACGAATAGCAGCGATAGTGCTCGCCCAGCCATGTCTGAAAATTAAAATAAGTTAAATCTTACACTTATAATGTTTTTGTATGACTACTCATTACCGCTTCAAATCTTATACCAACCCTGTATCGCCGAGGCCGTGAAGAAATATCAGCTGAAAAATACAAATAAAAGTTAGGAGTATGTTAAATACGTTTATTAATCATATTAGAAATCAAATAAACATCTTACAGAAGCCGTTTGTTTGGCGGTAGCCGCAATAATAACAGGATTAGGTTCCATTATCTAAATAATTACGTGAAAATCAATACTGTATATCCGCAAAACAGTACTAAAATGACATGAGAACTAAACTGATTGAGGTTGACAGGTTGACAAGGTCGACTATTCACACCGAGAGACCACAGATTAAAAATCAACACTCCGATGAAAATTACTGTAATTTTTTATCTATTACCACGAAAATTACATCTACAAAATTAAATTGAATGACATGTATTATTTTGTAAAAATAAACCTGGCAATTAAACTTTTGACTTGCAATAAATTTTAATATCTCTTCTTCTTCCATCTTCTTTAACTTCCTGCTCTGCTGCCATCTTTTAGGATCGTTGCAATATGTCATTCTCTTCCATTTTCCTTCCTCCATTCAGCAAATTTATTTAATTTTGCCTAATTTTGATTTAATGTTAGTTTAATATTGGTTTGACTCTAATTTTGTAAACTATGGTAAAATAATTTAAATACACAATTCATAAGTTAAAATTCGTAAAATGAAGTAGACAGGTAAAGAAATTTTAAATAGGCTATAAAAATTATAAATGTATAAAAAAACCAAACAAACATCTTCAAACTTTGTATTTTACCTAATTTTATTTTAGAAAAAGAATTAGAGTTCCTGGACGTAAAAGTTACAATTATCAATAATTAAAATACTCGAAATCAATCTAATAGTTTCGGAGCCTATTCAAATAAACAAGCAAAACTTTCCTTTATAAAATTCACCCAGAACGTACAGCTTGGCAAAAAAGAGTAGAAAATAATGGGGGCGCCACTGTGTTGTTTGTGTGGCAACCCGTTGCAACCGAATAGCATATAAACCTAATCTTGATACTTACCTGGTTTTTTTAGACATATATTTATTCCTATTTTATTTATTTATTATTTTTTCAAATCAATAAGTAATTCTACTTATTGATTTTAATTTTGTTTATTATGAAATGACATTATTTTGGGAATGTTGGCAACAGACAAAAAATTAGTTCCGTTTCTAGACTTTTTTGCCAAGCTGTAGTGGCCTTGCACCATAGACAAGATTATAGTCAATTGGTCTCGGGTTGCGGCACGTTTAAAAACAGTGGTATAAACAGATTCACAGAATGTTGACATTGACATTCAATATTTTTGTAGAATTTAAAAGCTCTGATTTCTAAGACTTTTTGAACTATTATTACCATACTGTACCAATTTTTGAAATTCTTATATATATAATTAATATTTTCAACCACGCACCACGTTTTTTTCTTACAATCCAAAATAATGATGATTTTTTGTCAAATTTACAAAAACATAAAACAATGTAGGTACTGAGGATTATCCGTTATACAAACAAGACACAAATAAAAATGCCTGACATTAAAATATATTTCATTTTGACTTACAATGTATTCCTATATATGATTTTCTACGCTTTCGAAAGGCATACGGAGTTTATTTATAGTATCTTTAAACTATCGAGACAGAAACCATATTTTATTTGCGAAGCAAACTTGTTAGGGCAATATTAAGTTATTAAGTTTTAGTTTAGCGTAGTGTAATGTAAGACACGATAACTTATAAAAAGACATATCTAGAAGTCAAAATTCTATGGTTCGCAGTCTACAATCAGCGTGATTATTGTTGCGGAAATTCGCGTAAACTTATCGGACCTCTCTTTTACACTCGCTGCGTAACACGAATCACTAGCGCTCGTAGATAGATTAGATAGGCATTCTTGACTTTTATTTTCATTCATTGCTTGTTATTTCTTGAATAGTCAGAGGACTTCTTTTTATATTTTGTTGATTTGTTACAATGGATTCTACTTTACGTGAGCAGGTCATGATTAATCAATTTGTGTTAGCGGCAGGATGTGCTCAAGAACAAGCTAGACAGTTATTACAAGCTGCTCACTGGCAATTTGAGGTAATATTTGAGATTTATGTAAACAAACAGTATGTAATCATGAAATGGCTGCTACATATTTTGATTTACTAGCCTTCCACCAATTGTCACTGTGTTATCTATAATTAGGTATTTGACTAATAAATTCGATTGCGTATGTATTGTTTGTTATATAGTGGTTCAAAATAATACCATTTATTTTATCTTCGAGTCGTGTGTATGAAACTCCGGAGATAAATAAACTTTGATTTGTAAACACACTTGATATTTATGAAATAACACGCAATAAGCGACTGGAACAAATAGTTTAACCTTGATGTGACTATAACTATTGTTTTAAATGCCATGTCTTTACATAACACATACTTGGCATAATTTATTCAATGCAATAATAAACATTTCATAGGAAAACATTAATTGTTATCTAACAACAGATAATTGTTCATTGAACAAATAGTATTAAAGTATGTTATTGAATCATTTGTTCATAGCAGTTCAAACTAGTTACTAACCTTAAATCTTTATGGTCAACTTGAAGTAGGTACCCATGTAAATATTATTATCATTTGTGATTTGAAGAGTTCATAAAAATAATAAATGTAAAATAATTTTGGTAGATGTATTACATGATGTACACAGCATAAATCACTGAATGGATTGTGCTGAGTTTGGTATGCAGATAGTTATTATGACATAGTTACAGTTTTTATGACCATGAAATGGTTTTTCAAAATTTATCCATAAGGGGATAAATGGGGATCCTAGGTTAGGATGGAAAAATGCATGCATTTATTTCAGATTAATCCACAGATAAATGTTTACATTCTATCATAATTAGATTCTGACTCTGTTGATAATTTTTATCTAATAATAAATGTCCTGAGTCATGAACAAAAACTTCCAAGTATGAAGGAAGTATAATTATGTTCAAGTTTAGTTTAGTTTAAGTATTTATAGGTTTATCGCAAATGTCAACATTATTTTCAATTAAATCTATTAGAACAATGAGATCAGCTCAATAAAATTAGTATTAGATGGCGATGAGTATAATAACAGAATATAAATAATATAGTTGTTACAGTTAAATTATATAGATTATTAATATTTACAAAATTACAGTGGTTTACTTGAAGAAATGATGAATAAATTTCAAACTTAACATCGATGGTTAAAAGGTAATTGGGTATAAGCAACAAAAATCAAATTGTTCAGGAGAGCAGTTTAAAGTTTTAGAAAGTTGAAAAATCAACATAACTTTTTTCATTTATTGGCATATTGTGAAAATGCAAACAACATCGTAGAGCCATGGGAGTTAGCGCATTCGAAAGAGCGGGAAATTTTTAGTAAAATGGCATTCATAACACATTTTGGAAAAAAATGTCGCTTATGCCCTATTACCTTTTAACCGTCAATATTAATAAATTTTGAAAATTTTAATTTAGAGACCTGTTATAAAAGAGTTTGATGAATTTCTATGTCTGGTCAGGCTCCAACATAGCCAAATTGGTTTAGGCATTAGGAGCTAAACCTAAGATGCAGGTTCAAGCCCTGCCGGTGGTCAAAATTTATTAATTTTAATTTTGAATGTAGTAAGTGGTAAACTTTTCCATAAAGTATTCAAAAATATGCAAAGTGATGAATATTATTTATTATGTGGCAAAACTGAACCAAAGCGACTATAGAATTAAAATGATAACTTTTAAATATAACTAGCAGCTAACTTTTTTGAACTATGAAGAAAATTTTATTGATTTAAATTGACCTTCAAATACTATTCATATGATGACAAATCGGTTTATGTACCCAATCCTATATAGCTACAAAATATTATCAAATTAGGTTTTTAATATTAAGTATGATAATATGAGATAATACAAAGAATGAGGTTAACATCCTACCAATGTAATAAATTTATGTTATTTATGTAATTAATTAAAAAGATCTTAAGCTATTTGGTAAACAATTTAACATATAGTTTATAATCTAGATTAGTTAGAAATTGGTCATAAAACATCATATAGAATGAATTGTGATTTCTTGGATTGGATATCTATTGGATATAGCCATAGTTGATTGAAAATGTTATTTTATTACATTACTTTTGGTTTACTAGAACAAAATCAAGGTGGTGCATAAATAAATATGTGTATTTTACTGCTTCTTAAACTTTAAATACCTTATTCCCATTCATTTATTTAGCTGAGTAAACACTACGAGATTCCTAATTCTAGATTCCAAAGATAAACAGCATTGCTTGGAACAAAAATCCAGGTTTGGCTAAGAAATATATTATCATAATATTCACGTACCTAGCTCCAGAACAAATCTATATAATTAACATATAGCTAAAAGAAAATGTGATGTGATGGTGATAGAAACATAAACTTTGGACAGTTTTGAATTAAATCAATTGAAAATGCGGATGCATATTGAGAAGGGATTTAAAAAAATGTAGCCCTCACCCCTGGGATGAAATAAGGGTTGCAAGTTTGTATCGTAAAATCAATCAATAAATAAGCAACAATTTTGATAAAACTTGAGATTCTAGCTCATGCAATACACCCCCTAAGGGCGCAATAGGGGTTTAAAATATCTATGGAAAATATTTAACTTAAATCTGCTCCAGTTTTAATGAAATTTATTATCTGAGCTCTTAAATATAAATAACAGAACAAGTATTTTTATGGTGCTTTGAAAACCACCCGCAGGGGTTGTAAACTAGGAGTTCGCAGTTTGTATGAATAATATTTAAAAAACTGATTATTTTTTTGCATTAAATAGGGCCAAAAACTACTGGAGCAATTTGAATAATTATTTTTTGCTAAGTTATCCAGAAGTAACATAGGCATATATTTAATTATTAAGCTCACACGGGAACGGGAGTTGCACGGGAAGCTTGTCATATACCTATATATTGTAACGGAACGTTCGTACGTTACGTTATTTATGTTTATTTATTATTTAATTAGTCTGATTTTATTTCAATCAAACTTGCTTGTAAGTTTAATTATCATTAAATTGCGGACTGTAACTAAACGTAATATCATACTAAAGAATTCCCAAAGCCTTTAGGGGTGATAAAATATATCGATTAAGATCCCCTACGAACGGAAAATAATATCTATAGCTATTTATAAATAGGGTAATCAGTGACATCTAGTGATAAAATGCAAAGTTACTAAATAGTCAATTATTACATCGACCAATAATGCTAATAGTGGTGACATCTAGTCAAAAACGTTATAAACTAATTTGCATTCCATTGTTATTATGCTACGTTAGATGGTTAAATAATCTTAAAACGTTAATTTAAAATAGACTAACATATTTAAATAGGTTCAATAATTATTTTAGAACTTAACGCAGTTTACTTATTATAAATACTATAAATTAAATTAAAAATATATGTTCAATACTTATTTTTAATCTATGGCTGTAAATCAGAGATAGTTCATATTCAATCATATTTCTTTTATGAACAATTATTTTATAATAGTTTAAATAATTGAGATAACTTAAAAAAGAAACATATTTATTTAATATTTAGAATTGCATTGAATTGCACGTTCTCCGAGTGCTGGTTTCTACTTTGCACAGCAGGTAAACATTGCCATTCAACGTGGTAATGCTGCCAGCATTCTGGGAACCTTGCCAAGTAGAATAGATTTAGAATAGTAGTATATAAGTTAGTTTTATTTTTAATTAGTTACTTTTAGTTTGTATTTTATTCATGTTTGTTAATTTTACGGATTTCCCTCAAAAATAAGTAAACTAACGCACTAATCAAACGAAAAGTCATTACCGCTAATACCTCAATGCATAAGACACACGCACATATGGGTAAGGCCGCGAAAAGTTGTACCATAACACATTCGAACATGTAACACACATAACACACTAACACACTGGAAAGAGGCAGAAATTAGTAAAGATGGGTTTACATTACATTAGAAGAAAGTTTACATGTTAGTACTTTTTTTTATGCCTGCCATAGTGTGGCAGGTTAAAAATAAAATACATATTTAACATCACGCTTTTTCCCGTAAAATAAAATATCTTAAAAAAAATTATGTTTGTTTATTTATTTATTTTCAGCTAGGTATAAACAATATGAAATCATAAATTTCTTTTTCTTCATTACTACAGTCTGCAATTTTTTTTCTATTACGGCTCATTCTTTCTGTATTCCGCTTCTTAGCTGCTTCGTATTTTTCAGGCTGTAAAGTTTTCAACCTCTCTCTGTACTTTTTTTGGCGTTCAGCGGCTCTAGATGTAGGCTCCATCTGCATAACAGATATAATCTCATAAGATCTGAAAAACTACTAAACTACTGTAAACATATGTACGGATATTTAGTACTAAGCTTTATTTTTGACATTAATTTGATAATGGAATGTAATGTAATGCTGTCATATAGTATAGAATAGAATAGAATTTCTTTATTTGCGAAAACATGGTTACAATGGGGCTGTAAACATTATCTTATAGAATTGCCATTATTCAGTGTACATGTCACAGATTGCATTTTAAGCACTACAGCTGCATTTCTTCATTAACATAAACCTTGTCTCGACAATTGAAAACACAACAAAAATAAAAGACAACCAAATCGGTTGACCCACTTTCAAGTGATGAGCTTACATATGGCGGCAATTGATTTTTTTTTATTTATATACTAGCTGACCCGGCGCGACTTGGGTCGCGTAGCGTCCTATCCATACCCTAACCTACCCTACACCTACGTTTCATGTACCTACGCCTACCTTAACTATCCTACACCTACCCTCCACCTACCGGGTATAAAAATAGTTAACGACCTATACTCAGACCTACCGAATATACACGAAAAATGTCATAAAAATCAGTCAAGCCGTTTCGGAGGAGTTTCGTTACTAACACCGTGACACGAGAATTTTATATATTAGGTAATTTATTTGAATTTCTTTCTAATCGGTTTTACCCAAAGTACCTATGTAAACCAACCTTTATCTAGTTCCAGTGTGTTATCATAACACACAGCATAACGCACATAACAAACATAACACACAATATAACGCACTTAAGTGAACACACCAGAAAAACACACTAGAAGAAAAATCAAACTATTATAACGTCGCCATTTTATATGCTATCATTGTAACTGCTCTTTACAACAAAGAATATCGTTCATATGTTCGAATAGAACAAAAAGATCACTCAGTTTTTAAACTTACCTTTACAAAAAGTCTCTTCGAAGAAAGTATCGTTCCAATATTCTCCTTTTTCACGTTAAAAAGTATTAAATTGTGCTGACAATAAAAACACAGCACAATTCAAAACGTTTCACAGCAATCCTCTATAGTGTTGCGCTACCAAATAACTAGAGATAATGGTGCAAAGTTGTCGCAAAAAAAAAATACTACTGACCAAATTTAGTGTGTTACGATTGGAAAATTGTTTGGACACAAGAATTGAAAACAATTTTTTATGACTAAATATTAATTTACGTTTATGTTTATTTATTTAATTAGAACATAATTTACCAAATAATACGCAGCAAATAGTTTTATTTCCATACCTTATTGCGTTAAAATTTTATGTGACTTTATGTATAGAAAGGTATTAAAAAAACACGCATTTTCTGACTAATTCTCTAACAATTTATTATATTTTTGCTATATTACGATAATTTGTTTAAATTTTATTATTTCGCCATGTAAGTAGGGTGTAATATTAATATAATATTCATTAGTCTCGTAATATTTTCGTCTATGTTTGTTTTTTATGAGACATTAAGATCGGTTTCAATTCAAAAGTACAACTTTTCGCGGCCATACCCATATGGACAAAATGGTAATTTTTTTATTGTTTTATGTCAATTTTAGGATACATAGTAATTTTAAACTTTTAGACTTTTATAATGAAAAAAGGAATAATATTAATTATTAATTTGATTAGGTTTTTTATATTTAACGCTTAAAATAAGGTGGGCGCGAATTACTACATCGAATTTACAAAACTTCCACTTTGCTTCCGCAATGGACGCATACAGGGGATATGATAAACCAAATTGCGTCCACTATTTTCGTTAGATACAAACGACTTGGTTGTATAAATAATTAAATATGTAAGGTGACAAAACCATGTTGAAGAATTATAGACCCATCACATTGCTGAGCCATGTTTTTAAGCTGTTCTCGAGAGTCGTCACAAATCGTCTCGAACACAGGCTCGATGACTTTCAGCCTCCCGAACAAGCCGGCTTCCGAAAAGGCTTTAGTTCCATAGATCACATACATACGCTGCGGCAGATTAAACAGCAGACCGAGGAGTATAATCAGTCCTTATGCTTGGCGTTTGTGGACTATGAGAAAGCCTTTGATTCGGTCGAAACTTGGGCGGTTGTAAGGTCTATTCAGCGGTGTCGTATCGACTATCGCTACATTGAAGTGCTGAAGTGCTTGTACAAAACGCCACAATGTCGGTTCAATACAGGGCCAATGTACGAAGGCAATCCCGTTACGGAGAGGCGTAAGACAGGGAGATGTTATATCTGCCAAACTTTTTACGGCTGGTCTGGAGAACGCCGTCAAGCGCATGGAATGGCAAGGCATCACACACACGGCATCAACATAAATGGCGAGTACATCACTCACCTTCGATTTGCTGACGACATAGTGATCATGGCAGAATCGCCGGAGGACCTTGGACAAATGCTCAATGGCCTCGATGGAGTTTCCCAACAAGTTGGGCTTAGAATTAACATGGGCAAGACGAAAGTCATGCACTACGCCCATGTAGTACCCAACTCTTTAGCCGTTGGGAACTACATTCTCGAAATTGTGACCGGATACGTATACCTAGGTCAAACGATCCAACTAGGTAGGACCAACTTAGAGAAAGAGGTCAATCGTCGAATTCGACTCGGCTGAGCAGCGTTTGGGAAGCTTCGGGAGATCTTCTCGTCCAAAATACCTCGGTGGCTGAAGACAAAGTCTTCAATCAATGTGTGTTACCAGTGATGACATGTGGATCTGAGACGTGGTCTCTTATTGTGTGCCTCATAAGAAAGCCTAAACTCGCTCAGCGAGCTATGGAAAGAGCTATGCTCGGCGTTTCCCTGCGTGTTCGAATCAGAAATGAAGAGATCCGCAGGAGAACGAAGGTTGACTGACATAGCTCAACGGATTAGCAAGATGAAGTGGCAATGGGCAGGACACATAGCTCGAAGAACTGACGGCCGATGGAGCAGAAAGGTTCTCAAGTGGAGACCACGAACTGGCTAGTGCAGCATAGGACGACCGCCTGCACGATGGACCGACGACCTCATAAAGGTCGCGGGGAGTCGGTGGATGCAGGCCGCTAGCGATCGTTCCCGCTGTAAATCGATGGGGGAGGCCTATGTTCAGCAGTGGACTACAACAGGCTGATGATGATGATTTCTAGTGAAAAAACCAAGAATTGTTGGATATTGTTCAGAAAATAATTCGAGATGGGGCGCTAAAAAAATATTTCAAACGTAAGTGTTAGAAATATTTTTTACTTATCTAATTTTAAGTTCGATCAATGTGTTTTTTTAATGAAAATAATGTTGATATTTAATTTTTATATTCTTAATTAAAAGAATTGTTAAATTACAAACTTTCTTTACAAATTCTTAAAAATATCACCTCTTTATTCATTTTCTAAGCTGGTGGACGCTAAATGGTCCACGGGTGGACGCAATTTGGATTTTTTGGACGCAAACTGGGTAAAATACCTAATTCTGATGTTTATCCATTTAAAAAAAAAAACTCAAGATGTTTCGAACAAAACTGAAAGTTTATCTTAAAATAGACTAATATAATGAACAGATTACATACATTTTTCATAGAAATTAGTGCTGGAACATTTTTATTATCGCCGTCAAACTTGCCAACTGCGCTAAATGGACGCGAACAGGCGAAATGACCCTATATTCAAAGGTATAGCGATGATAAGTTGTTGAAGGATAATTCGGAAATCAAATGTTTTTGATACACATTTAGAGGTGTGAGGAAAGTAGGGTAAAAGGTACAGTTGTTGAAGGTACCTACAGTTGTTATTTACGACGGAATGATAGGGGAAGGTAGGAATATTATGTATAGAAGTGTAGGAAAGTAGGGGAAGGTAGGAATGTTATGTACCTATAGAAATTTAGGAATGTAGGGGAGTGTAGGCAAAAGGTACAGTTTATATTTATTATATAATAGGGGAAAGTAGGACTTGTTAAGTTTTCGTAGGATGATTTTATTTCATTAAAATTATTAAGTTATTATAAAATCTTAGTAAATATATTCAAAATACAATTGTAAATAAATTATACTGGTTTTTTGAAGACTAAATGAACTTAAATTTATGAGTTGAGTTGTTTTAATTGAAAATTCAAAATAAATGTATGTTTTACTGTTCTCGTTTTGCCTTGGCGAGCTTCGGCAACCAAAGTGAACATAAAACTAAAAATGGGATCTTACTATGGGTAGACGGAAATACGAATGTACATTTGTTGGTAGAAATACAAATATTTACATCCGACTTATCTATTGTTATAAGTCAGTTCATTCTAGATTCAGAATCCCGGTTAAGTCAGTAAATCTTAAGTGTCACTCAATTACTATAAAAAGCATAGACTTACTACAGATTCGTATTCTTTTCCATCAAAACTAAGATGGTAATTTATAGTAATACAAACTAAATAAGTAAATAGCAATATAAACTTTATAAATATATTTAATTTGAAATGATATATAAAAGGAATGTTTACTTATCATGATTTATGGAAACGAACCTTAATCATGCCACATATCTAATAATATTTGATAAATGATACAATTGTTCTTATTTCTTAGTTGAGATGCATTAAATAGTTTCAACTAATTATATACTTTTATTAACTTTGTATATTATATTATATAATATTATTTCCCTTACATAAATAAAGTTATTAGTTATAATTTTAAAATCTGAATGAGCTCTGCAATTTAGACTAATTATTTAACTCCATAGAGAAAATAAAATAGATGTATGTTTTACTGATCTTGTTTCATCCTAGGCGAGCTCCGGCAACCTCAAGTGACCATAAAGCTAAAAATGTGATCTTAAACAGGATGGGCGGATATACGAATATACTTTTGTTATTTGATAAACATAGTTGACTTACTGTATAACATTTGCTTAGCATATTCCAGTTTTGGAAGATTACTTATTTATTGTCCCATATATTTTGAACACTCTAAGGAAGTAGGTAGAGGACTACTATCACAGACTGTCTAGACCAAAGACATAGTTTTGCTAATAGAGAATATCCTCTAAGGAAATGTCCCTTGTAAGACCATCTGTGGTCCAGACACGGAGGACGATTATCCAAGTCTGGAGACGAGATCGACTGAATGCCTGCGGGTGAGGGGCAGGATTCCTCAAGCCGTGTAAAAAAGGGCCCTTTATTAACATTTCCTATATTTCATAGATTTTGAATAAATGCCTTATAACCTATATAAGTTATGACTTTTATCATGTTCACTTTACCATTCTTAACTTAAACATATTCAATAATTCTGTCTTTGAAAATACCCGAAAAATTTAGTAGCGTAACAGTTATAGTTTAGGTAGTTAGTTTAGTTTCCTCCTTTCAATGTAATCAGGGTTATCTTCGGCCATTACGTATTCCTGACCACTTGACGATTCACCAATCACGAGCCATTTCTTTAACATATTTATTCAATATGAACTCCAATACAAATCACAATTATCGTTACTTTCCATTTTGGTAGTTTAATTTAGGGTCTATAGGCCGTGATCCTCTAGATAGGTTAGGGCTTGGTTGAGGTAGGCGGGTGGGTTGTTACAATATGTATATATAAATGTGGTTGGATAATAAATATAAGCATTATTTCTTGTTACATGTTGTTTTAGCATGTCATGTGAATGTATAATTATTATCTTTGCTATTTTGCAGACGGCATTATCAATATTCTTCCAAGAGGTTGCAATACCAGCAGGAGCTAATGGCATTGCTGCACCACACTATCGTCAGGTATAATTTATATATAGTACTTAATAAATAGTATATGTATTAAGTTAAAATATATCATGTCAAATATTCAATGTAGATTAATAAACAATATAAGTAATTAACACAGATACTCCTGAAACTATTTAATATTTTTGGACATAGTGCTGTTACAAAAAAAAATACTAAAATTTAGAAAAAAATCATATTTATCTGAAAAAATTTGAACATCATTGTCATTATAACTGCCCGTAGGAGAAACCCCTAGTGTCACCAAGCCAAGTGTGGTGACTGGCAAATACCCTCCCTCGGGAAGAGGCCCATGTTCAGCTGAGGACATTATACGGGCTGATGATGAGGAATTTATCTTTATGTATATAATATGATGTATTTTTTGTTATAGCAACTAATGACACCATGCAATACTCCAGCTACTCCACCGAACTTCCCAGACGCGCTGGCGGCATTCTCGCGGCTTTCAACGACGGGTAGTCCGAACGCCCCGGGCGGGGGGCCTTGCGGCTCGGGGCCCCCGCCCGTGTCGCCCCTCGCCACACACCCGCCCCCGCCTCCGCCACCACCACACGTGCAAATGAATATGTTTCCAACTTCTACTAATCCACAGACAAATTACTCAACAATCTCCTGCTCAACTGCTGTGAGTAAAATCAGAACACATAACTATGTATTTCCATACCGATTTCAGTTTGTAATTAATTAACTCTAAATCTGATTAATAGTACTACTTTATTTATTTATTTTATTTTTAAAGCATTTATATCAGGACCACCCCTGCTGCCATTTTTGTTTATGGTTGTAAATAATTTTCCTTATTTAAAAATATGGAATGGAAGTTTTTATTAATCTTCATATTATTATATCCTTATTACGTTGAATACGAAATTGATAACCTTTAGTTTATGTGCCCACATACATAACATTTTCCAGAATTTGAATGATGTAATTTTTATGGATTTATTTTTCTTTTACAGATGTGCAGCGAAAACATGCCAAGATAAATTTAAAGAAATTAGTTTAGGAGCATCTATAATTTATTTTTCTAATGGTGCGCAATGTGAGCTGTGGAATTGTGTATGAAAATGTATATTACTTTAAAACACCCTATAGCAGCGTTGGTTTGCTGGACAATATTTGGGGTGCAATACTGTAGTCAATCATGTTAAATTTATTACAAAATATCGTGTCTACATTTATATGGATACAGTGGTTTCAGAATATGCACAATGAATTCTATGAACTCTTGTTAGCTTTTGGTTTTGAAATTTGTAAGTACATATTATATTGAATGTAAAAAATACGTCTGTAATCATAATAATCATGACTTAACGTACAGAGTGAGACTTTGCTCTAGCTTCTAAAGGTGTCATTACATTGTTAATACTTAATTGCCATAATATGGCGGTGTAATCATCCCTGCTATTGTAGTATAAGATATTATTAAACAATGTTCGAAAGTACTTCTACCTTGCTATACTTTGCTATTTAATGTAATAGTTCTGATAAAACCATAGGAAAATAACAAGATTTTCAAATGTATCGTATTTTTTTTAATTTATGTCATGTTTAATGTTTTGATACTAATTTTGGTACTTATGGATTTTTTTTTATAAATACCTATAAAAGTATATCCACTTATCAATTTGCATAATTTTGCGTTATTTAATAAAACAAGTGATATCCAATTGCATAGTCAGATATTCAAAATGACATGATGTATTTATATAACTAATACCAATTTGTACATATTTTTGATCAGTTTATTTCCATATTTTAAGTAACTTAGAGTTGTGTAATGCACTTAATTTTAATTATGAAAATATAATTAAAACTAGTCCTGTATAAACAGTCGTACCCAAATTAAGTAACGTTTGAAGTTAATAACATCGTGAAATGTATGATAGTCTATAATTGAGCTAAAATATACATAGACAATCGTGATTTGTTATTCAAAATGTTTAATAAATGTCAATCACACTTTGGTATATTAAGTAAATTATAATAATAACGATTTCCTTTGTAGCCATAGCATATTTTGCACCTGTATGTTTTCTCAATGTTGATATTACATTTTTTATTTTATTTTATAGTGTTGTCATATTGTCTTACTTTTATAAGACGCTAATTTGCTTTTTTCGGCTGTCACGAATAAAAATGATTGTATTATAGAATGTGTTTCAAATAAACCATAACTTGAAAATATGTGTAATTATCTAATACCTACCTTATAATACTCAATTTAATAATGATTATGATATTCCAACTGTTGGTTTACACTGGATGATGACGACCTACTGAAACAGATCCATTTTACGAAGTATTTCTTGTTTTAATTCCACTGTCTATATATCTAGACATAAAAATCATCATATACCTAAAGAAGCATGTAAGAAGTTATTACATTCAACGCGAATGAAATTCAGCTTAGCAGGCGGATTGGTGATGGCCGTAAGATGGTAAATATCTATGTCAATGTTGTTTGAATTTTATAATCTGGGGAATCCCATACTAAGGTCCCCACAACCGTTATCCTTATGTAGGTAGGTGCTGGGTGGCCGGATTGCTTATACGTACCCGGCCCCCGCCAACGGCGGATCGAAGGAGTGTCCGGGGGGTTTTTAGTGGTGTAGGGTCCTCTCCTCGTGGTATGAGTTTAGCATACCACGCTATGGAGAGGGCGAGTCCCACATATTCCACTGCCAGCGCGCGAATACGCTGCAGCGGTGTTGGGAATGCGTAAATGCATTTCCCCTAGGGAAAAAAAGGTAGGTGCTGGGTAATTTTTAAATACATTAACCAGTAGTGTTGTAGTAGACATTAGGGAGTAGTTGAGCTTTAGAGAATAAATACAAAATATACTAGGTAGTTTAACTGTGTTCTAATTTGAATATACATACAAACATTTTTAATATAGGTATCTACTTAACAATAAATGACACATAGGTAGTCAGTGACGACGTAAGGCATGGGCGGCGTGGCCACCGCCTACACCTCGAGTCTTAGGGGGCCGCGCACCTCAAAGCCTTACTTGCCAACAACTAGCAACAATGCCACAACACTCTGTACTACTCGGGTATTTAAAAAAGCCGGCTAAGTGCGAGTCGGACTCGCGCACGACGGGTTCCGTACCATTTTCAAGTGCCTGTTGACGTTATCGACATCGAGCAAAAAATATAAGTTTGTTGTATGAGAGCCCCTCTTAAATCTTTTTTTATTTTATTTTTTGTATTTGTTGTTATAGCGGCAGTAGAAATACATCATCTGTGAAAATTTCAACCGTCTAGCTATCGCGGTTCTTGAGATACAGCCTGGTGACAGACAGACAGCGAAGTCTTAGTAATAGGATCCCGTTATTACCCTTCGGGTACGGAACTTTAAAAATAAGTCAGCGAGGGGCTCTACAAAATAAAATACTTTATTCCAGTTGTCCCCAGGGCTGAAACTGCGTTAAGCGGGCTCCCGCGCGGTTTCATACAAAAGTGCTCCGTCGCGGGGACCGGCGCGGGTGTCCGTCACGGGGAGGCGCGCCCCGCACCCACGCAACGGGGCCCGCCTCCGTGCGATGGAACCCGTCGCGGGAGCACGCGCGGTGCCCGCCAGCGGTAACACGCACGGGCTTGTTCAGTCAACAACGCTAGGTAATACGGGTTGCACGCACGCTCGGAGAAAATCAAGAGCAATGTCTTTCGATACAGAGAGGGTAATTGTGAAAGTGCAGTGTCACCCTACCATATGGTACCAGGCGAATGAACTGTATTAAGACCGAGACTCCCGAACAGCGGCATGGGTAGAAATTTGCAAAGAATTGTTTGAAAATTTCAGCGAGGCGGAAAAAAAACAACAGGTAAACATTTTTTTACAAATATATTTTAGATAAGTAAGTACTTACATACTATTTGTGTTTTCAATGTGTAATTGTAATAAATCTACGGGTAGCTATTATACTTATTATACAAGGTTACTTTATACTACGCTAGAATTATATTAAGTCTGTTTAGGTTTGTCCACTAATATACCTAAAGTAGGCCTCCGTCACTCCATATTAACTTTATAGTCGAGCGTATTAGGTACAAATTAGCACGCAAAGAATAGATTAACATGATGATAGTGACCTTTACTTCATACAGGGAGGCTCGAAGATGTCTAAAAAAATACTACGATCTTGCCACGACACCTTACCATCTGTGACGAAATAGTCAGCGAATTTATCGCGTATTGTATACGCATCTCTTTGGGTGTTCCCAAAACCATAGTCGACGTCCCGAATATGGCGCGGTGTAACGATAAAATCGTCGAGATTATTGTCATCTTGTCTAGATCTAATAAAATTATGCAGAATACATATCGCTTTAACCAAACAAATGGCGTTCTCTTTTGAAACGTTTAAAGGACGATGAAGTACCTATACGAAATTTACTAGCCATGATACCAAAAGGTGATTCAATATAACGTCGAGCTCTTGTTAATCTATAATTAAATATTTATGGTCCAAATTGAGAGCATAAGGCCGCATGACATGGTTAGACAACCCAAATGCTTCATCTCCTACAACAACGTAGGGTATTGGTACGGTTGCTGCTGTGTTGGTTGATTTATTGTTGTTTAGCACGGGTAACGCTTTAGCAGGAGGTATATCCAATAAGTTATCATTCATTTGTTGGAACAAGCGGCTTTGGGTGAAAATTCCAGAATCAGATTCTTTACCCTGTACCCCCACAGTTATGTAGGTAAACTCATAATTTGCGTTAGACATTGCAAGTAGAACGATAGAATAATAATGCTTATAATTGTAGTAAAGTGAACCGCTGTGAGGAGGCCTTATAATACGTATATGTTTCCCGTATATTGCACCGATACAGTTGGGAAAATTAGCTTGCGTCAGAAAACCATCCGCTATCTCTTCCCATCGCGCACGGGAAAACAACGGCATGCAGTCTTCCTTCAATCTTTCATTTATAATTTGACAGACTTCTTTCACTATATTTCTGATTGTGGTTATTCCTGCCTGATACGCCAGATGTAGGTATGGCCACTTGTCAAGTACCTACCTGTAATTTTTTTATTGTTTCAGTTACAAAAGTGCAATCACGATGGAAACCAGCTTGTAAATAATGTACCTACATGCAAAAATTGTGATTACAACATTGATTTATATAAGAGCAAAAAAATAATGCTAATTAGAAATAATAATAGTAAGAATGTACGAGTAAAAACCTGTGATTAATGAGCAAAGAAATAATGTTAATTAGTATAAGCAAAAATAAAGATGATGAAAAACAAATTATTTTTTTACTTACCGCAATGCAAGTCTTTCCATTGGTGATATGACTGATACAGCTTTTACTTTAACATTTTTGATCTTCAAATATGGTTCCAGTTTCGAAAATAATTCGTCGTAAACCTTAAAATATTTGTATACCTAAACTTTAAAATATTTGTAAAATGAGTCATCATTTTCTCTTAATTTACTGAACTTTACAACAAATTCCCCGCACAACAACCTAGATTCAATAAACGGGCTTACTGGCTGTCGTTTTTTTTTTGCTAGTCGTCGTTCTGCTACCTAATAATATATTAAGTTCTCCATCGACACGACTATACAAGGACACCGTTAAAATTTAACTAGCGACACTGCGTAAATCGGTCTCCGCGACAGGTCCCCGCGACGGGGACCGTCGCGTACCCACAGAGCCCGCCCGCGTGGCCACGCGCGTTGACACGCGACGGTTGCCCGTCACGGGCGCCCGCTTAACGCAGTTTCAGCCCTAAATGCCATATCCGCGTCACGGATCACGGGAACACCTGAACGTGATTAAATTTATTTCCCGTTGTCTCCATAACGTACATTCGGCGAACCGAGACAACGGAAAGTAAATGTTAAATTTAGTAGCCAGTTTCAGTGAACGTATTATATTATTTAATTGTTATGACACTTGACCTAACTTAACCAAACAACCCTTTTTTTTTTAACCACCCGAGACTAGGTTTCGGGTGGTTAAAAAAAACCTAAACCAATAAGAGTTCAACCGGACTTATTGAAGTGTTGTTTGGTTAAGTTAGGTCAAGTTAGGTCAAAGAGATGAAGGCACTCCGCGATAAGTTGCAGGAGGTGCAGAGCGGGCGCTCTTCTGCGGGAGGCGCCGACGCGGAGCTGGGTGCCGACGGGAGCCGGGAGCTTGCGGCCCACCTCACCGAGACGGTGAGAAAGGTCGCCCGGGTCTCCGGCAACCTCAAAGGGACGATGCAGAAGCAGCTCTACGAGGCTGCGGATGCACTTCAACAGTTAGTAGCGTCTACCCTTAGGTTGAACGCTACGGACGAGATGCAGCGTCTTCGGGAGGAGAACGCCTCGCTGAGGGGTCAGCTGGCGGCTCTTCAGAAGACGCTGGATAGGATGGCGGAGTCGGTGGCCCGCATGGAGAAGGGCGCGGCGGGTGCTGCGGCTGTCCCCGGATCGCCGGCGTCATCCAAGAAGGGCTCAAGTAAGAGCGTCCGCGGCGGAGATCAGCCGGACTCATTCGAACCTTATATGGAGAGAATGATGAATCGGTTGATGTCCGCCGTGGACAAGCGTTTCGTGGAGTGGGAGAGGCAGAGGGACAGAGATGTCCCCTTCTCGCGTCCTCCCCTAGCCCACGAGACTAAGAAGAAGGAGTCCGTTTCCCTCCCTCTCTCTATTAGGTTAGCGAACCTGCCGGTTATATCGGTGCCGGGAGTGGCAGCTGCGCAAGCGGCGGTCGCGGTTGCGAAACCGTCCGCCGTCACGTCGTACGCGGCCGCTGCGGCGGGCTAAACAACCGCCGCCGGAGGGTAAGGGAAAGGGCAAAGGGAAGGGCAAGGGTAAGGCCTCGGCTTCGGCCTCGGCCTCGGCCTCTGTCCCGACCGTACAGCCCGTCCCTTCCACCTAGGCTGCGGTACCCGCGCCTGTAGGAGGCCACGGAGCGGGTGAGAGAAGATGATTCCAGCTCTCATCCGCTTCGTAGACGTCGCGTTGGCCGGAGGCGGAGGGCCGAAATCCGCCGCCTCCCGCCATAAGGGGTGACCCTGGGGAGCAGATAACATGAATCTGCTCCCTAGGGTCACATTCATGTAGTAGGTCGGGGATGCCACTGTGTTCTGGCAATCCCTGTAGGAGTAGGAAGGTATCCATCGCGGGTGCTTAACACTCGCGATTGAGCCATAGGGGGAGGAAACTCTAGTCCTTTCATCGGGGCGAGAGTTTATACTGGGTGGCGCAAAAGTAAAGACTCAATTTGATTCAGTTATAAAAAAAATTCTAAATTAGAAAACTTGATTCAGGTAATTTTAAATGTATATTTGTGCCATTAAATTTCGTACCATTAGGATTTAAAGATGATGTCTTTTAAATGGTGACCTCTAGAGTTGATGCACATCTGAGCCCTATTTATGACATTTTGCATAACTAGCCGTAACACTTCCTGCGATATGTTCCTTATTTCTTGATAAATGTTTTCTTTTAGAGCTGCGAGAGTCTGTGGCTTGTTCACATACACCCGAGATTTCAAAAAACCCCAAAGAAAGAAGTCTGGACTGGTCAGATCGGGTGATCTTGCAGGCCAAGGCAAATCGCCAAAACGAGAGATAACTCGGCCTGGAAAAGCGTCCATCAGTAAGTCCATAGTGTCGCGCGCTGTGTGTGCCGTAGCGCCGTCTTGTTGAAACCAGATTTGCTCTAGCCCCAATTCGTCCAAACTGGGTATCAAAAACTCACGTAACATGGTTCTGTAGCGTTCTCCAGTGACAGTTATCGCATTGCCTCCAGCGTCTTCAAAAAAATAGGGTCCGATTACTCTGTCAACACAGATGCCACACCATACAGTAACTTTTAGTGGGTGTAAAGGTGTTTCTTGAATAATGCACGGATTATCAGTGCCCCAGAACCGAGTATTCTGCTTATTAACATGCCCTGAGAGATGGAAATGCGCTTCGTCACTCATAACCAATTTTGAAGAAAAATCATCCTCTTCAAGGTTTAGGTTTATGACGCGCTGGCTGTATTCTAGACGAGCTCGGTGGTCAGTAGGCAGCAACTGATGAGTCATTTGAGTTTTATACGGAAACATCTTTAAGTCTGTCACCAAAATACGCTGCAGGGTCCGTCTGGAAATGCCCAATTGCGTGGCACGTCGCCTCGTTGATGTCTCTGGACACTCTTCCACATCTTCGCGCACAGCATCGATATTTTCAGTTGAACGGCCTGTTCTTGGTCTCCCAGACTTAGGTCTATCCTTTGTTGAGCCAGTTGCTTCGAGGCGTGTGGCAAAGCGTCGAATTGTGCGACCCATCGGTGCTGGACGGTGGGGAAATCGTCGACGAAATTCACGTTGTGTTTTTATCACTGATGAATTATTCCGTAAGAACATTGTCACGATTATTCCACGTTCTTGGGGAGTAAAGCGGTTCATGTTTATTTTCAGTGTATTTTACATTTGTTCACTACACAATTTACAAAAACAGAATGACAGGATATGTCAAATAAAAAAAATAAAAGTATTTTCTTTAGTGCCAGTACTTTTGCGCCACCCAGTAGTTGTACTCTGTCGGAGAGATAACCAAAGGCCTAAACCGGTACTTGGGTCTCTCACTACCAACGACAGAAGGAGGAACACCCGGGGGCTTTTTTAGTGGGTACATCCTCTCTGTGGTGCGACAGCGCACCACGTTCTATAGAGTATGAGCCCCACATGCCCCTCACTGGCGCAGGGATCACGTATATAGTGACCCCTGCGCCAGGGAGGAAGTGCGGTTGCGCATTTTTACCCCGGTAAACAAAAAAAAAAAAAAAACAAAAAAAAAAAGGTCTAGTTAGGTCAAGTGTCATAACAATTAAATAATAATTTATCAACTAACTAGTAAGTTGATCTACTTACGATTCTCATTATTTTCCGGTGACATATATATTCCAATGCTACTCATCAAATGTTTATATTCATTAGTGATGCAATGGATCGTTTCTGTTTCTGTTTCCGCAAGTGCGAAAGTTCCGCGCGCTTTTCAACATTCGTTTCTGCTTCTGTTTCCGCAACTTTTATAACGGAGATATAATCGGAAGTTTTTGCCATTAGTGCGCCAATATTTGTCGGTGCCCCCCAGCAGCGTCGCCAGTGAGCAATTATTTAGCGGACCTGGTGTTATATACGAAGAACACCGGAACCGATTGCCGGGAACGGCAAGCCAAGTACTTAGGCGTAATCCTTGAGCGAAAGCTAAACTTTAGAGCGCATGTAGAAACCGTTCGTGCACGGGCTTCACTTACGCTCAGTCGACTACACTGTCTCTTAAATTCACGCAGTAAACTATCACTTGATAACAAGGTTAGGATTTATACCACGTGTATACGGCCGATTATGACGTACGCGAGCACTGTATTCGCTCATACAGCGTCTAGCAGTTTGTACCGCTTACAAACTGTCCAAAGTAGATTCACTCGACGTGCCACCGGGGCACCGTGGTTCATTCGTAATCGCAACCTGCATTCTGATCTCCAACTGCCTTCCATCAAGCAGTGGATGAAAGAGGCATCGGAACGCTTCTTTGAATCCGCGGCTCAACACCCAAACCCGTTGGTTGTTGCAGCATCCGACTACAGGCCTTTGCCTACAAAGCGTCGTAAACACCGTCGGCCTCGGGGCGTCCTAGACGACCCGGACGACGAGATCACAACTTACCTACCAGCAGTACAGCGACTGCAAGAAACTAGCACCACTACACAGAGACCACTCTATCCGACCCGCCGGAGAAGAGTGCGCCCGCGAACGCGACGCGTCCCCCCTCGCCCTCCCGACCCTTAGTTTGCTAAGAACCTTACGATGCCCTCGTAGACCCGAAGTCCGAGAGGCCCGCGAACTGTAAAGTAGAGCAACAGTTGCACAAAACTCCAAAAGAAACTAAAAGCCATAATCCCTCAATCTCCCCGTCAGCGACCGCCCTGAGCCGAGGTCCAAGTCCCACAGGGGAAGCCCTCTTGCGCAGGTTGCTTAGTTTGTAGTGTTTAAACCATTTATCTAGGCTGGAGCTCTGCTCGCCTTTATGCCCGGTGAAGTAGCAAAAGCCTCAGGGCTAACTAAATATGGACATATTTAGTTAGCCCTGAGGCTTTTGCTACGTGTAAAAAAAAAAAAAAAATAATAAGGAAAAGATTGTTAGGAGCAGAAGCGTCCAAATACTTTTCGTAAAATATAACTTACCACTACTTAATTTTGAATATTAATAAAATATTCAGTAGCAATATTGTTTTCTATAGTAGATTTCTAATATATCTATTTATAATCTAGATTTGGTGTATTTGATACTTAATAAAGAAATATATTTGTAAATTTGTTTTTTTTTTCATATTAGTTACACTTCCATTTCCGTGTCTGCTTAAATTTACTTTTGACGTCTGTTTCCGTTTCTGGTTCCGCTAAGACACTTCTGTTGCATCACTCATGATAAAAACCCTTTTGACCCATGGTTACACTGATTGGTTACATTGATGTAACAACGGAGCATACCTATGATCGGTAGTTACACTAAAACTTATTTATAATACGGGCCGCCTTCTTTTTACTTATGCTTGCACATTGACATCGATGTATCAATAATGTTTTATGTACTTTTTTCGATGAAGGACATCATGTGATATTGGGAAGGGGTCCGCCCTCGTCAAGCGCATTGCTGAAACCCAATATATTTACATGATGTCTGGAGAAACGGGGGTGAGGCGTCATGGAGCAGTTAAAGACCAATGGCGATGCATTGCCTTCGCAGGAACTGACCCAAACTGCGAGGGCATATCCTTCCGGGCCTCGACTGGGGGACTTAATGCTAAGGGGGCATGAAGGCGCCAACCCTTATGTTTGTCAGCGAGCGGCTAGCTACCTTTCTACTGAGAATGAAATTAGTGGCGCAGAAATGCGCGTCATTTTTGATAAGAGTAGTACCTACGACGAATATACCATTGAAGTTGACTCATCTTCAGGTCTAAAAATTTTGGAATCAAATGCTCGGTTGCAAGACCCGAAAACTCGACCAATAGATTTGGATTTTACTAATCATCATTATCAGCCCGTTCACTGTCCACTGCTGAACATGGGTCCCTTCCCGAGGGAGGGTTTTTGCCATAGTCATCACCCTTGGCAGGCGGATTAGTGACCGCAGTATTATGTTGTAATACACAGGGAAACGCTGCTGCCCTGGTATACGCTTGTTATAGATGATATAACAATCGGGACCAAAGGCTTAACGTGCTTTCCGAGGCACGTAGGGTAGTCCCTCAACCAACCAGACCCGGAAAAAAATCTTAGAATTTACACAAAGATTTCTTGTCCGGTGTGGGGCTCCAACCACCACTCAAATAAAAGCACTTGACCACCCTTGCGCTTGATTATTTTAAAATTATCCATTATTTATGTTATTTCCACATGAAGTGTCGGAAAGGACATTGCACAAGTTAATGTGACAATGAATAACATTTTATCTTAATTATCTTAGAATCTAGGCGGCCAGTATTATAAATAAATTTTAGTGTAACTACCTAGGTATGCTCCGTTGTTACATCAGTGTAACCATGGGTAAAAATAACCAGAAGGGGATAAAAATCGTAACTTAGCCGTGCTAAGCTCTTGCGGCGTTCAGTACAGATTGTACAGAATTGAACCGGTGGACGGGGACAACGGGAAGTATTTTTATATATTTAATTGAAGTACGGGACGGGGACAACGGGAATAAAGGTATAAAATATTACTCGCCCGGATACAATTTACCGTATGTTCCGCCACTGCACTTTTATAGTAGGTATTTATACTTATTTTTATATAGAGAAAAACAAAAAATATAATTTTAGAAACATTTACTATATTATTATTTGTATTACATTTCCTTAGGTAGGTAATATTACGTAGTGATCAATATGACATGTAGGTACCTAAATAAGAGCTTCAGCAGCAATTTAGTGGCACCATAGAGGTAAGTTGATCTCAATATTTTAAAGAACCAAGGTTTTGACAATGTAATTCACTGCGTAAATACATAAATTAATTTATGGATTGTAAGCTGAAAATTAAAAGCGTAATAGCCCAGGTAATTAATTAAGAATGTATGTTCCCTTTGATATTTTATGACTGTAGCAAAAGAGATTACAAAAAATACAAATAACTCACACATTCTCAAGTAATTGCTTAGATTTCAAATTGTTTATAAATACGCGAGTTGGTACAGGTCAAATTTCTGGTAAATCTTTATTTTTAAATATTTTTTGGTCTATAGTATCACATCACCTTTTTGTAAAAAGAAAATTCCACAAAGCACATGTAGATTCATAAAAGTAATTGACCCAGGTGGGAATTTAGAACACCAAGTCTCAGGAGCAACTATCGTCGCTAATGTACCAGTGTAATCTTAATATGACATTATGATTAACCAGAAATTCAGTACTTGTAAACAAATTCCTTAGCTTTATTACATTAGCATAGCTGACTACAATTATCGGTGCTCCACAAGTTTATCCCGCTGTATTGCTGCAAAAACTCGCATAGGCAAATTAGACTCACAGTTAAGATTTGTAATTTTATTAAGAGTTATTAAATTAAATGAACATATAAAATAAGCCATCATTTAAATATAATGGAATAGGTAGACTTTCAAATAAACATTCTTACTATGTTTAAAAATATATTTTCTACCTAAAGTTTGAGAATAAACTCATATTTACTTAGAAGATATACTTATTGAAGAGCCTCCTTAGATGTGACCTAAATTCTGCACTTCATAATTGAAACAAAAGATTTTGATTTATCAAATCAATACAAATTGATAAAGATACTGAACAACAAAGCTCTGGAGAGGGAGACTTGTGACCATCACTGATAGGTAAAATTGTACGTAGAGGTGATGTCACATGAAATTTCGAAGCACTGCACCTTCGTCATTTTTTTGTTTACGGAACGGAAAAAAATACCTGTCCAATATTTTTATTGACAGGGGTGGGAGAACAACCCAAAACAACAGGTCTCAGAAGCCACTACCATAACCATCGAGCCACTAGTGTAATCTTGATCTGATCTTCCAAAATACATATACCACCCCATTTGTTTTGTTTTTGTGTAAATAAAAAGTAGCTTCAAGTAGTTAGCCAGCAATGAACTAATACACTATAGCAAAATAATATCTTCCTTGACAATTAGTATTATGTTTCAACTCAAATTACATTTTTACTTTTCACTAATTAAATTCATTATATCAGCAAGACACCAAAACAGAAAAATCTAAAAACTTATAAAATGAATGGGTATGGTCAATCGCCAGGTAAGGATACATCTTTTACTGAAACAGTGAATAAGTAAGTACATTTCAATATGAACTTGCAATGGGTCACCTCATCAGTGTTTAAAGTCTTGGAGTCAATAAGTATATAAACTAAGTAATTCATTTGTGTAACTAAATATTGCTAGTTTTGATCATATTCTCTATACACATAAGTTTTTTATCGCATGACAGAGATGTAATTAGAATGTACCATAAGCAGCAACAGAGTATTATCTAACTAGATTATGATGGCCCCGCCAATAAAACACATTTTGTGATAAAATTATATTAATCATAGTCTTTGTGTCTAAATCCATAAACCATTTAATGTATGATATTAAGGTGAATTCTGACACAAAAATTGTAATTGCATTAAGGAAATAAACATCTAGTCTGGCCAAATTTATAAATACTATGGCCAGCATAGATCTCTTTAAGAAGTATTTCTCTGATTGTATATAAAAAGGTGTTGATTTAGTATTAATAGTATTTGCAATAAAGCAGTTACATTCTCCAAAATTTACATACCATGCATGGCAATGAACAAATAATGTATTACTTTGGAGCTGTAACACACAACACTTTCCAAATACCAGAATCTTCTAAACTAGGAATAAAATCTTCCAAATAACAGAATCTTCTAAGCTAGGCCCAATCATATGAAACTAACATGGGAAATCCAGCTGTAGGTATTTGAATATTCCCCTTTATCACAATAATATTTAGGTTACTCTATATTCTTCAAACCAATGAATATTGCTATTATATATGCCACTAATACACAACAGGTATGACATGTAAATATATTCTAGTAATGCCATCAACCTTGATGGCTCTTAATAAAATAAAAAATTGTGAAAATAATACCAATATTTTCAAGATGCACATAAAACATTTAAATTAATAGTAAAATTCAGGATTTTTCTAATTTTTGGCAACCTTCTTATTTAAAATGGAGTTAAATGTACATCATTTCAGCCATTGATGACATTTTTTTAGGTATATGTACTAAAGTTTCGAAGTAACTAGCAAGTTCATCTATAGTCACATCACAGGGAGGGTTGAGTGCTTGTTGGGAACAGCTGCCTGAAGCACTGGTTTGTTGCCGTTGATCTCTGCTCTCTTGACAGTTCACATTTGTTTTCCACCACCTATTCTCACTGATCACGTCAACTGCTACAAGGGCCTGCTCATTAGAACTCGATGATATTGTTAATTGATTACAGTTATCGACAAGAGTGCATAAGTTTAATGGATCACATGTAGTTGTGTCTGTGCTTTTAGATGAATCTACTTCTAACAGTGTATTATTATTGTTGTAAGTTTTCAATAACTTTAGTACTGGCTCTTTTAGTACTTTGTAAGATTTTTTCTTGGATATGCCAGACTGTTTACCCCTTCTTTGTGATGAACAAGTACATTTTGATTCCTTTGAAGATGTGGTAGTGTTAATTAGGCTTCTTTTGTGCAAGAAAAATGGATTATCATTACTTCTACTAAGATTAAATTTTATGGGCTCTATTTCAAGTCTACCCATTTCCATTCCCAACAGTATATCTTCTTTTTCCATGGTGTTAAATCTGAAAACCAAAATTATAACATTTTCTAAATAAATGCAAAAAAAAATTGGTGGAATGAAAGATACTAAGATTTGTTATGCTATTTATATAGTTTTGATGTATGGATGTTTGTGACAAACCCACACAAAAACTATTGCATTAATTTGTATGAAATTTGTTATAGAAATTGGTTTGTGTTACATAGCCTAGAAAATCAGATGGTCCTAAACGTTTTTTTATCATAGACCTTTAATAACTTTACTGGGTTTAATGGACCCACTTTTGCACCATTTCTATCATATTTAAACTCGTGAACTCAATTTTTTATGCCAACAGAGACCCCCGTTAAGTCTTTCATGGACCACTTTGGGAATGACTGACCTAGATCAATATTGTATACAATATATGATGCTTTAAAGTCTATAGCATCCATTCAAACATCATGTCACCACATATTGGATCAGAATTTATGCATGTGATGATGTGGATTATTGCTGATAGTTATTAATAAAGTTAGTAGAAATGAAATTTGTAGAATATCTGTCTAGAAAATTATAATCTGTCCAGCCAGATAACAAATAGTAATAAAATCTGGTTGAATATCAGATATGAATCATAACAATTTTCAGTTTAAATTTTGTGATTATAATACTATGTATGCAATGTAACATAGATTAGAAATATTCTCAATTGTAGTACATATAATGTGAATCTGTGTCATGGTATTATATTTAAATTTACCATGATATACCACTGTATATTAGTAAATAAAACATGATGATAGTTTTGATAACATTAACAGCATTATAATAATTCTTTATAGTAGAATATTATGGCATTTGTAAACGAACTAGGGTTATACATCCAAGACAGTGTGTCGAATATCTTTGTAGTTATACAGAGGAATCATATATTATTTTGTAAATTAAATAAATGTATTTCTATAAAATGTCTGTAAAAGTATTAGGTTGTTCGAAGATAATAAACCACCAGTGTTATGTTTTGATGTGCGTATCGTCTTGCCATTACCTTCACTAATGTGCCATTTATTGTGGAATCGTAGATTTGTATGGAATAATCTAGAGTACAAACAAATCGTTAGATATAATAAACCGTATTTCACAGGATTTTAAGACAAAATTTCGTGTGTGGTGTGATAGCCACATAAAATAACAATTTCAAAAGTAATGCTTTGTTTGTTACATACGTACCATGGATGGTTAAAATATTACACTCGCAATAGTCCACGTCTATTGGTAACTTAATTTTAAGTCCGAGAACAATACTATGAAAAGATAAGTTAGTAAAGATAGTTGTAAAGTAATTCGCACGCGATAAACAAACACAATTTCTATTATGATTTCAATTCTTTAGCATTATTTTGCACTATAGTATTTGGTATGGTATTTTGTTTACGTCATGGACAGTGTAGCCAGATTATTTTTTTAAATTCCTTGCTACGTGAACCCGTTTCCGAAACGGATTAAAGTACCTATTACAAAAAAAAATGTGTACCCTTAAAAATATTGAGAAGTTTTAATTTCTGTCTTTCCAAGGCTCAAGAATATAATTTGATAGAAAAATTGTACGCAACAATTTACATTAAAATACGAAATAAATTTTATTAAATAATGTTGTACTATGGTCACAGCGTACTACTCTTTTAACTGCGTACTATTAGATTATATTCTAGAGAAGCATTGATCATTAAAAAGAAAAACTGTGGAACCAAAATACAGATTATTACAGATGTTTATTGAATTAAATGATACATTAGTCAATCTTCAGAGACATTAAATAAATTTTCGATTTACTTAGGCTGTTCCTTCTCATTAATCTCATTTATTGCTTTTTATATTGTGACTGTGACTCGGTGACGTGTTATTTTAAAAATGCCGACCAGAACTTATGTATATTGGATTTTCATGATATATTTGTTGAATATGTGCTATGGTGAACATTTGGAGGCGACTCGATCAGGCAGGGAAATACAACAATCAAGTCTTATCGAACACAGTAAAAATGTACATGGAAAAGACGTTATCTATACCAGTTTTACCCATGGACATGAAAGTAAACTATCAAGGTCGAAACGCGCCAGTATATCTAACACAAGTGAACCGACAATCACCAACCAAACTATTAATGCCTCGTCGAGTTCTTCGACAGAAGCCACAAACTTAGTTTCAGAGAAAGTTGAAAAAGATTTAATAACGAATGCAAACTTAACTTCGTCGGCAGCTCCAAATACTTCCGTCATAAGTCCTTCAGATCCTGCTCCATTGCCAGAAAAGAGTTCAGCAGAAGATGAACACAATAGTTCAATGGCTATATTCTTTGTACTATGTGTTTTAGCACTTGGTATCTTATTGATTCACCTCATGCTACAGACTGGGTTCTCATATTTGCCTGAAAGTGTGGTCATTGTTTTTCTAGGTGCCCTCATTGGCATGATCATTAATTTAATGTCTATTAAAAATATTGCAAACTGGAGAAAAGAAGAAGCCTTCTCTCCAACTGCCTTCTTTTTGGTATTGTTACCTCCCATCATATTTGAGTCTGGCTATAATCTTCACAAAGGTAACTTTTTTCAGAATATTGGTTCAATTTTGTTGTTTGCAATCGTGGGCACAGCTATTTCTGCATTTGTCATTGGGGCAGGTATATATTTATTGGGTTTAGCCCAAGTTGTATATAAACTCAGTTTTGTAGAGTCATTTGCCTTTGGTTCGCTAATTTCTGCTGTAGATCCTGTAGCTACTGTAGCAATATTCCATGCTCTGGATGTAGATCCAGTTCTTAACATGTTGGTTTTTGGAGAGAGCATCTTAAATGATGCTGTGGCTATTGTCTTGACAACTGCAGTGTTGGACTCTAATGACCCTCTAATGTCTACTGGGGAGGCTATCCTCTCAGCTATTAACAGGTTTTGGTTGATGTTCTTTGCATCAGCTGGTATAGGTGTGTTGTTTGCTCTGGTCAGTGCTCTCCTGTTGAAACATGTTGATTTAAGGAAGAATCCTTCACTTGAATTTGGTATGATGTTGGTGTTTACTTATGCTCCATATGTACTTGCTGAAGGTATTCATTTGTCAGGTAAATATTAGTTTGTTTTCTTAATTAATAAATGATAATACAAAGTGGAATGAAGTCATGTTAATCTGTGTTTCATTTTATGGTTCCAGGAATAATGGCTATACTGTTTTGTGGAGTAGTAATGTCACATTACACACATTTCAACTTATCAACTGTAACACAAGTCACCATGCAGCAAACTATGAGAACTCTGGCTTTTATTGCTGAAACCTGTGTGTTTGCATATTTGGGTCTAGCTATATTCAGGTAAGATTATCTGAGTGATTGGTGATCTGGACATACAGCACTCTGCACTTGTCTAGTGGGCTTGTTACTTAACAAATATTACTATTTTTATACAATAAAGACGTATTGCATTGTGCATACATCTAATGTGACCCACCCAATCACATTTTGGCCTGTCTATTTCCACTATACCTATTTTGGAATAGAAGAAGGTGTACTGTATTCTGTTATTTTATTTATTTAATAAATATGGGCTTTTTTACAGTTTCAAACACCGAGTGGAACCAGCTCTGGTTGTGTGGAGTATTGTTATGTGTTTACTGGGCAGAGCTGCCAATATCTTCCCACTTGCACTGCTTTGCAATAAATTCCGTGAACATAAGATAACCAAGAAGATGATGTTTATTATGTGGTTCAGTGGTAATGTTTCTTTTTACATTGATTATAATACTACTATAATATTTTTTATGATTATTTTTTACTACATAAAAAAAAGGTTCAATTAAGTTAATACTGAAGGGCAAATTATTTATATTACTATAAAAAACATTGATCTATAATATATTATTTACAATGCGTAAAGTTAAAGTTAAATGTAAATTTAAATTTTTGGTAACAAAATACACCTTCAGTTTTTACTAAATATTGTCTTCTGTTACTAAGGTATTTTTTGAAAGCATTTAATACAAAATATTCGTTTTCTTTTCAGGTCTAAGAGGTGCTATTTCTTATGCTTTGTCACTCCACTTAGGATTTTCTGATGAAACTCGGCATGTGATTATTACTACTACGCTCATCATTGTATTATTTACAACTTTGTTCTTTGGAGGATCTACAATGCCCCTGCTCAAATTCTTAAGGGTACTTTCATAATAATTATTTATTTATTATCTGCATTAGTTTGTGTTTTAACTTTTGAGTATGATCTAGCCAGTAAAACTTATGTCTTGATATGATCCAGCACTTGGTGCTTACTCCCATATTTGTATCTAATTGAATAATAATACTTTAAAAACTTTTTACAGCAGATACTCAGTTAATCAATTATCACTAATTATGCTATCTGCTATTAGTTTTTATTTTGCATCTGAATAAAAAACTTTCCTACTACTACCTTTTTTTTGATACAATAGATTAATATAAATTTTGTTACCATCTTTTTAGGCCAACAAGAAACCAAAGCGTTCTAGATCATTACGTAAACAGAAGGAAGTGAGTTTGTCCAAAACAAAGGAGTGGGGTCAAGCAATAGATTCGGAACATTTGTCTGAGATCACTGAAGAGGAGTTAGAGGTAAATATTTCCCAATAGGCAGAAAACAGATTACACAGGTCGACAAGGTTTTTGGTGCACAGAAAAAAACACATTTATTTGTCATATCAGAGAATGATTGATATTGTTTCATCATTTAAAATATTCTGTCACATCTAATTTTAGAGATATTTGACAATAAAAAGTAGAAAATTGGCATTTAAGCCTTTTATAAACATAGGTAAATATTCTAGTAAATCTATTACTAAAATTGTATAATGATTGTTTTTGTAAGTAGCTATTCTGAATTCCAATTAACATTTATAATTTTGTTGCTGTAATGTTTTTTTATGAAAATATAATCATTTGAGTGCCATCAGTAAAAACTCCATACAAAATGACTATTGAAATGTATGAAAAAATAAAGACCTACAGAATCTTTAATATCTTTGCATCAGAAAATCATAGAAACTTTTTGTTAACTGTATTAAAAATTTGAGTTGTTTGACTGTCAATCTAATATATTAAGAATTCTCTATTTAGAATAGTATAACAATATTATACTATTCTAAATAGAGTTGCAAATATAGCTAAATCAGCATATTTTCATATATTTACAAATATGTCAAAAATGTGACGTGATATGTATATAAATTCTAATTATTGTTCAGATTTTAATTAAAACTGATTAATACAAAAATTCAAATAGAAGTTCTGCAACTTGGAAGATGTAAAATTTTATTGACCTGTGTTATAGAAGATGACATTTAAATTTACTCCCCCAAGTACGCTATTAGCTATTAATATTGTTATAAGTCTTGGATTTTAATTAAAATAAAGTTTTTATCGAAAAAAACTGTAAGTAGTATATTATGTAACTAATGTATAACATTTTAGGTCAACTATTCTCATGCCACGCGTCTTCGAGGTTTCGTTCGGTTGGACATGAAGTATTTGACACCATTTTTCACAAGGAGATTCACGCATCAGGTATTTTTTTTATTATTTTGCCGGCAAAATATTTATAAGCAAGTATTTACTAGTACTACATAATATGTTAAAGCAGTAAGTCAAGGGTGTTTACATACTAGTTATATGGATTTTTTAAAGGATTGTAATTAGTTTTCACATGACCTTGTAACATATAAGAAATCCATATAACTACTAATCTCAAAATGTAACCATTCATATTTTTTATTTAATTGTTTCAGGAGTTAAAAGATTGTAAGAGTCAAATGACAGATCTGACCAACCAGTGGTATCAGGCTATCAGGATATCAAACGACAGAGAAACAGATGAAGAAGAGATTCTACCACAGAACTCTTTATCTGACACCCACATCAACACACAAAGGGGTGTATAAACAAACAGTATTGTGGTATATAGTTAACATTGAATATGCGTTTTATGAAATTATACTATGTCTCAGTCAACCAATATATCAAAACACACCTTTTATATGTATTGAATAGCAGATCATTAGCCATCATATTTCTGGTTTGATGAAATAATTCTAAATATTGTGGATGTACTTTGTGCTAGTCAGAATATTAAGACAAAGGATATTTTCATTTAATACATATATACAGAGCATGTAACATGATTTTTAGGACCATTTGTGCAAGTCCAGTGCTATACTTATGTAATTGTTTAATTATATTTTTTTTATTGAGGCAGTTTATTTAGTTCCTATAGACATATTATTGATTTAGCAAATCATAAGAATTTGTACACATACTTGATAGGTCCATTTTTTATAAGAAATGATGCCATCTTCATTTTTATAAATGTTGTCTAATCAAGATCCATTATTGTATGTTGCGGAAAAATAGTCTTTGACAGTATTCCTAAAAAGGATTGTGTAGATGTGAGTGGAATACGATTTCTAAATATTAACTTTCAAGGATAAATAGCACATATTGTACTCTACTGTACATTCTAATACATAATATAAAGATGAATATTGTAGTAGTTAATTTTACTATTATTACAAGTATTTCTACATATATTTGCTATTTTTACTGTAAAACTGAAGCTGTAACTGTTTTAAATTTATTTTAAACATACAAATGTGACTAAATAAAAAGGATGAATAATATACATACCTAATATTGTTATGTAATCAAATCTATTTCACCAAATAACAGTTTACTTAATTTGTAAATAGGTAAACAATATTGGTTATTAGGTTTTTGATAAATTGTTATATTTCATTTTAGAAACAGCTTCTATCATATTTCATGGATGACGTCATTTCTATCATTATTTGAATTTCCTATAAATAAGTACAAATTTAGTAATTTTAATACAAAATTAAGGTGCAATATTATTTGAAAAAATAATGTGACTATTTTATTTGTCATGTTTGTATTAATGTGAATAGTATTAATAATTTATTCATGATTGATTCCTATTTACTGTTTAGTTTCTTAAAAATTGTGATAATATCCAGGTAGTTAGGAATTTGAATGGTTTTTAATATTATAAATGTTTTATCACACCAAAAATATGCACAAATTTTAGAATTGTTGTAGTTTTGTTTGGTTGTGTACACATTATAGTTCATGTGATTTAGAGGTGTAAAATATACGTAGTAAATTGTACTTAAGTGTTAATAATTGGCTTTAATTTAAAATCAATATTCATTTGTTTGTACCATAATTATTCCATATTTATATGAAACAGGTACAAAAATTCTATATTGATAATAGTTGCACATTGTACATAAATGTACCCATAATTATGGGTACATTAATTATTATTTATAATAAATTATTACAGGTGGAAAATGTTATTTATAAAATATTGTTCTAGTATGCTATTGACATAATTGACCTATATATCAAACATTATTTCAAGACCATTTTAATTTTAATAAACTATAGTAACTGTTTACATGAATAGAAGTAACGGTATTCTGAGTATGGTTAGGTGTTGTAGGAGAATAAACCATAATTTGTTAAAAGATTTTTTAATTTTCTATTTTTCGCTTACTGTACAATGTGAACAATTTCGTGATTCATAGTCCTTTCTGTAGCTAAGTCTGACAAGTGATACAGAACTTTATTATCTTATATGTATTATTATTGTATTTTAGCAGTTAAGTTTTAGGCCAAGCCATATTTTGCAATCACTGTGTTATACAGTAAGCTGTTGTAATATATTATATTAAATATTGAAACTATATTAAATATTTATAATAATGCTGTAATTAGTTTTATTTATTAACAATGATGAGAGCACATTATTATTCCTAACAATTAATTTAATTTTAAAAAGCTGTGAAAATACTTAAATGTATTACATGTTTAATTAAATGTTAACATAATATTTGTTCTTCATTCTTCTTCATTTTCCAAATTGATGTGACTTCCAAATTTACCATACAAGTGTGCTTTCAAGTCACCCATTTGAGATTTAAGTTCCTCACACCTAGTCTCAAGGTCATGTATCTCATTTGTTTTCTTTTTTTTAGCATCTTCTAATGATTTCTGCAAATTAAAACACAAATATTTAATTTTAGAAGTATTGTTTACAACAGTTAAAAAGGTATTTATCTTCCACTAATATTAAGTTGGACCCCTACTGATTAGTAGGGTTACATACATAAATACAGGTATTTTTTTTGTTTTTTTTCGGAGAAACTAAGCAAACTGCGCAAGAGGGCACCCCCTGTGGGGCTTGGACCTCGGCTCAGGGTGGTTGCTGGTGATGAGATTGAGACTTATGACTTAATAATTTAGGGGAGTTTAGTGCAACTGTCGCTCTACTTTACAGTTCGGGGGCTCTCGGACTTCAGGTCTATGAGGGCATTGGATGGTTCTTTGCAACCTAAGGGTCGGGAGGACGAGAGGGGAACACAAATTCACCCTGAATTTGTGTTCCCCTCTCGTCCTCCTGACCCTTAACCTTACCCTAACATCAACCTAAGATGTTAGGGTAATTGGGGAGCTCAGCGCTCTTTCAGGAGCTCACAAGCTCAACAGAGGGTCAGACTTAGTACATTGTAGGAAAATCTTCATAACTGATACAATAATATTTTAAAGAAATCTTAAGAAATTAAATATAAAATTGAATAATGAGTATTTTATTGGCATATTATAAGAATACTAACATAGAAATAAGAATTTGTTCTGAGCAGCAACAACCAGAGGAGGAGGTTGTCAAAACAGATAATTTTATAGGTTTATAATGAAAAAAAAGATATTACAGCCTATGAAAATGAGAAGTATATCACAAAAAAAGGAATAGTATTATTTTGAAGTTGAAAGACATTGTGGCTCAGCACTCAGTATAAGAATCAAAATAGATTCCAGCTGTGCTCATGGTATGAAATTTTAAATATCAAATTAACACTGCAATTTTCTGAAATAAGTCATATCTCAAAATCAACTTACTAAAGTATCTTCAAGGCCTTGGCAAAGAAACACTTCTCCGATGAGATATGGAATTTTCTCAGAATCGTCAGCTAGTGCCAGTTCTTCAACTGCTTCCTCTAAATTCCTCATATCATTTTGTTTTACTTTGAGTTCCTCCTTGTAGTCGTCTACTTTGGCATTCAGACGTGCGAATTTATTTATTTTCTGTTGATCTTCGAAGGAAATGTGAACATCTGAATCCTACAAAGTACGAGCATTAGAATCAGCGGTGTATAACCTCAACGTAGCTTAAAATTATTATTATACTTACAGGTTGGAAGGTGCCTTTTCCGGAATTAGCCATATCTAAAGTATTAGTTGATGTTTGACTAATTAAAGTATCGGAGAAATTTAAAATCGTAGCTTCGAGGCGACTTTTTTGTTGAAGACTGATATGAGCAAGTCCGAAGCAGTGTTGCCAACAACTCGGGACCTAATATCGCCATTTTTCACAGCTTGAGTAGCCTAATGTAGCCGAATTTGAGCTAAGGTAGCCTAAAGTAGCCCAAACGCCAAACCTTCGTTATAAATGAATAAAATCATTTTTTTTTAATTATTTTAATTAAAAGTAGTTAAGTACAAAAGGAATAAAAAGTCAAAGAGCTCATTAGCATTATTCTGCTTCATCTGCTGCTAGTAGTAACAAAGCATCCTCAAAAATTTCGTCTTCAGAATTATCTGTAGCTGCT
This sequence comes from Nycteola revayana, assembly GCA_947037095.2. Lineage (NCBI taxonomy): Eukaryota > Metazoa > Arthropoda > Insecta > Lepidoptera > Nolidae > Nycteola > Nycteola revayana. The sequence goes on from OX344847.2 coordinate 10,031,858, forward strand.
GCTGTGCTGGTACTGGCGCAAGCTCCGCTGGAGACGTACATTTTTCTCCCAGCATGTAAACTTATCATGTGATTACTTGGTTGAAAATTGTTGCAACAAATATTTCTTACATTCATATGTGTACGAACTTAAGAATGGCAATCAGCATGGGCAGTTGCAATTCTTTCAACGACAGCATTACATAAAGGTATTTCCAAAAGATTTTTCCAAAGATTTTTCAAAAGATGCATCGACTTTTTCTAAAGCTCGCTTAATAGCTGCTATATCTGCTTCATGAAGCATTGTTGACGAGGCATTTTCAGGCATACTTCGGCCTCTCAAGTTCGTCCGTCAAGTAGCCTATTTGGCGACCAGTCGCCGTTCTGGATTTTTCGTCGCCGATTTTCTTCCCGAGTAGCCTAATTAGCGACAAATCTCCTACGTTGGCAACACTGGTCCGAAGTAGTGAGTTTGACAGTTTTGTTTAATACATCGCTTGCTGTATATTTGCAAAGAAACAGCAATGGAGAACAACATTTTTTTTTTTTTTGGATTATAATGACCTGGTCACTTGGACCTTTAAGTCAAGGGAGAACAAAATCGGTACGGAAACCGTGCTCAAGGCTGGTTTTTTTTTTTTTTTGGATTTTAATGACCTGGTCACTTGGACCTTTAAGTCAAGGGAGAACAAAATCGGTACGGAAACCGTGCTCAAGGCTGCCACCATTAGAGCTAAAGCTATGTTGTACCCATAATTATAGTAAAAGTAAAAAAAAAAAAAATATTAACATGTTCAATAAAATTTCGTTAGCGGAGCTGTATTTTATTTTTAGGGAAAACGTGCAAGAAATTCAGGCAGCAAAAGGCATTTGTATACGACTGGTGAACAACAATAAAATAAAAGCTTATAAAACTTGGTGATCTGGGTTCGATTCCCACCCAGGATAATTATTTGTGGAAACTACGGATAGCTGTTGTTCTGTGGGTTAGTCCACTTTGTGTCAGTGAATTATGTGCAGTAAAGGTCTCCCGTGACACAGGGATTAATTTCCCAAATGCGGGAGATTACTTTTAAAATATATAGGTATATATTTTATCTACAATAACATCGTAAGGTAATCGTAAGGTATTATATCACCATTTTAAGAAGGGCTGTTCGTGTTCGTGTTTTCCGCCTAAACCACAAGACTGAATAAAATACATTTCGGTGAAAGTTTGGATACAGTAGACCCCTGGTAATCCTGTCCCTGTCTTAATCAAGACGTGTGTTATATGCATGGGATGCCCCCTGTAATCCAACATGCCTATAATATGTTTCGACTCTTAGGCTAAAAATCATTTGAGATATCTGATATGCTTTAAAGTACATTTAGATATGTAGGTAATTTGGTGGACTGCAAGGTACTATTTTCCAAAAAGTTCCAAACTACAGAGGGCCTGTGACAGTTACTCTATTCTTCAACAAATTCGATAAACCAACTCATTTTGCAAAGAGTTTGTTAGATTACCGGAGATCCACTGTACTTATTCGGATTAAATTTCACCCTGGCGCTGTGCTGAATTATTCGTTCAGGCGTCTGAACGAATAATTCAGCACAGTGACAGAGTAAAGTCTGGAATAGCAAAAACACTCTTTTTTCTTCTACTTTTGAGTTGCTTGCTATTTGTCATAGTCTGGGAAGTACATTAACTACTTGTAAGTATTCCTACCAGGATAAATACTACTGGCCCCGAGGTAGTGAGAATATTAGTAGCTACGAAAATCATCAACCCATACTAATTACTGTAGACTTTCTGTACCTATATAATATCATAAATAACTATTAATAATGTACTTTAATATGTTATGTATAACATATTAATAACTCTTAACAATAGGTAGCCTTAAGCATAGGCTTATTTATGCCGTGTGGTTTTCGGCTTAGAATAGAGCACCCATACCTGCCTATGGGTGTCGTAAGAGGTGAATAAGTGAAATAAAGCTAATGGATGGGCAGCAGCATCTGTCAGTTCAAAGATATTCCCATCTTACTGCGATCTCCAATCCGCCTACCAAGCGTGGTGATTACGGCAATATATTTAAACAACCCTGGCTTGCCAAGGTCATAAACGGCCTGTTAAGGTTAAATAATGACTTCCACCGGCGTTAGTTTACTGGTCGTTGCCAACGTCTTGTAGTATCTATGTTAATAATAAGTAATCAATCTATAATATCTTATATATCTTTGGGCCTTTCATTTAAACGAAAAATGTATTTTTAGCGAGATTGAGTAGCAAGCATCCCAATATCTATAACATTGACAGCATCATAAAACCATATTTAAAGCTAACAATGTCGCGATATCGTTATCTTGCAATATTTTATTTGAGAAACGTTTTCACTTGCGTATCGCTTCGAGAGTCAGTGGATATGAATCTCTATTGAATTTTCAATAGGCAACAAGTTATATTAGATACTTATAGAAAATGCTACCAAGATCCTTCTTTAATATTGCTTTATAATGTTACTGAAATATAAGAATAATAATTGTATACAATAGAGATTCATATCCACTGACTCTCGAACGAAGCGATACGCAAGTGAAAACGTCACAATCTTATTATTTTTATAAATTTAATATAAATTAATTGAGATTATATTAAAAAGTATGTACCTATATGTGTACCTACTTACTGAAAAACTTTAAACTACTTTAAAGTCATAAGTAATTATAGAGCTTAAACATCAATCTATTATCTATGTAAAGCCAACAGTAGAAAGCTCTGTAGGTAATTTGCGGAAAGTTAGTATTAAATGCGAAGTTATAAATGTCTTCATAGAAAGTGCATCAAGTATTTCTAGGAAGTTATATGTTGTTTAGTTTAATGACAAGATTAAGGCCTGTACAATTAATTATAATACTAGGTAGGTACTAGTTATCCCGTGCGGTTTCACCCACGAAGGTCTTGTTCTACTTACATGAAAAACTGTTTGCAATATAATATAATAAATAAACTGGGACTGGAATAACTACCAGTAGCTCTGGTTCTAGGTTATGAGAAACTTTATATTCATTATAAGTGCAACGAATCCTTTCTCATGAATCTAACATAGTAACCCATTACATAACCGTAATAAAATCCGTTAAGTTTTTTTAAAATCATCGCTAACTTACATACAGACAGACAGACTCTGCGGGAGACTCAATAATACTACTAGCAGTTCGTACCCACCCCCCTTTAATCCTAATTATTATGAAGTTTAATTTTTTTTAAATCTTATACCCACAGTTACAAGACATCCACATTAAAAAAAATATATTATTTTATACGTACTTATACTACCTACCTGTTGCTCACCAATTCATCCTCGTAGAATTTGTTTTCCCCGTTTTAGGAGAAGATTTTTTATCCTTTCTTATCGATGCCTAAGGCATATAGAGAATACACCTTACAACTTTCACGTGTCTACGGTCAACGGTTTAGCATGTGACGCTATTGCGTTGATCCGTCAGCCAGTCATTCAGGACAAAGTGGATTATTAATATAGATAGATTTTATTGCTAAATATAAGTACACGTACTTAGTAATTTTACAACAGGCGTGTCTCAGCCGAAGATCAATTTATTAGCCGCAAAAGAACACTGTTAGCTGCCTAACGATAAATGAAGACCGTATAAAGTTTTACGCAATATTAGTCATGTGTTCAACAATGAAACACTAAAAATTCAAAGTCTCATACACCTTTTGTTTTTACAGATAGAAGTCAAATTTTTTACAGGTATATAGGCAATTTTATTGGGTATCGGATGTCATTTAAGGTTTTTTTAAATTGCTGTGTAATCAATCAGCAAAAAAATAAAAACAAAAAAATTGGAAATGTTTCATTGTGTCCACAGTGATGTACACAATGAAACATCCCATATTCAACAATGAAACATAATATTTAAAGCGTGTTTTACAATGAAACACTAAAAATTCAAAGTCTCGTACACCTTTTATTTTTACAGATAGAAGTCTAATTTTTTGAAGGTATATAGGCAATTTTATTGGGAGTATCGGATGTCATTTATGTTTTTTTTTCTTAATGTGTAATCAGTCTGCAAAAAAATAAAAACGAAGAAATTAGAAATGTTTCATTGTGTCCACAGTGGTGTATACAATGAAACACCACAAATTCAACAATGATACTATATAATTAAGTGTTTGTCTCATATTTCGTGAAATTTATGGAATAGGTGGATGATAAAAAATACTTGAGTTCAATCAAAAAAGGTTTTATTACTAATTTAACTTTAATCAGACTCTTCAGGTTACCTTAGGTAATAACGAATTAAGATGACGCCTTACAATTTATAATAAACTTAAGGAAGCACAATGACTAAATTTGCTATATGTATGGCACTCGTTAATTACACTAGTTAAACAATAATGACTTACGACTTTTTAGGCACTTACATTCATCTCAAAATTATAAAATCACAAATATTACGTTAATCTTTAGCTATAAAAATTGGCAGAGATCACTTTAAATTAAGATATCACTTAACGACTAATAAGTCTCAAAATTACGAAAATCACAAGTCTAGGAGAAATTTACCAATAATAGCAACAAATGACTAAGGATTAATAAATGCCAGTTTACGACCATTACAAATAAGCGTTATAAAATAAAAAGAAAAATAATATCAAAATTAGCCAAAGCAAATGAAAAATTTACGCAACTTCATATTTGGTGTCACACGGACAGGAAAGACGTAAGTTGAGTTTCTGGATTTCGATCCATTTATTTGTGGCGGAGGAAGAATCATTTTTATCTCATTCATATGAATTTCTGAAAGGTCAGGTTCCAACGGCATGTAAAATTTCATATTGTCTTTGACTTTTAGCCTCATGAACGAAGCTCCGAATTTATAAGTATTTATGACTTCCATGATCTGCGCGATATAGTAGACCTTCAGTTTTTTCGAGTCCAGTAAAACAAGCACGTAATCAAATTCTTGGGGTGAGTGAGTAAGTTTTTTGTAGGTTGGTAGCCCATCTTCATCTAGATCTTCATTTAATTCGCTCATATCAGAATCACCTTGTTCCGTGTAAACTACTTCCTCGTCTTCCTCACTACTTGTTTCTGATACGATCCTTGTGATTTTTGGTTTCTTTTTTCCTTCTCTTTCAATCAAAACTGGCCGTTTAATTGTCTTTGCCGCTGATTTTCTTTCTTGTGTTTTTTTTCGTTCTTCAGCTATCCGATCTTTTTCTGGCGTGTCCGTCGCCACCATACTTTTGCCTAGCTTTCTTGGTTTTCGCTTTCCAGTCCGTGGGCCAGCCTTCAATGGAGCCCTAAATTCCTTAGGGGATTTGAAATTAGTCTGAGTACCAGAAGTACTTGCTCGAATTTCCTCTATAGGAGGAGTCATCCTTCTAAACAGTGAAGTAGAACCTGATTGGTTAGACTGCATCGTGAGAATTTCGACATCCTTCTCACCATATGCAACTTCGGTGGCTTGTGTGGAAATTTCTCCAAACAGAAATTCGTCAGCTTCAAGTATTCACGTGTCACATCAGATAAGGGACTTTCAGCGCGTCCAAACTCTGAAGAAGGAATAATAAGATTCTCACTCGGTCCATCAGGATCAGAAGCTGTAGAGTGAAATGGCACTGTTTGCTCTCTGTCGGTCACCAATGACGGCATAAAGTCGATTTCTGTAAAAATATCTGGGTCATACGGAAAAATGCCGCATTTTTTGAAAGCCGACGCAATATTAACTGGCGTCATTGCTTTTGCGTATGCCTGCCCCACACACTCAGCAATATTGTAAACAGTCATTTGCTTACCAGGATGCCTCATCAGCCACGAATCCACAGCTCTATTATAATAACCTTTAAAAGGGGCATTTAAGCCCACATCAAGAGGCTGCATCTTTGCAGTCGTATGTGGATGCAGTGTAAGCACTGTTACTCCAGCTTTTTTGGCTAAATCTAAGGCTTCAATACTGAGGTGGGATTCATGGTTATCCATTATGAGTAGAGCTGGGTTTTCTGGGCTCGCAGACGTGTGTTTAATAAAATGCTCCATAACTTTTACAAACAGGTCCGCATTCATCCACCCGGTTGGAGCTGCAAGTCCTAGAGATCCTGTTGGAGCGCCATTTATCATAAAATTTTTATAATTTTTCCTCGGAAAAACAAGAGCTGGAGGCAACGCTTGTCCTGATGCACATACAATTGCACATGTTGTTACCAATATACCCCGTTCACCGCTAGTTATCTTACAAATATTGTGTTTGCCTTTGGGCGCCATAACTTTCTGAGGCTTTTGAACGGTTGTGGTAGCAGTTTCGTCTAAGTTGTAGATTCTACAACCGTTACCAAAGGAAGGATGACGCTCCATGACATTTTTCAGGTTGTCAAAGAAAGACCTGACAGTTTCTTTATTGAAAGCGGTGGCACGCGCCATGCTGCATGCTTCAGGCTTCTTCAGTGTTAATTCTGGATGCCTTAATTTGTATGACCGAAGCCATTCAACACCTGCCATTTGGTCTTTTTCCCAACTAGCAGGACATTGAATATTATTTACTTTCGCCATTTGATAAGCAATACGGCGCACATCTTTGGAGCCTAATCCGTAAAATTTTAACGCACATTCTTCGATATATTCTTTAAGTGCTGTTTCTTGCTCGACTGTAAACGTTCTATTAACTTCGTAGTTAGGAGTAAATTTTAGGCCTGGTAAAGATGCATCATCTATATTCTTATATTTTTGTATGTATCGAAACAGCGTAGGATAACACACATTGCTCTCTTGTGCAGCTTTTCTCAAGCTCTTTCCTTTTCTGTGCATTAGAATAGCTCGAAGCATATTTTCCCCTAAATGATCGCCTTTCTTTCTTTTTAGAGATTTAGTTCGCGCCATCTTAAATGAAAAACAAATATTAAATGTTAAGATTAATGTCTAGCCGTAAAAATGGTTCATTTATACGGAAAGTAGATGTTGTTAGGTATATGGTACACAATGAAACATGATAGTACACATTGAAACAGTGTTTCATTGTGTCCAATGTGCAACTGTTTCATTGTTGACTACATAGGGTTTATTTTACTAACCTCAAAAAAAAAACCACTAAATTGTAACATTTTTAACATATGATATATTCCACTTAATCTACGAAATATGTTTAATGCTAGGTAATCATGAAAAATATGAATTTTTCAACCATAATTTAATGAAAAATCTTTAAAGAATTCCGAAAATACTTACGTTTTTGTCAAAAAAGTGAAAAATGCTCCACAGACACGTCTTCTCTCACGTGGCGCCGACGCAAACTGGGATGGGGCGGGGGGTTCTCGAGAGTGTCCTTACGCGATATAATGCACGATCTGGCAACGCAGCATTTTAGAAATATTACAGTGTTTTATTGTGTACCACTGTTTCATTGTTGGACATCTGACCCTACCTATTTGTTTATTAAAAACAAAATAACATTATTAAGTATGTTTTCGTTTTACAGTAGGAACCTATTATACGGAGCACTCTAAAAATAGTATACAAAAATGCAAAGCTCTACAACAAACTTTCCAATAATAATAATATAAGGCCAATAAATAAGTTTAAAACAACTATTAAAGCCTAATTGTACCTACTAGTTTCCGATTATAATCAGAAACTATGTCCTTTTTTTTTTTTTTTTTTTTTTTTTTTGTTGTGTCCGGGAGGAAATGCATTGACGCATTCCCACCACCGCTGCAGCGTATTCGCGCGCTGGCGGTGGGATATGTGGAACTCGCCCTCTCCATAGCGTGGTATGCTAAGGTCATACCACGAGGAGAGGACCCTACACCACTAAAACCTCCCGGACACTCTTTCGATCCGCCGTTGGCGGGGGTCGGGTACGCATGAGCAATCCGGCCCCCCGACGGCACCCGCGGCCAATATGGTACCGCGGGATCTCCAGGGCCACACTTACAGTGGCCCATTTGCCCAATTATAGGGACGCCCGGAGTGTAGAGGCGTCCCTACACCTCATGGGTCAGCCTCGAAGGGAGCGGGAAATAACTTAAAATGTAACATCACCTTTAAATACATACTAATTTGTACAATAAATTCGTTCTCATCGTCGCCAACGTCCATACCATGTTGAACACACCGGTTCTCGTCCGATCACCGACGTTAAGCAACATCAGGCGCGGTTAGTACTTGGATGGTTGACCGCCTGGGAATACCGCGTGATGTCGGCTTTTTGCCTATTTTTTGTTAATCGTTGTATATGTTGTTGTAGTGCGAATTGAAAAGTTATAGGCACAATGACATACTTAAATGAATTTTTATATTGTTGATAGATGTAGCCTCAAAAATATTGTGTTGTTTTTTATTTTTATACACTACTAGTATCTTGTCAACGCCTTGTGCTAAGCTAAACTGCTTGTGTTACGAGTGGATTCACGTCATCACGTCGGTAGTGCAATGGGTGAGAATCGAACCGGCGACCACATGATCGCAAGTTCGACGTCCTAGCCCTTTGGCTACGGCCGCTTAATTAGCGATGCGTTGTTTTTTTCTGAGTCGAGATATGTGGGACCATACACCAAAAGCAATGGTATGCTATTCATACCACAAGAATAGGGCCTACCCATTACACCCCGGGTGCTCCACTGACGCCATTTTGGCGGGTACACCTCACCTCACCTCTAGACTGCTACTCTGTTCTATTGTATCGTGATGTTTTGTAACCTATGTTAAATCAGACAAATCCGTCGACTAGTTCCGTATTGAAACAATATTGTAGCGATATTAACATTCTTAAATCTAGAGAGGATGGTGAACGTATTTTAAACCTTCTAAATTTATAAATAAAAAACATTCGTTAGGCCGCCACGCTGGCTACATTACCCGGTGGACAGCTAAGCTTATTCGTTAGCCGAGGTAAGATACCATAGCAGGCATACCCTTTGGATACTCGACTCTTTCACTAGGCATGTGGACAGCTGCTTTAAGAAGTGCCGGGCGTCTAGCCCCCATGGACCCATAATTTCGACCCTTAACGGAAGAAAAGACTAGGTAAATTTGGGAAATGTTACTGTTACTGCTAGCCTGCATCATCCCACTGCTGGGCAAACTGCCCATGACTTCAACAGAAGGGAAATGTAATATTTTCAAAACTGAAGTAGGTTCTTTTCATTTCTTGGGATATATTGAGACCTTGATAACTTCCTATTAGGACAGAAATTCCTCACAATAATTATGTAGCCTATTCTTAAAGGTGTATCTAACACCATACCATGCGTATCAAAGATACGGATTCCCGGGCGTCAGAGGGCCCCTGAAAGTGTAGTATCTAAGCAAACATTTGCAAAATGTTCGCTATCAGTTAGAAAGCCCTCAACAAGTATCAAAATACGGGGCCTATCGTTGGGGTTCTGAATCCCTCGCTCGCTATGCAACAGCCCTTTCTTGACTAGTTTAACGTGCACTGAGCTAAGTGCAACTTGGACTATGAGAGACGTAGAGTTTCTTAGTAGTCACTATGCAGGTTTGAAAGGCGTTTTTTCAACTTCTTAAGGAAATTTGTAAAAACGTAATTGATTAGCTTGTTCTTTCAATACATTTTTGGCCACAACTAGGTTACACGAGTAGTTTTCCTTCCATTCTATTGAGTCCTCCATAAAATATAACTGTTACTCGCTGAGAATGTAGGGGAAACATTTTTTGAAATTGACCAAATAGCGACTTGAGGTGTAGGTATCATTTTTATTTATAAATGTTGCGCTATCCTAAAGGCGGCTTAGCCATAGTCACCACTCTTGGCAGTCGAATTGATCATGCTTCATTAATGAGGTACGTAAATGTCGGTGCTCCATTACCTGGTTGGTATTCAACTGTTATACCTACTTAGATTACGTTATGACATCCGGGTGGATGGTCTATCATACTTGTCTTAGACTGTTCGAATAACCAAACTGAGTACAGCAAAGTAAATAAAGTCCTAAATTGTAGTGATTTAGGACTTTGAAACAAGAACTATTGCTTCGCTAATAGTGCAAGACTGACAAAGAAATGATCCTGAAGAATAGGTATACCGCGTTGACAATGACTCGGAGAGCTCGGCAGTGATTTGTGTTACAAGTGAATGCGTGGGCGCGGCCCCACCACGAGCGCGGCCGGCGGTGGCAGCCTGCTACGTCGACCCGTGCCGCTCACTTCTACTTCGAACGTTCAACAATACGCGCGGCTGCAGATAAACTTTATATTTTTTTGTGAAGACTATATTACGTGATGGAGAAGGAGCATCAACCAGACTCCATGGCCACCATCACCATGAAGCCGGAGTACCCCCCGTCTGAAGTGTACAGCACGTCGGAACCCCCTCCGGTATGATGATATCCGTTATTCTCTTTGAATAAATGTTAAACACGTAACGTGTAGGTTTACTGTCGCTGTCATCATCGTGACTGGAAGCTAAAGCTTTGTTGTTTTACATATTAAACTTTAGAGCCGGGTGAGACGTGGAATATTGATTCAGTTTAACAAATCAGAAAGGAAAAGGCAGATAACATTATATAGTTTATTCACCGGCTATATTATTCTAACGCTATATTTGTTTAAATTTGCATTAAATTATAAAGTGTTGAAAGTTTTGAAATGCCCACTTTATTTGTAGGGGTATAATGTGCAAGTAGTTTCGCGGGACATTACTGCGGGAAAGCGCCTTTCTCTCGGCGCTTGCGCAGCGCGATGCGCCGCTGGTGCATAGCCACTTGTTTGTAAACACTGTTAGTTAAGAACACCGTTTCTTTTCATTACCTACTATGAACGTGTTCAGACCATTAATTCGCTTACTTTTTTTTTCAAGATTTATTAAAATACAAAAATCATTAATAAAAAAAATTAATAAGCTTTTTTAAATTTGTTATCAACTACTACCGTGTGGTCTTTGGAAATCCAAGTACAGTCAGTTACAGAAATACCCAGTTAGTAGTAGTATTTTATTATTTCATCCTGGGCGTTTTTCATAAGTTTGAACACGCTGATCCTCAATCTGAACATTTTAATCAACAGTTGGAATAATGGTCTTCTCGTATGATTGAATATATATGTCTAAACCAACCATATTAATGTAATGTTATCCAATTAACTGTGTACAAAATGGTAACGCGCAACAGTACCTATATACCTACCTATGTGTAGTTATAAATAACGCATTGCCCATAGGTGGATGTAAGGTCACACGTATCTATCAGATTTTGTAATAAAGAAGCGGTCTAATAATATTCCGTAGGTAGGCTGTATAACTACGTATTTTATATGCATAAGACCACCATCGCACTAGTTATTGTTATTATAATTCAAAAGAATAGTTTCAGTAGGTTAAATATTCATAATAATGATGACATTCGTTGCTAGTTTATAAGGATTATTTTCACTTGTTTTATAAAATGTTAGCTGTAACCCGCATTTGTTCAGGGGCATTTATTTAAAGAAAAACGGTTTGGTCGTGAGAAAACCTCAGTTGATATCTGCAGTTATTACGGAATAACTATGTTGTAACGCAGAAATTTGGATTTAATTGGACTGTGTTTAGAAACATTTCAAACCACAAGAACATTAGCTAAAGTTTCTACAACCAAGTGATTTCACTTGTTCAATTTAGTTTTGACATTTGAGTTCATTGCTCTCCTATAGATTGCAACTTATTGAACGAAATATTCGTGAAAGAGTACCATCCCAATCATATACAATTTGATCAGGTTAAAAAACACGCGCTTAAAATAGTTAAAATAAACATACTCTTCAAATTTTGATTTTATTATAGGTATTCTTAGATTTATGAGTGAATGCAATTTTAAACAGTAATAGAAGTCAAAAAGCTGTTAGCGTAAAAGTGAAAATAATTATTAGTAGTACCTACAATTTGAAATTAACAGGTATTTTTTATTAGCTTTTAGTTAGTTTCTTTATATGTTAGGTATATGAGGTTCTGTGTATTGCGATGTTTTAACGGAAAAAATATTCAACTCAATGTAAGACTGCCATTTCTCATGTTTTATTACAGCAACACTAATATTAAACTTACATATAGTTATGTGGTAGGTAGAAAATAGATAAGCCTATATTTAGTGTTTAAATAGTTATGCCCTTTCCGAGAACTGTGATATGTATACGCCTATGTGGGAAAATTCATTGTTCTATTGTCTCTGGGCATTTATTATCATAGCCTTTGTCAATTATCGTAGTTATCACGCAACTTCATCATAGAACAGGAACTAGAATCTGCGCGTCAAGTGTCCAAGTAGTTAAACTATTACGTCACACACTTGCACTGGGGTAACCACTACCTAGCTACATAAAGCTCATCTGAACGGTCGTTTCGTAAGTTAGAGAGGCATCGTCTTTGCACATACCTACATATAGGTATACCGATATTATGACATATAGAAGCTAACACCGAACTCCTTAGCAAGAATTTTAAACTTGAGGTTAACATAAAACACAAAGTTATGCGATATAAATTACTGCCATAAGTTAAAATACGCATTAACTTAACTCGCTTTATGCATTTTACAGGAAATGGTATGCAAAAAGACAAATATAAAAGTTGTTGGATATTGAAATAATATAATATTTATAGTTGAACTAGCGACCCAATACTGATGATGATACATAGGTATAGAATTTCCTCTTGAATCACTCTATATATTAAAAAATCCCACCAAAATCCGTTGCGTAGTTTTAAAGATCTAAGCATACAAAGGGACATAGACACAGCCAAGAAGTTATAAATAAAATTAATCATATTAAAAATTATAATCTTATTAAAGTAACCTTTGACACAAGTAGGTAGGTACTTATTATACCTTATTATCTACTTATTTGTTAAAACCAACGCTAACGAGTTCTAAGGGAACTTAACTTTAACTTGTTTATTTATTTATTTTGCAAGTCGTGACACTGCATTCATTAAAGAATACGAGTACCCAATTTATAAATACAAATGATAAAATAATTTAACGTGTGGCTCGAAACTTTCGACAAAACAAATACAAAGCTTCACTCATCATTTAAAAATCAGGAAATTCCCTGTGCCGGTGCCGTTGTGTATTTAGGTACTCACTTAAAGATTTCATCACATTTCATATTTTGGTTTCCCTTAACTTAGTCATACAAATGTTATGTTGGCATACGCATACTTGTGTGAATTAGGTAGCAAATGATAAAATAACTGTTAATTTTGGGATATGGCATACCTACAGAACAGAAAATATTCATAGTCATTAGTAAATCGAATTAAGCATAGTTTGCCCGCCTAAATGTAAAAAAAAACTCAAAATTCATATAAACAGGTAAAACGGAGGTAAATGTATGTTTTTTACCATTTCCAAGTAGCTCCTGCCGTTTATATATGTATGTCGAAATGTCAATATAATTATACAAGATGGCGACATTATTTTAAAGTCATGACGCCCGGGGCCTGCTTCTTTTGGACGAACACTATAATAAAAGGTTTTTGCTACTTCACCATAGCCAGCGCCTGCAAAGCAAGTTCAGGTGAAAGGGATGCGCAGATAACCGTCAGTGTGAACGATGAACAAACTACCGAAATAGGTACTTTGCAATAAATCTGAATTCCTGTATATATGTACTCGTAAACGAATAAAATATAGGTATGTGAATTACGGATTAAAGGTTAGATGTTATATATCGTGGAATGTCTTAATGTACAATAAGTTTTTAAAATAAAAACCATTTGTCGATTGCGAATAGTGTTGGCATACTTTTTTATAAGTCCCAAATATATAATATTGACCTACACGCAAAATTCCAGCTCTAATTTTGATATTTCTCCTTCTGCGGGTCTGCTGGAAGAAATTTCTGTATTGAAATAAGCTGTACCTTTGTGTCATATGTTCTTTTCATGTATTTTCTTTGTTTCTATGTGTTGTGTGTACATCATCATCATCATCATCATCAGCCCGTATAACGTCCACTGCTGAACATGGGCCTCCTCCCGAGGGAGGGCATTGCCATAGTCACCACGCTTGGCAGGCGGGTTGGTGACCGCAGTATTATGTTGTAACACACAAGGTAACGCTGCTGCCCGTTCCTTGATATACGATTATTATAGATGATGTTATAACAATCGGGACCAACGGCTTAACGTGCTTTCCGAGGCACGGAGGGTAGTCCCTCAACCAACCAGACCCGGAAAGAAATCTAAGAATTTCCACAAAGATTTCTTGTCCGGTGTGGGAATCGAACCCACGACCTCCGAGATTTAAAGCGAGCCAATTACCGCTACGCTACGGAGGTTGTTGTGTGTACATAAATAAATAAATAAAAAATAAATAAAAACAACATCTTCAATGAGTGAAATCGCTATTGGTCAGTCGAGCACATAACACAATGGCATTTGCGTCACATCCGACTGAGACGAGTGCTTACAAATTACATAGATATTTTCTCGAAATTTCTTGGTAACTACCTTTAGCATCTACATAAAAACATAATGGTTTACGTAGAACCAGTGGCCGAGAACCGCATTTAATAATTCTTGACTTTTTCAATATGATATCGCTGTTTTTTCAGAAGTTATATAAATCTACTATGGCGTAGAATCTTCTAGTTTATAGCCAAATGCATAAGATTGACAATGTATTTAAATAGCCTTATTTCCATATGTTCTACCAATGGAAATAAGGCTGTTATTATAGTACGTGAAGATTAAGGATGAGATGTGAGATTTTGGAGATACGTAACGCTTTTATGATATGAAAAATGCTTTAAAAATGCATAAGTGGAGAACCTTTTAAAGATGTAGAAGAGAGAATAGCCAGCCATTCCAATATAAAAATAGAGACGAAGATTAGCTAAAATTGATCTAGCTACTACAACTTAACAAACTGGAAAATCTGTTGGTTTGTGTTTGCTTATGTACTTATACTTTCGTTTAAATATACAGTTCCCGTTAGCAAGAATGTGGTGGGCTATTTTTCCGAAATATGTATATATTCTCAAAATCTGATTAAATTATCCTCTGATATCTAGAGGTAAAAAAATTTGAACTTATTCATTTCTAGCTGACATAATAAATAATATGAGGTATAGTATTTGAGTGAGATGGTTGTATCTAATATATTATATGTAGGTATATTCAGTAAATTACCATCTTATTACTTAATAACTTGATTGGACCGTGCCGGCTTGTAACTGGGACCGAGTGCAATCGTTTGCATGTATATTATACCATGCAGATGTACGAGTATTTACACAGGCCGTGTTATATAAATTGCATGATTGATAACTACTAACGTTTTTTTTTTGTTATTTACGCAGAAACAATTATATGACAATTTTATCAGCAAGCTATTTATCTCATAGACACGACGAGTGTTACCTATTTATGTATCTAGGTTCGTGTTAGTGAAAGTATTACAGGTACCAGTGTTGAAACGTTATTTTAGAGCTCAGAGCTCATCGGAAAATCAAACACTGATATTTGTAGTATCTACATTCCAAAGCCTATGTCCGAAATAGTTGGAGCCTCTTTACAAAACAAGCTGTACGTGTTGAGCGTTTGACAGAAACGTTTGTCAAAAGGATCTGTTTGGCTTTGACTATTACACAGTCAAATCTAGATTTGGGCGGAATATTAGCTTTATTCGTTTGATGCAGGCGAGTGGGTAGGTAAATCACAGTAAAATAGTACTTTTGTTTAACTTATTATAATTTGCTGTAAACATCTGTTTATATGGTAAGCTTGGACACTACTGATGATATTTAGTATGTACACATTTATTTATTATGAAGAAAATTTATTTGTAAAATAAATGATTTTATTAAACCTCATAATAACTTTTAGATACCTTTTGAGGAACCGGTTATTTGCAAAGTATACAAAATTCATTGGAAACAAAGAAGTTTAATGATGCAGTGATTAAAGGTATTAAAAATACTGTATTGGGAATAAAACACAATATCGATATCGACATCATTCTGAAGCATTATAAGTATCTACATATTTCCTTGAATTATATTCCTCAATACAAGAATAGGTATATACTTACGTAAATATTACTTACCGTCATTTTATACTCATGGTCCGATCAAATAGGTTATGACAATTGTTTTAACACAACGTAGACGGCACAAGCTATTAGACACAATTTAGTTTAAGTTAAGTTTAAAATCATAACTCGGAAGCTTACCCAAATTAAAATTTATAAAATGTATTTAAATATTTTTTTAATAAATCTTGCCATCGGTTCATTTAACCATTAGCAGATGTGGTGATTTTCAGTGACAGTGACGTAATTAAATAATAGATAAATTAATACTCAATTATTGTTTTGACTGTTTGCAAGTGCCTGTTTATATAAATAAACGTGTTTTTTTATTTAAAATGAAAAGCAAATATTTTTAACTTGTGAGTCAGACAATCAACTTGAAGACATGGCTTACATACTAAGCACATACATGCGTATGACCACATGATATAATAATAATATAGAAAATATAGTAATATTAAACTAGGTATGCTACTTATTTTACGATGTCTTATTGTTTCGATTGACATGTTAGTATATTGTTAGTATATATATTATTACTGTTTAACAACATCAAACTTGTTTAAAAAATATATAAAGTAGGTACAAGAACTTTTAAACAAACCTACCGTAGTAAAAGTTTACAATAACTAACTCGACTACGGGATAATATTGTCTATAATTATTAGAGAAAAAATCTATACTTACACTTTATGTTTTTAGAATTGGTGGACATTACATATCCATATAGAGATACTAATATACCTAAATACACATGGTATAGAATTAACTACTATATGTCATTCCTTACTTCAGACGGTTTATACAATTGTGAAAATATTATATAGTCACTCGTTTGCGCTTTTTAAAATATCTCTTGTACCTACTTTATATATATTATTACAATACATAACATTATCATACCTCCATAGTTATTTTACAAATAAAAGGTGTTTTGAAGTTAATGTTAAAGTAAAATGAATAAAAACACAAATACATATTTACGTATAATGTCAGAAAAATAATACACTCGATTGCGATATTGATTCACCTTTATGCAATAGTCCAATACCTACATAGAGAAGATACCTAGTTCAAAAACCTCGAAAGTCATATGATTCATCATGGTCAGCTGATGGTGTGAAATTACGAACTTTGTTACGGGCTAATGGAGATGATACTAAACAAATTGTGAGATTAGAATTGAAACTGTTTTGCACCTCGCTGATGGATTTCTCGATGCAGCGGTATAACTTTCACCCGGCTCTTCGGGTCAGCGGCACGGCGGAGCTGGTGACCCCCTCTACACCAAAGTTATGCAATTTTTGCAAGTACAGTCGAATAAATAAGTTTTTTTTCGGACGGACATAAGTAATTGGCCACGAGGCTTTTGCTACTTCACCGGGCATAAAGGCGAGCAGAGCTCCAGCCTTCATAAATGGTTTAAAAACTACAAACTAAGCAACCTGCGCAAAAGGGCGCCCTCTGTGGGGCTTGGACCTTGGTCGCTGGCGATGAGATTGAGGGATTATGACTTTTAGTATTTTAGGGGAGTTTTGTGCAACTGTCGCTCTACAGTTCGCTCTACAGGCCTCTCGGACTTCGAGTCTACGAGGGCATCGGATGGAACCGAATAAAGTCTTTACCACCGAAATCAGCCGTGGTAGTAGCAATACAAGAGAAGAATAAATGTATAAATATTCAAAAGTGTAGTATTAGGTACATAGGTATATACTGGGTAAATATTTTTATTTTTAGGTATTACCGATTGATATGGTAATGGCTTTATAACAACCATCAGATGACCGGCGACTTAATACTATTATAACAATTGACAATTGTTCTTTCGGCTGACTGATCAATAAGTTAGTCTATCGTATTAAGTTAACTGAATAAAGCCTTTTAAATATCTTTCAAATTAAATGTTAGCTCGTTGTTTTGATTGATTGAAATTGATTAAGAGCTGTGGGCCAGAAGGTACCTAAGATATACAAACAGGTGTTTTGTTGTTGACTGTACCTCGGCCTGTTAGTAAATCCCAGACTAATTAACTGAACTCTGCTAAGAGCAAGCGTGGTGCAGTATCGTTTGTGCGGTAAATGATAATTATAGATTCATAGGTGCATTACTGTATTATAAAATCTATAGTGATAGCTTTACTAATATCCAAATGTTCTTGCTGATCAGCTTTTGATGTCAACATATTGCATATCAGAGTATATTTTTTAATTTAAAACATATGACGAAGTCAATGTGACATACTTACAAGTCATAAGCGGATATTATTACCATTTTAAATTGAATTAATAGTATAATTCTGTAACCTAACTTAAACTTAAAATAAATTGTAGATTATGACTGTCGATTTTGTTCAAATGAAGTGTATGAATGTATAATAATGAATGAATTAAGAATTATTCACAAAAAATGTGTCAAGGTTCAAACGAAGCACATCTACAAACTTTAACCTAACGCATTAAAATCGAATTACTGCGGAGACGGCCGCGAGGATAGAACCTTCTCAATATTACAATTGCTCATTGTTATTGTTACTTAAAGTAAATAAAATCAAACTATAGAAGCGTTTTATTATTATTAAAAGTGTTGGTTAACATATTTCCTTTTAAGCGAAACATTAATGGTAGTGAAGAACTTTCAGTAAATTTCTGACTGTAAAAGCTTGATTTTAGTCAACCTTGACGTAACGTATCTAGACTGAATGTCTTAACTATTTTATTACAATGTAAGTATTAATTATATAACCTCTATTATACCTTCGTGGGAGACTATGGGTTTGATTCCCGCTCCGGACAAAAAAATCTTTGTGTAAAATCATATATTTCTTGCCGAGCCTGGTTGATTGAACCCTCCTTGCTTCGGAAAGCACCTTATGTTGTTGGTCCCTATTTTTTACTATACATATGTAATTACTGTACATAATACTGTAGTCACCAACCTGCCTGTCAAGCGTGGTGACTATGGAAACTTCTACCTGAGGGAGACCTATGTTCACTGGTGGAGGAAATACATGCTGATGATGATGTTTTATATGAATGTCAAATAGTGTTTAATACTAAGTACTTCTCTTTGATTAGAGCTCTATGGCAAGATCAACCCGACCTAGCCACAGGATTGTAGAATAATAAAATATGATAAACCTCTGTATTTTTATGCTCCCCTTAAAGGCAAGACTCTGCTGATACCCACTTTACAAACAGAAATTATCTAGGTAATAATTATTATACCGTAAATAATCAAACTCATCAACTGTATATAAAATATTTGCAATGGAAGCCATTGTTTTACGATTCATTATTATTTCATGAGTCGTTAACGCTGATGATGAACTCTTAAGGATTCTGCTTATCATTAATTAAAATGATTTAACGCAGAATAATTAAAATAGCGAACCACAGTTAAAGTCATACAACTTACTACTTCATAATTTACGTTTTGTGATTTATAAACAGAATTTGAATATAACTGAACTGGATTATTATTTGAACTGGAATATAAATTTAACGAACTTTTAAATTGTAGACTAATCAAGTAACGATATGACTATGAGTTCGATGAAAATGTTTTTATTACTGTAGGGTTATTTCCTATGTTATTGTATTATTGATCTAATTTTTTTTTGCGGAATTAACACTAGATATTTGTTTTTTAATTTATATTAGTATGGATATCTGCAAAGTAACGCCTGATTCCATTATATATATTAAAAGTATTACTTAAACCTACATTTTTTTTTATGCTTCATAAACGCTGTGTACACATTTTTTTTTTGCGTAAGTTGAAATTAGAATTGTCATATTATGTTCCTTCTTTTTGTTTATCAAATTGATGTGAATATCTGGCTGTCATATAGAACGAATATGCCGATTAGCTTATCAACATTTTTGTTCTTTTTTGCGTATTTTGTTAACTAATATTCTGCTAATTCATTGAGAGAGTTATATTATGGGCCTTAATTACATGATTTCGCATGCGTTGATGTCTAAATTATGCAAATGCTTACTAATAAAGTATTTGCATAACACGTAGATATAGTTTCTGTTGCTTATTAGATTAAGTACATCTTATGTATAATGTAACACATAAGATATGAGATCTCAATCACGAAGTCCGTCGCTAACGCTTCCGTTAACTTCTGTATATAGCATTTGTATATAACATCTATTTCTTTGTGAGCATACATACTTTATAAACAATACTGATTTTAACTTGTTAAAAAACTTAGTTATACATGATATCAGACTATGATGATATACTTGTAACAAAGGACAAAAGTATTTTGGAAGTAAATACAATCACATTGTTTAAAAGAAACTTGATGTCATCGTTCGATTAAATACAAAAATAAATCACGTACGATTTATGCATGTACATCGTATTCACGAAGAATAAAACAAACAATATTATCATATGTAGGTGTTCAATGTTTTATAATAATGTATTTCTTAGAAGTTCCTCATATGGAAATCGATGTTATATCGCCGTTAGCTGAACGTCTGAGTATTTGTACCCTAGAAGGGGTTTAGTTTCTGTTGGGATATGTTAATATTACTCTCACGTTTCAGTTGTGTTAC
This sequence comes from Nycteola revayana, assembly GCA_947037095.2. Lineage (NCBI taxonomy): Eukaryota > Metazoa > Arthropoda > Insecta > Lepidoptera > Nolidae > Nycteola > Nycteola revayana. Next base: position 10,052,443 of record OX344847.2, read on the forward strand.
ACTTATCTCAATATGTTACTATTGGCAGTCTTACAACTAACTAGATACATTTTACAAAAGAGCTGCTACGAGGTGTGTTGTAATTTAGATTATGAAAATGGTAGACAGTGGATTTAGCTGTTTTCCGCGACTTTTTTTTTTGATTTTTCGTATTTCATCATATGTTTAGGAGGTTTATTTTAATTCTTATCAAACCTACTTAATATGGAGAAACACCTCCAAGTTTGTGTCTATGATTTCTATTGATCCGTCAGCCAGTTATTCAGCAAAAAGCGTTTTATTATAGTAAACATAACTAACCTCTTAACAATGCCTTGAGTAATGCGATCTTTTAGCGGTTTTTATATTACAGTGTTATTTAATGAAGTTGTTAGTTATTAACAACAAATACTTAGGTACTTACTACCTAAGTATTATAAGAAATTATTTAATTTTTCAGTAGATTTTTGTAAGTATAAAAATGTGATTAACTGCTTTAATAATATTTTAATGAAATCTGTGTTCTTGTAGGCGTATCGGCAGAGGGTATCCTCTTCGGTGCAGATAGCCCGCATTGCGGCGCTGACGGTGGTGGCGGCCTCATTCATCCTGGGCGCATTCATCCTAGCCTCCAGCTGGGTGGCCGCGCGCGCCACTTGCCATCAGCTGGAACAGCTGGATGCTATGTTGGATAAGGAGCTAGCACTTGAAGGAAGGGCATACGGAAACGATGCGCTCTTGGCGGTAAGTCTTAATGTATATATTTTTTTAAACTACATAGATATATGCAGGGATCCAACCATATCAGGGGAATTAGGTTTGACTGAAATATTATTCAATTAACGTTGTTTCATAATAACTTCGTTAGAATTTAAATTAAATTCGTGTATTGCAAATGTTTATGCACCACGGTATTCATTTAATTGTAAGGCGGCTCGTTTGCCGATCTTATAAGTTATAACATTTAAGCGAAATATACCTACTTCATTCTAATTTAATAATGAATAAGGTGACCTATGACATTATTGCGCAGATTATACCCAACTATTTACGGCGAGTAGGTACTATATTCCATGCCTAGTAAGGTTTCTGCATAGCTTTCTTAAACTGCAACATTTTATGATAACTATTAATGTAACTAAGCGATGAGGTACAAAAAGTAACCTTGCAGGGAGGTACAAAAAGGCCGACGTTCAGTCTTGTGCAACGTAACATTACTGCCTAAGTAGGTACCTACCTATTCCATAACTGTTTTTACGTGTTTAAGATACAATCAGTAGGTACTTTGAACGCTACCAAAGGTATCTTTAGTACCATTTATGCCATTCTACTAAGGTACTGCTTAGACAATAAAAATATAATTATTTTTGTTATAATAAATATGGAACTAATAATATGGAAAAGTTTTTACAAATCTGATGTCCATATTATTTATTAGGTACCTAGGTACCATCACTTTACATTCTAGATTGTCAACTTAAATACTACTATTTAGGTACTTCGTAAATGAAAAGGATAAACATACGTGCATGACATATTGTTATCTTAAATATTATCACTTTGCGTGACAATGAATTTGCCTGAATCTACACTTTAGTAGATCAAAAACAGCATTAGTCACGTTCTCTGCGACGCGCGCGATGCACCCAGCCTATGACTTTCACGTTTTCTTTACAATAAAAACGTATGTTGTACATGATTGTACAACTTATTATGTGACAGTAAGTATTACCTAAGATGGTTCGTGTCAGCGACATATTTTAGAGTTGGTGCGCTTTTTATTTTTACTAAATGTTGCATAAGTAATCGTTTAGTTATCTTGTACAAGTTTTGGATACAAAAGGTAAACTTTCTTTGTTTGAATGTAGTTGCATAATGTGCATTGAAGTCGATCGAAGTTGCATGTGTAGCGAGTAAAAGTAGACAATATACTCATACCTATTATAAGTAGGGTGACTTAACCATGTCGCTGTCAGGGACTACTTCCGAAATTTCGCAAGATTCACACACTTATTCAATTAGATTTGTTTCGAAAATAATAGGGGAAGTGTTTATTTATTAATAGTACCGCTGCCTCTTACATCTCAAAATACCATGCGGCAAAGTAGAGTATAGCCTTCAAATTGTAGATATTTATTCTATAAAATGTTTTTGTAATTTGATAAGACGAAAAAGTAAAAGCAACTAAAGCGCTATCTCAGTATTAATAGCGTTTTATTTATTTTAATTCGTGTGTTTGATAATAATCCACAGATATGTAAATAAAAAAAAAACTGTTACACAACACAACAATAAAAATCAAGTAATTATATAGGTAGGCAGTAGTTGGAAAAACCCAGCAAAATTGTCTCACAGTACACGATGTAGTAGGTACCTAATAATATTCGTGTAGATTATAAGTAGAGATTGGAGAGTCGCATGCGTATTTACCCAAAATCAAGTTAGTAGGTAAAATAAAGTGAATAATACCATCTGTACAATGCCGGTTTCCCGATTTTAATACCGGGATTTAAATATTATAATAGTTTATGATTTTATAGAAATTTATGAATCCAAATAAAAACTGGTAATAAAATTGCTATCCCTCTATATTATATCAAATATCTCTATGATATTAAATAGTAAATATGCGCTCGACTATTCGATGTTTAGTTATGGCACATACCTCAAGTTTAAATATAATATTTAATAATAGTGCACATGTATTTTGTAGGTATACGTATGGCGGTATACTGAGTTAAGTGTTTATCTGAGTAATTATATAATACTCGCGACGTAGAGAAGTCATGTTTCCGTGTCGCACCGGCACATATAAGTAGCTCCTCATAGATATATAAATGAGCGAATAAATTGACAAAAACAAAACATTATAGTCTCTTGATTAAGGCGTTGTTATACCAACAAGATATATAAAAAAAAAAGCAAAAACAGGTTAAATAAATATTTTTTTACCACTGAATTGTGTTTCGTTGATATACTTATAAATGAGAGATCATCTTCTATATTGAGGCATAACGTTGTTTATATCAATAGGATATTTAAAGTATAATACAAGTGTGGAATATTTACAAGGTTTAATATTTTCTTTAAAACAAACAACGGTTTATAAAACATTTGTAATGCTATTACTTTCCGTTCAGTTTATATCGGTACTCTACAAGTTGTTTAAATTCCTAAAATGTTTAAGTGAGACTCCGTTGCCCAATATACAAGTACTAAATATACCTATATACCATCCTCATAAGTCCATGTGTTAGTTCACACAAGATGTTAGCACGTTTCCTCAGAATCTGTGGAGCGCTGAGGACGTGCCTCGTTGCGCGACTGGATCACCTTGAATTTCTATTACGAACATGGAGTTGGCCTGACTTGTGGCTTTCGATCTAACGTTTTCTGTAACCCAGAATTACAAAAGTTGATGGATCTTTTAACAAACATGCTCTTAACAACTAAATTTTAATGACTTTGTAACGGTAATACGAAACATTTTGTTGCTTAGCTCGGGGCTGGTTTAGTTTCTTAGTTAGTAGTCGCTTTAGAGCTCTGTAAACAGATATACATTACATAGGGAAGTCTTCGACTCTCAGGTTACTTTCCATTTGAATACTAATGAACGGGCTGTATTAAATATCGGGTTCTGTATCTAACAGACAACGAACCAAAACAGGGCAACAATTTAGTTGTACGTGTTTTTAAACGTACTTGTAAACAATCTCGCAGTTAAGATAGATATTTTACTACTGACGAAAAACGTAATAAAGGATATCAATGCAAATAGTTCCCTGGAAGAGATTGCAAACGGCGGCCTTATTGCTGGAACGATAAGGCCACCATTTGTAATTTTGTTAATTATTTGTATTTTTCATAAATATGTAATTAATTACATAAAATTACTGTACTGTTTTATATTTTGCAATTAGCGACCCGCCACGGCTTTGCATGGGTGCAATACTGATGCATTATACATATATCGAATATAATAATATGAATCACTCTATCTATAAAAAAACTGCATCAACATCTCTTACGTAGTTTTAAAGATCTAAGCTTCCCGCTGTCTGTTTGTACCAGCGGGAAGCGACTTTGTTTTATACTAAGTAGGGATAAGATAAGTGCTGTTCTTCTTCTTCAGTTAAATTAGAAATGTTAAATTTAGGATCATATTCTACGGGACCAATCTACAATACTAGTTTAATTTTCGTACCATAAGTCGTTGTTGAGTACCCCCAGTGGGTCAATGGTATTCTATTTTAAATCAATAAAGTCGGTACGCTTCAAAGCCCACGGGAACAATTGCGTTGGGAATATATTATAACAAAGACCGTTGACGCCGGCACTTCATTTAGATAATTCTCAATAGATGCTTGGCATTAGCGATTATGTTACGACAGCGAAAGTGATGGCCGGGCGGAAGGAAATACCACCGAATACGCAAATAAACACTTCTAAGTTTTACTTCCATTCCAATTTGTTTTAAACAATTTAACTTCTAAATTAAATCGGCGATAATATAATTAATAAAATAAACGTATATATAGTTACAGTACTCAATAGCTTTAGGATCGTTAAGAAAGCTTTATAAATTAAATCAGTTTATATAACAACCAAAGAAATAAGAAATTTAATTAAAACAGCTGCGAAATAATAGACTTATTAAATGTTATGGGTTATTAGTATTTTCATGTCATAATGTTAACGGACTGACTATAAAGATCTAATGCTAACCGTGTGGTCCCATACAAAGCCAGTGTTGAGAAAAGTGGAACTGGTTTTATACCGTTAAGTGTATATTAACCTTGATTTAAGTTGCTACAATTTAGCTAAGAATCTAGGTTGTCTTATTTTAAACAATATAATTTCGAGAAAATTATCATCTATTTGAAGCGGTGCAACGTGTAGACTATGGTCTTGTTAGGAAGACAAAGAAGAGACTGTTTACTCGTACTTATTCTACAGTCATACTATGTACATACATGTGTAGACAGACATGGATAATGTATGAATGTTAACTTAAACACTTACATGTTATATTTTGTAGTTATTTGAATTATTTAAAAATCTTTATGTTTTAAAATTGACTTTAAATTTACATATAGTTTTACAAAATTTAGTGCTCTCTTGAGACTAACTACAGTAAAAATATACAGCGTTGCAACCGTAAATGTATTTTGTGCAAATAAATCTCAAAGTATACATGTTTTACATATAGATAAATGTATCTGTTTGAATGAAAGTAGATTTAAATAACAATGTCATTTAGGCCGAAATAACACACTAAAATCCGTGGCATATATGTCACATACATAGTCAATGTTAACAAAAATAACTTTTTCATAGTAGGTATTTTAGATTTGTTATTGTACTTTGTTAAGCACTCGTAGCACCCACTCTGCTAGAAGGTACAGTTATCTACTATTTAGACACACCAATAGTTCTCAGTTTCAATGGCTAGACTTTCTTTTTTCTTTGTGTATTATATTTGCATGGAACAGATTTCTAAAGTTTAGCAGGAGGATCAATAAGGACACATTCTTCAAACTAGTTTGTTGTTATTGTTAAGATATTAGTCATATAAGTCTAATAATTCATGCACCGGTTAAACAATGTAACACGTTATGTGTAGTTCTATCTTATCATACCTTATTTTAAATCAACAGGATATTTCACTCAGAATATTTTGATTGACTGTACAATGGAGACAAATATTTAAAAGGTCCATTATTGATAAACTCTGAGTTAGACATTTAAAACATGAGATTGTTTTTGCTTGTCGTTACTATGTCTACATATTGTTCCGTAGCGTAACGATACAGGTACGCCTTCGTCTTAAATTCAGGAGCTCGTGGGTTCGATCCCCGCGCCTGTCTAGAAAACTTTGTGTCTTTTCGAGTCTGGTTGGTTGATGAACTACCCTTGTTCCCGATTATTATAATATCATGTTTCTATAACAACCGTATGCCAGAGAAGGGGCAGAAGCGTTTCCCTGCTTGTTACACAATAATGCTGTGGTCATCAACCCGCCTGCCTAGCATCGTGACTATGGTAAAACCGACCCTCGGGAGGGGGCCCATGTTCAACACTGGACGTTATACGGGCTGATGTAGGTGATATTGTTATATAGCGATGTCCATATAATGTTAGACCTTGAATGAAAATAAAAATACTAGCTTCTCGCGCGAGGTTTAAACTCCCGTTCCCGTGGGAACTTCATAGTTAAATATAGCCTATGTCATCCGGGGATAGTGTAGCTATCCAACCGTGAAAGAAGTTTTCAAATTGGTTCAGTAGTTTCGGAGCCTATTCAATACAAACAATCAAATCTTTCCTCTTTATAATATTAAGTATAGATTTATTCTCTACAACTTCTCATGTATACACGATACAATCCTGTTTAGTCATTGTCGATATCTAATGAGTCATAATTATATTGATCTAGCTACCAGTTATTCATTATTATGCTCAACACTATTCGGAAGGTTATTGATCTTATTATATAAAATATTAAGACTTGTTTTGATGCTGATAATATTTGTAATTTATAAAAATAATTGAGGGTTTAAACAATGGACAATTATGAAAACCAATAAAAACCTTTAGGTGTGACATACTTTGCAAAGATACAATAGAATACTCTTTATTGCATACCAATAGTAAAGAAGAATAAAAAATAAGTCTGTAAAAATATATATTTTATGTACCTACAGGCGGTTTTATCGCAGTTAATCCGTTCCAGACAACCTTAGGATAGAAATAATTAATACTTAAGAGTAGAAAGGGTAATGAACAAACAACAAAAAATAGATAGAATGATAATTTATAAATATCCACTCCTTGCTTGCATACCTGCGGGAAAGTTAACGCACCTATTAAGCCAGACCGATGATGATATAAAATCCTTATAGGTATTTGGGTTCATAAACCTGACTTAATATAGTCATTAATCATAGCCAAGTATCTTTTTAAGGGAGTAATATAAGGGTATATCTGTCTACCTACATTTTACAGATCACTTTATTGTCTATTTATAACAAGTTCATAACGTCACGTCAAGTTTCTATAAACCTATTTACTAGTTCCGTTCCCTGGTTAACGGTTACATATAGTTTTAGCGATGAGTTACCTAACAGTTGACGGTAAACCGAAGGCTTTATATAGACAGAGAAAGTTTTCTCTGATTGTATATAGACTACGTTACGCAGATTTTTACGTAATCGGTGGTTGAGTGATTTTTAATGGGTATTTTCGACACTTTTCATAATGTTCTTATCGAATTACTTAATTTGTGCATAAAAGATTTGTTTTATTTCTTTTAAAAGAAATGAAACATTATTTTGTTAATACAGTTACAACATTTCAAGTTTCTATAGTATTATTTTTGCTAGTATACCTAAATAATGGTTATCTGTTCATGGCTTCCATTCATTTTTCAGAAAATTCACTTGGTTGGACCAAGTGACACAACCAAAAAAATATTGATATTTTTTATATATTTGTTAGTTGTATTATATAACTATAAATTATATACTAACTATTAAGTACCTTCAAAATGCGTATAAAATAAATGCATTTGATCGTTAAAGTTTAATATTACTACTGAAGTTGATACTTTGAACTGCATTATTTTCGTAAAGTTGGAATGTAAACATTCAAAAAGCGTGAAGTCCTTGAGAAATTCGCCGTGACCGATTGTATTGAAATTAACACGTACTTGGCCTCAGTATAATGAGAACTTTTCGCTGTAAATACAAATGTCGATTGTTTGATTTTGAACACTTATTGAGGTTAAAAGCGAAACAAATTAGACTGTTTGCACTTTTAGCACAATATAGCTAACTTAAAAAGCCGAAGTAATCGCGCGTGGAAAGCTAGTTATTTTAGTAACTAGGTTTCCGCGTGCTGTTTCACCCGCGTATCTCACGTTCCCGTGGGGACTTTATAATAATATATAGCTTTCCTCGATACATTGGCTATCTGACACTGAAATAATTTTTCGAATTTGACCCGTAAGTTCCTGAGATTAGCGCGTTCAAGCGAACAAACTCATCTTCTTTATACCTATATTAGTATAGAATATAGATAATTATTATAGTACATACAATTAACCCAATACAAATCTAAGTGTTAGTCAGACATTATAGTTAGTAGTAGGCACACACTTAATCTTGTTAAGTTAGTACTTAGGTACTCAAGCTAAAAATCTTATAGCATGGAATGAATACATGCTGTATGGAAATTGCGAGAAAACAAATCTAGTTTACTAGCAAGAAAACGTATTCAGGTGCACGACCAGGTTTTTGCGGTTAACGATGTAATCTTATCAATAAACCTCCTTATACTATACCGTGAGTGTTACAACACTTTAAAACAGGAAGACTTGACAGACGATTTAAATAATGCAATTACTATGTCCGCATTCTAGTGCGCAGTCATATTTGTCTCTTACTGTGAATCGCTAATAGGCAGACAATAATTTACTTACAGCGGATTCAAGTGGGTTTATAGGTAAAATTACTGGAATTTTCGAATGTATAAAAATAGACATAGTTAAGTGTAATTTGCGTGTGTGGTGGTGTGCGTGTTCAACGGAAGTAGACGATTTTCCGCGCATGCCCACAACAATGATGCTCTAGCATCCGTCCAACCGCGCCTCCCACCTGCGCTGTCATCGTCTAATTACTGACTTACCGTGATATTTTAATTAACATTCTATATGCTCGGATGATTCTGTCAAGTACGTAGATTGAAACTGATCATTTAGGTAATTCTGAATTTTCAATTCTATGGAGTTATCTAGGGTGTTTAGACATTATTTCAAAAAAATACAGAGACGAACAAATAAATGCCATTTAATTTTATTAGGTAGGTATCATCTTTTTAAGAGAAATGGTTAAGCAGTGCATATGTGAAACAATACGCACTTAATCTAGTAGTCAAAATTTCTATTATAAATGTTTTATATAGTAAGTGTTTGTTTGATAACTTAAAACTGTACTGTATTTTTTTTTGTATCAGCGTCGTTCACGTTTCACTTATACCAATTCACTTTAAAATAAATCTGATATGGAGATATCAAATTCGTAATCGTTGTAGCGTAATAATTGTATTGCACTGCATATCAGTTTAGTTTTTGATTAGGAAACTGTAATTATGAAAGAAAATTATTTCCAAGGCTGTCGAATGTTATACACCACACACGTTAACGAAGGCGGGTATATATACAAGCGTAGATATTATCTTCCATTCCATAGCTTTCTAGTCATTAAAAGGAAATAGGTATGTAGGTAATCTATACCTTCTTTAGTTTTAATCTGATTTTGCCAAAGTTCTGATAAGTTTACCGATCGTGTAATTCTCATGCAATTTACATTTATTATAGCAGAATAACTGGTCGCTCATACTAAAAGTACCGTTTCCGACCCAAGCTAAAATATTTAGAACACAGAGTTTTGGAACTCGAGGTTCTCGTATATTTACTTCTTATATTTATATCAGGTACCATTTACTTGTTGCATAAGGTAATTTACTATTTAAATTCGGCTAGAACGATACCGGGCGGAGCCGGGTCAAAATGTATTATAGAGTTCACTTTCATTTGATATAGTGCAGGCTTGTTTAACAACTTAGGTGAACTGCTTATATGTGTATTTAATATTGTAATTAATATAGGTACAATATGACAATAAAAATCGATATTGATATTGAAAGTAAAAGACGAATTTTGCCGACAAAGCAAAATAAGAATGTCGACAGGTATTGGAGAATTTGGTATAAAAAAAAAATATTTAAATATAAGTAATATTAAATGTTTTATTTTCGTACTTCATTAATATACACACATTATATATGTTTTTTTTTTTAAAGACATCTCCCGCTCTAGGAAAATAAATCCCTGTGTCGCGGAGGACTTTACAAACATTCATTTCACGGACACAAAGAACACCCAGACTCAGAACAACTATTTGTGGTTCACACAAATAATTGTCCCGGGTGGGAATCGAACCCAGAACACCAGGTCTCAGAAGCAACTATCGTAACCATCTAGCCACCGGTGCAGTCATATGTACATAGTACATGCGTGTACTATGTACATACATATATAACGTTTCATGTTTAATTTCACTTACTTACTACATATGGATGTAGTAATTTAAGAGCAGGTAGCTATGTAGAAAGCAAAATATTTTATTTTTATAAAGCAGCTAATATCTTTATTTATTTGGTGACGTTTAATTATTATAGGCATATTTTTTTCTATAATCGTCATTAAGTTATATATAACCTTTTGACAAAAACGGATAATTGAGTATTTTCTACGTGGAAAATACGTTTTTCTTTTTATTATATAAAAAAATCGCAGGCAGGTTACGCATCAGCTTAAAAATATATAATGCATTGATGGACTTTATATTAGATACAAAGGCTTAAATTTCATCGTGATCAGCCCGTATAAGTTTTGTCATAGTCACCACGCTTGGTAGGCGGGTTGGTGACCGCAGTATTATATTGTAACACGCAAGGAAACGCGTCCCATTCCCTGGTATACGATTGTTATAGATGATTTTATAACAATCGGGAACAACGGCTTAACGTGCTTTCCGAAACGCGCAAGTTTTTTTACCGGGTCTGGTTGGTTCTTTGCCTACACTGAACCAACCAGATCCGAAAAGAAACCAAGAAACTTAAGAAAGTTACAACTGAATATTATAATAATTTTCAAAAGGTCATTTACAATTTTTGTATCAGTGTATTAATGATTAACTTGCTTAATTATGTTATGTAGGTATATAACCAGATGAAGGTTAAATATTTTAATTGAATAATTATAATTCATTACATATATGAATGTGCTTAGCTCTGCACAGCAATTCCTTGAATGTATATTATTTAATGTTCTTAAAGTATATATAATAATATAAATATTTTTTAAATTTATTTATTTATATATAGATACAATCAATAAGAAGTTGAAGCTATATGATGCCACATAAACTCATTCGAGTTTTACCGTGAATCATTTACATATAATAGAAATAATCATAGGTATAAAAGAAAATAAAAAAGTATTAAGTATGTAGGCAGCAGCAAAGTGCGACATTGGATATTAGGACATTAAATGACGATTTAATTAATCCTCAGAAAAATACAAGCAACTCACTTTTTGGCGATTATTTAAAAGATTAATACAATGTAGAAATAGATTTTATGACTTAGATCTCTCAACGGACCATATTTCTAAATCATTTGTTTCGAACAATGATGCAAATTTGTTCAGGGTTATATTTAAAATAAATATGCAGCCATATCGAGGATTCAGATGATTATTCAAAATGTTCAATGACATTATCTTGTTGTAGTTTTGTTTCTTGGTATAATATATTACTCAATGACCTATTTAACAAATTACGTCCTACGATGTTTTCAATGTAATATATAGTTAGTGCCTTATTTGGTATGCAATTTAGTTGACCATCATTAAAATAGTTACCTTTAAACCCTGCTATATGTAAATACGTAATAGTCTTATAGCTAATATTTAGCGCAAGGTTATTAAATTACCTGGTAAAAGGTAAATACATCGAAAACTAAAATTAAACCTTTTTTTTTATTACTACATATAGGCTTACGTTTGACCATAATCTTGCTTGATGGAAGGCGAAGATAAGGCCTTAGATGATACACGCTTGCCTAGAAAGTGTATGTTCACAAACCTTTGTCATAGTTTTATAAATGGCATTAGAATATATTTAAAAACAGTCAAAAGTTAATCTTATTAATTAGTTGTTTATCCGTTTACATCCTTGCTCTTTAAAGTTGTATTACTAATCAAATATTTTTATTAAAAATATGTAAATGAACAGAATGATCAAGTTCGAGGTCAATATACATATAAGTGCGTGTCTTCAAATATGACTAGTAGTCTGATTGTTGATTCGATTTGTACTAGAGCATTTTTAAAATAAATATTCCTTTATTTATTGTTTTGTTGTGGGTACAATATTAAATTGCTTGCAGGGTTAACAATGTCACTTTATATTCTACTTGCAAACGTTCCTGGCTGTTATTTATTTACAAACAAATTGCGTGTAGAATTCAAATATCAGTGGCTATTTTAAATCGATTTCAAATGCAATACATTTGAATCGATCAGTTAGTGCTAAGTTTTCTGGCACTGCGTTGCTGAAAGACGATTGCTTACTTTCTGTCTCTTATAAGAGGTGTAATTTCCTTGTTATCACGCAACGTTCAACTCGGCAGGCAGCAATAACTATTAAATGCTTAAAACGTTTCGTAAATCTAGTAAAAGTCTTGTGGGCGTTGTACACAATGCGACAATAGTTGGCGACGTAATCGTCGTTTTCTATCAGCTGCGGTCGCGAACACTTCGCGCTCCGCTGCCTGCACACCACTACCGATATTGACAACACACAACTGTTTTTACACAGTAAGAACTGTGTATCTCTTCTCAATCTTAGTCTTTCCACGAGAGATGAGATCACATGATTATAACTTATGCACTGAAATGACTAAGCTTTGTAAATACGCAGTTTTGAGATAGTCTTTTCTTACTTGCTTGTTTTAAACAAACTTGAGTAGGCGAACTCTCGTGGCATGCATAATTTTCATATCGAATTACGGTTTTATAAATAATGTTTGTATCACCTTAGAGCATACCTATTTGGTGCATAATTTATAGAGTTGATAATACATTAAGTGTTTAAGATATGTATCAGCCACATTCAAAGTTATCGATTTAATCACTAAATTAGAGGTTTAAAATGAGGACATTGTAAAATTGTATGTTGTTATTTCATAAATAAATATGTTACTGTGTTTGCATGACTATTTTGCCGGCCAAACACTGACGATTATCCAATGAGAACAGCAATTGACATGAACAATGATGTGACTAGGTACCTACCAGTGGGTAAATACGTCAGTACATAAATCGGTATGTATCTATGTGAATATAGCCTACGTGCCTATACAATTACGTAAGAGCTTGACTTCACGCTAAAGGCATCCGCCATTTTGCGATGAGCACTTTGATGGTTTTTGCGCGAAAAGTGAACGGCGATGTCGGTACAGTTTGTGAATTAATTGTGGTAATTATTTTATTGCAAAGATTTCATAAATCCTTTTTAATGGGCAATCACAAAAACCACTTGCTATGAAAAACCCTATTAATCCTTCTTATTAAGATTATATTGTTAGATAATTACGATTCGCTGGTAGATATAATAGGTAGAAACAATCTATAAAAATTTCGGTTTATTTAATCTATCCGTTTAGTATGTACCATGAACATTATATATATATGTCATGTCAGATCAGGGATTTGATCACTATCACTGCATTGTATAAAACAAAGTCGCTTCCCGCTGTCTGTCTGTCTGTACCTACATATGTATGCTTAGAACTTTCGAACTACGCAACGGATTTTGTGATGCAGTTTTTTTTAATAGATTGAATGCTTCGTGTGGAAGGTTTATTTGTATAATACATTAGCATTACACCCGAGCGACGCCGGGGCGGGTCGCTAGTTCAGTATGAAAGAAAGACGAAAGAAGTTGGTGGTGAAAGTATGCGTTTTTATCATGATATAAAAACTAGACTGTACTACACTAATCCTTGTTACTAAATTTGCATTTTTTTTTTGTTAAACATTAACCTCATAATAACGAATACATATAACAAAAAATATAAGAAATCTTTCTAGTTGCTTTCAAATGATGCGATTAGATCTTAGATTGATTAGAATAATATAAGTTACTTTTTTATTTCGTTTTAAACGATGTTAACAGCTACAACTAACATAAATTACTGGCATCATAGATAAAAAGAAAACACTCTACTAGAAAGAACAATAAATAAAAAAGAATAAATAACAAAAGAGCATCAAATTAGCTATCAATTTAACGCACGATCCGCAGTTTGCACTAAATTATCGTCGTAAATTATTATTATTATTTGTAGGTATTTTCTCTCATTAACAAATACAATAGAAACATTCATGCAATTTTGATCTTTTACAACACCAAACACTCTTTACTTTACGTACTTTATTTACTATTTATTAAAATTATTCCTACCTGTTCTGGCAACTGTTATTGTAATGAGTTTGGAAGTCTATACTTTGTCTTAATGTAGATTTTAATATGTAATTTTATAATTGTACCACTTTGTAAAAACGATTACTAGGTAGGTGGTATATAACAAAAGATTATCTGTTTTTTAATCCACTTGTTAAACCAAATTAATGTTTTTAAAATTTCAATCGTTTGTTACCAGGATGAACCTCTGCCGATCAATAATGCGCATGCGCTGCACGGTCTACCTCCACTATCAGCTGCGCCCGAGTCCTCGGTGGCGCCTCCACGCAACCCACCCACGCCTGAGTCTCAACTTAAAGATGACGCACTAAACCATGCTGAATCCAAAGTTGATGAAGATAAATTACAGGTACCTACTTGTTTATAACACAAATAAATAACAAAAATCTAAATACCTATTTATATTTTACAATAGTTTATATTATTATGAGATATAAAAAACTACAGTTACTGTTTTAATAATATATCAGAACATATGTATTTTACATTGTCGGGTAGGGTTTAAAAGAGCAGAATTAAATACTTATTTTTGCATCTTAATTTTGCAATAGATTTGATATGAATATCTAATCTATTGTAAAATTTAGAATTAAAAACCCTTCAATGAAACGCTACCGATGCAATGTTAAGCATTATTTTCATATACTACCTAGAGAGTAAACATTAGGTTTTATTAAATTTAAATTGAAAATGTGACTTCATCTTACTATTTAGATGAATTACTTCCGTGTTCGTTTCAAGAATGTGTACAGGGGTTTCGCAAAATGCAAGCTGTAGGTAATCAAAAGAAAATATTACAGCAACCGAAAACATTTAATTAAAAACCGAGATATACATGTAAGTTAGTATACGGTCGTAACAGCGATATTCTGAATCAAATTGAATAATAATATTGTAAGATTGTAATCTGTTGCCGATTTTTTTTAAAGTAGGTATGCATTTTGTCTTCGGTGCAAGTGGCGTCATAAAGTGGCTTTCACTGCATGAGGCGAGGCTACGCGTAAGCCGGCCGGTACTCTTGCACTTGTGAAAGCGGTCGCTTTGTGTTATTTGTATTGCCCAGATACCTTGTAAAGCTATATTGATAACAGATCTCTATGCATTTGATGTTTGTGTATTAATTAGAGATGGGCCGACTATAGTATTTGCCGACTAACCGACTAATCGGTTTTCAAAATGTCGATTAGTCGGCCGACTAATCGACAATGCCGATCATTCTAATACCTACTTGTCAGAGGTGTTCGGGCGTTCTATGTTACCTTATTGGTTTTTGAATATGTTTCTAGACTGTAACTTTAGATTTAAAAGATACATATATAATTATTTATATATTAAAGGACTTTTCATCACTAAACATCTGACTTAATGAATACTTACTTATACTTACCATTGCCATGTTATTTGGTTATGTATGTGCCTTATTTCGTTGATTAATGATGTTAAGTTAGCTTAATTACTGGCTGATTAATACGTTACTATGTTGTAAAGACTGTAACTTTAGATAACTACTCAAAGTAATGTTTAGAAACTATAAAACAAGTACAAATTATTTGTTTTATTTCATTTGTTAAGCGCCGATCATAATCGGCATATTTTGCCGAATAGTCGCCGACTACAAACGATGCCGAATAGTCGGCTTTTCCGACTAGTCGGCGGCTAGTCCGCCCATCTCTAGTATTAATGTTTCGACATACTTTTATATTGATATAATAACCATTGCGCAGGTTGCTGATTTTGTAGTTTTTAACCATTTATTAAGCCTGGAGTTTTGCCCGCCTTTTTGCCCGGTGAAGTAGCTAAAGCCAAATGGCTATAAACTACGTATCGTCGGTACAATAGTCAACTAAGCAAAGTGAAATTTTTATTTACATTATTATTTTCTGACGACACAATACTGTGCCAAAATATTGTACCTGTGGCACTTCAAATCCACAAGATACAGACAAATCGTTTTCTACGTAACTACAAAAAATACAATTTCTGCAGAGGTAAACTAATCTATGTGATTATTTTTTATTAATAACCACCAATTCGACTGGCAGATTGGCGAGTTGACTTCTGAACCGACGGTATGTCCACCCCAAAAAAATAATTGATGGATGAGGCCATCGTTACTTTCTTTTCACAATTATAATTATATTTTAATTTCCCACGGCGTTGTTTTTTTATGATTATGTGCCATTTTGAGAAACGAAACAGTAGGGATTATGATAGTCTGTTACTTGATCATTCAATACAATAATGAGATTTGCATAGAGCCTGTTTCAACGATGAGCTATATAATGTAAGTGATATTTACAAACGGTGGGCGCTGGAACAATAGTGCTCGGCTGCGCTGGCGCATTGTCTCTCGCAGGATGTCCGAACCCATTGTACCGCGTAAACAGCACAGAACGAGTTGGATCATACCTATTTGTTTCTCATATAGCATTTCTATTAACAGTTAAATGTGATTTGACACATGTTTTAATGATTTATGAGAAATATGTTAATTAACGATTACTTAATCCAATTCTGAAAATAGAAATGGGAGTTCCACTTTAATTAAATGATTTATGCTTTATTCTAAAGGTTATTTTTAATTGGAATATCATAGTGAACAGTGATATTCTGATAAGAAAAAAAAAATAGAAATAGAACTTTTATGTTATTTAACTTTGCAAATTACAAATAAATGTATCTAATAATTTCTTATACCTTGTTGCTTCGCTTCTCTATCGTTACGATGGCAGTGAAAGTAACTTTTCCAGATCTCTTAGGTCAAATGTGTAAGGTTAGGTTACGTTAGGTTCTTTATGACCATTTCCTATTAATCTTGTATACATCTCTGAATGATGTCTACCTACTACCTTTCATTTTTTGTATTCATTCCAAGTTTAAATAGTAGTCTTTATTGCGACAGGCACTGTATTTATAGCGTGGGCAAAAAATAATAAAATAATTGTATTCTAGACAGTGTAGCAAGCTGCTTTAAGATGACGTTGGGTAATGTTATCGTAACACTTACCTATTGTATAGAGGGGTGTAAATAAAACAACGAGTTAGATTTAACTTAAATAGTAACTAACGATAAACTTAAATTTATGACGCCTAGTAGGTACCTTACGAAAATATGTTTGGTAGTTTTTGAGCCTATCGCGTACAGACATACAGACATTTTTTATTTCTGATAATAACATATATACTTATTTATAGCATATCAATCTTAGATAAACAAAAATATTATAGCTAGATCCTAAAGATAAACCTTAACCGTAAGTATTAGTAGTCTCATCTATTGGGCCCTCGACGAGAGCTTGCCCTGCGTGTAATATCTAAAGCGGTGGTAATGAATGTAGGTATTGATGTAATTTGCATGTCAATGACAATTACATCCTATCAACAACTATAATTATTACTCCGTTTTTATGGTCTATTATAATTTAAAACTACGTCTGCAATAAAATCAAGAAATATACTTACAATCTAGGTATAAACGTCGGAATATTTTTATTTTTAAACATACATTCATAATATCCGCAATTGTGTCAATCAATGAGGATCATAATAATTTAGTTTTAAAAAGCTTAATACGATATAGCATATAAATATATGGTCTAATAAATAAAGTTAACCACTTCTTATGATTTAAATAAGTCTTCGTTAACGTTAGAGAAGATACTACATCATCCAGTTAATTATTAAACCAATGACGGACGTAAATTAAAAAAAAAACAATCTTTTATATTTTCAGAAAATCGATGACGTAGGAAATGACTCGCCGAACTCAGCTAGCGAGGACAGCTCGGAGTCGGACAGTTCGGCCGAGGAGGAAGACGAGCTCGACGCCATCCGACCCATGCTCAAGTTGCCCATTCAGTTCGACCTTGATGACTTGGCCGGAGCCTTCTTGGCGAACAACCAAAAGTAAGTTTAAATACATATCTACTAGAGGCAGATTCAGGATTTTGGTTTGGAGGGACTTGAATGCTTTTTGGGGCAAGGGGACTTACGCTCCGTTAGTCTCACTTCCCCTAAATCCACCAGTCTAGGACAAAAACATGGGTTACAGTTTTGAGGATTGATAGTTAAACATATGGCTGCGGATTACATTTTCATTTACTTTCGGGTAAAATTTTTTTAGACATATTTTATTAAACTTGAATCATCAACACGCATGACCATCAGTGCCGTCGGGGGGCCGGATTGCTCATGCGTACCCGGCCCCCATCAACGGCGGATCGAAGGAGTGTCCGGGAGGTTTTAGTGGTTGGTAGGGTCCTCTCCTCGTGGTATGAGTTTAGCATACCATGCTATGGAGAGGGCGAGTCCCACATATCCCACCGCCAGCGCGCGAATACGCTGCAGCGGCGGTGGGAATGCGTAAATGCATTTCCCCCCGGACAAAAAAAAAAAAACGAAGGCATGACCATCAGTGAAGGCTGCTATATACTGCAAGACTGACTAAAGGGGTGGATATATTCTGTGATCCTACTATGCTTTCAATTTGATCGTTTTTTTTAAAATAAATATCAATATTGCTGTATTGTATTCTTGCTTACGTTATTTTTCCGGAACATTGGTTATGATTGGTAATATCTACTCACTATGCTAATAAAAACAGATTTAAACAAACATACAACGTAACATCTGCTGACGCTTTTGTCAGTAAATCAAGTGAAAGACAACTGTAGCTCACCGATTTAAGAATAGTTTTACCTTGCCGTTATTTTTAAGTTTAACAAGCAATTCTATCTTGTGTCTCTTAGAAAACAATGCAACTACGAATAAACAGTAAGCAAGAGCAAAGTTAAATAGAAAATGTGGAGTAGAAAAGAAATAGACAACCAATGCGATATATGAACACACGATTTATTTTTAACTCGACACCCTATTGTTATAAAATAATACAAAACTGTCTCCAACTACAGTTATACAACTAATTAACAGTATTTAAATGCAAATGAAACAATTCTCGAAACACTGAATCAGAATAATATCGACAAAAGCACCGTAATGATGTCCCAAATAATAATTATAATGTTACCGCTCAAAGCTTTCGTGAAATGGCAATAACGCTTTTATGAACAACACGTGTAGAGCAACGAAATTGATATTAACCAAATTATTGTTGATTTTATGTTAATTTGAGGATTTATAATTCGATATCATAGTAGTATCAACAGTGTTACTTAGATTCTATAATACAAAGGGGGAAATTGATTAAATCTAGAGCTTTAATTAAAGTTTCGCATAGGTACCAATTTTAATTTAGATGAAGACCGAGTTCTATAAAATACCCTAGAAATAACATATAATCTTTTTCTTTTATGTTGGTTTTTATTTAACAAAATCAAACTTAAAAAGGTTTTATAACTTTACAAGTAGATTTTTTTACTTGATAGAAATTACCATAGAGAAAAAATTAAATAGACCAATAACAATAAATAGTAAAATAATTAAGTTAAATTCCAATCGAAAAAGTCTTGTGCCATAAATACTTCTACGATATCCATATTATTTATCTGAAGTTTTCCAGATTGATCCTAATATCCTAATATTATCATATACCTATACTTGTTTTTGATATTATACTTGTTTATGAAAAAATAAGTGAAAAATAATTTAAGAATAAAATATTGATTGTTTTGTTAATAATAAAACTTAAAATAAAAATCGCTGTTTACTATTTTTTTTTCAAAGTGGCTTCTTTTTTCAAATGGAAAGTACCTATAGTGATAATTGTTTAACATAATATTTTAAAGTTAGAAGTGAATATGAATTTAATATTTTTAAATCAACAGCTAAATAAACCCCAAATAAAATATTGTATTAAATGGGTTATAATTAACTATTCGGTTATGATTAATTAGTCTTATTATCATTGTGTCTGCGGCATCTAAAAGTCGGGTTTGTAAACAATGCCTGAAGCATTAATTCCGCCTATGTACCGAAAAATAATGTACTGAAGTAAATAAATAAAATAAAATGAGTAAAGTACTTCACTAGCTATGTTAAAGCAAGAAAATAACTAAAAAAGTACGTAAAACCTATACCTATAATGCAAAATTTTGTTAGAAAGTGGATAAGTCAACTGGAATCAGTAATTATAATTACACGATACTGAATAGACTCTACGTGCGCATTGCACGTAAAACGTTATAACCAGACGTTTTATATACTTCTATTAAGCTTTTCTGGGATTCCAGCTTTATTCAATACTCGATTTCGTGTATTTGTTCACTGACTTTACATTCAATGAACAGCTTACGATCCGTGTTTAATTGAAATCTTTGGATTAATTGGAATTGTACGTACCTAGGTTTTATGTTGTTATTTATTGATAGAAATTTTATTTAACTTCGGTAAGTAAAAGCTAACAGCATTAGAAACTAAGAGGCTGCACTTAGTTCCGAATTGAAAGGGATAATTTTTTTTTGGTATGTTATACGTTATACCTACCTAAGGTACATTAAAACACAGAAGATAAGTTACAAACATTTTTCTATATGCATATATGTATAAGTCATGCATATTAAATAGTAACTAAATGAGATAACATATCACAAAGCAGATTTTATCGCAGAAATTGATATCTGAATTCTACGTTTTCTTAATATTCTAGAAGCATTATTAATCAAGGATGAGGAAAAATAGCAAGTCGTTTGTTACGTAAGAATGTGAGACTAACATTCATAGTTATTGTACTAACTCGGAACACAATAACATTACAATTGTAAAAACTTGTATTATTTTTTATGCAAGCCTGCGTGTCAAAATAATTATGGGCATTATAACAGACTTCAAGGTTTTTTAAATACTCACATATTTAGAAGGATACTAGGTAGCGTAGATATTTAAATGGGTATTTAGGCCAATTGTTTACTTTTTAAGTAAAAATAAAAAACTTTATGTTATTTAATTAAATCCCAAAGCAAACCTACATTTTATTTGTATGGAAGTCACACTTATTAAAAGTTATGAAACACATATCGTATGGAAGGACTCGAAAATGTTCGAGTTTCTACTCAAGTAGGTACCTATACTAAGTCTTGTGATTTTAATAAAATATGGTGTGTTTTCAGGGGTCGCATGAACTGCATGGTGGAGCGTCGCCGCGATGACCCCATGGAAAGACGATTCCCTTTCAACATCCTCGGAGCCTTCGCTCCTCGCAGCGCACAAGCTGAGCGTATCGCTATCATCTGCCACGGGGGTGATGAGCCTAGGTAAATGTTAGGGAATAAAAACCGATAGCCCACGAATTAACAAGAATTTTGCCAAGTAAAAGGCTTCTTAAAACGTGTTGATGATTAAAATGAAGTACAAAAATGCGCTTACAATATGAAAATGGAATGAAAAATTGCCACATTCACATGTTGAGATAAGTATTATACTTATTAGGGAAAAATAAAAATTTCAATAAAAGCAATTACAGTAAAAAAATTACAACAACCTTTTAAGTCACTGAGGTCGTGGGTTCAAACCCTACGGTTGTACAAGAAATCTTTGTGTAGGTCTATGATTTCTTTCTGGGTCTGGTTATAATATCATCTATACCTACATGAGAATACCATGGAACGGGCAGTAGCGTTTCGTTGTGTGTGTACAACATTATACAGCGGTAACAAACCTGCCTGCCGAGCGTGATGACTATCGCATAACTTGAGGCTCCTCTTTCAGGAGGATGCTGATGTCCAGCAGTGGACGTTATTTGGGCTGTTGATTATGATATGCCACTTAAATTTTACACAAATATTACGCAGTTGTTGTTAACTGTTTGTAAGCAAAAAGTAGGCATCCAAGGGCAATCACAACTTATTTTGTTCCTAGTATGTAAAATCGAGATCAATGTTGTTATTTTCGCACATAAAAGGGTTTAACGTGATTTATACCTTTGTGTAAAAACGTGTAGGTGGAATTACAAATGTAGTATATAACAATAGGGATTCAATTCCTTTGTTGTGTATTTTTGCTCAGTTCGCATTGAAATGCGTTGGAGTGGACCGATTATGCTTGATTCTTAGAATGTTGGTAGTCTGAAGAACTTTTTGTTTAGATTTATAAGTAGGTAAACGTTCTCTATATGGTCTGATTGCTTATTTTGTAAAAGTTAATGTAGATACTTAACAAGGCACAGTAAGGTAAGTACGACGCAAAAACATAAAATATTAGATTATGTTGTGCTGAATTACTTATTATTGCCAAGACTTTTTATCTATTACCTTGCGAGATTAAACAGAGCAGATGCATACCTATAAGACATTTGTTTTATAAACTTTAATGTAACTGAGAATTGTGAATAAGTAAGTGTAGACGTGTATTCTCTCTTGAACAAAAATAAACATGAAATTAACAAGTCACTTGATATCGCATTGAAATGTAAAAAAGATGCGTATGATATGCAGCTATAAAATAAAGTTTTACCTAAAATAAAGTTTTGTTTTGTATTAAGAGGAATTATCGCCAATAATATTTGTATTGCTATCGCGTTCCATATTGCCACGTAGGTAATATTATTTAACACAATGCTCATACTTCTATGTAATATTAATAAAAGTGAAAGGTAGTTGTCACGAAGTAATGAACTCTCGAGAGAATATATACCTATATTGGCAAATTTTATGACTTCAAGTCGCAATACCCTGTAGTACCCTGGGGTATTATTTATATAGCTAGTAATATAATATAAAAGAAGGATACTATGTTAAGTGAAGCTTGAGACGTGGCATAGAAAATAATAATTACATTCAGACAAGTAGTATTAAATACGTATGTAAATTTAATTGATTTAATTTGGTGGGAGTAGAGATTTAGGACATCATAATTTCGTCGAAAACCGCGAGGTACCGTACGAAGTTGATGTTGTTTCATGTCGCACGAAGTGATTTTCATCATCTTTACTTATATGAACTGCGAAGGAATGCAATGGGGCTTGCTATATGCTTGGTAAAGTAGCAAAAACTTAGTGGTGATAATGACACTACATAAATGTCCGTCCGAAAATAAGAAGGTGCTCTTGTGCGCTTCGCTTCGCTGACGGTAAACCAATTATAGTCCAAAACTATGTAGTTTCAATAAATCATCTCTAATTTTGCCTGATGAAAAAAATAATATAATTGTAAATACAAAGAATGAGAATGAATACATAGGTATTATAATAAAAAATAGAAAAGCTTAGGTAGCTACTATGAATATAGTTGGATTGCTACATTTATAAGTGATGATTTTCCCAAAATTGACTAATTTAATGAAGTAGATGTGAAGAATTTAGATGATGAGTAAGAAATACTTGGTGCTCGTAGGTACTATTACAAGTTTTCTCAGAAAACTAATGGAAATCTTAAACTTTCCACCTACAATATCAATTAGTTAAGTGATAGCAAAGTGTTTGACTTGTACCACTTGTGGCGTTCACCTGCTCGCTATGTAATTACGCAAAGGTCACATTATTATGATAATGTAAACAATTTAGGAATAAATTGCACGAAAATTGTTGAAAGTTACGAAGAAGCAACAAGAATGTTTTATTCAAAGAACCTTCAGATTTCAATAATATGTATATCCTTACCAAATTAATCGAAAAAAAAAACATATATATTTAAAAAAAAAGTAGCTTGTTCTCGATCTGAATCAAGATTTGGCGTATAATTCATTTTTAACCTTAGTTTATTTGAAACAAAATACAAATGAATCCTTTTGCATTTAAAATATAGTCCATTAAGTTAATATGAGAGCAAATCTCGAAGGCGATAATTTATTTTAATATGATATTAATTTCTAAGCCCTAAATTATTCCGAAATACGAATATTGCTTTAAATTGTTCTAAACAAATGCTACTGGAAAGGTCAAAGGTTACAAGTACCATAACAACTAAGACAAAGTGAATTTGTATTCGAATTTGTATCAGTACTGTATTATAATCCTTTAAGAACAAACTTAAATCATAGAATTCGAGATTTAACTTGGGGATTTAATTAGTAAATTTGATTCTTTGACAAGCTTCTCAAGTTTACACCTCCAATCTGAATTAGGTAAATACTCTTGTCGGAAGATTTCAATATTTTCTAAGGTTTCCTAAGCTTCTAACATTGATAATAATAATAAGGATATGTTATGATATGATTATTTGTCAATCTTCCTAATATAATAACGTGGAGTTAAAATAAAAATTAAGTTTTATTCCATAACGGTGGAGCTTAAAAGTAAGGAGTGTACGATTATGATTTTGCAGACTTTCTATGTTTGTGTTGATGTAATTAAGGCTACCAACGCGCTTTTCTAAACTACCAACTGCAGGCATTAAATCGACTTTATACGGGATAAAGCTCACAAATTTCTACAGAAGTAAATAATAATAATTTATTGATAAGAATGTTTTCCATGGTTTAAGTGTTTTCCCAAGGAGGTGATATTTAAGATGAAATAAAGTAGACACGTAAAATTTTTCATACTAATACGGTGGTACTTTTTTAAGTTAATTTTTATATCAAAAAGATGTTCGTATAGAAATAAAAGATATATAATAATTGACCTCAGCCAGATACTCTATACTTAATTGCATTTCATAATGTTGTTACAGGTGTTTTAACATTATAATAAAATGTGGTACCAATTATGAAAACTGTCGGGCAGCATAGTTAGATATGATCTAAATTAGATACTGTAGGAAAATAGATAGATAATCTCTGTTATATAATTACACCAGTCCGGTGAAGGTGATGTCAAAGGGTACGTAAATTCATACTGAGTTTAATGGTATGCTTTTACTCGCTGTATCATGAATGGTAAGAAGTCATAATTAAGTCCAGTAGTAACTCATTGGTTCATTCCAGGCCGCTGAACTTCCCGGAGCCCCAGTCGCAAGTGTTCGCTTTCCCGCTGACGGGCCCCGTGCGGCTGCCGCTGAGGCCGCAGCCCGAGCGCGCTCCCCCCGCGCCCGCCGCACCTCCCGCGCCCCGCATGCCCCCCTTCGGCCCCATCTCCCACCGCCCCGCACCGTTCCCCCTGCCCGTGAGTATTCACCGTTAATTTCTTTAAAACTAATCGAACACAACAATATTTACACTTGATATTTAAGTTTCTAGATACATAGGTTCAATCGTTGAAATCAGATTGGATGTAAGAAGTCTGTGATATTTAATAGGTACCTACTTATAGAAACTATTTAATTCAGTGAGTTTGTAACGGACTAAATAACAGAGATCATCTGAAGCAATTACAAGACATCACAAGGAGTATAGTTACGAAACATAAATAATATGTTAGTTCATTATAGGTAGGTACTTCCTGCTTAGAGTTTCATACCTTCGTGGGTAGGTCCAACCTAGGTATCACGGTAAGTACCTATACTTTGTTGCGTTAGGTATATGCTAGGTACTGTGATGAAAAGATAGTTAGGTAGTCGTTAGTTATTAGTTAATAAATGCGGGAGATCAAATCACTCTTTAATCGTGTGATTAATTAATTTTAATATCTACGTACATCGACATGACAATCGTACAGAAACACGTGCATTATGGTACCTACCTATATTAGATTATATTCTTCCGGTTTTCGCAGTAATGGAATAATAATAATGTCGATCATTTTAAAACTAAATCCGCTACCGCTATAACGCTATAACGTATGTAAGTACATACCTATGGCACAGCAAAGAATAACATTAATCATAATTGAAAAATAGTAGATTGAATGTTAGGTATACGATATTATACTAAATTATATCACACCACATTCGTTGAATCAAAAGTAAAACTAATAGGCATATAAACACAAACAAGTTTGAAATAGCTTTATTTCAAAATAACAAGTCAAATAATTTGCTTATAAGTAATTTCAACAACTAATGATCACGTCTAAATACAAACATAAACATATCCAATATTCAAGTTAACTAGAATTCTAAATAACGTTGGATATTTGTTTACTTAGTGTCAGATACAAAGTTACTTGTAGAACAACTCTTATATTCGGTTTATTTGTATATTGAAGCTGTTTGTTTTAAACTGAACTATAAGTAAAGATCGAATCAAATGGCAGTTAAGTGTCGTAGTGAATCCATTCATCACAGTTTTAACTGAGCTTACATCGAAACTGAAGGGTGAATGTGTGACCCTTAAATTACGCCTCACGTACCAAAGAGGTACTACGTTCATATGAATTGGTATCTGGGTCAAGAGATCTTGATTGCTACTACAGGTTATTCTGGAATTGTATTCTAAGAATAGCTAAGGGTGTTGTGGTTACTTTGTTTTTATTTTATTCTATTTCATTTGATATGGTTGAAACATTAGTATGTATTAGTATTTGTTATATGTATGTATGTATTTATGTAACTATATAATATATAGTAGTTTGTTCATTGAATTATTTGTGTATTCTATGTCATTATTTAATAATGTAGGTATGTACTTATTTCTTTTATTTATCTCACTTCTTGTCTTTAAAAGTGCACCTTCCTTGTTATTCTCTACATCATCCTAAAGTTGACTGGTAAAGAATGCCTTTGGCATTAAGTCCGCCTTTGTACCATATTGTGCATAAAGTTAAAAAAAAAGGTATAGTATCTATACAAAACACAAAACAACTGATTCCACAAACTAGATTTGAATTTTAAGTTTTATCTTTAAATCATAATCCTTTATGATTGAAACTCCATAAAAACCTTATCTCGTAGATGTGTATGTACTTTTATTTATTTTTAACATTTCATTGAAAACCCTAAATTAATAACAACTAATAAGAGAACATAATAACAGGGAAACTACGAAAATAAACATCTTGATTTCAGATTACGTAGATTCTTTATTTATATCTATGTTTTTAACGAAACTCACGGTTTACTGCCAACCAGTCAAGTATTGTTGATCCTTCGTCTGAGAGGCCATTGTTATTGTGTTCCTAAATAATTCGCATTAACTATATTTCAACAAATTTTCCCTCGAGTGATTATTTCCATTGTTATTATAACATTCGTTTATAGTAGAGGTTGAGACTTAATACACGGGTCGAACCAAATATAGTAAACAAGATTTTCGTTTTCTAAAATGTCAACCTGCGTGGCGTAGTGATATAAGTAGCTAATGTCGTGGGTTCCATTTCCACGCCGGAAGGAAATCGTTGAGTAAAATCAAAGATATCCTTCCGCTTCTTCTTAATTTAATAAAAATTTAATTCCAATTGCAACTTTGGAGATATTTGACTAAGTAATGCTGATTTTTACCGATAGATAGCAGTAACGTTCCGCTTAGCGACGTGTTATAAAAAAAAATGATAAATTTCGATGACCGGTCGGCTTCCATCGTAGCGGAATTGGTTAAGGCATTAGGGGCTAAACCTAAGATGCAGGTTCAAGTCCTGCCGATGGTCAAAATTTATTAATCTCAATTTTGAAATTTATCTCATACTAGCTTTCCGCGCGCGGTTTCACCCGCGTAACTCCCGTTCCCGTAGAAACTTTATAATAAAATATAGCTTCCTCGATAAATGGGCTATCTAACATTGAAAGAATTTTTGTAATCGGACCAGTTCCTGAGATTAGCACGTTCAAACAAACAAACTCTGCAGCTTTATAATATTAGTATAGATATTTCGATAGTATATCTAGTAAGTGTACATCATTCTACGAATAACAGTAGGTAACCACGACGAATTGTTACCTATTTTTATCAAGAATTTAAGTTAATATACCTACTTTTTTATTAGTTCCATATGAATGTTGAAATTAAATATAATTTCGTTTATTGCTTACTGAATAGTAGTGAATTTAATGGGTTCTGGTAATAAACTGGAAGGCGTAATAAACAGTAAATGTGTATGTCTCACAATAAGTGGTGCGACAACGAGGAACCATTTATTTCGTATGTCATCATATAATGGGTTATGGCGACTATAACAATAATTGTATTACGAGCTGACGTAAATGAAGGATTACACGACGAGAAATTACTTGCCTAAACTACCAGTATTCCATTTTACTATCTGCATTCGTAATAGATATTATGTCTTTTATCTTACTGAAAAAGAAAAGGGTTTTTGATATAGGAATCAAACCTTTTTTTTTTAATTTTAATGTAAAAGAATAGTGAATTTGCCAATGGACTAGTTACAGAGAGCCTGAAGAGCTGACAAAATCGTTAATTGGTAATCAGGAGGTATCTCGCAGTGTTCCCAAATTCGTTATACTTCTTTCATATCCACACATCGTTTAACATTTATGTACGTTGTAACGACTTATGCTTAACTTATAATTGATCTTTGATCAAGTTAAGAACACTCAACTTCGGGTTTACATTTGAACAACTAATTCACCAAACACATTAACGACTAGACTAGACTCTGAGAGTGAAAACTTAAGGTTCGTTCGTATTTGATCAATAAATAGCGTCAGTTTTGATATATCAAATTTATAGTAAATTGAATGACACCTTCCTGTGCTATTTAATATTACTTTGATAGCTTGAAAACATCATTAAGTAAAGTATTGAAACCCTCAACTCAAGGTGTGAAAAATATGTCTGAAAAATAAAGTTACAATGAACAAAATTATTAAAAGTTTGATTAGGTTTTAAACTTTAGTTGTTTGTAATGGCGAACACGGTGTAAACTATGAAAAAGGGTTAGCTAGTTTAATTTTCATCTCGGAAAATATCCCTGCAACAAAATATTCTCGAGTACTACAATATTAAGTTGTTACAGCTGTAAATACGTTACTAAATCTTTCTATGAATATTATGTAGCAATTTTTTTGCATAATTTAATGTTCATGCATTAAATTATGTAAAAAAATAGTTTTTTGATGTCCGGTCATCGTAAATCTACAACTCATTCATCTCCTTGAGCTGAGAAAATATAAGAAAGAGGAATCGTAACAAGCGACAGATTACAAAATCCAAAACCTATATTTGTGATATTTAATTATAAGTGATTTCTATTTCTACGCCGCCGGCACCGGTGTAAGAATGATGCCACCCATCTCCTCCCGTAGGCGCCGCCGTAGGACTCGGCCAAGGGAAATACACAAGAAGCTGGCAGCAGCGTCTTCTCGGATTATAACATCTAATACTGCGCTCGCCAACCCGCCTGCCAAGCGTGGCGAGTATTGGCAAACCCCCCTCATAATGGATATTTCCAAAAACATACGGCCCCGAGTCAGCGACCCCGCTAGGCCTGGCTACGGTAGCGGTCATGGTATCGGCGGGGCTAGGGGTGCTAAGAATCCCCGGGAGACGAGTGGCTACCAATTTCACAGGCGAACACTGGCCCTGGCAACACATAACGTGCTCACTTTACGGACCGAGGAAAAGATTGTTGAGCTGGAAGAAGAACTGAGCATGCTCAGATGGGATATTCTGGGGTTGTTTGAAGTCCGTAGAGAAGGACAGGACACGATGACCCTAAAATCTGGCAACCTGCTATTCTACCGGGAGGGGGCGACTAACAGTCCCAAGGTGGTTTCGGGTTTCTCGTTCACAAGTCCCTCATTAGCAACATTATTACCATCGACAGTGTGTCTAGCAGGGTGGCATACCTAACACTCAGAGTATCTGAAAGATACTTGCTGAAGGTCGTTCAGGTCTATGCACCTACCTCGGCACACCCAGATGAAGAAGTTGAGTGTATGTATGAGGACATCAGTAGGGCCATACATACTCATAAAACTCACTTCAATGTTGTTATGGGGGATTTCAATGCGAAACTGGGCAAGAGAAATGATGATGACGAGTTGATAGTGGGGA
Source organism: Nycteola revayana (assembly GCA_947037095.2). Classification (NCBI taxonomy): domain Eukaryota; kingdom Metazoa; phylum Arthropoda; class Insecta; order Lepidoptera; family Nolidae; genus Nycteola; species Nycteola revayana. Next base: position 10,082,253 of record OX344847.2, read on the forward strand.
ACTTCGGTTATGGGCAACGGAACCTTAGGGGACAGAGGCTGCCCGATTTTCTGGTGAAAGAAGGATTCTATATGATGAATTCTTTCTTCCAGAAGCCGCCTCACAGGAAATGGACCTGGCTGAGTCCCAATGGTTCCACGAGAAATAAGATCGACTTCATCATGACCGATAAGAAACATCATAAACATCACAAACATCAGTCATCGCGAACTTTCGGATTTTCAATTATGTCTCTGTGATTCACAGGGTAAAAACCGGTAGTGATCATTTAAGTAAGAGGCACATTGAATATAAATGTTAAACTTGAACAGTCCCATTTGATCAAGTCTACGCTCCGACCTACTCGCGCTCAGATCGATAACCCCGAGAGCTTTCAACTCGAGCTCTCAAATCGAATAGGTTGTCTAGATGAAGACGCATCAGTAGACGAGATCAACAACAGGCTCGTAGAGACTGTCCATACGGTAGGGTCTCAGTTCTTCAAGGCTCGCCGTACCAGCAGAACTCAGAAAATTTCTAAAGACACCCTTAACCTATTGGTTGAACGACTCTCGCTAAGACTGCAATCTCCCGATGATGCTAAGTCATATAGGCAGCTTAAAAGACAAATTAAAAAATCCTTGCGACACGATATTCGTAGTTTTAATACTGCCCGTATTAAAAATAATAGAGCGTAACCAAGGCTCCAAAGTGTTTGCAAGAGATATGTCTATTGGGCAAAGCCAGATGACAAAACTTAAGAGGGATGATGGCAGTCGTCGAGTTCGAGTCGAGAAAGTTCTACGGGCAGCTCTACGCTTCAGTCACCAAGCCTGTTTTCAGTGCGGCTATAGACCCAAGAGCCAAACTGACCCGACACTATACCGAGGATAGCCTATACGAGATAAGCATGGCCCTGAAACAGCTTAAGAACGACACGGCATCGGGTGAGGACGGAATTACATCAGAGCTCCTGAAGGCTGGTGGATTACCGGTACTTAAAATCCTTCAGAAGCTCTTCAATTCCACCTTGCTCGGAGGCACCACGCCTAAAGCATGGAACAAGAGCGAAGTCGTGTTGTTCTTTAAGAAAGGCGATAACACCTTACAAAGAAACTACAGGCCCATCTCGCTTTTGAGCCATGTCTATAAGTTGTTCCCCAGGGTTATTGCGAATCGTCTCGAACGAAGGTTTGATGACTTTCAGCCTCCGGAACAAGCCGGATTCCGAAAAGGTTATAGTACCGTAGACATACATACGCTGCGGCAAGTAATACAGAAAACCGAAGAATATAACTTGCCGCTCTGTTTAGCGTTCGTAGACTACGGGAAAGCCTTTGATTCGGTCGAAACATGGGCCGTACTTGAGTCTCTCCAGCGATGCCGTATTGACTATCGGTATATCGAAGTGTCGAAATGTTTGTATAGAAACGCCACAATGGCGGTCCGAGTACAAGAACAGACTTCGAAGGCGATTCCACTAAAAAGAGGCGTAAGACAGGGAGACGTTATTTCTCCGAAACTGTTTACGACCACTTTGGAAGACACCTTCAAACTTCTTAATTGGAAAGGACTAGGCATCAACATCAACGGCGAATACATCAGTCACCTTCGATTCGCTGATGATATCGTGGTCATGGCAAAGTCGATGGAAGAACTCAGTACAATGCTCGAAGACCTCAACCGAGTTTCCCAACGAGTAGGTCTTAAAATGAACATAGACAAGACGAAAGTCATGTCGAACGTCCATGTTGTGCCTGCCCCTATAATGGTTGAGAATACGGTTCTTGAAGTTGTTGACGCATATGTATACCTAGGACAGACAGTCCAATTATATAGGTCCAACTTCGTAACGCAACGTCTTTTCCTCCAATATACCTCAGTGCCTGAAGACGAAAGTCTTTAACCAGTGTGTGTTGCCAGTGATAACCTATGGATCCGAAACCTTTACTATAGGCCTTATGAACAGGCTCAGAGTCGCTCAACGAGCTATGGAGAGGGCTATGCTCGCGGTTTCTCTACGAGATCGAATCAGAAATGAGGAGATACGGAGAAGAACGCGGGTTACCGACATAGCCCAACGGATTAGTTCGTTGAAGTGGCAATGGGCAGGCCATATAGCACGGAGAACAGATGGCCGTTGGGGCCGAAAAGTTCTCGAATGGAGACCGCGGATCGGAAAGCGTAGCGTAGGACGTCCACCTACTAGATGGACGGATGATCTGGTTAAGGCCGTTCTAACCGCAACAACTGGAGATCTATGAGGGAGGCCTATGTCCAGCAGTGGACGTCCTACGGCTGAAATGATGAATGATGAAGTGATTTCTGCATTGTGAAACACTGAAAGGTAGTCATTTTTCTCTATATATAATCAACATTTTTTGCAATTTTATAATTTATTCTAAGCACAATCAGCCAATAGCTGGACAGTTTAGTATATTTATTTACTTTTAGGAAATATCATTCAAAATCTTAAATTAAATTTATTGAAGTAAATGATCGACTTATTTACATCGTGAACTTTCGGTGAGAACATAACAGCTGTATTTCTTGTTTTCGTTTCATCGTCAGATTAGCACCGAGTTTAAACGGATGGTAGCTAAGATTTCTTTTCCAACCAATTTTAGGGGTACTTTACTTCCACTTGGATTAAAATTGGCCTCCCGACATCTATTTGAATATAGCTATAATCGTAACCAATTATAGCGCTTTGATTTAACGGTTTAGCGACTCCAACTTTGTTGATATTTATCCAAATAAACATAAATATATTTTTTAAGTTCACCTCTCATTTTTATTATTTATATCTGGGTTTTAATTGTTTTAGATTACCACAGCATAACCTACTTATTTTACTCAAATGCGATTTGTTTAGGTTTGGTTTCGTGTTTGAAGATTACGCTATTTTAATTTTTTACAGTGAGTATGATTTTGCCATATTCAATATAATGGATCATAGAAATAATGTGAAATTGTCGCCAATAAAACTGAACACTATTTAAACAAGCATTTTTAGGTTTTTTGGGAATAGTATAACATTTTGGGACGTTTATTAACGATCTTAATAAACGTCCCACGTATTAAGTATTGCGAACTGAGATTACGTAACTACAGCTCTTACAAAGACAACAAATATTAATGTAACTACATCCAAAATTCCGCATGACGCCTCGTTTCGTACGGCGCGCGGCGGTGTAATAGTAAATTAATTAACTGATAACTGAATGAGTAGACATGTGTATCTACCCACTACTTACTGGTATGGTTTGTATGAAATTAAGTGTAGGGTAGGTACTCGTAGGTAATTGAATCTCGGAAAACTGACATTCGCTGCACAGATTGGTTCGTTTGGCAATTGTTTCCTTATAATTGGATGTCTTTGTTATTCAGTGCAATGTCAGATTTATCTACAGCACTTCAGATGCAGCATTAAATGAAGATAGGATTCGTCGCAAAATTAGGCTCATTCTTAAACCTAATAAGGAAAGTGTGCATTTTGCTAGGTATTAAACATTGGCTTAATTTAACTTATAAAACGATTTCATAGTATCTAAGTACATTTAAGAACATGTATGTATGTAGCCATGATAAGCTTACTTTTTGTTTATGCCTACATTTAGCAGAGATGTATTTGTACATTCATTCTTTCCCACTTTTTTTTATAAGTTATAATTTGAATGATTTTAAAATATTGACAATTCTTATTCTATGTTTTCAAGGTTTTTGATGACCAATGATGTACTGGGAACTGAGCGTCTAGTATCATACAATTCATAATATTATTCTCAATATTGTGATTGTAATGAATGTGATAATGTCGTCAACATCCGCAGCATTTAAACTCTATCTTGAACTCGTTGATTTATATTATAAATCAATGCTTGTACTACATAAATTAATTTTAAAGAGAATATTGTGGAAAAGCACTTAGCACTTAATTACAGTGAACTTAATTAAGTAACTACTCGTATTACCCGTATTGCAATTACACTATCGTACCGACCACTTGATTAGATTAAGTGATAGCTTGTTGTTGGTTGATTAGGCTGAAATTTGATCTCATGCAATATATTAAAAAAAACCGGCCAAGTGCGAGTCAGACGAGTTACCAAGTTTCAATATTATAGTTCTTATAGTTTCGGAAAAAAGTGGCTGTGACATACGGACGGACAGACAGACAGACAGACATGACGAATCTATAAGGGTTCCGTTTTTTGCCATTTGGCTACGGAACCCTAAAAAGCGTATGTTTATGAAATGAAATATTATTTTATATTCGAGTTGATTGAATGAAAGGTAAATTGCGGTTTACGATTTATGACGTATTAAAAAAAAAACTACTTACAAGATCTCGTTCAAACCAATTTTCAGTGGAAGTTTGCATGGTAATGTACATCATATATTTTTTTTAGATTTATCATTCTCTTATTTTAGAAGTTACAGGGGGGGGGACACACATTTTACCACTTTGGAAGTGTCTCTTGCGCAAACTATTCAGTTTAGAAAAAAATTACATTAGAAACCTCAACATCATTTTTGAATACCTATTCATAGATACGACACACGTATGGATTCGATGAAAAAAAAAAATTTTGAGTTTCAGTTCTATGTATGGAGAACCCCAAAATTTATTGTTTTTTTTCTATTTTTGTTTGAAAATCTTAATGCGGTTCACAAAATACATCTACTTACCAAGTTTCAACATTATAGTTCTTATAGTTTCGGAAAAAAGTGGCTGTGACATACGGACGGACAGACAGACAGACAGACAGACATGACGAATCTATAAGGGTTCCGTTTTTTGCCATTTGGCTACGGAACCCTAAAAAGAAAAGCAAATAGAAAAAAAAACCTTATCTTACTAGCTGTAAGTATTATTAAAACAAACTGCTTTCCGTTTAGCCTGATTTTGTCAAAACGGATTTGAAATAATATTTAATTTAGATTGGAATATGTTTCTGAAATATGCATTATTGTCCGCCATGTAAATTCCGAACTTATTTCTGTAACTTTCTATATTTCTAATAATAATATTTCAAATGCTGCAATTGTCTGTTAGTGCAAAACACATTGTAATTTTGACGGAATTCACTCGTGTCACAGATAATAATATATATTGTGTAAGTGTAAAACCATGTTCCGTGAAGCCGACCATTTCAGTAAAAAATATTTTCCCTTTCTTTAGCCCTATTATGATGGATAACATGCCGAGTGCCACTTGGTCTACGATATCTGTCTAAAGCCATACCAATTGTATCAATATGTCTGATATCCTTGAATATTAAACATGTAGTCTTTCTTAAAAAGTAGAAGTAAAATAGTTTTCATGTAATTTTTTTGTCTTTATATTAACTTTTCTCATGTGTCTTCAGTTTTAAGGTCAACGGTCATACTGATATTTTGTTTGAAGAAACTTATAGTACGATTATGCTAATAGTGTGTTGAAAAGGAACTTAAACTATTATTTCCGGCACGGAATTATTAGATTTTGAGGTGATATATTTTGGTTAGTCGTATAAAAAGTTCATGCACAAAATCTTTTTTAAACGATATGTTCAACTTTCGTGCCACTCATATTGTTAAATATAGTTGTCAGTTTCAGTGAACGCCTATGATTATTATATTATTTACTTAATTATTATTACATTTGACCTAACCTAACTACTGTTATAAGACTATGCTACTGTTGTGACAAAACAAAAAAACTTCAACTTTTATAAGTCCTGTTGAATCTTTCTAACTTCATTTGTTAAGGGCTTTTTTAACCATTCGAAACCTCGTTAGTATATCAACTTACTAGAAAGTTGATCAATTTACAATTCTTATTATTTTCCGGTGGCATATCCATATTAATAAAATCAAATAATTTTTAAAATTTTCCTTGATGATTGACAAAACCAGGTTAAAGGATTGAATTTAAGAATATATTGATTTAACAAAATCAGTGAGAGTAATATATTGTATACTTTTACGGTAAATTTAAGTAGAATGTGTACCTATAATAAATAAAATAAAAATAGTTATAAAATAACTGGTCATTGTCTATTAAAGTTTTAAGTTTAGTTTCAAACCTGGTACGTGTTAAGAATGAACAAAGAAATGAAATGAAGATAAAGTTAGATAATAAACCACATTGTAAGTAACACTTAAACTGAATTCTGTGGTAATTGGTATTAGACACGCATTTAAGCAATCAATTGTTGTTTCCCTCTGTTTTCCTCGGATAGGACTGTTTTATGAAGTTATTTATTGACATGTTGAAACCAGAGCCTAGATCCAAACGTTTGTTAATCGGAGATACGGATATGGATGTAATGAGATTTAGATAAATATAAAACAATATCTAGAGCGAATTATGACAAAATAATCAAAGAATACCGTTGTATGGTATTTAGTTCACATTCACGAACTTCGAAATAAGACCCCTTTGTGAATGACTTATCTACCAACGCGACGCTTTGCTTAGTTACACATATATATCTGGATAGAATATAATATACAATTTCAATGGAGCATCCTATCCAATGAAACTAGCTCGAGTGGTATTGTTTCTAAAGAAAACTGATATCTTTTATCTTCTCGACTGAATAAAGACTTTCAACTAATTGATATTCTTCTCTCTAATAAACGAAGTTCGAAAATTGTTTCACTTCATAATTACGTAAAAGCATATTTTCTCTCTCAGAAGTGCATAATCACTTTCTTCATACCTTGTAAGAAAATAAGTTATAAAACGGATGTTAGTAAGTATGATAAATGTTACTGTATGATATTTTCTACGTTATTTATATGCAAATGAAGAAATTAGTCCAGTTTGTCAGCTATCTTATTTATAAGTGAAGCGCGTCGGCGTGATGCGACCAAAGCTTTCATCATTTAGCTCTATTGTGATTTTAAATCTAACATATTATTTTTGTACGTGAGGTCAGGACGACACCCACGAACTAGGCTTTATTAAAATAGTTATAGTGGCGGGCAACTTATTTAGGATCATGACTTTATTATTATTATGATGGGTAAATGCTTTATGTACATTGTGCAAGACCGCACAACCTTTTTATATTAACTTTGTCTATGTTTTTATACCTTTTATTTTACCTGTCATTTTGATACATATTATCATTATACTTTTGTTTCCAACTGAACCAACGGCTTTTTACTATTTCAGTCCTAAACATACATTTTTTTCATCTAACGACACATTTTTAATTTGGTAATCCGTATAGTGACTACTGTTAGTATATAAAATATTTTGGTATGACTAATACAAACAATAGTTCATTTTATTATTACCAAAATTAAGCGGAAATGTTGTATGAATGGTATTTTGAGTGCTGAAAAATAATTCAGAAATACATAAGTAAAATGGCTCGTGTTGGCGGGTGACAATCCAAAAGGCTTTGACCCTATGGACAGTTATCATCGCTCATTCCAATAAACTTTACAAAAAAGCTCTCCGGGGAAGTTCAGTCACCGAAATTTTTGCAATATCAGGGTCGATCGGTCATCGCCCCCGACACTGGTTGCACCGTGCATATAGCTTATGCAATCACAGCAGTCCGGTTTTGGGTTTATATTACATGTTTACTCTTTCATTTTCTTAACGCGTAAGGCATAACATTACAGTTCAACGATAAATCACACAAAAATCGCGTTTTTACAAAATTTAGAAAAAATACGTCGTAACAATAGAAATGACTACATATAACATTAAGGAGTGTGTTCGATATTCAATGATACAGTATGGAATAGAATGAGTAAAAAGAATATGTTGTTTCCTTATGAACTAAACTGTGTATCGATCCCTGAGGTATAAACAAGAAAAATGGAAGGTTGGCGCTCGCAGATTTTCTTTATTCCCTTTTGCATTTTCCGTGTTTTCCTTCGTCAATATTTTGGGAAAACAAACTGCAATACTAAATCTTTAATGAAACAATTTCTATAACTTTCGTTTGTTAAATATTTGTAAAAATATTAACAAAGCGTTTTGTACTTTTGGACGTGGTGCCATATAATTTAAATTCAAAGTTCATTATATTATGTTTCAAAGGTTATAACAATAATGTTTTATTAATCTAAGTATTTGACAATAAAGGTTAGATGAGCAATAATACATAAGTAAGTACCTATTAAATGAATACGACAGTTGCGTATTTCCGTTATAAAATTTAATTGCCTATCAAGATTTCCGAATTATGCTTATTGTTGAATTATCGATAAATACAAACATTTTCTTAGATTTAAAAGCGATAAAACAACATTTAATTTTTTTTGTAAAGTTGAAGATTTTACATGATTATATTTAAAAATAGTAATATATTTATGCAAATCCTTGTGCTACAACCGTGAGATTCTGCAGCACCGATTCAAATATATAAATTTTTCAATATATGCAATCTAGCTAGACTATCTGCAATAATTGTCAGAATGCTGTTAGTAAGGAGCTAGCCCTCACTCTAAGCACCATGGATGCACATCGTTTGCGCATTTTGGTAAAACACAGTTGAGATGTATACTTTGAAGACTTGCACAACATTTGAACTCCTCTGGTTTTTGGTCTACAGTACAACTCGGCTTTGTGTTATATCTACTGTAGACCAAACCATGGCATTAACTTTACTTGTCACGTATGGAGATTAGTTTACGTAAACATGTGGTGACGCACTGAGCAGCGCCATGTCGTAGTCGAAGCTGATATTGTTAATGCATAATATATTGTCACTGTAATCCTACCCTAGCACTGCTGCGCTCGGCAATTAGTTCGTTTATGTACAGGTTGAAAAGTGCAGATGAAGTCTATCCCACATTCCATGCCATACGCATAAGATAGAACCTAAATAAAATTAGCTATTATATAAAGTAAACACTTAGGAATTTGTTATTATAATTTTTTTTTGTTGGTTTGTCTATATATATATTACAAAAACTGTTGAATGAATAATAATGCACAATTCTCTAACAGATAAAAAAACTCCAGATTACTCAGAAATTTGAACAGGCGAAAACCTGACTAACTAAGATAACTTGACTTGCTGCGATTACGGGGTTGTTGTTACCTTTGCATTATATTTTATTGTGGCGGAAAACTTGGTAAACAAGCTGCGAAGAAAGTATTTTTGTAATCTCCATTTAGTGTCAAATTATTCTTTACCTATTTATCGTAAATAAGCACTTATATTTATTTATTGGGGTAGTCATACAAAATATTTAATCTAATAAGTAATGAAGTTCGCAATAACGGAAGCTTATAACACGTATTTCTGATACTAGTATAAATTTATGATTAAAGATTTTTATGAACTACGTTATTGCGGGCACATGTTTGTATACGAATTCTAATTTCATTAATATTTGAACATTGATAATGCCAGATTCTTTAATTTAACTTGATGATCTGGATATCGTGAAACACCATAATATTGCATAAAAGCTAACAAATATAATTATTATGTTCTGTCAGAATATGGATTAACTCATAAAATGGCCATATTTTCCGTGAAATTTCTATGACTGTCTATGATAACTTTGTGTATCGATACGAATTACTAACTTATAAGACTTTGCTGCGAGAGTCTTAAAATTAGTTACCGGTAATATAACCTTGAAGATTGTATTGTGTCATAAATTATTGAAGGTCACTCATCTTAAAGTATATTCGTATATAACATAGCGCAGTTGTATTGTATTCAGTATTTTACCTTCATATAATGAGACCCTATAATATTCAATGGTGCCAATTGAAGAAAATGTACCTACGGATTGTTTTTATTGGTATGATAGTTACCATTTTACAAAGTATATCGAACTGCATAAAACCTGGTTGGAATGGAACAAACGGTGAAAAAAGTAATTTGGTTTAAAAAAATTATGAATAGTACTTATCTAGTAAAGCTTTCAATATACATACTTATCATAATTTCGTGACTATGAACTAGCAGATAGCTATGCAACGTAAACCTATCAAACGGAAAAAGGACATGTATTTATTCTATAGATACGTCATTTTAGCACAAAGTATTCAACTAAACTACTATTTACTTTAAGACGAATATATTAACAATCTCCAACATTTATTTGTAATCTGTTTTTGTACATTTTTTTATTTTTAAAAGTTTTTTCTTCTTTATATATTCGTCGTCACACGGAAGAGAATTGCATTGAAAAAAAAAACAGATAAGGCTGTTAAACTTATTTATTTATTATAAATACTAGTAAATTGAATGTATATTTCCTGTTTAAAGTAATTTGTGTAGTTATTAGATTAAGCTTATATCGTGTTTATCTATGATAGATTATTATATTCAGTCTGATTTATGTGCGGAATAATAATAAAATAATGATAATAATTATTCGTTATATATGTAAACATTATTATAATGTTTCATTTTAATAGGTTAGGCCTTGTGAGAGTCAAATTGGTTGTGACTTATACTTAGTAACAAATTAAGGTCTTATATGAAGTGCAAAGTTAATTATATTAATTATACACGAGACTATTATTAATACTTAGGTAAGCATAATCTCTATAATGTAGCCATTTTTATTTAAATTGAATTATAAGTTAATACCTCTCAACAAATGATTTTTATCGCAATAATTAACTTATTTATCTTTTACGCAACATATAAGTAAAAAAATTGCACACATGTTAATTTTATGTTCATATGCATCAACTATTTTCGCATATTAATTTGCAGTTTTATTTCCTTTCAAATTGAGGTCATGAACTTATACAATTAGTTAAAATACTACATTTTTATATTTAAATAATTTGATACATATCTTAATAGTAGAATAAATATGTTACATATCAAGATGCTTTAAATGATGTATAAATATATAATAAATCACGTCCAAGGTGAAATTGATGCGGTATATTACTTCAACAATGAATATTTTAATTTACTTTGTATTATTATTTCTTTTTTTTTTTTCTTTATACATAAATATCATGATATTAATTAGTTGCTCGTGTTTAGCTAACTGTTACAAGTCAGAGTAGAAGCTATATTTCGGTTAATTTTGTTTAATTTTCGCTTTTATCAATCTGTTTAGTATTTTAAATATACCATTCAAACCACGTTATTATTATACGAAATTGAACCACGTTGTACAAAACTGAACGTGGAAATCATCACAATGATGTTCCTTATGGACGGTTTTGTTGCATTTAAGAACATTAGTAATTATTCATTGTTTACACAGCCGGTTATAATATATAATTAGAGCTTAACTTGTGTTTAATAGTGTAACAATATAAGTATTTAGCGTTGTAGACTTATGTAATATAGTACATATATAATTAACTAGCTTTCCGCGCGTTTTTACCCGCGTAGCTGCGGTTACCATTGGCACTTCATTATTTAAAAAAAAATACTAATGGATAAACGAGCAAGAAATGGTGAAAAAAAATTTGAAACAGTCCAGTTATAGTGTAGTTTGTGTGTTTATTCTTTTTAACCCCCGACGCAAAAACGACGGGGTGCTATTATAATAATATAGTAATGTAATTACCTCATATATAATATTTGAAGAGCTATTGACGTGATATAATTTAAATAATATTTTGTATATAGATATAGGTATCATCTGACAAACTTAATTTAATTAAAAGATTAAGATTTCCATAAGTTCCCGATATAAACATCGAAATTTCAATGTATCTATTAGTAATGAATTTGAAACTTTATGGAGCGGTGCGGTGGTACGCTCAAACTTACAAAAAGTTTACTAAAACATTGTTTAATATTTTGCAAAAAAAAGATTCTGGATTTAAAACAAAATCTAAAATCTAAAAATAACTCCAGTTTTCATGAAATCCATTAGCATGAGCAAATAGTAGTGGTTTGTTTGTTAGTAACATTATAATTGTGTTGCTTAAAGTTAAGATCTCACTTTACTTAGAAAATAAAGAACTTAATTATTTAGTGATATCTTTTAGTCGCTTGTATCTGACCCTAATTGTCACTAATAGCACTAATAGACCAAATAAGTATGTAGAATTAAGGATCATAGAGTTCCGTTTAAAAGTGTGCAAGCGTAGGTTGTATACACAGATATTTAGCGAATAGCGGTACCAGATAGCGTTAGTCTATACCTACATAAAGACAATTATTAGATGTCAGTCGGCCAGCAATGAACTGATCATTCATTTCCAACAGAAAGTTAAAACTGTACTTGACGTTTTTACATGTTTGACAGCTCTTCAACAATTGCTCAAGTGAATGAGCGCTCTCCTTTGTATCTTTCAAAGACTTTCTACGGTGAAAGACGTTTCTAAAGAAATGTACCGATGTTTTCTATATAAAGTATCTACTCATTTTATATACCTAGCTATGTTTTGGAAGCTATTGAAAGCGGCGAGGATGATGTAGTTTATAGGGCTTTGCAGGGTTTTGCTCTTGTTTGTAGGGAAAATAAATCAAGCTATTAAACTTTGTACTTCGCTTTGGTAGTGAAAACTTCCTTCTTGTACAAACTATTCTTTTGTACACCTTCACGCATATATAAACTTGTAAGTGGGTTGTTAGTTCAAAATTGGTGATTCGATTGTTGCTCATAGTAATAGACAATAAATAAAAAAAAGTTTATTTCATCAACCTTATAAGATTTAAGATACATGTGTAAGGAATAACCTTTTGCCAACAATTTGCTTGTGTGGTTCCGTTCTTCCATCGTACATGTGTGTATCGGTAACTGAGTAAACAAGATTGTGTGAGATAAACGAGATTAATATAAAGTATGCATGCATTGATTGAGTAGACAACAGTCGAAATAAATAATAGCGTGGGCATTGGGTGATGAGTGAGAATAATATTTATTGAAATAAAAATGTAAATACACCCTAATTGTCAACATCTCAAAATATATTACTATAGATGATAATTGAATATAATATACAGCGTATTTCCGCTGAAATATAAACATAATTATAGTTGTCGACATTAAATATTTTGTTTTATTGAGGTTCGGAGTTGTACGCGCACTCTCTCTCGTGTGTCCAACTTTCTTTTGCCGAATATTTGGAAAGTTTTATGCAATCTTAATCTGTTTTAAATAACACTTATTCATACATAATAATCATCTTATTTATTATTTTAAAACGCGTTTGCGATTTCACGGTTAATTAGTTTTATTCAATTTGGAAAGTTAAGAAAAATGAACCGAAATCGTAATTTCTCTTTGAAACTTGCAACGGTAATATTTATTTAAAAAAACCTGATTTTCGGACATGGAGTCTAATTAAAAAATAAATTATCTACATCTATAAAAACTGACCTGTTATGGGTCGGGTGAAAACATTGTGTATCTCGTAGAACTTGTCATGTAAATAGCGACGGGTCCAGTTTTTGAACTTAAAGGTTGGTCAAGGTTGTGCAGATCTGTTTAATTTTTAGAACCAGACTAAATATTTTTTTTTATAAAAAATTGCTAAAATGATGTAGGCTTGACTGTTTGCTAGGTACCTATTAAGGTCTGATTTGATTAACTGAATTTCATGAAATTTGACGATTTTCATTAATTATGTAACTACAAACATAACGTAATTAACCAACATTTATTTTTTTCTTTAAGTTGCTAATGAATGCAAATAATGTATTTTTAAATAAACTTACATTCTTTTTTTTACAACTTTAGGGATAAAGGTCTGTAGTTAATCTTCTCTATCGTGGAGCAGTGCCATCTTTAAACATTTAAATGATATAATATTTACATGTAAAAAAAATTCTGGTGATGATCAAACCTCAAAAATGTGATTTATGTGTTGGTCTAGGTCTTACAAATGAAGCGCGTATGTCTACATTTTGTTTAAAACTCGTTCATTTCCGATCCGTTATAACATTTGTTAATATGTTGCATTGCTACCTTTGTTAACAAATCCAGTCACTGTACTCAATCCTAGGTCTAGCTGGAAACCTAACTAAGTTCGACGTTGTGATTGCTTTCAATCTTGGGAAGCAATTACAAGTGGTACCTTAGGGAATTACTCGGTTTCTGAATGTGATTGAACTTTATTTTGGTGTCATTTTACTTATATTAGTAGAGTAGTGATACTTTATTGCAACAAACTACACTACATACAATTAACTCATTCAATACTAAATAATATCAATGAAGGTAGAATCGGCGGTCTTATCATAAAACCGTGATTTAATTATTTATCTCTTATTTTAAGAGATAAATGAGACTGATGTATGTTATTTAAAAGGAAGGTTAACTGTAAAGGCAACATTATTCAAGAAAACGTAACAAATTGTTAACAGGAAATATGTTAACGTTTATATAAAACAACTATAGTATACTTTATAATCAGAATAATACCGTAAAAATCAAATGAAGGAGTAAAAAATATGAGTTAAACGAAAAAAGGTAATATAACTTGTATAACTAAATTGTACAAACACCGGTTTTTTATTTAATACCGATCGTGATGTGTTTTTTGCGTCGTCCATTATCTTATAAGACAATGGATCTACACTTGCTTTTACGATCTCATCTCAAAATATGATGACTACTTAGTGATGACTAAATGAAGTCCGAAGTTTTCGCTTGCCTTGTAATAGATAATGAGGAAAACAGTTAGATGGCATTAATCTAACAAGTTCCTATAAATATTCTGTAAAAAAATAATTTTATGACAACACTTTTATTATTATTATTATTAATTCAAATGTAGTTTTGAATGAATAATTAAATTGTTAAAGTTTATGTAAGCATGCATAATATATGTTTTATACGATGAGAGTCATTAAAATATTAATGTCTATCAAAATCATTGAAGTTTCTAGTAAAACATTTTCGCATTCAACTTTTGACTTTTTAACAGTAACCATAAACAAAGCGGTTGGTATTAAAGTCATACGTTTCAGCTCATTTAAATGTGATATTCGGTAATTTTAAGATTTTTTGCTGTTTCATTCATAAAAAAAATTGTGGACACAACTGTGCTTTTATGAACTAAAACTAAAATCAACTAATAAAAATGATGTGCCACTTGTTGGTAAATGGGTTTATTTACTTGATGTTAAGTTATTCCTATTAAGTTATATATTGTGGGCATTATGCCACAACATGTAAAGGATCTAAGGACAAATGTCAATGTGTCTTTGAATGATCTTCAACAATGTGGAGTTCATTATGACCTATATATAAGTCACATTGATAGAGTTTGATTATTTAAAACTTTTTGTAGTTAATTTCGTATAACGTCCCTTGCTGAAAATGGGCCTCCTCCAAGAGGATTTTTTTTGCCAGGTTTGCGACTACGCTTTTCTTGCGGGTTGGCCCGCAGTATCAAGTAATAACACACGCGACACCCTGCTGCCCTGGTATACAATATTTATAACAATCGGGAGCCGCATAACGTGCTTTATGAGGCACGGAGGGTAGTTCCTCCAGCAACCAGACCCGGATACTAATCTTTGATTTTATACAAACTTTCTTGTCCGGCGTGGGAATCGAACCCGCCACCTTCGAGCCTTCGCGACACGCCACGGAGGTTGTGTTTAGTGGTTGTGCTTGGTTTAATACTGTTTGGTTTTATTTTCATTATAATAATTTATTCAAATGTATGCTAATACAGCACTACATATAATTAAAATAGCAAAACTTATACTGTGACAGTTTTATAAATAAAATGGTAAATAAAATGGTTAACCGTATACTCACAAGTAGATACTAGTAATGATATGGGTATATGTTCAAAGTGCATGAATCTAATTATATTCGTGTTGAGCAACCGTCGTTTAAATAATTACTGTAACAATTCAACCATGGCTGGCTTTAGTAACGTGTTAGTCTTCGACTATAATATCTAACAATTGACTGACACCAATTGTAGCAACTGCATTTTAACCTTGCATACACATTAGAACGTGCAACAAAAATATACAAGCATAATCTACTTATTATACAAACTTACACATAAAAACATATACAAATAAGCTGGATGTCGTACTTTAGTTAAAATAAGTTACACATTCAAAGGTTGTATTAAAGTTTTAAATATTACTAACTATTTTTGATTCCTTTAGTGTTACATTGTTCTAAAAGATGGGGTTTATTTACTGGAGTGTTTATTAACAGCTCAATAATGTTTACACGCGATCCTACCTTACGTAACTGCTACTTATTTTACTTGAATTTCATTATAGACATATATCTTCACAGCGAGTTTCGTTTGAACAGATATTAATTTATGAATAGGTATAAGATTTCAAACAGATACAAAAAATTTGAATACGTGGCCTTAGCATATAATAATATTGACGTGAATATGTGTATATATCCCTACTACTGTTTAAATTTAAACGAGTGAATGTATCTTCATTGAAATTTGAATTAGGTTATTTTATTTTAATTAATACTTTTGTTTAATCGGAATTATTAAACTCTAAACAAACTTTTGTAAATAAAAATATTGAAGTTACCTATTTAATCAAGATTGTTTGACAAAAGCGGTACCTATTTATTTTATGTGTATTTCATTCAATAATATACAATTGAGAGGATTTAACTATTAATTTATTGATATTTTTAAAAATCCAAAATGTTTGATGGTGTCATATCAATCGAACACTAAAAGAAATAGCTATTATAAATAATATTTGGTTAACTACTGGATGACTTGTCCTGAAATAAAAATACCAGTCATAAAAAAGAAAACATATACCAAACGTAAAAAAGACCAGACATTTTGAGTTGAATGTTTGTAAACTTTGTAGATATAGTTGTACCGTAATGTCCTTACTAACCCCCGACGCAAGCGGGGTGGTTTTGTTATAATGTTCTTTTACGTATATGGCTCATAAAAGATAACGAAGGTATTGGTCCACTTTGGCACTATGGAATCAAAACAGGTTTCATTTAATAATAACTATATTTACGGTAATCACACATCTACAATTTCTTAAAGTATACTTAATGCAACGTGTAATCGATACTAAATCTAATTAATACTCTGTCAATCGTTCCTCTTCACCGTCACGAAACGGTTTAACTTGAGCGCTCGATCACAGCCACTTCTATATTATATAAATAAAATAAACTTAAATACAGTCTGTGTGGTTGGTAGCGCAC
Organism: Nycteola revayana; assembly: GCA_947037095.2. NCBI lineage: Eukaryota > Metazoa > Arthropoda > Insecta > Lepidoptera > Nolidae > Nycteola > Nycteola revayana. The sequence goes on from OX344847.2 coordinate 10,099,311, forward strand.
AATCGGGGGTTGCGCCAGGGCGCGGGCGCGGGAGCTCGGTCGGGTCCTCAAGCGCCTACAGCTGGCCAACCTTGACATTTGGTGGATGCGTGCGCAGGCATGCGGCCACTAGCCCCATCGCCGGAAACGGTTGTAGTTTGGCACTGGAAGATAAGGATACCGTGCCGGCACCCTTACATTTTCCAGGTTGTACCCTCTTCTATGCCTCACCAGTGATTCGCTTTCCTCCGCGTTTCTCTTTGCCGGTCTCACTATACTTAACACGTTTGATTCTAATATCACATTGTCGGAGATGATGGCGTCGTCGTTTCTAGGCCTGGTGATCAGTTTTGCTCTGTTCTTCTGAGATGATATAAAATCCTCGTTTAGTACATATCCTAGGTGCGAGGGAACTTGGTTGTGTCTGGTGGAAACTATTTCTCTTTCGTAACCGAGCCGATCCCGAGAGGCGGCCAGCGCGGGCGCCGCGAGCGCGATGACGAGCGCGAGGAACGCGTGCATGATGCGGTGTGCGTTGAGAGTATGAGCCCCGCTCGACCAACACATTTTTATATATACCTACCACTGATCGATACCATTCGTGCCCAATTTGAGTAGGTACATGTTTATTTTTTAGTGTTGGAAATGCGTGAGACGCGCTTGAACTTGGTATCTTATTGCGGAGATGCAGATCGGTGACGAGGTACTGCCGGGGTCCGCCCGCGGGGCTGCGCTCGTGCTGCCGCCTGCCGAGATGCAATTATTCGTATAATTTGATGCACCGGTGGGTACGAACGCTCATGAACCTTGTTCCACTTACATTAACCAACATTACAAGGCGACCGTTACATAGTTGTTGTGAGGGAAGATTGTTATCATTACTATGTTATCAATCGTCATTACATTTTTTACAAAGTTTATTATCCATTCCATTAAGTAAGAATGTTGACTTACCAGAATTATTCTTTAATAATGTGATATAATTATCGTAATCTTTATACATTTAAGAGTTTTGTTAAATTTGAGAGTTAAATTGCACATCTAAGTAGGTACCAGCTTAAAGCACGATTAGTTGAAGGATTATATTATTATGTACCTACACAATATAAAAAAGACGCAGATAACCATTGCAAAGCTATAGGATTTTGATTTTATAAACCTATACTTATATGTTTACTTTCAGTATGATGGGTGCAGTTATATATAGTTATATAGTTTAACAACGATTTTACTTTTTATAATACACCCAAATTAACAAAAACACCAACTAGATCATTTAAGTTGGGATTTTTGACGTAAGTATATATAATGTTTTATGTTTTGCACGTTCACGTCAATTATTTCATTTTAATATTAAACATTCATATTCTTCACCCAAAAATATGAATGGACATTGTATGAATAAATATAATAAATTAATAAATTTCAAGTAATGTCATAGACATCTACAACAATGGATGCTCGTTTAGAAAGTTACACTGTATTATGAATTGTAGTGTAGCTTTCTAGGTTCATTTCCTTTGAAAGTATTTTTTGTCTATAAAGAAAGAAAATCTTATTTTAATTACGACAAAATATTAGTTATGTAGATGCTAGTTTAAGCGTACTAGAGAAAGCTATTTCGACCATGAGACATAAAGAATAGCAAACTTTAGAGTCAAGGATAAAATTGAGTGAATATCGATATATTCCCTTGCCTGCGAAAGGTAAAATCAGGTGACTAAAATTTCCTACTAAGTACAAGTACAAGTTTCGAACAGAGAGAACAAGTTACGTAATATTTTAGTTTTTTTTTTAATAAATACAATGTTTTACTTCAAAAATAAAATTAAGTTCCTTAACTACGATGCGCGATGAGCATTTACCATCCCGCAAAACGTATCGCGATAACTAATGGATTCATGTTACAATTTCGTAAGCTGTTATTATTGTTTCTATTTACAACTAGCTTCCCGCGCGCGGATTTACCCGCGTGACTCCCGTTCCCGTGGGAACTTCATAATTAAATATAGCCTATGTCACTCAGGGTGTATGTAGCTCATCAATGGTGAAACAATTTTTGAAATCGGCACAGTAGTTTGTGAGTTTATTCATTACAAACATACACACACACACAAATACAAATCTTACCTCTTTATAATATTAGTAGGTATAGATGAATGTAAAACTACTGTTTAGTAAAAATCGTAAATTAATTGAATAGCAGAACTTTGTAAGATAACGTTATAATATATTCTTCATTCGTATTCATGCCTATTTAATTAAAGTAATTAAATTTTTGTTGCACACAAGTTAATAAAAGTGAAAACGGCAATATTGTTGAAAATCTACTAATTTATTAGAATTTAAGATGGCTTGATCTAGCTTTCAATAATCTTAAAGTCATTAATATGCGTGACTTTTGATTTTGTAATAAGAGATGTCCTTCTTATATTTCAATATTTATCGGCTCTGATTTCTTCATCGTCCGTCGACATTAGTAAAGATCTAATATTATTAATTACAATGATATAAGTACAAATAGAAAGCTTCCGGAAACCCGAGGCCGTCACCAAAATACATGTGTTTGGGTGCCAGAGCTCAGAATGCAGGAAGCACCAAACAAGATGTTAACCTTCTGAAATCAGTCTTGGTCCGCTGGTTACATAATACAACTCAAACGAATAAAGACAAAACAGAACGTAAACATTGTTACGGTTAACAGAATTCATTATCTATACATGGCTTGTACGGAAACCTTAATATAAGTATATCTCTATAATTCTCTTTTGAATGCTAATGTTTTGGACGAAAGCGGTTATACAAGTTTGAGTTTTTATGTGGAGGCTATTAAAATAAATTAATACTTAAAATAATTTTAGTAAAAATTATAAAATTAATGTTAGTAGTATGTATTCATATTATATTATACCATGCTCTATTGCAAAAATGATAAAAACATGTCGAATTATAACAAAAACTTTTAGAGAAATGTGAGTTATACTTTTACTACGAGAGGACACAATACAAAAATTAAAACTGTTTGTTTCAGACTTTTGATTAGAATCAAATGTTATTATCATAACACATCAAAGTTATCAAATCGGTGTAAATCAGTAGCCGAATTGTAGTTTCTGTTTGAAATAGTGTTCGTTCTTTCGGTAACTCATTGTTCTTTCTTCGGGGTTAATATATTATTAGTCTTTTTTTAGGGTTCCGTAGCCAAATGGCAAAAAACGGAACCCTTATAGATTCTTCATGTCTGTCTGTCTGTCTGTCTGTCCGTCCGTATGTCACAGCCACTTTTTTCCGAAACTATAAGAACTATAATGTTGAAACTTGGCAAGTAGATGTATATTGTGAACCGCATTAAGATTTTGACACAAAAATTGAAAAAAAAATTGGGGTTCCCCATACTTAGAACTGAAACTCAAAAATGTTTTTTTCATCCAACCCATACGTGTGGGATATCTATGGATAGGTCTTCAAAAATGATATTGAGGTTTCTAAAGTATTTTTTTTCTAAACTGAATAGTTTTCGCGAGAGACACTTCCAAAGTGGTAAAATGTGTGTCCCTGTAACTTCTAAAATAAGAGAATGATAAAACTAAAAAAAATATATGATGTACATAACCATGCAAACTTCCACCGAAAATTGGTTTGAACGACGAAACCGTAAACCGCAGTTTATCTTTCATTCATTCAACATCGAACAAAGTAACAACGAACTACAAGAACTTTTATACTATGTTACTTGTTGTATTCTTGATATCAAAAATAGGTACGCACTTGTATGGAACCCTTCGTGCGAGAGTCCGACTCGCACGTGGCCGGTTTTTTTTAAATTTAACAGACAAATTGTGATAATTTATACTATCAAGGTTTGTAATAAGGTGAGCGTAGAGTGTGTTTGTATTCTTTATATCTGTTATTTTCGATGTGTTTTTCAGTATAGTTAGTGAGTCGCTAGCTCAGATCCTAGTAAAATATTTCACCTTTTTAGCAGTCGTACAATGGCTAACATATTTATGTGCTAGTATCGTCTATTGTCCATTCTTAGAATATGTAAATAGATTTTTATTAAATTCACTTTTAATTGATAAAAAGCCATTTCTGAGTCTACTATTGTAACTATGACAAAATCTTTGGGTAGAATGTTAATTCATAACAATCTTTACACCAAACAAAACTTTTCCTTTGTAATATTAGTCGATCTTACTAATTACTTTATCACGAGTAAATTAATATAATTAATCGGAACAAACTTGCTCTGCTTAAAGACTTTAAATGGTTTCTGTTTATATAATACGGTATTGAGTGAACAGGTTTCGGATGTAGTAAGGAAATAAATGTATAGTTAACGGAAGCAAATTTTTTGTATTTAACTAGACCCGAATATGTTAAAAATGTGTGGAAGTTGCCAAGGCTCGCCCAAGCGCTCGATTTTTTATCATTGTTGGTGTTGATTGCAACATTTCTATTATAAGCTTAACTAAATAATATTTAAAGTAAATTAAAAGTCAAAAGTAGTGCCTACATTAGAAGTAAAAATTGTGTTGAGAATTTCATCAATTTAGTGATTTTTTAAAATCTTAACTAGACGTTTCTCTATTATATTTTTGCTTAGGTGTTGTTTACCTCCAATACAACGCTTAAGAGCAAAACAAACCTAAATAAGTAAAATACTAAATGTGTTTGCCGTGAGGTTTTGGTACAAAAAATATATATGTATATATAAGATGTTGCGTCAACTTAAACTCGGTATTCATATTCGGTATCATGGCCGATACGATATCTAGGAAAAGCCAGTTTAAAATTAATCTGTCAGCAAAACTAATGATGTTAATCAATTCAATTATTCATGATAACGAAGTGGTCGATGCTAGTTCTGTAAGATCAATTATATCTGACAATGGCTCACAGCGGCCGGTGTAATGACTCGTCTCCGTACTCCGTGAGATGTATGAGGAGCAAACATCCAAGGATGAATGGACAATATGAATGTGGTGGTCGCCTCTTCCGTGTTTTTGTTTCATTCCGCGTCAAGCGCGGCTACATCGTTAGAATATTAATATTCTTTATCCAAATCAACAGACATAGTTTCTTTGTCTTTGTGCATCTGATCTTTTGTTGTTAAGTTTTTTTTGTTGCAATTTAGTATTTACGTAGTTAACTGTCATCGACATTTTGTAAATACCTAAGTAATTGGTAAAATAACTTAACTAGAATGACTGATGCGAATGTTATATTTTGACACATTGAGTGTAGTGAGGCATGACGCGTAGAGTTCGTCGGCTTTGTTTTGCGACGCACGATGCCGCCGCGCTTGCCGTCCTCGGGTGTCAGCGGTCATTGCTTCCTGATCACCGGTGTTTATCTCACTGATGCTCCTGCTGTATTTGCGCAACATACTTAAATGCATTATTCATCCTTGCCATGATCGACCCACCACTATCCTTTGTTCTGTAGGTAATTTCATATTACGATGCTAATGTATTTTAACACCAAGCCGTTGTCTTTTATTAGAAGCCTGTGTAATATGTAGTCTATGAATAGATATTTTACCGAGGTTATTTAAGACATGAGTTCACATAATTATGCGGTGACCGCGAATGCGATTTGGGTTCATTAGGTTAATTAAATCAAATGTGAAAAATTATAAATGCTTCTTATTACACATTATTATTATTATTCTGTGTGTTTAAAATATGTTGAGATAACAGGTATTTTAAATCAATCCAAATGTTTTGATTTTGACTATTTTGAAAGTGTTTTCTAGCTTTTAAATCTATTGTAACTACCTAGTCTAAATATTGCTTTTTTTGTTTAAACAGATGCCATGGGATTCATCAGAGGAACAAATGGGAGGAACAATGGGAAGTCCCCGTGAGATGCGTATTCATGTGCAGAGAGTGATCGCGATCCCCGCGCCACACAACATGCCACCCCCACCAGAGCCTATGGGCCCCTTCGCCCCTCCCCCACCACCTCAACCCCAGAGCCATGACCAAAATGAGGTACCTACACTAATTATATGAAAGATAAATATTTTTGGGCTACCTTTGGATTAACTTTAACTTAAAGGCATTGAAACAGTATCTACTTTAAAAAAATATATAATAAATAAAAATATTTATATAACGTTGAAGAGTTTGGTTGTTTGCTTGAACGCGCTAATGTCAGGAACTAATGGTCCGATTTGAAAAAAACCTTCAGTGTTAGATAATAATAATAATCAATACACTTGGGTAACTATTTAGTACCGGTCATAAATACTGCTTTGGATCGTCCAACAATTAAATTTTCACTTTTTTAAATACTAAATATTGACTTATTATGTAGGTTTAAGTATTAGTTTATCTTTTATATTTTGTTTTTCTTTAGTTGGAACGAATTGATCATTTCGATTTCATTAGTGTGTGCAATAATGTGCATCCGAATTTATCTACACAAATGATTTAGGTGATTACTTACTGGTAAATAAGTAATTACCTAAAAGATTTGTGTAAGCAATAATAATAATATAATTAGGAATTACATTTAACAATGTATTATACTTACAGCTGAAGCCTGAAATTTAAATGATTTTGACTTTGTGGTACAATCAATTAATATTTATTTTTAATAGTAGCCGGAAGAGGCACTTATTTTCATATAATTTGTACACATTACCAAACCTGTAAAGTAACTACTAATGAGAAGATCTGTCATAAAAATCGTACCATATACGATTCCCATGGTCAATAGCTTCGGAATTACATTCCGTTAGTGATCAATTTACAACTTCAACCTGAATACATTCTTGATAAGATGCGGAAGCTTAAGTGTAACACTAAGTTTATCATGTCGTGTCTTTATAATAATAGCTGCTCATAATACTGAATAATTTAAATCCACATACGGCAAGCACAAAGTAGGTATAATCGTTATGTAATAATCATCACTCCTCATTAAAGAATACTTACATAAACATTACTAAAAACCAATATAAATTGTTGTTCGTTAATGTTCGTTTTTATTTCAAATCATCTCATGCATGTAGCATTAAACTGAAATAGCGCAAGCGAAGCTCTTTGGTTTGGCTTTAATTATCGTTTTCCTTACACAGTGTAAATTTTCCCTTAGTAGTACTTAAAACATCAAGAGTTTATCTACAGTTTTATGATTACAAAAAAGAGTCATCAATTATTGAACAACAACAATATTTAATTCACTTTTAGTTATTTTAGCATAACTCGAGCATTGTGTATAATTTATTAATGTTCAGAACATAATAAAGTGATTAAATAAAATAAAAAAACGAGTGCGTTTTCCAAATTTTAAATTATTCGCCATTCCGTTACCGGAAAACATCATTAAAATTTCAGACTGTGTACAACTTGTAGCATCATTTAAATAGTAGAAAAGTGAGATAGAATTATGTATATTAATAAAAACCTTACATTGAAATCACTGAAGCGTTTTCTTAAAGGTTAAAGAACTCGAGTTGTAAGTTTGCCGCTGCGGTTCACGCGTGCCTTACAATGCTTAAAAGTATAATTATGTTATCATACATACATTGGAATGTAGGATAGCTATTAGTTTTTTTAAAAAGATTTTGTTCAACATAGCGTTTAAAATGTGTTTTACTTCCATAAAAAAATGGCGAATTCTGAACTCTAGAAAGTTTGATTGTGAAGTGTTCTGGTTCAAAAAAAGCTAAAATTAAAAAAAAAATCCTTATAATAATCAAACAAAAAATAAAATTATATATTTTTTCCTTTAATTACAGCAACAGACAGTTCTGCATCAGTTCATTCCTCAACAAGCCCCCACCCAGGAACTCGAACAATCGGAGGTAACGTATTTTTTTTTAAATATGATGTCAAGTTGCAAATGTAACTAAAGCCGGATTTACATTACAAAACAAGTGTCATGCATGATAAAATTAGTTTCGCGAAACTAATTTTAGCACACGTGAAACTTCTTTCGTTTAAATTGACCCTCTCGTCCACTCTATATCTATTTTCTGAACGCTGCTCGGGATTTCCCCTAACTAAGGTGAAAATATGCCAAATTTAGCATTAAAAATGCCAAAACGGCAACACTGCTGCGCAGGTGCTGTCGCGACATTAGTTTCGCGTCGCATTTACATGATAAAACTAGTTGCATGACATTAGTTTTACAAAAAATATGCGCATAACACGAAACTACCCCAGTGTCACAAAAGTAATGCATGCATTGTAAAACTGAACGTTTACACGTGAAATTACTGGTCAAATTAGTGTTATAAAACTAATTTCAAGCCACTAATTTCGTAATGTAAATCCGGCTTAAGGTTACAGCAAATAACAATATGAATGCGAAAGTTGTAAATTTTTATGAATTAAAAGATAGAAAACGGCACGCATTTCAATAAAATTTGTGATAGATAAGTCAGGAATACATAGCACATACACAACGTGTATGCTACTCCTTATTCCAGAAATATGTACGGATAACGCGGGTTAGGTGACACGGCGAGGCGTTTCTAATGATTAACTGATATGTGCAACAGGTTCAGAAGATGCCCATGGACATGAACCCGATCCAGATGAATATGAACATGCCGTGGGGCCTGAGCCCCGAAGAGATGCAAGCCATCCACCGCACCGTGGAGGAGACCGCCGCCAACCAGCGCCGTGAGCAACAGATTGACAACGACATGCAGGAGGTATGTGGTTTTATATGTATTGCCCGTACATTATAGATACTAACGTATAAGAAGGATCAACGTACGAAAATGACAAGCAATATTTTTTTCAAACATATAAACTTAAATTGATACTTGTTTATAATATTAGTACATATATATTGTTTTCATACTCTATCAAAGCTACCAATTTTACGATACAAAAAGATTTGTTCCGTATGGAAATTAGGTATACGATTCCGTGTTTCCAATTACTGGCTAGTCGACCATAACCATTTACAATGTTATGTACTATTAACAAATATTTGTAATTACACGTGTGAACGGGAAATGGATATTGCTTTACATGTACGTAAACGTTCAGAATAAATATATTCATGGACAAAAAATTTCACTTTTTGTAGAGCTGAGTTTTATAATAGATAAGCAAAATTATGCCGATGGTAATTCAGATAAACTTAGCCAATGGTCATGAATATTCAGCATTTTGTAGATTATTTGACGTATTGAATAGTTGTTCAATTTTAAACTCCGATTAGGTACCTGCTGATTGTAAAATTATTAATGCTAAATACACGGTTCAAGTACATTCAAAGAATTAACCGCTTCAATAGTCATTTATTGCTTCAGCAGATTTACTGGCGCTTTATCTGTGGCTTCAGGCGCAAGAATAATGAACTCACGGCCATTGTTCTAGCTAGTTTACGAAATAAATTTAAGCGTTTCTGTGTAAATACTCTGACGTAGGACGTCGACGTTTGTTTCGATTAAAATAATACCTAATAGACAATTTTATTACTATATAATAAAGTACTAGGCAATTTTAATCATTCAATATTTCACGGTTTTTAATTTTTTCATCCCATTTGAAGAAAATTGTCCCGAACATTTTGTAATACCCCAAATAAGTTTATGTTTCAGATATTATTATAATTTTAATTAACCATACAACATTAGGCTTTTCCATTTCCTATAATTATGTATTTAACAGTAAAACCTCGAATGTGTATAAGCGGAAATTCAAAACAGATCGGACATTTTCGATAACATTAATGGAAAACAGGCTTAATTAATTGTGTTTCATAAACTACGTGCGGTATTGATAGCCATTATTATTATCATCATTGTTGCCGTAAATGGGAAAGCTGTATTACCTATAGCTTGAGTGGCAAAGCCCATAAATTTGATAGTGAAAGCCTTTTCTTAATTCTAGACCTCAGAAGCATAAAGTCAGATGTATCTTCAGAAGCATTTGGTCGTAAGGTGCAGTTTACGGTAAAGGCGCATACGAAGGATGTTTCTGACGTAGAATGGCACATCAGACCTTATGTTTCTGACTTCTAGAATTATGTAATAACATATTTTAACGTTTCTTGGTTACACGCTTCAGAAAAAATAGAGAAGAAATGTTGTGGCTGATGTGTTGTCACACTATTAAACGGAGTGCGTCGTTTGCCTATCTACTTATGACATATGAATCTATGACTTTAATAAACTTAATACATTATCTGTTATCTCTACCATTATATCACTTAATAAACACATGATTTACGGACACATAACAAACCCACACGGAACCAAAATCCGTGGTTCACATAAATAGAACTACTTAAATGCCAAGTCGGTATTAAACTTTTCTTAGTTTGATACCGACACCTCAGTGCCAATTATCGTAATGATTAAGCCGAGAAAAATATGAATAGTTTGGGAAGTCAATTGTACCTATAGATAGACCAAATATAAGAACAAGAAATTATTCTTCTTAAAATACCGATACATTTTTAAAATGATGAAATATATTTACCCTGACATGAATGCGATAATAGCTAATCTGTATGGAATTCTGCTAATATCACCTATTCATGTTTGAATCTAGATAAAATTTACAGTTACAGCAAAATTGTTATGATTTCAGTATTAAACTGTTGCATTTGTACGTTACATGAAACAAATTATGATATGGATACCAAAACTAATGTATCGTTTATATGTGGTTTCCGCTAATATCTAGCAATTCATAACAAAATTGACAAATTATTACTGTTTTCAATTAATTTTGATTAATCATGTCCTTGATAAATGATATGTTTATTAATTACTGCAGTTTGCAATTTAATATTAAGTTATGTCCCAAAATATAAATTACACATAGCGTTTTCCAATATATTAAAAAATATATATAAAGATTAACTCATAATAAAAATACCTAGAATTTATCAATTGAACTTAAAAATAATTGAAACCTAAGGAATGTTTTCAAATTCGATTCTCAAGTTATGCTATTGATGAATTAAGGTCAATAAAAGATATTACAGTTGTATATCCTGTCCTTGTAGGTAACCAAGGATTAGGATTACTTTCAAGAGATATTGAACAGCATTCTAGAAAAATAGTTTTGCTCATATTTTTACGAGCTCAATATTTTTTTGGGATAGTTTATAAATATCATAAATTTTACATGATAACTTTTTTACAATCATGCTCATTCGTAGGTGAAGACCATAGTGAACACCCTAGCAGCGGCCGCCGAGGCTGAGGCTGAAGCGCGCGCGCACGAGGAACAACAGCAGTCCGAGGAGCCGCGCGACCACGAGATGCCGCACGCGCCCCGCGCCCCCCGCACCCTGCTGCTGCCTCAAGACATGCCCGTCGATGAGAGGCCCCACTGTAAGTATATCTAATAATAGCTTCCCGCGCGCGGTATCACCCGCGTAACTCCCGTTCGCGTGGGAACTTCATAATAAAATATAGCCTTAGTCACTCAGGGTGAATGTAACTTTCCAATGGTGAAAGAATTTTTGAAATCGGCACAGTAGTTTCTGAATTTATTCATTGCTAACATACACACACACACACACAAATACAAATCTTTCCTCTTTATAATATTAGTATAGATTATTGATTGTATTACGTAATTGACTATGGTGACTATGGTAAAATCCTCCCTCGGGAGGGGCCCTATTTTTAGCAGTGCACGTTTTATGGGCTGATGATGATGATTATTATAATCGTGTCATAAGGAATTTTATGTACATGGTTTATTAATATTTATATAGGCGTCAGTGGGATTTTCAAGGAACCTATACAAGGATACAGGGAAAATCATGAGGAATACAATATGTTTTATTATAGCTTATCAATATGTCTAACTAAAGCAATGATATCGCCAATTAATTTTTTCACGCGGTGTCTGCACGGCTGTAAAAATAACATTATATGTTATTATTATTTGTATACAATGAAATTTCTAGTATCTCATTTTATAACGCACTATAGTAACTTAATTTCAGAATAAATATTTTGCAATACTGCTCGTAAATGTTATGATATTAAATTCATAGCAATGTACGTTTGCTACATGTTATATCTCAAACAGGCAGGGCACTTACTTCGACATTGCTCTTACCTTTGTAAACGGTTGGATAAAACTCGGTTGCTCTATGAAAACAATTGCTTTTGTAATTTGGCAGTGTAATCTCTTGGGAAACGGTCGTACCTTATTATACTGTAGATATACAGACCTTGTAGCAACCAGCAACAACATCCGGGCACTCAACCGTTTTGTTATTCCTGTTGTAGCAATTAACTATGACACTTCACTTAATAAGACCCTTAATTAACATCTATAGTGCTTTTACTCATGTTGTTGGTATCTAACATAGATAGTGAATCTTATTCTATAGCGGCGTTGAATATCTAAAAGCATATATATAGTTATCTGAAAGCGTTTTTCGGAGATTTCGATTGAATGTTTTTTTTTATTACACATGGTCAGTCAGGTGTGTCATCGCAATTAATTATTAAAAAAACCGGCCAAGTGCGAGTCGGACTCTCGCACGAAGGGTTCCGTACAAGTGCGTACCTATTTTTGATATCAAGAATACAACAAGTAACATAGTATAAAAGTTCTTGTAGTTCGTTGTAACTTTGATCGATGTTGAATGAATGAAAGGTAAACTGCGGTTTACGGTTTATGACGTATTAAAAAAAAACTACTTACTTGATCTCGTTCAAACCAATTTTCGGCGGAAGTTTGCATGGTTATGTACATCATATATTCTTTTTAGTTTTATCATTCTCTTATTTTAGAAGTTACAGGGGACACACATTTTACCACTTTGGAAGTGTCTCTCGCGAAAACTATTCAGTTTAGAAAAAAATGACTTTAGAAACCTCAATATCATTTTTGAAGACCTATCAATAAATATCCCAAACGTACGGGTTCGATGAAAAAATTTTTTTGAGTTTCAGTTCTAAGTATGGGGAACCCCAAATTTTTTTGTTTTTTTTCAATTTTTGTGTGAAAATCTTAATGCGGTTCACAATATACATCTACTTGCCAAGTTTCAACATTATAGTTCTTATAGTTTCGGAAAAAAGTGGCTGTGACATACGGACGGACAGACAGACAGACATGACGAATCTATAAGGGTTCCGTTTTTTGCCATTTGGCTACGGAACCCTAAAAAAAGACTATCATGAAAGAAGATTGAAAATATATCAAATCATCAATATTTGGGAAAAAAGTATTAATAATACGTTTTGTATTAATATTTTTGTTTACTATTCTCAAATGTTTTAAAAATCTGTAAAATTTATGCCGAAAATTATAGCTGTAAATAGTTTAAGTGTAATCACATTATTCAGCTCGCAATCTGAACAGCCGCCACCGGCACGTGGCGTTACACGGCCGCGGAACGCAACCCCGCGCTTATCTCTCAGTCGTCTCTGGGGTCTAAAGGTTAACGTGCCATTGGTTAATTTAAATCTTGAGTACAAATGAATGATATTATAGGTTAATAAATTAATCATATTATTTATTGATAGGGGAAATTTAGTGAAGTATCTTAATTTTACTTTTGTTTTTTTTCATTATTCATGCAGTAATTTTTAGAGTGATATATTAATTTGACTCTGTTATCATATTTTAATAACATTCAGAAAACAATAAATAAGTTACTCGTAATTTTACATTTATCATTTAAAAACATACTATAGAACGATAGCTTCTTTTTAAATATTAGTTTATTTAGCGATCATATAAAACACTAGCTTCCCGCGCGCGGTTTAACATGCGTAGTTCCCGCTCTCGGGGCACTTCACAGTCAAATAATACCTATGATACTCATGGAAAACGTATCATTTTAATATAGATCTTTACTCTTTGTAATACTGAATTATGAATTATTTTGGATTGAATATACCAGAACGCATAATCGTTCTGGTATAGAATAAAAATTAAAATACTATAATATATAATAATATATTGTAGAAATGTATCTCATATACATTTCTACAATATTTGATGAAGATCTTTTTGTGTGGTGCTTTTATCCATTCTTATATATATGTACTTATTATGTTAAAACTTATTAACTCATTAATTTCGGAATTTCTTCTACTCTCCTTTTGTCAAGAACCCATAAGGCTTCTTCATCATCAGCCAAGATACAACTGATTGAAAATATGTATTAATTAAAGAAAACAAGTGTTTACGAATTATGTTTTATTACAATTATGGATGGATTAATGATAACATATTTACAAAATGAGAAATGCATAGTCTGATAATAAATTAATAGTTAATTGAGTGATCAATATTTCCTACATGATTTTAGTTTTTTTATACAATACTTTATTTGCGCATATACCTACATTATTTGATATAGAATTAAGTTATGTTTTATCTATATTAAAAATATATATTAAGATGTTGAGACCGGCTCTGAAACTCTTTGATTTTATATAATCCTAGATTATGTATAAAAACGAATATACATATTATTTAATTAATACCAGCTACATCACCGCCTTTCCGCCAGTCCGCATTACCGTAAATTCCAGTGGAATCCTGATATAATGCGCAGGCAACAGATCCATGTTCTACTAAGAATGGAACCGTTTTATGACCTTTCGCTCTAAGTCCTTTTACTATAGGTTCTGGAAGATCAAATTCATGTGCTACATTCATTGGAATTAACTGATGGTGGAATCGAGGTTCATCCATAGCTTCTTTTATAGTTTGTCCAAACCACAGTTTTCGAATGGTTAGCATGGCTGTAGTAGTAGTAATTTTGGACCCACCAGCAGAGCCAACTACTAACCTTGGATTACCAGTCGAGTCCACAATGATACTGGGACTCATTGAGGACAACGGCCTTTTGTGAGGTGCAATGAAATTGGCGGGTGATGGTTCCACATTGTACTTATTGATAATACCCGGTGATGAAAAGTCATCCATGACATCATTCATAACAATGCCTGTTTTCTTAGTCATGTACACTGCCCCAAAGAGTTGATTGATGGAGCTGGTGACGGACACGGCGTTTCCATTAGGTGCTATTATCGCCATGTGTGCTGTCCCTGCGTCAGGAGGATTGTAGAAGTTAGCTCCGTATGCAGCATAGTCATTACTCGTCATGTCGTCGTTTATACGAGAACGAATATCAGCACCATACTGTGGAGAAGTCACATTGCGGACTAACTCGCTCAGATCTAATAAATCTCCTAGCTTGGTTCTCGTAGCGTAACCGAATTTGAACGCTTCTATAATTCTGTGGTATGTGAGAATTTTGTTTTCCATTGAGGAGATACTGGAGGCATTGAAATTATACCCGCTGAGAATATTCAGGATGTTTACAAGGATTATGCCGCCGCTAGGAGGAGGAGGGGCATATAAAATATCCCCGTTACTCAATGGAACCGTGATTGGTTCCATAATTTTGGGTTGATAGTTCTTTAAGTCTTCAGCAGTAATAATGCTTCCTACACTTTGTAAATCGTCTAAGAAATCCTTCGCTAAAGTTCCATTGTACAACACATCGCCTCCATGTATCGCAATTTGCTCGAATGTGTTACACAGTTCTTCGGCTGGTTTTATTATGGTACCTGGTGTGTAAAATTGATCTGTGGCTGAGTTATAAAACATATTCACAAGATGCTGATCTTTCCAAAACGGTGAGGATCGCTGGAATGTATTCAAAGCCCAATGCATATATTTGGATAAGGGAAAACCATTTCTGCACAAGTCTAAAGTTGGTGTGACTAAGTTCTCCCAAGGCAGTTGACCCCAACGTTTATAAGCTGCCCACATACCTCGAAGTTGTCCAGGTACTGCTGATGAAAGCGGACCAAGTGAAGACTCATCACTGTTACCATTAAACATATCAACAGTGGCTGCCCCAGGAGCCGTTTCTCTAGCGTTTACTACGTACGCTTTACCTTCCTCTTTGATGTAAATATTCATATAAAAACCACCGCCGAGACCCATACTTTGCATGTTTAGAAGACCATTACAGAACATCACAGCAATTGTAGCATCGACCGCGGACCCTTTTTTATTTAAAATATCACTTCCAATTTTTGAGCAATCAAAAACATCTGCGCATACAGCCGCTTTACGGAACACCCGTAATTTTGAAGCGGATGGTTTTACAGCATCTAACCTGTCTGGAAGCTCTATTATTTCTGTTGAGTTTTCTGTTGTTTTGGTTGACTTGTCCTCTTCAATTATACTTTGTGTATTTTCCACGGGTCTGTCAAAGGGTGTGACGGCATTTTCTGCTTTTCCGATAAGGTAACCACTCATTCCCGCAACAAAAACTAGACCCACTAAGATTAATATGACGATCTTTGCTCTTAACTGAAAAGATCTATTCTTAATCTTTTGTTTAAAATGATATTCCTCCTCTTCATCTTTCATTGTAATGCTTTGGAATGTCATATTTATTTCCTTTCCTTTTAGTTCTTTTTTTTCAAACATGTCCCGCACAATTTGTATTTATTTATTGACCATTTAATAAGAACAAACGTACAATGATGCACGGTACAGATTATTAAAAAGTAAATGAGCAACTGTTTAGTAATTTGCTTATATACTTAGATAACGTAAGAAAAAATAAGCGATAAGAGTGCTCACTTCAGTATTGGTACAGAATAAAAATAGATACTCATATCGTATATAATACAATTTTAACATTTGTACCATTTATTATTAGTGAGAAATTCGAAGTAATCATCTTAAGAGGATAGATGATTTTTTGCATATAAGTACCACTTATGAAACAGTTAGTCCTGACTATTGTTTTCCTTAAAAAAATAATAAATTCAAGTTGAAGGTCAAACATATGATTATATTAATCTTGTCAATAATTATCGAATTACATCCCTAGTAGGTATATTATCCCGGTGAAGTAGCAAAAGCCTCGTGGCTAAATAAGTATGTCTGTCCGATAAAAAAAATTCGTATGTTACTTAGGTATACTTGAGTGACTGAAATCTACAAGAAGACTAACTAAATCTCTGGTCAACAAATTAAGAATAAATGATTTTCTTTGAACGTTCATATATAGGTTGTGTCACTCGCTTACTTGCTAAAATCACAATTAAAAATACTCTCCTATTTTTAAATGTAAAATATTTTTTTGTGTACAAATTATAACCAGCTATGAAAAATTTCCATATATTATTCCAGTTTAAATGAAATTCTACCTAACATACCTACAAGCTAAAATTTTTATTGGTTTCTCTCCGGTAAAACGATTTTATCTTAAGAAAACTGTTTTTTATTGTTGCCAAAACATTAATTAACCCTCGAAAAAAAAAAAAAATTTATTGAACCTAGACATTTCGCACGTATGCACAGTGTTTTATAAAGCCCGATTTTCGGACATACCTTTTTTATTAAAAAAACTGACAGAAATGATCATTTAAATGCAAGATTTCGAATCCCCATTTAGCTACCAAGTCTAGTTTCGGAGTTATAATTTTTTGAAAATCGTAATTATTCCATCCGGATATTAAGAAAAAAAAATAATTACGCTTAAACTAAGCATGATACGAAATAATGATGTTAGATACATTGATGGAGTATTTTATGCCAAATATTTTAGTTCATAAATGAACCTCGCACCATTGTTAGATCGAGATTTATACGAGTTTTTCGGTTTTTCTTTTTTCTTACTTTTGCTCGAAAATTTCGCTGTTTCGGGAAAAGTTATATATACAGAAATAATTCTATTTACTACCCCAATACACCACATAAGTTTGACATCCCAAATCCATGGAACTTAGAAGTAATTCTAATTTACCTATTTTTGTTAGGGTTGTCTTTTTTTTATCATTGTGTGGATCAAATTTTTCGTAGAAGTAAAAGAATGACAAACAGAAAGTGAACTAGTTTACTGGCAGCCTACCGAGACCTTCCAAAAATATTTATTTATTTATTATTATTTGTTAAAAACTCTATACACAAGTAAAAAAACATAATGTTAAAAGTCCCCTTCAGGTTTACTACATTTGTTTTTTTGTTGGTAGACTTCGAAATAAATCAACTTCATATAAAGTTAGGATTTCATGCTTTTTCAAATTTAGCCGTAGCCTACGATTCTGATTTCCGATTATATGTATATCAAATTGCACATACGTCAAAATTCACTCTCTCTCTATTTATATGGCTACCGTGCCACTAAACAAATATACGCAAAAGACAAAAGAAAACAACATAAGCCCGAAGGCATAAATATGCCTTTTAATGTACATTGATGAATTATATTTTATATCAAGCTGGTATCCGCCCGTCTTCACGTCAGATAATAATGCAAACCACCGAAGGTAGAAATATTTTTTGGCAAATTTATTTAAAATCCGGATATCAATAATTATCTGAAATTTTGACAACCCTAACGATTTAAAATCCGGATAAAAAATTAAAATCATCGTGGTTTCCAAGTTCCATGGAATTGGGATGTGACATTTTTGTGGTGTGTTGGCGAAGTTATCGAAATCATTTCAGTATAAATAACTTTTCCCGAAATGGCGGAATTTTCGAGAAAATTAAGAAAAACTGGAAACCGAAAAACTCGTATATATCTGGATCTACCAAAGTTACGAGGTTCATTTATGCACTTAAATACTCGGCATAAGATGCGCCATCAATGTATCTGACATCGGTATTTCTATCACGCTTAGTTTAAATGTAATTATTAGAGATGGGCCGACTATAGTATTTGCCGACTAACCGACTAGCCGACTAATCGGTTTTCAAAATGCCGATTAGTCGGCCGACTAATCGGCAATGCCGATCATTCTAATACCTACTTGTCGGAGGTGTTCAGGCTTTTTTGTAATTACTCGACTTAGTCATCGCGCGGCCGCTGAGCTTAATTACTGACTGATTAATACTTTCCTATGTTGTAAAGACTAACTTTATAACTACTCTAAGTAATGTTTATAAATTATTAAACAAGTACAAATTACTTGTTTTATTTCATTTGTTATGCGCCGATCATAATCGGCATATTTTGTCGAATAGTAGCCGACTAGTAGCCGACTACAAACGATGCCGATTAGTCGGCTTTCCTGACTAGTCGGCGTCTAGTCGGATCTCTAGTAATTTTTTTTTCTGAAAATCAAAAGAGAATGTGATCGATTTTCAAAAAATTATAAATCAGACACTAGGCTTGATAGCTAAATGGGGATTCGAAATCTAGCATTTAAATGATCATTTCTGTCAGGTTTTTCAATAAAAAAGGGATGTCCGAAAATCGGGCTTTATAAAACACTGTGGTATGACATGAATTTCGAAAATAGATATTATTAGTAAACTACCTACCATTTACTAATATTCAGAAGTAAATAGGTTCTGCGTTCTTTGAACGTTGAGTGCAACACATTGTTTTTAAAATATGTATTTATTTAAAACCGTTATCATAGACTAGCTTTCCGCGCGCGGTTTCACCCGCGTAACTCCCGGTCCCGTTGAAACTTTACAATAAAATATAGCTTATAACCTTCCTCGATAGATGTAAGCCACGTCATTTGTGAGTGTATGTAGGCTTTATTTTAAGTAAAAGTTTCTACGGGAACGGGCACTGCGCGGGTGGAACCGCGCGGGACAGCTAGTCATAATATAAAATAGAAAATCTCGTTCAAGAAAACGAGAATGGTTCCTTCGGTTCTTTAATTGTTTGTAAACATTTTGACAACTCTAGTCTGATGTCTGTAGTTCGTTGCCCCGTGATAAGAGTTAGACACTCAGATAGCGGTCGTACGGTTGAACTTAGCAACAAATATTAGTTAACATGGTAGTCGTTATCTATATTTACCGGTAATTAGTATCTCATTAAGGCAACCATACGAAGGTCAAGGATAACAACAATTAGTATGTGTTCTTTCTGTAGGTTCTATACACTCTATACCTTCGGCTTCCAATCTACTCCGACTATCCATTTCGAATCACGCATCGGACCATCTTGCCAGGGGGTGGCCTATTTTACTTAAGCGCTAGACGCGGTCTCCATTCTAGATAGTTTCCAAAAAAATATAGTATGATAAAAACCAGAAACGTTGTTAAAAACAGTCTTAAACTATTTTTAATAACTTTCAAAAATGTTGTTGAGAATTGTGTTGTCTTTCCTGGAGTCAGAAAAAAAGACTAACTGAAAGTTCTCGCGTCAATACGAAACGACTTATACGAGTAATCCTGTGGAGTAGTCATAATGAAATTTAGTTAAAAAAAAATAGGTTGGTTACTAAATTTAATCGCCAATGTTCAATTTTGGGTACAAATATAAAATAAACTCATTATAAGTTTTATGTTTATGAGTGTCTTACTTAAGTAGCGATAACTTCTTTGACCGTAGATTGAGAGCTCCTAGTGTCGTTGAACTTTTTTTAACCTGGGTAATCCAGGTTAGAAAAAATACGGATTTTCTTTATCAACGAGATGTGGCTGTTCATCCACATCTTATGGTACTACACTAAAGGGCAACGCGGATTAAGAAGACGATCGTTTTATTTTTTGTAGCTGACAATGTTATTCAGTAAAGTATTTTTTATATTTAAAATTAAAAAAAAACTAGAAGAAAGCAATTACAATTCCTATTTCATTAGACATGTCTACCCCCCGTGCAAGCAAATCGTAATACCGATTCATTTATCTTTTCATTAATAGCTCATTAACCTTTTAACCCTATTTTGGGATATAATTATCTTTAGTTGAATTATTTGTATTAAGATCGATACAGCAGAAATTATTTAATATGACATAATATGTTACTAAGTAATATAGTAAACATATTTAGTCATACGTAGGTTATTATTATTACGCCTTAGATACTACACGGCAGCTTGTTAAGCATCAAAGTCATTAAACCGATAGATAACAGTTCAACGGTATTGTAACATGCCACATTAATTATGTAGTTATTGAATTACAAGATAATTATGATGTGTGCGAATATAAAATTATGTCATATAATTTGTGTTGTATTGCATCATTAAGGCAATCGTCTTTCCAAACAGGTGTAATTTATTTTCAATCAACCAATTAATTCTTTATTACTTAGCTGTGTGGTTTCCGTCTTAGAAAATACCAACCCATGTCTTCCTATAGGGGTTGTTAGAGGCGACTAAGTACCTATCAGCTCAAGGAAACTCACCATCTTACTGCGATCACCGATCAGCTTGCCAAGTGTGGTGATGCTGGTAATATCACTCAACGATCCTGGCTTGAGGAGGCTCATTTTAGCAGTGGACGTGAACGGGCTCATAAAGTAAAAATTAGTAGGTACTTGACCCTCTGATGATTGACCACAATGACGACCTTTGTCTTTGTAGAGTTTTTTTATTAGTACAGTACAGACTGAACATAGTCAGTACATATTTTTTGAACTGTAAATTTATACGAGGTATATTTTTCTGCTAGAAAGGAAAATGGATGACTAAAACGGAACTTGATTTCATCTTCATAATTAGTTATTTAAAGTAAAATCTTTTAAGCTTGACTTCGACAGAGAAGATCAAATAGCTGTTGGTTTTTTGAAAGGGGTCTTAATGTAGTAATAACAAAAATAGTCACGCACTCCGAAACAATTAAAACATTAATTTACCTAGTAAAAGGGCTTACTGCATTAGAAACTTTGTCATTTAACATTAATAGCTCGTATATTTTAAAAAAGGAAATATATGATTGTTTGTTTGTATTGAAAAGTCACCGAAACTACTGGACCGATTTGAAAAATTAATTAATCGTTGGAAAGCTACACTATCTCCGGATGACGTAGGCTATATATATATTTTTTTTAATAATAATAATATTTTATTTCCATATAAATTAACTTACATTTCCTTAGGGACTATATTAAACATTTATAATCAAATAATTTGACCGAAGGAAACATATTACTGGTGGACTCCACACTAGGTCGAGCCTGTCTCGTGGAGTCCCTTAGTGGTACCTTTATATTTGATTAGTCTGAAGTAGTTAGTACAATTTTAAGTATCAAAAGTGAGTGCAAACTTTACAAAAAATAAAACTATAGGAACATTAGATTAAAATAAAATAAAATGCGCTCTAAGATGTGAAGTTAGTGCGAGCGGGTGTCTGTGAGCATGCATGGCTGTGCTTGTGTGTGTAAGGGTATGTGTAGTTGTGTGTGGAAGTGAGTGGTTGTGTGTGGGTGTGTACTGGTTAGATGGGCCGTCTAATTAGGGATTCAGAATCAGAGTACGTTTGAGTAAGCAACCATTTGTGAACTATCTTTTTAGCTTGATTAGTTCTACAGTATTTAATGTCACATACTTTGGTCACTTTGTTGTAAATGTGAGCCAGCATGTATTCCTGCATGTGCTGAGCGAAGGAAGTTTTGACTCTAAGAGGAGAACATCTAAAAACTCGTCTTTCACGGAGTGGGCGATGTTGAGGTGCTTGGATAAGTTTCCTGTGTTGTTTCAGCGTAATTTTATGAATGTACAGTTGCCTGACATTTAATATCGCAGCTTCCTTGTACAAAGTATCAGTGGGGAACCTACGTGGCTTTCTGAGCATGACTTTCAGGACCGATCTCTGTGCCCGCTCGACTCCTATCATGGTAGAAATACCGACTCCTCCCCATACATTTATACAATAACACAAAATTGACTCACACAATGAAGTATATACCAGTTTTAGTGTCTTTATATCAGCCGAATTACGCAGGAGTTTCATTATGTGAATCAATTTTCTGGTACGTTTTGTTACCACTTCTATGTGCTTCTTAAAAGAGAGCTTGTCGTCAATCAGTATCCCTAAGTATTTAACACATTCCTTACGACTAATTTCCTCACATGAGCAGGCCGGTAGGATGCATGTTGAGGTATGAATTTTGATAAAGAATGGTTGTTTGGGCGCTGAAACCTCAGTTTTGTGGAAGCACAGATAATTGGTTATTTCTATGTTAAGAGACAGAAGGTTGGTGTCTAGCCAGTGCTTAATATGGGTCAGGCTATGTTGACTTTCAGCATATACTGCCTTCCAGGTTTTACCATGACATAGTATGACAGTGTCGTCTGCGTAGCACAGAATGTCAGCTTGCTGGCTTATTGTTTGGTAAATGTCATTCATGTAGATTATGAACAGTGTCGGGCCAAGTACGCTTCCTTGAGGCACTCCAGATTTGATGTAATTTAAATTACTCACGTGCTCGCCCACCTTCACGCGTTGTCGTCTGTTTGTGAGGTAGCTCTCAAACCATTTCAGTGGCAGTCCCCTGATACCTGTGGCCTCCAACTTCTTGAGAAGGATTGGAGCTGCCACTGTATCGAATGCTTTCTGAAGATCCAAGAACACCCCTAAACATTTTTTATTATTGTCAAGGTGAGATGTTATTAGTCCTGTGAGAAGGCTTACAGCGTCTTCAGTTGATTTGCCTCGTCTGAATCCAAACTGTTTCTCGGATATAAGTTTGTGTGTGTCGAGAAATGAGGTAAGCCGCTTGTTGTCTTTTTTCTTAAGGATTTTCGAGAGAGTTCCTAACAGCGATATAGGTCTATAGTTCTGAGGGTTTTCTTTTGGCCCGGATTTGTAGATAGGGGAAACTAGAGCTTCTTTCCATATATTGGGGAATATACCTGAGCTAAGACTGAGATTCATAATATGAGTCAATGGTAATAGAATTTCTCTCCTGACTTCCTTTATAATTCTCGGCGTAAATCCATCCATACCAGCAGCACTATCATACTTGAGGTTACCAATTAGTTTATCTACTTCATAAGCATCGGTAGGTTGCATAAAAAAGCTTACACTTGGTGACTGTCCTGACTGTTGTTTAACAACTTTTGATTCCCGGGCATCGTCTGTATTTGTTAGAATCTTCATTGCTAGGTTATTACCAATGGTAGAAAAATAGTCGTTACAGGCGTCAACAGACTCTTTTGCAGTTGGTTTGAAGTTAAGTAGGTCAGTAGCGTTGCATCTTTGAGTCGTCTGTTCCGTGATGTTTTTTATGGTCTTCCAAAGCCCCTAAGGATTTCTGCTATTCTCTTCTAACTTAGTCTTGTCATGGCTACGTTTTAGGTTATGAACTATATTAGTGAAGAAATTTCTATATCTGGTGTAAATAACTTTTGATTTTATCATTAGGGTTTTTTCTTGAGTCCGCGTGAAGTTTATCCCTGTGGTTCATGCATCTAACTAAACCGGGAGTGATCCAAGGTTTCCATATAAATTTGGAACGACTAATTGTCTTAGAAGTCGAGTGCTTTTTATTGTATGAAACAATGTCGAGTGAAAGAGTTCGGTTGCAGTATTTACATCTTGTTCGGATAACACTTCGGCCCATTCCTTAACCTTTAATTCTTCCCTAAGAGCGGGTATGTTGACTGAATTGACAGTTCGATCTTGTAGTTTAATACTGCTTGGGCTTACTGTAAAACATCCCATCATTACCATGCGGTGGTCGGTAATGTCGACATCACAGACTAATCCTTTGACGATCTGATGTCTGGCTTTAAGGAAAATGTGATCAATGCAAGAGCCGAGTCTGGTTGGTTTGGATATTACCGGGCGTAGACCGTGTTCTAACATAATGCAAGAATATTCTGATGTAGAGCTGTCTGAGTCCGATAGTAAATTAATGTTTATGTCACCTGTAACAATAATGGTTGGGTATCTTCTAATTAAAGTGAGGGCCCGGTCAAGGGAAGTGCTGAAGTTATCAACCTGGCCAAAAGATGGGGAGTGATATATGGCAATTACTGATAGTTCGCTCGTTAGTTCCAGTAGAAGGGCTTCTGCACCATGGAGATCAAGCTCTGTAGATTTAGCATTCCAGCTATCTTTAACGTATGCTACGACTCCGCCGCATTTGTTGTGGTTATTGACAGTAGAATAAGAAACGTACCCGTGAATCTGTCCCACCGCCGATCCATCTTTTAACCAACACTCGGTGAGAACGATAATGTCATAGATAATATTAAGTCGCTTTAATGCAATACAGAATGTATTAAAGTTATGCTGAATACTGCGTATGTTGAAAGTCAAAACTCTCAGATTATAGTTCGAGGAGAAGAATTTTTGACAATCTTCAACTCTATCAACCTCCCGACAATCTAAGTTGCCACTAGAGTCTATTTGGTTGGATAAATAATCTAACATTTTAGGTATATGTGGCACATATTCGTTGACGATCGGGAGTTAGGTGTCAGGAAGTCGATTAGTAGAGTTGAAGAGTATTGATCTACTGGTGCAAGTGAGTGGAGTATGAGTATTACTATTCTGGGGCAGTATGTTAGTGGTATAGGTAGGCAGTTGTAAGTAATATTGATAAAGTGGGTATAAAAAAATGTAGGTGGGTATGCGACGGTAGTAATTTGCCGGGGTTTATGGAGTGCAAGGTTGGTTTTTATACTGTGATGTTTAGAAACGAGCGTGTGGTGTGTATGGTGTGGCAGACGTATGTATGAGTTAGTATCGAGAAGTTTGGTATGTGTAGAGGCATCGTTTGAGAGCACGACATACAAAATAAGCATGGAAATTAGGAAGTTGACTTAAAAATATTTTTTACATGGATATAATACTAGAAATTTAAGCCAAGGTAGGATGGTGCGTATCTTGATCATCATGGGAAGCGTCCGCCTTCGAGGGTCCAGTGTTGATGTCCTGATGAGTAACTCCCGCCGTTTGGGGGGGTCCCATCTTTTCATCGAGGTCCTTTGGCGTCCAAATGGGTATTGTAGAATGGTTTTCCGCTTTTCGGACGTAGATTGTACCGTTTCGTATCCAGCAGTAACGAAACCCATAATCTTGAGCGCGAGTGCGTGCCTCACGAAATAAAATTCTGTTGCTGTTAGTCAGACGTTCGTTTATGTAAACTTTTGTGGATTTTCCCCTTTATTTAATTATGAAGTTCCTCCGGGAACGGGAGTTACGCGGGTAAAACCGCGCGCGGGAAGCTAGTATAAGATATGTACGAATAAGAATCGTCCCATGGTCGTTCTATACATTTATCAGGTAGCTTTTTAAATTCATAATTACCAAACCTTAGCTTTTAATGTAATAACAATAAATCATTTTCATGTAGGTATTTGATTTACAAAACAACACTTGTTGAAATACCCTGTATAATATAAGTAGGTATTGTGAAAAAAAAGTGTTCTTACTTTGTCTTTTTTATATTGGATGGCATAGATGGAATATTTCTATTATATTTTTATAAACCAATTTCTTTGTATTGTTACAGATGTGCAGCCCCGTTCGGTTCGTAGCGTGGACGCTCTTTTGCCAGAAAAGCGCGTTAAGCGTTGCGCTTGTAGCTGCGCTTAAATGTTGTATCGTGACACTTCAAGTCACTGTCCGTCCATGTTTACAATCTCAAACATTTCTCTAACACTATAAGTCTTATTAGTTTACATAATAACTATTTGTCTCTAACATTTTTTTTCTGTAAATAAAGTTGTTAATCCGTGAACTTCCGATGATGGCGTTTAATTACCTATCGCTGCGTAGAGGACGTAGGTATTTATGGAAAATTTTTATGTTTGTTAAATAATTATAAATTTTATTTTACTGTACCGATTTATGTACCTATGACTCATTTCGACTGTTTACATATTTAGAATGCAATATGTAAGAAGATATAATAATAGTTGTAACGTTAGGTTGTATAGGTACGTAGGTATTTTGTTGTATAGTGAGGGTAGGAGGAGGTCGGCGATGCAATATACATCAGCAAATTAAATTCAACATCGAACACATTCCAATTCTCTTAGTGATGTATGATTTGATGTTTGGCAAAAAGTTTTGAGCATATTTGCATTCGTTTGGTTTTTAATGGAAATGCATTTATTTATAAACCTTGAAACTTTATTTGCATACACCTTGCTCCCTAATTTTATAGTGGTGATAATGTGAAATTAAACCTGTATTCTGTAATTGTGATCCTAAATTAAATTTTTACTAGTTTTAATTTGATGTTCGTTTTATTTAAATATAACATATTACATACGATTCTTCCTTAATATGACAGCATGATGTATTTTTGACCAATTGGTAGGAAATGCAATTTAATATTGTCAGTATGCTTCGTGTATTTATCCTGTATTCTTTATGTACCAATTATACAAACAGTTACATTAATAATACTAGTAGAATTTCCATTCAATTATTGGCAAATGTTAGGTTATTTACGTTTCATCATCAGTTCAGCATATCTCTGTCCACAGCAGGAAAAAGAGCCACCCTAATTTGCTCCATAACACACGGTTCTCCACCCTCCGCATCCTGTGTACTTCACTTATCCTTTTTAGGTTATCGGTTCATCTTGCCGGGGGACGTCCTACCTTACCGTCTCCACTCTAGGATGCATCTGCTCCAACTGCTGTCAGTTCATTCTTGTTGATGTTGTTAAGTATATACTTACACACATAAACTCACGCCTGTTTCCCAGAGGTGTAGGCATGTTGTTAAGTTAATTTATTAAAATACAAATAATTTGAAGAATGTCCGCAATTTGGTCAATTAGACTTATTTTTGTAATAACAAAATATAATGAAAAAAAGTGCACTCATAATTTTTGACAGGCGAAGTTTGGTTCTAACTTTTTTCATCATTAGTGTTTTAGCAACACTTCAATTAGTTCACATTATTGTGACATAGTGAGCAAGCACGTAAACTGACGTAGGTACAATTAAAACCATTCGGTGTGCGGTGGTGAACTTTGACCACTAATGACTAAGCGGTTCGGCGCTTTCATAGAATTACTGTTACATTTGTAGTAATTTGTAGTATTTCACGGTGTACGGAGTTTTTCCAAGAACAAAAGAATATCCTCAGGCGTAAGAAATTAAAAAGTAAATTGAAATTTTCCTAATTAGCCAACAAGTAGTTAGCTAAATTAATAAAGTCTTAGTAGATGTCTCAAAAGTAAATTTTAAATTAATTAGATCTATAGTCAGCATTATCACATTAATTTGTAGAGGGCGGGTTTAATATTAATCAAAAAAATATTATTTTTATTTATGTGACGGTATAAAAAATTAATGGTAACAATTTCTCGTATGTTATGCTTCCAAAATATAGGAACATTATAATTAAATTTAGCTTACACCAGTGGTTTCAGAGATTGGCGCAAAAGATTAGCGCTAGAAGTATTAGTATATACATAAATATAACAATATATTTATAAAGCTGAAAAGTTTGTTTGATTGAACGCTCTCATCTCAGGAACTACTGGTCCGCTTAGAAAAAATATTTCAGTGTTAGACAGCCCATTTCTCGAGGATGGCTATAGGCTATATTTTATTAGCCACTACGGGAACGGGAGTTACGCGGATGAAACCGCGCGTAGAAACAAATGGTCATATAAAACAAATTTCATTAGTAACCATATACATGATAGGCAGATAATACCTACTGTCAAAGGCATGGCATATATAGTATCACGATTTAATCACATGTCCACTACAGATAAAAATGATTTGAATGTATGTTTAATTTACACTAAGTTATCTAATATATTTATGCGTTCAAATTATACCTACATAATTTCCATGACAACATAAAAGATTTAGCAGTTCATTGTACATATTACATCAGGGTCGTAAGTTCAATCAAGAGTCGAATTCATCTTATCAGCTTATAATACACTTAATTGGAGTGTTATGACCCCTATCGTAACTCGCGGGGATCATATTATCTTTTTTGCGATACCCTGCGGAATTCACTAAATAATGTATTTTAATTGTGTGCCAGTGGTGATCTCACGTTACGATAGTATCCGCGGTGGGTGTGAGATGTGTTTGTGGGAGTTCCGCGACCATTATTGGCTTTGATGTGCGTGTGCGATCGGCATGACTACGTTAATTTTATAAGACCCGCTGGAGAACAGTGCGCCCGCAAACGCGACGTTGCCCACCTTGGTCTCCCAATCCTTAGTTTGCAAAGAACCCTACGATGCCCGACGCTCGTAGAACCGGAGGCTAATCACGTTACAATATTACTATAACTCTGATAGAAATGACTTCGCTACTGAGCGTTTTAAAAATATTTCAAATTCGTCAATTTATCAAGTTAATGTAGCTTTAATAATAAGATAACATAGAAAATCCGTTACCTAACCCTACAGTCATTCTTATCGAGTTCTCAGTCATTTATAACGATTTCGAAGTAATAAAAACCATAATCCCTCAATCTCCCCGTCAGCGACCGCCCTGAGCCGAGCCGCTCGAGCCCTGCGACGATTCCAAGTCCCACAGGGGACGCCCTCTTACGCAAGTTGCTTAGTTTGTAGTGTTTAAACGATTTATCTAGGCTGGAGCCCTGCTCGCCTTTATGCCCGGTGAAGTGGCATAAGCCTCGGGGCTAACTACATATGACCGTACGAAAAAAAAGCTCTGGAAGTGAGAGAGTCCTGTGAACATAGACCAACAATTGCACAAACGTTCCTTAAAAATCCAAAAGTCATTATTTCTAAAACTCCATGCCCTAAAGCACGGGGACGGGGTATTCCATTCGATTGCTTAATTTGAAGTTGTTAACTCATTTAATAACGCTGAAGCCTTGCTGGCCTCTATATAATCGTAGGCAAAAGCATCGTGGCTCCTAAATAGATATTTTCGAAAAACGGATGCCAAACTGGCTGGCGCACACAATACCGATATCATGCCGTGTAGACTTATAGCCAAAGATAGCGGTCCATGCGATGCATGTAGCGTTTCGACACCAAATCAAGGAATACGCATTGACTACCAAGGTGTACAGAGCTTGAAAGGCCCCGACTGTATAGCTGTTCAGCTAAGTTATCCTTATCTAAAAGATAATTTTTGTGGCCATGTGTTGCGCATTGCAAAAATTTTAACAGATTATGCTGTAATTTTGCACGATGATACTTTATAAGCTGCATTAACATATAAGCTACAGTACATCACGCTACAACCTGCTGGAGCTGTGAAGCAGTCCAACGCAGGTAAAACTGCGGTGCGCAGCTAGCATATGTTGGTAAAAAGTATTATGACTGTGACACATTACATAAGTATTCACTACAATGACTTGACTTAGCTTGTAGTACCTATATAAGCTGCTTGGTCTCGTTTTACGTAGCCTATTGTGACTGGCTTTCCATTATAATGTCAGGAACCAATCGCTATGTATCGATATTGCAATCAGCCATATCCTGAAAGCGTTTCTATGCAGTCAGGTATACATAATGGTAATAGGTAGTAACATGTACTAGATGTAGGTACCTAATAGTTTTCTTCATAATTGCAAAAACTATTGATTTTTCTGTCCATGGATTCGTGAAAAGGATTAATTAATTTGTTGTTATTCAATAGGTACATGGTATTAAATACGAGCCTAATGTGACATTTAGTAAAGTCCCGAGTCCTACTTAATTTGATTAATCATGCAATTACTTGACATTTGTACGTTTAGTTGAGGAAAAGTAAACTGAACTGAATACTGAACCTGAAATGTGAAACCTGTGAAATTGATTTTTCTTTTTAAATACGAGTGTATACGAATACGAATAAGAGTGTATCTTAAGTAAGAGTAGAACGCCGATTATATTTAGTGCAATATTTTTTTTTTGGCTGCAAATTCTTAAAATGTATAAGGTTATTTTTTTAACCATCCGAAACCTCTTAACTTTATCAACTAACTAGTAAGTTGATCTACTTGACAGTGTACGGGGACAACGGGAAGTATTTTCAAATATTTAATACCGCTGTCTCCGCAGGACGGGGACAGATCGGGAATAAACATGCTCCCCACGCCGGAAAAGAATATTTGTGTAAATTCTAACGTTTCTTTCTGGTCTAAGGGAAGGAACCTCCTTACCTCGGAAAGTCGATAGTTATAACATCATCTATAACAATTGTTTACCAAGGAACCGGCCGCAGCGTTTCCCTATGTATTTCGACATAATACTGCGGTCATCAACACCCATCTGCCAAGCGCTACTATGGCAAAACCCTCCCTTAGGGGAAGCCCCATGTTCAGCGTTGGAGCATGTACAGAATTGATCTGGTTACCGAGGATGACACGATCAGATTAGTATAGCACAATAGGAATAGATAGCATTATCATAAACGGGTGTCGAAATGAAAAAAATATATTTACAGGGTTCTTAGATGGGACTTTAATTAAAAGTTTCAGTTCTTCCAGCCATGGGCAGTTTATGCGGCCTCCTTGATAATTGTGCGTGTTTCAGGTGATCGTGCAGGTTCAGATCCAGTGGCGGCCACTGCAGAGGCAGGATCATGAAAAAACATCTTGCCAAATCATTATTGTCTATTAAAAAAAATAAACAAGTGTTCGGACAATGCCTCCCCAAAATAAATAAGCGCTATTTCCTTAGAATGAATTTAAATTGAATGAATGGAATGAATTTAAACATACATTGTATTTCGATGTAGGTACCTATAGAGAACGCAACACTTATAAAAGTAAAACAACTTATAATAAAATCGTTATCCGTAAGTGGTAAATTCAATAAATACACACGTGTGATTGAACATTGCAAAACGTTAGCTAGTATTAAATAAATAAACTTCTGTATTATCGCTCACTTGATTTCGATTTACCTGATGTATATTTCCACATGAATATTGCCCGAAGCTCTTATCTTAAGATTGTTATATATCACATCCCACGCTTATTACTAGCCCCTTGTAGCCCTTGTAGGTACTTTGAGTTTGTTATTTGAGCTAATGGGAATAAACTTCGTTCGTTGATAAAGTAACATTAATAAAAAATAAAAATACATACCTACTTTAAATATAATATTTATTTTATACATATTATGTATAAAATAAATATTATATTTAAAGTAGGTATGTATTTTTATTTTTAATAAATTTGACAGGTACAGAATAAGTAAGAAGAATTTAATAGATAAAAGTGGTTTGTTTGTCATATAAAATACCCATTAAGGAAAATGTTCATTATGCCAGTGTTTTCATTCAACAAACATGCGTAGGTATTATTGAGGTTATTGTACCTTCGCGTATTAATTAATAGTTATGAGAATGAATTGATATTTTTTTTATAAAATCGTGTAATTAAACAAAACGTGCCAATATTTTATTTGCTTTTCTAGCTTCCCGCGCTCGGTTCGATCTACGTAACTTCCGTTACCGTTAGAACTTCATATTAAATATAGCCTAAGGACTATCTAAGTCTGTTTTTTTTTTCAAATTTGACCTCTAGGCCCAGAGATTAGCGCGTTCAAGCAAACGAACAAACTCTCCAGCTTAATATAATACTTTAGAGTATAGATACAGTCGTCAATTTTCTTCTTTGTATAACAATGCATTACAATTTGTTATTTATCACATTTCCAAATTATTGTTACATTATAAATATTTTATTGTAATGCCATAGTAGTGAGAAAATACAGACAAAAACTTACATTTATACTGGAGTTTTAATGGTGGGTGTGTGTACGTGGGAACACATAATGATGTACCACTCTCTGATTTATAGCCACAGTGGAAACAATTTATTACAATCGCCGCTATTGAAACGCCATATTTAAGGTGTTGTACATTTTTATTTCTATCTTGCTGCTCTTATTTTATTTCTTATTTATCACAAGTGTTTTGTAAACATAACTTAATTATTATATTATTATGAATTATATATACAATTTTCACATATCTTCGCTCTGTTACAGGCGACTACCGTTTCGTATTCATCTCTGCTAAACTATAATTCGCAAAAGATTTATCAAGATGATTACCCGACTGCGTTTTATTGTTAAAACTTAAAATTAATAATACTACATACAAAGAAAGGATAAAACAATTCATCAACAAGCCTGACACGTAACTTATTAATATAGTGGTGAAATATGATTCCATACAAAACAGTTCAATAATATCTTTAGAAAATAAGTAAATGTTTATCAGTAAACACAGGAAAAATGTTACAACCGTTAAACTTCTTGCGAAATGTCTGATATTGTCCGACATTACACGATATAGTATAGTGATGTATAACCCCGTGCCTATGAAAATGAGTGGCCACCGGAACACACAACATATTGTCAAGTACACCGACCACTGATTCATCACCTCCGTCATCAGAATCACTGTAAACACTGCAGTCACTGGCACTGGTATTAACCATGAACAACATAGTACTTTAAAGAAATTATTTTGACTTATTTTAACTAACACAATGATTAGACAACTATACATGTGTTTGATAAAGAAGAACACTAATATTACAATCACGAAGTCTATGTATATCTGACTAGAGCTCAAAAACACATTGAGCGGGTTTGATGTGGATATGTAACCTTCATCTTCTGAGAACTTAATAGTAAATATGACTCTTTTTATAAACCTGGCTACACTGAGCTGCAACAACATTTGATTTCTGTAGTTTCGCCTCCATCTTCGCATCTTGATCATTGCCATGATTGATATTAATAGTTCAATGGTAGTCATCAATATTTCCAAAACGACGAAGACCTCAAACAATGGCGCATGATCGCTATACTTAAAATGTTCATGATTTGTGTTATTCATAAACTGTTTGAGGTTTGTTCCGTTGAGATAGTTTCCATCAAGGTCGGAACCTTCCGTAGAAGACACCATGTCGTTTCCGTTTTGCAGAACCGGGACTTCTGTGGTCACGGACGACATATCGAGACCGGTAGAATCTTCGTAGTCAGTACTTGGAATAATTTCAGTAGACATAATGACCACATGAGTAGTTACTTTACACAATTTCAGATGAATATTTTAATATGTTTACACGCTTTGAAGCCACCAGACAGACTGGCATGAAAATGATATTGTAACGAGAAACGGAAAACAACAAATGAAGTACTTATTACTCACAGGTAAATGATACAACAACACAATTTACTGGAATTTGCGGTTTGTGGACGTCATAGCGGCCGGCGCGGTGGAGACAAGTAAAATACCCACTAGTTGTCACTGTCTTGAATCTATACTTTTTTACTACCATATAAAGCTGAAGAGTTTGTTTCTTTCAAAGCGCTGATCTTAGGAGTTAAAAGGCCGATTTCAAAAAATCTATTAGCTTTAGATAGCCCATTTTTTCATTTATCAAGGAAGACTTATTATAAGTTCCTTCGGCAAGTTACGTGGGTAAAACCGCGCGTGGAACATACTACATTACATTTCGCAATTTCGGAATAGATAATAATATTATACAATATCATATTTTTGCTTTCCAATAAACTAGCACTGTACAGTGCGTAAGAGATAAAATATCTTTTTCCTGGAAGGAATTTAATATCCTGTAAATTACCCTTGATATCTAATATGCTTCTGATATTTTGCTCGGTATCTATTATAAAGTCCGAATTTATTACATGCATTTGAAGATAGGTTCTCTATTTAGCTATAAAAAAATAAGAATTAGGAGTTATTTCAACGATTTTAACTTTTTATGATATATATCAACCTCCGTAGCGTAGCGGTATTTGGCTCTCTTTAAATCTCGGAGGTCGTGGGTGAGATTTCGATCCGGATAGGAAATCTTTGTGCAAATTCTAAGATTTATTTCCGGGTCTGGTTGGTTGAGGGACTACCCTCCGTGACTCGGAAAGCACGTTAATCCTGCTGGTTCCGATTGTTATAACTTTATCTGTAACTATGTTCTTCATAATAAAATATAGCATTTGTTCACCGGCAATAGTGTAGTATCCCAACGATGAAAGAATTTTTCAAATCCGAAAAGAAGTTTCAGAGCCTATTCAATTCAAACAAACAAACCAACTCAAACAGTCAAATCTTTCCTCTTTATAATATTAGTATAGATAATCGTATATCAGAGAACGGGCAGCAGCGTTTCTTTGTATGTTAAAGCATTGTACTGCGGTCACCAACCCGCCTGCCAAGCGTGGTGACTATGGCTAATACCCTCACTTGGGAGGAGGCCCATGTTCAAAAGTGGACGTTATACGGGCCCATGATGATGACGAACTTATTATGTTATATTTTTTTAAATATAATAAGTCAAAAATATTCATGAGTATCTATGTAATTAGTCATTTATTACGCCAGTTTCTAGTTAATTCACAGTCATACATTAGCTACGAGGTAAAAGTAGGTACTTTACGACTTGTTATGCTAGAAAATATGAGTGGAATATTTGTTTTCTAATATCATGTAAAGCTATCTGTATCTATTTTGTGGCTTTAACATACTTTCAGCATAGCAAGATTTATTTACAATAAACCTATTAAATAATTAGATGGTTGTTTTTTTTTGCTGCAGCATCATATGGAACTAATTGCCCGCGTGTAGTTTCACCGGCTTTTCTCGGTAAAGGAGCTATCTAACATTAAAAGATTCAAATCGGACTGTAGACTGGAGTTGCTCCTGAGATTAGCGCGTCCAAGCAAACAAAGATACTCTTCTGTTTTATATTAAAACTGAAGAGTATCTTTGTTTGCTTGGACGCGCTTTTCTTTTTTGTATTTGTAGATGTCTTTTTTAACAAAAGTCATCTAACGGAAAATAAAATTCCTAGCTAGAATACAACCTCAATTTGATTTAAATAAATTTGTAACTTATCACTTAAATATCGTTTGTGGTCTTCAAAATGTAGGCTTTTAAATTAGAATTTTTTTTTGTGCCTTGGGAAATTATAATTATTTATGGTTTCGAAAAATTCAAGGGAAGCGAGAAATTGAGAACAACACTTGAAAATATTTGAAAGCAAGCCAATTTTTAATATCGTTTATTTGAATATTTATGATACAAAAGTCTTATTGAAATGAAATAAATAACATGCCAGTGAGATGTCTAACTGAACCAATTCTTCAGTATGAGGAAATTGCTCTGTGTGCCTTTCCGAAAGCGATCAATAGGTTTAAAATATGGGTCAAGCTCACTTGCTGCGGATCCTGCGATACCTTACCTGCTCTCTGTTCAGTTTACTATGGAGTGCACTTTCCCACTAATGGATAAGTGCACGCCACATTTTACGACTCTCGTGGGTATTTGATAAGTATAAAAAAATTATGTCCAGGTTGAGGATTAAAAGTAATTGACACAATTTTTACAGTCAGTATTTTGGTTGAGTTTTTTTTATATTTTTATTGATATTGTTATATTAAAAAGAATAACGATGTTGGCACATCGTTATACTAAAGGAGGCGCTTTGAATATCTATCTTTTTTTAAGACGGTCGTTCATGTAAAATAACATGACCATAACAGTGAATTAAAGTTTTAGTTTAATTGCCGGACAGTTTGGTTTAGAAATTGGAATTTGGTATATTATTCTATGTATATCTAAACATCTATCTGTAGCTTTATCTATACTCATACATCTTCCTATACATTGAAGATATGTATTGCTAATTTTAATTAGAGCGCTGTCTATATCTGTAGAAAGCAACCAAAATATTGTTGATTGTCTGATTCATTGGATGTGAATCGCGCCAAAACTATTGAATGGATTTAAATAAAACTTAGTATGATTATAGTTCATACTACGGAATGGGATCTTACCATATTATCCAGAATTTTTGCATAGTTCTCATGGGAGAGAGTATCTTAATCAAACGTTAACATAGCTATGACTTCTTAACGGGCAGTCCAATCATTATTGTTTTTTTAAAAACGTACCTAATGGTGTAAAGTTTATTCTACAAAGTCGTCGTCGAAGTCGCGGGCGCCATCTAGTAACGATAAAAGTTAACAAGTATAATATTGTTATCTTGAACAGCCTAAGTGTCACATTCAAGTAGATGATGTGTTTCATCTATTTTTATTTGAGGAACAAAAAAACTGAGGAGATAAATTTGAATAGTATACCTACAGAAAAATAAAAAGATTAAAAGTACGCATTTTTCTTGACAATTTATCATTTAATAAGTACCTTAACAAGACAAATTACAGACAGGGATGGAGTTTTTATACTAGATTTGAATAAAATTCGTCGCAAGTAGAGTAGTCAAATAACCTTTGCTTTCTAAAACCTGTAGGTATACATTATTTCTTTGGAATTATATTCAGGCGGCCCGTAAACATGACTTACTTTTTCAAATTATAATTTTATAAAATAATTAAAACAAAGAATATTTTCTTTAAATAAATGCGACTCCATGTTTTTTGTTACATATTTATTTTGTTTTCAATAGTCTTATCATATTGTTAAGTTAATATAAAAGTTATTAACCACGAAACAGAAGTTTTATCAAGTGTCAGTTTCTAAACATTGGTAATTTTGAATGCATATTATAAATTTGATTCGCTATTGTATGGTCACTTTTCTAATCCAATCTAACCTAAACAACTATTAAAGTTTTCTTTTCTGGTAGGTAACGTAACGTTTCTGACTACTACTACTCTAACTAATCTAAACTAGTTTTCTATTAGCAATTTCTTACTATTATTACACATAGGACAAACATCAAAATAATAACTTTCTGAAATAAACATATGAATTTCAAAGTCCGTTGAATTATTTTAATGTAAAATATGTTTCAGAAAGTCGATAGGCTTTGAAACAATAATATTCGAAATATAAATATAAGGATCAAATATTTTATGAAGCAATTTCTGCGTAACGGAATTTTATGAAATTTCTGTCTGCTAATGAAGGGTAGGTATACTGTTACAAACATTGAACAAGTTGATTGATGTGGGAATGAAAACAAGAAAACTGAAATAAAATGGTTTGGACTAGGTATATGAGAACAATTTAAACAAATTCATTTGCACTTTTTTATTAGGGTTCCGTAGCCAAATGGCAAAAACGGAACCCTTATAGATTCGTCATGTCTGTCTGTCTGTCTGTCCGTTAGCTAGTCCATTTATTGATGGAGTTTATAGCTTGATAATATAGTCTATATTATCAAGCTAAGACCAATAGGAACGGAGCACCAATTGAATGTTTCAAAATCGGTGTGTTGTTCTGTTTGCGAGCTCCGCCGCGTTTGCTGCATAAATGTTCAGAGTTTCACAAAAATCATGTAGGCACCCACCTATTAGAGAATTGTTTCTTTAAAAGTTCTTAAAAAAAATGCGCAACATTATATGTCTTTCTTTTACGATTGGCTCACTATAACCTTTCTTATGCTTACCGACTTCGTTCTAAAATAATGCATAATTTACAAAGGTATGTTTATAAAAACACATGACTTCGAAATAAATACGTTATTCATCATGAGTATTTTATTTTAAACAAAAACGCCCTTTACATCATTTGCGCACTTCAGAATATTTTAAAGATAGCGTAGTTTTAAAATAACATCGCAAAAATACAAAATTTCGCCACTAATACCTAACCTAACCTAACGATTTAATATTTCACTCTTACTGGTAAAAGCGTGATGTAGGTGCCTAAAACAGCTCCTGAAGGTACGTATTATTTGAAATATTTTCACCTTCTACATAAACGAAGTTGAAGGTTAAAGTTAACTATAGCTCAAAGTAACTCTGCCACGCGAAAGCAGTCGGGCATAAGATAGTCTTATATATGTATAATACAATGATACTTATCAATATAATTAATGGCCAGTTTTAGAGTTTATAAATCTCCTGCCAAAATTATGTGAAAAGTTTTTGTAAACTTTACTTCACAGGCTTTACTAAACTGTGTCAAACTATGTGAACCCGAAGTCCGAGAGGCCTGCGAACTACAACGTACAGTCACAGTTGCACAAAACTCGAGTAAAGAAAAAACTAAAAGTCATAACCCCTTCCTTAATCTCTGAGCCAAGACCCCAGTTTCACAGGGGGTGCCCTCTTGCACGAGTTGCTTAGTTTGTACTTTAATAAGACTGGATTTATGCCCGGTGAAGTAGCAAAAGCCTCGTGCATGACTACACATACATCGATCCATCCGAAAAAAAAGTCCTTTGTAATGAGGACTGGAACTCTGGAACATACTGGAAACTGGAAGTAGAACTGGAGTAATTTTACTAATAAAATGTCTCATTTTTATTAGTAGAACTTTTTGCTATTGCAGTTTAGCGTTGGATTAAATCGAGTAGGTCTTTCTCATCTCAATTTAATCGAACGCAAAACCATAATACCTAGAATGAAAATATATTGAGCGAAATACAAATAAATTTATTTCAGAATCTGTTATGTTAATAAATTATGTTATACATAACTTAAAATTATAAAGATATAAATTGTATTTTTTTAAGCGCGAATAATTTTATTATTAAACTTATGTTAAATGTAATGGAAAATCTTGGTATCTTCAGAACTGGCAGCGTGGAAAATAAGTTGAGTGATGTGAAGGTTACAGCGCATTATGATATGGTGCAAATACATGCAACTTCGCTATATTAGATCATAATATTACCATTATTCATTGTTATGACAATATGCATTGCAATTTTAATTTGTGTGTTTTGGGAGTAGGACTCTATGGAAACAAAAGTTATAAAGGCGGAAACTTATTATTAAAACGCCACGCGACGCCACGCCACGTGTCAACACCGGTGCATCAGTACGCGCATGGCGTCGTGTCGGGTGTTCATAGTGTGTTTCTGGTCTATAGAAAACAATACATTTGATTCGACTAAACACGCGTGGCGTGTCGTCGGGTGGCATGGCGTTTTAATAATATGTTTTCGCCTTAAT
The DNA here is from genome assembly GCA_947037095.2 of Nycteola revayana. Lineage (NCBI taxonomy): Eukaryota > Metazoa > Arthropoda > Insecta > Lepidoptera > Nolidae > Nycteola > Nycteola revayana. The sequence goes on from OX344847.2 coordinate 10,138,782, forward strand.
TCACATAGCTTGTCTAAATGTAATTGGCGGCGCGCGTGAATTGTAATCAGTGGCCATATTGTTAGGTACACTGTTGTGATGTTTGTATGTTCCAGTTTGATTGAATTTGCTAAAAAAATATCGGTTTGTTGTTCCTTTATGACAGTTTTTTTGTATTAATTTCATTGAAGTTACGGAACCGCACCGTTCCCTAGTAAACCATTGTTATATGTTGTTGAAATTGCAGTATTAATGGTTTTTTTTTCAAAATTTTCGCGAGACGTGTCCGCAGCCCAATTTGAAACGTTACAAATTTAAATTAGTCACGATAGGGTTTACCGTGACTAATTTTAATTTGTTACGATTAATAATATTTAAACATAAACCATACCTAATCTAAAACGATTAGAAAGCCGATTATAAAAACGACAATATGAAAAATCGATGTTTTTATTAGACTATCACACTGAATGATAAGACACGTCATATCCTACTAATATTATAAATGCGAAAGTTTGTATGTTTGGATGAATGTATGTTTGTTACTCTTTCACGCAAAACCTACTGAATGGATTTCGCTAAAGGTTTGCACGCGGATAGTTTATAAGCTGAATTAACATATAGGCTACAAAATATCACGCTCCGACCCAGAGGGGCGCTAATTGTAATTACTACTTTACGCACATATCGCTTTTGGATCCCTTTTGTAGATATGAAACCTTCACCATTTAACATTTGGATAACCTTCGAGCTTGTGCTTTATCATGCCATTAATTATTATGAAAACTTCATCCCATGAGAGCAACAGAATACCCAACAACCACTTACCCTAAAGTGGATTAATAATTTAGCATGCCTAATAATATGCGAAGTGCTAAATCTCTAGATTCACCTCAAAGGTTTAAGCATAAAAGGTTAGTTGCAAAAAGCGGCATTTCATTTTAAAACACTTATAGCTACATTAAAAATGGCCGCCATTTTAGTGCAGACCGATACTACGTAAGGTGGGAGCCTCGAGAGTTATGATAACGGGCTTAAAAATATAAAATAAATTACGAAAACGCTTACTTCATTTTGATCAACTCGGCTCTGTGTCGTGCAAAAAGGCCACCTGACATCAGCCGAACCTGTTGACCGGAATGAAATACGGTGCTACCTTTGGTTTTCATTATAAATAGCTTTCTCAGATGTTCGATCACTTGCTTAACTATTTAATGGACAACCGACTTTTCAAATTCAGCTGTAAAATAGATTCATGTTTAAATATGTATATCTTGATTTTGAACAAAATAAGTCGCTTGGTGCTGCAAGAACGAAGTGGGGAATTTTCAGCGGTAACTAAATTACTTTCACCACAACTTTCTTTGGTAATTTATTCTAAAATGGGTGCCCGTCGAACAGTGATTAGCAAAGTTTTGACTGCCACGACGTCTCTCCGATAAGACAAGCAATATTAAAAGTCCATATTTTGCCCAATATATCAAAATGTCACCGTATTTCGGATTTGGAGACTTGAATATTGTTGGTTGTTATGAAATTTGATCTGGGAAGTTATTTCCAATTATAAATAACAGGCATACTCTCTCAAAATCTTTATTGCTTACTAAATCTGAACTTATTTTTAATAAAATGGGCATAAAGTTACAGTTAAAAGAAAGAAAAGAGTCTTGTAGTGGAGTAGAGCTTAGAATAGTCGAGAAGAACTAGCAATAAAATAACTTGACGAACTTTTCCTTTACATTGGTTGTCGATTCGATACCTAAAGTCTCTGCCTGTCTTTGTAAAGCTAGTTAATGTAAGTACGCTGAATGGTGACATGTGTAATAAAAAATAGATTCTGTTCCATCAAGGTACGGAACACTACAACCATTATACAATTAATATTATATACAACATGAATCTGCATCTGCAATGCATTATGGATTCATGTTGAATTCCTGCGAACTCCCCGCAGGAATTCAACATGAATCCAGCTTATTAGGACTTATAAGGGGGTCGCCTAGACTAAACTGTAGCAACTAATACATAAGCACTAGCTGTCCTTGCATTGAAAATATAGAAAACTACAGCCAAATAACATTATAGATCAATGTTATATTTATTTATCTGAGTGAGCCAAAACTCATTTTCGAGAAGGTATTCTCGAGTCGCTTCTGTACAACGAGGGCGCCTAGACTAAACCTAGAAAAATTCCTATGTAGGTACGAGAATAAATGCGACTACATCAGCACTAGCTGTCCTTTCATTTGATCTGTTCTGGATTATAGTCATTTGCCTGCACCTTCATAGAAAATAAGAATTTAATCAATCTGTTCTTTTACTTTTAATCGAAGTTAGTCTAGTAATTAACTCTTACAGCGTCTGTCGAAGTTGTGCATTTACTGAATCGAAGTTCCAATTAATTAACTAACAGCTTGAAGCAGTACAGATTCATCCTACATAAATAATTGGACAAGTTTAAACATTGTGCTTTATGTAGTGTGCGTGCAACTTTAATCAAGGAGGTGCAATATACAGTTTATCACTCTTAGAATGATAACTAAAGTTAGAGTAAAGGAAGTTGGAACTTGCAAAATTGGTTTGGAGGATGTATCAAATGTGTGCAATTTTGTGGAATAGGGTAGGTTTTGTGATTAACATTTTTATAATGTGATTGAACTTGTAAACAAAATCATCCGCAATGTGCAATGAAGGTATGGCAGAAATAACAATAGAATAAAAATGAACAATGTATGGTTTCTATATTGTTATTAAACCATATTTTTTAGAGTCGGCAAACAAGGGTAGCTACCTATAACTTACCCGTAGCCAATTCTTCACCCCCGCCAATAACATCTGCTACACAGGAATACAAAATTAGTTAAATGGATTATTTGGCAGTATATTCTATACGCTGCCCTGGAAGTCATAATTATCATCTTCATCATCATCAGTCCGTACAACGTCCACTGCTTAACATGGGCTTCCTCCCGAGTGAGGGTTTTTGCCATAGTCACCACGCTTGACAGGCGGGTTGGTGACCGCCGTGTTATGTTGTAACATACAAGGAAACACTGCTGCTCGTGCCCCGGTATACAATTGTTATAGATGACGTTATATCAATCGGGACCACTGGCATTACGTGCTTTACGAGGCTCGGAGGCTAGTCCCTCAACCATCCAGACCCGGAAAGAAATCTTAGAAATTACACAAAGATTTCTTGTCCGGCGTGGGGATCGAACCCACGACCTCCAACTTCCGAGATTTAAAGCGAGCCAAATACCGCTATGCTACGGAGTTTGTCTGCTGGAAAATTACTGGAAGTACCTTCCAGTGATACTCCAGCAGCTCATTGAATGTACTAATATCATGCCATGTATTCTTAAAAAGAATGAAATTTTATAGGTACAGTTTCGTGAAAGTGTAGCCGTAGATCAACATTTAGCTTCGCGATATCAAACAACTTCCTAGAAAAGAAAATAGCAATTAGCAATAGTATTCAACCAATATAATATAGAGAAAGTTGTTAAATACCATAGACGGAACGCTATCCTGCAACACAAGAGTGCGTTTTGTCTATAATAGGTATTTACCAACAACACTTTCTGAAAACACTCTAAATATTAGTAGGTACCCGTAAGAGGAAAGCTTAATTGACTGTTTAATCCAGCAGTTCTCAAATAGTGCGCAACATGAAGTAAAGAGGGCCCTATACTTTTGGATGTTTAATTTTTGTACCAATTGTAAATATTTCGAATATTTATACAATAAAATAGTTATTTATTGGAAAATAATATTTATACAATAAAATAGTTATATATTGGAAAATAATAAATATTGAAACTGGTAAAAACAAAATTCAGGATAAAACTATAAACTTAAATATCAGTGATAAGTTAGTCTCAGATAAAAATATTATTGCAGATTTCTTTGCTAACTTTTTTACTAATATACCAGTTGATACCACTAAACACCTGCCTTCTTCCCCTCAGGAAGCTGAAAGACTATTAAAAACGAATATTAAATCAAACGGGTCTAAATTCGGCTTCCAGTCTGTAAATGATGTTGATATAGTAAAGGCATTCCGAACAATTAAAATGAAAGGTACAGAAGACTTGTGGGGACTTTCTGTTAAAGCTAATACACAGACACAGTAATACAAAATATCGCTCCTACTCTACCAGCCATCTTTAATAAATCTCTGACTGATGGAGTATTTCCTGACTTAATGAAGGTTAGTAAAATAGTGCCGATATTTAAATCAGGTTGCTCAAATAACGCGACTAACTATAGACCTATCTCGATATTACCAACATTAAGTAAAGTATTCGAAAAGATTATGCTCAATCAAATGTTGACACATTTTAATCTAAATGGGATATTGCACGACAAGCAATTTGGATTCACTAAAGGCCGGTCTACTCAGGACGCAGGATGCACTCTGATCAAATCCATACTGGAGGCTTGGGAGGGGTCGCAGGATGCTCTTGGAGTCTTCTGTGACCTTTCCAAGGCTTTCGACTGTGTAAATCATGAGACGCTCGTTCTGAAGTTAAAATATTATGGAATGACTGAAAAATCGCTTGATCTAGTTGTATCCTATTTATCTGATAGGAAACAAATAGTATACGTAGACGGCGTTGCTTCGAAAGAGCATTTGATAAAAATGGGCGTGCCCCAAGGATCTATTCTGGGTCCTTTTCTGTTCTTAGTCTACTTAAATGATTTGCCATACATTTTAAATAAACTTGTCAGATATCGTTCTTTTTGCTGACCTCATTAATATTTAAAGTCAGTAGAAAAGATACTAACCTTATTGAACAGAATAAAACGCTTAGTATACTTTCACATTGGTTTTCTTCAAATAATCTTTTATTAATCGCGGGTAAAACTAAATGCGTCAGATTTGTGCTCCCAAATGTAACTAACGCTAAACCAATTGCTTCATTAAATGGAGAACCGTTAGACCTAGTTCAATCAACAGTTTTTCTAGGTATAACATTAGATTCAAAACTGCAATGGGGCCCTCATATTGAAAAATTAACCGGTAGACTTAGCTCCGCATCTTATGCTGTCTGGAAAATTAGGCAATTGTCAGACGAAGCAACTGCTAGACTAGTGTATTTCGCGTACTTTCATAGCATTATGTCCTATGGAATACTGCTTTGGGGGTCAGCCGCTGATGTCAATGGTATTTTTATATTACAAAAAAGAGCAGTTAGGGCTATTTACGGTTTAGGTAGTCGCGACTCCTTGCGTACCAGGTTTAAAGAGATTAATATTCTTACCGTTCCCTCTGAATACATATACCAAAATATCATTTTTGTTAAAAAAATATAGATCAATATAGCAAAAAAAGTGATATTCATAATGTTAACACGAGAAATAAACATAAAATTGCCATACCCGGTTTCAGAGTTAGTAGAACCAATAAATCATTTATGGGAAATTGCATTAGGTTTTATAACAAACTCTCTAGTCATGTAACTGATTTGCCTGATCCAACTTTTAAAGTAAATATTAAACGGGTCCTCATATCTAAAGGCTATTATAGCATTTAGGACTATATTGAGGATAAAGACGTTTGGCTTCATAAACCTACTTGCGTAACACTTCCTAGAGACCCTGTACCCAAATAAAATAGTAGTACGCATAATAGTGTGATGTTCTGTGAACTATCTGTAATTGACCTACTTACATAATAATATATTATATTCATAGACCGCTAGTTCTGTCTCAAATTCTTTTATTTTTCTATTAGTATAAAAATACAATAAACAAATATTTCAAAGACAACCGTTTGGGCAAAAAATGTGTATGCCAATAAATAGTTAAAGTAACTGGACCAAAACCTACGTTCTGCCCATTTGAGTATGTTTCGCCGGACCGTCTCATGTGGGTCGTGTTAAAACCGGCAGTAGAATAACCCACTGAGTTTGTTTCGCCGGATCTTCTCAGTTGGGGCGTATTGGATCCGGTGGTAGCATTAAAGCGCGTCCGTCGTTATATACTCATGGTCCACCTAAATAATGACCATTGTTCTAACCTACTATAGACAGAACAAGCTATTTGACACAATATAGTTAAATAATAAACTAAGACGTTAAGACTAAAATATTATTAAAATAATAACTTAAATACTTGTTTAATTTGAAAATTTATCATAATTTTTTCATCATCATCATTTCAGCCGTAGGACGTCCACTGCTGGACATAGGCCTCCCTCATAGATCTCCAGTTGTTACGGTTAGAAGCGGCCTGCATCCACCGTGATCCCGCGGCCTTAACCAGATCATCCGTCCATCTAGTAGGTGGACGTCCTACGCTACGCTTTCCGATCCGCGGTCTCCATTCGAGAACTTTTCGGCCCCAACGGCCATCTGTTCTCCGTGCTATATGGCCTGCCCATTGCCACTTCAACGAACTAATCCGTTGGGCTATGTCGGTAACCCGCGTTCTTCTACGTATCTCCTCATTTCTGATTTGATTTCGTAGAGAAACCCCGAGCATAGCCCTCTCCATAGCTCGTTGAGCGATTCTGAGCCTGTTCATACGGCCTATAGTGAAGGACCACGTTTCAGATCCATAGGTCATCACTGGCAACACACACTGGTTAAAGACTTTCGTCTTCAGGCACTGAGGTATTTTAGAGGAAAAAACGTTGCGAAGTTTCCCGAACGCTGCCCTTCCGAGTTGGATTCGGCGATTGACCTCCTTCTCGAAGTTGGACCTACCTAATTGGACTGTTTGTCCTAGGTATACATACGCGTCAACAACTTCAAGAACCGTATTCTCAACCATAATAGGGGTAGGCACAACATGGACATTAGACATGATTTTCGTCTTGTCCATGTTCATTTTAAGACCTACCTGCTGGGAGACTCGGTTGAGGTCTTCGAGCATTGTACTGAGTTCTTCCATCGACTTTGCCATGACCACGATATCATCAGCGAATCGAAGGTGAGTGATGTATTCACCGTTGATGTTGATGCCTAGTCCTTTCCAATTCAGAAGTTTGAAGGTGTCTTCCAAAGTGGTCGTAAACAGTTTCGGAGAAATAACGTCTCCCTGTCTTACGCCCCTTTTTAGTGGAATTGACTTCGTACTCTGTTCTTGTACTCGGACCGACATAGTGGCGTTTCTATTCAAACATTTCAACACTTCGATATACCGATAGTCAATACGGCATCGCTGGAGAGACTCAAGTACGGCCCATGTTTCGACCGAATCAAAGGCTTTCTCGTAGTCCACAAACGCTAAACAGAGAGGCAAGTTATACTCTTCGGTCTTCTGTATTACTTGCCGCTGCGTATGTATGTGGTCTACGGTACTATAACCTTTTCGAAACCCGGCTTGTTCGGGAGGCTGAAAGTCATCAAGCCTTCGTTCGAGACGATTCGCAATAACCCTGGAGAACAGCTTATAGACATGGCTTAAAAGCGAGATGGGCCTGTAGTTCTTTAGTAAGGTGTTATCCCCTTTCTTAAAGAACAACACCACCTCGCTCTTATTCCATGCTTTAGGCGTGGTGCCTCCGAGCAAAGTGGAATTGAAGAGCTTCTGAAGGACTTTAAGTACCGGTGATCCACCCGCTTTCAGGAGCTCTGATGTGATTCCGTCCTCACCCGGCGCCTTGTTGTTCTTTAGCTGTTTCAGGGCCATGCTTATCTCGTACAGGCTGATGTCCGGGATATCCTCGGTATAGTGTCGGGTCAGTTTGGCTCTTGGGTCTATAGCCGCACTGAAAACAGGCTTGGTGACTGAAAATTTATAAAATATGATAATTTAAAATAATAATATTATAAAATATGATATTATCAAAATAATACTTAATACTAAATTATTGTTTTGACTATTTGCAAGTGCCTGTAATAGGTTTACGTAAATAAAAATGATTTTTATTGTTTTTTATTTTATTTTATTCATAAAATTTATGCTAATTCCAACAGCAGGTTAAGTGGTTAATGAAATAAAATACTAAACATATAAATAACGGCGCTTTAACATAAACGCTGAGAACTCTCGGTGTGATCATCATCAGCTCGTATAACTTCCTCTGCTGGACATGGGCCTCCTTCCGAGGTAGGGTATTTACTATAGTCACCACGCTTGGCAGGCGGGTTGGTAGCAGTTTTATGTTGTAAAACACAACGATACGCTGCTGCCCGTTCCCTGATAAACGATTGTTATAAATGACGTTATAATCGGGAATAATGGCTTAACGTGCTTTTCGAGGCACGGAGGGTAGTCCCTCAAGCAACCAGACCCGGAAATAAATCTAAAATTTTACACAAAGATTTCTTGTCCTGCGGGATCAAATCCACGACCTCAGAGACTTATAATGCTACGCCATGGAGGTTGTCAGGTTGTAATCTATTAACTCGGCTCTAACCGCTGAACGCAAGGAACAATTCTCACGCATAAGCTGTCCGTATAGCCAAAACTGTATAGAATATTATATGTATCCATAGTAAAATTATAATTGATTTATAAAAAAGGGAGAGATATTTGTATTTTTGATTAATGATTATGTTCTTAAACTCAGAACCGACATTTTAATCAAACTTAGGCGCGATAAGCTTGTTAGTAAATAAAATCTCAGTTAATGTAGGTAAATGCGCGACTTAAATACAACAATGCACTGTAAAGAGTATTGTGATATACCGAAATATAATACCTTATCACAATTATGTTCAACTAATTTCATAAAAGTAAAAGTTTGTAGTTTTAAATATTTGTTGTTTGTTATTGTTGTTGTTTTTTTATGTTTTGTGTGATTAATCACACAAAACATAAAATAACATATTACAATTTAGGTATAATTAATCATCATGCTAAAGCTTACTGCAGCATAGAAGCATACCACAAATGTATGTGCCAAATTTACTCCAAATTGTTAAGTATTTCTTGTGATTGAGCCAATACTACTTTCACATTTTTGATATTAAACGGAATTAAAATGCATTATTTTAGTTCCTTTGAACAAACGAAGAAAGCCGCAGAACAACTAATAAGGTCTATAAATCAATAAAGTAATTGAGCTATAAACAGAAGTTAATGATTAAAAGAGGTTTGAGATCACCTGTCGCGTACACGATCAACAGGAAGGGGATCCGGGCGAGGCTCGCAGGAGCATTGAGCACGCAAAGTCGAGAGACGGCAGTCGCCGCCCAGCCGCCCTTCGCGACCGTCGCCGCCCGAGCGAGCGAACGAACCTAGCCGCGACACGAATATATTAACTCTTCTTTCTATTAACCATGTATAGCTTCGAAATTCCCTTCTAAATTCAAATCACAGATTGAAACAGAAAAAAAATAAAGCTCCCTCTTTCCTAATTTAAATTCTGTAAAGTTATACCTATAGATTCGGTTGTATTGGAAAAAGAACTGAGATCGTTCGAAGTTTACTGAGTGCCAACGTAAAGCGAAGGATCCTTCGTGCCCTTGCCAATTTTACCTGAGGCTAGGTAAGTTTTTTTATTACGAATCCTTGATATGAATGTTGGTGAGGTTGGAAATTTAATTTATGGTACATATGAAACTAAGTAACAAAATTCCGAGTGGGAAATGATTATCTGTTGTTGTTTGTCAAGATGTTTTTTGGCATTAAATAAATAGTAATAAACAAATGTTGTAGATTCTGATATTCATGCTACAATTTTCGACATTTGACATAGGTAAACAGAAGCGAATGTGACGATATTTACATACATTCCTTACTAGCCACCCTGCGCGTCGCTAATGCTCCTGTAACGATTTGTTGATAAAACATAGCCTTTATTTGGCCTCAATAATTGTATAAATAATCATATTATCTAATCCAATAACATTTTACACGGATTGCCGTGTTTAAAGAAACATGTTTTATTGAACACTAGCTTCCCGCGCGCGGTTTCACCCGCGTAGCTAGCGTACCCGTGGGAACTTCATAATTAAATATAGCCTAAAGCCTTCCTCGATAAATAGGCTATCTAACACTGAAATAATTTTTCAAATCGGTGTATTAAATCCTGAGATTAACGCGTTCAAGCAAACAAACTCTTCAGCTTTATTTATTAAGATAGTAGGTACCTATAAGATGTTATGCCAATGCCAATTTACTAAATCGACGTATTTATTCTGAATTATTAAAGATTAAAAATATGAACTTTAAAACTAAGAATTATAAAGGGGTAACTTCAATCTCCGGTTTTATTTGCAATCGACTGCTTCTCAACCCTATTTAATCATAACGTGTTGTTTTTTAGCCTAGATAATCCCTATGTCGCGGGGGACAAATATATAAACAAAGCATACCTAAATTCAGAACTCTATCTATAATATACAAAAAATTGACCTTATTGGTTGGGCTTTAGATCTTTTTGTTTGTATACGAACGAACGTTTGTATTTACTCACAAGGCTTTTGCTACATCACCGGACATATAGGGGAGCGGTGCTCCCCTTATTAAACGATTCAAACTAAGCAACCTGCTTACGAGGGTACTCCCTTTGGGACTTGGATCACATTTAAGGCGGTCGCTGACAGTGGATCGAGGATTGTTAACTTTTTAGGGGAGTTGCGTACAACAGTCGCACTACTTTACAGTTCGCGGGCCTCTCGGACTTTGAGTCTACGAAGGCATCGGTTTCTCTACAAGCTAATGGACGGATGAGGGACATTGGCCCCAGTACACCAGTTCTTAGAAGTAGTAACCATCTCCACTTAGCCTGCATTACTATTTAATTTAAATTTGAACAAGAAAAACATCTATTATATATCTACATATTTAGATTATATGGTCACTATCACACGCTTTCGTATGTAAACGTACGACGCTTTACAATACAACTTTGTAAATAGCAACCAGTTTATGAAAATGTTCCTTGAAGAACAAATTATTCTAGCTATATTTTCGTAGATCTAGTAACAAAATTTGAATTTCGTTTAAAGCTGCTTTGCAAAAGCGAATTTAAGGTAAACGGGAAATGTAAAGCAGTGTATTAGAATGGAAAAACGGGGTTAAATAAATTTTCCAGTTTTAAATCCTGAGTAACTATAATTTAAGACAACATGACGCCTGTTACTTGGAAAAATAAGCAGAGGAGTATTGCAAACATAACCAAATACCCAAATTTCTTTACATAGTTTTTATCATAATGAAGTAATGCCGGGTATAAAATTGAACTTCTACTGGTCGAAAAAAGCATTCCATGCAACACCATAGAAAGTAATTATTACAAATAAGGCTATGTCACGCAATTATAGAAAACATATTTTCGAAAATTTTAATTTAATACCACTGCGCAACTTTTTTTTCGGAATGTCATACTTAATTAGCCACGAGGCTTTTGCTACGTCACCGGGCATAAATGCGAGCAGAGCTCCAGCCTTAATAAATAGTTTAAAAACTATAAACTAGGCAAGAGGGCGCTCCCTGTGGGGCTTGGACTTCGGCTCAGGGCGGTCGCTGGCGATGAGATTAAGGGATTATGACTTTTAGTATTTTAGGGGGTTTTGTGCAACTGTCGCTCTAATTTACAGTTCGCGGGGGTCTACGGGGGTATCGGATGTTTCATTGCAAACTTAGGGTCTGGAGGAAGGGAGGGGGAGGCGTCGCGTTCGCGGGCGCACTCTTCTCCGACGGGTCGGATAGAGTGGTCTCTGTGTAGTGGTGCTAGTTTCTTGCAGTCTTTTTACTGCTAGTTGGTAGATTGTTATCTCGTCGTCCGGGTCATCTAGGACGCCCGAGGCCGACGGTGTTTTCGACGCTTTGTGGGCAAAGGCCTAAAAGCCGGATGCTTCAACAACCAACGGGTTTGGGTGTTGCGCTGCGGATTCAAAGAAGCTTTCCGACGCCTCTTTCATCCACTGCTTGATGGAAGGCAGTTAGAGATCAGAATGAAAGTTGCGATTACGAATGAACCACGGTGCCCCGGTGACCCGTCGAGTGAATCGACTTTGAACAGTTTGTAAGGGGTACAAACTGCTAGACGCGGTATGAGCAAATACTGTGCTCGCGTACGTAATAATCGGTCGTATACAGGAGGTGTAAATCCTAGCCTTATAATCAAGTGATAATTTTCTGCGTGAATTTAGAAGACAGTGTAGTCGACTGAGCGTAAATAAAGCGCGTGCACGAACGGTTTCTACATGCGCTCTAAAGTTTAGTTTTCGGTCAAGGATTACGCCTAAGTACTGGGCTTGCCGTTCCTAAGGGATTGGTTCGCCGAACATCTTGACCGGTGGGATGTCCGGTGGATTGTTAAATCTCGAGAAGAGTACCGCGGCACTCTTTGTCGGATTCACTTCGATTCTCCACTTTCTGAACCATTTACATAAGGCATTTGATGCGGATTGTAGAGCGTCGTGAATGGCGGCAGGACTGCGGCCCGAGTAGTATAAAGCGGTATCGTCCGCGAAGAGAGCCAGATCAGCTTTCTTGGGTTTCGGGATGTCACTTGTGTAAAGCGAGAACAAGAGTGGCATAAGTACTGAACCTTGTGGCACCCCTGCTTGGATCGGGTGAGGGGAAGATTAATCTCCTTTTACACGATGCCTAAAGGTTCTCTCCGATAGGTAGTCTCGTAGGATGTGCACGAGACGGTCCGGCACTTTGAGTTGGTAGAGCTTATAAATTAAGCCATTGTGCCAGACTTTGTCGAACGCTTTAGCTACTTCGAAAAAGAGTGCTCCCGTATGACATTTGTGTTTACCGGATTTAACAAGGATATGTTCGACAATGCGATGCATTTGGTAAACACGGGAGTGTTTGGCTCTAAAGCCAAACTGTTCATCAGGAATAACATTGTTATCCATAGTGAATGCTAGTAGTCGAGCATAGATTATGCGCTCATAAAGCTTACCCAAGGATATGAGAAGACTTATAGGGCGATAAGAGGGTCTTGCTTTGGCTTGCCAGGCTTAGGAATACCAATCACGGTGGCTTCTTTCCACTGGTGTGGAAATAAGTTGTTGGCTAGAGCCGCGTTGAAAATTGCGGTCAAAGCCATGTCAAAGCAGTGGAATTGAGAATTGCTTAAGCACTCGTTTGGTAATTCCATCTGGACACTGCGCAACTAAGTCAGTCATATTGCATGAACTACTTAATTATCACAAACTTTCCAACTCACTCCCTATAAATATGACTTATAACATTAATTCATTGGAATGTTTGATAAATTGTTATTTTTTTTAAATTTTAGACATTTTATTAAAATTCGATTCTCAGACGACATTGTTTGTGTTTTGGACAGCCGTGAACATTTTGGAATTTTAGATTCCCGCCTTGCGGAAAGACGCTTCTTGATGTCATCTAAGAAACACAGATTAAAAATAAATTTAATCTATAATAGATTATAATTATCTATAATAGTTGCGTCCGGGTTTGGCAAGCGATTTTAATAATTGTGTACGTAATTATTTAAATTGATTTTAACAATAATTTATTTATTCGTTATGTTATTAATTTACTTTTTTTATTATTAATTTTATGCACAATTCCTATTTGAATTTAATTATTATCTTTTTTCAACTTTGATTTTATTTGTTTCTTTATTTTATTTTTATTAATTTGTTAGTATTATTGCTTTTATTATTATTTTAATAGACGGTTGGCATGCGTGCCGTCATGACTGGGGTTGGCTAGAATACAAGCGCTGCCGCAATAATCTTTTAGGTTTTTGAGGTAGCATTATGCTGAAGCCAGTAGGTACCCATTTATGGCACATTTACTTATCTAATTGTTATGTATTTATTTGTCATTGTACCTATAATGTGCCGTAAATAAATGATTTTTCTTCTTCTTTCTTTCATTAATTACAATACATTAAATAACGTTGTTATTAAAGTGCAGATTTTTTCTTTAATTAGTAAATTATACTAGGTATATTCAAATACTTCTTGTCAGTTTTTTAAAGGGTTTTTACTACGTGCTACGCGTGACGTACGTAGCTAGATACAACGGCTTTGGATTCGTACTACGCCATATCAGATTTGGTAATAGTACCTACGTAGTTTAAGTAGTCTATTATAATTAATATGTCTATGTATTTTATTTAAGTATAAAAGTGGTAGTTAGTATGTTTATTTGTTTACCGATCATTTAAGTAGTTTGTTGGTTGTACACGGTAATGCCCTATTTTCACACGATTTTCTCGTACTAGGGGTTTGCCTTTGTACAAATTGTAATTCTGTATGATATTTGTATTTTATGTGTGCAAAAAGAATATCTAAATATTAGCTATAATTCAGTATATAATATTTTTAAATATTTCAGTTTTATAAGTTTTGAGGAACAAATAAATAGATATTTTGAATATTTTCCAACTTTAATTAAAGCACATCCAATTATTTGCTGTTTATAAAGTCCGTATTACAAAGAGCTTCCACCAAGTCCACTATTTTACTTACATACACGTTCCTTTTAATTATTCGCCCGTGTTTTCAATCGCAGCCAGTTTCGCTAATGAAACTCACTGTTTCGCTAGGTGAGTCAAACAGTCAGTTTTGACCATCAAAAAATAGCCATGAATGACATAGAAGTAATACCGACGGTATATTCATATATACATTATATAGTGATGTCAAGATAGTTAATTCTTATTAAAAAACAAGGAGGTACCTACTTACTTAATCTTTTTCTTCTATTATACTTTATATAAAATATGACATTATATTATATTATATGTATATTTATTTCTCAACAAGACAAGTTTAATGTTAAAATATATGATAGAATATGCGTACATACACGTAACGTGTGCAAAAATCAATACTTTATTGAATATCATTATGTGTTCAAATGTGATATAATATTATATTATCAATTGCATCCACTTTATTAAATATTGAAAAACAATAAAAATCACACATAAATAGTTATTCAAATAGTATACTCGTAAAATATATATAAAAGATTATTAGTGTGTTACCAGAAACAAATTAATATTATGACATAAACGTTAGTCTGCCTTGTAGTTTTCCCATTTAGTACTTACTAAATGGGAAAACTACAAATGACGATCGCAGATTTTTTATAAACATGAAGGAATGCAGTGCTTCAGCCGTAAGACATGGTTTACGGACTATTATGGACAAATACAAATAGAAAAAAAAATATTTCGGACAGAAATTTATGTAGCCAGCTACTATACTTTTGCTTTTTCACCGGGCATAAAGGCAAGCAAGGCTCCAGCCTTATTAAATACAAATAGAACAAGTAAAACAATTGACTACATTGCTTGCGAGAAGTCAGAACATGAAAATAAGGTTAATTGAAGACTTCAATTAAACGTTTTGAAAAGAACTTATGATAATATTACGCTGTTTTATCAAACACTTTTTTAATTAATTTGCATATTTTTCATAGTTTCTTTAATTTAGAACACGTAAGTTGTGTCATATTGTGTGTATAGTAAATAACACTACAACTTCAACTTCAACAATAGGTATCAATTTTATACAGTGAAAGAAAGGGAAGCAATTGACTACAGGCGGTGTTATTTGAATTTGAATTTAAAGTGTCCGCGTAAAAAGGATTATTCTTTAGTTTGCGGAAAAGAACCCTAAGTAGATATGTTTAAGATATTGTAAAGTAATGTTGTACATGTGTGTGTATCACTTAAATAAGTATCGTAAGAATAACTCAGTTTATCTCAGACAATATCTTTTTAATAAAAGAAGATTATCGCTTACTTCCATATGAATTATTATAATGTACCTAGCTACATATGATGTTACAATTAGGTACATATCATAATAATAATATATACTAACGAAAGCTTTAAGTGAACTTAAAATACCTAATATTTTTCCCGAATCGTTTCAAGCCCCAAATAACTTTTTAGTAGATTACTCCCTGCGTCCATTATCGAATAACCCTTTGTAAATCTTTTTCCTGTGAAGTAAATGCATGTTAAAAAGGGTGACTAAAGGCGAAACATATAATTCAAGTTGAAGTGTTTATGTTTAGTTACAACAGTAGCATAGTCTCCCTTAGTTAGGTTAGGTCAAGTGTCATAATAGTTAAGTTAATTATATAATGCGCGTTCTTTGAAACTGGCAACTAAATTTAACAATATGAGAGTGGCACGGAAGTTGATCAACTTACGAATCGTATTATTTTCTGGTGACATATATACACTACAGACAGACATAGTACCTTAATAATAAAGGTACTATGTCTTACCGCATCAGGAGTAAAATACTGCCTTAAAATTTTACTTTGTCGTATCGAATTCCCACAAACTATGATAGTTAGTAGTCGTTAACGAGTTTTGTTGAATTAAGTCCATCAATATTCACCTGACGTTTACATTATTTATTCGTAAATAAGACACATCAATCTGGGACCGTGACGTGGGTATGGTCTTGGTAACTTGGAAACAAAATTGATCTGGGTCATAGCTTTGTAACCGCGACTATTACGAGGATTCGTAACTACTTACTAAGTATAACTTGTTATCAGTTTATATTAAACTCGCCTACGCAAAGGGGTGTTATAAGTTTGACACTTATAAGTGTGTGTTTGTTTGTGATATTGTTGCTCCCGAACTGATTAATTGGAATGCGGTTTCTTTACTTTGAAATACGATGTGTATGTTTATAGCAGTTATGAAATAGAGCTAAAACTTATATTTCGTGGCTACCGGTTCGAAAGATTCATATTTATCATCTTGACGTTAACGTATTACGTTAGGCTAGGTTAGGTTTATCAGCTTAAGGTTAAAGTAGGTAGTAAGTATTAGGTATAAAAATACACTAGCTGTCCGCCCTAACTTTGCACGGGTTCAATGCTTATGAATTATACATATAAACCTTGCTCTTGAATCACGTTATCTATTTTAAAAAAACCGTATGTATAGGGACAGACAGACAGGGAAGCGACTTTTTTTATACTATGCAGTGTTTCCATTTAGTAATGAACTGAGTTAAGAAGTACATATATATAATGATACTTATGTAATTTTATTGACATTATTTATAACCATATCCACCCATGACTGACTGAAAAACATATTCATGGTATAGGTATTTAAGCTATTTTATCAAAAAGTGTTTTTGTAAAATTATTAACCAGCACCGGTTTATTATTAGCCTGATGGGCTATGACATTTATCCCAGTTTTCGCTTAAAGGTCAGAACATAACACAGATTTATTATCAATTTTACATCAAGTTAGAAGGTTATAAGTATTCACGGTAATAGTATCCAATATAAAAAGTGTTGTTCACAAAATTATAAATATTTGTTACTCGAAATTTCCTTTTTGTGAACAACACTTTTAACAAATATTATAACATTATAAATCGTGACATATTTCGTAAATGAAAATAAATTTTATTCGGTATTTGTACCGTATTGTTCACGATAAAAAAGAATGTTCAAATTTGTTCGTGCGCCGAATTTCGTACATTTGTACAAGAACGCTGAAGACTTGTTATTAAATAACCTTCGGTAGAGCCCTGCCGGATATTTTTATTTCAGCAAATCAAATTTCTCTGTTTCCTTACGAGATTTATACGAATACAATCTTTGGTTGCTTAGCTTTATAACTTGAATACTAAAAGAGTATTTAATATGTTTATGTCAAAGACATGTTATTGTGATATTATGATTCACTTCAGACTAAAATTGCAAAATATTGCGGGTAATACTGAATTATGAATATCTTCGTATTGTATGCATTGTACAATACAAACTATTGTAAACATCGTGGCTTATTCACCATACTTGAAGTTTTTCATTTTATTAATGAAAGGGTTAGTTTATTGTTAGTATTATAAAATACGTATTTAAGTTTAAAAAGTATGTAAACAGCATCCAATAACACGCTTACATAATATAAACATATCACACAATGCGTCCCGAAGTCATCACTTGTTCGTTGCGTGGTTATAGGACAGATAATCATCGTGTTGTATGGATATTTATTTATGAACAACACTCAATCAGCTCAATACAAAATAATACACACGTCGGCCTCTATCTGAGCATACGTTCAGAAATTATCTTTTTAACGCAAGGTCTTTCATTTGACTTTAAGACGAATGCGATCTATGAAATATATTTATACTATGTTCCACGTGTGGTTTTACCCACGTTACTCCCGTTTCCGTGGGAACTTCATAATTTAATAAATGGGCTATGTAACAGTGAAAGATTTTTTAAATCGGACTAGTAGTTCCTGAGATTTCCGCGTTCAAGTAAATATACAAACGAACTCTTCAGCTTTATATATTAGTATAGATTAATCAATTAACTGTAACTCAACACGAGGTGATGTAAATACCAAGCCGAGAGTGCGAGATATGTAAATGCGTTTCTGACTTGTCGACTAATGATATTAATTAACACGGAGGCTCAGTCGTATCTAATGTAGGACTGCGCAACCTACTATATAACGAATAGCTATTAAGTTGATGCCACTCTAGACACTGATTTGTGATCTGATTCTAAGAGGTAAGTATGCGTACCAAATTTTACAAGAATTAGGTCATACGATGTGCCTGAATCATTACAGGATGTAATTATAATCGTAGTAGTACAACGTTTCGCCATTAGCAGTATTACGAACAAAAAAGGCTACAACTTCGAAAAGATCCGTCAAAGTATGGAAAATTCTAGAATTTAATTCACAAGCTTCACTTATACCCACGTGAGGTCACGTGGGTAAAACTAAAGCTTGTTTCATAAGCCGGAATGGGGCCTTCACAATCGGCGAATGGAGCAGCAGCCGGGGAGTTTGAGTGGGATAACAGTACGCCCCGGCACTGCCACGTTCGTAGCCGGGTGCAAATAAAGGAGGAAAGACGGGAAAGCGGAAAGACGTATAGGATTTCTTCTTGAAAGTCTTAAAAAATTCCCGAAGTCCGAAAAAAAGTTATATCTCGAACATACTGAATGAAGACCTAATGTAATGTCTTGCCTACTTGACTAGATTTCAGATAGTTGCGGAAATCAACCACAAAAAATCAGTTTGTATATACAAAGAAAATTCAGTTTGTATATACAAAGATGGCGTAGTGGGTGCTCCGGTATATTTGAACACGGAGAAAGCTCTATTTGATCACTGTAGGTGCGTTAATATTTATGATGATTTTATGTTGCTATGTATTTGGAGACCTTCACTGTCACCATCTATTTGATGCTGACTGTACAAGAAAAAAAAGTCAATCAGTCTCAAAATATATACATCAAGATAAATTATGTTATTTTATTATTTAGTATAGATGCATTGCCGGTATAAATATATTGAGTATCTCTTAGGGGAATAAACCAGGAGCGTTCATGCATGCGAATGACGCCTGCATTCATCTACAAGTTATTCATATACAAAGTTGGATTCTCATTATTATCATACAATTCAGATTGCATGAATTAATGAGGATCGTAGCAATTTATTTTGTCTATATGATTTATAAATCGTTATTGTAGTTCGGCCTCAAAAATAGTCGTGAAAACTGGCTGTACCTACATATTTTTTTGCTTTCTTTGTTTCTATTCAAGGCAAAACAATACAACAATAGAGAAATCCTATTGATTGCCGCCAGTAGGATTCTATTTAAGGTGGAACAAAGTTCACGGGGTAAATATAAATATTGTTTATACATTTTTACGTGGTTACAACAATATATTTTCAATCCCCTGAGAATTTGATATCTATCTATTCATCATAAAAAGTTATGTGAAATATAAGTGATTTTTAAATTAATAACTACTCAATTATCATACTTTATTAATATTTTTGTTGCATAATCTTTATATATATAATTCTTCTGTGAGTGTGTATGTCACTGAACTTCTCTCAAACGACTGGACCGATTTTGATGAAATTTTTTGTGTGTGTTCAAGGGGATCTGGGAATGGTTTAGATTCACAATTTTGTCCGCTGGACAATGTTTTTTTAATTAATTTTTAATTTATTAGTAGTTGCCTGAAAACCCCTTAAAACAGCCTTTTTCTTTTTCCCATACAAACGTTTTCTAACTAAAATGTAGAGTCAATTTGAGCTTTATTTTTTTGCTAAGATTTTTTAGGGTAGGTGTAGGGTAGGGTAGGGGTAGATTAGGGGTAGGTGTAGGGTAGGGGTAGGGTAGAGGTAGGGTAGGGGTAGTGTAGGGTAGGGGTAGTGTAGGGTAGGGGTAGTGTAGGGTAGGGGTAGTGTAGGGTAGGGGTAGTGTAGGGGTAGGAGTACCGCATAAAAGAAGTCTCTACGGCCCAGTTTATTTTATACAAATGTTTAGGTCTTTTATGTATCGATTGAGGCAGTACGAAGTCTGCCGGGTCAGCTAGTATTAGTATATATTAACGGCTTTAAATTAAAATGGCTCAGCTAAAACAGGAATTTCCATTAAGTCGGAAATATTTAATTTGCCTACTCAAAACAAAAGAAAGTAGAATTAGTTAATTCCTTATTTATATTTCTTTAAAATATTAAGAAATAAAATTTTAAATGCTTACTTAAAGGAAGTGTCATTTTGTGAGCCGATGACAAGCCGATGGGATGGGATAGGCCTAGAAGTTGTAATTTACATGAAAGTTTATTTGCGAAGCCTGCCTGCGACGTCGACTGGAAGCTTTAATTAAATGAGCTACAGGAAAGCAAAGTAGACTCAGAAGATTATGGTGTAATTTATTCTTATAATTTAATAATTTTGTACCAAATTTCAAATCATCTTTAAGAAATTAGTAAAAATAAAAAAAAAACATAATTTTAAAGTTGATTTTGCTTACTATGTAGCTTATGTGTATGTGAAGGTAATGATTAAGCTAAGATAAATTATCGCATAATGTAATTTACATATAGGATACATAACAATTGATATTTTTTAGTTTACTTGTAAGTTTACATTATGAAATTTAAGGGTAAAGTTCTGACAGAAGTCTAAAGAGCGCGTCTTTGATACACGAAGAAGACACAATAGTCCAAAGTATTTCATTCATTGTTCATGGTAGTGGCTAAATACGAATGCCAATTAAAATTAAAACATAAATTATACAAATGGCAATCGATATGATTTGTGATATGTGTTGTATTTAATATTCCAATTACTTTCCGTCGAATAAATAAAAATTAAAAATATCTGGCTAGCATCCCTTAACTCAGTTATATAGTGAACCTTCGTCGGCGCTTAATTGATTACATTACGTTTAAAAGCTCGGTCGGCAAAATATGATAAAGGAACTGCTATGAAGCCGCTTAAATGTGGTCGTGGTCTTTTCGGAATTTACAATCCATTTTAAAGAATTACACATCATCATTTGCGGCTACATTAATAAAAAAAAATCAGTAAACGTCGATTGAGATCGTTCGTGTTTCACACTGTCATGGCTGCATTGATAAGAATAGAGTGTTATAGACCAGCTGTTGGCCTTGACTTCGCTCGTATCGAAGTCGAAACTTCTCCATGCTAATTTTGCTACCCCTTTGCATCCTCTTAGACAAGAAATTTAAAAAAATCCTTTCTTATCGGATGCTTTCGTTATATAGCACCCGTGAGAATATTCAAGTGTCAGGTCTGTACATGTGAATATAAAATGTAATTTAAATCAAAGGCACTAAGCACAACCTTAGGGGTAAATTTTCGGAAAATCCTTTTTTATTGGATGTCTACGTCATACAAATTACACAACCTCCAAGTTTCAGATATCTAGGATCAGCAGTTTTAGGCTCTACGTTGATCTGTCAGTCCGTCACTCAGGGCAAAGCATTTTTTTTATAGATGATGATGGTAACGACGACACCATTCTTCGTCGTGATTTAGTGTATTAACCAGTTGTACTTCTTAAACATTTTTATGGTTGTGTTTTTTTATATCTTTTATTATTTATTTTTTTAAATGTTTTTAACACTTTATAGAAAGGTTTACCTTATACTTTATCTTTTATTATGTCAGTTATATGCAGCAATTAACCACATTGATATCTTAGTAGTAATTTTTATTGGGTGCCTTGAAGAAAGTATTTGATAGGATCAATTGAAAAACTTGAGTGGCTGGAGTATATAACAAAATTAAACACACTTTTATTTATCTTAATTGTATGATAAAATGATTTCCTTCGCCATAAATTCCGGCATTTTAACACAATTATAGAGATTTCTAAACACAAACGATGCCCCCGACGCTCGTTAAGTTTGCAGATATCTTGTAGACACTTCGCGTAGGTTTAATGTTATTCCTTTCTACTTTCATTTCAGCTGTGTATAATTAATTCTATTGTTCGTAATGGCTTTGAACATTACCTATTATGGTACCTTTATTAGGCACTCTTCATAAAAATAAATATAGTCAATATTTTTTAATGAAGTTTAGCTTGGAATTTGTTTTTTTTCTTCCGGAGCAGAGATACATAATCTGCGCCCCAACTTCTTTACTATAGTAAAACTAATGCATGTTGATTTAATTTATATTACAAAATAGCGTGCGTAATCGATTATGCGAAAAAAATTAACCTCAAGAGTGACGGTAATATCTCGATAGATAAAACTGCCTACCCCTTAAAGACATATAGGTTTATAGTCCAATCGGTGAAATATGTTGTAGCTAGAAAGGCCTGTCGTCGAAAGAGATGTAGGCAAAAGTCTCTAGGTGTAATGGATGAATCGACTCATAGGGAAACGGAAAAAAATAATCCTGTCCACGAGCAGTCCAACGGTAATCGATCTTTGGAAAACGGTTGCGGAATATTAAAATAATACTAAATTTAAAAAATCAAGTTTTCTTTGATTAATATTTCGCAGGCAGCACAGTGTATCTCGCTACTTTCGCTAGTATTTTTTACGCCGAAGGTGAAACGGAAAAACATGATTAAGGAGTATAAACATTAACTATAATTATGATCATATAATCATAATTATAGCTGGTGGGGAACATTAGAAGAAAGGAATCTTCTGGCTGGTATTTACGAGAAAATATAATCATCTTCTTCCTCATCGATTTCGACTGAAAACGATTGCTAAATGTCCTGCCCATTGCCATTACTTCTTAATCCATTGAGCTATGCCAGTGACTTTTGTTCTCCTGCGGAATTCTATATTTCTGATTCGATCACACAGCAAAATGCTGAGCCTAGCTCTTTCCATAGCTCGCCGAGCGACTTTAAGCTTTTTTATGAGACGCATAGTGAGAGACCACGTCTCATATCCATACGTCATCACTGGTAGGTAACACACGTTGATTGAAGACCTTCTTAAGGCACTGAAGTATTTTAGACGAGACGAGAAGATCTATCAAATTTTCCCAAATGCTTCCCAGCCGAGTTGAATTCGACGATTGACCTCTCTCTATGTAGGCTCTACCTAGTTGGTGCGTTTGGTCTAGGTACACGTACTCATTTACAACTTCGAGAATTTGAGTTCCCAACGGCTCTAGACTCGGCCACACATTATAAAACTGACAAAGTAATTTATTTGTTTAGAATAATTTGAAATGTGTAAAATTGTGTTTATTATTATTTCAAACTAGCTGGCCCGGCAAACTTCGTACCGCCTCAAAATCTACGCGGTGTCCTACATCTACCCTACCCTACCCCTACTCTAATATCTTGTTGTGTAATATTGCTAAGAACTTTAGGTTGCTGGCTTCGGTTGATTTTTCTTTTTATAGTGGCACTTTTGTTAACCACTTCGGCATGTGCCAGTCGGTTCAACACGACGACGTGTTAGTTAAAGACTGATTTGTGGTTAATATACGGATGAAAACCGCGAGTAACATCTTTTTTTGTTCCGAAACATTTTCAAATCATTTTTAGGTTAAAAGCTTTTGTCTGTGTTGTTTACACAGAATGGTTATATAACGAATATGTATGCTACAACACGTTTAGAGGATCAACTGGACAAAACCGTTTCGATTGGTAACAATTTTATTATTTACTTGTAACTTGACATATTTTTGAAATTGTATAGCAAATGTTTTCTTTTCAAATGGAAGACGAACAAAAGAATCATAGAAATGTGGTATTTTGTAGTTGAAAATATTACAATTTTACGATGAGATCAATAAACTCAACACAAAACTACTCTTGAAAACGTAAGATGGTGAGTAAAGGACGAGGACAATCCATGCAGATCATTAACACGTAAACTTGAGTGTTTAAATGTCTACCTATTTACACATTTATTTTCATTTTACACCTCTTGCGTTCTATTACATAATACAAAATAGTTGGAAAACATTTAATTTTATTGTATAACTTTTGTTGTGTACCTGTAAGTTTATATGAAAATTTTATTTATGACTGTCATTAAAACGATTTAGTTCAAATATTTACACATTTATTTAAATGTTACAGAATACAAAATAATTAGAAAAACATTTTATTTTATTGTATAACTTAGAGTGCCTGTAAGTTCATATGAAAATTTTATTTGACTTTTATTAAAATGATTTAGTTCAAAAATCTATAAAAAATATTATCATTATTGATAATATGATTGAAAGAAGCCTTAAAAAATATAATATTTGTGACACACAACAAAACTATTATAATGCATCGGACATTAAATAGGCCTTAAATCCATCGGACCTTAAAAAACAATCATCGTAATTGTTTATCATGACTAGATTTAAATGATTCCAAATGATATCCTATCCTTTTTAATAGTAAATAGATAGTATGTACAATAATCTTATTCGTAAAGAAATGTCCTAAAAATATTAGGTACACATTATTGTTCAAAATGTTAACATTTTTACCTAAAATTAAATGATATTAATTGTGTACAATCCTCTCGCCCCTATATACACCGGGGGATGCGAGCGCAGCTAGTCTTATATATAAAATTCTCGTGTCACGGTGTTTGTAATTATACTCCTCCGAAATGGCTCGACCGATTTTCATGAAATTTTATGTGCATATCGGTTAGGTCTGCGAAACGGACAACATCTATTTTTCATCCCCTTAAATGTTATGGGTGTTCCACCCCTAAATTTTTTTTTATATTTTAGACATTTTTTTTGTTTTTATTTATTTTATCATACAGCATACAAAAATACATACAACTCTTTATTTTCACCTGTCTACGATCAACCACAATTTTTTATTTGTTAATAAAAAACTTAAATTTTTTTGGCAAGAGTTTTTTCATTTTGTCATCACTTAGATTTAAAAAAAAACTCGCTTTTATAGCTAACCGAACTAAAGAATAGAAAATAATTTTCACCTTAAAATAAAATTATAATAAAGTTTAAGTTATTAACAGAATAATTCAATTCAGAGTAAAAAGCGTGGGGTGCATTTTACCACTTTTCATAACTCTCCTCGCATAGATAGTTGCCAATAGAATGATTGTGACATTTACTTTATCAAGCACCCCACGCTTTTCACTCTGAATTGAATTATTCTGTTAATAACTTAAACTTTATTATAATTTTATTTTGAGGTGAAAATTATTTTCTATTTTTTAGTTCGGTTAGCTATAAAAGCGTGTTTTTTTTTGTTTTTTTTAACTACCTACTACTACTTTTATTTTTTAAGGGTAATGGAAACTGTTATCAAATTATTGCATTGTCATCGGTCCTTGATACGTATGCAAAGTTTCAAATTAATCAGACTTCTGGAAACTGGTGAAAATTAAGTTCAAAGATTCCGTTTCATACATACAACCCAAGCTAATAAAAGCGTGTTAAAAAGGATAAGGATCGTAACAGGTGGCGTTCTGTAGTTTCTGCCTACCCCCATGGGAGAAAGGCGTGATTATATGTATGCATGTATGTTAGATTAAAAACTTTCATATTACTCTTAATTTTTCACCCCTCTACGATCAACCCCTATTTTACCATCCATCATATTTTACCGCCGCAGTCATTAGTTTCGGCTATCCTGGCGGGGAGAGAGTCCTGGATGGCCGTCGTCTCCTTCTGCGAAGTATTCATGATCTGGAAGGAGACGGCAGAGTGCACACGAGAGCGCAGCTACCCCGCGCGGCAAGGAACGCAGGGCCGAGGTATGGTAGGGGTAGGGTAGGGGAAGGGTAGGGGAAGCGCCGGGCCAGTTTATTTTATACAAAAGTTTAGGTCTTTTATTTATCGATTGAGGCAGTACGAAGTTTGCCGGGTCAGCTAGTATATCTATACTAATATGTAAAGATGATTTTGTGTGTTTGCTTGAAAGCGCTAATCATAGGAACTACTGGTCCTTTTTTCAATAGCTGGACCATTTATCGGGAAAGGCTATAAGCTATATTTAATTAGGCACCTAAGATATTATCATTGAAAAATAAATATCTTCCTACGGTAATGTACCTACTCAAACAAATTACAACGATACTTGGTATACATGACGCTATCTACTATTAAATATAAAGCAAGGGGATAGGGTGGAGGAAGTGGGTGGGTAGCCACCGATTTAAGAAGTGCTCTGTAATTTTTGTGTGTTTAAAAATTAAAAAAAATGTCGCAAAAAGCGCTTGAGGCCTCCATTAATGGACTACAGAAGACTGTGAACGCTCTTGTGGATAAAATTTCAACGCTCGAATGCAAAATCGATGAGCAAAATGGAATTATTCTCAAACAAGTGGAAACAATTCAAATGTTGACCAAAAATTTTGGAGGTACGTCGCCAAAACTCTTTCCAACGGCAAGTACGGTCAAAACACCCCCTGCAGCGCTGCAGCGCCCGATTCGTCAAGCGCGTCTAAATACCGCGAATGCGGCTGCCAAAAAATCAAGCGCTGGCGCATCGGACAAAGCACGGATGACTACCGAAGTGTCTACTCCGAAAATCCCCGACGTAAGCCGAGATAGGCCGATAAAGAAGAAACGACAAGTTGTGATGGGTTCTGGAGAGTCAAACTTAGACCTCCAAACTGTTGAAAAAATTAAATACATTCAGGCTTGGTCATTTAAACCTGAAACCACAGCTGAAAACTTGTTAAAACATTTAAATAAAATTGAACAATGCAATGACTATATCGTACAAAAGCGCGATATTATGACCAATAAGCACTCAGCTTTTGTAATTGGCTTCCCGGAGAGTTTATACGAGCGGATGTGTTCGCCTTCTGCATGGCCCCAAGGCGTTAAGATGTCTGACTGGTTTCTTGCTCGGCCCCGTGGCGCACGGGGCGACCGTACCGCCGCGGAGTCCAGTAGCGCACAGCCGTCACAGCGTACACGCGTCCACTAATGACACAACGAGTATTGATACACCGTTACGGAAAAATTGTGATTATAGGAATGTGATCGTATGCCACCAAAATGTATGCTCCCTAGATAAAAAAACCCAACGTTTGGAAGTGTTATTGGAAGGTGAGATGCAGTGTGATGTTCTGGCTTGTTCCGAACATTGGTTGTCGAGAGACAAAATAGCATGTGTTGTTATAAACGGATATAAGCTAGTGTCATGTTACTGTAGGCAGCAAACAGTGCACGGTGGTTCATGTTTGTTTGTCAAGGAACATATAAAATGCATAGAAAATTTAGAGTTAGTCCAATTATCGGTAGAAAAATGTTGTGAGATATCAGCGATCAATTTATTAGACTTTAATTTAACAGTAGTGTGTGTATATAGATCGAATTTAATAAGTATTAACGATTTTATTTGCGCCTTCGAAAGTTTGTTGGACAAGATCACAGATCTCGGATTAAATTGCGTAATAGTAGGTGACGTTAATGTAAACTGTTTAGATAATGTAAATCGTGACTTGAATAAACTTACTGACGTGCTATCAGCCCATGGCATGGTGAATTTGGTAGACTTTCCAACCAGGTTGACCGCAGCTACTTCAACGTGTCTTGACCACGTCTATAGCAATTTATCACCAGGAACTGTCCAAACTTCTTCCATATCAACTAATATTAGCGACCATCAAGCTGTATGTTGCAAAATAATGTACCAAATAATAAAAAACGAGACGGAATTGTATTATGCGCGGAATTTCTCTGACAGTAACCAATGTAACTTTAGATCATCTTTGTTAAGTATTGACTGGGATGAATTCAGGCAGCGCAGTAGCAGTGCAGACCATTTGGCTACCGCACTGATTAATATTTTAGTTAGTAGGTTTGAAATTAGTTTTCCGTTACGGAAAATAAGTAACACCGTAAAACGGGCCACATCTTGGGTAAACGAGAACGTGAGGAATTACAAATCCCTATTATTTGACATTTTAGAATTAGGCAAATTGAATCCGTATAGTGACACTTTAAATGAAATTATTTCTGACATGAAAATTAAATATGACATTTTAGTGACTAGTACAAAACGCGAGTTTTATGTTGATACCATTACACGAAGTAAAAATACATCGAAAGCTATGTGGATGGTAGTAAATAAAGAGAGGGGGAAGAACAATTCGCCCCAACTAGACTTTACTGATGTAGTTAGAAACCTTGATGGGTCTGCCTTCAATAATAAAAAGGAAGTGGTGGACGCCATGAACAAACGCTTCCTGGGTGC
The DNA here is from genome assembly GCA_947037095.2 of Nycteola revayana. Lineage (NCBI taxonomy): Eukaryota > Metazoa > Arthropoda > Insecta > Lepidoptera > Nolidae > Nycteola > Nycteola revayana. The sequence goes on from OX344847.2 coordinate 10,167,119, forward strand.
GGCTGTTGCGTGTGGAGCGCCCCTTGCAGACGTTAACCAAGTCCAAATTGCTCTGTGCTTAGCACGACCGCCATTGAATTGCTCGCTTCGATTAAGGCCTTTCTGTTCGGAGGAAATATACCGACTGATCATGAATCGAATCCCAGCCAAGCAATCCAGGGACGTCTATGGTATAAATATGGTACTGTTGAGAATAGCTGTAATTCCTCTCGCACCCATGTTAGTGGAACTATTTAATCGCTGTTTAAAACAGGGCACATATCCTGATGCACTGAAAATAGCGAAAGTGTCTCCGCTATTTAAGGGTAAGGGTAAAAAGGAGGATATGGATGCATACAGACCCGTATCAATTATTCCTGCTGTGGCAAAGGTTTTCGAGAACGGCTTAAGTTCTCGTATGACAGCCTTTCTTACTTCCACCGGCTCATTGTCGGACCGCCAGTATGCGTATCGCGAAGGGCGTTCCACCACGTCACTGACTAGAGAGCTAGTACGCCGTGTTCTCGCGGCTCGCGAAGAAAAACAGCAGGTCGCTGTATTATGTTGCGACCTGTCGAAGGCGTTCGATGTTGCAGATCGATTAGTGCTGGCGCTGAAGTTGGAACATTACGGCATGCGGGGGAATACACTGAGTCTCCTAATAGACATGCTACAGGACAGGTCACAGGTCGTCGTGGGTAATAGGGGAAATACGGTGTCTGATCCAATAGAATCACAGATGGGCGTAGCTCAGGGTTCCTCTGTATCAAATATACTGTTTTCCTTGCTGCTAAACGATTTACCAGACTCAGTGTCAGCAGCTGAAGTATTAATGTACGCCGATGACGTTGCAGCGATAATAACCGCCGCCACAATAGACCAACTCGAACGGAAATTAAATATTACCACTTTCCAATTAGTGTCATGGTTCGACATAAACGGACTAGCCTTGAATTTAAACAAAACGCACTTTCTGCATTTTAACCTATCAGGACATCGGACAAGAAGTCTTTCCGTGCTAGTAAACGGATCAAATTTACGACAGGAAACCACAACGAACTTTTTAGGGTTTCAAATAGATACTGGACTGAAATGGGATAGACACGTAGATAGTCTCTGTAGTAGGATAGGCAGTGCATGTTTTGCATTGCGCCGTGTTGCGCGGGTAGTGTCTGAAGCGAATGCACGCGCGTGCTACTTCGCCACAGTACACTCACTGGTGCAATATGGCGCGGAGCTATGGGGTCGTGCCGCGGAGTGGGAGCGGGCGTTCCGCATGCAAAAGCGTGCTATCAGGGCTATTGTAGGCATACCCCAAGATGTATCAGCAAGACCTTATTTCCGTAGGTTAGGCATCATGACATTGCCATCTATTGTCATAATGCAAGTGGCACTATATGTTAGATCCAACTTGTCAGAATACACCGCGCATAATCAAGTACACTCACATAACACAAGAAACGCGAGTAAGCTTACAGCGGTTAAACGGTCGCTTACAAAGTCGTCCAAATTCACACATGTAATGGGTCCTGAAGTGTATAATAACTTGCCTGAAAATATTATCACTGCTCCAAATTTTTCTTGTTTTAAGTCTCGTCTAAAACGGTGGCTTGTTGAGCAAACTTTTTACAATTATGACGAATTTGTAACTTCTAGATTTTAATTGACATGGCGAGATGCCCGACTATCTATTGTACTCCGACGCTATTAATAAGTATTTTGACATTATGATTTACCTTAAGATTTGTAGTCCTAGACATTATTAGATATATTATGACATTATAACTGTGACATTTCAATACTGACATTAAGCATTAGTGATTAATTTAGATTTATTTAAAATACAATTAATTTAAAATGTTTACCTACTTATAACTTAGACATGTAAAATAACTTTACCAAAATAAATGAATATGAATATGAATATGAATATGAATATCTTTGAAGCATCAATTATAATTACAAACGAAGTTCAGTAACTTACATGTCACAATCTATCTTTTGTGGTAATCAAAGATGGTTCAGTTGACAACTAATTTATTTTTAAAATAGACATGACATTATGATATCATAATACCTAAATCCACATTATTACTACAGACTATCTTTTTTGTGCAACCTTTTATTTTATAAATCCATTTTAAATATTTGGGCGCTTTTTTTATAACTTTTACTTAACATCTCTGCTTATTAAAAGCATCTTCCTCATCTTATTTTTGACAAATACTTAAGAGATTGCTTTCAAACTTATCAATCTACTGCTGTAATGGATTTCTCGCTAAAGATGTAATCAATTTTTCGTGAAGAGGCCTCCTTAAATCAAACGTAAAGGGCAGATGGTACAAAATATTGAAATCAGATGGAAATGCTGATATTCAAAAGGACACAGAGCTCCGAAGATTTTATTTATATTAGGCTTTAATTTACGTAGTTCTACATTTTGTGGAAATCTCTTTATACATACATTGAATATGATTTTGCTTAAAATAAATATTGCTCCTCATAACATGAAAATAATTTTGCTTATGATGCTGTAAACTGTAGACTCTTAGTGATGAAATTAAATTTTTAATCGATTCAGTATTTTTAAAACAAACATATAAAAAATATTTTTCTTCTTATATATTTATATTATTACCGATGTTTATATAGGTCATATTAGTCTGAAATGCAGTGAGTGAACTGCATGCTAAAAATAAATCAATTAGTTGACCGACGAAAGGGTATAGGTAAACTGGTAAATAATTAACGTTATACGGGCTATCAACATTAGCCCGTATAACGTCCACTACTGAACATGGCAACCCTCCCGAGGGTTATGCCATAGTCACCACGCTTTGCAGGCGGGTTATTTACTTCATTTTATTAGGTGACACACAGGGAAACGCTGCTGCCCGTTCCCTAGTCTACGCTTATTAGTGATGACGTTATAATAATCGGGACCAACGGTTTGACGTGCATTTCAAGGCGCGGAGAGTAGTCCCTTAACCAACTGAAAAGACCCGTAATTAAATCTGAGATCTTACACAAAGATTGTTTTGTTTGGCGTGGAAATCGAACCCACGATCTCCGATACTTAAAGCGTAACTTAACTTCTACGCAATGGAGGTTATCTAATCAAATCAAATCAAATAATTTATTCGCATAAATATGAACTCACGTATTACTTGTAGTAGGTATATTATACGTAGTATGGGCTAAGACAAAGCCCTGTCTAATCAAACCCCTGTAGGCCTTTTGATAGCAGGCCAGGGTCAATTCCCTATATTGTTACAACTGAGGACTCGGATTACCTTAGAGCACCAGGCTCTGAGCTTAATTGAATTACTAGTAGCTTGTTCGTGGTAACCGCAGATAAAATGGTTTGTTTACCTTCTCATATGCTTTGTAAATATGAGCTATGCCAGTAATTTTAATTATTTAGTTACAAGCTTAGTAATTATTATTAACTAGCTGTAAATGGCCGGTGTTGTGCCCATCGGTCGTATTGACATTTCCCGTGGAATTTCCAAAATTTTCTTTCATAAACTCCTTGTCTCCATATTTTGATATTAGTTATCATTATCGAATTTAATATTTGTGGAATAAATAACCTACATCCATTAATTAATCACAGTCAACGTTATAGAAAATAAAGTTTTTATATTATACAAATGTTGTTATGTGTTGTTTATCTGTAGATATAATCTAATATCAAAGGTTTGGAAGCCTTTTGATAGCAGGCAGTGGGTCAATTGCCAATATTATTACTGCTGAGGACTCTTATCACTTTAGAGCATCAGGCTCAGAGCTCAATGGTAAATAGTAGCTAGCTTATGGTTACCACAGACGGAAGGGTATGTTTACTTCCTCAAATGATTTGTACTTAGTACTATTACTACTTATGTAAGTTAAACAACGAACCGCTTTTGTTAAAACCAACTTATTGATTATAGTTTTCAAAGAAATTACCATAAACTATTTCAATTTGCGAGTATTTAACCAATTATATAATTTTCGAGCCAGCGGCGGTGACTTATAATACGCCCATTAATAAATGTACGCTGCATGGAAACTTCTTAAATATAGGAGACATCAAACATGCGGCTATAAATAAAAATATGAGAATAATTTAGAAATAATCTATATATTATGAAGTGAAGCAAAAACTTTATACCCCTTTTACAATAAAAGCATTGTAAATTTGTATAGAGAAGGAGTGCAGAATGATATATTTTTTTTAATGTGGTTGAATTTTTACTATTGGGCGAACACTAACTCTAATTAATGGTACATTATAGTTAAGATAGCTCTGCAATTAGTCTCCAACCTACGGCCTAAATTTAACATAAAAAGTCATACAACATTTAAAAATCTCTTTGTGATTAAATCATTACGTAGATAAAATGTTTATAGCTCTTTTGATTGCAGAAAATATTGCGGCTATTACAGCTGTCTTTAAGTTTTTAATGGCCTACAAACTCTGGACACTTTGTAGACGAAAGAAGACATCTCAAAGGGAATAAATTTTTTGAAAGGCTGTATATAACATAAAACGCAAATTAATTATATTATTTTCATTCTATAAGATCTTCCTTTTGCTAAGTAAAATGACCTTTATAACATTAATCAATTACGTTCAAGTCAAGTTTACTTTTATCTTTTGTTTTATTAGGTTTTGTGATGTTTTCATGAACCAATATCAGTCACGGCAGCCAATTTCAAAGGATTCAATTATTATCTAAGTAAAATTTCATTTTGTGTTCTTTTAAACAATAAAATATTTGTTCGTTGGATTACACGTGGTATCTTTAAGAATACTTACATTTTGATAATATAATTATAATTGCTTTTCTATTTTATTATGTATAAATTAAGTCACGTCATGACTGTTTTATGAAATGAATTCAATAGTATAAAATACAAAGTCAAGTGAGATTTAAGACCTGTGCATTATATATTGTATGACTCCATAATCTTTCTTCTTTTTCTAAGCTCTATAAATTATAGATAACTGACTATACTTTCTTCTTTGCCATGTCAACTCAATTTTGCTCTTGCTAAATCATACTGGAACAAACTTTAAAAGTAGGTAACTTTTACATTTCTAGAGCAGTCTCAACTAATTTTACTTCTTACGTAATGCAGAACACTTACAAATTCATCATGCGACAAGCCCGCAAAGCAGGGCCAAAAGTGAGATAACAAGATTGAGTTTCATTTGTTTCATCATCCTCGCTTCTTAGGCCATTTTAAATGTCTCATATTAATCAAACGGCCCCTTAATGTCGCAATTACAAAGAAAATTGTTTGAGCAGATAGTCGTAATTTTATTTCACGCTTCTCATACCGATCGATGGCAAGTTGACGCTATCAGATGGGCTTTACCGTCAACCGTTGATAGAGTCCATTAGTCGCTTTTTATGAAGTAAATGATGTAGGTGGTAGAAACGCAAGCACTACCAACCAATTTATACTTATGATACGAAGTTTTTAAATTGCTGGACGGCACTTATTAGAGGGTTCCGTGGCTTTCTTATTTTGACATACATAATTTTTCAACCAAACTTTTCACATAATTTTCGGCACCGAAATATTTCTGTTCCGTTTAATTCCATTAAACTTGTGACAGTAGGTACATAAAATTATACAGTCAATTTTTTTTTTACGGTTATGTACGGAGGTATAAAAATTTCACTAAGGGATTTACAGGGAATAACAAAACTACTTTTATTTTAGAAAAATAATTTTGGCTCTGTACTTAAAAGAAATACGCAGGTGAAACCGTAATTAGATACATTTGAAGTCATCACAACGACTGTTCATTCAAGTGTAGGTCTGTACTTCAAAGGAATCACTTGAATGTGAAACAAATTAGACACTACCTTAGATATAGTATTCAATATTTAAAATAAAGAACTCCATATTTTTCTCGGTGTATTTTTAAAATTAAATTCTTGAAACCACGATCGAACGGACGTTATTAAATGTCAACTTCCGCTCTAGAGAAATAAATCCTTGTGTCACGGGAGACTGTATAAGTACGTGATTTAAGAACCCAAAGCACACGTTAGGTAGGTACTTAGTTGTGCAACGCCGTCCCGACTGAGCCAACTGCGCAATTGCCAAATAAAAAAAAAAGGTTAAGACCACAAACCCCTACAGAAAGAGAACAGTATCGTAAGATCATGCAACTTCTTATTTTCTATAATGCTATTTAAATAAATTGAAGTAAAATTTAAATGGAAATGTATTATTTCATTGAATTTTAAGTAGTATACGTACCTCCATATTCCATATTTATGAAAAACGTGCAACTAACAGCTTTGCTTGAGGCGTTCTCACATTTTAAAATGAATTTATGTTTGTATTTTACATGAGTAAAATACCATGCAGCGTTATATTTCACCTTCATTAAATTGTTTTGCATTTGCAGGATATAAAGTTGGGAAATATTAAAAAGAACTTAAAGGAAAGAAACTTGGAAAAGAGAAACACTTCAAAGTTCAGGTAAAATTACTCACTGTGAGGATTTTCAAGTCACTGTGGTTTCCTTCTCGGAAACTTTTCTAAACAAGTTAAACATAATTATAAAAACTTAAGTTATAAAGTGTCACAACACAAGTAACATGTAGTAGAATATTAATTCTTATATAAATACATGTTGATGGTAAACACATCCTCATCAACATCATCATCAGCCCGTATAACGTCCACTGCTGAACATGGGCCTCCTCCCGTAGAAGGGTATTTGCCATAGTCACTACGCTTGGCAGGCGGGTTGGTGACCGCAGTATTATGTTGTACCACACAAGGAAACGCTGATACCCGTTCCTTGATTTACGATTATTATAGATGATGTTATAACAATCGGAACCAACGGCTTAACGTGCTTTCCGAGGCTCGGAGGTTAGTCCCTCAACCAACCAGACCCGGAAAGAAATCTTAGAATTTACATAAAGATTTCATGTCCGGTGTGGGAATCGAACCCACGACCTCCGAGATTCAAGGCGAGCCAAATACCGCTACGCTACGGAGGTTGTCACAAAAACATCCTACTTACTAATATTATAAATGCGAAAGTTTGTATGTGTGGATGTATGTATGTTTGTTACTCATTCACGCAAAAACTGGTGAATGGCTGAAAGTTTGCACGCGGATAGTTTATAAGCTGGATTAACATATTCGCTACAATATATCACGCTTCGACCCACTGGAGCAGAGTGACGGGGCTAAAACAATTTTGTTTTCTAAAATTATTTTGTTAAATAAGACATGTGTGGTAAGGCTTCTAGTTAGTGTATTGAAAGCTAATATCTATACATACGCAAGTAAAACTAAAATTATAGAACTTGCGACACGTTTGATATCCTGATTATGTTTACCTAAGTAACAGTAAGTTTGATTAATTGAAAATTATAATAATTATCAATCATTATTAATAATTATCGTGATTCGGTAAATGTGAATATAAAATTGAAGTTCATTACTTTTAGCAGTAATCTATACTAATATTATAAAAAGGAAAGATTTGTATGTAAGTATGTTTGTAACGAATTGGCTCAAAAAGTACGGGACCAATTTAAAAAAATTCGTTCACCACTTGAATGGTACATTATCACTGATTAATATAGGCTATATTTAATTATGAAGCTCCCCCGACAACGGAATTTACGCGGGTGAAACCGCGCGCGGGAAACTAGTTAATAATAGTGTACTATTCTCGTCGGTAAAAGTAATAAAGTAGAATTTGACCCAAATGTCTATTTGTAATATCACAGGGTTACAATTACATAATAATTAGTCATGAAAAAATATTTATTCTTTGTATATTCTTGTAAAGTTAAAAATACGACAAATTCAGGACGACTATGAAACATTTCCGTCTCTAAACATTGCGAAAATTACCCGTGTCGTGAAACTCAGTACTGTAATGTTGTAATATAGCCCTGGGAACTTAATGTTGCCTGAGACCTTTTTTTTTTTTTTTTTTGTCCGGGGGTAAATGCATTGACGCATTCCCACCACCGTTGCAGCGTATTTGCGCGCTGGCGGTGGGATATGTGGGACTCGCCCTCTCCATAGCGTGGTATGCTAAAGTCATACCACGAGGAGAGGACCCTACACCACTAAAACCTCCCGGACACTCCTTCGATCCGCCGTTGGCGGGGGTCGGGTACGCATGAGCAATCCGGGCCCCCGACGGCACCCGCGGCCAATATGGTACCGCGGGATCTCCAGGGCCACACTTACAGTGGCCCATTTGCCCAATTATAGGGACGCCCGGAGTGTAGAGGCGTCCCTACTCCTCATGGGATGTTGCCTGAGACCTGGTGTTCTAAGTTCGATTCCCGCTTGGGAAAACTATTTGTCTGAACCACGGCTAGTTGTTGAGAGTCCGGGTGTTCTTGGCGTCCTTTGTAAAGTTCTAGGCGACTGTGTTGTTTAAAAAAATACACAAAAAGAAAAGAATAACTCTGGATACCATCCACTTTTAAAATAATTACATAACGTTAATATTTCATGTGTACTTATCTGTCATAATATATAACAATATTCATCTGGTATATTAAGAAAGCATGTCATTCTTCTAACAATTTGTTTGCGTTCAATTTTGTTATATGAAAGGAAAATATGTAGGTTAACGTTGGTTTTCTGTGTAATAAAAAGTATGAAAGTTGAGTATAAAATGTAGTAAGAAAACAAGTTGCATTCATGAATATTTGGAAAAAGGTTGGTTAAGTTTTTCTTTCTAACCAAGCTTTTAAAGTATAACGTTCACAGCTGAGCATGGACCGACTCCCGAGGGGGGGGGGGTTTGCCATAGTCACAACGCTTGGCAGGTGAATTGGTGACCGCAGTATTATGTTGTACCACACAAGGAAACGCTGCTACCCGTTCCTTGATATATGATTATTAAAGATGATGTTATAACAATCGGAAGCAACTATTTTTAAATATTATTTTATTTCCTACTAACATAGCCATACAAGTGATGATATATTTTTCTTAGCAGTCGATGTACAGAATCTTATATGTAGTTGCATTCGGATAAAGTTGTTTCTCATGAATGAAGCAATTTCTATGATCCGATTAGTCTTAGAGATGCCGTTAATTATAAAACTGACTTACAGTTGCCGCTGAATGATTTTAGAGAAAAGCAGAAAGTTTTTTTTAAATGACAACCTTTAATTAATTTGATTCATATTTGTCTACAGGTGAACTGAACCGGCAAATCCTTCTGTGTGTTATATAATTATAATTACTGAGAAAAATAAACTTCAATAAAAGTGATGATTCAGATCAGTGTTACAATTCTAAACAATTAAACGCTGAAAGTTTCGCGTAGTGTGGTTTTACAAATGAGTGATTCGATACAAAACAATTGAATTCTGTAAGTTCTGCGAAGTGTAGTGGTTTACAAATGTCTGAGTGAGTGAGCGTAGCGATGAGTTTCCTAAGTTCGCTGGGTCAGTACGTGGCCGGGGTGGCGGATAGCATGGCGGGGCTGGCGCTGTCCCCGCGCCGCGTGCCGCCCGCCCGCCACCGCTCCGAGGAGGCGCAGCCGCACCAACCGCAGCCATCCACTGCTACCATGAGAGGTGAGACTATGTTTTATTATTAAAGCATTTTCGTTTACTTACTTAGTGTTTTTTATTTGATATACTAACTTTAGCAGATAGATGGGCTGTATCTGTATTACTATCACATATTTTATTAAAGAAAATATGTTCATTATTAAATTCAATTGTCTTGTTTTGTCAATACAATTTTTAATATAAAAAAATAAATGAACATGTCGTGGCTTATCGGAATGTTTTAGATTGTTAAGAATATAAGCTTTCAATATAAATAAGAAATATTGTAGGTAAGGTGCTACCAAACACTAACTCTCCTTCACTTCACTAAAGATGACACAATCCACTTATAAACGAAAATATTTCTGAAGTACCGTATTTATTTTCATATGAATTTAATGTGTAATCTTTAAGATTCTAAATAAATAACGTCTATGTCATAAAAAAACATATTCAGCATAAAATTCTAATAATAAATTTAATTTATCTAATCTTTATGAATATTTAATGAATAAATAGTGGAAATATTCGTTAAAAAAGTTCTTAGCGACCCATTTACAACTAGGAAGATTTATTAATTTAACATTTCCTCAGAATATAGCTTTGAAATGATTTGATTCATAAAGAACTTTCTGCGTTCTGTACGTGCTCATTTTGATAAAATATTTTACATTGGCACGTATTTCTCAGTAAAGTAATACAGTATTTCTGAAAGCCTAAATATACGAAGTGTCATTGACGTAGAATAGAGTATACGAAATAACAGGTTTGTTTTGAAAACAAATCAATTTTTCCACAATGTACGCTCTTTCACTCGTCATGTATGAAGTTCGGTGATATTTTCCTGTTTGATGTTTTCTGTGTTGTACATAATATGGAGCAGTTTTATAAAAAATACCCTGTCAATATTTTTCGATTTTTTTTCCGCGTAGTCCATGCAAATTTTGCCACTCATTTTCATACTTTTAGGGGTGGAATTTAAAAAAATACTTTCCGTCGGGATCCTGGAATCCTACACCAAATAGAGTAAAAACTTCTTTCTTATTGCATGCCATACTGAGAATACACCCTCCAAGTTTCAGGTAATAACGATCAACAGTTTAGGTTGTGCCATCAGTGAGTCTTTCAGAAAAAAGCCCTTTATTGATATCGAGCCTTTTATTCGTCTTTCATTGATAGGTATAATTACTGTTACAACATCTGAGCTATAAATTAGTGAAGACTTCAAGCGCTATTTACCATAAATAGTTTAAAGTTACCTATTAGGGTAAAGATGTAGTAAACTTTATGAGTAGTAATGACCTATATGGTGGCTTGGAGATGATTTTGTTACAAAATATGTATTGATAGTGATTAATTATATGATGAACTATAATCTAGTTAATTTATTATTAAGGTAACTCAATTTGGGCACATTTTCACAGGTTTTCCACGGGTCGTGCCTACTGAAGGTGCGTCTGCGCTCAGCGCTCGTCGACGAACGCTCGACTGCTTGGCACCGGCGCCGCCACCACGACGCGGTGGCTCCCTGCGCGTGCCACGCCACCAGCCACCTCCAGAGAAGCCTACTATGGCATTCTGCAAAAGACGCTTATCATGGCCAGAGGTTGACAACTCGGTCAATTCTGGGTAAGTAGTTTTTGCAACCGTAGAAATATCTACTTATTTAATACATTAGGATTTACCCGTGGGAATATTTGGGAATAACACCATAAAATAATTCCTGAACGCAGCTTTTTAATGTCTATGTATTTGTTGTAATGACTTTAGTAGACTTTGAGGTTATTACAAACAAACGTATCTATACATAATCAGATTTTGTAATATTAGTAAAATATGAGTAAAAAATTAAATCTAAATAACGATGACGTAACTTATTGTGTGTATTTCTTTTTCGTTAAATTAAGCCTAGCGAAGTTATACAACACTATCTTCATTTTATTAAAATTAATTATTAATTATATATCCCACTGTTAAGTGTTTAAAGTAAAAAAAAATCTCATTATGTTTTCGAATTATTTTATTAACCTCTCCATGATTAGGACAAAACATTAAATACAAAAACACATTTTCAATGTAAAACAGTCAAGTAAAGGGTAGGCTTAATTATAATTTTATACTCGTACAAATTTAGATCTGTTACGTTCATTAAATTGAACAAAACTTTTCTCCGCTGTACATAATAAGTAGGTACTTATATCCAAACAGTCTTCCTCCGATGAACTTTCGTATCCGGAACTTTGTGTTTGGTACTTTAGAGCCGCCGAACAACAAAGGCTGCTAAGACAAATAACGATATTGGGGAAATCACAAGCTCTCAGAGGATATTAACGTGTTTTCACCAAGGCTTGCGGGAATACCGAATCTGGAATTTTGCGGTAACTCGCGGGACGGGCGAGTTACAATTAGTCACAGTACTGGTATAAATTATAAAATACAATAAAAAATATATATATTGTTCTTTTATTAGGTTCTTGAATCTAAATAAAAAGACTGGTGGATAATCCGCGGTTTTACCTACGAAGCTTTGATTTTCGAGGGGACTCCATAATTAAATAAATAAAATTAAATATAGTTTAATTGCATATTATATTGTGCAGTTTTGAAATCAGTCCAGGAGTTCCGAAGATTTTTCATTGCAAACAAATGCAATAAAAAAATTCCTCTTTATAATATTTGAATGGATGATACAAACATAATACTGTCCTTTTATTAGGTTCTTGTACCTCGAAATGAAAAAAAGAAACCGCTGAATAATCTTCTCACGAATGCGTGGAGAAGACCACCACGCGATGCGGTAAAGCTGTTGGTTCAAATCTGCGAATAAGTATCACGATGTATATAAGTATCAGTCACAAACATACAAGAAATTCCACAATACTATCAAAATCAATATTCTTAAAGCAATCAGCACCTGCGCATGCTTTTACTGCTGTAGTGGTGCCAGTTCACGCTTTTTAGGTGAGATATTGAGGTTTTTTGCATATAATTTCTCGCAAACAGCGACAAAATATGCGATGCGATGATTACAGTGTGAACATGTTAACAAAGAGTCGAATGCGAACGGAATACTCGCCGAAAGAATGCGTTCCATATTCAAATTGCGCGGGAATTATGCCTTTTTAATTTTGACATTGCAATTCAAAGCGAAAATACATTTGTTTATATGCAATGCGAAAAATATCTCTGTTAAAATAAACGAAAAAACTTATAGAACAACGTTGTCGTTAGTCTATTGAGACTGGTTTTGTGGAGCGTCATAGGTACATTGAGTTATTAAAAGACTCGGCCGCGGCCGACGTACCGGAAGTTCCAGCTTGTCGTTGAAGACATTCCGCGTACAGCGTTGAACGCCGTTAAATATCGTTGAGTGCTGCGTAATAGCGCTGCGTTAACATGCGCATGACAAAACACACTTATTCTCATTTTATGCCCGTTTGCAACAACAGCTAATTAGACATAGAAATCGGAACAATGAATGAATTGAGCTGAGTTAAGTTAATGCTTACAATAACTAGAAGCTAGCAACAGGAAGCTATTAAGTGGACAAAAGTGAAAAATGATTATTTAGAAGTACCTAAGTGTCTAGGTTTTTTTAGGTAGTTTTATATTAAGTTGCTATATACGAGCTATATCGATCTTACAGAAGACCAATTTGATAAATTTGAGCGACTTCAGAATTTTTGCATACGATTCATATTTGGTTTGCGGAAATATGATCACGTTTCGGAATTTCGTGCTTAGCTCAAATGGTTGCCAATTCGCCTTCGCCGGAATGCGCATATACTGTATCATCTATACGACATACTGTTCAACCCTTCTACTCCTCTCTATCTTAAAAATCGTTTCGAGTTTCTTATCTCAACCCATACACGATTCTTGTGGTCATCAGAAAACTTGCGACTTAAAATGCCAGCCCATTCCACAAGGTTTGTTGATAAATCTTTTAGTGTACAGGCAGTACGGCTGTGGAATGACCTGCCGTTACAGATCATGCGGGCGAAATCTGTATATATATTTAAAAATATGGTGAGAGAACATTATCTTGCTCAAACTCGCCATTGAAGCTATCACTATAATAAGTATATATTGATATCTTATTATATATATATTTATTTATATATTTTATCTTCATGTATGTATATAACTATATATTCTTTAATGTAATTAAACACGTGCTCGCACGTGTAATAAGTGAGCTTATTTAGTATCCATACATATTTTCCTTTCCCTGTGTACACCCTATGCTACCCTATTTCTTCTTCTTTTACTTTTTGGTCCAACCTATATATAAGGTTGCCTGGAAGAGATCGCTTTTAGTGATAAGGCCGCCGATTGCAAAATATTATTAGGATAATTTCTCATATTATGTTATCAAAGTTACTGTATTATTTTAAATTTTGCAATAAAGTGTACTTATTATTATTATTATTATTGCTAATGGGCAACATCCAAAAGCCGAAAACACCCGAAGAAAAACGCGCGTCTTATACTTAAGTGGGTACGTGCCGATACTAAGGAAAGTCATAATTAAAAGTTTAGGAAGGTTTCCGGTTCTGCAATCCCTATTTCCATAGGAACGGGAATTGCAAATTAGCAGTAGGTACTGCGTAACATGTTACGGCCTTGCGACAAGGCATGTCTGGAATAGAGATGAGTACCGAAACCAAATACGCAGACGAGTAAACAAAACATAATGCTGGCATTTTTGTGCCACGGGAGGCTATTTTTGGCATAAATAGTTGTTTCGCAATTAATAATAAACAAGTTGTTCTAACCCGGTGACTCACCCAGTGGATTATTATGTTCTCCTAAAAATCTTCCCAAAAATAAATTTAATATAGACCGTCGTTTGAAACCGTCTGGGTAAAAATGAAAACAGGAATTGTACAACATATTTCTGTTGCAGAGTCCGTCCGTACGTAGTAACGTAGACGTTTGGAACCGTAAGGCAGGCATACAATGTAACAGAAGCTTAAACTGTGATTCCTGGTTACACGTTTCAATTTCCTTTACGACACGGTAAAATGCCCATGCCGACGCGAGGCGGTCGGTATCAATTGTAACTGCCTACTAACAGTTCAACACGTTTAAAAATTCAATTCAATTAGCAATTTCGAATGAATCATTTCGTTTAAACATATCATATGACTTGTGGCCTTTTCGAAATTAGTTATTCATTTGTTATTTACACAGATGTCAATGCTTCCAAAGTCAATTATTTTATTTTCCAAGATAGTATAGTTTACTTGTGATACTATTCGCAATGAAATTACCTACTATGGATTAAACTGTAGGGGTTCCAATTGGCGTAATAGAAACTGGATTAAAGCAGCAGGGGTCTTATTTATACTCACTGTCCATTGAAATGTAATTAATTTTGTAGGTTATTTCATCTGATGGGTTCATTAAAGTTGATTTGCATTTTATTGGCAGTAGTAGTAAACTTATTAAGTAAACTTATTTTCAGGTCAGTTTATTTTTAATTATGGACTTTAGACGTTTCCTTGGCTTATTTTGAACTGGGTCTTCTTTGTTGAAAGTTAGTCAAAGTAAATCTTTCTGAAATTTGACTATCACAAGCTAAAGAGGTACATTAGGAAAACATTATGTTATTTCAACATAAGTTATTCTTTAATAATGTATATATGTTACATAAAAGTAAGATAGTAATCGAGAATCATTTCTAGTTTTTTGAAGACTACTAAACACCAAAATCCATAATTATAAGGAATCCAATCATCTTGTAGACCGTTCATAAAATCATCATCATCATCAACAGCCCGTTTACGTCCACTGATGAACATGGGCCTCCTCTTAACAGACCTTGGCAAGCCAGGATCGTAGGGGGATATTGCCATAATCACCACGCTTGGCAGACGGACTGGTGATCGCAGTAAGATGTAAACCTTGAGCTAATAGATGCTGCTGCCCATCCATCAGCCATATGTCCCTTAGTCGCCTTTTACGACACCCATGAGAAGACATGGGGTGGTCTATTCTAAGCCGGAAACCACACTGTGTTCATAAAATAACACGTATTATTTCCTAATTAAATGCATTGCTTTCAGAGAAATATGATTAGCTATGCTCTTAAAGTTTTACAAAGTGGATAGAGCAAGGACAATAGATAGTGGTTCCATATTAATGCGACAGACAGACAATAACGTAACTAACCTCCGTCTAAAAGTTTTCCTTTGACGGTTTGTTAGCTCACAATACAGTACCTAGTCAGTTGACTTAGGTTGACACGAAGAGCTTTCCATTAGATAGATAAAAATGAGTAGAAGGTGAAAGTGAAAGCGTGGCATGAGGGGTAAATGCGTAATTCATGAAGGCAGCGGGGGGAGGGAGGACGGGGCTTGTGCAAGGACGTGCAACAGATTACAGGTGACCTACTTGTTACGCGTAATACATTATATTAATCACGGGGCATATCGTTGATTGAATCAATACGTTGTTTGCCCGTACAGGTTTGTTTATAAGTTTAATTACAACGGAATATCGGAATAGAACAACAATTCTTTACAATTTCAACGATTTGACGAAGTATTTTTAAATGGCTGCACTGATGGCTCAGTGGTGACGGTACTTGCTTCTGGGACCTGGTGTTCTGGGCTCGATTCCCACCCGGGACAATTCTTGGTGTAAACCACATTCTTATAATGGGTGTGTCGCAACGCAGGAATTTATTTCCGGAGTGCGGGCGTTGTTTTTATGAAAAAAAAAAAATCTTGATTAGGGTAACCAAGATGGTAAATGATAAAATCTCATACGGAAGTTTTTAAAGTAACACAGTAAATATGTTTTTACATTTTATCCTTCATAAGTTTAAATATAGGTAACTATTAATTTTGTTGTGAATTAACTATGCTGTAATAAAAAAAGCGTTTACCAAAAGTAGTTTCGTAGCGTATGTGGAAACAACAAATAGTTTAAGAAAGAGTCTCTTCTCGTAATACGTTAGAAGGAAATACTGTTTCAAAAGAATTCGGAGTATAAATAGTAAGCGTACAGCCAAAACTTTGCTTTATTAGCACAATTAGTCGGCGGGTATTTTGTTTTTTTTTCTTGTTTTATGTATGGGTCTAATCTAACCCGCACTGCCATCACTGCAACTATTGTCAGCCAGCATCAATAGTGGTATACTGGTAATGGCATCGAACACTCAGAATAAGTAATACTGCCTTGGGACACGCAACGAATTTAATCAGAAAAAGATTAGGTGGAGTAAGAAATTCTTGTTTTCATTTTCCTTCATTACTAAGCTGAAGACAGCCAAAAAGGGTATAAAAATAAGAAGATCGATATGGACTAGATGATGTTATTTATAATATAGCTCTTTGGGTTCAATCCAGTTCCAATACAGATAGGAGCACCAACCCACATTGTTTGAGGCAGTTATTGATTGTTGTTCATAACATAACTTCAGAGTTTTTAATGTAATGTCTTATTTAGTTCGTACATAAAAGTAGAAAATATTATTAAATAACCAACATTTTTTTCTGTAAAGGAAATAGTCGAAGTAAGCTAAGGAAATTGAATGAGGAGTAGACACACCCTCTTTGTATTTGTAAACTTGAGGAAAATACAACGGATGACTTACCTACATCTCTACATCATTTCAACGTGCGTGTTGAGTGAAACTGACAGTGAATAAAAAGGTGGAAAAATGAAAAGAGGGTTGAGTAAATAAACACAGACCTACCTATACGCCTATACGTGGAAAATAGAAGTTTATATTTGTCACCGGAAAATAATACGAATCGTAATTTGATAAACTTTTATGCCACTCATATTATTTTTGTTTTCAGTGAAATACTTAATTATTTTGACATTCGACGTAACCTAACCAAACGAGATATTATGCTACTGTTGTAATTAAACAAAAAACCTTTAACTAAATATTCCAAACCTCGTTAGTTTATTAACTAACAAGTAAAAAATAGAGGCTCTAAAAATCCATATTTAATACCTTAAAATAATAGCTATCGACCAGTGAAAGTCCCATCAAAATCGGTTCTGTTGTTGTGATAAACCGGAACACGTATAGATAGACGGACAAAATCCTCATGATCTCAAAATACGAATAAAAACTAAAGAAAGAATTGTTAGTGATTGTTTTGTATTATTTTTTCTAATCTTATATTTGTTTATCAAAAGACTCCTCTTTCATTTTACATGTATATCAATGTATATGTTTGTATAAATACTGGCACGTGTAATTCAATACAATATGGTGAGATAGACCGTAACAAAAGCCTTACGGATGACCGGAATAAGGATTGCCTAACAACACTCTACTACTCATGTTCTCTCGTTGTGAAATAGGGAGTCAGATAACGAAACGTCATCGCATCAGTCAGCTCTGTGTTTAATACAACATAATAAGCGACTGTCAGAGCTCCAGCGTTATTCATTAAGTACACGTGTTTACTGAAATATGATCGGTGTTAACTGATTTTAATTCCAATAGAAATTGAATGAAAATACGTTACATACGATGTAGGCAAATATAATTAAAGAGTAGTAGGTACCATTTTTTTTACTGATAATAAAATAATTATATATGTGATGATAATTATTAACCTCAATTTTGAAATATGATAATAAAATACCTATAATACAATGCACTTTCTTTCAATGTCTTAAGTGTAAGTATAGGAAATTGGTAGTTGCAATTAATGTACACTTCCTGCTCCATCCTCGGGTGATTACATCGACGTAGTTTTCATTCTAGTTGGAAAATTCATCATCTACCTATGTACACATCTAATTTAAAGACCCCTCACCACTAATGGTGGTATGTAGAAAGAAGTCTCAATTTAAACGGACGAAGTCGTTAGCTAGCAAAATATATTTCTGAGACTGAGTGTTTTGTATGTTAGTGTTAATGAGAACGAAGGCTGGTAAAGAAGAAGGTTATTTTCAGTTTACTCCTTACGCACAAAATTCACAAATCTTCTCCCTTCATAATATTAGTATAGATTTAACTCATTGTATCATGTATACACCGTGAAATTTTAATGGTTGTTTTCCCGAAGCTGAACAACTTGCCGTCGCGTCGGTAGTACTATCGAAACATATTTTTTTTTTTTTTTTTAGACATGTTTTGGAAATAAAATTATTAAAAAAAATATAAGACAACTCGAAAGCGTGATAAACAGTAGTAACACTAGACGGACCTTGTAGGTACTACTCGAATCGCACGCGCTGCTGACAAAGTAAAGAACGATCCATAAACGTTTAAAGCAAAATAAGAGCTCAACGCTTTCGAGTTGTCTAATATTTTTTTTAATAATTATAAATCCAAAACATGTCTAAAAAAAAAAAAAATGTTTCGATAGTACTACCGACGGCAAGTTGTTCTGCTTCGGGAAAACAACCATTAAAATTTCACGGTGTATATGTTACTATAAAAGAGCAAATTACGGTAATTTCTTAGCTACCAGAGAAAGTCTTAGGATTTACCGACAAGAGTTGGTATAAGTAAGGATATATGAAAATAGGACAATTATTAGGGCTTTTACCGTTAGAATGTAGTACCTACATGAAAGATTAGGTTAGGTTAGGTTCTAAGATTTACCAATCAATCTTACGATAATCTAACTTAATATTTAGGTATTAAATTCTATCAGATTCACTTGGGTGTATGGTGGTAAAATTTCGAATCGCAAAACTGTTCGGGCTTTTATCATACAGAGTTGGTAAATCTTAGCTTTTACTGAAAAATCTTAGGATTTACAATAGTTTGACCTTTTACATTAACACATCTATTGATTTTCTAGCTACTAGATATAACGATTGTGTTACGTGTTGTGACAAAATAATATTATGTCCGTTCTTGTATATTAATATTGATAAGAAAGATTAGATAGTGTTTGTTTGTAATAAATAGATAAACTTGAAATATATTGAAGCAAAAGTTCGTTCTCCGTTAAAAGGCCCTTTTAATGAGTATGTTTAATGAGGGACTCAATTAGAATCAGTGGGATAGTAAATGTGTACGCATTTGTGATTATGTTATAAAACATATGGTTAATCTGCTGCCCCTTTCTTAGCAAACAATTATTATATAGGTGACGTTATAATAATCGAGACCAAAGTCTTAACGTGCTTTTCGAGGCACGGAGGGGGTCCCTCAATTTTTTTTCCGGCGTTGGCTTCGAACCCACGACCTCCGAGATTTAAAGTGTGCCACAGAGGTTGTCACTAAAAATAACGACCCATCCCGACTTCAGCACGGGTAGTAAAGCTTAATTAGCACAAAGTCTATGATACCGGTGAAAAACGTTTGAAAATCCGTGCAGACGCGGCAAAGGACTTTGTTTTATAATATGTAGTGATATTAATTCGTGTTGTATTGTAGTGAAATAGTATGCAATATAAAATACACGACTCAGAGGGCCTAGACAAAATGCCAACGAAGCGATCGCTAGCAAAGAATCGCTAACGCAAGTTTATGGCACTTGACATTCATATGTGTCTGCACAAAAGAAAATCAACAACAAAGAAAAATGAATTGTGTTAAAATTCTCTTCATTTCGCGCTATAAAGCCGTGACACACGGGCATCCGACATTCATTATTTATTATGTGTCAGCTTCATAATTGAAACATGTTAAATAGATACGGCTGATGTTTGTATTACAGCAGGCACTGTTGAGGAAAAAGCTTTACTTTTAATGAAAATAATTACTTGATTAATTATTTTCATTTTATCTTTAGTAAAGTAATTGTTTAGATGATATTCTGAGACCAGTGATATTCAGAATTTCCTTATTATAAGAAAAATATCAAATTAGATAATATATACAACTAAACCTAGTAGATTTAAACTAAAACGTAGTAATCTAAATCTGTATTACTTGGTAAAGCTGCCAGAATGCAGACAGAATTGCCTCGTTGAATTGCAATGCTTATCTGTTGTGCAAAGTTAGAAGAAGAATGAAGAATTTCCTTAACTTAGCTTAACTATTAGTGTTATGAATAATCAAAACCAGTAATTATAAAACATGTATTACAAAATTGTTTCTAACGAATACATTACTTATGTTTGTTTCATTGGTTTAAGTAACACATGTCATCGTTTCAGCCGTAGGACGTTCACTGTTGAACATAGGCCTCCCTCATAGTTCTCCAGTTGTTGCGGTTAGAAGCGGCCTGCATCCACCGTGATCCTGCGGCCTTAACCAGATCGTCCGTCCATCTATTAGGTGGACGTCCTACGCTACGCTTGCCGATCCGCGGTCTCCATTCGAGAACTTTTCGGCCCCAACGGCCATCTGTTCACCGTGCTATATGACCTACCCATTGCCACTTCAACGAACTAATCCGTTGGGCTATGTCGGTAACCCGCGTTCTTCTACGTATCTCCTCATTTCTGATTCGTTCTCGTAGAGAAACCCCGAGCATAGCCCTCTCCATAGCTCGTTGAGCGACTCTGAGCCTGTTCATAAGGCCTATAGTGAAGCACCACGTTTCAGATCCATAGGTCATCACTGGCAACAGACACTGGTTGAAGACTTTCGTCTTTAGGCATTGAGGAATTTTGGACGAAAAGACACTGCGAAGTTTCCCGGACGCTGCCCATCCGAGTTGAATTCGGCGATTGACCTCCTTCTCGAAGTTGGACCTACCTAATTGGACTGTCTGCCCTAGGTATACATACGCGTCAACCACTTCAAGAACCTTATTCTCAACCATTATTGGGGTAGGCACAATATGGACGTTAGACATGATTTTCATCTTGTCCATGTTCATTTTAAGACCTACCCGTTGGGAGACTCGGTTGAGGTCTTCGAGCATTGTACTGAGTTCTTCCATCAACTTTGCCATGACCACGATATCATCAGCGAATCGAAGGTGAGTGATGTATTCGCCGTCGATGTTGATGCCTAGTCCTTTCCAATTCAGAAGTTTGAAGGCGTTTTCCAAAGTGGTCGTAAACAGTTTCGGAGAAATAACGTCTCCCTGTCTTACGCCTCTTTTCAGTGGAATCGCCTTCGTATTCTGTTCTTGTACTCGGACCGACATTGTGGCGTTTTTATACAAGCACTTAAACACTTCGATATATCGATAGTCAATAAGGCACCGCTGGAGAGACTCAAGTACGGCCCATGTTTCGACCGAATCAAAGGCTTTCTCGTAGTCCACAAACGCTAAACAAAGTGGCAAGTTATACTCTTCGGTCTTCTGTATAACTTGCCGCAGCATATGTATGTGGTCCACGGTACTATAGCCTTTTCGGAACCCGGCTTGTTCGGGAGGTTGGAAGTCATCATACCGTCGTTCGAGTCGATTTGCAATAACCCTGGAGAACAGCTTATAAGTATGGCTCAAAAGTGAGATGGGCCTGTAATTCCTTAATAAAGTGGTATCACCTTTCTTAAAGAACAACACCACTTCACTCTTGTTCCATGCTTCAAGCGTGGTACCTCCGAGCAAGGTAGAATTGAAGAGCTTCTGAAGGACTTTGTGTACCGGTGATCCACCCGCTTTCAGGAGCTCTGATGTGATTCCATGCTCACCCGGCGCCTTGTTGTTCTTTAGCTGTTTCAGGGCCATGCTTATCTCGTACAGGCTGATGTCCGGGATATCCTCGGTATAGTGTCGGGTCAGTTTGGCTCTTGGGTCTGTAGCCGCACTAAGATCAGGCTTGGTGATAGAAGCGTAGAGCTGCCCATAGAACTTTTCGACTTCCCTTAAAACTTCCGCTTTTGTCGACGCAAGACTGCCATCATCCCTCTTCAGCTTTGTCATCTGGCTTTGCCCAATAGACATATCTCTTGCAAACACTTTGGAGCCCTGGTTCCGCTCTATCGTACCTTTCATACGAGACGTATTAAAGCTGCGAATATCGTGCCGCAAGGATGTTTTTATTCGTCTATAAAGCTGCCTATGTGACTCAGCGTCATCGGGAGATTAGCGAGCGTCGTTCAGTCATAATGTTAAGGGTGTATTCGAAGAGCCTCTGGGTTCTACTGGTACGTCGAGTCTTAAAGAACTGAGACCCGACTGTAAGGACAATCTCTTCCAACCTGTTATTGATCTCATCCACTGATGCGTTCTCATCTAGGCAATCGAAACGATTTGAGAGCTCGAGTTGAAATCTCTCAGATTCAGTTATCGATTTGAGCGCGAGTAGGTTGGAGCGTAGACTTCATCAAATGCGACCGCTCACGTTTAAGTGTTTAACATTTATATTCAATGTGCCTACTTACTATTAAGTGATCACTACCGGTTTTCACCCTGTGAATCACAAGAGACATAATTGAACATCCGTTTCTTGTCGGTCATGATGAAGTCGATCTCATTTCTCGTGGAACCAGCGGGACTCAGCCAGGTCCATTTCCTGTGAGTTCTCCGTTGCCCATAACCGAAGTTCCCCACTATCAACTCATTATCGCTTCTCTTGCCCAGTTTCGCATTAAAATCCCCTATAACAACTTTGAAGTGAGTCTTATAAGTATGTATGGCCCTACTAATGTCCTCATACATACACTCAACTTCCTCATCTGGGTGTGTCGAGGTCGGTGCATAGACCTGAACGACCTGCAGCAAGTATCTTTTAGATACTCTGAGTGTTAGGTATGCCACCCAGCTAGACACACTGTCGATGGTAATTATGTTTTTAACGAGGGACTTGTGAACGAGAAACCCGACACCACCTTGGGATTGTTGGTCGCCCTCCCGGTAGAAGAGCAGGTTGCCAGATTTCAGGGTCATCGTGTCCTGTCCCTCTCTACGGACTTCAGACAACCCCAAAATATTGGTTTCTGCGTTTCTGCAATATGATTGGTCGGCCTCCGTAGAGTAGACTCGAGTCGCGCTGCCTATGCTAGCCGGGCTGAACCTGCTTAATTCTTTTTCCAGCTCAACAATCTTTTCGTCGGTCCTTAAAGTGCGCACGTTGTGTGTTGCCAGTAACACATGTAATGTAGTCAAAATATTTTATCTCAAACCTAATTAAAGGGTAACTTCTGATTTTATGTTGATTGATTACAATTATTTTAATTAATTTTGTTCACAACTATTTAGATAAATGTTTCAAATGTAATATACATAGCTAGCCGTCACCCACAACTTCGTCCGCGTAAATTTCGACTTCTCCATACACACGATAGTTAAAATTTCTCTCGCGTCAACAAGCAACGCCTTCTTTGACGAATGTTAAAGGCTAAAACTTAGTGAACAGTGTCTCTCACGCCCATTAATTTATTTCTGGCGTTTGAGACAGTTTCTTACTAACCTCCACTTTTCTTCCCACCGTCATTACCTTCATAGTACGAAATAAGAAGTATTAACGAACCACAAAAGAAAACCAAAAGGAGCAAATGTATTTTTGCAGCCAGTCGTTCGGTCTGTACAAACGCTTAATTAAAAGAACTATTTTATGACCCCTTAAACCTGAGAAAGTTAACATTGCTGCTATGTTTACATTTCTGAAATAAACGTAAACTGCATTAGGAAAAATTTGGGAATATCGGAGTTTGTAGAAATCTTATATTATCATCCATAAATCTTGATGAGTACTTTTATTTAAACATCTCCTTTTAGGAAATATTATTTAACTCATTAGAAGAAACTGCGCTTTCATATTTTCACAAAAGGCCCGCATTGAGTAGCTATAACATTGATATATGGACGTACCTAAAACTTTTGACGTGAACTCCTTACAGAATTGTTGCTAGAACTTCAAGTACTATATATCTTAGTTCTTTAAATTATCTGGTGGAGTTTATAAATGGTTTGATACTTTCAATCATCCAGTTATTTTATAATGGCTTATGTTTGAACGGCTAATATATAATGGCTTATCAGATGTACCTATTTTACTACCTATATATTGTAAATGGCTATCAGAATGGCTTACTAAATTGTGTTTTATGAAGTTAAAGTTTCCACGGGAACGGTTTCTACGCGGGTGAATTCGCGCGGGACACTAGGTTCCCGTGGAAATTTTAACTTCCAATATAGCTTATACCCTGTACTAACAATTTATTATAAAACCTATCCTCAAAAATGACGTGGCTTTCTATTGGTAAAATATTTTTTAAAATCGATTGAGCAGATCCAAAGGTTACCCCCTACAACGTCACAAACTTTACCTCTTTTTAATATTAGTATCATCATCATTTCAGCCGTAGGACGTCCACTGCTGGACATAGGCCTCCCTCATAGGAGATGAGGGATATTAGTATAGATTTATTAGAAATATTTATAAAATATTATACCCATTAAAAAGGAAAAAAGCCTCGCCACGCCGTACGGGGCTAAAATAAGTCCGTCGGTCTTGTCTACCTCTAGGTAGGACAGAAAAGATAAACAGTTTTGTAGCAGGCCATTTGTTTTGCCACTATATACTACTAATAAGATGTACAATGTCATGTAAAGAGAAACTTTGGAGCATAAATTGCCGGATGACTGAATCCAAATTTTGTTGATATACAATGTGGATTCATTCAACCGGTTTAGTGTGGGTACAATATATTTAACATCAGAATCACAGAACAAAGGCAGAAGATTTTGCTCTAATTTTTCAATATTTTTGGTATATTGTATTAAGATCTCGTTACCTACTTGTATATTTTATGTTTTACGTTACATTCAGATTACCATCATTCGGTCTAAGAAACATCTGCTATTGCTAGAAACATAATCACGTTACATAGTTTCTTAATTATAGGTTATCTATTAATCAAGCATTGAAACTTGAAACGGATTTTAAACAACCTTATTTCATTGTATACCCGCATGGCGTTTAAAGCTGCTACTTGCTTTAGCAAAATACAATTTTTATTTTATTTAGTAAAGTCAATTTCTATTTAGGAATAGGTACAATAATTTCCCAATCCCCGTTAGTACAAAAATGGTAAAACTAGGCTCCAGCTAGCTCCAGAGCTAGCTTGTCGCTACAGGGATACTAGCGACAGTATAAGCCACAGAGATTATATATCTAGCAACAGTCAAATGGCTTAGATACTACGGTAGCTAAGCCAATTGACTTTTGCCTAGATTCCTAGTAGCTAGCTTAGTTTATTTCCATTTTTAACTTACGGGAATTAAGAAATTATTGTATACTTTCTATATCAAACTTATCGGTCTTTTAAGACCTTTTAGTATTTCCAAGGACCCAGCCATTAGATTAAGCGATACCGGCAGTTAAGTAATGGCGGCGCATTAATTGTGGTTGCGAATTGGATTCATAATTCTTTTGTTCTCTTTTTAGTAGAAGAACAAAAGCCAAACAACGTACTAATCAATTTTATTTTTTCTATGTAGCTGAATCTGAACCCTTTAAGTTTCATGGAATTGAATATCTCAAATATATATAAGACACGCTTTGAAAATAATAAAGCTTGCGCAAAGATATGCCATTAGGGTTATGTACCTAAAGGGTAGAAACGGGACCCAATTACTATTTCTCCGTTATCCGTCTGTCCATCGATTGTCTGTCACCAGGCTGTTTCTCGTGATAACTCTAGACACTTGAAATTTTCATGATGATGTATTTATGTAGCCGCTATTGTAATCACTAATAGAAGTAGAATAAATTAATATTTCAATGGGGCTCTCATATAACAAACGTGATTTTTTGCCGTTTTTTGCAACTCGCATTTGGCAAGTTATTTTAATCTCGCCGGTTGATTTGACGGAAATGGGAACTTCGTCAATCGAAATGGTGGTTAGCTATTTAAATCGGCAGCATGTCCACCTCCTGTTTTTAATGTTGATTATTTTTTATTTGACTAAAAAGTTGAGAGTATTTACTAACGTCTACTGCTGAACTTGGCCCTCCTCTTTAATAGGCAAGCTAGTATCGTTGAAGCACATTGCCGCCACTCTTGTGAAAAGTTATCGCAGTAATCTTTAAGCTTATATATGCCGCTGCCCATCCATCAGGTGTATGTTCCTAAGTCACCATTTACGACACCCATAGAAAGATATGGTATGGTCTTTTCTAAGCCGGAAACAAGGCATGGTTAGGTTAGAAACAGTATTTTGGTTAAAATGTTATTCAAAAAGATATTGGCAGCATAAGGTCGGTATGATATAGTAATAGCAACATATATGTATAACAACAATGAACCAACAACACAGGAAAAGATCAAGCGATAAAGTAATGGGAAATGGTTTTCGTGATAAATGTTATGTCGGGACGATTAAGCTTCTAAACCTCTGCCGGTTTCCGAGTACACCTATAGAAATAAATCGTAATATTTACGTTTCTGATTTCTTTTATCTTGTATCATTTGGTTTGTTTCGTATTTCCATGTGTGGGATATGTGTAAGTTAACCTAGATATATTATTTGTTGCACCCTTTCCATACTATTTTTTTAAAGACATCTTCCGCATTATTTAATTTAATCCATAGATTGCCATATGACAGGCAAACGGAATCCTACATTTCCGACCATGAGGCTCTTTTTTTAATTATGTCTTTATTCTGAAAAAATTGCAGTTTGTAATGATCCGTGGACTTGAAAGTCGAGAAAACGCTTACGATTTAAAAGAGCGGCAGCATTTGTTCTTTCCTTAGAATTGTATCCCTAGGTAATGCTTTCTTCCTTTCATGGTACATTGAAAATCCTATCCTAAATTTCAACACGCTTTCATGTTACGCTATTTAAAATCGTAATATCATCCCATATTACGTTTTACCATGTAGGTACTATATAATAAAAAGACTTGGGCATTGAAATTGTTACTTATTTTAATACATTGCATTTTAATGAATTGGCGATTAATAAATGCGAAAATGCGATCGACTCTTTACTTCATGCATAAATTATTTCCCTTCATTACGGTGTAGCTGCGGGGGTATGTTAATTTTATTAGCCATGAAACAAACTTTACGCCCAAACAATTATTCAGATTGATGGTGGATAAAATTTTACCATATTTTTTCTAGTATTTCGTAAACGGCGTCGCCCGTCTAAATTAAGGTCTTTTTCCAAAAAAAGGCCTTCACATAAACCTTGTCCTAGCCATTACGAACACATAACAATATAGATCGATGAAGACATTCTAGATTGTGCAGTTAGTAACACTTTAGCGATTTATTTTTATTTACACTTAGGCTTTAAACGTGATACACAAAACTTACTTAACTAATGTTTGTTTCTACAGAGTGCAAGATACCGACGGTTCATACTTCGAAAGCTTCACGGCTTTATCTTGGCGGCAAGAGAACAGGCGGCTCGCGGCTCTCCGGCTGGTTGAAGCCAGGGCTGAGCGTCCTCCACCGGCTCCGCATGATCTCGGACTGCCCAGCGTATCCGCACATCTGTCGCACAAAGAACATGAGCATCTCTATACTGAGGTATGTACACTTGGAGTAACTGCTTCATGAGTAACTAAATAGAGCATCTTTACATTAAAGGATTTTGAACTTTAATTTGAAGGTTTGTTGAATTTATGATACCTATGTACTTTTATTACAAAAAATGATCGTTACTTTTTTTCGTGATAATAAATAAATCATCATCATGTTAACGCTCCTGAGACCAAATATGACATTTTAAAGTACGAGATCACTTTCTTATGACTGAGGTGCAGTTATCAGTAGGCTGTAATAAACGCGATATCAGTGAGTTTGCAGGTGACTTTTATTGCCCACATTGAGTTGAAACCGATGAATTCCGTAGACACAAATACCGAGAAGCCCGTGAACTGTAAAGAAGAGCAATAGTTGCAAAAAGTGTTCCTAAAAATCATAAATCCTCCATACCTCGTTTGCGATCGCCGTGGCGGCCTGGATAAAATGCCACAAAAGGCTAGTTGACACTTTTTTTAAATTATTTTTATATGGTTAAGAATGGGTTACTAGATCAAGAAAAAGATATGGCATTTATTTGAGATCTAGAAAGCACTAAAATAAATATTTTAAAATTGGTTTGACATTTAGAGATTACATACATTATCTGTGTTCGAGATCGATGACGTCATGTCTCAGAAAGTGTACTAGTAAAGGATCGCGTTCATATTTTTTAACTAGGCGTATGACGTCACAAAATGGCTAAAAGCGTTTTCGGAATTTAAAGACACAGACAAAATAAATCATTTTCATATTAAATTTATACAAACACATTTAAGTTTTTTTAAACATAAATTATTATATTCAGGTTCCATATGACAAATACGTTTAGAAATAAATATCATTGTAACATAATTTCATATATGTCAACTAGCTTATTGCGGAGCAATTGCTACCATAAAATTGCTAACGTAAATGTATGTAACTTTACATTGGTCACATGATTAAGCGGGCGCGGGAAAAAATTACGGGTATTCATTGGGTGATTCTTTTTTGATTTTTTTTTGGAACGGACATATGTAGTTAGCCCTGAGGCTTTTGATACTTCACCGGGCATAGCTTATTTGGAACTAGTGATTTTATCTTTCAGATTTCGGTGTTTTATGAACCTTGTAGATAGCATACATTTTCGTTAGTGATCGCTCCGCTAAAGTGGCATTTTATCTTGGCCCTTTGAGTCGAGATCCAAGCTACACTGGGGGTGCCCTCCTGCGCAGATTTATTTTGTAGTTTTAAACCACTTCATTAGACTGGCCACTCACAATTTTGGCTTTAGGTACTTGCTACAATCTATTGTTACTTACTTACTTACTTCGCTGGCTCAGCGACCCGAAGTGGATCTTGGCCTCCGACATTAAAGTGCGCCATTCTTCCCTATTCTGTGCCAAATCTGACCCGTCGGGCACTTCCAGCTCTTTCAGGTCTTTGGCGACTTCATCCTTCCAGCGATATCTCGGACACCCCACCGGGCGACGCCCGGAAGGTTGACCGAGATAAGCTTTCTTTGCTGCTCGATCCTCTCCCATCCTCTCCACATGTCCTAGCCAGCGAAGTCGGGAAGATTTTATTTCTCCAATAATGTTCGGCTCGGACACTAGCTCTTCTATCTCCCGGTTGTATCTCCGTCTCCATTCCCCATCCTCTCCTTTTGTTGGTCCCAGAATTTTCCGCAATATCTTTCGTTCCGCCACTAAGAGTTTATTTTCCTCCTTCAAAGTTAGCGTCCAAGTTTCGCACCCGTACATTAAAATCGGTCTGATGACAGTTTTGTAGATCCGGATTTTAGTGGTTCTGCTTAGCAATTTGGACACTAACACTTTGTGAAGGGCTGCGGTACACCTTAGGGCGTTGACGATGCGGATGTCGATTTCGTCCTCCCTCTGATTGGTGTCAGTGATCGTGCACCCGAGATATTTAAACTTGTCGACACCCTTGTAGGTTGTGCCATTCACATTAAGGTCTTTTCGCTTGGCTCTGGGGTCTTTGTATCTCTTCATGTGAAGGTATTCCGTCTTCTCACGGCTGATTCCGAGACCCACATGTTTTCCCTCTTCCTCCAGTCTCTCCGTCATATTAATAACCTCCCTTTCACATTGCCCCAGGATCGCAAGGTCATCGGCATACCCTACAATTTTGTGCTTTCCGTTCAATTCTACTCCCCCATCTATCAGTAGAACTTTGCGGATGATGTGTTCGAGAGCCAAATTGAACAAAATAGGCGAAAGGGCGTCCCCCTGCTTTAGTCCGGTCAACTCCTCCGTCAGTCCCCCTCCAACTCTAACCCGCATTTTACTTGTTCCAGTAGCTATCTTGATCATTTTAACAAGCTTCGTCGGTACTTGGAAAGATGTTATTATCTGATAGAGAGTTTCTCGGTCGATACTATCATACGCCTTGGTGAAGTCCACAAACAGGCAATGGACACTTTGGGCGTACTCCCACCGTTTTTCCATAATTTGTTTCATAAGAAACATTTGGTCCACTGTACTGCGGTTTCTGCGGAAGCCACATTGGTAGTCGCCGAGCATTTTCTCTGCATAAGGTTCTAAGCGGGCGAGGACAACGTATGAGAGCACTTTATATGCCGTCGGAAGCAACGCAATCCCTCTGTAGTTTTTGCATTTCTTCCTGCATCCCTTTTTATGTATCGGGCAAATTATACCCACATTCCACTCCATCGGCTGTTGCTCTTCTTCCCAGATTCTGCGTATTATTTCATACAGTCGAGATTGCATCGCTCCCCCGCCATATTTCCATAGCTCTCCTACTATATTATCCATACCAGGGGCTTTATGGTTCTTGAGCCTCATTATAGCTTTACGAACCTCTTCGAAGTCCGGTGGTTCCTCATGATGGTCGTGGTCTTGATGAGTATCTACGTGTATTGATGTCTGGTTGGTGACCGGTGGGCAATTAAGGAGTTGCTGAAAATACTGGCGCCACATAGTTTTCTGTTTTTCAGGATCCGAGACAAGGTTTCCTTCTTCATCTTCAAGGAGTTGAGTGACGGGTTGATATGCCTTTTTAGCTGTTCTTACCTCCTGGTAGAACTTTCGTGATTCGTTCGATCTTATTAACGTTTCCATACCCTCTAATATTCCTGTCAGATGATCTCTCCTTGCTCTTCTCACTAGTCTCCTGAGGTCTTTCCTTGCTTCTTGGTGTTTTTCATCCCATCTGCTGTCCTGTTCAGCTAGCACCTTATACTCTCTTTTTCGCTCCATTGCCGTTTCACAATCTTCATTCCACCATTTCCTTCTCTTCTGTCGCTTCCTCTTGCCTAGTACTCGGATCCCTACGTTTTTAACTATCTGTTTTGTTTGTTCCCAGTCTGTGTGTATGTCCACTGTTTTATCCAGCTGCGCAAATCTATTGTTTAGTTCCAGGTTAAATGCGAGACATGTGGGTTTATCTTTAAGACTATCTGTATTGATTATGGGTTCTCTCACAGTTTGTTTATAACTTGTGATTTTGATTTTGGCCTTTACTTTAACGCCCACCAGATAATGATCACTGTCGCAGTCAGCTCCACGGTACGACCGTACATCCTGAACCATGCTCTTGTGTCTCTCGTCAATCAGCACATGATCAATTTGGTTCACCGTTCTTCCGTCATGTGATTTCCAAGTTCCTTGGTGAACATCTTTGTGCGGGAACATTGTGCTTTTAATGACCATCTATTCTACAATCTATTGTTACGCCATACTATTATAAAATTGTGTGCTTAATAAAAAATAACCGTAACAGTGAAAATCTAAAATTCATTATTTTCTAATTAATGAGATAGATATATCATATTCTACCTGACTTACAAAAGGAAAAGCTAAAATATTTTGTTGAATTAATTTTTTTATTAAGAATCTTCAGAAAGTATTTTATGATGTTTTATTATAAATTTGAGATAAACAGGTGAGGCGGCTTGAGAAACAAGGCAGAGGTTTTACATTACAGTATTATTTTTATTTGGTGGAAGTATTCCTAGAATAGTTATACTATTTCCATTTCTTTATTTTCTCGATGACAGCTCCTGTGGAAACCTTCGTTTTTACATTATGTATGCATTATTTTATAAAAATAAGACGTTAACACACGTACAAGGTTAAACCGAACCGATACCGATAGGGATGGGGCTATCGATAAACGTAACACGATAACAGACAAAAGAGAAAAGTGTAAGAAACTAATCTACTGCCGGACACTTTGTACAAATTTATTACCGAATATTATATTTGATTACAAGATATTACACGAATTAATTCTTGATTGATTATGACAGCTTTAATAAAAAATTAGAAGCTGTTGTAAAATAAGTTGGTACCTATAGGTAGGTACTCGACAATAAAAAATGTATTTGAATGTTATTGTTGTATTTGTCTTTGTTCAAAATATAATAAATATATGCGATCGATATCCTAGAGTAAGATTTTGACCTTGAGATGTTGCTGCTGGGACGGGCCGATGATGATGATGATGTTTTAATATGGTCATCGTTAGACAAACTGCTCATCAATCAGCAGTATGTCTACCGTCCACTACATAGGCCTCCTCCCGAGGGAGGGTATTTGCCATAGTCACCACGCTTGGCTGGCGGATTGGTGACCGCAGTTTTATATTGTACCACACAAGGAAACTCTGCTGCCCGTTCTTTGATGCACAATTATAATATCAACGGCTTAACGTGCTTTCCGAGTCACGGAGGGTAATCCCTCAACCAACCAGATCCGGAAAGAAATCTTTAGAATTTACACAAAGATTTCCTGTCCAGCGTGGAGATCGAATCCACGACCTCGGAGATTTAAAGCGAGCCAAATACCGCTACGTTACGGAGGTTGTGAAACATGGGATGGTCTATTCTAAGTCGGAAACCACACGGTTAGATACATTCAGAAACATAACATAAAGTAAAATCATAGTCTATTAATTAATTTATCAATAACGTCATATCTGTATAATGCATGTATTCTGTCATGGCTAACAGTAAGCTTCATTGGAATAATTGACATATTCATTATTTAATTACCATAATTTTATTACATAAAAATAAATTTATTTTATTTTACTTCGAAAATACTTAGTAATTTTACTAGTTACCTACTAGTACATATTATAAAGGTAAATTTATAATAAACCCAAGAGAGTGAGATATAATAAAACTCCGTCCGCGGCATCGCCTGTCCATGCTACAAACATTTCCCGTGGATTTAAAACAAAATCCTTTCCTCATAATAGGCTAGTTGACACATATGAAATTATGTTACAATTACGTTTATTTCTAAAAGTTTTTGTCTATGGAACCTAATTATAATAATTTCTGTCCAAAAAACTTGTATCTATGTATAGATGTATACTGAATATGAAAATTATTTCTTTTGTCTTTAACTTCCGAAAACGCTATCAGCCATTATGTGACGTCATACATCTCGTTAAAAAACATGAACGTAATTAGTAAATCAACGATCAACTCAACGATCTTTACTGTATAAATCTAGAGTCATTTCATCCGCGAAGCGAATGATGTTTTAAAATACTTTTACCGTTTCTTAGTTCGTAATCACTATCATCAGCCCGTATATCGTCTACTGCTAAACTACCACTGGTTTTGCCATAGTCTCTTGGCAGGCGGGTTAGTTTTTTTTTCGGAAGGACTTACGTAGTTTGCCACAAGGCTTTTGCTACTTAACCCCGGGAATAAAGGCGAGCAGAGCTCCAGCCTTAATACATGGTTTAAAAACTACAAACTAAGCAACCTGCGCAAGAGGGCGCCTGTGGGTCTTGGACCTCGGCTCAGGGCGGTCGCTGGCGATGCGGGTTGGTGACCGCAGTGTAATGTCGTAAAAGTAAAACACAGGGAAACAGCACTTCCAGTTCCTTTGTATACAATTGTTATAGCCAGACCCGGAAATAAATCTTAGAATTTGTGCGGTATGGAGATCGAACCCGAAACTTAAGGTAAGACTAAAACCGCTAAAGCAAAAGAGTGGTAGGATCAAAAGTTTCCTTATTGTCTTTTATCTTAATGAAATAATGAAATAATGAATTTATTCAGCACTTAGGTATTTACATACACTTGTACTTGTCAAAATCACAATAACAAAGAAATATAATTAATAGGTTATTATTCTTATTCTATGAATAGAACTACTTAGGTAACTATAACTAACAAATGCAACCTGTGAGTGCTGCTAATTGTAGGACATTACAGACAATTTACTCCGTCTGTCCGTGTGTCATTAATTCCTCTACTCATAATTAGTTAATACTTACATTAAAAAAATTTGAAAGCATACAATTAAGTGACACACACTTGGGGGCACCCTTATGAGGTTAGGACCACAACCCAGAGGTGCCACTGATATTAAAGTCAGATTTGTGGATATAAGAGGAAGTGATCGCTGGCACGGCCTACAGGCGCTGGATCACAGGGCAGGGGTAGGGGTACAACGCGGTCCTCGCCGGCGAGAATCCTACCCTAGCTAACCTGCAACCTTTCACTAGCTACCTAGGTGGACGACCCGGAGAAGAAAGGGAGAAAGAAACTCCGGGATTTTTTTTTTCGTCATCTTTTTTATCACAGTGTGTCCATTTTTTTTTAAATATATGTTTTCTTTACAATATTTCATTTAAAGTATAATATGAAGCATGTGCGCTAATGCACGCTCTAGACGTTTTCATAGATATAGCTAAATAGTGATTAAAAATCCTCAAGCAAAAAGTAAGTAAGAGCCTCATAAACCTCTAGCACTTGAAAACGGAGGGCGCATCCACACACATTACCAAAGAACAAGCCATGTGAGAAAATTATCGTCTTAAGCGGTCACACACTAATGTTTTAACAACCATCTCAAATACAACCACCAGCAAGCCGACCAGCCACCGCAAGCAGCACCCGTTCACGAGTATGACGTGTGAGCACACAGCCATCGTCTCCCTCGCGATATTAGAGGGAAGGAGGCGACCCGACTCACATCGCCACCGCAAGCAATGACAAACAATGGGAATCACGTTTAAAAGGAGAGGCAAAAGTTAGACTCAGCATAGCATGTTCCGAAGTACATCAAAGTATACAATAATAACATTGGCAATAAAATAATAAAAAATACAAAACATCCAATAATGTAAGTTTGCGTGTGTTACACCGCTAGCACCATGCAGTTTTATCATTAATATATTCATTTATTGTGTAATAACCTTTTTTCATTAAGGTAGTCTTTACATGAGTTTTAAATTTATTGAGTGGTAACTCTTGCACTAATTCCGGTAGTTTGTTATACATACGCAAACTAAGCCCTACAAACGAAGAATGGACTCTCTGCAGACGGTGGTAATCAGCACACAATTTGTGTTTATTTCTTGTATTTTTTGTGTGCATGTCGCTTCTCTTCTGATATTGATTTAAATTTTGTCTAATATGAATTAAATTTTCATAAATGTATTGAGAAGCAACCGTTAATATATTAATATTTTTAAACAAATCTCTTAGGGAAGTTCGGGCACTTAGTTGGTAAATAGATCGAATCGCCCGTTTCTGTAAAATAAATATACTTTGGATATCGGCAGATTTGCCCCAAAGTAGAATTCCATATGATAAAATGCTGTGGAAATAACTAAAATAGACCATACGTGCAGTTTCTACGTTGGTCAGTTGTCTAACTTTCCTAACAGCGTAAGCAGCAGAGGTCAACTTTTTGGCCAAGTTCGACACATGAGCATTCCATTTTAAATGTGTATCCAGCGTTATACCTAAGAACACTGTGGAGCTAACAGTTTCCAGCACTTCATTATTGAGAATTAAATTAGGTCCAGTATTTTTCACATTGGGCGTAGTGAATTTTATACATTTAGTTTTTTTTTGCGTTTAGCACCAAGTTATTTACAGTAAACCAATGAGTTATATGTGTGAGTGCACAATTAATAAAATCGAAATCGTCAATATTACGTTTCACTTTAAAAATAAGTGAAGTGTCGTCAGCAAAGAGTACAACATCACACAATTTCTCCAAATAATACGGCAAATCATTAATATATACCAGGAATAAAAAAGGACCCAGAATGGAACCTTGTGGCACACCTAACTTAACGGGTAAGGATTCCGATACTACACCACCTACATCAACGCACTGAACTCTCTGAGAAAGGTATGAAGACATCATATCCAGTGCATCGTCCTTAATACCATAGTGACGTAATTTTAATAAGAGCGAGTCGTGCCGAACGCAATCGAAGGCCTTTGAAAGATCACAGAATACACCGATGGCATTTTGCGACTGCTCCCACGCATCATATATAGATTTAATAAGAGCGACTCCAGCATCTAAAGTTGAGCGACCTTTAGTAAAACCAAACTGATTCGCGTGCAAGAGGTTTTTAAAATTGAAATGCTTGAGGAGCTGATTAAGTATTATTTTTTCAAAGATTTTACTAAACACTGGTAATATTGAGATTGGTCTATAATTGGCTGGGTCGTCTTTCGAACCTGATTTCAATAAGGGTATGATTTTACTGTACTTCATTTTGTCAGGAAATGTACCAGTATCTACACATTCATTAAAAATAATCATTAGATAAGGCGCTACTAAAAGTAGCATTAGTATGGAATAAGTAGAACTCTTGAAATAAAAACCTTTTCAGGCACAGTTTTCTAAATAACTTCGATATAAGACAGTAATACTGCTTGCCAAGCAGATAATTAGATACAGGGATTTCGCTGACTTTTACTTCATTATTTCCGGGGAAAAGTAAGGAATTATTTGGTCCTTTTTCGTTTGGCGTTACAATGTTTATGTAATTCTGTATTCTATTACGATGACTTTCGACGACGATAACAAGTTAAAGCAAGGACAAATAATGCAATAGGTAAAATTTTCACCCAAAAGTCGCACAATACGAGTAGTATTTCTTATCGTGCAAGGTTTTTTTTCCAATATTTTATGTACACAACAGAAATATTATACTCAAATACTAACTACATATTGCTTTATTTGTTGTGTAATTTACGTTGTAGTACTTCCGCGTTTGCGTAGAATCATTCTATGTCACTGATTCTATTGTGTTACATTTTTACACTCAGAAAAATATATTAGCGGAGCTTAAGGATAATGCATAAACTAAGACACAATCATTTGAACTAAAGCTTAATATCGTGATACGATAACTGTAACACTGTAACACGATTTAGTTCAAACTATTGTGTAAGTGTTCTAAACAACTAAATTAAATCGGATTTTATATGGCTTATGTTTAACTTACCATCAGATATAGTAACATATAACAGAAAAAAATTGAAAATAATCACCAAAATTAAACCCGCATTTTAATGTAAAATTGTAACCAAAGTTTTAACATTTCGCTATCATATTTAAGCAAAATGAATCCAAATAAATCATTGTTAACCCAAAAGTAGTAAATGATCACCAAAAGTACCTAAATGTTTTACTAATTTACTATTCGGTTCTGGCCGTCGTTGTATGGCCGCAGCTCTAACCTAACCTAACCGATTGTCATTTTTCATTGATTTTATTAAGGTAGAAATAGCGCAATAATTTGCTCGCTAAGATTTGGTGATCATTAACTACATTTGGTGTTCGAATACAATTTGAAGTGCAGTCGTGACTAAAATAGCTAGTACTATTATAATTTTAGACTTTATTTTTCTGGTGTCAAGTATATATTTTTGGTGGTCATTATATTTTATCCCATTTTATATTGCGACTTGAAAGTTAACGAATATAAATTGTACATTTAAGGCATCTTTAGTACAGATTACCAAATGAAGTATTCAGAACCCGTTAATTTACTTTTATATAAAATGTTAAAATATTGCGTTTGTAACCGTCATGTCGCTCTTTAGAGCGGTTTCGCACTACGTCCGATCCGAATCCGATCTGGACCCGTGAAAATATGGTCCGTAGTAGCCGTAGAACTAGTTCTATGGTAATTTACGCACTAGACCCGATCTCCGTCATCTGATTTCTTTCCAAATTTCTAGACCAATATTTTCACGGATTCGGATCGGATTCGGATCGTACATAGTGCGAAACCGCTTTAACGCATTTAAATGGATGCTTTTCTTCGATTTTTATATAAAAAACGAAACAAAACGATTTTCATAAAAGTTATATTTTTTTTATATTTAATAATTCAGTAATAGTATTTACTCAGCTAGATTAATGTTTTTTTTTTTCAAAAAGAGGCTCGTATGAAGAAAATAAGTATGACTTGTTTGACATTACAGCACGCGAATAAAGAGGTGACCCTTTACATGTCACATTTTTCAACAAAGGTTAAACGGTACAAAGAACCTTCACCGAATAATTTACTATGTATTTATATATGTCTATACAAAAATTAGAACGTGGTTGGCGGCAAACACAGTAAGAATTAAAATTAATGTTTTCTATTTTTGTAATAAAGCTAGGTACCTACTTATATACAGTTTTTGCCACTTGCCAAAACTCATCCTTTTACATTCATGAAAGGAGTTGTAGTGATTTTCTATTCGTGTATCCTCTCGCGAATAGTTGACAATATACGGACTAAAGACCGTAACTGAATTTCGACGATTCAGATATGGATAAAAATTCTCTGAAGCTCACTTGTTAAGGGGCTTTGGGACATACAAGCTTTAGCTCCGTAAAGTTGAAAAATATCGCCGTAATTGGGATTTAAACAACAATCAAAAATAAATAAAACTTAGTAATAAGTATCGGTTTTATAGTAGATACAATATGTTTACTCGCTATTCTATCTTCTTTTCCGCTTCTTATACATAGGTATATAAGTATAAAATGGGCCATTGAATTTCTCTTAAAGTATATTTATATTACCAAAAAACAAGTTGCGAATCGTAGGATTCAAGCATCTGTAATGAATTTCATTATATAAAACAGTTCAAAATGTTCATCATGCGGGTATCCCCGGGACATGGGTTCCTTTGGGAAAACTCCTATTTCCTGTAGTTTACAGGAAACATCATTTTGCATAACTGATTATGCAATATGAGTTTTTATAATCAGTTACAGGAAACATAATAATGCATATTTCTAACCTAACCTCTGTTTTCCTTCCTTATTGTGGGTAGGTATATAAAAAGTTTATTTTATGTACATTAGCTACTTAAGTTCAGGCGTGGAGAGAAAAAGAAAGGCGCTGAAGAATATTTGTTTATTCCGATTAATTAAAAAAAACCGGCCAACTGCGAGTCGGACTCGCTCACGAAGGGTTCCATACCGTTTTCAAGTACTTGCCTGCTGCCGTTATTGATAAAGAGCAAAAAGTGGCATCCCTTAAATATTATCTTTTATTTTATTTTTAGTATTTGTTGTTATAGTGGCAATGGAAATACATAATTTATGACAATTTCATCTGTCTATATATCTATCGCGGTTCTTGAGATACAGCCTGGTGACAGACAGACAGTGAAGTCTTAGTAATAGGGTCCCGTTTTTACCCTTCGGGTACGGAACCTTAAAAACGGAGACTTGGGGTATATCACCTTCTGTGGATAATTGATTCTCTTCCCGATGCATAGTAGTATTTGCTTCATGTCTGAAAGTGACTGAATAGCTCGATAGAAAATGGCTAATATTTTGATGTCAGAAACTGAAATCATCAAAAATTTCATTGAATTTAGTATTAAATTATAAAATATTATAAATTCAAAGTGATGTGAGGGTTTATTGTTTCATTGAATTTAGTATTTAATGATATATTATTATAGATGCAAAGTGTTGTGAGGGTTTATTGTTGAAGTTATGTTTGTTTGTCTTTGATATGTATGTCATTATTTTTTTTTTGTCATTATAGTTAAACAGAAATAAACTATAAACAAAAATAAATAACAAAAATGAATATAACTACAGTATGGTTCATAGTTACTAGTACTACTATTAGTATGTCTAATAGAATAATGTATTTTTCGATAGATACATAATATCTTAGTACCAAGTTTTATTTCTGTCAAATATACAGTATACTACTACATTCCTTCACGTTGTCCTTTTTTCGTCACAGAGTCTATCTTGGGACGGTGAGGTAGTTAATGTACTTATATTGTAGGGCTCAAGTGTTCACGTCTCAGCAATATATTTTGCTCTTTTCTTACATAGCCTATAAAAAATATATTTGTCTAAAACGAGTGTAAGTTATAGTGGACTTAATTTAACGTAAATTTACGTTATATTTTTCCCTGTACATATAATTGACATGAGGTTGAACTCCAGTTTTAACTTGTATAATTATGTTCAATGTTTTATTGCTTAGCTTTATTTGCAACCTTTATTTTGTTAATAATAATTATCTATACCAAGACTCTCCTATTAATTATCATAGCATATAGGTTTTATGTGTGTTGGTTAGTTATAATTACACTACACATTTTCAGAAAATCCAAAGCATTGTCCGTCATTTGTAACATATACATTTTTCTACATCAGGTGCTATATTGCATCGAGAACACCGTAGGAGCACCTGCACCGGACGGACAGTTCGCGGCTTACAAAGAAGAGGTGATCGACCATGCCCGCCGTGCTTTCAAAATCTCCCACGAAGTACATGCGCGTGCGATGCGCTCTGCTGGCAGTGAGCGCCCGCCCACCGTCGTACTCGGTTGCGCGGTGCTTGAGGCTGATGGACTTGAAGCCAAAGATGCTAATGGTAAGACGTTCAACTTAGTAATTAATTATATAGGTACTATCAGGAACAACTAATACGAGCGAGATTCGCTTGCGCCAGCCGATGTATAGTTGCATAGCACTAAGCGCTGGGCAGTGCAAAGGAGTTTTTAAAAAAAATGGCTAAAAGACTGTGTGACTTAACACTGTACTATCAGCCACATATTCTTACTACTCCATTGAACTAAGTACGTAAGCTACCGATAAAACAATTTAACAAATGTTCGAACTCATGACATATTCAATTGATCAATATGTTTTATCAAAATTATTGAGTTGAAGGATCTGTAAAACCGACCACTCTAAAGCTTTCAGTGATTGCAAACTGTACTGATATAAGATGCGCAATCGTGCCGCTCTTTTTGGAAGAGAACAAAGAGCTTTACACTAGACCGACGATGTATGCTAATAGACGGTGGGTATTCGTAACGTCTGTACATACATAAATGTTTATGTGAAAGTTTTATTAATCAATAAAAGTATCAACAACGAATATTTTTTCAAAACGAAAATTCCTATAATCTTATATTAATATAAATATATAAAGCTGAAGAGTGTGTTTCATAGAATGCGCGGAAAAAAGACCAATTCTTTCAGTGTTTGATAGCCCATTTATCAAATAACGATGGGTTAAACCGCGCGCGGGAAGACAGTATATTAATATTCATGTTTAGGATTATGAAGTTCCTTTCAAAATATAATCATATGTGGCGATGAAAATAAACCTTTTTATAGACCGACGCTTGACGCTATAACGTCGTCCTTTATGTGCCCGAAATCATATACATGAGTAATGAGAGTCACCTTAGATATTTTTTTCCGCTCATTGACTTACCTGCACTGGAAAAAGTGATATATCAAGCTAAAACGTAGCTGGATATATCACTTTTTCCATGTCATTATGATTACATTAAATTGAAACTTGAAGTGTGTTTTTATTTCTGAGTTTGCTCTTGCTCACATAAATTTGTTTTCAATATCTCTTTCAATCTCTCGCATGTATATTCTTACTATTTCTAAAACGAGTTTCCATTATATTTTAGTAAATTATAAGTAATCAGTTGCCGTGTGGTCTCCGGCTTAGAATAGACCACCCCTTGTCTTCCCATGGGTGTCGTAAAGGCAACAAAGGGACATATGGCTGATGGATGGGCAGCAGCATCTATTAGCTCAAGGTTTACATCTTACTGCGATCACCAATCCGTCTGCCAAGCGTGGTGATCAGTTGGTATCTAAACAGTAAGACTAAGACGTACTTATTTTAAAATATGCGATATGTTTAAATTGCGTCATTGTAGTTCATTTGAAGGGTAAAAGTTCGTAACGGATTTTTAATGAGTTTTTATCGTGCTACAAAATAACGTCTGTGGCGGCTGTGGCACGGCCTAGTGGAATACTTACTGTCAGCCTGTTATATTCAATTACGCGAAAGAAAGGGCGCCCGTCGGGATTCCGCTCGATAGCAACCCATCCAAGAAATATCTTTTATGATAACGTGAAATGACATGACATTCCTCCAAAAACCTTTTAGCCTTTATAAATTTTAAATCACAAACGTAACTCACACTATCAAACAAGCAGTGCACGGTTCGATCTAATTTCTAGTAAACGCGCAACTTTGTTTTGACAGATTTGCCCGCGGCTAGTAAAATTGAAAGGCATTCAATTACGCCCCTGTAAGCTTCACAAACATTGGGTCCATGCCTCATACATGCATATCGGATAACGTAAACGATTTATCTGTTGTTATCCCAAAATTTATATTATTCCACCTCGATTTATTTGTATTCATTGTTTTGTTTGCAAAGCATTCTCTTTTGAAATGTATGTATAAAAAAATGATACCTATTCTTTTGTTCTATACACTAAATATGATTGATATGCTTCGAGTAGAAATCAAAATATACTATTTTGATTATTGCATTTCCATTCGAATTTAGCAGATTCTTTGATGGCATTTTTATATACTACTATTTATTACAAATTGTACATACATTTTGTACCAATTTTTATTTGATTGTGAGTAGAGATACCTTATATATATTTTTAAAATCCTTTTATTTTATGAGGAACACAATTTGGTGGGAAAATGTAGTCTAAGCCTCTGATGGGAAGTTACAGCACAAGGACCAATTTATGTTTAAATATATTATATCGAGGGGTGAAAGGCTATTTGTTTGAAGCGACATTTTGGACGATATGGAGTTGTATAAATATTCGGATTCAGCGAATTTTTCTGCGTCGTCTGAGCCGGGTTTCGTACAATTCTGAGCACTTTTATGGCGCTTAAAACAATGCCATTTTAGTGCATAATTCTCAAACATGATGTATGATCCGACTTCAAATTTGCCATATTTTTTTTAGTATATCATTTAAGCTGTATACAAAAACAGAGAACCGGATCATAAGCCGTTATTCCCTTCCTAAAATTTTAGTTCGATGGCAGATAAATCGTTTTTCGATGTAGCTATCTTTAGATGAAAAGTCCCTTCATACATTTTGCTTACGACTACTTACTCTGTGCAATGTCGCTTCAACCAATTTGCCGTCAGCCAAATTCATTAAGACATGTCGGTTCAACCCTTTTCGCTACAACTGTTTTCCACTCTATTTAGAACAACCAAGTTATATAACTCCTTTCAAAATCGGAGACATCAAACAACTCTTTAAGAATGTTCATAGT
The DNA here is from genome assembly GCA_947037095.2 of Nycteola revayana. Classification (NCBI taxonomy): domain Eukaryota; kingdom Metazoa; phylum Arthropoda; class Insecta; order Lepidoptera; family Nolidae; genus Nycteola; species Nycteola revayana. Next base: position 10,210,325 of record OX344847.2, read on the forward strand.
TGCTTAAGCCAACTTTCCTGTATCGTTAACAAAACCCAAAACCCAAACCCAAATTGGTAGTTAAACAAAATAGCCTATTCCTAGTATTATTGAGTAACGTCGATTCAATCATTTTGCTTTCTCCTGCATAAGTACTGTAAAGTCACTTAAACCATTTTGCCTGCTGCTGATTAGTGACAATGTTGGAAGTTGAATCATTTTTCTTTACTCTAAAAATAAGGCGATACAGATCATTTTGTATTAAGCGACAATTTATCTTATACTCATAAATGTTTTTTTAATGAAAATTATACCAAAACATTCAGGGATTTTTTTTTCAATAAAAATTTGCGATCCCCATTATAGAAAGAGCACTAGTTTTTTTATAAAGATTTTTTTTCCAAATTTTGAATCTTTAAATGGCTCTCCTGTAAAGTTTGTAAAATGTCGCTTCAAACAAATCGTCATAGTCGTAGAACAAAGACGGTTCTGCAAAACAGTAACTTAACAGTACGCCACATAACAGTTTAACAATCAGGTTTTAGATGTAATTTAATGAAAAAATAAAAAAATCTAAAATTATCAAAACCGTCGTTGTTCTATGACTATGACGAAATAGCCTTTCACTCCTCGATATTATATTTATAAAATATGTAGGTATTTAAAAAATCTGCATCTTAATTTTAAGGATTTAAAGCATCATACGACTTTTCAGGAAATGCCGACTGTAAAACACGACTTTACAGTTTTTAAAAGTAGCAGTGAAGTCCATTACATTTCTATTTCGTTCGAATTTATATTTAGGTAATTCAGAAAATTTCGTAGTTTGAAAAAGTACAGCTCCATTTCAACCCAAGTTTTTCAATTTCCGGTGATCGGAAAACGTTAGTTTTAAAACGGATATGTCAATTATATTGTAATTGGTTTTAACTTAAACAAACATTTTGACTAATACCATACTAAATTATGCTAGAGCAAGATCATTTGGTGAAAAGTAGTATATTTAGACAGGATCTTATGAGCAGAAGGTCATTCAATAATTACCCTGTATTGGTAGAATGAAATTGAGCCTCCTTTACATTTTTATGTCTATACATTTATGTTAATAATATCGAATTACCACAGGGTTCAGTGACCCATACTGCATGCTGGGTATTCAGCCGGCATCGTTGCCAGCTTCTCCTCGAGCCTCAGAAGATGAGGGCCGCAAGCACGGATTTCGGCTGAGCTTCAAGCGTCGCGACGGTCGTCAACAACGTGACAGCCTCGGCCGACTACCTGCGCGGTACATACGCGCGACCAGTGTCAGACCTCACACACTTTCACCAAAATGGAATGAAACATTCAAATTGTAAGTATCTTTTAAATTATTATTATAATAAGCCAAATTTGGCTTATGCATGCTAGGCATGTAAGGTGTTTAGCGAATTGTCACTAAACATTAATATACTTAGTAGGAATATTGATTCCTACCAGCAATTTTAATTTTTACAAGAAACTATCTGATTCGATTGTAGTTAACCGATGCTGTGAGATATATGTATATCACATATTATACACTCATTTACTTTTTCAAGATGTTTTTAAATAGTTAAAGTTGTGACCTAAAGGCAAATGAATAACAAAAGGAATTTTCATGCGTATTAGCCAAGTTTGAAAGTGCAAGCTCTATCAATAGGTGTTAAGCGCAAATATTTACTCAGTTACGTATAATTATTTACTTTAGAATCTACGAGTTGTAAAAGAAAGTCTTTTACTACTCATTGGTTTTGCTTTACGAAGCATTCTTTATAGTGACATTGATGACATATCCTCGGATGTGCTACATCTTGACATCTGGGATCATGACGATGAAAGTTCCGTTCTGGACGCCGTATCACGACTGAATGAGGTTCGGGGTGTACGCGGACTGGGCCGGTTCTTCAAACAAGTTTGTCAGAGCGCTCGCCAAGGAAGCCAAGATGATTTTCTAGGTGAGTAAAAGTACTATTATTCAAGAATAGTTGCGATTAAGCGAGGATAGTTTTGGTGCAATAGAAAAAAAAAATCACCATAAAGTATGATGGGATAAGTTTAAAAACTTTTTCGATCAATATTTATTCAATTTTTTTTTAATATTTCACCCAAACACGTGACCCAAGTATAATTAGATGTAGGTACTCGTAAGAACGAAATGACAGTTATGACACTACATAATAACGACAACTATATTTACTCCATATTCTGCATGAGTCAAGAGTTACGATTCTTATAGTTTTATAAGCACCTTTTGAGTCAGAATAATTTACGGCTTGCATAATTACGACTGTTAATTTTCTTTAGTTAAAACTTGCACGTTCAACAATCTGCTTACCTATTTCAGTAAACAATATTTCTCGTGGAAGATTTATATTTACCTAATGTAATATTACCTACTTTTAATATAAATGAATGGTAGATTCTTAAAACTATATTATTCGTAAATCTCCTTTAATGGATACTATTTACTAATTTCCTTAACAAAAAAGTTTGATAAGTTAAAACTGAATGACAAGTAATACACAATTAGGAGTGTCGTAAAATAACAAAAATCATTCGTGTTCACTTTAACCAATCGTAATTATATAATTACATTATTGATAAATATGGAATTACATTTTATTATTTGTTTGTTCATATTTATTTATACATTGCAAACAATTCTTTATATTGAAATTAATTGTTTTTGTATTGTTTGTGAGTTTGTGAGGCAAAATTCTTGTTCTATATTATGTTAAAACCATGAGCTTAAACGACGGGCGCGCTTTTATGCTACCACCATCAGGCCAATGTACCGCAACCGAGAAGATCCAGCGAAACAAACTTAGTCGGTGATTCTAGCACCGGTTTCAATGCGGCCCTCATTAGACGGTTTGATGTGACGAAATGAAACCTACAAGTAGAACATATTAACAAAATCACTCATTTACTTTGCACGACACATCTTGAAGTATTCTAACTTCTAAATTTTCTATCTACCCCATCGTTTCCAGGCTGTATATACTGAATAACAAATAACAACACAAATTAAGTCTTCTATTTGTTTTGTTGTTGAGAGAAAACGAGTTGCAAAACGTTCCCTGGGGGCACGCGGGAGACTGACACGCCTAACCATTTCAATTTATTGCACCTGAGTCACAAAGTGAATACTTTAAAAACATAAAACCATAGAACGGCCGCAAAATTTACAGGTGTATATTACAGAGTGTATATTACTTGTAAATTTAGTTTTCATTGATACGTGATAAGGAGCTATTACTCTATTTATTATTGATACGGGGAGTGATAACTTTCAAGTCCTTTTGAAGAATATTGCGCAGAAACATGCTTAGCATATCATATCTGGCACAATTAAAGTTTATACTTAATAACATAAAGTAGCAGAAGTCTAAACTAAGTTATGGAACTTATAAAAACTGGTCTGAATAAAACAAAATATATAACTGTATCAAACCTTTAACATAATATAGTTTCAAGTGTCGTGGAATGGTAGGTACGTTAGTCAAGAAATTTCCCTGAAATAATTATTCTTATTTTTTTATACAAAACCTTTTTCTATATCAGAATACACATTTCTTTTAAGTAAAATACACCCTCCCCCCAATACAAGTTATGCTGGCGCTTCTTCTCTACTTCCCGGTATATCGTACGCCTAAGAGAGGCCTCAACTCGCGCATGTATTGTAAATTTTATTTTTAGTAAAACATTTTATTTTTCAATTTAATTTTAAAAATTGAAGATACAAATTAATGCTCTTAAAAATTGACATTACTGTTATACCTAATGGTTGAAATGGTTCAACAATGAGAATCAAAATAAGTCTATAGATATGTTTCTAAAGTTACCTTTATAAGATGCTTACTTAAATATATGTCATTCGTCAAATAATAGATACTTAGTATAAGTAATGTTAGTGAAATAACACAATCATATTACTGTGAATTTTATTTTTAGTTAAACATTTTAAAATGTCAAAATTGAAGAGCATTAATTTGTATCTTCAATTATTACAATGTTTCGATTTTTTTTCAATTTTAAAAATAGGCTATGTCAGTTTTTTTATATTATTTTCACGGGTATGGTAGTAAAAATTGTATTATTTATTTCATAAATTCTTATCTCACACAGTATTCTTTTTTAAATATTTTATTATTCCTCTGACGCACCAAGAAAGTTTCCTCATGAGATGTAGATTTTTTCCAACATGATTTATTATGCATTAGCATAACTTTTCAGTTCCAATTTGCTTATGTCGTTTATCGTATTTAAACTATAATTCATTTAAAAGAAAACGAAAATTATTGCAAAATTCTTTGTGCGATTTAAGATATAAATTTTAATATTTAGCTAGATACTACCTACTATATAGAAAACTACAAAAACCTCTAGTTTTTTTTCTATTTACGAAATTAACAATTCGTAACATTTTATTTATCTGTCGTGTGGTTTCCGGCTTAGAATAGGCCACCCCGTGTCTTCAAATGGGTGTCGTGAGAGGCGAATACCCATGCTGCGACCCATCCATGAGTTGTATATTCCTATATACAGCTCATGGATGGATCGCAGCATCTATTCGAGTCAAGTTACTACCGTACTGTGATGACAAATTCGTCTGGCAGTGGTAATTGGTGAACAGACACTTTCTAGGCACGCGTGTAGGTATCATCTTAGGCCTTATCTTCGCCTTCCATCAAGCGACATAACGTAAGCCAACATAAAAAAAAGAAAAAAAAATACAATATCCCTTAACGACCAACAGCTTGTCAAGGTCTGTTCAGAGGCCATGTTCAGCAGTTGACGAAAACTGTCTGTTCAAATTACATTTTATCTAAAGCAGAATAATCTAACGAAGTGATCCGCGCTGAATAATAATAATAATGTTGTCTAATAAAGACTGTCTATACCTACTGACTGGTAAGTACCTACTTTTGCAAACCCTTTTTATGAAACTTATACTGTTTGATAATTACTTTAAAAGCTTTCGGGGTGTTAGATAGCTACGTCTAAGGTCATCATAATAAATGATCTGAACCCAAATCAGAAATTATTTGCTGTTCTATTGGAAGTAATAAATTATTCGATCAATCTTTCTTAATGCGTACGGTATTAAACAAAACAAATCAATATAGCACCCAAAGACAGAGTTGAGTAAGATGATAAATTATAGCTAATTTATGGAAGACAGGCATCACTCGCTTAACGTTCCATTCGTCTTGAAGATGTTAAAGACTTTTAGTGTACAACGGGTATTTTATATACTTTATGATATTTATGAAGATACATAATTGATGAATGGTGAAAGGCTTTCGGGCTTAATAAGTGAGACGCTATTTATATATCGCTATATGTTATTTATTATTCAAATATTCTTCATTTCTATAGATAATATATATTAACAGTCCAACATGTTATCCGCATAAATAGCTTAGAAACTTTAATAGTTAGATCAACTAAAAAAACATTTAAGTTTTTGTTACAATACTAGCTTCCCACGCGCGGTTTTACCCTCCTAACTCCTGTTTCCGTAGGAACTTCATAATTAAATATAACCTTAATAATATAATAATTATTTATTTATTTCAGACCATTAATCCATATAGTGTTAGTAAAATCTTAACGACATGTACGCCAGTGCGCAACTTGGCCCAAAGGCTCATCAACTTTGTCAGCCAGTGTAGCCACACTGGCTGACAAAGTTGATGGGCCTTTCATTAGGCACTGGGCAGGTAGACATGTGCGCACTGGCGTGTAAATGTATGTTGTGTAGTCAGTGTAACCTTGCTAGCTTCCTCGCCTTCCTCGATAAATGGGCTATATACCACTGATAGAACTTGTCAAATCCGACCAGTAGTTCCTGAGATTAGCGCGTTCAACAAACAAACTCTTATGGATTAGTATAGATATAAATTGTATGGACGCGATTTTTGTGTACATAATTAACCCATATCTAACTATAATATTATACGACAGTAATTATCTAGGCATTTTTCTATATGGTTAACATTAGATACCCAATATTTCACTCTCACAGTGAGTGTATGCAATAAATTTGTTTATAATAGATACGATTTATAAGGTATAGGTAAATTATTCTTTACAAATAATAACCGTGACGTCATAAGTCCCTAATTGGTGATTAAAATTGATAATGCGGTGAAAATTACGTCATGTTATGACTTCAAGATATCTGCGGTGAATGAACTAAAGTAGGTAATATGATAAGTTATCAAATGAGTTTTTGCTTATCTATTAAAAGTACATATTATTAACATGACGTTTACAATATTGTGAATAATAAGAACGATATTTCAGTTCATATACCTAACTTCTGATAACAGTAACCCTCTAGATATGGAGGGAAACAGTTATCAGAAGTAGATACAGTACAAGTTATACTTGTGTATACTTGTTCTATGTACTAACTTTAGTGGCATAAATATAGTAAGCTCTGGTAGTATAGATGATGCTAATAAACTAGCTTTTGTTATATAATAAAACTAAAACAGCGTACCCCTTAGAAACGTGTTATAAAACAGATTGATAAATTTCGATTATCGCTAATGCCTTAACCAATTCGGCTATGGTGGAACCCATTCCACCATAGCCGAATTGGTTAAGGCATTAGCATACCTTAGATGCAAGTTCTAGTCCTGCCGGTTGTCAAAATGTAATAATCCCAATTATGAAATTTAAAGAAAAATTGACTAAAAATCTGTCACAACTCAAAACTCAAAAATATGACGAATTGTTGTGTAAAAAGCTATTAGCCTCATTTATATAATAAAGCTAGTTAATTGATTACATACATAATATCCTATCTTACTATATTTATGTCTTATGTAACATAATATTATAATTTGCAAAATCACCTAGTTTACGTGATAATCATTGCAGGTTGGCTTGTTTCTCTGTCTTAGTGGCTTAGCGGGAAAGTTATAGACAGTCGTGTCACTTATCCATCTGCGCAGCGGTGGCCAACGAGAATACCTAATCGTGTCATTGTCCACCAGGGTTGTTCATGGAGGGGTTAGACAACTGGAATGAACGGTGGTCCTAAACCCCATAAGGGTACCCTCAGATGTCACTTAGTCACACTTGCAATTTTGATGCGGTTTTTAATTTATATTTATAATAAGAAAAGAGAAATAAATGTCACAAGACCGACGGACCGACTACTACTGAGTAGATTTGTAAGATTTGCTGTTGCCTACTACTGTTAGTTACTTGGAAATTTCATTAAGTAAGAATTATCTATAAGTTGCTTTTGAAATTTATTTATTACATAGGTTTACATTCTGACAAGTACAAGTTTATGTAAATACTTTAGTGCTGAATAAAAATAATTAATTTCATCTATTTGTTTCGATAGTTTTTGATCCATCCTACAGAATCGAATTATTGCATGCGTTTATTTTGATTGCATGGAAAATTACATTGATATTCCAAACGAAAACATGTTAATTCTCCCACTATCTCTATCGTCCCAATTTTAACAACTTGAAATTCCGACAATCTGGAATTCGACTACTTTGAAATGGAAACGTAACTTCGTTGGCTGCGTGAACAAATAAGATTTTAAATAGGGAGTATTTATATTTGCTATATTTAGAAACTGGGTGATTACTGCGACATTGTTCGAGTAAAATAAGGATCTCCTGAAGCTCCTCCTGAAGATCACATCTCCGCTACAGTCTCTCCAATCCTCTCCATAAAACCATTTTCTATTCCCACTACTTCACTGTTCAAGTGAAGGCTAAGAAACGTCCTACCAATCGAAATTAAAAGTTGTAACTCTAGCGTATCTCTCTATCTCATCGTAATTTGACATATATAACAGTAGTATATTGTGAAGTTTATATTTATCTGTGTATGTATATGGTATATATGTAAATATTAGTATGTTTGTTTATTTGAGGCCACTATCCGTCTTTTCTTTTTCACATTTCCTCTTGCGCGTTTGCTGGCAGAGTATTTTTTTGAAATAACAAAGAAAGAAAAACATTTAGGTCGCAAGCAGTAGCTTTGTACAATTTTTTTCCTTTATACATAAGTTTTAAACGTTTTATTTGATTTTGTTGTGTGTTTGTGTATAAATTAATAAATAAAAAGGCCCCATCGTTTTCCAACGGGAACGATTGCTATATTCATGTTTGCCTATATTTACTAATTCCCTGAGACCTTTATGAGGTCGTCAGTCTAAAATTTATTTAATATTTATTGCAGTAATGAAAAATTGTTTTGCATATTAATATGTGGTGTTACATAGGGTGCGTGAACATACCACTGCGGGAGATCCCGTCAACGGGTGTAGAGGCTTGGTACAAGCTGGAAGCGCGTTCGCAGCGCTCCTCAGTGCAAGGCCGTATCCGCCTGAGGCTCTGGCTGTCGGCAAGGGAAGCTAGCCGCCACGATGATGACAACTGGCAGCAGGTATGTTTTTATTAAGGATCTTAGTCTACGTAAATATACGGGACATGTCATTTGTTTTAATTTATTTATCGAAAATTTTATACACATCAAAATAGTATTGTTTATAGCGGACTTAATACCAACAGAATTGTCTGCCAGTCAACCTTAGGGTGGTGCAGATCAAAGAAAAAACGGTTAATTGACGGATAACGTATAGGTACTCCTTATCAGTAATTATGATTTGTTATAATTAAATAAAATTCTTCGTCTATTTCATATTTTAGTAGCATTCTTTATATAAAATCGTATTAAGTGAATAAGTGTTCATTGACGGTTTATTGATTTTTAATGTAAATGAGTTTCATTAGGCCAGTTTTATTGACCTCTGTACTTTGATACCCTTAATCACAATCATATTATGTAGCAAGGCAACTACGCAAATTGAAGATAAATTAATTACCATTTAGACGATGTAGAGCTACTAGTACATAATTAAATAATGAAATAGGCTTAATACAATTTTGGTATTTAAATATAAGCCTACTAAATTATTGCAAAAATGCACCTCATTTTCCGCCTAAGGATGAGCCCACATTGGGCGTTCTTCATACTTCAGTGTGCAGTCAGCCCTAATTCTACCGACATTTTCTCACTCCGTTTTCCGTTTCATGTTCCTTGTTTTTGAAACTCTTTGAAATCATTTCGAATTTGTTTTTACTATGACATCAATTCCATGTGTCTTAGGATTATTGTAATGTAATTAGAATTACATTCTGTAATGTACTTTATATTTAATAAACCATTTAATAAAGCTGGAGCTCTGCTCGCCTTAATGCCCGGTGAAGTAGCAAAAGCCTCGTGGCTCAATACATAAATGTCCGTCTGAAAAAAAGAGGTAATGTGTAATCTTCAAAAAATGAAGTACAATAGATTTGTCGGCAGTTTTACAGCAACCAAAAATACTGAAAATCTTTCACGATTTTACACGAGTTTCGGTGTGATTTGTGAACCACGTCTACCCTAACAAAGAAAACCCAAACACAATGGAGTCACAAAATGTCTCGCAAGTCGTCGCATTCATCCGAAGAGGAAACATGACAGGAATTAGGAAGTTTTGGGATTTGCCGCGAACATGATTCGCATTATGTATCTACATATATTTTAAACTAGATTGCCGCGCGTAGTTTCACTTGCATAGCTCGTGTTCTTCGCATGGTTATTATCATGGAGGCGTGAAAATTCAAAATGTTACGACCACCTACACCTTAATATGTATGTCAGGATTATTTAGCAAAACTTACTTGTCGTTTTCAACTTCATAGATTATTCATCTTTATATGACTGCGCGAAAATACACATGGGTTCGATCCCCACACCGGACAAGAAATCTTTGTGTAAATTCTAAGATTTCTTTCCGGGTCTGGTTGGTTGAGGGACTACCCTCCGTGCATCGGAAAGCACGTTAAGCCGTTGGACCCGATTGTTATAAAATCATTTATAATAATCGTATATCAAGGAACGGGCAGCAGCGTTTCCTTGTGTGGTACAACATAAATCAACCCGCCTGCCAAGCGAGGTAACTATGGCAATACCCTCCGTCGGGAGGAGGCTCATTATCAGCAGTGGACGTCATACGGGCTGATGATGATGATGATGATATGACTGCGCGAAAATACGATCTTAACGATGACCATGACTTCGATAAATATCTTCATTACTGTAGGGTATTGTTACGCATTCCTTGTGTTATTGTTACTGGTAACAAATTATATAATATTAACTAAACCTTACGAGATTAGCTTCCTGATTGTACAAAAATCAACCTTAAAGAGACAAAACGGGAGTCCTAAGTTTGTTTATAGGTACGGTTCTTAGTAATAGGTGGAGTGGTTTATGACAAAGATTAAGAAGATAATTCTCAATAAATGCTACTTTAAAACTAAAGCATTACCATTGTTATCACAGAAAAAACTAAAAGAAAAAATACATTGCTTACAATGTTGACATTGTAGTTCATAAATCCATATCGGTTCTGGGTTGTTAAGTAAATAAAAAGGCAGTGTGATCCAAAATAACAACACGGGCGATGGAGCGTGGGCATCGCGCGTCGCAGCTTGTCGATAGCGTTATATTTGTTGTAGTACAAAGCCTCACCACACACAAAACGTTATTGTATTGTGTCAAAAATCGACATCTGTGACATTCATTCGTCATTGTCGTTGAAATTAATCAGATATCATTTTTAATTCATCATTGTGACATATTTTATATATACAGGGTTATTTTTAAAACATTAACTAGCTTTCAGGGGGTGTAAGTACTGATGATTATAAGCAACTTTTATTAAGTGATCAAACCTGAAATCGCGAAAAAAAATCAGCTGTTCCATACATTTGTGTTCACTTACCTCGACAAAATGTTGGTCCCGTAGTAAAAGTTGCTTATAATTATCAGCACTTTCACCCGCTGAAAGGTTATTAATGTTTTAAAAATAGCGCTGTATATAAAAATGAATCCTATTTCACTTGGTCAACGCTTCAAGCGTGAACAAATGGACCAATTTCGCTAATTCTATTGCCAGTATACCCAAGGTTTATCATTTATCAAAGAATGAACTTATTAAGTTGAGCGGAACATTAGAAATTTAAAGAACTACACTGCAATATCATTTTTTTGAAGAAATTGACATTATTATTAGTTGATTAAAATTACTCACATTATTTGTGAGTGTCATATTATGTATTTTAAAAAGGTATTCCCGCAGGAACGTGAGCTAGTTTACAATAAAAAAGGAATCTTTTGTACATAAAAATGTAATGTTTTATTTACAAACTAAGTTCTTAATGGAATACCCGTTATTATACTCTTTCGGTAGCCTACGTTTTCCACTGTTCCATTATCAACTAATGGTTCGTTGCAAAAATCCAATAAAATCCTTATAGTCAATGCAGTGGATCTATGGATACGCAATATTTATATGAAATCCTATTATCCCTGTTATAGTTATTTTGGTTTATTATTAAAGCGCTTTGGGCGATGATATTAAACCACCGCCTACTCTATTAATATCAGAGGGTATTGACAATAAAATTAAGCTTATACAAAGTAAGAACATAATATAGTGATTGAATTGTACCATTAATATTGTTATCAGACGGTAATGATATTTGGTTTTTAGTTAATTTTGCATAAATTGATGACGCAAAGATATATTATTGTAAAATTTGTTTTGCATTTTTTTTTCTTTTACAGATAATTTTGCAACGCAACATTTAGTCCCAAAATATATTGTTTTTGAAGCTTAATACTGGTTACTGAAATTTAAAACAGTTAAGTTAGTTTAGTAAAGAGCGTTATAAATTGAATCAAGCAAGTTATTATCGAACAATAGATGAGAGAATATACCCAATACTCATCTTACGGGCACATGAGTTTATACACATGACAGTGGATATATGTTCCGACATAAACACGAGGTTTGACAGGCACCATCAAGTATAACTAATGCTCTCAGAGTAACGGATGCTTGCCGGTACCAATAAACCATCCTACTATTCTAAATAAAGAACAAATATTTAAGATCAATACGAAGTTATACAGAAAGTAAACCTCCCAGTGACCGGTGAACAAAATTATTTTAATAATTTTTAATGAGGCGATGGCATTAAAAACCAATGCATAATCGCATTTTCCAACCGTAGGTTGGAAAATGCGATATCTGTACATCAGATAATTAAAATGAATTATGGTTGTACCTGTTTACGAGCTTCAATTTATAACATTATGTAAATTCAATGATTGCTAATTATAATTACAAGGGTAGGTCTGTGCTCATGTAATTAGCTCGATGCTATCTGCTTGTTTTGAAAAACTGCTTTGTAATAAGTAAGTAATTTTTATGTGATTTTTAGTATTCTTTCATTGAACACACTTACCAATATTTTGAAATACACCAAATAATACTAAATGTCACTATAAATTTAACATAATAATTTCATAGAAATCAGTGACATGACTTAGTATGAAATTATAAAAATTAAATAAAGAAGGAATTAAATAAAATGAGAAACCGGCCAAGTGCGCATCGGAATGGCGCACCAAGGGTTCCGTACCATTGTCTATACAGCTTAAGATATTCAATGTTCTGTGAATATCATAAGCGTCTATCTGTTGCCTATTAATATCTAACAAATCAGCAAAAAATAAACACGTTTAGAAAAAAATCTTGATATGCATGATATCTTGTTTTTTTAATAATAATGTTTTAACAATATAAACCACATTGTTTTAGAGCTGTTCTAAGCCGTTTTGTCATTAACGTAGTCATACCTGTTAGAAGTACATACCTTGACGTAACTAGTATGGTGGCATCAATTTGATCTTTGGTTTTAAAAAAATTGTAATGAAGCGATAACGAATACTTAGGTATAACAAGAATGCTTTACTTTCTCAACTAATAAAAGCAGTATTTAGAGTAAAAACATGAAGGAATACTTAATTCTAAAGATCTTTCTCATCCATCGAGCAATATTTAATTAAATACATAGGTAAGCCTTAAGAGATTACGTATTTGAACCGTTTGGGGTTGGTACAGTTGAGCCATATAAATATGTAGTATTAGATCGTAGCTCCATATTATTTTACGAAATTTCAAAAGGACTGTTCGTTTTAAACGTGACGGCCATTTTTATTATCAGTATACTTTCAGCATTCTGAGAACGTTGTCCTTTAATTGCGATTATTGTTATGAATGTACCTAAGAATATTTTTTATTATTTTCACTTATGCTTTGAAATTCTTCACTAATTCAGTATTTAATACCACCAAGATTTACTGTGTCTTACAAGGCATTCAAAGAGTTCGGGTACCGAAATATACTTTAGGCTGGCTTAATCAAGTGAGTGAAGGAATGGAACGAAATTGCGATTACACGATAAATCCAATTTATGGCTCGCAGGTGATTTTACAGTAGGACTGGCTTTTATACGACTAAGCAGTATTCAAAAGCCCTTTTCAATAGGCTTCACGTTTTCTTAAAAGGCTTTGCGTAAGTAAGTCCTTTTTAAGACGTCTTTCGATTGAGAATTGTACTAACTAATTGATCATGATTATAAATTACACTATGTAAAAATCATGATATTCATAACAAAATATGATGCTATTGAGTAGGGTTTTAATAGAGTATGCATGTATTATAAGAGTGTGGTCAACAACAAAGATATATTAAAGAATACAAATATTAACGCGGAAGAATCTCGTTCGCGCATTCATAAACTACGCTGCCAAGTTTACTACACTGTTACAAAACGTACTGGACTTGTGTAAAGAATGATACAATATATTTTTTCAAGACGAAATTCCGGTCTACATAGCAATATTTATAATAAACACCTTTCCTCTGAAAGGTTCGCCAACATGAGCGCCTCTTCGGTGTGCTGCTTGCACATGAAGTAGAGTCAGCTGGCAGTGGCTGCTCAACCAGTGCCGAAAGCAGTGCTGCTTGGGAAGGTGACTTATGTGGCGCGGCACAAACGTTGCTGCATCAGCACGCAATACAAGGCGACTTGAGCGCGCTGCAGGCAGCCATTGCGCGTTTTGCAGCAGCTTGCCGTCTGAATGCAGATGCGCCACTTGATCCCAAGTAAGTATTTCATTTACTTTTCTATTATTTTTCTTTTATGCTATTTCAACTGACGCATTTTTTATAGTTTAAATAAAAACAATATAGGTCTTATAAACTTTTTAATTTTAAGATTTACATTTATAACCTTAACTCGATAAACTATAAAGACTTTATTTATTAGTCGTTCTTAAGGTAGTGCGGATGACATGATAATTCCTAGCTTACGTTTAGGTATGTGTGTGCCGTTTAGAGACATGAGTAATATTGCCCATGACTTTTCCGCGTGGTGTTTGTTTTTTTCTTTTATCTCTTAGGTTTTTTAACTATCTCACGGAAACTCGTTAATTTTCTATGATTAAAAGTATTTAAAATGTTGATCGGGAATGTAATCCACCATGCAAATTTTTATTAAAATCGTTGCAACCGCGTCTTGAAAACAGAAAAACATACAGAGAAAAAAATATCTGGATTTGTTCTATTTTACTTCAAACATCGACCGACATTCGACCTCGACAAATCGTATTGTTGTTTATATCTCAACGTCGGTAAGTAAAGGAATAATGGAACGTTACTCTATTAGAAACGACCGTCTAAAGTCTGGTTATACCATTGAATGGTTGTGTCTAACATTTATATTAGAACGTAAAATATCTACGCTTAGGTATAAGCAAATCATACGCTACCTGCAAGTCCAGTATTTCAACTATTAAACAGAAAATGTAAGGATTGTCTCTCATGCCGAGAGCATTGCTTCATACCCAAGCATTCAGAGAAATTTCATATCATTAACGTTTTGTTTGAACTTTAATTAAATATGGCGCGAAAAGTAAACGCTTATTCTGCTGACACTCGAACAATTTCTCTTTGAGTAGGTAAATATATTCACACGAATCATCAGTTATTGAGGTGTCTAGGAAGTACCTACTAGGAAATGTATAAATTCATATTATTATCTCATTTTATAATATTGTAGTGAAAAATGAATACCTAAAGCTACCCCACAATGGGTGCGTTACTCGAGCGTGTGTCACACAAGGACGACGACGGGATCTGGAGCATCGTTCCTGTCGTCACACGCGCACGCCCAATGTGGATTCAACTTTACATTGAAAACTTTGTAATATTAACAAATGACTGTAAGGCATCGACCAGTTAAAATAACAAAGTATGTCACATTTAAAAATAAAAATAGAGGTTATATTTTGAAATCCTCAGAAAAAATCATTGCAACCAATATTTATCTTTTTATCAAAATAAAAGATATACCTACGTATCTTTTATAAGAAAACAGAATCGGCTGAAGGAATTTATTATAATTTCTTCGGGATTGTAGAATCGAAGTGAAATGCTAAGAATTTGTATACATGTACTCGTAGGTAAACATCAGGAATTATCACTTCCACCAAAAATATAGCAAGCGAGCCGAAAGATAACTCAATTTTCTTACTCTGTCCCTGAAACCACTTGTCAAGGTAGACAGATGCCATGACAATGAGCAATTTGTTAATAGGGTGACCACGAGATTCGACATTGTTTGACAGGATACTTTACAGAAATTTCTAGCGGTGATCACTTAAAATAAGACACAAGTTATATAATAGGTACCTATGTTATATATTTAATTAAACATGGGAAAATTAAATAATTTTATGTCGTAAAGTAGCCCGGTCGCTAATAGCTTAGCAATGTACTTTTGTCTATCAGATGCAATGTTTAAATTTCAATTGATTAAATTAATTACTAGAAATAGCTAATTTACTTCTCCGCCGGCAGATACAACTGATGTATCCGAAAGTCGACATTAATTGAAGTCAGTTTAAACATGGTAGTAAGATAGTCTTTGTGCATCATCCCTTCCTTAGAAAGAGATGGTGTAAAAAGTAAAAGAAGATTAATAATTAAAAGATGCAAAAAAATCTTCTAAGGTATATGTACAAGCTACTGACTGAACTGGAGCGCGCATGGTGCGCCTGTGAGGACATATCTGGCAGCGGCAGCGGTGATTCGGGGTCAGGAGCTTCACGCGACGAGGAACGCTGGCTGGCTGACTGCTTCTGCGAGTTTGTGGAGCGCGCCTTACATCAGCTGCGCCTGCACAGAGACCTCTATCCTGTACTGCATCAGAATAGTTTGAACAAGTAAGTGCTGTTACAAATCTAGTTTTTGATATTTTATGGCAATATTACGCATACTAAATAAAAAATCGGCCAAGTGCCTATCTGTTGCCATTATTGATATCGAGCAAAACAGGTCGAAAAAAAATATTTGTTGTTATAGCGGCAACAGAAATACATCATTTGTGAAAATTTCTACTGTCTAGCTATCGCAGTTCTTAAGATACAGTCTGGTGCCAGACAGACAGACAGCGAAGTCCCGTTTTTACCCTTCGAGTACGGAACCCAAAAATGTGTTGGCAGGTAACGAATGACCGTAATAACCCTTGTGTTTACGTGCGAACATTAATTAGCCTAACAACCGTAGATTAACGTGACATTACATACCATGTTTACTTTCAGCCATCTTGTTAACAATCTCATATGTCATGAGTACACA
This sequence comes from Nycteola revayana, assembly GCA_947037095.2. Taxonomy (NCBI): domain Eukaryota; kingdom Metazoa; phylum Arthropoda; class Insecta; order Lepidoptera; family Nolidae; genus Nycteola; species Nycteola revayana. The sequence continues at coordinate 10,226,907 of OX344847.2, forward strand.
GGAAATTACACACTTCTTTTACCGATAATATTTATTACGAGTACTGTAACATATACACGGACCACTAGCATGATATTTTCGGGTTATATGGATTCTTACCCAAGATATTTTTATTAAATAAAATGGTATATTCTAAGTTCTGGGATTAGTGGTGTTGCATAAATCCCATAACTTAATTGGGTGGGCCTGCTTACCTGAAAGCGAAAATGTTACGATTTTTTGCCTTAACACTTTCGTGGCCACTGTACTACGGGGCCCCGCATTTTAATACGACTAGCGTATGTCTAGGACACGTACGCATGCAATATATAAACACCCTAGTTCACAGTAGCTACGAAAGGCGGTCGGTGGAATTAGCCACAAAAATATGCAATACCAACTATAACTTACTTTTGGATAAATACTGTTTCACTGTTGTATTGCTCATTAGTAATCGTTACACCTATATGTAGTTATCTTAAAAGAACAATATCATTTCCTAAAGATAAAATATCCATAATGTGTAAGAAGTATCAACCGACAGTCAAGAATGTAAATACAGCTTGATCTGGCACACTTCACACACAGAAACGATATCGTAAACTAAATTAACATGTCTTCAACTTGTATAAGGCAATATCTGAGTATACGGAGTTTACATTAATTGGCTCCAATATGCGCGATAACAATCGCTTACGAGCTGTCTTGTGGAATTTTGGTAAGCAGATTGATATCTCAACATACCTACGTGAATTACTTAGGTTGGTATATAAGTACGCGAGCAACTGTTTCACGGAAATTTATGACGTAGGTAATGGGAATTGCAATAGTAAAGCTACTTTACAATTCGTATTGTAGCAAGATGTTACGAAATTTGAGTCGAGAACATGAATCGGAACTGTTTATTGAAATAGATAATATGCTACTACAAAAGACTTAAACATTTAAGGGATGGCGAAAAGAGAAAATAATAAATGTGTACGTTATATAATTATTTCAAACAAAAAAACAACATTAATACGTAATTTTGTGTACCTGAAGCATCTTTGATAGATTTCAAGACCGAAAATGATAGCCCAGACATAGTCATCATCATCACCAGCCTGTTGTAGTCCACTGCTGAACATAGGCCTCCCCCATCGATTTCCAGCGGGAACGATCGCTAGCGGCCTGCATCCACCGACTTCCTGCGACCTTTATGAGGTCGTCAGTCCATCGTGCAGGCGGTCGTCCTACGCTGCGCTTGCCAGTACGTGGTCTCCACTCGAGAACCTTTTTGCTCCATCGGCCGTCAGTTCTTCGAGCTATGTGTCCTGCCCATTGCCACTTCAGCTTGCTTATCCGTTGAGCTATGTCAGTGACCTTCGTTCTCCTGCGGATCTCTTCATTTCTGATTCGATCACGCAGAGAAACGCCGAGCATAGCTCTTTCCATAGCTCGCTGAGCGACTTTGAGCTTTATTATGAGGCACACAGTAAGAGACCACGTCTCAGATCCATATGTCATCACTGGTAACACACATTGATTGAAGACTTTGGTCTTCAGGCACTGAGGTATTTTGGACGAGAAGATCTCTCGAAGCTTCCCAAACGCTGCCCAGCCGAGTCGGATTCGACGATTGACCTCTTTCTCTAAGTTGGTCCTACCTAGTTGGATCGTTTGACCTAGATATATGTATTCGGTCACAACTTCGAGAATGGAGTTTCCAACGGCTATAGAGTTGGGCACTACATGGGCGTTATGCATGACTTTCGTCTTGCCCATGTTCATTCTAAGCCCAACTTGTTGAGAAACTCCATCTAGGTCATTGAGCATCTGTTCAAGGTCCTCCAGCGATTCTGCCATGATCACTATGTCGTCGGCAAATCGAAGGTGAGTGATGTACTCGCCATTTATGTTGATGCCGTGTCCTTGCCATTTCAGGAGCTTGAAGGCGTCCTCCAGAGCAGCCGTAAAAAGTTTGGGAGATATAACATCTCCCTGTCTTACGCCTCTCCGTAGCGGGATTGCCTTCGTACATTGGCCCTGTACTCGGACCGACATGGTGGCGTTTTTGTACAAGCACTTCAGCACTTCAATGTACCGATAGTCGATACGACATCGCTGAAGAGACCTTAGAACCGCCCAATTTTCGACCGAATCAAAGGCTTTTTCATAGTCCACAAACGCCAAGCATAGGGGCTGATTATACTCCTCGGTCTTCTGTATAATCTGCCGCAGCGTATGTATGTGGTCTATGGTACTAAAGCCTTTTCGGAAGCCGGCTTGTTCGGGAGGCTGGAAGTCATCGAGCCTGTGTTCGAGACGATTTGTGACGACCCTCGAGAACAGCTTATAAACATGGCTCAGCAATGTGATGGGTCTGTAATTCTTCAACATGGTTTTGTCACTTTTTTTGAAGAACAGAACCACCACACCTCTGCTCCATGATTCTGGCGTTTGTCCCTCGAGTAAGACGGAGTTAAAGAGCTTCTGAAGGACTTTAAGTATCGATGTTCCACCCGCATTCAGAAGCTCAGATGTGATTCCGTCATCACCTGGCGCCTTGTTGTTTACCAGACATAGTAGGTGGTAAGTTATTAATACCCAAATTTTAAATAAACATTTTGATCACTTCGTAGTATTTTTACAACATACCAACATCCTGAATACAGGCGCCTTCTCAGTTTATTTATTGTGAAATGTTAAACTAAAATTTTTATCTCCCGAGCAAAGAATTGGATATTTAGCAAGCTACAAAGAGATAGTCTACATTTTATTACGTTTACACTATGTACGTATTTAATCAAATGCGAATAAAAATTAAGAACATTTTGCAGCCTCACAAAATAGAGCATTTAAAATATGATGCATATAACTGGCAAAAATAGAACTAAATTTTTTATTACAATTTGATGCAAAGGTCTGACTTGTACTTAATATAAATATGCTTTCGAAATTATATTCTATAAGTTGTTAAGTAATTATGAGTAGGTACCTCTTATATTGATATTTCCTAAAACGGCACATGCACAACATGCTTAATTAAAACAAGTACTTTGTCTGGGCTATCATTTTCGGTCTTGAAATCTATCAAAGAGGCTTCAGGTACACAAAATTACGTATTAATGTTGTTTTTTTGTTTGAAATAATTATATAACGTACACATTTATTATTTTCGCTTTTCGCCATCCCTTAAAGATTAAGTCTTTTGTAGTAGCATATTAGATTTCAATAAACAGTTCCGATTCATGTTCTCGACTCAAAATTCGTAACATCTTGCTACAATACGAATTGTAAAGTAGCTTTACTATTGCAATTCCCATTACCTACGTCATAAATTTCCGTGAAACAGGTGCTCGCGTACTTATATACCAACCTAAGTAATTCACGTAGGTATGTTGAGATATCAATCTGCTTACCAAACTTTCACAAGACAGCTCGTAAGCGATTGTTATCGCGCATATTGGAGCCAATTAATGTAAACTCCGTATACTCAGATATTGCCTTATACAAGTTGAAGACATGTTAATTTAGTTTACGATATCGTTTCTGTGTGTGAAGTGTGCCAGATCAAGCTGTATTTACATTCTTGACTGTCGGTAGATACTTCTTACACATTATGGATATGTTATCTTTAGGAAATGATATTGTTCTTTTAAGATAACTACATATAGGTGTAACGATTACTAATGAACAATACAACAGTGAAACAGTATTTATCCAAAAGTAAGTTATAGTTGGTATTGCATATTTTTGTGGCTAATTCCACCGACCGCCTTTCGTAGCTACTGTGAACTAGGGTGTTTATATATTGCATGCGTACGAGTCCTAGACATACGCTAGACACGTACGCATTAAAAATGCACCCTCGTATTAAAAATGCGGGGCCCCGTGGTACAGTGGCCACGAAAGTGTTAAGGCAAAAAATCGTAACATTTTCGCTTTGAGGTAAGCAGGCCCACCCAATTAAGTTCTGGGATTTATGCAACACCACTAATCCCAGAACTTAGAATATACCATTTTATTTAATAAAAATATCTTGGGTAAGAATCCATATAACCCGAAAATATCATGCTAGTGGTCCGTGTATATGTTACAGTACTCGTAATAAATATTATCGGTAAAAGAAGTGTGTAATTTCCTGTGTACTCATGACATATGAGATTGTTAACAAGATGGCTGAAAGTAAACATGGTATGTAATGTCACGTTAATCTACGGTTGTTAGGCTAATTAATGTTCGCACGTAAACACAAGGGTTACAAGTACCTACGGTCATTCGTTACCTGCCAACACATTTTAACATGATTTATGTGAGACACTAATTACAAAAGGTAGATCTTAATCTTATATATATATGTATATTCCTGAAAAAATTAAACACGACCAATGGTATTTTGATACCCGCTGTCATTTATAGTCAAAGTATACGTTGAATGAGTGTGCACACCATTAGGGCAGTGCTTTCATAGAAAATGTATGTAGGCAATGTATCCAGGGCCGGATTTAAAACCCGGGGCAACAAAAGAAAAGAGGCCTGCTGGCCACAAATTAGTTTCCCTCTAAATGTGTAGAAAATTTGAAGTATGTATCTACCTACTTTTCAAGACGATTTGAATTCTGATATTTTACTGATTGTCTAATTTAAGTGTACAAGTATAGATATGAATTATCGTTATTACAATATTTAAGAACTATTACATTAATTATAATTCTACAAAGTAGATACTGTATCTTAAGGTACACCGAATAAATAAATAAAAGTGAAGAGATTACTCGTCAGAATTTGAAAGATTTTAAATCTCTATTGTGAGGGCCCCTCTACTGTGGAGGCCCCGGATCAGTTGCACTACATGCCCTCCCTTAAATCCGGCCTTGAATGTACCGTGAATTATACACAAACGGCTTGCCAGTATACTAACATAATAATATAAAGTTTACCTTAATAGATAAAGGTCTTCTCATCGAACCGGCGGCGCGCCCCAAAAACATTATTGCTGTACTAGGTTTACGACTGTTTTGGGTTTTATGTTTATTGTAAATAGAAGTGGTCTCATAATGGCCTATCTAATTTACCAGAGAGATTAGATTAGCTGTATGCAAACACCGGTGCACTTTCAATCTATTACTCTCATAATCCAATAGGACAGCAATCAGACACGATCGGATTTAGATGAAACGCAATACTGACGGTTTATGCTTGTTAATGCTTGTAATAATCTGCTACGTACCTACTATGTATAACTGTGACACGGTCTAGTTTCTACCTCCGGGTTATCGAGGATGTGTTTTATGATTTGGAAAGAAATATTTTTTCTTCTAAATATTTTGCCCAACTTGAATACACAGATTGGACCGTTGCTTGGTATGCGATTATAAGTAAATATTGTTATAAATAAATCGTATACCGTCGGTATTTGTGCCTATAGTAAAATTACACAATATTAATATTATTATGTCCAATTTCTGAAAAACATTTTTTTGTTGAGAAGCGCAAAACGCTTTGACAATTTTTTGTCGAATATATCTGTTATGGTAGTAAATAGTTTTATTATTTTTATTTATAAAAATAACAATTTCGCTCTAAATAAATAAATCTAGGCATGTAACACAAAAGACTAACAATCACATAATTTACGGAAACCAATCTCACCTAGGCTCAAAACAACTTTTTGTAGTTCTAACAAATAGTTCTCATAAGAAACTACTTTAACCTCTAAGTGACCAACACAGTCAAGTTAAATCTTCTTACATTGCTATAGATTACAAATGCATTACATGTACTTTACGTTATCCTTCTTTAGAAGTGTTAAACCAAAGGTGAAATTAAATATGAATGAGGCTTGCGTCATGTTCAGATAGAACAAAAAGTGGGCCCTTGGCACATAAAGGAAAATGCTCACGAGTTACAGAAAATAAGTAGTAATACAAATCTTTGGCTATTGACTGGAGTCGACAGTCTTAGTGGTTTTAGCGCAACGGTCAACGCAACATAGACTGAGACTCATGGCTTTTATGCATAAGGTTAATAATGAAGAAAGCGTATTTCCAATTTTAACTTTACCTAATTTCATACTCCTCAACGGGTATTTTGTCAGCGATGTTGTTGTTGTGTTTACAACAAGGTGACGTCGGACGCTTTAATGTTTTGTTGGACGACTGTCGCGTCGTATTCAAGCAGTTATACATATAAATTATATTATCTAAAAATCTATCTATAAATTCCTGTCGTCGCAGAAAAACAAAGTGGCCCACCGTTTATGATGCAGCTATATGGGTCAATATCTTAAATACCTAATTTAAATTAAAAAAAAATACACAAAGCAAGATGTTTTAAACGATGAACTGTCTTATTAGTGGGAACACGCCCTAAGAGCCGTATAATATATTGTTAGGTATAAGTCGTTATATTGCTAGGCACCTAAGTCAGTCAAATCATCAAATTTAAATAATATAATAGTAGATTGTTTATCTAGGGAGCAAGCATCTATTTTAAAGGCGAGAGTATTTTTTTTAATCCAGAGCGGAGCGAAGGATTCTAGAGTAGAATCCCGAGCGGAGCGAGGGATTCTTAACTAGAATCCTGAGCGCAGCGAGGGATTAAAAGTATGTCACTCGAGCTTAAAATAGTGTTGCTCCCGAGGTGGACACTCTACTTTTTATCACCCTCTATGAGAAAATAAGTAAGTGCAACTTATGAACAAAATTTATTTACGTACAATGAAGAACCATAAGACATAAAATATAATTTTCATCAACTTTTTTTAAATTTGGCGCGCTCGCAGTTTTTCAGCCAGTCACATTTTCAATTCATTGTTCCCGCATGGTTTGTGATTCACCTCTTTGCTGATTGAAAAATTATTAACAATATCCACATTCCAAATTCAAATCAATTTTGGTCCCTAAGGGATTAATGAGCTATTTTGGTCCCTGTTTACGAGGAATAAACTAGCTCTTTTTGAATAGATGTGATAAAAGTAAACTTTATTACTTTGTTTTGTTAAAAAAGAAATACGTAGTTACTGCCCGCTAAAGTGAAATATGAAAGAGTTTAGAATATCTCATTGAGCTTGCCATTGCATCACGCAAAACTATACAACTCCAGAACAGTTACCATTTACTAGGTTGCCGGTTTTTATTATGAATAAATACATATAAAATAACTAAGAAATATCATAATAATCAATTCGGTCGGGCACAAACGGCTATAAGCCGATTATCTTGAGAATCATTCCAACTATTGACATCAATTAGATATAGTTAAGTTAAGCTCAAGACTTTGAAAAGGATTAATGGAGGGCTTATTAATAATCTGTAATAAATTAAACAATCAGACGAGCAAACTATAGCTATTAAGATCAATTAAAAGTTTAATAAATTTTGTTCGCTAGGTTGGAGTTTTTGCTGCGTTGCTTGAGCCAGTTGGCGCAGATGAAGGCTTTCTGGCGATGCTGTCCTTTTAACAAGGAGATAAGGTAAGAAACGTATGATATTCCAAACAAAATGTTTAAGAAATCGGATCGGGATCCTTCCCGCTGGATTTAAATGAAACCTATTGTAACTCACTATATTTACTATTGGTATGGATATATGTAAACTAAACATACTCTTTGCTGAATGTTTTTGCTTTAAGAACTATGGTTTGAAGTGAGTACCAAACAATTGCGAGTTTGAGAAAAACTGATCATCGCCATCTAATAATAATAGACCAAACGATTGCAATTTTTTCTAAAACTCGCAATGGTTTAGAATAGAAACGGTCGTTGTTTGGATTCGGTAAACGCTCGAATTAATGAATGAATACCGTCAAGTTACAATTCTTTCTCATTGTTTTATCGCGCGTTTCTATTATTATTTGCACCGAAGGCAATTTCTATTGTATATTATGATTATTTGCGTTGTAAAAAATGAATCAAGAGTATTGATGAATATAGGTATTATTGGTTCGTAAGCTCGATTTTATTTATTAAATCCCAAGCTATAGAAATTAATTCCGGTGTCGGTAGTTAAAATTAATCATTGCACCTGAACTAAATAGTTAGTACATTGCACTTATTTTTATAGAAAGACTTAAAATTTTATCTTTATACAGTAGCATAAATAGTTGTTAAATAACTATAATAAACTGTTTGTTTTCCAAATAAAAATAAAATAAATAAATAAAAATAAAATACCACGAAATGGTTGAGTGGTAGATCATGTAAGTATGAATCACAGGTAGGTGAGTTATGTACATAAAAGCTACAAATGTTTGACTATCAAGTTTGGCGGCAGCAAAAGCAACAATAAATGAATCTATGCATACATAAAACAGCCTGTCATTCCTATTCATAACATCCATATTTGATTCGATTTATTTTCAACCGAATTGATGAAATTCAGTCGTCCAAATACATACATGGACTTTTTACTCCCGTGCCATCTATAATATTTTTTGCGGACCAAATATTTATTTTATTTTACGCTAGCATAAATTGAAATAAAATTTGCCTTATGAACTTTATGTATTGAAAGTCAAAGGACCTGAAAGCTCATAAATTCAATTCGATTTTCACATGTTTTCTGAGCGCATATGTAACCAACCCATAACACTCGAAGTTGGGGTAAATATTGTAATATTCCTTATTCATATTTTCCTTAGAGTTAAGATGGGAGTAATAGGAACATTGGTCGAATAATAATTTAAGCTTTTCGAACTTAATTTCGACAAATGTTTAATACTAATAAGCCTTTATAATAATTAGTCCTTATAATAATATGTCTTTGCAAGTGTATACTATCGGGAAATATTAGGACAATCTAATCAAACTCTTCAACTCGGAAGCATATAAAATACTGGTATCGGTCACTAATCGAACATTATTCCGACAGTACCTACTAACTTAATATTTGTATATACTAAATGTGTTTATAATGCTACTTAAGAAGTAATAGGCTAACTTCATAAAGGAAAATTAAAATACCAACGTGATGAATAAATAACATCATTTCACTTAAATAAATTTCTTTCATAAACAGTTTACTGAATACTTGTAATCGCTATATAAATACAAATCATTAAATATGTATGCTTCACAATTTGTCTACTTTATTAGATCTCAGACTTTTCACAATTTTGTCAAAAAAGTTTACGCAAGGACATTATACGAATGTAAAAATTATTCAGAAGACAGCGAGACTTTTTTAGTTTCTAGCATATTTTTTACGAGATTAAAGTCGGCCTCTTGCCCTTCATCGCTAAATGAGTTGGGGGAAATAATCTAGCGCAGCATTTTCTAAATAATTTCCCCGCAAATGACTTCAAATAGCTAGGAAATGAATTTTTGAGGCGCAGCTGAGATTAGAATTTTAAATTTATTTCATAAATTCTTAAATAAATTTCCTTTTTTTTTCTTAATAAACCTAAGTAATCAGGTGTTGCGTGATATTAAATTTTTCATTTAATTAACATATTTAATTTCAACGAGTGTGATATTTTTTATATGCAATCAATTAACCTAGTCAGATGATTTTTTTACTTTATAATTATATTTAATAAATAAATTAAATAAATAAGGTTTTTGTTCACGTAAACATATTGCAGGTATTTGTAAATAGTCAAAACATATTTTGGCTTATCAATTTACTGTGTTACATTGACTAAGTTTATTTGATTATTGCTACTTTTTATAATAGTTTATATAGCTTTAGCCTAAAAGCTGCCAGGTTTGAAAATACATATTATTTTATATCTATGATTAAATAGTGTAAGTTATGTCCTTTGAGTATACATATTATTATTTCGGACGGACGGACCATAAGTATCTCGACGAACGCGCTTTTAATTTTAATTAAAAGTTACAAGTTATTTTATTTGTGTACTATTTAGTTAGTAAGTTAGCGGTGTCGTACTTTTACCAGTCCTACCTATATATTAGATTTACAATTAAACACAGATTTTTTTATCGACACTAATAATTGGCAAGACAATTTGCCATCAGTATAACTATCGTAGCGTTAGAAAGAATTGTTAAAATAGATATATACAGGGCGTTAGTGTAAACACCGTTGTCCTTGAAACCAGTGGTTTGGTTTCACTAATAGAACGCAAATTCAATGAAAAAAAAACATTTTTTTTAAGTAAAATCTTAATTTTTCCTCAAAATTATTTGACCCTATACTCATGGGCAAAGAGAACGGAGCGGGCGAACACAGCGCTTGATCAAACAGGCCGCAAGCCGCGCTCGCCAACCTTCCACACCGTCCACCGTCTCTAATATTATTTGGGAGTTTGTTATAGAAGCGAATACATTGCCCCGTAAAAGAGTTGCTTATTCTATGGAGACGAGTTGCAAGTACTACTAAGTTATGTTTTTCTTTCTTCTTTCTTTCTTTCATGCTTATGTCTAGTATTCATATTATGTATATCACTTTTTATGCAGCACAAAAATTTAGTATCAATGTCCGCACAGTTTCCCCATAGAAGAATTCCATAGGACATAATGCTATGAAAATAACTAAAATATACTAGTCTGGCCGTGTCTACATCAGTAAGCCGTCTTATTGTCTACTGCGTATGCCGCAGAACTAAGTTTTCCAGATAGATTTTTAATTTGTGGTCACCCATTGCAATTTGGAGTCGACATTTATACCAAGAAAAACTGTTGACTCCACAGGCTCCAATATCGTTGCGTTAATTAGTAAGTTGGCTGCGACCTGTTTGGCATTAGGAGTGGAAAATTTGATAAGCTTAGTTTTTTCTCATTTAGAACGAGATTGTTTACATTAAACCAATGCACGACTTTCGAGAGAGCATTGTTTACGTCGTCATAGTTAAGTAATTTTAAATGTCAAAGACGTATCATCGGCAAACAATACAATCTCCCTATGTGTTATTATTATTATTAACTTTTTAATCAATTTATTTACACTGTACTAAAATAGTAACATTTCATCACAGGAGTGAAATCGTAAGTTCTCTGCGCAAAGGCACTTCAGAATGGTATGAGGCTCTGTGCGCCCAAGACACGGAGTCTGAACGTGGAGAGGACCTTGTTAATCTCATCACTCTGGTACAAATAGACTTGCAGCAAGGTCTCACATACTATCACCCGCTTTTTGAAACGTAAGTGACTTTCTATTCAAATGTTTAAACATTTTTCTGACATAACAAAATAAAATATAAGTGCGCAGTGGTGTAGGTAATTATAAAGTTTATACTTACCTTATTTTCCCATTAGTTTAGCCATGGAGTACTGGGTGCGGCAATTAAAATTATGCTACTCTCAAATTTCAACTTACCTGAAGTCGAAAAGTTGGTCGTGTTTCATCGGCACCTCTAAGAGCACGTAACGCTGTTGATTCTGCGTATAGTCTTTGCCGACTTATATACGTAAACTATAATGATAATCAATAAATTACATAGTTTTTATTATTCTTAAAATGTAACACACAAACAACAACAAAACCGACACGATTTCATGCGGCGATGTAGCTTATTTTTTCTTGCTATTCCTACGTTTTCCAAACTCGAAGATCTCAAGCGTCTTCGATCCACATCGCTAATCATAGAACTAAGCGGAGTGAAGTAAGAGTGAACTAACTTAAAAGAGTTTGAACTCATTTCGTTGTGTTCCCAGCACAGGGCGAGCATTCGATTTTCTAACGTACATGGAAACTTTAAGCGTTAAGCATGTTTTAATGTTTATTTATAGATATTGCCTCGGGCGTGTGTTATATTCTAGCCAGTACCTTCATTCTTTGCAATCATCTAGTGAAAGGAGTCGCGGAGAGACCGTGCTAGAAGATTTATGATACTTACATTTCATGTAACAATAAATTTACCGGGAACAAGAATATAACACTACATTTTCTATTACAGGACGAATAACGTTCCGTACTTCAGCGTTGTTTTCGCGCAAATTGATAAAATGGTAAGTATATGAAAATTGAAATATATGGCGAGTCTATATAAAATAGTTTGAATTATTTGCTAATCCCTGAAAATTTCAGTCGGAATAAATAATTATTTATGTAGGGTAGTGTGGTATAAGATTGCGCAGTTTGCATTCAAAGGCTCAAAAATACAAAGGTTATCCGAGATCAATTATTTATATATTTTAATTTATTATAATAGTAACAAATGGCATAATTACATTATATTACTAAGAAGATTATTTATGTGCTGTTACAAAAAACATAAATAATCTTCTTAGTAATTAAATGAAAAACACAAATTAGAATTTGCGCAGTTTTAACACCCTAGTGTATAAAATTGCGCATTACCTTATTTGCACGTATCACAAGTAATCAGAGCAGTTGTCATGCCACCAGCTCCTACATGTATTTTATTCAATCCAGTCCTCTTCTAAAGGCTCTTTTTATTCTTCAATACATGCCAAATATACCCAAATTTTCTTAATAATCTTTGGTTTCTTATATCCTTTTTTAGGCTTTTTTGTCTTTGGTTCATTTTTAGGTTTCTTGTTTTGTTCGTTTTCTTTCTCTGGTCCGAGCTTATATGGCGAAATACTAAATACTTAATACATTTCTTGTGGTTTCGATTTTAACAACCCGTTAGAATTCTTCATATTTATTTTACAATAACACATTTACTTTTTCGAAAAATAAGATCAAAAGCTAATAAAAACTTTGTACTTACATATTTCTTATGTTTTCCACCGTATTTTTTTTGCGGGAGCGTAATCCGGTTCCAATGTCAAACAAAACACGACAGAAGTTGGCGCGAACTCTCTGTTCTTCTGTTATGACGAGTGCGCAATTTTATCGACCGAGCCGCGCAATCTTACCACCCTACCGTATGTATTTAACAGCTCATCTCTTTACAACTAGCGCAGATTAACACGAGTAAAACCTCCTATCACTGCCTCTAAATAGTATGAATAGGTATGAATTTCAATAACAAATATGTAATTCAATCTTGCACCAATATGGAAAAGCAAAAATGTAAAGGGATAAAATATAATGACCACCAAAAATATATACTTGACACCAGAAAAATAAAGTCTAAAATTGTAATAGTACTAGCTATTTTACTCACGACTGCACTTCAAATTGTATTCGAACACCAAATGTAGTTAATGATCACCAAATGTAGTTAATGATCACCAAATCTTAGCGAGCAAATTATTGCGCTATTTCTACCTTAATAAAATCAATGAAAAATGACAATCGGTTAGGTTAGGTTAGAGCTGCGGCCATAAAACGCACGAGCCGAGCGAGCGAAGCGAGCGGTGCCGCGGCAGCGGCCGGCGAGTGGCAGAACCGAATAGTAAATTAGTAAAACATTTAGGTACTTTTGGTGTTCATTTACTACTTTTGGTGATCATTTACTACTTTTGGGTTAACAATGATTTATTTGGAGTCATTTTGCTTAAATACGATAGCGAAATGTTAAAACTTTGGTTACAATTTTACATTAAAATGCGGGTTTAATTTTGGTGATCATTTTTACTATATCTGATGGTAAGTTAAACATAAGCCAAATGTAAAATAGCACTTCAGTCTTTTATAAAATAGAGGATTTATTCGAACTATTTAAAAACAATACTTATAATAGAATATGTTCTTTGAGAAATCACAAATACTCTCTCCCACGTTAATGCATAAAATAATACCTAAGTTAAGTACTAATGATGTTTCCCACTGCACTAATTATTTTTGCATTTCAAATGAATACAGCTGAGACCACAGATGGAAATTCGTAGATAAAAATGTATATTATTCTTAACTAGGTTGTCTACTGTGGTACACCCATTGCATACAAAATATTGGTTATGTTAAATGATGTTTATATAAAACCCTAATCTTGTAAAATAATTGCAACCTTAGCCAGTGTTGTTAGAATCGTGTAGGTTCATACATTATCATTTTCGTTCTGTGAAAATTTTAACTGTATTTATATGCGCTTAGTAAAATAATGAAAAAATGAAAGCGGTACTTTGCGGAAACCCATATGAAACTTGTTTAAAACATTAATCATTTAAATGTTCAAATAGTGGCGCTCTTCTCGACCACACCACTATGATAATGCCATGTAAAGAATCGAAACATGTATCAGGTATCTATCTGGGTGAAGTTAATTAATATATGCTCCTGTATATACATATTTTTGCAGACTGGAGAACGATGTATAAAGTCACCCATTTTAGGGAAATTTATAATTACACTACTTACTAAGCACGAAAAAAATTGGAAATTCACAAGTCCACATAAAAAATAGTCAAAATAAGCACACCCAGTTTTAAAACGTCCATAGGATGATATCAATTACTATCAATTAAGAGACGTCACTGCCTACTTTCCTCTTAAAATAAACTGGCTGGGCGCAAATTGATTCAGTTGACCTCGCGCACCTTAATAAACCAATTAATTGCTAGCTGAATGTTGTCATAGCGGAGTAAGCCGCGTATATCAGATGTCAGTAGTTTTGAAATAATAATTTTGTAAAGTATAGCAAAATAATTTAATCTTATGTTTTAATGTCGACGTTTTTCGCTGTGCTGTGTCTAATATTAGATCCAGTCAAAAAAGATCATAGATCTAGTGAATATTTCTAATACTGCAGGGTTTCTTAAAGTGGTGTCCACGGACCCCTTAAGGTCCGTAGCATGTGTATCAGAGATCCGCAGTAGGTTAGTCTGTTAATATATTTTATTAGGAAATAGTATAGTAAACTCTACAAGACGCATTATCGTAGTCTGCTGTGTAATAAAGGTACCAATGAAAGGCATTTTAAATTAATTAATTTTATTCCAAAAATAATAATGACGGATTTTTTTAAATTGTAAGAGTGTTCCGTGACTGCAAAAAGGTTAAGAAACCCTGTAATACTACTTAATATATATTTACTCAAAAGTGTAGCATTACTCAACATTGAACGTAATTAGGTGACAGAAGACGTGAGGCAATGCGTCGAACATTGGATCATGGAAGGTTGGTGCGGAGTCGTCGAAGAAGAGATCTATGACGAACAGGATAATGGTGAGTAAAAACACAAATATATATAACACAGACATACATACGAGTATACAAATACATGCCTTTGCGTCTATTGCAGACGATCTTCGACAACGCTTAAAAGAAATATAAATGTTTTTGATGGCTCTATAGACCAATGACAGCCTCTTTTGTGTAGCGGTAGCATAGTCTCGGAGGTCGTGAGTTCGATCCCTACGCCGAACAAGAAATCTTTGTGTAAATAAGTTTTTTTTTGGGTCTGGTTGCTTGAGGGACTAAAAGAAAATACGTTTGTCGCAATTGTTATAACATCACCTATAACAATTATAAGCCAAGGAACGGGCAGCAGCGTTTTCGTGTGTATTACAACATAATACTGCAGTCACCAACCAGCCTGCCAAGCGTGGTGATTATGGCAGGCGGAGGCCCATGTTCAGCAGTGGATGTAATACGGGCTAATGATTCTTGATGATAAACCACTACGGCACGACTTTTTTCAGTAGGTAGTTTCGCGGTTGATATTTATTCTGATGACATTCCTACGAATTTTGGAATGTTTACAATTTATGTGTGTATGTTAAGCATTTCAAGCACAGAATACACTACAGTAAAAGTTTCAGGAAACCTCAATATATTCGTAATGGATGCATGTGTTATTAACCAAAAGGCGTTATTGCTTATTATGGTCGCATGTTCATAGAATCGATATTATTGATGTTATTGAAAGAAAAATGTAGGTATGTGGTACTTCCACAATATATATATGCCTTGTATTGAAATGCAGATAGTTTCATGAGTAGTAAGAACGACAGTGAAGAAACTTCTGTAAAATAATAATAATATAATAGTACTAAGTTCTTTTTTCCTAAAATAAAATTACAAAGTTAGAAATGCTAATAGAGGTGAAGTCCCTCTGACTTCGTTATACATGAGGAGGTGCGGCCAAGTATTGGGAGACGACTTTATGCAAAAGAAACATCTATTTTATTAACATTTATTTTTCGTACAGGGGAATAAAACTAATTATTTCAAAGACTAATTATTTCACTTACTATTATTGAAGGGATAGCATATACTTTGGAGGCTCCTTACATTAACAAAAATATTGTGGGTTCCAGTTATCTCAAGAAAAAGCGAACTAAAATTCCACACACTCACATAACTCGGACGTAAATAATTTAATTTGGGTCAACCGCATATATTCTCTCAAAGGTTTTCTATTTTGTACATGAGTGGTTACAGACTATAAGTTATAGGACGGCCGGATAAAAGATTGTTTTGTGAAAATATTTCCTAAACCTATTCCTACATAATTGACGTAGGTATATTGTAGGAACCTCAAAGCAGTATATTACTAACATCGCGATAACTACTAGGTATGTTTTTTTTATGTTTCAATCTAAAATCAAAATAAATTCACTTCATTTTGCAATAAGCTTTTAAAGTCACCTGTGACTAATTATAAAAAAATAACATAACAGTAAAAATATGTATATATATAGGCCATACTAGAAATAAATTTAAATGAAAATAGTTTGGTAGTTTTCGGTTATGACCTATGTTCATTCCTTTCTGGATTTTTTTATAATAATAATTTATTTACGAGACACACATTACATTACAATAAGTACAATATACAATGGAGTACAATTAATATTTAAGCATTGGACACTGTAATGAGACATCTGACTCTGAACTAGATAAAAATATCTGTATTTCAGACATCAGCACTCTTCCCTACAATGATACATTATTAGAAAACAATTTGAAATCATAATAATCTTCTACTAATATAATCATATAAATCCTATATAACAAAATTTTGCAAGAATAAATAATTACTGATTAAAATTAATTGGGAACAACAAGAAAACTTATTGATTTTGAATCAAATAAACTAAATTCATTCTTTTTTACTAATAATACATCAAAATTAACATATGTATAAAAACTGAATGAATTAGAAAAATCGATAAAAAAAAATAAAAAAAAATTTGGTAAGCTAATTAAAGAGATTAAATTAAGTTTAGGTAACTTAATTTAATCTCTTGTTAAGGAAATATTAGAAAGGTGTGTGTGTGCGAATGTGTGTGTGTGTGTGTGTGTATGTATGTGTCAGTGGAGTGAGTGTGTGTGTGGGAGTGTTAAGCTGTATACGAATAACCATTGTTAATCTATATTATCACAATGATTAGATTTTCAGTTTCATCATAAGTGAGCTTTTGTAAGTGACCTGAAAGTTTATTCATGCATTTGTTTTTGTTCAACGGATATAATAGGAGAGATTCATTTAATTTATTATATAGATATGGTCCTAAAAAGCAGTAGAATCTGTTCATGTAGGAATGTTTAAAAGAAGGCTTGTCTCTGCATGGAATAGCTCTGCGACGGCGTTTATTTAAGTCGGAATCTTCTATGTATTTAATTTTACCATGTTGCTTTATGACTGATAGTAAGATAAACAGTTGTCTAACCGTTAGAACCTGACAAGATTGGTATAGCTCATAAGTTGGGAATCTGTAAGGTCGAAAGTGACTTACTTTAAGTAGTGCTCTCTGAGCAATTTCCAAAGGTTTAATTATAGTTTTCCCTGCTCCCTCCCATACAGTAATACAATATTGTAATATTGATTGACAAAGCGCTTGATATACCCGTTTTACTAACGCTGGGGCTGCTGCATGTCTCAAGTTTCTAAAGACATATATAAGTTTCCTTACTCTAGAAGTGACCATCTCTATGTGATTACGAAAGGTAAGGTTACTATCAATCAGTACACCTAAATATTTTATTTTCGTGGTTTTCTGTAGTTCAGGACAAGAGCAGATATTATTGTTGCAGCAATTATGCGCTCTCAAGGCGAGCGAAGTGGGTGGTGGGTTGGTATTGCGCATAGAAAATGTCATATATTGTGTCTTTTCTGCATTGAGGGTTAATACATTCTTTTGGAGCCAGTGACTGACAATATTAAATCCACGCTGAGCCATCTCATAGCACTCCTCCCAAGTTTTAGCAGAGAAGAGAAGAACTGTATCATCAGCGTACGATATTATTTTATCTCCAAAATGCAGGTCACAAAGCTCATTTATGTAAATTATAAAGAGGCTTGGTCCAAGGATACTCCCTTGAGGCACGCCGCAAGAGACAGGCAAGTCTCCGCTAGTAAATTCATTAATTTGAACGCACTGACTTCGATTTGTAAGATAGTCTTGAAAATTTTTGAGTTGATTCCCTCTAATGCCGACTTGTTCGAGCTTTTCTAGTAGTAACTCTACTGATACCGTGTCGAAGGCCTTGGCCAAGTCCAGAAATATGCCCATAGTTTTATTACCAGCATCCATATTCCGTACAACGTAATCATCATGTACATCACTTGTTGAATGTGATCCTCTGAACCCAAACTGGTTATTCGAAAGTAGCTTCTTTGTTTCAAAATAGTTAGTTAACCTTTTGTTAAGAATACGTTCCAGGAGCTTAGATACCGTTGGTAGAATAGATATAGGCCTGTAATTTGTAGTTAGACTTTTATCTCCCGTCTTAAAAATCGGATGGATGAGTGACTTTTTCAAAACCGTGGGGAATATTCCCTGGTCCAAGCAAAGATTAAAAATATATGTTAGTGGGCGGACAAGGCTATCTTTATTATTCTTTAGCATGCTACTTGTTATGCCATCCCATCCAGCGGTACATAGAATCTTTAAACTATTGATCAAGCCCTCAACTTCGGCCACGTCGGTGTCAATTATTGCCATTGAGTTCATATGGTTTTTTGGTTGGTTGATTTGTGGGTATATATGGGTAGGGTTTAAGCATCGAGTTATTTTCTTAGACAATTTTTTTCCAATATTCACAAAAAACTCATTCACACAATCAACAGATTCTTTTTCTCTATTTTTATTAATTAATTCCGTTCCATTATTTGTAGATTTGGTCGTACTTGTAATTGCTCTGATAGCATTCCATAACTTTTTGTTGTCATTTCCAGCTTGGTCTATCAAATATTTATCATAGGCTCGTTTCATCTTTTTTAGCAGGTTGTTACAAAAGTTCCTGTATCTAGTGTATATCAGTTTTAAAGTAGTACTATCTGGTGATTGTCGTGCTCTATTATGTAGTTTATCCCTGTGCGAAGCAACGAAGCAGTCCTGCGGTTATCCAGGGCTTAAGGATTTTATTTCGTCTGGGAAGCTTGACTTTTATTGTGTTTGCCGCGATTTCTCGTTGAATTGACAGAAAGAAGTATTCCATAGCATAATTTGGATTGGATGAATTATACATATAGTGGTTCCCAATCAATTTTTTTTAAGCCCAATTTAAGTCCGTCATTATTTATTTTTATATTATAGGTCTGGGCAAACGTTCTCCTTTGCTTATGACATAGACATAGAAAAACAGCCTGATGATCCGTAATTGAGGTTTGTAAGACCATTGTGGCTGCATCACAGTTGGTTTTAAGCATCACATGATCTAGGCACGAATTATTTTGTCTGGTGGGGAGTGTATGTGCAGGTAGTAGACCGTGAAATGCACATAGATTTAAATAATCATGGGATCTGGATTCTTGGTTATCAGGGCATATGTTGATGTTAATGTCCTCGACAATGGATATGGTCTTAAAAGCACTAAGGTTTGTTAGGATCTGATAAAGAGATGAGAGAAAGTTGCCAACGTCTCTAATCGATGGAGATCTGTAAATTGAGATTATCGCAGTTTCTGTACCTATTTTAAGGATGATGCAGTTACCTTCTTGAAACAATGGCTCTTCATAAGTTATATTCAAATTTGATTTTGAGTAGACCGATACTCCATCGTTTTGATTACGACTTCTATGTGATACATAACGGTTATATCCAGCCAATTTTGGCAATATAGGATTGCACAGTAAACAGCATTCTGTCAATATCAAAAGGCATCGTAAGGCATACCGTGAGATCTTTAAAATTACGTGAAATACTGCGTATATTTTGAGTTAGGATAGTTAGACAATCAGCAGGATTGGGAATTAAATTTATACAGTCCTCTATGTCACACGAGAGCGACCTAGATACAGATATATTATCTATTTCTGTAGCTATATCATCCATTAATATATGATTTTAATAACCTAGGATCATATTTATCATCTACATATGTTAATTGATATGGCAATGCACCAGTTTTATTCGTATACCGAGACAACAGGCTGCATTGATACAGAACATGAGGGGCATTAGGATTATGTGTCTTATATATTAAGGCTGCAATTTGATTGTGACATTCGCATAATGAGTAATTAAGTATGTGATCAAGTGAAAGGAATTGAGGTGATTTTTTGTATTGTTTTGAATAAGTATATGATTGAGTTATGATTAAAAAAAAAGGCGGTGTATTTTTTATAGTATAAAGTGTAATTGACCTGTGCGTTATTGTGTAGTGGTTGTGGTAATTCCATTATAATATTAACAAGCAAAATATTTAGTTTAATATTATCATGCAATAATAAAAAGAAAATCCTTAAACAATATAGTCTAAAAAAGTTATAGAAAACAATAATAAGAGCGTATAGTCATGCAACTGTCGGCTTATCTCTCAATTTATTAAGATCTTGTTCATGTTCAATTCGAATGAGCGGCATACCTTCCTTTTTTCGAAGGTAGATCTTCCCGTAGGATGTCCAGCAGTAGGTGTACTTGTAAGTGACTGCAAAATCACGCGCGAGGTAAAAGAGTCGTCGTCCTTTTGGTGTCAGGCAGTCAGAAATATAAATCGGTTTCGGTGGTGTGTTGTGACAAATTAAAGTAGTGGTTATTGTTTTAGACTTCTCATCAACTGACTTTATACTATTTAACCATTTCTCCTTCGTAATTACCGAAGTGAACTCTAATACAATCGGTTTTAATACATCGGGCTTAGCAGGAGGCCGATAAACATCTTTTATATCAGTTATTTGTAACGGCAGCTGAAGTGCACTTCCGATTTTTTTTGCGATATTACATAGATCTTCTTTCGTTTCTCTCTGTGTTTTAGGAACGTTTCTTATCTCCACTTTAGCTGAGCATGACTGACGCTCAAGTGCTTCTATTTTATTCTCCAATGTGTTTATGTATACCAAATGTTGTCTTCTTTCGAGTCTGAGGGTTTCTAATTCTTTAAGCACATCATCATATTTGGCAGACATAGCTTGCATAGAGGTTTCGATGCTAACGTTTTGTTGTTTTATTTCTGTGAGGGATTTATCCAAACTATGTAACTTTTCACTGTGTTCTTTTGAAAATTTATCAAATTGACTTGTGACTTCTTCCATAAAGCTTGTAAGGTCATTGTCATGCTGTTTCCTTTTCATGCGCCTCATATTTATATTGCTCACTTCTTTCCTAATTTGTACATCATTGAGACATCCTTCGACACTCTCCGTGTCAGTCTCCGATAGGCATTGTTTCGGTGGTGTACGTTTTAGCGGCATAGTTATAAAAACAATAATTTAGAACCGGAACAGTATATCACCAATGTACTAGGGCGGTAGAACCGGCAAGGAGCTTCAGAGCGACAGTTAAAGTTAGCACAGTTACGTACTTACTTGCTTATAGCAACTGTGTAGTGGCAGTCGAACTCATGCGCAGCTTATTGGCTCCGCGCAGTGACGCCCTTATGGGCGGACAGCTTCGTGAGGTGGGCGGGGCGGCTTGTTGCTGTGGTGGTGGTCGGGGGTGGTGCTAGACGGTGTGGCCAGAGTTATATCTCTTCGATGTTTATGGACTCCTAGTATTATTGCACTAAATTGACTACAATTAATTTACTTTTTTACTGTTTTTTAAAAATATATTTAACACGGATTATTTCTTATATTATTTTAAATACGTCTGATCTCCTCAGAGGTCCGGGGGGAAGAGGATTTGCTGGAAGCAAATTCATGAATTAATTCAGCTCGCCTTTGTGCAAATTATATTTCTGCATCAATGTATTTATGTGTTTTATGGGTGCAATAAAAGAATAATAAACCAGAATTTTTAGTATAATAATAGTGAAAAGAAATGTTAAAAGTCAATTCGTTGTCCATTTCACTTCAGCCATCAGTGTTAATGCGATAAGTCACAGCGGAGTAATTCACAGCGTAGTGTAATGGAGAATCCGTGTTGTCTGTTACCGATCGATGTACATCGTTAAAATAAAAAAGATGGTAGAACTTTACTTACATTATTTCTAAAGAACTGTGAATAGACTGTATTAAGTAGGTATTTCTATAACTGCATAACGTAGGTATTTATCATCATCGTCTGCCCGTATAACGTCCGTTGCTGAACATGGGCCTTCTCCCGAGGGAAGATGTTGCCATAATCACCACAATTGGCAGGCGGATTGGTTACCGCAGTCTTATGTCGTAATACACAGGGAAACGCTGCTGCACCTTCGCTGGTATACAATTGTTCTAAATGATGTTATAACATTTACGATAAATCGTGATTATTTATGATGTAAACGCAAATGAAATAGACGATTATAACATTTAGAAAAAAAAATATAGGTAAGTACCTATATTTTTAATCTTTTTTTTCCTAGCCTCTGGGAATAATAAACTTTAAGCACAAAAAAAGCCAGCCTTGTTCTTATTACCTAAAAATAATATTTTTTTTCCTCACTTTAATTAAGCCTGTCCATACCTTTCCACCAACCAAATGACGCCAGATTTTTGTGTGCTTTGGGGAGGTAGGCAAATCTTTTGGCATAAAAAGTAATCCTGATCATATTACCTTTTTTTTCCCCACCCCATAACACCCACATCCACCACGCGAATCCTGCCAGGTCAACGTTTTTATTCTTAGAATGCTCCAGAGAAGTTGATAAATCATTTTTATGAATGATCAAATTACCTGGCCGTTTCCGTCGTCAGCTCTTAGTCGAATTGTTTTGGTTTACTTTCTTACAGATATTTTTTATGACCAGTGATCGAAATAGATAGAGTAAATTTTGGTAAGTCAACGTAAACTTAAGATAGATACGTTGATGGACTTGTCTGGTATCTGGGGATTTAATTATTGAAAATTACCTACGTAATAAAAAAGCTACTTATTTCTGGTCTCAGGGAGGAAACATCATCTCTTTCTCACTTAAAATCGGTTTTTTATTTGTTAAAATCCTGGCGTTCTAGTCAATGTCCCGGGGTATATCAGAGTTAGCTGTCTATGAACCAAAATTGCTTTACCTACCATACCGTCTATGACATATGAACGAAAGTTTGCACCTACAAGATACTAGTACAATAACATGCGTAGGTATGTCAATGTGCGTGGTGACCGCCAAGACGCTGCCGTTCGAGGTGTTGTCAGCGGTGCGCGAGCTTTGCGCGGCGGCCGCGATGGGTCCGCATTCGCACGCGCACCCGCTTCCACATGCTCCGCATGACCCCCCGCCGCAGCTACTTGATGTGTACCTGTAAGTACATTATATATGAATTAATATTATATAGATGTAGCTTATATATTATAAATAAGTTATTATATTGATATTGAGTTTGCATAAATATAGTTTACGTCCGTTAACTGTGGCAATTAAGGCCAAATAAAATAACAAACGAAAGGAAGATGTCACGCAATGAAAATAAATATACACCTCAGAAGAAAAATGCAGCACAATACGACCGCGTCTTATTTCAAACATCTTGCCTGGTAGGCTCGACTATCTGAGGAAAAATTACTTTGTAATCTTGCCTCAGTCACATTTGATTTGAAATGATGAATAGGCAGGTACTTACAAAGTCACGGGATATTTTTTATTAAATTTCAGTAGTAATGAGTACTGGTAGTGCCGATGCGATGGCTAGCGGAAAGTTCACGGAATCAACTTATGAAACGCGGCGCGCAACCCAATAAAGCACATATCAAAAGCGTGAAAACGCGTGGGACTGAAATAATTAAAACAGACCTTTGGACAACACCTATGTTTCCGAGAATCTCTAAAAGAAAAATAATAGTCTATCAAAAACATTGGACATCCAGGTTTCAATTAACAGCTGTCCTCTCAGGTGCCCTCGAAACCGAATAGATTTCCGATAATACGATCTCCGCTCCTGAAACTGTCGCATGGTATGAACGAACGTTAACTGTTTGAATCTGTTTTCCGAATACCCAGTTAACTTGAGCGCCGACTGCTTCTGACAAATGATTGATTAAATTTCTTATATAACGATAACTTTATTGCAGCTGATTGAAATAGCCAGCTGGAATATGACATTCAGACTGCACCGGTGGCTCAGTGGTTACGGTAGTTGCTTCTGAGACCTGGTGTTCTGGGTTCGATTCCCACCCGGGACAATTATTTGTGTGAACCACAAATAGTTGTTCTGAGTCTGGGTGTACTTTGTGTCCGTGAAATGTATGTTTGTAAAGTCCCCCGCGACACAGGGATTTATTTCCCTAGTGTGGGAGTTGTCTTTAAAAAAAAAAAAAAAAAAAAAAAAAAAAAAAAAAAAAAAAATATATATATATTTGTTGGTAGCCGAATTATTTAGAATGTAATCAAAGTGGACAAGGTATATAAGGACTTCATTTCTTATCAATATTAATTCTTTTTTTTTCGGACGGACATATGTATTTGGCTAAGAGGCTTTTGCTACTTCACCGGGCAGCATAAAGGCGAGCATAGCAGCTTCAGCCCTATAATAAATTTTGGTATCATGGTATCATATAAATATTGACAATGATCATTGTCAACATGATTTTATTTAGAACAGATTAACTTCAAATAAAAACCTAAGGGCTGCAACAAATACTCGTTTCACTAACTAAAACAGTTTTTTTACTAATGCAACATTAGGCTAAAACATGTTATTACATTTGATGTACAGTCAACAAAAGAGATAGGTTTCCACCCTGAGAAACGCGGTTTAAATTTATATTTACACGCTTATAAGAAGAGTTCACTGTTTTGTGTATTTGTACACAGCTAGCAGCGAACTTTTCACCTGTAAAGAATTACCGGCGGTCGTAGTTTTAAAACATATTTATTTACATTATTTGATACTGACGGTGTAAACCTATCTCTTTTGTTGACTGTACCTAACAGTGATTTCATATTCCGTATAACTTTTATTTGCCATCACACACAATATCGATTGCATCGAAAACCAACACAATTTGTAGCCTTCACTTCAATAGAGCTGAAGCAAACCGTATGTATTCGTTACTGAGTAACGGGTGCGCCGTCTAGTACCGAGTAACGAAACGTTACACACGAATGAATTTCGTTACTCGCATCTTTCGTATATTCGGTACTTATACAATGTAGGTTAGAGCTGAAGCAAACCGTATGTATTCGTTATCGTTACTGAGTAACGGGTGCGCCTCCTAGTGTTGAATTAAATAATGAATTTCGTTACTCGCATCTTTCGTATAGTCGGTACTTATACAATGTAGGTACCCAATATACGAAAATGCGAGTACCGTTGATGCGTTTATTGAAACGTTCGCTGGTTGATCGTATGTTTTACGTACTTGCGCGCTTATTCGGTGTATTTTTTGAAAACGTTCGTAATAAGGAACGATGTCCGTTAATTAAATAAAGTATAGTTAATTTGGAAATAATTCGTTAAAGTTTTTTACTGTTTATACAAAGGTATTGTATGTGTAGACAACGTTTGAAATTGTAACAGACACTAAGTAAGAAAGTATTTTTGTCAAATTACAAATACAAAAAAATATACTAAAATACGAAAAATGCACCTTACGTAGCTTGGTGTGTAATTTATTAATAAGTCAGTTTTCTAAAGAGTACATTGTACGCGTATGTAACACGGCTCGATTCGTTGCTCTAACATAAAATATCATGTTGTGAGGTATCAGAAGTAACGAGTAACGTAACGATACGAAAGTAACGAGTACTTAATGTTATAGTAACGAATACATACGGGTACGCATTTTTTCGTTACTTTTACACCTCTACACTTCAATATTGGTTCAAACTAAAACAAAAGCACCGAATGCGACGTGAATATTTTTCCAATATAGTTATTACAAATAACTTGTTTATATATTGTTGATGTGTATTTTTTCTAATAATGTGTTTTGTGTCGAACGAACGAAATAGATATCGAAGATAAATTTATTGTCAAATTCAATCTCGGTTTCGTATTTTTTTTGCTTTGTGTACAAAATATATGAATTTTCTATCTTTTCTTTCTATTGGATATATAAAATGCAACTTACCTAAATATTTTGATCATAAGTCTGTTTAGAACAATTTATAGGAGTCGAAGAAAATGGTGAAGTTTTTTTTTCTTTTTCTTAAAAAAGACAACTCCCGCACTAGGGAAATAAATCCCTGTGTCGCGGGGGCCTTTACAAACATTCATTTCACGGACACAAAGAACACCCAGACTCAGAACAACTATTTGTGGTTCACACAAATAATTGCCCCGGGTGGGAATCGAACCCAGAACACCAGGTCTCAGAAGCAACTTCCGTAACCACTGAGCCACCGGTGCAGTCAAAGTTATCATAACACTGTTAATTTTTTTTTGTAAATTTAATGTGACTCGGTAGTTAAGGTTGTTGTTTCTAAAATCTGATTTTCTTGGTTCGATTCTCAAACGGGATGATTATTTATGTCAACCACAGATAGTTGTTCTGAGTCTAGGTGTGCTTAGTGTCCATGAATTGAGTGTTTGTTATTTCCCCCCCAACACAGAAATGAACCTCCCTCATGTGGAAGTTGGGCTTTTATACTAAAAAAAAGGTTCTTAAAAATTATAAAGAAACTAAGTAGAAATAAGTACTACATCTACGTAAGTCGATATATTTATATAATTTAGAAAGATTAGTAGGTTAAACATTTTTAATTTTGGGTAGATTTTATCGTATATTATGGTTGCAGGTGGTTCGAGCCTTTAGTCGAACGGTGGCTCGCAGTTACCAAAACAATGGCCCTGCAAAGAGTACGCGCAGCTGTTGAACTTGGTAAGTTATAACTATGAACAGTTAATTTAACTACAATAAGGGCTAACTTTTTTTTTATATACAAGGGAAATACATTTTCATTTTGACATAATTTTCATACAATATCTGTCAAATTTGAAATACTTTTTTTATATATTTCATTTATTTTAGTCCTAAGTGCAACTGTATAATTAAAACTGTATTATTAAAGCTGGACCAACACAATGTTATATTTGATTTAGCTTCAAGTTTTATTAATGATAATTCATTGAACACAATTAAAATTAGTTTAATTATAGGTTAACAAAATAACCCTTTTTTAAATCTAATTAAACTTTCGGGTAGTAAATCCATGCCTTTTATTATAAAGAGAAAAGATTTGTGTGTAAGTGTTTTTGTAAATAATAGGTTAACCCGTCAAACTGCTGGACTGAAATCTAAAATATTTACTCCATAAAAATGCTAAATTGTATGGGAACCGCTCGGTAAGCGAGTTTACGATATAAGGCCTAGACTAACTTGATTCGATATTATGCCTATGCCTGAATTAATTTGGTCTAATTAGCATTTAATAGACGAAAACATAAAACGAAGATTTATACCGCACAAATGACATTTATTGTTCGCTTCAAGATACTGCACCTTACTGAATTTATGTTCGTATAAATAATAAGTAAGAATCTTTAAGAAAGCATTAAAGAATTTGTTTCATTAAAAGAAATTGTGACGTATCTTCGATTCAAAAAGACTGAATTTTGAAAAACCATTATTTGGTTTGAAGGCACAAAGCGTAGGTTCACACCCGACGATAGGGCGGTTGGTCATTTAGATAAAGATCGAAATCTAACTGTATCGTAGCACGAAACCTTTTATTGGAGCAGGACTGCCCTTCAATTGTTTTTGTAGAAAATGACGTGTTTTTGTTCTTTGGTGACAAAATTTGGTACAAATCATATTATATAGATACCAGCAATATATATAACATCGATATTGCTGGTATTGCTGATAAATTTAATTGTAACCCACTTTTAGTTTTTCGAACGTCAGTTAAACTAAAAAAATATATAATCATAGCTTTTAGTTCCATATGTGTGAAATTAAATTACTTTTAAGCTTGCACCAGATCACACGCTTATTGCTTATTTCATCTCAGTACTAGCGACTGTAAACAAGGTTTTATTATTATTATAATTGGTTTAATTGCTACGTGACAGTAAAAACATTAAGAAGTTATAAAAAAAAATGTAAGCCGATTACAGAAAACAGCCTAATCAACAAAATAATATTATTGAATCGGCGTTAACGAAGTAAATTGTTTTTTATATTTACACTTTTTTACTAAACTGACTTTAAGAAGATGATATCTTATTCCTCGGATGTATTGTTAAGGAGCCACGACAGAATAGAAAATACACGTACACATAGTAAGAGAACCAAAGAAACGAATCCTATCTATAGTTTTGTTTTTAACCACCCTAAGCCTCGTTAGTTAATCAACTAACTAGTAAGTTGATCAAATTACGACTCGTATTAATTTCCGGTTACAGATATCCATGTACAGAATTTGATTCTTCGGACATGATTCAAATTCGGACATGGATCAGTCATGATTTTTATTAATTAAATTAACCTTAATCTCTGCTTACCTATGTATTTTTTACATACTTACGTTAAATATTAATGTAATTAATAATGTTCTTAAATTAATATCATAAGCAAATCTAACCATAATTACGCAACGCACAGGATTGTAGTACCAATTTAGTATCTAATAACTACATAGGTAAGCAGAGGTTTCAGAATGTACTATTATCGTGACACTGGTAATGTGTAAAACCTTATGAAAACCACAAATGAAGCTAAGAGCCAACGTTTATGTTAGTGACGCAAACACATCTTTATTATATTTACACATTCCGCCATTTGCGGCACGGAAAGTAATATCATGATTGGTTTCGTGCAAATATTATATTTATTGCGTAATTGCTGGTATTGGAAAGGAAAATATACTGTGCATGGATGATGAGTAAAGCATATTACTTATTGGGTAACCATAATTTATGTTGTTAAGGTGAATTGCGAATCACCATTTTCGACATATTCTTTTTTGTTTTAATATGTAGGGATATTATTTTTCTTCTTCTTTCTTTCACTTCAATAATTGTTATAAAATATTTTAATAATGCTGCCCGCTACTCCTAAATTAATATTAGGTATTATAATATGTATTGTGATAACTTTCACCTTAGGATTGAAAAAATAATCTTAAGTAGGTACCTAGTAATAATAATTGCTCATATAGGTAATGATGTATTAGAAAAATAATACAAAACAAATTAATATTTTTTACATATCAAAAATGTCTTATCGAAGCAACATCGGTATAGATGAATCATAAAAATGTTGTCACTCATAAATTGTTAAGCCTATTAACTCATAAATTGTTTACTTTATTGTGTCTACTTTAATTTAATTGTCAAAGCCATGAGATACGGTTGTAATTTACTTCTGTGAAAACAATACCAAATTATGTATGTTTTGTCCAGATCGTCCTGTACAAGGCGAACATCTCGTCAAACATAGCACCTCGTCAGTGGACACAGCAGCTTGGTAAGTGCGGTAATATTATATAAAGCTTTACGAGTTTGTTTATTTGCTTGCTTGAATGCGCTAATATCAGGAACAACTGGTCCGATTTGAAAAAATCTTCCAGTGTTAGATAGCCCGTTTATCGACAAAAAATCTTATGGAAACGGTTGTTATGTGGGTGAAACCGCGCATGGAAGTTAGTACAATATATAATTAGTTTAATCTGAAAATATGCCCATACTTTATTATTTATGTAAACGTTCGTAGTAATAAGAACATGGTGTACTATTGTATGTTTAGAAGTAAAGGTAATATGATGGGTCTTAATATATTGAAAGTGCCCCATCAATAAATGTATATCTATACTAATATATAAAGCGTGTTCAAGCAATCAAACATTATCCGGGACGTTATCCGTTATCCGGCATTAACATGGGCTAAGTATATTTAATTATGTAGATCCAACGGGACCGGCAGTGAAAACTCGCACGGGAAGCTAATAAATATAATAAGTACCTAGCTAAAGTTTAGATATTCGCGGTAATCTTCAGTACTACTGATCCGATTTTGAACACTCTTTCATCATTAGACACGTTATCCAATACTAACATAGGCTATATTTTAAGACGTTCCCACAGAAACTAGATCTTCGCTAACGAAGCCACTCAGCGAGTTAAATATCATTCCAAAACCAGTAACAAAAATTTTGTCTATTTACTTCAAATATTGGAAAAAGTACAATGCAGTAATTGACGTAAACATAAATGTTATGGTGAAGTAAACAAATCTCCCAACACAACAAACTCGGAGAACATAGCGTTATTTTAGGGAAGTTCGTATAAAAAGGTTCGTATAGATCTCGTAAATGAGTTTCAAAAAGGCAATCAGGGTTAAGAGGGATTATGTTTACGTACTGGTTACGGAGTAGTCTTTCGTAATCCTGAGGATTACGGTGAACGTAAAAGAACACTCAGATATTGTCTATCTTATATGTGTCTATTAATCTATTTGGTTTCCTCTTGTACGCCTTATTGTTAGCGTGATAATTAATTATTGATCTTCTTGTGCTAACGTTTTATCTTAAGTAACACCTTCTATGACAACGATAACCTCTGTGGTGCAGCGGTATAAGTCTCGCTTCAAATAGTGAGTTCGATTCCCACGCCGTACCATAAAATATTGTTTAAATTCTATGATTTCTTATGTGTTTAGTTGGTTGAGGGCAGCAGCTTTTTCCTGTGTGTTACAACATAATACTGGGGTTACCAATCCGCCTGCCAAGCGTGGTAACTATGGCAAAATCTCCCCCTCGGGAGGAGGCCCATGTTCAGCAGTGGATGCTATACGGCGTAGTGATGAACACCTACTACTTCACTACAAACACCTACTACTCGATAATTATTATTAAAAATTTATGCATACACATTAATTTTTGTAAGTTTTACTGTTGATCAAATTAGCATCTCCGTATATACGTGATACATCATATTATTCGTGATAATTCACTTAAAAAAGTAATTTAATTCAAATAAACAAACTTAGGGTTGATATTTTATTTTTTTATTTATTTATTTATTCTTTATTGCACACAGTAAATACATAACATACAATTAATACAACGGAAACAACATGTGCAAAGGCGAGCTTTATTCAATACTGAATTTTCTTCCAGCAAACCTTATGAAAGAAGCATTTGATTAAAAGTGCATAGCTAGTGTACAAAGGACGAATCTAATAATATTTTCTACCAGATTGGTAAATAAGTACATATCAATAAACATACACTCTAATAGATACATATACAACTACATACTAATATTTAATCCTTTATACATATTGTTAATTATAATATACTACATAAACTAACTTATATGTCCAAATTATGTAATATGATTACTGAGTCAAAAAGTACTCCTTTGTTCTTCTTTTAAATGCGTTAAGAGAAGAACAAGCGCGAATGGGGTGTGGAAGGGAATTCCATAACCGCACTGCACGGACGGTAAAAGAGTGGTCGTATTTACTAGAGACATGAGGTGGGTTCTTTAAAAGAAGAGAGGTGGCTGCTATTTTAATCGTTGGATAAAAATTATCTCAGGAATTTATTTGAAGTTTGAATTTGAAATTTGGATTTCAATACTAAATTCAATTCAAAAATTCAAATTTTTTTCTTTATTTTTAAGGGTTTTATTGCACAGCGATAATGTCACCGTCGAATTTAAAATAATAAATTTTAAGTTCGATAGATTTTCTAAGCTCTGATATTTATTATCTGACGATTGAAAACGTATGCTTAATATATTAAACTAATTGACTAACCGTTATTTTTTTTGTTAATTTACGTTTTTGGGTTACATCTTTTCTTAGACATTTAAATTTCATCTCCTTTTAATAAGGTAAGGTATAGATAGACCTGACCTGGCCTGGTGTAGGTAGTTAATATAGACTCAGTTGAATATAGATACATTCTATAGAGTCTATATTTACTACCTACACCAAGTTGAACGCAGCGTAATTTAACTTCGTCACTCTTATCAGATAAAAATTTACAATCCGGCCCGAGACCTTGTCTAAATGAGCTTTTTACGCATTACTCGTTTTGTGGTGAAGTTTTTAACTGTTATTTTTAATTTTCTTTTATGTCCGAAAAAAGATTCACTTTATAGTGTGATTTAAGTGTGACAAAGTCTCTAATAAACGCTTTGGCAATAAATATAATAATTTATTATCCAATTGTATACTTCTACAAAATAGTTTTTCCGATAAAAGTTTCATTTTGTTATATTTTCGGTTACAGAATTCGATTGTAGTTATTAATTAAAATTCGCAATTATTTGTACTAAACATTTTCTTAAAAATAATAAAACTTTAGTAAAATAATGTTTTTGAATTTATAATATTTTTGTAACTGATTGATTTATGGTGCTAATTGTACCTCAAAGTGCCAATACATACAACATACGCAATGCATATTGTAACGATCTGCTACGACTTGCTACGAACTAAATACAGAATTATGCACAATATCAAGTAAAGCTCGGTATTAAAATACACAAGTATGGAAATACGTACCTACTACGTGTGTTCTACATTATGCTTGCTACACATCCATACTCATAGATACGAAATTACTACTTAGAAATAATTGCTACGACATACACACAAACAAGAAGTATTTTAATGCCGAAGTTGAAAAAAAGAATATACACTTTCTCGTTAAATAATTATGTTTTATTTTAATCATTTTTCGGTCTAGCTTGTACCACATGCGATTGGTATGGCGAGCCATTGGTGGCGCGGAGGAAGGGCCTACCGGTGGTGGACTAAGGCTGTTAGAGGCTGCCTGTGCCACCGCACTACACTACGCCGACCTCGTTCACGGCGCCCTGGCTGACCAAGGATACTACGAAAACCATGGCAAGTACAATAACCTCACCATAAACCTTATGCTCTTAGCTCTTACATATAAAACAATCTGCTCCGCTTACTAGTACCTAGAAATTTTAATACTATCGAAGTAGGTCACCTAGAATATTATACTAGAAATATTCGTAGCAAGGTAGAACTCACAGCAAATCTTTACTCATTCCAAAATATTATCTAAGGTCTACACATAATAACGTTTTGAATATATTACCCCATTAAGTTTAGTTCATACACTTTATGCTTATAAAGTAGGTATTTTTATTAGATTTTGTTATTAACTAACACATTTAGCTAATTTGTTACGATAACACTGATATTCATTGTCAATTTTGGTTCCAAATCCCAATCAAAGTACATTAACTTTACAAGTAAATACATTAATTTTTAGTTAGTTTGGTTAGTAAAAGTAACAAACTATCTTAAAAATCGTTCAGTATATTCAGATGTTTTGAAACAGCATACTTATTTTAAAGCATCTTTCAATATTCATTTCACAACGCTTTCGTGTTATATAAGTAGTATAATATATAATATATATATATAAGTAGTAATAAGTTTTCTTTTTCTATAAATAATCCTTAAATAAAACCGGCCAAGTGCGAATCGGACTCGCGCACTAAGCACTGTTGACGTTATTGACATCGAGCAAAAAAGGGCATATATTTTTTATTTTTAGTCTTTGTTGTTATATCGGCAATAGAAATACATCACCTGTGAACATTTTAACTGTCTAGCTATCGCGGTTCTTGAGGTACAGCCTGGTGACAGACAGCGAAGTCTTAGTAATAGGGTCCCGTTGTTACCCTTCTTAAAATAAATAAAATAAAAATCATTTTTATTTACGTAAACCTATTACAGGAACTTACAAATAGTCAAAACAATAATTTAGTAATTAGTATTATTATCTATAATTATTATATTTTATAAATTTTCAAATTAAACAAGTATTTAAGTTATTATTTTAATAATATTTTAGTCTTAACGTCTTAGTTTATTTCTTCATTCATTCTGTCTATAGTAGGTTAGAACAATTGTCATTATTTAGGTGGACCATGAGTATATAACGACGAACGCGCTTTAATGCTACCACCGGATCCAATACGCCCCAACTGAGAAGATCCGGCGAAACAAACTCAGTGGGTTATTCTACTGCCGGTTTTAACACGACCCACATGAGACGGTCCGGCGAAACATACTCAAATGGGCAGAACGTAGATTTTGGTCTTCGGGTATGGAATCCTAAGAACAATCAATAAGCGTAATTAATGAAGACAACTACAGTGAAAAACTATAAACATCGAAGCTGATTTGCAAAATTATCGGTCGATTTTATATAAGTTGTTCCACGCAAAATGTATTTGAGAACTTACTTAATCCTTTACTCATTTTATATACATCCATATGACATATATTTTCCAGACAATTTATTATCTACGAGAATATACCTAATGTGATCCATACAATTAATAAATAAAGAACATTTGGTAGTCGCCACAAACATTTTCGGGATCACAAATGAAAGAATGTTCGAGAATCAGAAATGTTTATGTACAGAAAATATCAAAGTGAAAACGAATTAGTCGGTAAATCGATGCCTACATCACACGTTTTCATATTCTGTATAGCGGTTAGCAACACATTAACATAATGTAATATGTTGGCAAATTAACATTTAGGAATAAGTTAACCTTCTCTCGGAAATGAAACTACGTTAAGAGGACTGATTCTGCCATTAATATCTATTCTAATTTATCAGCTGATGCTGTCTATAGGGCAACTACACAAGAGTAAAGGCGGAAACATATTATTAAAACGCCACGCCACCCAACGACACGCCACGCGTGTTGAGTCGTATGAAATGTATTTTTTCTATAGACCAGAAACACACACGCCACACGATCCAGACGTGCCAGGTCGGTGTGTTGGCCATGGTGGGGGTAAACACGCCAGCCCACGCGGCGCGCGCGGTGTGTATCTAGACAACACCAAACGCCACGCGTCAGTCGTTCAAGAACTGTCACAGAGTATATACGTCTTTTTTACCCCATCTCTATTCTTTAATCTGTCAAACGGAATTAATGCCAATTTAATACTATTTTTTTGTATTTATTTAGCGAAATGACCGACGAAAAATTAATTGAGTTGGTAAAACTATATGACATGAATTAAGCAATATACAGGGATCATACTGCGAGAAATAATGCATGGGAAGATCGAAAATACATATGAAATCTTTCATTATCTTGAAGTAATAAAGGGTATAGAGTATGATATTCGCCATTTCATTCGCTCTTTTGATTTATTTTTACATATTGACATACTATTATGTAGTAAGCCCTTTTTTTTATTGTTTGGGTTGAAATGCATTTACGCATTCCCACCGCCGCTGCAGCGTATTCGCGCGCGCGCTGGCGGTGGGATATGTGGGACTCGCCCTCTCCATAGCGTGGTATGCTAAAGTCATACCACGAGGAGAGGACTCTACCAAACACTAAAACCTCCCGGACACTCCTTCGATCCGCCGTTGGCGGGGGCCGGGTACGCATGAGCAATCCGGCCCATGTAGTTAGCCCTGAGACTTTTGCTACTTCACCGGGCATAAAGGCGAGCAGAGCTCCAGCCTAGATAAATGGTTTAAACACTACAAACTAAGCAACCTGCGCAAGAGGGCGTCCCCTGTAGGACTTGGACCTCGGCTCAGGGCGGTCGCTGACGGGGAGATTAAGGGGTTTTGGCTTTGAGTTTCTTTAGGGGAGTTTAGTGCAACTGTCGCTCTACCTTACAGTTCGCGGGCCTCTCGGACTTCGGGTCTACGAGGGCATCGGAAGGTTCTTAGCAAACTAAGGGTCGGGAGGGCGAGGGGGGACATGTACCCAGTAACGCCTAGTTATTCTATTTTTATTGAGTCGTTTAAGAATCATATATATAACCAAAATTTGCATCAAATCTTCTTGAAATTCTTCATCTGACTCGTTATTTATTAATTCCATAGTACACAACCATACACTTCCACTGCTGTTAACTAACTGTATTCAGAAATTGCTAGTAACTCGTGGCGTCGCGTGTTGGTAATGTGCACGGTGCATATCAGGTGTCGACACGTGGCGTCGCGTCGCGTTTTAATAATGTGTTTGCGCCTTAATCGAGCATCGGATTGTTTATATTTAGTCTGGCCATAAATACTGTTATAATTAAAAATAAACAAATTATTACATTTGAATTTGGAATCTGTCAGTTTATATGATTGTTCATCGTGTTTTTTTTATTTTTTATAGCAAATAGGTTAGCGTTTGACTACACCCTGCCTGATGTTAAGCATCGGAATAGCCTAGGATGGAGCACGCTTACCTAGAAGGAACCGGTTTAGTCTTGATTTGAAGAGACCCATATTGTATGTATCGGGAAATATAGACCCCGGCAAGGGGTTCCACATCTTCGCAGTACGTACAAAAAACGTGGACTCGAAGCGCTTCGTACGTATTTTGGGGATATCGACCATGTACTGATGGCGCCTCTCCGAGTGTCTCGTTGTCCGATAGAAGAAAGGGGAAGGCAGAACTAAGTTGTGCAGTTCCTCAGCACACTCTCCGAAATGTATCCGATAAAAAACCGACAAGCTGGCAACCCATCGTCGGTGCTCAAGGCTTTGCGGCTGAGACTTGGCCAGAGCTACGTTGCCTATTAACTTTTTGGCGCGCCTCTCAATCGACTCCAGTGCCTCTAGTTGATACTTGGCGGAACCATGCCAAAGATGAGAATAGTACTCCATACATGCTCTAACTTGGGCTTTGTATAAAGTGAGCAGCTGATTTGGTGTGAAGTACTTTCTCACCTTCGAGAGGATGCCAAGCTTTTTGGAGGCTATTTGGGCCTTCGACTCAATATATGAACCAAAATTTAGAGTCGATGAAAGAGCGACGCCTGACAGCTCAAGCTTGTCAGTTAACTGCACGGATACAATTCGGAAAGAAGGAGACAGTCGAAATGGCCTCTTCTTTGCGGAGAACAAACACGCCTGGGTTTTATTAGCGTTAAACTGAACCAGGTTGGCATCGCCCCAATCGGAGACTGCCTTAAGGTACAAGTTTAACCGTTCAACCATGGCCTCTCTAAGCAAGTCTATATCCGGCCCGCCGGCCCGCGCATTGGAAGTGTAGCTCTCCACGACCGTGCTGTCGTCTGCATACCCAAAAGTACCGGGCTTCAGCAGATCGTTGATATGCAGCAGGAAAAGCGTCGCAGAGAGTACAGACCCCTGGGGAACACCGGCATTGACAGCCATTTGCTCAGACGAGCAGCCGTCAACGCAAAATGCAGCAGGTAGACCGTATGCAGGAAGCTTGCCAATAAGGCTATCGTGCCAAACCCTGTCAAAGGCCTTCGAGATGTCCAGAGAAACGGCAAGCGCTTCCCCGTGTCTCTCAATGGCCTCACTCCAGATGTAGGTAGCGTACGCTAGAAGATCCCCAGTGGACCGGTTTCGGCGGAAACCGTATTGTCGGTCACTGAGGAGGTTGTTAGCTTCTAGGTACGCCAGAAGCCTGGTATCGATAACACGCTCCATGCTTTTGCAGAGTATGGAGGTGATGGAGATAGGCCTATAATTTGAAGGGTCAGCACGACTACCTTTTTTGGGTACGGGTTGCACATTTGCTAGCTTCCAAGACTTCGGCACCAGTCCAGTATCTAGAGAGAGCCGAAAGAGGCGTGTTAAGACAGGAGTCAACTCGGGTGCGCATGTCCTCAACATTATGGCAGATATACCATCAAGGCCAGTGGCTTTATTCACGTCAAGATTACGAAGCGTTTTGCGAACTTCCTTTTGGCGAATGTGAATGTCATTCATGACTATCTCGCTTCCTGGAACGCTAGGAGGAATAGCGCTTCCAGCGTGAAGATTCGGCAAACAGAGAAGCAAAGAAGTTGGCTTTCTCTTCAGCAGTGTGAGCCAGTGTTCCATCAGGCTTCTGCAGTGGAGGCAGTGAGGGGCGGCAGAAGTTCGCTTCGACTGATTTAGCTAGGGACCAAAACGCTTTACTACCCGCGGGGTACGAAGCCAGTTTGTTCCCTATTCGGCTAATATGGTCAAAGCGAGCCTTCTGTAGGGCCTTTTTGCAGGACTTGGCAGCCTTGTTAAAAATTCTCTTCTTTGTGTGTATATCCTTTGCCTTGCGTCTACGAGCATCGACCCAAGCCAGGTATGCCTGATGTTTGCGCGCCTCAGCGCGTCCACTTTCAGCCCCGAATCATGGGCGATCTCTGCCAGACGACGGTACGTCAGTGAACGGAATAAAATATTCCATCGCTAATCATAGCACATCGGTCACAGCATTGGCGCAGGTGGAAGGATCACCAGAGGAGAAGCAGACAGGTTGCCAAGGATAAGATGCAAACACCGCATCTCATCCCAATCTGCTGACTTGCTTCGCCACATCCGCCGAGTGCCTTTTGGGCAGGGATCGGGCGGGGAGTAGACAGATACAGATTTCACCAGTGATGGCCATTAAAATCCCCCAGTAACACCATTTGAGCGGATGGGTACTTTTGTTGAGCTGCGTCTGCCACCTCACAGAGATATTCAGCGAGCCGAGTTGTCTCCGGATCGCCGGTGTGTGAGCGGTAAACACATGCATACAGAATCGTATCAATGCCTGTGTCAACCAAAGCCCAGAGTACGGAGAAGGTGGGGTCCTCAAATCTACGGAGACGACGAATGCAGATGTCGTCCCGAGCATATACACATACGCCCGCACGTGGTTTGAAGTTGTGCTCCAGGGTATACCCTGGGTAACTAAGGTACGACACGTCGGACGGACGACCAATCTGCGTCTCCGAGACAAACAAGAGGTGAGGTTTTTCAGTCTCAAGGTGGTGATGGACAGGAACGAGATTTGAGTGCAAACCTCTTATGTTACAAAGGTGCACTTTCAGTGAGAGGGAGTGCAGCCGCTGTGAAACCTTTCTCTTTTTATTGTTTCTTTGCATATTGGGAGTAAAAAGGGTCGAAAGTCGACAGTAGGACGAGGCATCACGCATTGCTTTTCCAGATAAAACACACAAAAACTAAACGCACAACAGAGGGACTAGTCTGGAGACTGCGGGGACGCCCGAGCCCCCCCAAAGACTACCATCATGCCCTCTCGGTTGCCAACCGGCACGATGGCAGATCCCTGGAATTTTTCGACGGTTGGCGGGGCATTTGTTTGTTTTCAATTGGGCCCCCTACTCACTGCGGTCGGCCAGCGGTGCACCGTGCCTCGGATACCGCTACCCTCCGCGACTAGTCACTCAATGCGGCAGTTCGTTGTGTTTAATGTTCGGTTTGCAATGGGACGCTGCTGTCCTGACTCGACTTTCAAATGGCATCACCAAACAACACGCCGGAACACGACAAAGTCGTTTGGCGGCGTGGCTTTGTTCGGTGGGTGGTCACTAGCCGCGGCCGAAGCCTACCACCAGTAAGTGCAGCTCGATCAGCACAACCCAGGAGTCACGTGTAGGGTCTCGAGGGTAAACCTACGGACGCGAGCTGCTTCGACTCCCTAATAATAATTGTGATATTAAAATGGAGTAGGTTGATAAAGAGAACCGAATCGCTGTGATTTCATGACACAAAGTAGGAATGGAGCCAAATACAATTTTTGAAACTCTCCATACGCTTAGTATAAGCCAAATGTTTATGTACCGGGCTATTTATAGGTACAATGAAAATAAAATTATAATTAAGTTTAAGTTATTAACAGAATAATTCAATTCAGAGTGAAAAGCGCGGGGTGCTTGATAAAGTAAATGTTGCAATAATTCTATTGGCTTTATTAATAATTCTATTACAATAATCTATGAGAGGAGAGTTATGAAAAGTGGTAAAATGCACCCCACGTTTTTAACTCTGAATTGAATTATTCTGTTAATAACTTAAACTTTATTATAATTTTATTTTGAGGTGAAAATTATTTTCTATTTTTTAGTTTTTATTTTCTGTTTCTTCCTCTGTTTGTGGCAGAAAAAGATCTGGCCGTCCACTTGTCCGTGTTCGTACTAGGGCTTGCATTCGAATTTTCGAATATTCGAATTATTCGAATAATCAACTGTTTCAAATATTCTAATAGAAATTTTACGATATTCGAATATTCGGCCAACTCCTCGAAAACAAAACTCAACAATCTGATGTGCACATTAAATTCAACGTCCATGCTCGCCGTCTAAACAAGGTTACGGTTACCTACGTCTTAACAAATAAAGAATAACTGGCCGGGGAACAGTAGAACGTTGTGCCAATATTTTGAAAGACAATCTAGCTTCCTATAATGTTTCTTTGGAAGTGGACATAGCATGTGTGGTGACTGACGGAGCAAGTGCGATGTGTGCTATGTGCCGATTGCCTTCGTTTAATCAATTATGTTTTGCACACGGCACCCAATGTGCAATATTGGGTGTAATTTACTAAAAGACACAAAATGCCCAAAAAAAATGGGAAGAATCTACAGAAGACACAGGGGCGACAGGACAGGATGATGACTCTGACAGTGATAAAGAATATGGTGGATTTGTAGTTGGGACTGGGAGACAACTGAATAAGAACCAATATGTGAACGGGGAGGTAAATCTAAAAAAAAATATAGATAAAGTAAGAAAAATTGTTAAACTTTATAGGAAATCACCCACCAAGACTGAGTGTTCTATAACTACCTTCCAGAAGAATAGAAAAAAATGGGCTTGATCCTTGACTGTAAAACCAGGTGGAATAGCTTGACTGATATGATCACAAGGTTTTTGGTACTAAATACGCCTATCATGAAGGCTCTTATTGATTTAAAGAACGAAATCACATTTAGTGCCGCTGAGTTAGCTTTACTTCAAGAATTGTCCAGTTCTCTCAATGTTGTAAAGGTAATAGTCGAGGCGTTGTGCCAAGATAATGCAAAATATAAGAAAATGCAAGAAAATGAGTCATCTTTACAATTTATGGTTGCGAAACTTCAAGCGACAAACAGTTTTACAAGTGATCAGCTACTCCAGGCTCTGAAGAAAAGATTGAAGAGAGATCTGATGTGTACATTAAAATATCTACACGATCCCAGAATATATTACGCAGAGACACCTTCGGATATTTTCCCATCTCCAGGAAACGACACGATTGCTAAAGTTATAACTGAGATTAACGACAAATACTTTAGTCAAATACAAGACTTTGATGACAATAAAGATAGATACTTAGTTGATCACCACCACCAGCAGCAGCGACAGCGACAAAATAATGCAATTCAGGAAACCGCAATAAGCTTCTTTCTTCTACACAAAAAAGATCGATGAGACCGTTTTAGCAACTTGTTCTACATTTACCGCAAATTTATCTTGCTGAGAAGAGTTGAATACATCAATCCTAATAAAAATGGCGCTATTTGATAGAGGAGGATCTAGACCAGTAAATTTAAGCCAAGCATACGACTGCCTGCAGTGTGTACCACCTACAAGTGTAGGGTGGGAAAGGGGTTCTTCCAGCAAGTATATTTGCAACCATGTAAGATGTGCCTTAAACGATGATTCCATGGATGCTCTAAGTTTCCTTAGGTCCCAAAAATATGATATTTTCATTGTTTTATGTAAATGTTCTAGTAAGATTGCGTTAGCTAAAAATAATATCAGTTAAATATTATTTTTATTGAGAGAATTTGGACTATTTAGAAATTAAAGGACATGATATCTATAAAACTTAAAAAAATATATATTATTCGAATAATATTCGAATTATTCGAATAAACCCCCAAGAATTATCGAATATTCGAATTGCAAAATTGTCGAATATTTGCAAGCCCTAGTTCGTACAAAAAAGCGATCAAAGCAGCAAGGGAAAGAATTAGAAGCAATCCTGTCCGAAAGCAAAAGATAATTATCTTGGGAGATGAAGCATGATAGCATCTAGAACCATAGTTAGGCAAAAGGATTTCCGCACATCTAGAACCATGTCGCGTATTTTAAAAGATGCCTTAGGACTTGCAGCCTATTAAAGACGCACTGATCATTTCTTAACTGATGATTTAAAAAAGAATAGGGTTGTAAAATCGAAACAACTACTTAGGCGGTATGCAAAAGAAGTTCACAGAAAAAAATTGTTTACGAGCAATATTTTAACAAACAAAATGGCCGTGTTTATGCTCAAAGCTCTAAAGAAGCTTCCTAATTAGTCAACAGAGTACAATGTTGGCATTATCCGACTTCAGTGATGGTTTGGTGGGGAGTTAGCTATGAAGGAGTGACTGAGCCATATTTTTGTGAAAAGGGTATCAAAACATCGGCGCAAGTGTATCAAAATACCATTCTTGAGAGAGTAGTTAAGCCCCTTAACAACACCTTGTTCAATAACCAAGAATGGCAGTTTCAGCAAGACTCAGCGCCGTGTCAAAGCTCGATCCATTCAATCTTGGTTAGAAACGAACGTTCCGGACTTCATCAGAGCTGAAAACTGGCTGTCATCTAGTCCCGATCTTAATCCGCTGGATTATGATTTATGGTCAGTTTTAGAGAGTATGGCTTGCTCTAAACGCCATGATAATTTGGAGTCCCTAAAACAAGCCATAAGAATTGGCAGTGATGAATTTTTCAAATGAAAGTGTGCGTGCTTCTGTCGATAACTGGCCTCAATAGTTATAGGATTGTATTGCAGCCAATGACTACCACTTCAAATGACCTTTGTATATTTTTAAAGATTCTATATTAATGTATTAAACTAACGCACTGTTAACGTAATAGTAATAAATGTTACAGACAATAGAAAATATAATTATTTCTTTGTAACAATATTTATGGCAAGCCTAAGTATATAAAGGTTATATGTATAACATAGGCTTACGTAACACGTATCACAGGTCAAAACAAAACGACAGAAGAAATATGCACCATCGTCAACAACCTCGAGTATGTCCGCCGATCGCTAGCCGAGTACGACGATGAACACATGTAAGTGCGAATTAATCCCTGGACCGTGAATACTGCGCGACATACACTTGTCTCCTAACACTACAATCTAACTTATATCGAACAAAAACAACTCTTAACATACTCGTTATAAAGTTTATTCTCGCTCGTTATAACATAAACTCGACAGCTCAAGCAATTGTCGTGCTACAATTGATAGAGCATAAAACGCTCAACTGCACAGCGTCTCCGTTCAAGCCTAAAATAATATCGGAGTTAAGGGATATAACGCTTCGAAGAGCGCATAAAGTTTGCAACTAATGATTAGATTTATAACGGTTTGTTATTCAGTACATAAACATCCGTACCTATGAATTAGAGACTCAAATATGGTAGCTTTGTGGCAATGAATCGTGGCGAAGTAACATTTAATAGCCAAATTTTTAAACCATAATTTGGTTTAGCATATTGTAACATTGCTTTTGTTATTGGAACGAAACAAGTTTTTATTTGTGTGGAAACATTGTTTATAAGGAAAACAAAGAGTTTCACGCTCCACAGCTATGGTAAAGTTTTAGTAGTCCTTGAGAACAAATTGCTGGGGATGAAACGATCTACTGTTAATGGCCTAACTTGTCGAATATACCGCTGAAGAGAATCCATTCATTCTTAATGACGTACTACGTCAATTGTTTCCAATTTATCAAGTGATCACTCACTTTACGGTTGATCACTTAAAACAGCTTGAAAACTACCTTTATCGCCATGTGTTCAAAGTTCCTGTGTAAAGTTACAAATTGCATTGTAGGTTCTTAAAAGTTAGGCTTGTACTTTAATTATTTTCTATAACAAATCAATGTGAATGAAAACCATACTACTTTTTAAGTAATTAACAAGTCAACAAATTACATAGTAACAGTGGAATAGTAAATTCAATATCAGACTGACATACAATCTATGAAATGAAATAACAGAATTCAATTTTACAAACATTCATTTTAATAAACTCGATGAATGATGTTAGTGAATGTATTTGGGTTTTAAAATAAATTTGCGTTGTTCGTAGTTCGTAGTTCGTGCGTGTCGTATTAAATTCAATTTATTTTCCATTTTATACAATGTTTGCTATATACGTTGAATATTCAATGTAGTTTCCATAGATTTGGATGTGAAACATGTCTTGTGATGCACCGTAATCTTGTAACAATGTTCGTATTTGCATGTATATTTGATCTATCATTTGGTTTGTCTTAAATGTATGTACCTCAATTGTTACGTGAGTTTTATTTATGTGTGTAGCTATAATATAAAATTACTATTTGATGTTGTATTCGATGTTTAATGTTGCACTCATAGTATTCTCAGTCTGAGTAAAGTTTTATATTGTAGAGCGAACGATGAAAATGCACGGCAGCTAGTAAGAGGCGCACTGGGAACCTTGGAGGCGCGATCCGCACGCGCATCTGCGCCGCTCTCGGCCCGCGCCCGTCCGCCTTTGAGAAAAGCCGTGTTCCACCTTGCTTGGTCACCGGATACTTTACCTACGCCACAGGTAAATACTTTATAGCCAAAAATTTAGAATAATAAGTCTTTATTTGGTCAACTAACAGTCCGTACAATAAAATCAAATTCTTTTGTCACAGTCGCCACTCCATCTTATACATAAGGACCGTACTATCAGTAATCTATATTCAAATTTGTACAGGCTATCACTCCGCTGCTAGAGTTCTTGGATCAACACCTGTCATCGTTGAACACGTGGCTGTTACCACGCGCATTC
The DNA here is from genome assembly GCA_947037095.2 of Nycteola revayana. Taxonomy (NCBI): domain Eukaryota; kingdom Metazoa; phylum Arthropoda; class Insecta; order Lepidoptera; family Nolidae; genus Nycteola; species Nycteola revayana. Next base: position 10,271,435 of record OX344847.2, read on the forward strand.
ACCCGCGCTCTAGCCGGTTGTTGGAGCGGAGTTTTGAAGGAAGTGTCGGCTCAAGCCGACGCGGGTGGCGCTGAACGTCCGCGCGTCTACCACCACCGTTTGAGGGAGGCACTCGATTTGCTCGCTGAATTCTTTCATGCAGAAGGAAAAGGTTTGGTTTTGTGTATTTTCTTACTGGATTAACAGGTATGAAGAAAGTCTCCGATTAAGCCGACACGGGCGGCACTGAGCAACAGCTACAGGTTAGGCGAAGCGATTGATATCATATCCGATTTTTAGCATACCTACCGAGGGAAATGAAGGTTTTATGAGCCTGCTTTGAAAAGCGAGAAGAGTTGTGGAAGGAAATATGCGTTCGTGCCGACGAGTCACCCTAAATGAACGGCTAAAAGGTTGGTTTTATATATGTTTTTTCTAGCCATTATGTAACGTATAAATGTTTGTCAAGCCTCGCACTTGGCGCTGCACGGACTCACGTACACGACTACGGGTTAAGAGAATTTAATTTTTGGAATACTTTTAATGAATTGTTTAAACTAAAGCATCGTCTAAACTGAGGTTGATGTCTGAAGTTAGAACCACATTAAAATTGCACAAATACCTTTACCTAATCTTTTAACCATTTTCATATATGCGTGACTTTATTGCAATAATAATATCGACTGTGTGAAGTATAACTGTCAAAATATCGAACTGAAACACGACTGATGTGTTTATGATGACTTTCAGCATTTACTAAGTTATGGTCGTAAATACGAACCAATACATATTGAGGTGATAAAAAATCTTCAAGTCATTTTATTTGTTTATGTCACCGGAAAATAATATGAATCGTAAGTTGATCAACTTACGCGCCACTCATATTGTTAAATTTAGTTTCAACTGTTTCCAGTACCTAAACGCGCATAATAATTATATTATTTACTAAATTATTATGACAAAACATAAAATAATAATTATATTATTTACTTAATTACTATAACAAAACAAAAAAACTTCAACTTCAATAAGTCCTGTTGAACGCCATTGGTTTAGTTTTTCATTTTTTGTAACTATACGAAACCTCGTTATGATAAACTAAAGTAACTAGAAAATTGATTGACTTCGATTCTTATTATTTTCAGGTGACATATACATATATACCTACTTTAAAAGTCCTAACTTAATACCAAACGGTATCAAAACCACCCTTGACCTTAATGAAGTATAATTAGTATCAATAAAAAAAATGTTTACATAAGATAGAAACCAAATTATTTTTATCGCTTCAAGCTTCGCTTTAGTGCGTAAAAAAATAATTCTCGCGTAGTATAAATATAAGTATAACCTTCACTCCTAGGTCTTCCAATGTCGGAGGTGCACAACATAGAATGGAATCGCGTAGAACAACGCATGGAGTACCATCAGGCGCCCACTGAACGTCTGCTGGAGCTGTGGTTGGCTGACAGACTCAATGAACAAATGAGGACCCCGCTGCCATCGCCCTATGGCTCGATACTTGTGCGGTGAGATGTTTTGTTTTATAACTTATAAATATATGTAAACAAACGATTTATACTGACGTTATTCCATAAATAGTAACGACCATTATCGATATATTTTATTTCATAATAATCTCCAAAACAAGCATCAGAATATACTTAATACTTTAGTAATACTTACATTAATGAATATAATAGATATATACAACAAAAACTAGCTGAACTTAAATAAAACATTACTTATAAAATACTACTATTCCAAGACTATATTACTTAGCAAGGTTCCCAGAATGCTGGCAGCATTGCCCCGTTGAATGAAATGAAAACGCTTATTGATAATGTAGACGAATCGATCGTACTTATTATAAGTCAAATACAATGATACAAATATAAAAAGAAAAAAAAATCTTGACTAATTAATTAGTATACATTTCAACAGTAAAGAATAGCAATGATTACTTGCTGTGCAAAAAAAATACCTACCAGCTCTCGGGGAACTTGCAGCGGGTGATATTGTAAGGATTGGCGATTCTGATTTTGATAACATTACAGGAAATGTTATGAAAATACATTTTTCATCTGAAGGGCGTTAATAAGTCGGGCCCAGTGACCTTGCTTGATGCGTTAATCACCTAAATAAAAGCTAGGGTCCTTGATTGGCTTTAATTGTAATTTCAATTAGTTTTACTTCAATTTTTGTTTATACCACAATGATGTTTGTTAATAAAGTCGTCTAATTGGTTATCAAAATAATTTAATCGATTTGATTGACGTGTTACTATAAATATTTGTTAATTACAACAGAATTACATACCGTTGAACAATTCGGTAGCATTATCAGAAACTGAAATCAAAAATAATTGCTAAACACTGTATAATGTATAACTAAATATCCCTGTCCAATTATTTTCCGTAGATTAACTAACCACAAAAATCATTTTGTGGACTTGATCAATGTGAAATCGGATTTATGATTAAAATCTTGTAGCTTATTTATCCATCGAATTATAATTAAATTATACGGATATGCCTAAAGCAATTTAATTTCCATATTCATATCAGGGTGTACTTCAACCACGACTCGCTGTGTGTGGAGGTGCTCTCTGCGCGGGACGTGATCCCGCTCGACCCGAACGGCTTAAGTGATCCCTTTGTGGTGGTCGAATTGATGCCCAAACGCTTGTTCCCCAAAGCTCACGAACAAGTCACTAATGTGCAAAAGGTAAATAAATATAAAAGGGATATTATTAAGTGTTTTTGAGATGTGTTTCGAACGTAATTATTGCTTAAATGTCTACTTATCGCAGACATCATCGGCCTGTATAACGTCCAGTGCTGAACATAAGCATTCCTCCCGAGGGAGGGTTTTCCCAAAGTCATCACAGTTTGTGGTTTGGTGCAGCGGATTGGTGACCGCAGCATTATATGTACTCGTTGCCTGTTATACGCTTGTTATAGATGTTGTTATAATAACCGGGACTAACGGCTTAACGAGCTTTTCGTAAGACGGAGCGTAGTCCCCTAACCAAACAGACTCAGAAAAAAATCTTAGAATTTACACAAAGATACACCACCGTGCCGTGGGAATCGAACCCATGACCTCCGAGACTTAACCGCTACGCCACGGAGATTTTCAAGTAGTTGAAATTGTGTTCTTAGATAATGTAATATTTTTGCAATATCTACAGCTATTTGTTATTATATTTTTTGATATCTATATTACTTTCATAAGTACCTACCTATTATGACGTTTTTAATACCAATGTAACAAATAACATGATAACGACGGTACAACTGTACCTAAAATATTTTTAAAGAAAAATGTATATTTTATTCTACGAATATAAACAATGTTTCTTACATTTTAATAATTGGGACCTTTTATCTATTTAATTATCAGCTGTTATTATTTACCTTTTTAAAATTGGCGTAAGAAGATATATGTGGTAACTTCTATTTTCGAGTGTGGGCGCTAGCCCTCTCAGTTGGAACCGAGACGAGATTTTAAAACTTCCGCCGAAAACTGAGGTTAATGGTAGAGATGTTAAATAAAAAAATAGAATAGAATAGACGATTGAGAAATACTTACCAATATTAAGGTCAACTTGATTTGTGTACTATCTTGATTTGAGTATTTTTATGTTTAATTTTTAGTAGACGCGGGTCTCAATCGCGGTACAAATTTAAGGCAAATAATTACCTTTTTAATCCGACGTTTCGACATGGGTTACACCAGTCGTGGTCACGGATAGACTTGATTGAGACCCGCGTCTACTAAAAATTATGTGTACAAATCACGAAAGTTTAAAAACATTTATTTTTATGTTTCTACTTCGATTTATAAGTATCCATTTTTTTCGGACAGACATTTATAAAGTAAGCCGCGAGGCTTTTGCTACTTCACCGGACATATGATTCTTGTCCATAGCGGTGTGAATAGCGTTTTGAACTGACGTATCAAGAGTGGTGCAATCTAGACTAGACAAAATGCCACTACAGTGAGGCGATCGCTAGCATGAAATCAATAACGCAAATGTATGGTAGGTACTGGACATTTGTCACGTGATTAAGTGATTCTATTAAAAAAATTACGGGCATTCATTGCTTAATTGTTCAAGCAAATGGATCGTTCGGATTTTGGTTTATGAAACCGAAATTATTAGATCAACTGATTAGACCAACGAGTTGGTCCATTCAGTACAAGTAATTATTTTGATAATATTTTAACCAGAAAACCCTGAACCCTATATGGGATGAATGCTTCGAGTTTGCCGTATCCCTCGAAGCGTGCCGCTGCAGTGGAGCAGCTCTTGCTCTCTCAGTTTGGGACCGCGACGTCCTGACCGCTGACGACTTCGCCGGCGAAGCGTTTGTGGCACTGGCCCGAGTCCCCGGCGTCAATAGCCACGCGCCACCCGACCCGTTGCGCCCACTTGAGTTACCCTTGATGCAGCTTCACGATCGGAGTAAGTTTATATATATAAGGTGCTTCCAAAGTATGTGCCTTTCCTTTAACATTAGAACCTGTGAAGTATATATTTACAGTTTAAATGTTTTTTATAAGTCACTAACGTAATCCTATACATATCAAGTCGGTATTATATCATCTCATCATACAGTAGTTTAAGGGAAGACTTATAATTTGGAAGTAACTCAGCTCTCTGAGATTTTCTTTTATAATATTGTGCTTATTATATTTTTTTGACTTCTCAAGTAGGTAACAATCATAACGAGTGTAACCAAATTGAAAATTAACTGGATTTTGATATTCTTTAGGGGCAAGTTCTTTTACATAATTCCCTATACGCTCATAATAGAAGCTATTAGAAAATGTAATAAATCCCAAGCTTCCGCAGGGCAAATTCATAAACCAAGAAACAGTTGGGTTTAATAGTTAAGTAGTCCATTATCTATAAAACCTGGAGGCTCAAATCTACGCCCGTGTTGTATTAAAATAAAACAAATATTCCAGAGAATAAATTTAATAATATGTCAAAACAAATCACATACCATTACCAACAATCCCATAACATTTTACCTAATGAATGCCATCAATGAAAAAAAATCAAAGCAACATTTAAATTTGTCTTTGATCATTAAAAAATGAAAGGACAAGGTAAGGTGAAGTAATAAACGGGCCTCATTTTCTGCAAAAGAAATTGGTCAAAATAGACGATTTAAATATAAAATGGAGGGAAAATTGTATTGTTGGTACAGTTTGTTATGGTTATGTTCTTTTCAGATCACCCAATTTTACAAATATTGGAGTCCCGCACCGCTGACAAAATGGCTATGGACTTCGTAAAGAAACAAAAACTAAGATTTGCTGAACAATAAGTTGTTTATTCGTCGACATTATTATATATGTTTGCACTGCAATGTCAAATCTGTCTCGAAACATATAACTTTATTTCTATTTACGCACAATGTCTATTAAGTCGTCGACAATATAAAACATGTTTAATGTCTGAAATAAATATTTTTGTTCTAAACCTATTTAATATGAATAAAAAAAAACATATATAATTATTACTTATTGTAAGATGCAATGACGTCAACAGTATTATCATAATGAATACTATAAAGACTGTGTAATTCTTCTAATCGAGAGAAATATATACCTATGTGTAAATCAATTTTAATATGTGGAATTTCAATGCATTTTGTATGTGTATAGTATAGTACCATGGGGCACATACGAAGACAAATATAGTTATTGGAACTTTATACAGTCGGTACAGAGTCGCAAGTGTGTTAGACACTGTGGTAAGCCGGGAGGGCACTGATACGGTGACTACGACGCGACGGCGAATACTTGCGTGTTAACAAATTCATATAAACATATGTCGGCGGCCGCACCGCAGGAATGATAACCGAAATTTATTTGTTCGTAGCGCCGCCCCTGCCCCGTCCTAATGGGCCGTATCTACATACTCTACGTATTTGCTCCATAATTAGTACGCACCCTTGGAGCTTATGTCCCTAATTGTTAGACTCTATTAGAAGTTCCCGACCAAGTACTTTAAGGCTCGTTATAAAAAAGTCATTAATGTACTAAACTCCTTACATGCCTGTTTCACAAACATTTTCCTATTCTACTCACTTTTCTGAACGTAATTGTAAAAATGTTAGCAAATAATCACAGTAGCCGTCATATTAGATACATATTGATAATCTTTATTGTTGTGAACACCTGGATAGTCATATAATTGTATTACATTTGAATGTTAAATATAATCATGATACTTTAAAGTAAAATCTGCTAATTGACTTATTATAAATATTGTGAAGTGAGGCAAGCGATTACTATTATATTTATATAGGTATATACGAGAAAGATACGAGAAACCATCAAATAATAGATAATTATAATTAATGGTGTTATAGAACGAATGGTCTAAGCGTGCGTTGCAATTCATAAAAATATTTGAAATTAAATAAAAATCATTACGGGAAAGATTTTACTCGACAGATGTCGTAATGAGATCTTTAATTTAAAAAAAATCGGTTGTTCAAAATACATGCGATTCACACACTATATCAGAGTTAAGAGCTCATAAAAATCAATGTATTAAAAGTATTTCTAGTCGATTAGTTTTTAAATACCACTTTGTGTGATACAAAATAAATGTGTAAACTCCCTTAATATTGACCTATATAATTGTTTGCTACCCTCTGCATACGAGCTTCCTATTCCATGGAATATTTTTGTAAATATTTAATAATGTACTTTGCATAATTATTTTATAATTTAAGTAAATTGGTAGTCTATTGTTACTACTATATACAAAACTGCGCAAATGAATAAAATTGTTTATAAAATATACAAATTTTTTTTTTTTAAGATTGAACTTGAAGACAATGACTCGAAAACATTATTTAATGGTTTTAGATTAAATTATAATACAATTTGTAACAAAAAGTTGTATGAATTTTTGGTACATACAATCTGAATATACCACATTCAAAACGAGCTTTTCATATCAGCCGTCACATCTACATATTTATATCTTAATAATTATATAAATTAATAAGTGACATGTCTTAACGACTGATTTTCATCGTTAGATTTATTAATTGTATGAAAATATATATTTTATAACTATACGTGTCGTTAATGCACGATGTATACAAATATATTATTGTATTAATAGATAATGATTGTATTGATGTTTTAGCGAATAAATATTATATACCTACTTTATACATTAAACAATTAGTGTAAAGAAATGTTAAAGGTAATTGATAAGGATGCGTGACAGCGCCGGAGGAGATATTGTGGAGGAGTATTATGTATGTTGAGAATGTTAATATCTTTGACTAAGATGTATAAGGTTTAAGTACAGACAATTATTATTGTGGAAAATACCATAACTTTATTACCTTCTCAAATTATTCAGACTAACGGAAAGTAGAATTAATTCAGATACAATCCTAATTTAAAACTAAGTATGTGTGATATATGTCAAAATAAAAATAAAATATAGTATATAATCTTATAAATCAATACATAATAATGATGATGTTGTAAACTTGTCCGTGCTCTTTCGTACCTATACCTACTGTAGTTCAATATTGTGATCAATGTTTAACTTTACTCCCACCGAAACCTCATGAAGTCATATCCAATGCTATCTTATCATATCGCAGAGCTTTTAACCTCTACATAAGGTATACTTTAGACTTTATCCTACCCGTAAACGGGATTCTGGTCAAACAAAAAGACGTACAAAGAAGTTTAAAACTTTTTTTTTTACATAATATAAGTACTTGAGGAAAGTATCTTACTCATAGAGTCTAATGACTCAAATTGTAAATTAAATAGGGCGGATAAATGAATGCTGCGTTAAATTAATTAATTAGTTAATGCTGCGCTGAATATAATGTTTAAGTGTTCACGTGTGCGTGCACACGTGAACATCCTTGTATGATTTTTTATTCCTTTTTCTAACATAATACAAAATAAAGTAATTTGCCAAAATAATTGCACAGCAAAAGTCAATTATTTAAAATAGGCTATGCAAGGAAATCTTATGTATTTTACAATCAAAATATCTATATTTTAGAACTTATTGCTCACGGAAGGAGTTAAAATACTTGTATACCCCTATCAACTTTTTTTATATGAATTCATTATATTATATAAGAAAGTTTATATAAACTTCTGCTTTTCGGAAGTCACTTAAACAGACGTGAAACGTAACTAAGGGTATTATTTTATAGTACTATGCTTTATGAAAATTATTTCTCGCTTTACGTGTAGGTATCTGCTTGTTTATACTGCTCAGTTAAATGTTTCGCTAAATGTTTTCATAATAAGCTAATAGTGTTCACCAAAGCATTGAGATACCACAACCATTATGTGTATAGTAATAAGCAAACCAAAAAAAATGTATTCTGGAATTCATTAATTTAACAAAATAACATTGAATTTGTGTACCTACTATTAACACTTGTGTTCCTGGTTTAATAAATTCTAATCTAAAACCTATTTTAGTTTTATTTCTATCACAATTTGCACCTGTTTATATTATAATAATGTGGTAAGTATCATCGATTCAGTCTTTTGCTGTTTAGATATGGCTTCATCATCAGCCCGTATAACGTGCACTGCTGAACATCGGCCTCCTCCCGAGGGCGGAGGCCGATGCCATAGTCAGCACGCTCGGCAGGCGGGTGGGTCGGTTGTACCACACAAGGAAACGCCGCTGCCTGTTCGTTGATATACGATTATTACAGATGACTTTATAACTATCGGGATCAACGGCTTAACGTGCTTTCCGAGGCACGGAGGGTAGTCCCTCAAACAAACAGACCCGGAAAGAAATCTTAGAATTTACACAAAGATTTTCTGTCCGGCGTGGGGAGGAGATAAGATGGAAGATGATGGATGGGATTATGCCTGTTGATGAAGGACCGGTTTACTACAGGGACCTGGTGGCTTCCGAGGGAAATTTCCGGCAGCTCCGGGACTTCGCGCACAAGTGGTGGAGCATGAGGAGCGCGAAGAACGCTGCGGAGACGCGAATTGGGCTTCAGAAGTCGACGCGGCAGGGCTGGCAGCGAGTTCGTCGTGTGTACGTATATCCCAAGATGGGACGCGTAGATAGATTCAGCCCCAGAATGGGGAGAGTGGGAAGCTGATACGTAAAAATAAACTGTAGGGAGTCAAGAAAGTGCGCGCGTGAAAGAGCCGAGAGCAAGTAGGGCGCGTACCCCCGCGATTCGCTCTATATAACCGGAAGGTTGGTGGGAGCATGTGAAGGTGGAGGGTAGGGTGGCGTGTCCGGCGTGGAGATCGAACCCACGACCTCCGAGATTTAAAGCGAGCCAAGCGTTTCATTTCAATATATAGGGTAATTCCGGGAGAGATGGACCACATTTTGTTGGCGACCCATAACTTTTGATAAAATATAAATAAAATGACAAATTATATTTTTCATAATTTTGGTATTACTAGTTAACATATTATTATTAATATCACTTTTTTGAAGAAAATATAACTATTGTCCTTAGTTATTGGTAATTTTATAAATATCTAAGAAGTCCAACTATCCCGCACTGTGTGGGTGAAACGGACCACTTGATTAGGAGAGATGGACATAACAGTCTATGAATTATTAACTAGGTTAAAATTTGAAAAATGTCTTATGAGATAAACAGCATGTTTTGTTAATTGGTGATGGTATATTCACACCTATCACACATATTTTTGGACTTGTGCAGTTTCGTGAGACCAGCATTCGCAAATTGTACATTGCAGCTTTTCTTCACGACTCGAAGTGTTTCTTTATAGTTTTCTCCACGTCCTGCACATTCGTTGTCATCCCAATCTTCTATTTCAGAAATGTGAAGAGTAGTAGTCTGAATCAGTTCAGGTGACAGAATCATCCATCTGTTTCTTCAGCTTTAAAAAGTGTGCGGTTTTTTTTCGTTTTCTGTAAATTGTTGGAGGGCCAAGATCATTTGATTTAGTAAGCTGGTTTTCATTCAGATTCCATTGAAACGTGGACTTTGGTATGTGAGAAATATAAGCTGCCTCACTGACCTCCGTGCCGTTCTGCATGAGCTTGAACAGCATTTTTAAACTCGTCTTCAGTCCAATCTCCCCTTGAGAATTTGCTTTGTCTTGTATTGCAACGACATGGCTGGAAATAACTAAAAAAGATCCTAAACATACATAAAAAGTATTCCTCTTGTAAATAATATAAAAATTTAGGATTTAATTACATAAATTACTCGTAAGACCACATCTGTTAGTAACCTTAAAATTGTCCATCTCACCCAAACTTTAGTGGTCCATCTCTCCTGAATGTTCAAGGAGGGATGGACCAGCTTCTCAAGAAAACTGTGAAGATGGAATGAACATTTAATTTTTTGAGCTTATAACACAACTTTGTAAACAAAATGATACAAAAAAGTGATTACTACTGTTGAAAACTATAAATAATAATACATACCTGCTAGTAACAAACTCCCGCTAATAAAAACAGAGACTACCAATAACTTTCATCTAGGTTTTTGAATGAAAACAATAAGAAAAGCAAATATTTTTTCCACGCTAACGGTTGGAATGGTTGACAGATGCATTGCTATATTCCCATTTTAAAGAAATAAAATATTTTTGGTAGTTTTTTTGAAGTGGGCCGTCTCACCTACTGGTCCATCTCTCCCGGAATGACCCTAGTGTTTATAATTTTGACGCTCAAAACAGTAGGTATTTGTATATTTTATTTTTGTTAAACAGTAAAAAGTATAATGTAGTGAAAAACATTATAATACTGTTTTGAACACTATAGTTGGCAACCCCACCTATAGATCAACATAGATAATAATATGATAAAACTACATCGGGTGCGAATCACGGCGTGGCGGCGCGGCGCCTCGTGTTCCTCTGTGGAATGTACGTAGTTATCTAGGCGTGCTGGGCACGTCTTCGTTTGTCGTCTATACCCAACCGTTCTAAAGGTTAACCGTTTCGTACCAGAATGAAACAAATATAAAATATTTCCTTTATAATTTCTTGCACAGTCAGAAAATTCATATTAAGAAATATTTTATTTTTCTACTCGTAAAAGCTGTGTTTTTTCGATTTTTACTTGTTTTGTTTTAATATAATTAAGATAATGAACGTAAATATTGAGGTATATAATCGGCGTTGTGGTCAAAGATATCATTAAAATAATTAAGTTTAAAAATCTGATAATTACAGAAAATTTTATCAAAGTCATAGTAATATCGTAACGTAATTAGCTTTTTTTTTGGACTAAAGTTTTTTTTACCCCGAGGCTTTTGCTACTTTACCAGGCATTGCGTGATTAGCATCTCCAGCATTTTGTGTGGGGTACCTATTAGAACGTTGTGAGCTTAGTTTTATTTCCTATATGTATCTACATACAATCTTCCCGATAGATTTCACCACAGCGACTAATATCTAAGTGTTAATTAAAGTGTGCGCATGCACAGACGTACTCTTACGTTGAGAAATCCGGCGTGAAACCGACAGTTTAACTTGCTCTCCGAAGCTAGGGTGAAACACCACCAATTTCCTGATTTCAAGCTCGTAGTTACATTTTTTAAATAGAATAATGTAGTAACACTATTGTTCGATTCCCGGGACGGACAAAGAATTGTGTCGCAGACATAGCTAGTTACAGTTAAACAAAATACCGCTTTACTGAAGAGCCAGCCGCTTTGTTTACAAATTAACCTAATAATGTGTCGTATCGATTCACCAATTTTCAGATGTGCGCAATATTCCAAAACATACTCAAGATATGCTAACATTGTGTTCATAATTGTCTCCCAAAGTAACTTTAAGTTCATAATAGGATTAGTGGGTAGGTATAGTCTCGCAAACTTAATCAGTCAATAAACCCTTTAATGAAGCGGGCGACTAGTTCGCTCGTTAGTAAAGTTCATGAAACATATCTCCAAACGACACGACTGCAAACATTCAGCGGCATACAAAGGCTTCAAACTAATACAATAGTTCTTTTCAAATTGCATCTAAAGCTTGTTCTTCACCATGCGCGTTCGGGGTCCATATCGGTTGTCTTTGTCTTACATCATACTCAATTTGATGAGATAGAATGAAAGTGATGTCTGAACTACAATGGCGCGAATGCTGGTATTTTCTATACCAATACTGTAAAGAAGTAAGATTTGATTGTTTGTTTGTATTGAATAGGCTTTAGAACTACTAAAGCGATAAAAAAGTCTTTCACCATTAGAAGGCTACGTTACCCTAGAGTTGGATAACGCACATTGGGCTATATTTAATTATAAAGTTCCTACGGGAAGGGGATTTATATAGAAACCGCGCGCGGAAAACTATTATTAGTATATGAGGTAAAAGCAAATTACCAAAGAGATGATCAATGAGACGTAGGTGCGTCTATATTATATAGCATAGTCCAATTTGAATTTATATTGGCTCAGTCACCACAATATGTGTGCAAATACGGAACACAGTCAGCCTACTATTAAATAGACATATCGACTAACAACCTTCCTAAAATAAGTTACCTTTCGCTACTGTAAGGTTTCCTTAGTTACGTCAACTAATTGTATTTTACGCAAATGAGTAAATTTACATGCCTATTTCGCTCAGTCAAACGACACCACAAAACCTAGAGCGGGGTTCAAAGGCTACGACTTCACAATACATATTGCTTGTGATCCCACGCTGGTTTAAACCTTTAATTGGTTGTGACAATGTTGTTGCAAGCTTATATTGAACTCTATTGAATTGCAATACAGTTTAGAATCGGTGAAATGTAGATATCAAAAGCGAACACTAAGGAAGCGGACTATAAACTATTATTTGTCGGACGTATGAATCGAAATCCAAATGACGAAACCAATTATTATTTCATCTCAAACTAAGGGCATTGACGCTTAATGAAGAACAAATCTGAACATTTCGGAAAATCTATTTTATGTACAATTGTTTTAAGTTTTTATTACTTTCACCTGCGTAGCTTCAGTTAATTTTTGATATCAGTCCTGTAGTTCCGGACTCCGGAGCCTATTTAATGCAATCAAACAATCACATCTTTCCTCAATCAGATAAAAAATGGTAGAGGTAATATTCCGTGGGTTGGTATTTTTAGGGTTTCGTACCGAAGGGTAAAATGGAACCCTATTAACAAGACTTTGCTGTCTGTCTGTCTGTCACCAGGCTGTATCTCAAGAACACCTTATGTAATACCTACACATGGAATGCATTAAAATATTTGAGTTTGAGTTTGAACCGCAATAGCTAAGACAGTTGAAATTTTCACAGATGATGTATTTCTATTGCTGCTATAACAATAGACCGTGTGGTTTCCGGCTTAGAATAGACCACCCCATGTCCTCCCATGGGTGTCGTAAAAGGCGACTAAGGGACATATGGCTAATGGATGGGCAGCAGCATCTTTTAGCTCAAGGTTGACATCTTACTGCGATCACCAATCCGTCTGCCAAGCGTGGTGATTATGGCAATATCCCTCTACGATCCTGGCTTGCCAAAGTCTGTTAAAAGGAGGCCCATGTTCAGCAGTGGACGTAAACGGGCTGTTGATGATGATGATGATATAACAACAATTACTGAAAATAAAATAAAATAAATATTCCCACACAACAAACTTTTTTTGCCCTTTTTTGCTCGACATCTGTAACGGTAACAGGTAGACGCTTAAAAATGGTACGGAACCCTTCGAGCGCGAGTCCGACTCGCACTTGACCAGTTTTATTTTTTATTATAGCAGTCTTGAATTAATACACATTGTTATTGTTTAAACAATCACAAGTGTTACATTTTAATCTGATTTTCTCATTGTTCCCTTGCAGGGACGGAGGATTATAGTTTACGATTTAGAATATATTAATTGTTTAAACATCATAAGAAAAAATGGAACGAGTAGTAAGAATAGAATTATCAGACACGATGCTGTTACTAACTGCTTAATTTAGACTTGCCGCACATATACTTGACGATGTTGTTTGTGGTAGAACTCTACTCTCACAATGCAATGGAACTCCTAAAAGTTTTTAGTAATTACATCGACCTATAAAGCCAATAATTGAATAAATCCTATGCATGAATAGAACCATTATAACTACAACGGAAGTTACACCCACTCCCGTTTATATATATAGGCACAGCACAGAAGCGTTGTCTGCAAAAAGAGGATGTAGGTACCTAATAAAGCGAAGATAAATTAGAAATTAGTTGGGCTGCGGTGGTGCCGTGATCATCAAAGAGACTTGTTTGCGGTCATGAGTGAACCATACTAGGTTATTGTGTTAACTCACGTCTGCCAACTAAATAATTGGATTTTCCCCGACAGGATATTCACTGCACACATACACTAGATGCTGTGATAGCATTTGAAATTATATTAAAATGCACTATCGACGGGAAAATCCGGTTCATTTTATGCTTTTGACACGAAATTGAATTATTTTGTTCATGCACACAGTACGTTTCTACGTATCCACGTGTAAAATAGCTACGAAACCAGCAGTTACATCGCAAAAGTGCGACATTTTCAATCAAAATTTATTTCGAACAAAGTTTTGATTGACAGACTTTCCATACAAAATTATTTTGTTTTGACAGTTTCTATTCTCGCGTAGCATAGCTTGTTGCAACAAACTATGTAGGAGAGCTGCTACCAATTATTTTTGGGTAGGTATTTAAGGCAAGCTGAAAACTTGTCATGTACGAGAGGAATGTGACAAGTTTATACTATATTATACCCCAACACGGAACTGCACACCTGGCTGGTCAGTATCGGGGCAAAGGGCTCCCGCACACAGAACTACAGGAAATATGCCGGTGGCGGCGTTTTGTGTTGTGGCCGGTGGCCTGTGTGCAGGAGTCTTAGGGCTCCCACTCCTATTTTTTCATGAATGTTTAAAAATATTAAAAATATATTTGAGGCAATATGAATTTATTATGTTGTAGTTTAATGTTTTAGAACACAAAAAATAATAAGCCAGACGATTTAGTTGGGATTTTAACATTGCCAGACGCATGCCAACAAATCTGCAAAAATAGCTACCCAAAAATTGGTGCCAGCTGTCGGACTATAGGTTCTTTTAATGCAAAAATATACTGTTACTTCAATACTAAATATTGGTATTCGTGGTAGTATTCCAACGTGATTTAAAACCTACTTAAATCATGAATCATGGTCATGGACTTGTAATTTTGATTATGTATTTAGTATTTTAGATCATCAGGTAATTATTTGAGAAAAATTACGTGTTTTGAATGGACATTTATGTAGTCAGACACGAGGCTTTCGCTACTTCACCAGGCATAAAGGGAGCAGGTTTGAAATAATACGTACTAACTAACTATTTAAAAAAATCCTAATGAGATATGGAGTGGCTTTTGTAGAAATAAAAATAAAATAAATTACAAAGCAGTTACCTACTCTTTTATATTTTCAAGTACGTAGTCGATATAAACAAAACATAATAATAAGTGTTTTGGATGAATATATGGTAGATCGAGTTGTATAGATATTTATTTCCTCTTACGCAAACCCAACCGTATGAATTGGGCTGAAATTATAGGAGATAGTTTATAAGCTGAAATAAAGTACTGAACCACAAAGACAATACTCCAACGTGGGCAAAACCTTGAGGCGCAGAAAGTCTCATATATAAGAATATATAAGAATCGCAAATCCTCTTTACTCGTGTGTTGTTTTTCCAATATAATATTGAAATATGAATTCAATTTTATGTTTTCCAACAAGTACTTATCATGGAAGCTCAAGTATTATCTTGTTGTTATTGTTCTTCAAGTCGTACGTAGAATCTGATATTACAATATTCTTTCATAAATATAGCAATAAAATATTTTACTCCTTTATAAGGCAGGAGGCATGTTTTAGAGATATTTGAATTTGAATCTTATAATAAAGTCATAGAGTTCAAATTAAATTAAATGTTTAATGTTGATAAGTCTTTATGTTTATTGTTGTAGATTGAATCTGAATAATGTAAATGACCGTCACACGTTCGCATTCCTTTAGGTGTTTTTTCAATACAAAATAATTAGAACAAATTGGATACATATTGTCGCCTCAGTTTTAAGACCGCATATGCCAGAAAAAGTAACTAGTCAGAAGAGTATTAGAACTAAAACAATATCACACTTATAACCTAGAAGAAGTGTAGGGTAATGCTTTCTATATATTAAATCTATTCTAATATATAAAGCTGAAGAGTTTGTATATTTGCTTGAACGCGCTAATCTCAGGAACTACTGATCCGATTTATACAAAAAATATGTTTTAGATAGGCTATATTTAATTATGAAGTTCTTACGGGAACGGGAGTATCAATTTAATGCTAATTGTCTTTTATATGCCATTATTATTATTATTCCTTTACTCATGTTTCTTTTACGGGGGTAAATGCATTAAGCATCCGCCGGTACCTACCGCAGGGTATGGAGGACTCTCCTTTCCATAGCAAATCCATATCCAATCATACCACGAGAAAAAGGGCCCACACTAAAGCCCTCGGGTGCTCCTACAAACGCCCGGAGGCACCGAGAACTGCTAATGCATGACATGCACGCCTTAACCCGTGCCTACCATACTAAAATTGATCACTATGATATAGCTTTTTTTTTTCCGGGAGAAAATGTCTTCACGCCTCCCCTCCGCTGCAGTGTTCCCGCGCTGGCGAAGGGGTATGTGTGACTCTTCCTCTCCACAGCGTTTTTATGCTGATCATATCACGAGGAGAGGATCCTACACCACTAAAACCCCCCGGGTACACCGTCCGCCGGTGGTGACAGGCCTGGGTACTTTATGGCTGTCCGGGACCCCACCGGCTCACTATATACCTACAAAACTATCGAACTAGAACTTTAAATAATTTCTCGCACAGTAGAATACCGCAACGAAGTACGTAACTATTTCTTCGGCGCTTGCTTACAGTTTCAAAGAACTCGTAATATTGAGTTCAACAACGCCACTAACAATTCCAAACGACGATTGCATCGGGATATTGCCAACTTAGCACGTTCTCTCTCTGCTTTTTCTCTCATCTCTTTCGGTTCATCAAAACCTACATGCCGTGGCCTTTTTTTCGGAGGGAAATGCATTTACGCATCCCCTTCGCCGCTGCAGCGTTTCCGCGCCGGCAAAGCGGTATGTGGGACTCGCCCTGGTATGCTAGTCATACCACGAGGAATGGACTCTCATCATCATCAACAGCCCGTTGACGTCCACTGCTGAACATGGGCCTCCTCTTAACAGACCTTGGCAAGCCAGGATCATAGAGGGATTTTGCCATAATCACCACGCTTGGTAGACGGATTGGTGATCGCATTAAGATGTAAACCTTGAGCTAATAGATGCTGCTGCCCATCCATCAGCCATATGTCCCTTAGTCGCCTTTTACGACACCCATGGGAGGACATGGGGTGGTCTATTCTAAGCTGGAAACCCCACGGACACTCCTCCGTCTGCCATTGGTGAGGGCCGGGTACTTCAGTACATGCCGCGGCCTGACTTATATGTGTATGTACCTTTATTTAGACTAACGTTAACAATGTTGTCAACAATCTGTAGTGTAAGTATAATTTTATTGTTGCACGCAAAGAATCTAAACAATGATGTTCTATTCGTCAATTTCAAATGTACTTGTTCTAACTAATACTTATACGGCTTGTAGATTGACTGCTGTGAAAATAGGAAATGTCTCTCTAGAGAAAAATTTAAAGGTATAGAATAATTCAAAAATATGAATACAAAATAAGTAAATAGCGTTCCATACTAACAGGAACCTATTGCTAAGCCTCTGCTGCCCTGTATCCATCATGTCCTTCGAACGTTAAGTAGCACACAATATATATTAGGTATACAAGACATACAAGGTAAATGGAACTAAAAACTTTCACATTATGGATACACATACTGTGAAAGATTTAAGTGATCCAAACAAAAATGTTGAGGTCAGTAACACTTTTAATTACTTTGCGAAGCTGACAGTGCACTTAGTAAAACCTCTTCAAATATGTAGATTTAAAGTAGGTATATACTTGGTCGATTGATGTTATACTTGGTCGATTTATGTAACTTTTTCCTCATATAGTTATACAAGGTTATTTGTAAAACACCGGTAACCTCTCAGGACTATATTACTAACATCATAAACAACAACTTTTGTTGTATGACTTTTAACAAAACATAATACATTTAACAAAAACAAACCTTCAATATTTCGTTGTCCTATCTAACACATTATAACTCTGTATTTTGCTGTACCTACATACATTGCCGCGCACAGTCTGCTTTGTTTTGCTTCGCATAGACTTCGTAACATTTAGAGCGTTGAATTTAAATATTTTTATTTTTGTGTGTAAATCTGATGAATTAAAATTATGATGATTTTTTAAAACTCATAAATAAAAACAAAAGTTGTTGATTATGATGTTAGTAACGTAGTCCTGAGAGGTTACCGGTGTTTTACAAATAACCCTGCATATGAATATCGGAAGCTGGATTTTTCAGCAAAGACGGAAAAATTTCTCGTCTGAATTGACAATTTTATACCTACCAGTGTTCGTATGACACTTAAGAAAAAGAGTCTCTAGCATTTGGAGTGTAATATTTCACTGGCATAGGATTACATCAACACGTTCTAGCTATTATTTTCGCGGCACGCGGCGAAGTGGCGACATTCTTCGTCTACGGCACTGACCAACCCACCCGCTCTGAATTATAATAAGCTTTCCTTTATCAACTAACTTTTCAAAGAAATCTACTTAGAAAAACACTGGCTTTGTTTGAAATGAAAGCTTGTGCATTCAGATTTAACGATTTTAATTTAAAGATGTCCATAACGGAATGCTATTTGACTTTCAGGAACAATTGACTCTTGTTTTACAAAGAACCATAATATTTTAATTTTTTTAAATATTCACCTACTTATAAAAAAAATTGAGTAACGCTGAATCATTTCTATTGTCAAAGATTATAGTTATAATGGTTTTATGGCGGAATGGATGCTAAAATGTAGTGTTCTGAGACATAATAAAAACTTTAAACTCCCAAATAATTTTACAAAACTGTTTGTTAATAAATTTAAATCATTATAAAAGAATGTTACAAAATATCAGAATATCTATGTAAATTAATGGTAAAATGGCCTATAAAATATTTGCTTGCTAATATACGAGTATATATTGATATATCTAGATATACTTCGTACAATGCTCTGTAATGACCTACACGTGCCTACACTTTTTATTTTAGCCAGTGCAAAGTCTGAAAGAGACACACAGTCTTTAAATTTTCATCCCGTTCTACATATCTATATGGTGTTTTCTATTTTCTTTTAAATTAGTAACCAATTATTATATTTTCACCTTGACAGAATATTAAATTTAAATAATTATTCTGTTATCATTTTGAATTGGTTTTGAGTAGACCTTTTCTTTTATGCATCCCCAGTAAAAAAATCTATTGGATTCAGGTCTGGGGACCGAGGGGGCCATGAAATTGGTCCAAGGTGTCCGATCCATTTACCGGGATATAATTCGTTTAAATATTCTCTTACAGGCCGGGCATAATGTGCTGGGCAACCATCTTGTTGATACCACATTTCTCTGTAGATGTTGAGTGGTACATCTTCTAGCAATGTCGGCAAATCATTTTGAATAAAATGCAAGTAGGTGGCGCCATCAAAATTTTCAGTCAACTCAAAGGGTCCAATTATTTGACCATTTAATATTCCTGTCCACATGTTGACTTTAAATTGGTATTGGGATAGATCCTCACGCATCAAATGCGGGTTTTCCGTATGCCAACCATGAAGGTTATGTAAGTTTAAATAACCATCTCTTTGAAATGTCGATTCGTCAGTCCACAAAACTTTATTTAGAAAATCCGGATCTTCACAAATTTTCGCTAACATGGTTCTGCAGAAATCATTTCTGGGTGCGTGATCACGTGTTAACAAGCTCTGCACACGTTGTACATGGTAAGGATGAAAATCGTATCGTTTTAAAATTCGACGTGCGGTACTCTTCGCCACACCCGTTGCAATTTCAATCGCACGTACTGAGGTACTGGGGTCATTTTCAACTTCATTCAAAACTTCAGCGTCGTAGTTTCCTTGAGGTCTCCCACCAGATGTACGAGCACTGGGTAATCGTCCTTCCGAGTATGATGCGTGCACATTTTGGAAGACACGATAATCTGGGTGCCGCTCCACATTCGGGTACCTCTCCCGATACAGTCGAGCTGCAGCAGAGGCATTACAACGGCACTCACCGTAGATAAGATGCATATTTGCATATTCTTGCGGTGTGTACAAATGCGGCATGTTGTTCACACACAGTTTGCACAGCACAAAGTCCAAAAAACAAAGCCAGAGTCATCAAGTACGGATAGAGTATCAAGTCCAGGGTAACACAAGCCAAAGTCGATAGTACGAAAGTAACACAATTACGGGAGATGCGCAGTAAACGAAGAAACGATGCGTACTAAATGTTATTGTTTAAATTTTATTATGAGCGACTGATGAGTCGTTGTGAGTGAGACGGATAGTGACGCCTCGTTTTGACAAATACCATAACTACTATCCATTTCTTTTTATCACTTTTGTTCATTACAAACAATGGAGACTTCGAACTTTTCAAACAAAAGAATATCAGGTTTTTTTTTTAATGAGGCATCCCTACGCATTGCCTACGAAATAGCAGTTTTATTGGCAAGAAAAGTGGCAAGTGTTGTACTCTTTTGAAATCTAGACTAAATGGGCCATCTTTTAAAAAAAACTTGCCATAGGTAGTATAGTACATTTTTTTCCAACGTAGAGTGTCAAAGTTGACTGACATGAATTTTATAAACCATAACTCGTCAAAATTTAATTTATTTTACTTAGTTAACAATGATTATTACTTTCATTTGTGGTTACGATTAATAGCACTGTTATTTGAGATAACATTATTAAAAAAATCACTGTAAACTTGTGAAAATTGCGATCACAGTACCTAAAAATGCGACCAAGGGTGTCAAATTTTTAACTTTTTCGAAAAATGTCGATCATCGCTTGACTAAGTTACATAGATTTTTTTTCTTATTTTTTTTCATAACTGGTATACCTTGGCCTCTCGCCCGGTACCAGGTTATCGTTGAGTTTTGGGACACCCTGTATACCTACCAAATTACAGCTTAACATTACAGCTCAAATTAACAAAATCTCCGCCATTTGACTGCAATGACGCCGTTTATTAATAAAATTGAAATTATGTATCTACTCAAAAAATAAACAAATTTAAAAAGGATTCCCAGATAAGGCTGCATCCGACCGAATCATATGTTGTAATATTTTCTTCAGAAGCATTTGGTCTTAAGTGCCAGTTACGATAAAGGCACATACGACGAATGTTTCTGATGTATAAGGGCACATCCGACCTTATGCTTCTGAGCTCTGGATCTATTCTCTGTTCAGTTCCTCAAGCTAACAAGATTGGCAAAGCCTTACAATTTCATAAAATTACAGCGATACAGCGTTATGAAACTATAGCTTTTGTCGTGCAACTTTTATGAAAAGATTTATGTTCCTAGTTTATGACTTTTCTGTTAACAATAAGTATTAAATACGAACCGCTTCTGCTGAGTATTCTTTATATTAATAACAACAAATACACTCATAAATCCTGACACAATGGAACGCTATAGGGATTTCATACATTTTATTGCAATTTTTGTGAAACTTTTATGTGTTGTGCGTCGCAACTGACAAAGGAAGCTACCTAAGTGCTATCTTCCGATTTTAATCTCTGTCATGTTAAAGGTAAAAAAGACATAAAATGAAGCAATAACATTGTACAGGTGTTACGGTGTCACAAAAGTAATATACAAGTGAGGAATATTTTTACCCGACTGCGCCAGAAGGAAGGTTATGTTTTTCTACATGTATAATTGTTTGGCACGGCAGCCTGCACGGCTTGATGGATTTTAGTTTGAGAGGTGTCGTTAAATTCGTGTTTACTGTGAGAGTGACACTGAGTATATCAAAATAAAAACAAAGGAAAATGGCGGATTTTTGCCGCCATATTAAAATGTTTAGCTCGATCTGTAGACTAAACGGCTATGCTAATAATCTGCGTAATCGTTTCTACGTTAAATTTATTTTGATCTTACCATCATCATCATCAGCTAGTATAATGTCTACTGCTGAGTATGGGCCATCTCCCATTTGGTTTTGTCATAGTCGCCACGCTTGTCAGGTGGGTTGGTAACCGTGGTGCTATGTTGTAACACACAAGGAAACGCTGCGGCACGTTCCATGATATACGATTGTTATAGACGTTTGTTATAACAACCGGGACCAACGCATAACCTGCGCAGGAAGGAACGATGGATTGTCCTGATTTATTGTCCGGCGTGGGGTCGAACCCCCGACCTCCAAGACTTAAAGCGAGAATTATACCGCTACGTCACGGAGATTGTAATGATAATTTAAATTATATAACTGAAATAATTATAATCGTAAGTTTATACCTATTAATGATTACTGCAGTCGTTTGACTTGTTTTATTTTTATAACACGGTAATATATATGAATACAAATAAAATAATATCAATGTTTAATAAAACGTGCAAAAAGCTAAAAATATGTAGGTACTATGTAAATGTTCATCCGGAATTCAAAACGACTGGGTTCGGAAAGGCCCCAGGCGATGACATATCCTAATAACATAATGGAAGGCATATGACACACAAACATAATATATTATATTAGAATTACATCATTTATCTTTTAAAAGTACATTATACTGTTTGTAGAATGTTTTTTTTTACTCAGATGTCGTATTTTTTCGTAATAAGAAATACTTCAGGTTAAATATTGATTGCTCGTCCGACAAGAACATTTAAGTAGGTACTTACCTACCTATTGTAAGCAAAGGTGAATGAATAGATTGTTCCGATATTCTTAGTTTATTTATGATATTCATAAATTTCAGTGAATCGTCAACAGTGTTATTCTGATTCGATATTATTTAATACCTAATTTTGAATTCCGACAAGCATTCCGACTATTTCTTAGTAAAAATAAATGTTTAAACCTATAAAAAACGGGATTTGTACATTTCAGCTGGTAAACGCTAAAATAAATTGAAAACTGATGTTTTCCACATACTTTATTTCCGTTTATAATTGCGGGAAATTTACCCAGGTACCTTTAATGATTTAATGTTCTAAAAAGGTTTCATTTAATTGGGAAACTGGTATTTATAAGTATATTTAATAACTAAAGTATATTTTTGTTTATTATGTACATGTGTCCGTTTTACGTCGCCCGGAGCATATTAGAAAGAGCAGGGCTTTAGACTTCCCCTTCTCCAAATGGTAACAGAGGAGCACTCGAGGGTTTATGGTGGATATAACACTTCTTGCTAATGCGATTGAAATTGTTAATACTGATATCACTACGAGGTTCTTATGAATTTACTAAGCTTCCTGCAGTCCCCACGGGCTCCAATATTTCGGAATGTCTTCCACACCTGGCACTGTAAACGTAAATTAAAAATGGTGTCATTTAAGAACCTTCCTCTAATTCATCCTGTCACTCTGCTTTACAATCAAACAGTTGAACATTTCAGAAGTTAATTTAAATAAAAAGTGCACATCAATCACAGATCAGAACGAATCTATCAACCGGGAACTAACGACTGATTCGCGTGATTGAATCTCACCTTTGCGAACGTGTTTGGTTAGTAAATAGTTCAGGTACCGGCGAGTGATGGATGACATTTTTATATCCTGAAACTATGAGGTATGTACGTAAAGCTTTAATGTTCTGATAAATGATTCATGCGGAATTAATTTCATTTAATTCCAACATGAATTGTACAGTAATCATCATCAAATCATAATCATCATCATCATCATCAGCAGCCCGTCCACGGCTGAACATGGGCCTCCTCCCTCAGGAGATTTTTGCCACAGTCGCCACGCTTGGCAGGCGGCTTTGATAGGGGGACCGCAGAATTATTTTCTACTCATGAGCAAATACATCAATATCTAGAAAAATACCAAATTCTAACAGATGATCAAAAAGGTTTTAGAAAAAATAGAACGATTGACATGGACGAGCTCTTTAAACGAAGTAATGTCTAATATGGACACTAGAACCCCAGTAGGTGCAGTATAATGTGATATGACGCAAGCCTTTGATTATGTTGATCACAAAATACTACTAAGCAAACTTGAGGCATATGGAATCAGAGCCAACGCATTACAATTTATAGCTTCATAATTATATAATAAAAAACAGTATGTAGAGATTGCTTAAGTAGACCATATCAACAAAGAGGAGCAAATATTTAGGTCAGAATATAGAACCACCACCTACGGCGTACCTCAGTTAGCGTCCTGGGGCCACTTTTATTTATCATCTACATTAATGACTTGCCATAGGTAATAAATTATAAAATGTCACTATATGCAGATGATAGTACTGTCACAATCAAATGTTTTGATAGGGTACACTTTGAAAATGAAATTAATAAAACAGAAGACTCCATCATCAGCTGGTTAAACAATAACAATTTAAGAATTAACATTGACAAAACTAAACTTATGGTATTCAGACAAAGACTAAAAGAAAACAATATAAATGTACATTACGACAACAAACCTATACAAAAAATGTAATTCTTTAGGTTTCTAGGCTTAACAGTGGACGAACAGTTAGATTGGAAAGCCCATACGGAGGAGTTAGGTAAAAGAATGAGGAAAGCGTCTTATATGCTGTACAAACTAGCCCCAATATTAGAAGTAGAAGTTAAACTCACAGCCTATCATGGCATCATTGGATCAATGCTAAGATATGCCGTGATCTTTTGGGGTAACTCAAGCAGTAGGGAAATAATTTTTAAACAACAAAAAAGAGCCATCAGAGCAATGTTTGGATTAAAATTTAATGATAGTTGTAGACCGTTTTTTAAAAAACACTAATTACTAACTCCGCCATCACTATACATATTAGAAGTAGCTGTTTTTTGTAAAATCGAACTCATATTTGTTTCTTAAACTAACAGACAGTTACAAAAATACCCGTATCCGTCGTTTCGATGATCGATTGTGTACAAGACCATCTAATACAGCATTAATACACAAAAGTGTGTTTTGCATGGCACCTCGTATATATAATAAATTACCACGGACACTCAAGGAATGTGATGCTAATTTGTTTAAAACTAAGCTCAAGTCTTTTCTTGTTGACAAATGTTATTATAATATTCAGGACTTCCTAGAGGATACAAATATAACTATATAATAAATCTGTGACTAAAAAAAACTAAGAAAAAAATAACCTTTGAATTATAATTTTATAAATAAATGCACCTAAATAATTAATTTTTACATGACTTGAGTTAACTTTATACTATAGCTACAATGTTTTGACATAATTTAAATTAAATGTTTGACTTACAATATTATATAACGTAAATACCATTTATAATTACAATGTTTGCTATTTTAAGAGAATAAACTGAACTACCAATCTATTTCAGTATTATGTATTTGCATGCCTATTTAGGGTAAAACACAGTGAACTGTATAACTGTGTAATTAATGATAGCACCTTTGTATTTTTATACCTGTATCTGCAAATAAATAACTTACTTACTTACTTCACTCAAGAAAACACTGCCACCCGTTCTCTGGTACAAGTTTGTTAAAGGTGATATAACAATCGGGACTAACGGCTTAACATATTTTCCGCGGCACGGAGTTTAGTCCCTGAACCAATCAGATCGGGACTCAAATCTCAGGATTTACATAAAAAATTCTTGTCCAACGTGGATTAAAATCACGTATACCTACAGTAACTTTGTTACAATAAAAAACAAGAGACTATTTTTACGGGTCTTTCTATTTTATTTTATTCTGCATGCATTCCGCGTATCACTAATTAGTTAATGGATATGTTCCGTCAACGAAGATTCAAATAATAGGCTTTCACTGTTGTACTACTCCCGTGCGCTCAAAGCCTGTAACAATACGAGTTCAAAAACATTAAATAAATCCGTATACAGTACACTAGCTGTACCTACGTTTATTTCCGAAATACGTTAAAGTTCACAGAACATGCCAGTAAAGCTTACATTAGACTGATTGCTTTGTTAGACAACACACAATTTATTTTGACATTTCCTTTGTTTGTTCAAACAAGAACTCTAATAGTTAAACATTTAATGTTACTAATACAATGGTACTTTGTCTGTGTAGATTTAGATGTCACTATACAAACTTTGCCACCCCTTTTTATCATATGAGGAGTGGTTTTTTTATAGAATAAATAGAGTACATATATAGAATAGCATAAACCCTCCAGGTTTCAGGTCTTTATGATCAGCGGTATAGGTTGTGTGTTGATCCGTCATTTAATCATTCAGGACAAAGCGTACCACGCGGGTTTTTAATGCCTAAATGATCGAGTGTGAAGTGAAGTATGCATTCCTCGCGGGAGCGTCGCGTGATCGCGTCGTACAATACCACTCCCCACGGACGTGAGGAGCAAACCGCGCCATAACGCAGTCTACTTCTGAGCCGCCCCGCACCACGTGACGGGAAGCGTTACCAGTAGGTGAATTGCCTTGTAGTCGGACTCCATAAATATAAATTACGTAAAAGTTTATTTCACCAGTTAAAATGAATGTATCAACATAGGATATTAAAGGTAGTACTTTTAAAATTAACTTACTAATCACATATGTAAACTATAATTTAAATATATTCATAATAAAATAAGAACTTAAGATTAACAACACAAAAAAATAACTTAAACTATAACTTAACATATAGTTTAAGTTATTTTTCATCGAAAAGTACCTAATATAGACTATATTGGGCGTCACAGTATTACTCAATCATTTATTGCATTCCACAGTGTTTTTAGGTGGTATTATTACAATTTCTGTTCAATATGGACCCTGTCGGGAACAACAAAGTAAAAGTAGGAGAGAGGGAGACATTTAATTAAATAACATTAAATCAATTTAAATTATTAAATATGTTTACAATTTTAATATTTTGTGTATACGATTCATTATTTTATTAAAGTAGATAAAATTTTTTATTAAATACAATAATTATTTTAACTTAAAATCTGTCATTCATGAAATCGTGAATACTGTAGCAGCATTACTCCACACCGACATCATTGAACAGCATTCCCAGTGAAAATTGTAAATTATATTTATACTTACCACTTCCAGTTTCGTATATTTATTATATTTAACCACAATAAATCTGTGTATTTAACATATTAGTAGGCGTAGGTGTTGTTTTATAAATTATTTTATTTTCATCGAATAAAATTCGCCCCTATGGGTAATTTTATTCAAATCATCCAGTAGTTTTGTAGTAGTATACTTATAATGATGATACTTTGTGCAGCAGTAGACGTTATGTGGGTTGTTGAGGATGATGAAACTGTAGCAACATCTACAGTAGCCGCACAATATTACAATTAGACGAGCACCGCCATCTACCACCTAGCATCCCAACTAACCAGTATCGCGCTTTTTTTATTTATTTGGACTGACATATGTATTTAACTTTGAGGCTTTTGCTACTTCACCGGGCATAAAAGCGAGCAGAGCTCCAGCCTAGATAAATGGTTTAAACGCTACAAACTAAGCAACCTGCGCAAGAGAGTCCCCTGTGGGACTTGGACCTCGGCTCAGGGCGGTCGCTGACGGGGAGATTGAGGGATTATGGCTCTAGTTAGGGGTTTGTGTAGTTTAGTGTAGTTTTAGGGGAGTTTTGTGCAACTGTCGCTCTACTTTACAGTTCGCGGGCCTCTCGGACTTCGGGTCTACGAGGGCATCAAAATGTTCTTAGCAAACTAAGGGTCGGGAGGGCGAGGAGTATCGCGCAATACTAGTTCGCAAGGCAATTCGAACATTTACAAGTTCAGAATAGTAACAAATGGCCGTCGGCTGCCGGGCATACCACCTCGCCCGGCAAAGAAGATCTTCTGTGGAGGACCAACCGTTCCTCTACAAAACCAATCCGAATCCATTTCCAACCCATATAGCTTATTATTTTTCCGGTTCAAACTAAAGAAATGTCTTCACGGCTGCTGAAAAATGACGTGCCGTGGTGAATCTCCACGAATATTTATTCCGCTATTATCGGGTAATGCCGGCAACGATTTATTTCCTTTTAGCAGCACGAACACTCCGACCGAATTTACGAAGCATAAATCACAGTTAACATCAATAATGAAGTGTTGTATTAGATTCTGTCTCAATTTGTGGAAGCAAGCGCTCACTCGTGTTTATAAAATTTAATGTAGAGCTTCGGGGTATATTTTGAAAAGGAATTAGACGTAAGTCATGTTTAGTATACCCGGTGCGTATATTATTCAATTGAGCTGAAGAGTTTATATCATACCTTCAGCAGTTGTAACTTTCACTGCTAAACATGGGCTTCCTCGAAGGAGGCGGCATTGGCATAGTCACCACGCTTGGCAGGCGGATTGGAAAAGTATACGCTGTTACCTAATCCCTGGTATATTATGAGTGTTATAGATGATGACAATCGGGTCCAATAGCTTAACGTGCTTTCTATCAACCATCCAGACCCGAAAATATTTGAGTATACACATTTTTTTTGTCCGAAACGGAACACACCATCACACGATCACTGCCAATTAAGCTGAGACTTATACCGCTACACCACGGAGGTTATATATGAATTACCGACACCTTGTTTATGGTATTGTTATTTTCATAACTTCCAAAAGAACATACCAACATAAAATGTTACCTTCAATTCTCTACACAATCAATACACTTCCTCGTCGACTTTATCTCCTGTAGGTGCTTAGACAGGAACAACTTTTACGAACCAACGTAAATAAAGTACAAGTTGGACTGACCGAGCTAATAGAAAGTTTGCGATGTCATACAACTTGTTTGTCTTTGTTTATTATATTATGAGTGTTTGTCGAATCTTATATTGATTGTCAGATAAAAAATCTAATGAAATTTAGTGGTATTACAGACAGGTATTTATGAGCTTTAACGTTGACAAGATTAAAGTTCATAAATATGTTTATCGGGAGCCTGCCGTTAATAACAAATATTAGGCACATTGGTATAAACTAATGCAATATTTAGAATGATTTTAGTACACACATTTTCATTAGGTCGAATTTTTACATGGCAGAATATTACTAAAGATAATGTCATTATGACATTTAGTCTTGAATCAAATGATTTATTACAGCAAACAATCTTTAGACAATAAATCATTTAGTCAAATGATTTGCTATCACAAAAAATATAAAGGCAAAAATAAGATTTTTAGCTAAGTAATAATTTGGCAAATGAAATTATGTGGAAAATTGTTTGGGAAGTGATAATTTGTCAATTTCTTTTCGATGAAACAAAACAAAGGTAACCCATGTTTATCAAATCATAAAATTTTACATGAATAAAATATATATGTACAACTAAAAGTGGCAAATTATCTAATACTATGTGTACCTATGTCCGTTATTCTTATCGACTAAACTAGAGGTTAATCATGTAACTTTATTACTATGACTTTGATAAACATTAGCTACTCAGCGTTTCATATGCATTTATTTCAACATGTCAATAAACTAAATTAATGTACTTAGTTCAAATAATACAATAACAATTACATAGGAAATGCGCTACAATAACCCTATAATGTAGACATTTTTATCGTTGTCATACAAATATCGTTATCTATTCGATCGGCTATCAAAACTCTCTCTCTCACTTTAAGCCAACTATAGACCCCGCCCGCCAGGTCATACAGAGTATGAACCGGTGATACGACCATGGGCGTGGACACACTTATGAACAAAACCGTGGTGTCTTGACTAAAAAGATACCTACTCGTTATATTAAGTCGGCGACCGATAATTAAGGTAAGTATACGTTTTTTTATAGTTATGATACCTACAATCTACATAACCAAAAGTGATACTCGGAACCAAAATAAAGTCATATAAATATTTATTCCTACTATAAAAGAGCCATTCCATACCTACTACATTACACCTGCTTACAATCAACGTAACGGACCGCCGCGCTGTATAGTTTTATGTATACTCTAAAGGCAAATGAGTTTCCAAAAGCATAATTAAGTAATTTATATTGATTTTCTAATTAGTTAAACTATGATTAAAGTTTTCACACAGAATCATTTAACATAAACTTCCAGTTTAAAATAACATTTTTTTAACTTATTTTCTATTCATGTTTCATTAACTAAATTGATTTTTACAGCGAAGTTATTAAATTGTATACCTAATAATTGTTTACTATTGACAAACCAGATTTTATTAACGCTTTATCATTTAATTCTGTTTATCTTTTAAGTAATGTCTTTATTATTTAAGGAAAAAAAACAAAGTAGATACTACTTTCTTTTTTTCGTTGTGCCATAGAACGGAAAATTTGTTCCAATAAGTAACAATAATTTCTTTACAATCAATATGAGCTCCGCTCAATACGTAAACGTAATATTCTTTTAGACTATTCCAGATCCAATTTTGGCACAATAATTGGCTACTCAGTAAATGAAATATGATGTGGTTACAAATAAACACACTGGTATTATGTGGCTAACATGTAATTTCTCTAATTCTTAGTCCGCTTAGAAAAAGTAGGTGAGTACTGAATCCTTTAATCTACAGAATCCAGTTAATCTTTTTCATTTAGCTAAGCAGGCAAATCTTATTATGACAGCTATTCTGTCTAAGCTCACCATGAACCGAATAAGGAGGTCAGAAGCTGACAAAATCATATTTTTTAAGACCCAGACAGTAGATTAACTTTTAATTATGAGGGAAATATGAAATGGAATGTATTTTTATTTTGAATAGTTGTCTGAGACTTGTTTATAGCATTAATAAAAGTCATCACTATCACTATATAATATAAAACGTAGTTGTCTGTCTGTCTGTAAAATACCTACTGCTTGCATTTTCATACGGTTTTTACCAATAGATGGAGTGATTATGAGTAATGTTGAGGTATGTTAATGAAGCTTCAACTTGTCATCAATGATGTCATATTTACTTTGCTATATGAACTTCATAATTATAATATATAAATTATGTACCTACTACTTAATTTCGTTATAATTCGTCGTCGTCGTCGGTGTCAAGAGACAAAACTTAGAAATAAATGAAGTCTTCAGCTAACAAAAAGGGGCAGGATGTATGAAAATAAAAACATATTAATACCCTGAAACAGGCATTAGATATTATACGAAATAGTTAGTTTCAACTTTATTACAAGTCATTGGACTTCAAAATGTAGTGAGAAACAAATGTTATTTGTCCTAATAAGGGTTAATAAAATGTCTAAGTATTTCAAATCTTCTTAGTCTAATGAGTTTATGTAACGCATTTACCTACTTGTTCTACAATGAAAATCATTTGCGATAGTAAATTCTTCATTATCATCATGTATTCCAAAAATATACACGTAAAATACAAAACATAATTATTATATATATTTTTTTAAATAATATGTGTGTTACTGATCCGTTGTTCTCTGAGGGCGGAAGCGTCACATCGGGTGGGAGCGTCTCTTCTCCTTCATCCTTTGCCTTCATTAAACGTATTACGTTATCATATAATAATTGCTTCGCATCTATTGCCCATAAGAAATCAATATGACTGAACAACGGATCTGACACACGGTGTGCTTCAGGATTACTAAGTTCGTTAAACAAGCGGTTTACGTCACGTACGTGAGAATACATATCGAAATCCGAATAGTGCAAAAACACTTGAGTGGTTATTCGTGACAGATTGTAATATGGAGGAGTTATTGAGCCGTAAGCGTCTAAATTGCTTAGTGAATTCCCATAGTCGTATCGACGAAATTCTTTTCCGACGATGCTTTGTGCATAATGTGCTAGTTGTCTCACAGATGCACCCGCTGGTGAGTGGCCTAGTATAGCTGGTATCATAGTCTGCAATGAGAAAAAATATTCAGTAATCTTTCAGTGTCAAAAAGCAGAAACATAAGTATTAGCGCACAGCGTTTGAAATCTTAATAAATATTGTAAGCACGTTAGCGTTAATTACTTTAAAAATCCTAAAAAACTCCTCAGTTTGATATTTTTTTAGAGTTTAAACATTTTGTGTTCAATTAGCAATTCCTCATCAGTCCATCAGCCTATCTCAGTCCACTGCTTAATATAGCCCTCCCTTAATTCGCACCATAACACTCAGTCCTCCGTTTTTAACATCTATTTTATATACATTTATTAAATCCTCGATCTATCTTGCCGGAAGGCCTTCCTTACGTTGCCAAATTAGCCTCTATCATCAGATCGAAAGTACCGATCGAATAATTATACTATCATATATCATATCGAAATAGTAATTATGATTATACTCCGAATTAATGCGAAAATAATGAATCAACTGTCTGAATATGAACATTTTCAAGATGGGAAAGACATTCTACGTGCAAGTGAATGCAAGGTTTTAATTTTCATGCAGACATGTGTTACGAAGGTTATTACTACTTTACTGGACAAGGTATTTTAGTACAACAAGTTACTTACCTTGCTGTGCTAAGAGCTGTGTCTTTGGAGGACCATAATAAAGTATAATATTTAAAGTAGAACAGTAGTACTCACAGCATTATGTTGCACCGGGTTCGCTCCACCGGCGATGAATAACATATTTGAGCATAATGGTTGTAATTGAGATTCGTCATTACAGTATTTTCGTCCAAGCCATGTATATAATTCACGCCTTGGTAAAAAATCTCCAATGCCAATCAGTGCGGCTAAAGCCTGTAAAAAAATATAAGTGTTAATATAAACTCTTTTTCATCCCACCATCTCGGAAAGAGTATTTTTAATCTTCAATATCTGAGTGGAAAAGCCGTTTTTATTCTCTAGAGGATAAAGTAAATTGAATTTAGAACATCGTGTGCACTATGTTTGTGAATTAAAAAAAAACATTAAACCTATTTACTGCTACCTCTATGGTGCCGAATATATCATACAACTGTTTTTTAATTTGTTAAAAACTCAGACTCGGAACCTTCTTGGTGTTCTTTTTTCAATTTGCTTTGTACGCGGTTCTTTACGCGGCATTTTTTCACGTCATTGTTAAACATTATATTAAAAACAAGAAACTTGAAAACAAGTGAAAAAACTAAAATGAGTGATTCTAGCGACGAGGAAGTTTGTTTGACGCCAACAGAATTGACTGAAACTGTTAATAATGCGCAAATGAGCTTTCTCCCTCAACAATCACGCGAGAAGTATTTAAAACAGTACGATATGTTCAACACGTGGCGACTAGCAAAAGGAGCCAAAACTTTCTCAGAAAACGTTTTGCTGGCATATTTTATAGAATTATCCGAGAACAAGAAAGCAAGCACTCTATGGAGTACGTATTCGATGCTAAAAGCAACAATAAAGATGAAAAAAGACATACATCCTAAATTAGTGGCATTTTTAAAAAGAGCCTCATCTGGTCATCAACCAAAAAAATCGAAGGTTTTCACAGTATCTGATATTGAAAAGTTTCTTAACGAAGCACCCGATTCCGTATATTTGGCGGCAAAAGTAAGTCAGTTGCACATTCAGTATCTACTTAAGTATATTAATCTCAATTAAATAGAAGTAGATGTTGATAGGCATAATTATGCGTTCATATCAATTTTATTCATTTATCTACTACAATACTCTTTACGTTACAGGTTGTTCTTATTATTGGAATAAACGGAGCATGTCGAACTAATGAACTAACACAAATTAATGTCAAAAACATTGAGAAAAATTCAGATGACTTACTATTAATTAATTTACCTAATACAAAGACAAAACGTGTTTGGACATAATTGGAATAAATAGCTACAGCTTCACACTGCAAGGTAGTAAAGCGGGACGCAGGTAGTAAGTACATGGGCCGGATTGCTCATGCGTACCCGGCCCCTGCCAACGGCGGATCGAAGGAGTGTCCCGGGGGTTTTAGTGGAATAGGGTCCTCTCCTCGTGGTATGTGTTTAGCATACTACGCTATGGGGAGGGCGAGTCCCACATATCCCATCTCCAGCGCGCGAATACGCTGCAGCGGCGCGCGGTAGGAATTCGTAATAGTACATTACGTGCCAAGGGAGGAAAGTATGACTGTTCAACCCGCGCGTTATTGTCATATGATTCAAATTATTCATTGACAGGGTCCGGGGCGAAGCACTCGTGGGGGGCACGGGGGGCGGAGCCCCCCTACGGGGTCCGGGGCGCCGGTGGGGTGTTGGAGGGCGAAGCCCCCCCTAGACGAAAAAAAAACAAATTAATAGATTTAATTGTCTTTTACTTAATAGATATTATTATTAATATTCGAGATAATTAAATATTGAATTTTTTTAGTAAGAAAAATAGTATTTATTATCGAACGCAAAAAAAAACATTGAACAGGAAATAACAATAACAAATAACAAAAAAAGACTAAATTTTAAACTGTCACTAATTGTGAGCAGTCTGAAATATGCATCATTCCGTCCCAAGGGAAGAAAATTAAACTTTCGGCCTCAGGGCAGGGGGGGCTTCGCCCCCCAGGCCCCCCACCGGGGCTGCGCCCCGGACCCCGTCACATAATAGTTTGAACTACATTCACTTTTCTTATATACAATGTCATTAAACTTTCGGTCCTGGTATGATGAAAAATAATAGCAGGACATTTCAACCCACGCTTTTGTCACCCGAGCCGACGCGGGTTGAAAAGTCATACTTTCCTTCCTTGGCACGTAATGTACTATTCCCTCCGGATAACAAAAAAAAAGGTAGTAAGTACTTACTACCTTTTTAGTATATACCTAACCACGATGAATATCAAACGCGGACTTTATAAGCATACATGCATTAGATAAGTCATTAATCATTCATCGACGAAAACTCATCATTGTAGCCATCCCGGGAACCGTGTGCGAGATTTAGGATAACCTAAATCTTGTGGCCTGGGTGTTTTACTCTACAAAGGGCGTCGGACTTGCGATCATGTGGTCGCCAGTTCGATCCCCACCTATTGCACTACCGACGTGAACCCCCTCGTAAGTCGTAACACAAGCATTTTAGCTTAGCACGAGGAGTTAACAAGAATTCTAGAAGTGAACAAAAATTGTGCTGGTATACTCTTTATAAAAAATATATACCTATAGCTCA
Source organism: Nycteola revayana (assembly GCA_947037095.2). Classification (NCBI taxonomy): domain Eukaryota; kingdom Metazoa; phylum Arthropoda; class Insecta; order Lepidoptera; family Nolidae; genus Nycteola; species Nycteola revayana. Next base: position 10,306,641 of record OX344847.2, read on the forward strand.
CCTCGATTCTATAAGCATATGGCGATATAGCTAGGAAAAGTGGATTTTCGTTATAAGCTAAGTAAGCCACGGGTGCCAACGCTTGCATTGAAATAATCTTTTGGTTATAGTCTGGACGTAAGGAACCCATCACAAAAAATACGGTAGTTCCCTGAGAATGACCCACGTAGTGAAGCTTAGATTGCCCAGTGACTTCAAGCGCATAATCAATCATGGTAGGCAAGTCAATGCGGCCTATTTCATCCCACGAAAATCGCCAATAATCATTGCGACGTGGTGTATCCGGGTCTAAGGAAACATGGCGGCGGGAGTAATAGGTGCCCCGGGCATTGCCCATCCATACATCGTATCCTTCCTCAGCTAAAAGGTAAGCTGCAAAAATACAAATTTCTTTAGGTATTTTCTTTTTATTGAGTGAGACCCGCGCGAATTAATATGGCACCTGGCTCGAATATTGCTACTCACGTCACGAGACGAGTAGTTACTCTTTCAGCACCAAATTTTTGAACACGTTTTTTTCAAAGATGCTATCCTAAAAAGTTTCGGGTAATAACTTTATCAGCTATTTTACGTCCACTGCTGAACATGGGCCTCTTCTTAACAGACCTTGGCAAACCAGGTTGGTCGAGGGATGTTTCCGTAATCATCTCGCTTGGTAGGCAGATTGATGATTGTGAGTCCTTGAGCTGATAGATGCTGCTGCCCATTCATTAGCTGTACGTCCCTTAACCGCCTCTTACAACACGCATAGAAAAATGGGGGGTCTATTCTAAGCCGGAAACCACAGGGCATTAATTTGATTAAAATATTTAATCAGTCTTTAAGTTTAATGATAAATTTTATTTATCATTAAAATCCCTCTGTCTCATACCAATTTTATCGATAAATTTAATATTCATACCATCACTGGAAACTACTAAACCGTTGGTGCTGAATAAAGATTTTTTTTTGTTCCAAATTGAGCACCAACCAATAATACATATTGATGCTGAATGCAGAATACCTTTGGTGTTCAAACCATTGGTGCTGGAAGAGGAATACTGTCTACTGACAAGTGCGATGGGCCCGCCCGAGGTAGCGCGAGGCCGAGTAGGAGGAGGGTTGTTTTTCGAGCAAGGTGTCATGGTAATTCGCACGGGTTATAATTTCTACAAAACGTGTTAGTTTACTAAGTTATAGTCATAAACGGACTACTATTATCTATATAAATTAAAATGAATCGCCAAAATGTATGCACGCGCATAAATTGACAGTACCGATTTGGCAAATTTTTTTAAAATGTAGGTATTTCTTTAACAGAACAAGGTTTTTATAAATGAAAATATTGACAAACATACAATAAAAAGTCTAATGGCTACCTATCTCTTCGAGCCAAATTGTAGTTAAAAAGTTACAATACCTAAATATCGTAGCCTTTTTTCAATTGGAAATTCATTCGGCATTTTCTCCAAGACACCGGCGAGACTTTCCTCTACAAAGTGGGGCACATGGGCCCCGCTCCTTTTTGAGGCTGACCCATGAGGACTAGGGACGCCACTACACTCCGGGCGTCCCTATTATTGAGCAAATGGGCCACTACAAGTGTGGCCGGATTGCTTATGCGTGCCAGGCCCCCGCCAACGGCGGATCGAAGGAGTGTCCGGGGGGTTTTAGTGGTGAAGGGTCCTCTCCTCGTGGTATGAGTTAGCATACCACGCTGTGGAGAGGGCGAGTCCCACATATCCCACCGTCAGTTCGCGAATACGCAGCAGCGGCGGTGGGAATGTTGTTTACCTTCTAAAAACCAGCCCATCCACCTGGTGACGGTCCCTTATTCGCCACCTATGACACCTACGGGAAGACATGGCTAGGTCTATTCTAAGCCGGATATCAACCACATGGCTTAGTAAGCACTTGGGTGTAGTAGCACTTACCAAAAAAATAGTAATTTAGCTGTTAAAGGGATGGTATATACACTTGAGAGCAATAAAATCGCACACCCCTTGTATTTTGGTTTATTACTGATTGTTTTCTAAAATCTAAAGATATTGAGTAAAAATCATTAGACAAAATTAAAGCTTACAAGCTTAGCTTTACAAAAACATAAAATTAAAATCATTGACCTTTACGTAACTTACAAAAACCGACCGTACACCGAATTCCCCAAATTCACGCGTTTGCGTTGTCACTACTTGCACCCTTAGCCGCAGGTATAAAAAGGTCGGATTATTGGAATTTTTAATCAGTTGCATACCGAAGGTCAACGTGATAACATCTCTACTGGAAGCATACGAATTTACTGGAAAAATATGGATACCACGCCCGCAGAAGCCGCTCAAGTTATTGCCTTGCTCGAAGCAGGCCATAACCAAAGTGAAGTTGCTCGACGGCTAAATTTGAGCCGCTACTCTGTTCGTCGTGTATACCAGAGGTTCCAAGAGACCGGTGGCTACATTCGGCGACCAGGATCTGGCCGGCGACGCACAACATCAGAGCGTGATGACCGCTTTCTTGTGACAAGGTCTTTGAGAAATCGGCAACTGAACGCGGTTCAACTGGGACAACAGCTTCGAGAAGTTCGCAATGTCAGTATAAGTCGGTGGACAGTTCGAAGAAGACTAGGTGAAGCAGGAATGACTTCACATCGCCCAGCAAATGGTCCCAAATTGACCACAGCTCACCGACAAGCCCGGCTACAATTTGCTAGGGAACATTTAAATTGGACGTATGACCAATGGCGGGCTGTTATGTTCTCTGATGAGTGCAGAATGACTTTACATGGTCATGATGGACGCTCTAGGGTCTACAGAAGGTCATCAGAGCGATTTTCACAATGCTGCATAAGCGAACGTGTGGCTTTTGGAGGTGGATCGTGTATGTTTTGGGGTGGCATAATGTTGGACACTAAAACTGACATTGTATTCATCACTACGGCGAATACCGGCCCGAGATCGAGAAGTTTGACGGCTGCACGATACGTCGAAGAAGTGCTCGAAGAACATGTGAGGCCGCTTGCGTGGCTTATGGGAGAAGATTTTCTCTTAATGCACGACAACGCCAGACCGCATGTCGCTAGAACAGTTTGCGACTACATGGAAGACGTTGGAATCACCGCGATGGAGTGGCCAGCTCGTAGTCCTGATCTCAATCCGATTGAGCATGTCTGGGATGAGCTAAAAAGAAGAGTTCGAGCAAGAAGCCCTGCTCCTACGCGCCTCCAAGAGCTTCAACTTGCCATTGAAGAGGAGTGGAACGCCATACCACAAGATTTCATGGTGAAATTAATACGGTCCATGAAAAACCGATTAAGAGCTGTAATCAAGGCTAGGGGAGGGAATACACCTTATTAAAAAACAATTTGATCAAGCATTTTGAGTTTTATTTTTATTCTTTCTTAAGCTAAATTGGGTAATTTTATCCGTATGTTGGGTTTTGTGCCCTAAAACTCCCTATGGGTACTTTTTTTACACTGTATTGATATCATTAGAAAGGTACTGAAGTAAACATTCAAATAGTGTAAGTTTTATTTTAATATGTATTCACATTCATGAAAAAAACTGCTTTAACAACAAAAAGTCAACGTGTGCGATTTTATTGCTCTCAAGTGTATTTTGAAAGCTAGTTGTTTATGTGATAGAATTATATTTATTAATATTACCCACCTAGAGCAGATCCCGGGCCCATAATCACAAAGTCAGCCGAAGAGGAAAATATACCGTGCATCAGCAACGCCACAGGTTTTTTATCACTCGGCACATTGTTCGCGTCGCGTCCGTGGGGAATGCGGTGCACTTCCAAAATGTATCCATCCGATGTTATAGGATTGTGAACTTCAATAGGGTAGCGGTATTTTGCTATGAGGTCAGGCTGAAATTCAATATAGGTAGGTAAGTAAATATTAGATAAACTACAGTGAAATTGAAATTACCGAGCTCCAACTTTAATCAATGATTTATAAACTGCAGAAGAGCAATCTTCTCAAAAAACCGCCTATGAGGCTTGGACCTCAGCTCAAGGTGATCGCAGGAGGAGGGTAGTAGGATAATGACTTTTAAGTTTTTGAGGTCAGTTTTGAGCAATTGTTGCTCTACTTTACAGTTCGTGGGCCCTCGGCATCACTTGTATTTGCACCGTCAGCGCGTACAGATGCGGACGTGTTCCGTGTGCACTGTGAATTCCTTAAATTAACAAGCCTACGCACGCTTGGCATGCATCACAGTCGCTTGCGACTATTTCTATGAGGGGTCGCGACTTTTACAAGACAGCACCGCTCTGATTTCTGGCTTCACTTTGGCCCTTCAGAAAAAAATTACTTTGCATTACTTGGTGGAAACGTAATTGGGCCAACGAAGCCAAATGGGGTGTTAACACGATACGCCCGGCTTTGTCTCCTCACACAAGTCTCCCTTAGTCCGGTTCAGACTCGGAGTCAAAACGTCCACAACCAAAAGAGCTTCTCGCCATCGAGGCTAAATCAACTCCGCCTCTACCAGGTTCATCGACGAACTCGCAAGTTTGTCGACAATTGGCAAAGTCCACCACCGATCATGATCCATGACATCCCAAAATGGATGCAAATTAAATCGTTCTTTCTTGCTAAGGTGATAAACGTTGTCGATTTCAGCGTGACGATATTACTTTCAAAGACAGGGGGTAATCCACCTTCACCTCAAATCTACGTCGTCATTTTTGCTCAATAATAGCCCCTTAAGGCAACGAAAAAGTGCAATACTTTACGTACGGGCCGGCCGAGCAGCCCCTGCGTGTCATTTTTCGCCAACGGCATCTTGAGATTGATGACATTAAGGTGTCAATCTCTAACAAAGGATTCCCTGTACGGTGCGCGGAGTGCACCGTATATATTACAAACAGGGAATTTAAAATATATTACAAAAGTTTAAAAGATCTTCGCTATTAAATCCATCAGTGATTTAGATCGACTGATAGTTGACCATCCCAGGCGCAATACTACGATAGAGCAGTGTCACAATTGCCAGCAATTTGGGCACTAAAACTGAGGTGGGTGATATGTCTCGCCCCTGGCCATTATACGTCAGATTTTTGCTGGCCCAAGGACCGTCAGTTCTGAACCACCTGGCTGTGTAAACTGCCTGGGGTGGCCTAAGGGCGCAGAATTAAAAGGCGATCCTAGAGCACACGCGGCATGTCCAAGGTCACTCGGATCCCCTCTGTTAATGTCCCCTAACCTAAGGGAGACCCGCGAACTGTAACATTGAGCGACACTTGCGTAAAACTCGCCTAAAAAAACTAGTTTAAAAACCATTATTAAGGCCGGAGCCCTGCTCGCCTTTATCCCCAATGAAGTAACAAAAGCTTGGTGGGTGACTGCAAAAATGTCCGTCCAAAAAAATAAACTCTTTGATTTCGGGCTTACGAACGCATCGGAAGGTTTATAGCAAACTTAATTTCGGGTGGGCCTTTTACTATATTCAGTAATGATAGAGTCTTATTAAATACTTTTCGGTAATAATAGAAATTAGCTTTCAACAATCACGCATAAACCAAATCCAATTAGACATTTACCACATCCAAAATAGCGTCCTCGAACACATCGTTTGAAAACCTTGAGTAAGATTGGTTTTTAAACAATTGTCGAACCAAATCGGCATGGGGGGACTCACGGGATATAACCAAAGCACTCATATACAGAACCACTAAAAACCACAAAGGCTTGCGCCACATGCTGTAACTAGTAAATATAAATTAATTAATACAAATAAATATTTCGAAGGGAATAAATAATAATATTTTCCTGTTTAGCTTATTGACTAGTCTATTATATATATAGATTAACTGATTTATTATCAGTTAATGAGCTCTAATTATTAACAGCACGCGATATATCGCGTAATACCTTTAATCTTTACCGATTACATTTCAGGATAATTAATCTTATTTTTTGACATATTTTTATTAATTTGATTTCAACTCATGTCACGTATGTTATTATTCATTGCCCAAGGTCACGGATTTCCAGTCAGGTGCGTTATTTCGTTGACACAGGCTCAGCCATGTCAATGCCTCAGGCTACAAACGCCTCTGAGGTGTGCCCCTAAGGGGGAAAATCTTAGAGGGCCTCTCGAACAAGATTTTCCCCTTTAGGGCTCACTACGCCACTGTTCCCAGGATGTAAGGATTTATTTTACCTTGTTTATTCCAGCAGGTCCGTATAGTGCTATGACTTCGCCCGGTGGTTACCGGTTTATTTAAGACCACCCGATATCTTTCTATGGGTGTCGTAAGAGGCAACTATGGGACATACACCCATCTTACTGCTATCACCAAACCGCCTGCCACGCGTGGTGATTACGGCAAATATCCCTCAACGAACCTGGCTTGCTAAGGTATGTTAAAGAGGAGGCGGGTGTTCAGCAGTTGGCCTAAACGGGCTGACGAAGTATGTGACTTAATTTTTTTTTTTTTTTTGGTATGTCACGTAGCTAGCCACGATGCTTTTGCTACTTCACCGGGCAAAAGGCGAGCAGAGCTCCAGCATTAAAAACTACAAACTAAGCAACCTGCGCAAGAGGGCGCCCCCTGTGGGGCTTGGACCTCGGCTCAGCGCGGTCGCTAGCGATGAGATTGAGGGATTATGACTTTTAGTATTTTAGGGGAGTTTTGTGACTTCTTAAACTTGATAATATATAGCTTGGAAATACAAATAGAGATATTTTTCGGGGTCTGATTGGCTGAGGGACTAACCTCTGTGCCTCGAAAAGCTCGTTAAGCCGTTGGCCCCGATTATTATAACGTCATATATAAAAATTGTATACCAGGGAACGAGCAGCAGCGTTGAGCGATGATAAAGGATTTATAAACGCAAAGTCTGGTTCCTGATGTTGATATATTTAAAAGTTATTATAACAAAAGAATACATACGACTATAACATAAAATTAAAAATGTTATCTAGTCAAATACATAACCTAGTACGTTACAAAATCATAAAATTATCAAATTAAATCCCGATCATCATCATGAATAGACATGAATTTATTATTTAAGTAGGTACTTTAAATTATCAATAACAAAACGGACAATCTACGTGGCGTGGTAAAAGTCTCACTTTAAGTGTCGGAGGGCGTGGATTCGCTACCAACGCTGGACAAGATATCTTTGTGTAAATTCTTCGATTTATTTCCGGGTCTGGTTGTTTAAGGGACTACTAACTCTCCCGCGTAACTCTCGTTCCCATAGAATCTTTACAATAAAATAGGCGGTAGCTTTTCCCGATAAATGGGCTATCTAACACTGAAATATTATTTTAAATCGGACCAGTAGTTCCGGAGATTGGTGCGTTCTAGCAAACAAACAAACTCTTCAGCTTATTATGACACATTTTTCATTCATGAAATTATATCAAAACAACACTTTATCTCTGTAAAAAGGTAGAACCTGCAATGAGTGAAAACTAACATTATGACGTCACACGCGCTCGGGTTTGTTCGGGAGCAGTCGGCGTGTCTTCGTTACTCGATTAAAAATACCGGCCAAGGGCGAGTTGAACCCACGTGGATAGGGTTCTGTATAATTCCTGAGTCTAATGTCTTTATTTAATAGTGGTATGTTATGTAAATCGCTAGGAGCCGCGTTGAAAATTGTAGTCAAGAGTTGCCTCTTGCAGGGGGATTGAGAATAGCTTGAGCACTTGTTTGGTAATCCCCTCGGAACCGGGGGCCTTTTTTCGGGGGGATCTACTGGTAGAGTGCTAGGCGAAAATTGGGTTTATAGACTACCACCTACGCATTCGACTTTCTCATGGTGGTCGAACGCAAGGCGTTGATTCGGCCGATAAAGAGGGCGCCAGATATCACGGTTTAAGGTCACTCAACATCGTATCACATCTGGAGTTTCGTATTTCCAGGACCAAAGCTGTTTTTAGCTTAGTCTTAAGTCAGAGTTTGATGTCATGCAAGTTCCGTAATGGCGTCAAGATCGATAGAAGCTATATAATCCGCAATTACGTAGATGGTGAGGTTCGCCGATACCTAAAAGGCGGGGGGGTCTTTGGAGACTGGAGTGATAGAAGTGGCAGTTTTCATTGGGGCCACCACCAGAGATGTCATTTTGGGAGCAGCCACGCAGGTACCCCGGACTTGGGCGGAGTCAATATGACGGATGGTATGTTTCGGTTTGGAGACTGGGACAGAAACAGAGAATCCGAACAACCTTAGCCACGCAATATGTACTCCTGGATCTCCTTTTAATTTTACTACCATTGTTCGGGGCCTTAGGAAACCCCCGATAGTTCGCTGGGTGCCCAATTTCCTGGCAGTTTAGGTACACAGCCAGGTGGATCGGAACAACGAATATTTGAAGACGAAGAAGAAGCAGCTGCTCGCCCGGGAGCCCGTACGTAAAGTATTGTACTTTTTCGTTGTCTAAAAGTGCAGTTATTAAGCAAAAATTACGTGATGATTTAAGCTGGAGGAGGATTACGTCTTTTAATAGACGTAGCTCTAAAATCGTCAGCAGTTATGCCCTTAGTAGAAAAGTATGATTTAATTTGCATCCATTTCGGGATGTCTCGGCTCTTAATCGGTGGCGGTATTTTCTCTTTAAACCAAGCCGTTGAGCCTGGTAGAGGCGAAGGGGACTTAGCTTCTGAAGCAAGCAGCTTTTTTGACTAAGCAAGGCTTGACTTCGAGTCTGACCCGGACTGGGATTTCCTCTTCACCTTTCCCGCCTTGCCTGACACTTCCCATTGAGTTCTGGAGCTAACGTCATCGGAGTGCTACTAAGGTATAGTACCTATACCTACCGTAGGTACCTTCTTAATAGTTCTCTAACTAACAATAAGCAGACCCTATAGAGTTTTAACACTTACATAGGATTGGGATTTATTAGGAGTTAATCTAAAAATGCTTCATTTAATTCAATCATTTTATTTACTCATACATCAATCTGTCATGTTAACTCTTGTGACAATTAGGTTCAGCCTTTGTGGATTTATTTTTATGACGATCCAGTCATGCCTGCTCGTCATGATTACATTGTTTACATATTTTTTATACTAGATATTAGCTGTGTGATTTAATACAGAGCACATAAATTACTTCGCGTTGACATCCATTGCTTTTATCAAATTTATTACTCTGTCGTATACTAATCCTTTTGCATCAATACCCCACATAAAGTCCAGATGGGTAAAACTAGATTGTGCGACACGGAATTTACCAATGGGCCGACCAAGTTCTTTAAACAACGTGTCAACATCCGTAACGTGGGCTAATGGATCACTGTCAGAGTAATGTAGAAAAACTGGCGTAGTTATTTTGGAGAGATCGTACCGCGGAGGAGAGTATGTCCCGTATCTTCTCCTGTTACGGAGTCTCGTACCCATATCGTAACGGCGGAACTGTTTGCCCCAAATCCCTTGACCATAGTGAGCTAGTTGCCTGACGGATGATCCGGCTGGTGTGTGACCAAATATAACTGGCATCATAGTCTGCAATAATAAAAACATATTTTAAGTAGGAGCCAATTAACTCAAATACTAATTCATGTTTCGGCAATAAACTCACTGCGTTATGTTGTTGTTCGTTCCAGCCACCAACCAGGAATAAAATGTTACTGCATAGTGGTTGGAATACGACTTCATCCCTGCACAATGCTTGACCCGCCCAAGTTAATACTACATTGTTTGGCAAAAATTCGCCTATGCCCATTATTGAAACCAAGCTCTAGAAACACACAAAAATATTATATTCTTTTGCTAACGTAACAAGTTCTGCTAATGCTCTATTATGATAATATATTACCTCAATGTTATTCGAAAATGGTGCTATAACATTTAAAAGCAAATTTCTGTTGTTGGCCATATAAGCAACTGGAGCCAATGCGTGCATTGAAATTACTTTAGCATTGTATTCAGGGCGTAGCGATCCCAATACGAAAAATGCCGTAGTACCCTGAGAATGGCCTATATAGTGTAGCCTTTCTTTTCCTGTCACTGCTAAAGTATAGTCAATCATAGAAGGTAAATCTATGTCGCCTATTTCGTCCCAGGAAAACTCCCAAAATTTAGTGTTGAGGAGAGCATCAGGATTCAGGCTCACATGACGACGGGAGTAATGGTTACCACGAGCATTGCCCATCCAAACATCGTAACCCTCCTCCGCAAGAATGTAGGCTGTAAATAATAATAATTTAAGATATTGTTAAACTTAACTTATGAAGATGAAGATAAAGAATAGATAATAAGGAACACACAAAAAATATGTTATAACTAGCCTACTGCACACGGTTTCATCCGATTAGCTCCCGTCACCTTGGGAACTTTAAAATTAAATATGATCTATGTTGATCCCGGATAATGGAGCTTTTTAGTGAATTATTTTTTGAAATCGGGCCAGTAGTTTTGGAATTCAACACAATCTTTTTTTTTCCTAATAAGATTAGTAGGAAGTAGGGGAAGGCGAACGACGCGAGCGCCGAGACACAGATGACGTAGCAGCGGCACGAAACGGATAAGGTGCGAAAGAATTTAGTGTATAATTCACGCCTAAGAAATGAGCGGGTCTAAATGCGATTATCGACTAAAATTCCGTATCATCTAAAATAGACTCTATTTTTGGTACCTATTTAATTTGTAAATAATTCACCACAAGAAATATCTTAATCATTGCTGCAAGATATGTGGACCACAGCGGAGGTAGCTGGCAACAGGTTCGGGAACTGGATGCTCGCGTCATTCGCGTCGCTCTCACGCTCGAAGAATGCGCACGCCGAGTGCAACTAGAGGCGTCTTTGCCTGGGTACTTTACAGGGTGTGCGTTGCACACGGGCGTAGCGGTCCTAGGGGGCGCCAAGCGCCACTCCCTACGGACACCACACTATGTACCCATCACATTTTGACCGCGCGCTTATTAGGGGTTCCTAGGGTAAACTTTGCAGACTGGCGCTACATCGGCTAGAGACGCCACTGGCCAAGTGTAAGGTCAGCCTTTTTCTCGCGTTAGGTTTTAAATTCCATACATCATCTGTGCCAATCGTGACTGCTGTGTGTGTAGCCACCTACTACCCTACCATTTTATCTAATGATTGTAGAAGTTACGTCCTAATGCAATCAAATGAAAACTTACCTAATCCTGAACCAGGACCCATAAGTACCCAATCAGCCGATGAACAAAGAAGACCATGCATCACAAACACAACGGGCTTATTGCTGTTTGGTACATTGTTGGCATTTTTTCCATGAGGAATTCGGTGCATTTCCAATATATAGCCATCCGGAGTGGTCACAGTGTGAACTTCGATTGGATAACCATATTTCTTAATAAGGTTGGGCTGAAATTCACAAATAATATTTAGATATTACTACTTAATGTATCTCGATTTTACTTCACCACTGGGATTTTGTGTATTTTTATATACCTCTAGATGAGGTTCATCATCACCATTATTCTTATCAAACGCCACATGAATAACATCCTAAGCTGAAAATGGACGTCCATAGTACATAATTATTAACATATTACTATATAATGTTCGAGGAGAAACAAGAACGAAGAGTGTCATAAGTAATCCCAACTACTTAAATACTAAGTACTTATGTACCTTTTGTAACCTCTATATTTACATATAGGTAAGTATTTTTTTCAAAATACCTCAATGCCTAAATTCTTTAACCAGTGTGTGTTGCCGGTGATGACCTATGGATCCGAAACGTGATGCTTCACTTATAAACAGACTCAGTGTCGCACAAGGAGCTGTGGAAAGGGCTATGGTGGGGGTTTCTCTTCGAGATCGAATCAGAAATGAGGAGATACGTAGAAGAATGCGGGTTACCGACATAGCCCAACGGATTAGTTCGTTGAAGTGGCAGTGGGCAGGCCATATAGCACTCACAACAGATGGCCGTTGGGGCTGAAAGTTCTCGGATGAAGACCGCGGATCGGCAGGCGTAGTAGCGTAGGACGTCTACCGACTAGATGGGCGGATGACCTGGTAAAGGCCGCGGGATCACGGTGGATGATGACCGCCTCCAACCTAGAGAACTAGAAATCTATGAGGGAGGCCTTTGTCCAGCGTGGACGTCCTACGGCTAAAATGATGATGATGAAGTAAATGTAGAAACATAAGTCTACTTACCACATCCAGAATAGAATCTTCGTAAACATCATTTGAATATTTAAATTGACCATTGTTTTTTAGTAATTCCTCGATATTTTCCGCATTGGCAGATTTCCTGGCCGCAGCCAAGGTAAGGGTCGTGGCCAACACCACTAACAATGTTACCCTTAGCATGATAGGCTTATGAGAACTTATTTATCAATGTGCTATCATGTTTTTATAATGTCGGATTAAAATATCAAATCAGATTTAGATATAAGTATACCTAATCATATCTTCGCCGTGGTGCTAAAACGTACTAAGTCAAAAAACTTAATTTTCTTTAAGATCACCAATTGTTTTGTTAGGTTTTTCTAAAGTAGGTACCTATATGCCATAACTTTAACAGTAGGTAAGTCGTTTTCTATTATTTATATTGACTACATTAGTGAAGAAAGATCTAAAATACTGAATAATAAATGCAAATGCAATATTCAGATTGTCGTCTCAAATTGCACTACCGACGTGAGTCCACTCGTAACACAAGCATTTTAGCTTAGCACGAGGGGTTAACAAGAATACTAGTAGACTGCAAAACTCTGCTAGTAATATTTTTTTTAAAAGGTATAGGGCAATTTCTAATATCTGAATACCTACTTACTTCAAGAGTAGTATACAATTCAGCCGATTCCAATTTATCAGTGCTTTCCAATTAAATTTTATTCGTGCTATAAAACCTTAATTTCAACAAATTTAAAGTAGCGTCTATGTGCTTCAAAACCGTTGATATAAATAATCGCGGAAATTTAATTATTGTTCAAAATCACGAATAATCCTTGATAAGACAACAGCATTACTGAAGCAGATTTATTGTTTTATCACATTATATCATGAATATTTAATTAAAAAACATTCATAAGTACTTATATCTTGAAGAAATACGTAAAACTTTCTTTAGAAGCTTAGGTACCTATGTAACAAAAATCACACGGCACGGAGGCTCCTGCATAGTTACCCACTAGTTAAAAACAGTAGGTAGTGTATATACATTAATTATAATAATTAATTTAATTATAAATAAGTAATTTGAATAGGTTTATAAATAAACAGCAAATGTAATTTAAGATAAATAATAATTAATTTTCAAATAATGTTTGACGATTTACAAGTGCCTGTAATTGGTTTACGTAAATAAAAATGATTTTTATTTTATTTATTTTATTTTATTTTACAGTAGGTACCTACTGTACACTACCACTATTACCTACACAACGTTATTTACGGGATATTAGGTACCTACTATAGAAATCGTGTACCAGGGAACAGAAGCGTTTCCTTGTGTATGTTATAACATGATACTGTGGTCACCAACCCGCCTGCTAAGTGTGGTGACTACGGCAAAAACCCTTAGAAAGAGGCCCATGTTTAGCAGAGGACGTCATACGAGCTGATGAGAGGATGAATTTAAAAATTTAAATTAATTTACTTTATGGATAATTGGGATAAACGTGCGCGATCGCAACCCCCAGGTGAGTATGGCTGGGTGTACACTGTGAGTCATTTACCGTTTTTTGAATGAATTATGTACTGATAAAAGTTAGGAATTTGGTGCAGAAATTAATGGCCTTAGACGGCAGCGATCGAGAAAGAGTTGAACATTCATTGTCAATATGCTGATATAATTTCACTGCAAAAATTATAAATAATAATTGATTGAACCCATCACTAATCATTAGTTTTTCTTTAATTTTCGAATTTTTAAATTATAGCTTGAAATATTTTTCACTACAAAATCCACATCTACAAATATTAATCCTAATTAATCCTTATAATTTTTTAAAATTGTTGATTAAAATTTAGGTTCATTTTCCACATTTAGTCACAATAATTTTAATTCACTAATTTCCATTATAGGATCTGCATGGCCTCTATAATAATAAATATTTACTTGTTTTATTATATTAAATACCTACTTATTTTCTTTTTGTTGCTGTGGTAATGGAAACCTACATCTTGATTAAACTTACCATTTTTGCTTGAAACTTGAAAGTCATGGCCATGATGACAAACACAAAAGTTTATCCAAATAATTAATCAAATATAAAAATATAGCTTCAAACCATGACAGAGAAAAAAACATTTATAATTGTAAATAATATCATATTTTATTTATTAAAATTTCTAAGTAGGCACTTTTTTCCAATTTTATGACTATAACATGAGCAAATCTATGTTTATCAAATTTAAAATAAAATTAAATTTTGTTAATTTAGAAAATGTATTGTTCATAAGCATGTAGTGTTTTGTTAAGGCATCATTGTAACAAAGAGAATAATATGAGTATGCATGTAAGTATATGATAAATAGGCAGTGCTAGAAGTCATCATCATCAGAATCCAATGCAGCTCTCCTTCTATCAAACTTCACCGTGCTTGAAGACTTAGGCATTTGTGAATTAAGAGACTCTAATAGTTGAATCAATTCTTGTTCTGTAATTCTGTTGCGAACTTGGCCCATCTGAGCCATTCTACAGATCATATTCTCAACCATAGCACCCTTTTCTGGTCTGCTAAGTTTAATTGTATTCACTGAAACGAAAATACACATTCAATGTTTATATTGACCCACAGAAATGTTTTAAACTATTTGACAACACTATTTATCTTACACCTGGCTCTGGCGTCTTGACTAAGTGCTTGTGCAAGAATGCTGTGCTTGGCTTCTTCCATTGCTTGCATTCTCTCCTTCTGTGCTTCGGCATTGTTGCTATCACCAGTTCCCTAGAAGCATATGAACAACTTTATATAATATTTTTAGGTTCGTACACTAACTCTAGTAGTAGAATGCAGTAAAGCTAGACATAACCTATACGTGAGTCACACTTACGCCTCCATGTTGTGCCTGTAACTGGGCAAGGCGTTGTTGCCTAATATTGTCTAATTCTGGATCATTCATTGTATACTTTAATCAAATTTATAAAGATTGTTAAAAATATAAAATTAACTTCTGCAGGTATTTTGACGTTAACTTTATTGTTTTTCTTTGCTTCAAAGATCCTGGCTGTTTAGGTCTTTTAAGATTTAAATAAATTATGTCATAATTTAATTTTTTTATCCATGGTTAAATAATAATTAACACTGTCTGATATAATTACGCATTATAATACACAAACTATAAAATATATTTTAATAACGATAAAATTAATAACCTTGCATAAAATTTCTACTGATTATTGTCATAAAATTTTATGCAAGGTGCATGAAATTTCAATCAAATTTGTATTATTATCATCATTCTATATATACATACATCCATGGTATCTCAAATGGAACAAAATACAGCATGGTATAAAATAAAAACCTGTGAAATATGTTAATAAAAAGTTTTTTATACTTTTATAGTATACTTGGCACGTAAGTTAATAGGTACTTTAGCAGTATTTAATCGTAGGTATATTTACGGCAAAATTTGTATTTTGTATTGTAACTATTATGCCTTATAAAATAGTACCTACCTAAATTAAAATATTTTCAGTTTTAATTCAATTAGGTGATACGGATCCTCCCGGATCCGTAGGTTGACCGCCGATTAATGTAAAATTTTGAAAACCAATTTGTAGTGTAGTCATAACTACCGTCTCCTTTTAATTAACCTTTTCAAGTAAATAGTTTAGTATAGTAATTTCTTTCTTTAAAAAAACAGCTCTGGCACTGGGGAAATACCTAAATACCTACCTACATGTCTCGCGGGGAATTTTACAAACTCAAAGCAACTGTCTCCGTTTCTTACAAATGGTTGTCTCATATGGAAATCAAACCTAGTAAACCAGGTCTCATAAGCAACTACCTACTGTCAGCACAGAGCCACCGACCGCAGCGCAGTCAATTTATAAAATTAATTAGTGGTACCTAGTGTTATAAGGTTTTAGGCATGGGGTAAAGAAGTACAACAATTTTAAATAGTTTATTTTACTCTTACACTAGATTATCATGCCACTGTAATGTCTGATATTCTACTTTTCCAAATGCATTACAATACGCTAGAACTGCCATTTTGTTCACTGCAACGGACAATCTTCCAAAGGCCACGAAGTCTGCTGGATAGATGTTAAAACCTCGATTATATATACATCTAACCATATAAGTAGCGTGAAACCTAACTGGATCTCCTACAAAAATAAAAATACAATTTTAATATCATATTATCTGTGATTATTAATAAATATTTTTTTACCTAATTATTCTCAGAAAGCTTTTGGTATTTCACCGGACATAAAAGAGAGCAGAGCACCAGCCTAAATAATAGATTTAAAACTACACACTAAGCAACCTGCACAAGAGAGCGCTCCTTGTGGTACTTCATTGTGAAGTCTGTGACGTGTCGACTACCGAGAAACAAGTCTGAAGACTGTCAAGACTCATAAGAACCCACTTTTTTTAAATTATATTTCATAAATAATTATTTACATAAGTTATGTAGAAGAATTTAAAACAGATAAGTAATTACAGCAGATTAAAAATTATAAGCAACAACAAATTACCATTATCATTTGTTTACAACAGATTAAAATTATTTTTATTTATAAATTATTATAAAAATAATATGGCTTATGAGTATGAGTTAATTTTATGTTCCAAAAACAGAGTTTGTTGAAATATGCCACACAGATATTATTAAAAACTAGATAAAAAAATGAGTTTAGGCATAAAGTCGTACAATAAAACATATATGAACATTTTAAATTACCTGGATAAACAAGAAAATCACATCCAAATTTAGAACCACTAGTTAAATGGTGTCCTTTTTCCCATAGACTTCTAAAAATCTTGTATCTAACAGCACCTTCCCCTTCAACTGTACTCGGAATTAATTTATTCACATCAACTGATATCCTTTCTGTAACATATAATATGAATATAAAAATTAAAAAACAAGGAATATTTATAAATGTGTTGGTCATACCAATACTACATACTTATATATAAAGTTAATGCTGTCATTCTGTGAAAAATGTGTAATAACTCAGTGACTAAGTATGTTATAAATGTCTTTTTTTTAACATAAATACCCCTACTTAAATACAAATATGTAGGGAATCTTTGCATGCATTTCAATTTTAATTTCTTGACATTTAACTTAGGTGTATTGATATAGATAATGCTGAACATAAATTGTTCAGCACACACTTTGAAGCCACTTAATTAGGCTGGAGCGCTGTTCGCCTTTATTTCACCCAGCAAATATGCAAAAGACTGGAACAGATTACCATATAAGGCTGGGGCCCAGTGAAGAAGCAATAGCTACAAGGCAAACTACATAATTATGTTCATCCAAGAAAAAAACACACATTTTCAATTTGTGGATTACAGCATTAATATCTCACCTGTAACAATGTTATGCTCTGTAGGTAAATGAGTCAACACATGAGAAGGGGCTAATTTTGGCAACTTGGTTATTTCTTCTTGTAGTAGAGTTTCTTTGTCCAATTGAACATCTGTAATATTTAAAAGTAAATGATTAATATCATAAATAATTGAATCGGATTATAAAAATAACATCAACAAAATTGGTATGTTCCTAATAGCCCCTTTTATTTTATTTGACAAGCGTAGAGCCTACCCTGTTGTTATACTGATGTAGCCACATGACACATTAAGGTCTGTCATGTAGTCACAACTTTCAATAGGGAATTGCTTGAGTTCACATTAGGGTAAACACTATAAGGAATGCATTGCAAGATTAAATAATAAATGGAATACTGTCTACTAACCAGTGATACCTTTAGACAAAAGCTTTTGTCTCTTTCCTGCGATGATGATGTCAATTTTTTGGGACAGCTGTTCAATTTTACGCTTTTTCAATTCTTCTGTTTGTTCTGCCAGAACTCTGTGTGTTAAATATATTAATATTAATATAATTGTGTTAATTAAAGTTATTGTCAAAATTATTTTAAGGGTATTTAATTTCTATCTCACCTAATTTTACTATAAGGCAAGGACAAGGTTACTATAAGGCTGGATGGATTTTCCTTAAATGGAGTATAATAACATAAAAATTAATATATCATATGAGTATGTGTGTAAGGATGGATGGATGTAGGTTTGTTAATATTTCATGCAAAAACGAATGAACACAATTCACCAAAATTTTACTTGGGTATAGTTTATAAACTGAATTAATATATAGGCTACAATCATCATCATCAGCCCCTATAACGTCCACTACTGAATGGGCCTCCTCCCGGGGAGGGTATCTGCCATAGTCACCACGCTTGGCAGGCGGATTGGTGACCGCAGTATTATGGTGAACCACATAAGGAAACGCTACTAGGCTACAATACATCACCCTATTAACCACCACTGAAGCAGAGTAGTAGTCCAACACAGGGGAAACTGTGGGGTGCAGCTAATAGAATAATATAGAAATAATAAACCCTTAAACTGGCTATAGTAATCAATAAATTCTAAGCATAACTTCTGCAAATGTATAGAATAAATTTTATAAATTAAACATACTTCTCTTCTATTTCCTTTATGGTATTTTTTTCTTCTTGTGTGGGCATCACAGTAAGTTTTGGAAGTTCAAATAATTCACAAATTCTCTTTTCCACTAATAATGCAGCTTCCTCTGATGTTAGTGCCATTGGTAGTCCTAAAATTAGTAAAATAACAAATTTTCAATTATGATGTTAAAATGATTGTAGATTGTTAAATAAAACTTATTCTTGTAAGATTGTTACTTTTGAAAATAAACGTAGGACATTGTTGTGGTGCTATGGAGTTAAATACTTTACTTTAGTCAAATAAAGTAATATCCCGGACTTACACGATAGGTGAAGGGTAAGTTGAATATGCGTAAGTCAGGGTTCAACTTTCTCTATAAATCCATAAAAAGTATATGTAATCGGGACCAGAGTCTAAAAAAACAATAGATCAGAAGAAACATGTTTAATAATATGTTAAATTATAAAATGATCTTTATATTATTACACCATAATTCTAACATGGTTTCCATCTAAATGATAATACCGTGATGTTTGAATTCAAAGAGAAAGATTTTCACTTATTATTCCGGTCGATCAAATATGTTTGCTAATTCCTTTTTTTATTTTAGATTCAAAGTCCCTTAAGTTTATTATGATAAAATTTAGTTGACACTCTGAAAGACAGTGTTTTTCGTTTCATGTAAAACCTAACATGAAACGAAAAACACTGTCTTTTAGAGTGTGAGAGGTTAGTAGTTTAACTTGCAATAAACGGAACACGCCGATGCGCGTGGTGATCAAAAATAAAAACCGAGTATCTCCGAATTCGCGTAAAACGGGGTAACGTAAGTCGGGGTATTACTGTATGTATATCTATTACACAGGTCAACAGTGAGATTGTTGTCACCAAAACTAAAACTGATTGGTACTACGTTAAATATCTGTATTACTGCTGCAAACTTATTATTTGTAGTTTTTAAAATACGAGATATGATGTAAAAAAAAAGCAAAATAATAAATTATATTTAATGCTTGTCACAACATTATTTTACAGATGGGAAACATCTTTTTGTTTTTTAGAGAAAAACAGAGATCTTATAGGGTCACTTCGTTGTCCGTCTGTCTGTCTGTTTTACATGTTAAGACATCACATATGAAATATAACAATAACAAAGTCTACTAACCTAGAAAATCATTTTGTCTCGGATATGATGGTATTGAACCAATCAATGACCCACATATTCGGTATTTTGATCGTAAGGCATACCAATCTGAAAAGTAATAAAAGGGAATGATTTACTTGGGTCCAAATTACAGGTAATGGACCTATAACTAGTTAAATCAAAATCACCTTCAGAATTCCAAACATATGCTATTCCACTTTTCACAAAAAGTGGTATCATATTTACGTTATTAATAATATGAAACAAATTTATTTTAAATATCACAATGCACAAGTTTGAATTAAAAACATAAAAACACACACAAGTGACACTTTGTTTGGAAGTTGTAATTGTCAAAGTCATATGTCATACGTATGTCAGATTACATGTCAGATAGTGCTGCCCTTTCTAGTGCGTTGTGTTGTTATTACTTGTTATTTGCAATAGCAAGATTGGACTATAAAATATCTATAAGTGGCTTGATGAGACTAATAACTAATAAATAGTACGTAATAGATAATAGATCTTACTCCTTGTATTAGATTCCGTTCCGCTAACGCATGTTGCTTTTTAGGTTTACTAATTTTATAATTTCATACAAAATAAAACTAATAATAATAATTCACCCAAAGAGTCTGTTGCAAAAATAAAAGCTGCTCACCTTAACCCATCTCTCTTACTTAAGAGACTTACTTTATCTCAACTTAGAAAAGGAGCTAAATGACTATAGCTTGACTAAACACTGAACGAAAAAAAATTTAAACGTCAATAGAGTCAATACCAGCTGATCAATGTTGTCTGAACTTCAATCCCGGTTTTTATTATAGCGCTTATTAATTAAATAATTTAAATCATTAAACACATATCATATCATCGTTTACGTTATATTGTGTGTCAGGGTTTTCTTTATTATAGAGTTGGTTGATGAGAATTCAATGATTATATAATCTGAATTATGGCGGCAAGAAAAGTTCTAGTTGGTATGTTTCTGCTCAACTACCAGGCTTCAGCTTAACAATTTAGAGCCTTCTTGATCAGTAATAAGGAAATCACAAATAACAATATTACTGACATGGTTATCAACATTTTGGCTGATTTTGGAACTCAAGATACATCATTATTGTAGTCATGTCAATGACCTAAAGATATTGACCGCGGATCGGATTTATATCATTCTATTTTGAAACAAAAAAACAGTCAGTTTGTCCCTAAGGCTACCCACTGACCGTTTGTTGAGTGGATGTAATGAAATCGCAATTTCCGGTGCCCTTAATAGTGGCGTTTGGTGGAGCACTCGAGGCGTTTTAGTAGGTAACCTATTCCGTAATGGAGAGACCTATGTCCCAGATAGCCGCAGCTGCCGCAACAGCCGTGGAGGTACTGTTGAGTTGTAAACAAAAGAGTTATTGACCAACAGAGACAAGCCCACATACCTTTTTATCATCTGGTAGGAGTAATATAAAAAATGTAGTATTGAGATATTATGTTTTGAAAATGTTTAACATTGCAGATTTGTAATGACCAGGCAACAATATAATCGGTTTTCTGGGAAAATCTTAAAAAATACTTAGGCTAAAAGCCAGTTGGAATCTATACCATTAATTTTTCCCTGGGCTGAAATGCATTAGACATATCAACTGCTGCAGTTGCAGGGTATGTAGGAATGCCAGCTGCTAAGTATGCCACAAAGAGAGAGTCTACCTACTTAAAACACTTAGGTGGACACCAGTGATGTGGACACTGTGAACTACTAATGCACAACAATCAGTGTCCCCAGGCAGTTGGACACTGCTGATTTTATATTTTAAAATAAATATTAAATAATTTTTCTACAGGTGGAGGCACCGGTTTCATTGGCCAACGCTTAGGAGAACTGCTTACAGGGAAAGGTTATGATGTTGTCAATATATCCCGTATGCCAGGTGCACACAACTTATCATGGTCAGCACTGGAAGCTTCAGGGATGCCAAAAAGGTCCTGTGCTGTAGTAAATTGTGCTGGCCAACAGTTTATGGACTTTACTAAGACTTGGACGCCTGGGTAAGTTTTTATGGGAACATATTTCATTTAAACAAAAGCAGTTGTTAATGGTAGTTGCTATGAGCTAAATACTCTATCATGATACATAATAGCCTCTATAAATGGTTTGATGCAGTTAACACTGTGTTCATTCCACATTTTTATTTATATTTGCCTTGTCATAAACATTTTTGTTAAAATATACCTACTAAGTTCAAGTTCAATTCATTAATCTTGTTGTAAATCTTGTTCAAGAAATTTATGTGTTAAACCATAATCATTGTAATTGTCTCTATCATACATCATGAATTTTACTTTAAAAAGTGGGGTTGGGAGCTCAGTGCTTTGTTGTTCGCATTGTTCATCATCAACAGCCCTTTTACGTCCACTGCTGAACATGGGCCTCCTCTTAACAGACCTTGGCAGGTCAGGTTGTTGAGGGATATTGCCATAATCACCACGCTTGGCAGACGGATTGGTGATCGCAGTAAGATGTAAACCTTGAGCTAATAGATGCTGCTGCCCAGCCATATGTCCCTTAGTCGCCTTTTCGACACCTATGGGAGGACATGGGGTGGTCTATTCTAAGCTGGAAACCACATGGCAATTTCGCATTGTTATTATGATATAAAGAACCCAGAACACCGGATCTTAAAGGCAACTCCTGTTACAGAGGCATTGGTGTCAAATTCATTTAACCATGTCAATAAACCTGTACATATTTTATCTTCCAGATTCAAACAAAATGTCCAGAACTCTCGAGTGTATACCACCAAGGCCTTAGCTACTGCTATAAACAAAAGTCAAGATAAACCAAAAGTGTTTGTGGTAGTCACTGGAGTTGGTGCTTATGAGCCATCTGAGGTCAATAAGTATGACGAAAGCAGTCCCACTACAGGAGAAGATTTCTTTTCAAAGCTAACAGTGGAATGGGAGAAATCTGCGCAAGTTGATCTACCTGTTAGGCTTGTGAGTATATTATTTGCCATTTACTTTATTTCCCTTAATTTTCCTGTCAATTTTTATTTTTAAACATTTTGAAATTTTTCAAAAACGAATGTTTTATATAGACTAATGGCAGGATTCGAAGGAATGGAATGCATAAACATTAGATGAGGCCTACATCCCCTTAGCAATGTTAAAGGAGAATTTCAATTCAGTTAGTATACATCATAGATGAATGGTAAAGGCAGGCCTACCTAACATTGCAGGTGTGAGACCTTTTTTTTTTTATTGTAGGGGGGGAAATTCATTGACGCATTCCCACCGCCGCTGCAGCGTATTCGCGCGCTGGCGGTGGGATATGTGGGACTCGCCCTCTCCATAGCGTGGTATGCTAAACTCATACCACGAGGAGAGGACCCTATACCACTAAAATCTCCCGGGCACTCCTTCGATCCGCCGTTGGCGGGGGCCGGGTACGCATGAGCAATCCGGCCCCGACGGCACCTGCGGCCGACGGTGGCCCACGGTGTGAGTCCTGCCAGTGGTCAAAATTAATTATTGTTATATTTTTCTAAATTAGTTACTAACTAAAGTACAATCTGTGCTACTTTGAAAACTTTAAAAGTGTTCTACACAAAACTATGTGTTATGTGCATGTTTCATAAATTTGTAGGTAGGTACTTAAAGTTTCTGAAACATCCTCAAACAGTTAGTTTTAGATTTGTGATAGACAAAAAACATATCTCACCTCCAACATCTCCTACGTGGTCGCGGCAGACCACGTAGGAGATGGCGGGACGAACTGGATAGGTTACAACAAAACTGGAATGAGGACGCGCGGGCTCGCGAACGATGGAAGGAGTGGAGGTAGGCGTAGGCCTTTGCCCAGGACTGGAACAGAGTAGGCTAGAAAAAAAGAATGTAAATGAAAAGAAGCATGTATCAGCTCATACATGTACCTATCATCTCATACCATTCGTTTTTTATTTCGCAATATTATTCGATAATGCGTTGTTACCAAATATTTCAAAGCGAAGTGCAATTATGTTTGTAATTTAAGTAAAATTATCAAGATTTGATTGTACCTCATTACAGGTAATCATTCGATCGGGCGCAGTACTAGGTCGTTGGGGAGGTATGATTAAGAATATGTTTCTACCATTCTACCTTGGAGTAGGCGGTAGAATCGGCTCTGGCAAACAATACCTTCCTTGGATACATGTAGAAGATTTAGCTCGAATGATAACCTTTGCTATTGAAAATGAAAAAGTCACCGGCATATTGAATGGAGTCGCACCACAAGTTATAACTAATGAGCAATTTACTAACGTAAGTAACTTTCGTATAATATCTATCATCATCATCAGCCCGTACAACGTCCACTGCCGAACATGGGCCTCCTCCCGAGGGAGGGTTTAGCCATAGTCACCACGCTTTTCAGGCGGATTAGTGACCGCAGTATTATATTGTATTACACAGGGAAACGCTGCTGCCCGTTCCCTGGTATACGCTTGTTATAGATGATGTTATAACAATCGGGACCAACGGCTTAACGTGCTTTCTGAGGCACAGCGGATAGTCCCTCAACCAACCAGACCCGGAAATAAATCTTAGAAATAACATAAAAGATTTCTTGTCCGGTGTGGGGACCGAACCCACGACCTCAAAGACTTAACGCGAGCCAAATACCGCTACGCTACGGAGGTTGTCTATACTATAATATCTATACTAATATATAAAGCTTAAGAGTTTTTGTTTGCTTGAACGATAATCGTAGGAACTACTGATCCAATTTGAAAAAAATATTACAGTGTTATATTTAATTATTAAGTTCCGACAGGAACGGGAAATACGCGGGTGAAACCGCGCGCAGAGGCTAGTTTATATTAATAAACCACTTTGTACTGAATTACTGACTATTTGACAGATCGACGATATAGAGCAGAGGTCTCCCAAACTACGGCCCGCGGGCCAAATCCGGCCCGCGACAACTTAAGACTAGTGTCATCAATCTGGCGCTCGACACCCAACGTCTTATTTACGTACGATAAGTTTAAAGAGACAACACAAAATGATAATTACTCGGTCGCTCACTTTGCGACTAGTCTAGAAATAAAAGTATAGTTAATGATGGAGAAATTAAAACTAAACAATTTTAATTTTTTAATCCTTAACTATACTCTTACTTCTAGACAAGTGGCCCTTCGGACATATTGAACTTCAAAGTTTAGAGACCCCTGATATAGAGTAAACCGCAGATCGTAGAGATCTGAATTGAGTAGGTTAAATTCTCTATAGAACGTACGTATCCGATAGGAAACATTTTTATTTTAATTACTTCCCTAAGCGGATGAAAAAGAAAAAAAATCTATGAATAAGTCAAAATGTTTTTTTTTTAATACGAACCCGCATATTTCTAATTCCTAGGGTTACGGGGACTTTAAAAACGCATGATTCATTAACAGTACACCATTTGGATTCAGAACTGTCTGATTCACACAAATAGCGAATCCAAACCAGAACACCGGGGCTCAAAAACAAATACCGCAACACAGTCACTATTGCAGTCTAAATATATAGTAATATATAAAGCAGAAGAGTCTGTTTGCTTGAACGCGCTAATCTCCGGAATTACTGATCCGATTTAAAAAAATATTTCAGTGTTAGATAGCCCATTTATCGGGAAAAGCTACCGCTTATTTTATTGTGAAGATTCTATGGGATTCTAAAAAAATCTTAATAGACAGTTATGAGGAACTTCATAACTGTCTATTAAGATTTTGACGGGAACGGGTATTACACGAGTGAAACTGCGCGTGGAAGCTAGTCTAGAATATCAGTAGTAGTAGTAGTATTGAATAAAAAGTCTTTAAAACCAATCTCGGTTGATATATTCATCTGTCTGGCTATGAATATATCAACCGAGATATATTCATAGCCAGATAGATATAATACTTGGCAAGTATTATTACCTTGGTATTTATATTCTGCTTAAAAGTAATACTGTTTTTTTTTCTTCAGTTAGAGTGTTAAGTCTTTGTTATTTAGACGAATCATATTATTTATATATGGGTAGTAATAAAAGCTCCGACAAAAAATAAGAATTGTCCTTACTCAAAATATTAAATCTACTACCTAAAATACTAACTTTCCGACTACTTTTATCCGAATAAAAATGACGAAACGACCGAATGAGATACTGGTTATCGTCAGAACCCCTGGACCAAGTGTGATATTTTATGTTTGGAAACTATCTAATTACATTACCTTTTTGATACTATCTAATACCTTAATTACATTATTTAGTACCTCTATGAATATAAAAACATGAAAAGAAAGTGGCCAGACATTCTGACGTCAGGTTGTCTGGACCACATTCTTTTTAAATAGATACAGTTTAACTTAATAATTTCTTTGTAAATATATAATACCTTTTTAGTACCTTTACATACTTTTTCACAAAATTTTAATTATTTCAGAAAAAAAATTACAGAGGTATGAAAATTTTATAGGAACAAAATTTATTTGCAGCATACATAATATACTACTGGTAGAACTGGATGAAGATAACTCAGGGTGGTGTTCGTTGGTGAGTTTTGGGAGAGGCCTATGTCCAACTGTGAACACTGTACAGGTTATGTGTAATATTGTGTTTTTATTGAAACACAATATTACACATAACCTACTTATGTAGGTAGTTAAAACGGATGGCCAGTGCAGCAGGTCAGCGCCCTTTGCAGTGATTACGTAACTCGGGCGCATAATATCCATGAATTTACAGACGGTGTCGGACAGATTTTTTTTTTAATTTTTGAAAGATAAACCTTTTTTTTTTTCATTGTATTTGCGTTCTGTAAGTGAAACCAAACCACTGGTTTCAAGAATAACGGTGTTTACATTAACACCCTGTATATTCCAAACTGCAAAATTTAAATATGATCATCATCCTGTACAGTGTTCATAGTTGGACATAGGCCTCCCCCAAAACTCACCAACGAGCACCACCCACCACCAACCCCGAGTTTTCTTCATCCAGTTCTAGCAGTAGTATAGTATGTATGCTGCAAATAAATTTTGTTCCTATAAAATTTTCATACCTCTGTAAATTATTTTTCTGGAACGATTAAAATTTTTGGAAAAAAGTATGTATAGGTACTAAAAAGGTATTATATATTTACAAAGAAATTATTAAGTTAAACTGTATCTAACTATTTAAAAAAATTGTGGTCCAGACAACCTGACCTCAGAATGTCTGGCCACTTTCTTTTCATGTTTTTTCACTATTCATAGAGGTACTAAATAATTTAATTAAGGTATCAAATAGTATCAAAAAGGTACTGTAATTAGATAGTTTCCAAACATAAAATATCACACTTGGTCCAGGGGTTCTGACGATAACTGATACTGAAATCTTCGAAAAATAAACATGACTGTTTACTGCTATAATACTTTTCTCCCAACAAAAATTACGTTCTACTGAGACCATAATTTTTATATTTACTTGCCGAATATTAATTCATAAATTACCTTTCATATTTCAAAGACTGTGTGCTATTTTAACTACAACGTTATACTGAAAATACTATTCTGAGTGGTTATACAGAAACTAATAAAAAATATAAAAATGTACTTGTAGTAATACCTTTTTATGGTTTGACATCGGTACCTACTTCAGGCGTTAAGAAGTCAGAACAGTCGTATTAATGGTTTAATCTAAAACCAGGTAGACTTTGGTTTCCTAGAATATTTTACCTGTATTATCAAAGATAAAACAAAACTCAGTTTATTTGTCCAAATGTAATTTAACAAAATGTAATTTCATAAAAAGTACTTCTTTGAATCATCATCTTTATTAATGGAAGAAACGCCCTAAAGTCGCTTATGGCACTCGCCGGCCGCTGCCGCGGCACTTTTATTGCACTATGAATATATAATTTTTATTCTTTTTTTCTCAGGCTTTTGCAGCAGCTTTACACCGCCCCGCTTTAATACCAGTCCCAGAGACAATGCTGAATTTACTGCTCAACCCAGAACGAGCTATGATCATGACTAAAGGTCAACATGTGACCCCTAAACGAGTATTAGATTATGGTTTCAAATATAACTATGGCAATATAGATGATGCTTGTAGAGAATTCGCACACCTCTATCCTAAGAAACATTAAAGATATATTAAGAATACATTTTACCAGTGAAATTATATTTATTGAAACTTGATTTTTTTATATTTCATTTATGTTTGTGACTAAAAGATTTGGCATTTGTTCCGTAATAGAGTTTAGTTTAAATCAGTGATTCCCAAAGTGGTCCAGATGGGGTCCACAATTGACTCGCGGGGGTCAATGTTGTAAAAAATCTGGTTCACTAGTTGTAAGTGAGTAATATGGAGAATGGAGCAGTCAGCGGTCCGCCGAAACCGGTATTTTTGTTTTAAAGGGGCCTACGAAATAAATGCTTGGGAATCTCTGGTTTAAATTATTCTAATTTTATTCATGTAATGTAGGTAGAAAAATGTTTTAAGTCAGTTATAATAGATGTTTAAACACAACCGTTATTATTAAAGTTACAAATGAATTATGTTTTTTTCTAATACTATTTAATAACCTTCATTACATTAATTGCTATACGTACAGGCAGTAAACTTACTATACAGGCAGTTTCTACGAAAGGACGCGTCTGCTCCAACGACTGTCACCCCGTCTGCAGACATATCGGGACCATTGCCACTTCTTGCTTATTCTGCGAAATATCTCGGTAACTCGCTTAGCTAGCATAGCTGGCTACTTGGCTCGTTGAACGATTTTTAAATTATGGACTAGTCCATGGATTCGAAATGAGCATTTATATGCTCATTTCGAATCCATGGCATTATTAGCATAATATAGGCTATTATTAGCATAATATAGTGACAGAGAAATTGCTCGCTTAGCATAATATGGGCACGTTATGCGTAGGGATGACGTGCAGGTGACAAGAAAAGAATTTCTGAATACGAAGATAGTTGGATATGTGGGAAGAGGAAGGCCATAAAAAAAGCTGTGTGAAAGATGACATGTGTAAGAAAGGTGTGAGTATGGAAGCGACGTCTAATGGGTAAAAATAGAAGAAATGGCATATTGCGCCGGCCCCAAATAATTGGAGCAGGGCAGAGATGATGGCCTTGTCCAATACTTGGCATCGTAGGTCATGACGGGTAGAACGCATTGATCGATCAGTGATCGTAGACTTTGCCTTTAGGCATTGCGGTATAGGCGAAGGGAATCCTCCACGTAGTTTGCTAAATAATGTCCAATCGAATCCTTCTTTCGCCCTCCCTCTCGAAGTTGTTTCTAGTTTTTACCAACCTGGATAACTTGCCCGAGTATCAATTATTGTTATAAATATATATTTATTTATTGATTCGTGTTGTCTAACGGTAATATTGTATTCACCTATAACTATTAATGGAGGCGGTTGTTGATGGAGCTCCTTAAGCTGTCAGTCCTGTGCCAGATCTCCGACCGTTGTTGGCGCCAACAATAAACCATAAAAGTTTTACTGTAGGTACGCGAGGAGGTTGCAAACCTCTTCAGTAGCTTAATTTATATTAAAAAGAAAAACTTAATGACTAAATTATATTATAAATGAAAAATATAATCGTTGAGTATAAATAATAAATGTTTTGCATCAGGGAAAAGGAAAGCTTTGTGGTAATTTAAATAATTTATTAAATATCATTTTGCTTGTGGGTTTTCATATAATATGCAATAAGTAACCAAAAATAACAAATATTTTTCATATGTTATTTTTCATTATCACTATTTTTCAAGCCAGTGCATAAATGCGTTCTTATAGTTTGACACATATTATGTGTTTGGCCTAATTAATCCCTATATTAAAAATAATTTCTGGTCTAAGATACAATAAACAAAAGTAATGTATCTACTTAGCTACTTAATATTATCTTAGTATTATAGGGTATTTTCTTTACATGTCTCCATTCAAAACTAAACGTAAACACTTATGAATACATAATTAATTAACCTTAAAATAGAACTAGGAAGTTTATATCAATTTTTGTTATTAACTTTTTGTTGAGGAACGGTTATTTCATGTTATTCACAGAAAATTAACATCTTGTTTCGGGCAAGGTGATATGCCTGCCGGTTGCGGTCACTTTAATCAGGACATGTTCGAACTTGAATTGCGCGATATAGGAAGTTTGCTATGTTACATTCTAGATGGCGCTGCTAGTCTTCTCGTAGATTGAGTATAGACGGCGCTACCTGCGGTGAATATTAAATCTACCTATTTTTAAATACAATGTCACTATCGTTGCATTCATTTACAAGCACTTTCATTCGTTCAGAATTGGTAAAACAGATTGATGAATCAGTCATTCAACATGTCTTATATAAAACTGTACTTCGAGCTTCTAAAATATTTTAGCGTTGAGATGATTAAACATGTTGAGAACTTATCAAAAGTCAAAAACATAAGATGGTACTAAATTTCAGTATGTTCATATGGAATTACAGTATAATTAGATAAAGGCATAATTCACGGCTATAGGTTTTAAAAAATATCTAAGAATTACATCTCTTTCTTATAAAAATTGAGAATGAGATTTACCACGGCAAATATATTTAAAAAAAGTAAGGTAGGTAGCATCAACAGATGCTACCTTACTTTTTTTAAATACATTTGGTCAAGCCTGTACTCAAGATTCGGATGGTGAGATCAGGTTTACAAAGACATTCGAACGGCGATCTTAAGATTTCTGATAGTAACGAAATCAATAGTGCGATACATAGTATACTTTTTGTTTATCGTTGGTTTGTGAATGTTATCTCAGGGATCGATGCTATCGGTTTGTGCGAATCTCTCGACTAGTTGTGAGACAAACTTGCGCAGAAGGTCTTGTCTCATGCGACCGACGTCCAGTACTTCTTCGTGGTTGGCCTCTCCATCGTGGTCGTAGCTGGTTACACATTCGTTCGTGATCAGGGATAGGCCAAACACTTTCATATCGCAATGTCTTGCGGTCACCACCTGTAATTAGGATATTCATGTATAATATTTTTTTGGAACTTGCAAAGAAACTCTAGTGGACCCGGGAGCTTGATTAATTCCCGTTGGGTCACAAGATGACACATCGGAAATTAAACTCCCATTGAGTAACAATTTGACACAAACCGACTTTTTTGTCCCAATAATTAACAGTGTGACTGAACGGGAAAAAATATTCACATAGGTACACTGTGACACAACGACACGCTTTTAATAATGATTAAATCATTAAGTATTATTTTTGGAACGGTGTTACTCAACGAAAAAAGTGTCGCTGTGTCACAGTGTAACTCAAAGGTTATATTTTTTCCCGTTCAGTCACACTGCTATACATGTTGTCTCCAGTTACTCAATGGGAATTTAATTTCCAATGTATCACAGTGTGACATATCGGGGTGTGATAAATAAATCGGGAGCTCCAATCAACATAATATTACAAATCTAGGTAACTGTCATAGAAGTTGTGAATAATAAAAGTTGTTGAACACAATTCTCTGTGTACCTATTCAATTTTGTTAGTAGTTTCTAACAAAATTATAGTTACATATTTATTTTACAGTGGTTGACCAAACACACTTTTTAAACTTTGGCAGTTCATACTAGGTAGATCAAATATTCATTCTACATACAATAATAGAGTCATAAGTAACATAATTATATAAAATTCAGAAATAAAATAATACCTCATGGACAGTGGACATTCCTACAGCATCGACTCCAACCATCTTTAACATGATCAATTCTGCCACGGTTTCGAAGTTGGGTCCGCCCAGACATGTGTAGACGCCTTCTTTTACTATGTTCTCTATATTCAGTTCTTTGGCAACCTGAAAGCAAACAAAGGATATCATATAACAACATAGGTACTACAATATAATATGGGGTAGAACTCATAACGGTAACCCCCCCCCCTTTACCCGACTCGGATAAGACCTAAAGTATTGCATTGGACATATAGGTAGAAACATAATGCTACTGTGACAATGCGTTGGTACTTACTTAGGTATACGATACGAAATTACATTTATTGAATAAAGTGCGTATTATTTAAATATAGATACATGGTGCAAATCTACATTTAATTTGTCATTGTATCGGTTATCTGGCATGACTCTTGTTATCACCAAGAGAGTTCAAATCTGACCCAGAATTAAACATAATTTAACTTATTAGTATTACCACAGTATTACGTAGGTACACACACTTTGACAACATAGTCACAACATGATTAAGATTATTTAGCAATAATTTCGTAATTTATTTAGAGTATCTTAGATAAACATTTAAAGAATAAGTAGGGGTATTTATTAAATTCCTGTTTCAATAAAAAAATATATACCTACTTGAGTTGAGCCACAAAATAAGGAAAACTTGTTAATAATTTTCTTAGCTTGCATTTTCAATACTAACTACGTCCCTTATATAATTCATTTCAAACTAAGATAAATATCAATATTATAGGTAGGTATTGTAACTAATAAAGGTTCCTATTGTTGAATCTACAATACCTACAGAACAAGAATCAATAGTAAATATATGCAATAATATTTATGAGTACCTACTAACTATAATGTTTATTACCTACCTACTAGTTTTATATAACATTGAGTTATATAAAAACTTGTAGGTAATAAACATTATACACCGTAAGAAGGTAAACGGGAAGGCGACATACTGTAGACTTGTTTGACGCATAAAGTAGTGTATCACAACGTGAACTCGCGATAACCTTACTTGTTATGTTAATGAAACACGGGATGCTGTGATTTTTAACACAACAAAAGAACATGTCATTGTGTAAAATCTTTAATCTTACATCAGATTTAAGTTTTGGAGATCCATTATAATAATAGTAAGCCAGCACTCTTTTTGTCACTTACAAAGTAATGTGATTTTATGGAACATTACCTACCTACATTCCTACTTGCTTATACTATTTATTTGTTACTGTTCTAAATTGGATATCGGATAGATTGAATAGAATAGAATATTTCAGAAATAATAGTTAGTTAACAAGTACGAAAGTATCTAGGCTCTTTAAAAACGATTCGAATTTTGTTAATAGTATAAATATTTGTAGAGGCATACTAATGGTACGGAACCTCAATATAATCCAACTTGCGTGATACAAGAGGTTAAAATCGTACGACTTTGCGTCAAGTCACATGTAACAAAACGAGATAATGATAAGGTTGTTGATGTTACCCCCCGAAGACAATCAATATTTTAACACAACTATCTTATCAGTAGAGAGCATAGGTCACTTACGACCTTTTTATCATGCGATGCCAAAATTAAGCACGTAAGTTTTTCATAAAAAATACTTATTGAGTTCTTAGAATACGAACCTAGTTATTTTGTATGTTACATCAACCAGTAGGTACCTAAAGTTATTTATTTGCCAATTTTTGTATTTATTTACTGACGTCATGTTTCTGGCAGCGGCTTGATGACTTTTTTTTTCGGACAGACATAATGTAGTTAGCTAGTTGACTTTTGCTACTTCACTGGACATAAAGGCGAGCAGAGCTCCAGCCTAGATAAATTGTTTAAAACTACAAACTAAGCAATCAACGCAAAAGGGACCCTGTGGGACTTGGACTTTGCTAGGAGATTGAATGATATAATTATGACTTTAGTTTTTTACGGGAATGTTGTGCAACTGTCGCTCTACTTTACAGTATGCGGGTCTCTCGGACTGCGGGTCTACGAAGGCATCAAAAGATTCTTTACAAACAAGGGTCGGCAGTACGGGGTTAGTGACTGTATAGTCGCCGCTATACCTACTCAAAGCATGTCCCCTGGAGCTTTACAAAATCTTTGTAAGGGCTTCGTATAATAATAGCTTTCATAAAAATTGTAAGGAAAAGCTTACAGAGCGAATAGGTACCTATAGATTGTGACTTTTCAAACCAAAAAAGTTTGGGTACCTACCGCTCCTATAGAGTATTTTCAGACCTGTTCATCTTACGCCTATGGGTTAATGTCTATGTATAAAATATGCGGACTCTTACCTCCTTTGCAATCTTTCTGAATTCGTAATTGTATGCTCTGCTCATAGGCGGGAAGCGGGGGCCGAACCTCTTATCGTTGGGTCCATGCAGAGGGTTGTTACCCGCAAAGCCCATCATATTGATGTGGTCTTTCACGATCATGATATCTCCGATCTTGTAATTGGAGTTCAGGCCACCTGCTGCGTTCGTAGCGATTAGGGTTTTGACTCCAATAAGCTTCATAACGCGTATTGGTAGACAGCACTGGAAATAAACGATTTATATCATTAAGTTAAATTTTAAAGTTTATATCATTAAGTTAAAGTTGTTAAAGTATTTGTAAAACTTTAACAACTTAAGTATTGTTTATTTAGGTACATAATTTTTTTTAAGGAAGACCCCTGCGATATACGGATGTACTTCCTTAAAGCAGGAGTTGTCTTAAAAAAATGACTAATACCTACATTGGCCGTAGTCATTATTTTGTTTAATCACTGTGTCTGCAAAGTGATTACCTACTGATAGCTATAAATAAAAGTTGAGCTATGACATTTTATCTCGTATAGTACCCATTTAGTACTTAGGTAATACCTACGAGCAAATATACATATGTTTATCCATTCTCATATTATAAGTTTTGTTTATTTCTAATCAGTAAACTACGATACTACAAAATAATAATATTATGTTCTGGATATAGGAAATATATATTAAAGAGTTTGTTAACGATAAACTCTACAAGGATTTATCTATTACAAACATATCCGCCTTGAGTTTAGACCACTTGCATAACATTTGGCTATTTATTTAACAGTGTCTTGTTTTCTTATAATAAAATCAAAGTCATTATATCAAAGAACAAACATGCTTGCCATCCAATGGAATATTCTACAAACCGAAGCGTAAGTAGGTATTTATTAAATACGACAAAACAACAATATTTATTCATCCCGAATGTCGATACGAACGTTCAATTGTCATAATTTAATTTTTATCATGTAACTGCGTATTAATTGAGTGTCATACTTAAAACAAGGGAAGATCGTAGGTTATTTCAACTTGTTGGTTTCTCTCCGTAGTAAGTAACATTTCTAAAGAGATAACCTCGACGCTGGGGGTCGAGAATTCCTTGCATCATCCTACAATGTACGAGTATTTTCCATTGATTATTGGATTGACTAATCATAAAATAAATGTGTTACTTCTTACTGCATATGTAGTTTAAGTGTCTAACGTTTCTATGAAATCACTATGGATTTTTTGTTGTTTATTCATTTCAATAAACATTTTCGTACCTATCATTTAATTTCATAAGTTTTTCATTGTTATAGCTATTAATAATGATTTCCATCGGCCTCTATAAAAACAGCGACAATATTATCGAGTATTTTACAATGATTAATAGATTTATAATTTAATCATCGTCTAATTAACTACTTTGCTAAACAATTTTAAATGACGCCAATTATGTGCCTATTTTGCGACGGCAAATAAATAAATTGATTGATTACCTTTACATACTTCATTCATTATAATGACTTTGTATCATATATATTATTTGTATTTGTTTGGCAATTGATCAGTTATTTAGAAACACGGAACTATCCTGCCAATCAAATTACTAGTTGTGACAATGCTATAAGAGCTGATTTGGCAGTGGCATTCGTTAAGGTGGAGGTAACTGAATAATACGAATGCATTTATATGTCAACTAACATTACCCAATTAATGTTGCAGTCCTGTTAAAGAGTAAAGTAGACAGAGCTCGTATGAGAAGGGAAGTTTATAGGCGACAACGCATGAGTGATACTCAGTATTTTAAGTTTACAAACTTACAACCACTCACACCAGGCTACCTTCTGTGCCTCGGAAAGCACGTTAAGCCGTTGATCTCGATTGTCATAAAATCTTCTATGAAAATCGTTTACCAGGTAACAGGAGTTTACCTACGTATATGTTGTACAGCAGTATTACTGCAGTCCACCTAATCAACCCGCTTGCCAGCACCACCTACGAGGGAGGCCCATGTTCAGCACTGGTTGTTACACGGGCTGAAGATGATGACATCAGACTAGATGTACCTTTGTACTAGATGTTCTTATATATAGATATGAAATATAAAAAAATATTTTTACCTTCCAAAGTGGGTATCCTTCATAATAATGGAAACGTCCTTGCATGGCTACCACTGGCACTCCAGCGATCTTACCGAATACCAGCTGGCCATGGTGACCTTCCACAGTGCTTATAGGGAAGTTCGGGATATCTTCGTAAGGAATGCATTCTGCTTCGGTTATGTTCTCCGCTAGTGAACCTGCGAAATAATAAACCTAGTAAGAAAAGGGTTTATTTTTAATGATGATTAAAAATTCCTGATCGATCTACTTCGTGTTCTAAGCAAGACGAAGAACGAAATTAGTAGTTATAATATAAATAAGCATCACTTTTAAATTTGCTCTACAACGTTAAACACAACGTTCAGCCTCTTAAAATTCTACACTTCAAAATTAACGATAATTTCAAAAACATGTAAAATTTACTATAGGTACAATTTCATAGCATCTAAGTCTTGCTTATAACAAACTACAGAGCAACGCAAAGAGAAATGAAAATTAGCATTCATATATTGCACTATTGAAAGATTCAGTTAGGTAGGTACAGATTAAAAAATATTTCTTAGTACCTACTATGACGCCAGTTACTTTTCTTATAACTAGATTACATTATACAAGTATGTTGCAATATTAAGTGCCAATCAACTACTAACGTTACTGAACATGTAATCAAACCGATGACGGTTATAAACACTGATGTTATAAACAAAACATTAATTTGTCATTACACTCATGCCTATCTGTACTCCATTAGTCCGGTTAAATATAGGTTAACATTAGGCATAACATACTGTGCTATAAACAAATAAAAAAAGTTTAGTTTTGTGCCGTGTGGTTTCCGGCTTAGAATAGAACACCCCATGTCCTCCCATGGGTGTCGTAAAAGGCGACTAAGGGACATATGGCTGATGGATGGGCAGCAGCATCTATTGGCTCAAGGTTTACATCTTACTGCGATCACCAATCCGCCTGCCAAGCGTGGTGATTATGGCAATATCCCTCAACGATCCTGGCTTGCCAAGGTCTGTTAAGAGGAGGCCCATGTTCAGCAGTGGACGTAAACGGGCTGTTGATGAGTTTTGTTTAAATAGAAAATACTTAAATTAAACCAAAACGGTCAATACAGAAGGAATACAATCAATACACCTACTAAACTAGGTCCCCCTTAGTAATAGACTACGGGGGGACCTAGTTTAGTAGGTATCCTAAAGCCACGAAGGCACTAGGAAACTAGGAAACAAAGTTCGACGACATCTTTCGGCGACATGCCAAGTGACATGTCGAGCGTTATCTCTTCAATTATCTGGCGAAATCGCACAAATTATGTATTACGAGTCGTGTTGCCAGACATGTGGAACAGCGTCGGACTACATCACCCGACGCGACGACGCTGGCGACACGTGTCGCATAACGTTTGTCGTCTATTGCATCCGTGGCTAAAAATTCATTTAATCTTTAAAACGCTCATACTACAACAAAAATATTTTAAGTAAATTTACTAACACTCGAGTTAATTCTATGGCAGAGAGGCAATGTCACAAATATCTATTAATAAAATTGTCAATTAGTGCAAAATACGCTACTTACTACAAATAAAACGTTACTAGGCATTCGTCTGTTAAGCAATTTGTTATAGACTAAAGTAAACTGAGACATCATGTTTAATTGAAAAAAAACATTCTAATGATAATAATACAATCTATGAAGTATAATATAAAACTTCATAAATAGGCAGAGGGATTCATAAGAATCGTTTAGGTGTATAATGTAAAAAACTAAAGCTACGCGGGTTAAACTAAGCAACAACTAGCGTCTTTATATTTTCCCTTTGCATAACCCTGCAATGTAATGAAACAGAATCAATATATACCGTCTTTCCAATACGAACCCATCCCAGAGCCGCAAATGATACCAATGTGTGGTTTGATGGAGATGCGCGAGAGCAGAAAGTTGGCCACCTCGAGTAATGTTTCGTACGAGTACCTGAAACAACAATTATATCTTTAAAATGTTATCGCATTACATACGTAATATTAATGATGTCTACAAATAACTGAATTACGCATTTGAACATTTAAATGATTACTGTTTTTTTATTGATCAGTAGTTAAAACTTAATGTTCGTTAAAAGCTTAAATTAAATCAAATAATTTATTATAAAAACTATAAGTTCATGCTCATACTTAATAATAATAACTATGCCTAAAAATTAACAAAAAAAAACATTTTTTCATGACGTGTAAAAGTAAGATAATAATTAATTAATGTAAGCTTGTTTTATATTTTCTTCTTGGAATAAACTACGCAACCGATAGGTATATGATAGGTACCGATAAAAATATCAAATAATAAAATGTTAATTAATTGTTATACTAATTGAAAACGTAACTCTATATGATTGATGTGTACTACTAAACCTATTTCGCGACCTCCGCGGTCTGGTGGTCGCGCTGCTAGGTCACGGGTTCGATACCCGCAAATCAGATAATTGTGTAAACAACGCAAATAGCCTTAAATTATAAATGAAAATAATACGTACTACGCTTGGAGTAAAACTTAATTAATCTAATACTGTGTAATAAATGCTCTACTAAGTCTAAAATACTCGTTAGCTTAGAGACTCATTTACGGAGACGTGGCGAAACGCGCGTGGCGTCTGGCGGCGCGTTGGTCGTTTTTTCCGCGAAGCGTACAGAGGCCTTTTAGACCTCACGTGTAAACTCAAACATTTTATCATGTCGTTTATAGAGCTACGAAAGGTGAAGAGTGGCGGCGAAATAGTATTCAAGTAGCATGTGTTTAGTAAAAAAACTTCACCGTCAATGCACTCGTTGTTGTTTGAATTTATTGTGGGCCGTGCCGCCCACCGCCACGCGCGATTCCCCGTCTCGCCGTGAATGAGGTCAAGTCTTTATTTGATTTTGATGTGCGCACTTAACTTATTAAACTTTGAAAAAAGTATAAATAAGAAATGAATTTTCAAGTGGGCATACTTATAGTAGGTATATTTAAAATACATCTCTATATAAATTCATTGTTAAAATATTTAGTAGCGTAGTCAGGCACGCATCAATTAAGACTAATAACACTAGAGATTCAATGAGTGCAATCTATACATCAAACTATTCGTGGCAAGAATCAAGAATTTAGGTTAAACAGTATACGTATAAATAATATAATAGTAATAAAGATAAGATTAAATAACGGAGAGGGTACGGTCAAACTAGCGTGCACAGAACGGGTGATTGCTCTAGCTAGACTAACGATGCGATGTTAATTTCAAGGTGAAACCTGTACCATGCGCCTGCGCAGATATTTGTTACGTTTATTTGCTACAGGGCTTACCGGATTTAATGGTAAGCAATGCTCCAGTCTTATAAAATAGTTTCTAAATTACATGCTAAGAAACCTGCAAGAGTTAAGGCATTTCATTTAAGATTTTTAGGAGAGTTTTTTGGTGCAACTTAATCTGTCCCATTTAGCATACTTGTTCCTTAAAAACGTGTGAACGACGCGAACGCCAAGCTCGTCTCTCGTCACCTGCCGCATGTCGTCCGCATGTAACACACGCTTGATGAACGCACGCGCCCAATGTGGGGTCGGGTATACATTGCTCTTTGACGGCGTGTTGGCCGTCGGCGGCGGGCCGAAACCCGCCGCCTACCGCCCTAGGCTCGGCCTTGGGGAGTGGGGAACATGGGCCCCGCTCCCTTCGAGGCTGACCCATGAGGAGTAGGGACGCCTCTACACTCCGGGCGTCCCTATAATTGGGCAAATGGGCCACTGTAAGTGTGGCCCTGGAGATCCCGCGGTACCATATTGGCCGCGGGTGCCGTCGGGGGGCCGGATTGCTCATGCGTACCCGACCCCCGCCAACATCGGATCGAAGGAGTGACCGGGAGGTTTTAGTGGTGTAGGGTCCTCTCCTCGTGGTATGACTTTAGCATACCACGCTATGGAGAGGGCGAGTCCCACATATCCCACCGCCAGCGCGCAAATACGCTGCAACGGTGGTGGGAATGCGTCAAGGCATTTCCCCCCGGAAAACAAAAAAAAAAAAAAAGGTATACATTGCTCTACGTTACAGCTCGCGGGTCTCTCTTACTTTACGTCGGAGTGCGCGAAACACGTTGCATATTACTTCTCACCCTTGCTTAGTGGAGGTATTTAAGGTAGCGTAATCCCTAGATAGACCTACATTAAATATTTTAACTGTCAGTGGCATCTACCTAATAAGTCGTTTAATATAGCTTCATTATTATTAAGTACCCATGGGGTGGACGGAACAACTAAAGGCGGCAATGGACGGTCCCTTGCACGAGTGTCTTAGCGTCCGCCAGGGAGGATTGAAGGGAGCTGTCAAATGAGTCAGAAGGGGAGACGTAGACTTTACTTTACTTAATAGAGGAATGGAGGGGAGACCTACATCTCCCCTTGGGACACATTTGACCGGTCGAGTATCTACAAATGATAACCACTACCGCTCTGTAAACAGTGTCCTGATTAAAAAGAAGAGATTTTTAGGTTACGTCCGACTTTTTTTATTAAAAAATATCTATCCTTACTAACACTTAGTCCAAATGCGATGTCTGTATAAAATACGTAGGTACTATTTTTAATTCCGTGTAAACTGGCCTCAGCAGAAAATTCTCAACGATAGCATTTGGTCGCATGTGGCATTCTACAAAAATAGTTCCTCCGACCGGCTTCTCATGTCGAGTTACGAGTATATTGTAATTAAGTAGGTGTCTCAACAATATGTTTTTATTACACCATATCATCAAGTTACTTTCCGCAGTAATTTACATTCTGCATTTCTAGCCCGTCTTCGTGAAGACATGATTGTAATTATTATAGCTTCGAGGAAAAATTGCATCTACGTACATAACATTCTTTGCGCGCTGCTAATTTATTTTTTTGTTTACAAATTAATATCGTCGAGTGAAGTTGTTGGACCTGAGGGCTAATCAAATAACGATATTACTTTGACTTTGATAAAAAGTGTCAAAGTGTCTTCGCTACTCGGTGTTTTAAATATGTCAATTTATTAAGTTAATGTACTTACTTATGCTTTAATAATACAGAAATAATAACATAGGAAATGTGTTACAGTAATGAATACATTTTGAATGTTGTTTTGACAGTAATGAAGACACGTGATTAGCCTTCTGCTTAATATTTTAGGTTCATTGTAATGTATTTTCTAGAATTTAAACGTTGTATACCTATAGTATGATAAATAATAATAGATCTTTTCGATGCATTTTCCAAAATAATAGGTTCCTTAGTTATAATAAAGTTACCTTTACACTGCAATGATAAATGATCGAAATCTCAGTTTAATTGAAGTTTAAGTTGTTAATAACAATCTTATCATCCATGATGCCTCCTGTTACCAGACCTTGCCAAACCGATGTCTTTGTGGGATATGGCCATATTGACCATGCTTGTCAAACTAATTAGTGATCGCAGTAATATGGTAAGTAGGTAACCTTGAGCTTATAGGTACTGCTTACCATCAGCTGTATGTTCCTTAATCATGGTAGAACACGGGTGGTCTATAATCCGAAAACCACACGGCAAATTAAATTACAGCTTAGCTAGCTAAATACCATCAACCCATCCAGATATTTTTATTTTTTTTGCTTCTCTGTCTGTTTGTATGTTCGTACAGGCTAATCTCCGAAACAGTTGCGCCGATTAAAATGAAATTATGTTTTGCATGGTGGCACCTTACATCCGTAGTCAACATTTTAAATACTTTTAATTACTTACAGAAAATTAACGAATTCCCCTGGCATAGTTAAAAAACCGAAGAAATAATAAAAACACCATGCGGACCAAGTCGCGGCCATCAGCTAGTCTTACTATAAATAACATAATTAAATCTTATTTATAATTTACTTATAAAACTATAGATAAAAATATTAATTAATTTAAGTTAATTGGATATTCTAAAATAGAAACTAAATACTATTTTTAATGTAGGCTCGTAAATCGCTGACCGATTTAACTAGAATCAATATTAAATGTTGCCTTTGACTGATGAAATTGACTATTGCTTGTCTTTTGCTATTACCCTATTTGTATAATAAAGCGTCAGCAGCGGGTAATGACGATCGCTTAATGGATTTTGATTACAATAATCTTTTAAATATTGTCAGGTTAGGTTCGGGAAGAGGTAACTACTAACCTATCAGCAGTTGCGAAGGTGAGGGTTCCCAACAATTGCCCTTCTCCGGGACGAGCATGCGTCGCGAGGTGAGGTGCATGCGATGGGGGGTGGTTCTGGATATCGATCTATTCAAGAGCCCCCCCCCCCACTCCCAAGAATGGACAAGGTTAGTATTCCAATACGCATTCTAACGTTACGCATCTATTTTTCAATCTATACTTAATTATATATTCCATATAGGTATATACTTCGTTTTTATATAGTAAATCAATAAAGTGGGTTTTATTGATGATTGAATACAGTGTTCAGATCTCAAGGATGTATGCTTGTATACAACACTCATTGTTATTGTTATCGTTTAACCCTTGTTAAATTTAATAGGCACGAGCACTTTTATTACGGAAGATTTATCAAGAAAAAAATATAATTATGTTGTGCAATTTTAGTGCCTGGAAAATGATGTCAGGTTAAAAGGGTTAAGTAGAGGTTAGGTTAAGGAATAAATTACTTTACGATAGCAAATCATTACATGCATGTTTACATACATTGTACATTTATAAACCTACCAATAATTGGATTTCGATGTATTGTAATAACTAGATTCATCTCATTTAACGCGTCCTATATTAAAAATAGATTCCTTCGTTGGTCGCTCTATCTACAACACTGACATTGTCAAAATAGTGGGAGTCTCTCAACAAAATCCACAACTTAAGATTTGAACTGAATAAAATGAATATGGCTGTATTTGGTTTAAATGTCATATTTTTGGCTTGTTTGATTTTGATATTTTTTTTAAACTTTACGCTTTTTTAGTTGTCAATGTGCATGTAGCATTATGAATTATGTGCCAAATTCAATAAACTTCTGTAGTAATAAAACGTGTGGTTTACACTACCCTATCCGCCAAGCGGATTGGTAACTATGGCAATATGCCTCAACAGCCCTGGCTTGCCAAGGCTTGTAAAAGAGGAGGCCCTTGTTCAGCAGTGGACGTAAACGGGCTGACAAGCTAAGTAAAAAGTTAATATATTTTTTTTTTTTTTTACAAACTATACTGAAAATATACTGGGTGACATTTTTACCGTCTTGAAAATAATAGGGCGTGATATGTATATGAAATAGATGTCTAAGGCAAAGTTATTTTATCATTTTTTTTTTTACTGACATAGTGAAAATCGTAACGGAAAAATGTGTACCTAAAGCGAAATAGCTTAACTACCTACTTAAGCTATTTCGCTTACTCTTTTCATTCATGTGTGATTGCGGCCTAGGTATTATAGGCACCTATTTTATTGTTATGCACGTGCAAAGTAAGATGTACTTCTTTTAAGTAATTTATGAGATTTTCGAAACTCTAATTACCGAAATACTAGTCCGAATATACTGTGGTCTATAGATTCTGTTCCACTTACATAACACACCATATTATTATCAAGGCGGAAAAAAAACGTCAGCAAGTATAATTACAGTTATTTACACTATACTTATGTACACCTATTATGTAACATGTAGTAAATAACAATACGTATATTTCTTAGAATATTAACGAGTATCAAGTCATTCTACTTAATTTAATACAAAGTTTAGTAAAACATAGGCAAAATTTAAAATGTATTTCATTTAGTAATTGAGAACAAGAGTAATTTTCTTAGAACTCATAAATAAAATCTAAGTTTGAGTTTTTGTATAGATGTAAGTCACTATCTTCCCGCGCGCAGTTTAACCCGCATCTTAACAAATAAAAATAACCCATAATTAAAGCTACCTAAGAATTAAAAACTACCAAAAGCTAAAAACTAACGTAAAACTTAATATTACTCTAAAATGGCGTCACTAGGAAGCGTTCCCAGAAAGCTGGCAGCATTGCCACGCTGAATAGCAATGCTTATTTGTTGGGCAAAGTATATACCAGCATTCTGAGAACACGTCACATTGTTTAGAGCCGCTGCGATTTCTTTATGTATTAATTTTGCACCAGGTCCCCACATCTTTATAATATTAAGTAGGTATTATTACAAAGTACTTATAATGAAGATATATATATATATATATAGGTATAAGTATAGATTAAATTATATAAGTAGGTATCTCCTTAGCGTTCAGTTAACT
Organism: Nycteola revayana; assembly: GCA_947037095.2. Taxonomy (NCBI): domain Eukaryota; kingdom Metazoa; phylum Arthropoda; class Insecta; order Lepidoptera; family Nolidae; genus Nycteola; species Nycteola revayana. Next base: position 10,350,747 of record OX344847.2, read on the forward strand.
ATCTGGACCAATTTATAGAATTCAACACATGTCGTTTAATCTATCTAGCACCTAATTAGGTAGTCTGTTGATTGATACCAGACTGGTACCACTAAACCACTTAATAAAGTAAATTAGCAACTTACCCCTTTGATGAATTTCCATTTCCATTTCCGTTAGTACCTTCAGTTTCCACTTCAGGCAAAGCTTGCTTCGCTGGCACGAAGTTATTTGATATATCATTTGCATTAATTGGAGCCATCACTACACTTAATATTATCGATAAATAATTATTATTTTAGCAGATGTTTATTGTTCGAGGTCTGAACATGCAATGCAATGGATGGAAGAATCCGTTTGTTTATATAGTTAATACGGCTATCGTTTGAACAAGATCACTGGGCAGTTGACAAGTGGACAATAGTTTATCGATAAAACAATTTATTAACTTTTTACTGGAAAGTTGCATCATTTGGGGAAAAGGAAATTAATAAGGGTTATTCTACAGGGTTATCTAATGACGTTTTATAGATTTTTATCGTTTAAAAATAAATTTAAAAAAACTTGTAATTAGTCAAAACAGTCAAAAAAGTCGTTTTTTTTTCATAAATTTGCAAATTGAGTAATTATTGTTGGTATTTTTATAAAACTTAAATTATGCTATATTTATAGTGCTTCCAAAATATAAGCCATCCCTTTAACAGGAGATAATGTCACCTTTACTAATTACATTAGTGACCTTGCGTTTGTATTAAATATTTTACTGTTAATTTATTTTAAGTAGGTAAACATTTTCTTGGTGGAATAAAAAATATTATTTGACCGAAATTTCTTCACTTACGCACATTATACTATTTACTGTTAATGGGATGGCATATATTTTGAAAGCACCTTATCAATATTTCTTTACGCTTATAAGGCATTATAATTACAATTTCACTGATTGGAAACGGATTTTATTGAATCAGTTTTTTTTATTTATGACCAAAAATATGTCGGTTCAAATATTTGTTTACTGATAAGGTTATGATATTCCACTCCCTTATCTCAAAACTTTATAAAGCGAGAACTTTGAAATAATGACAGTTGATAACAATTAATGTCGATATCGTAAAAAAATACAACACGACATTTTAAACTAGATATTGAAACCACAAACATACATAAATTATTATGCGGGTTGAGTGTTTAGTCTCAGTGGACCAAATAACTTGATATTTTTTATAAATGTAAAAAAAAAGTGTTAGCTGGGTACCTACTTTTTTTTAGTATATAATATTAACATGTTGGTCTATGTGATATAACTACAATTGGGGTGACGATTAAAAAACAATTGGGTCGGTTAAATTATACCAAAAAATATTGGACACTTATTTATTTATTTATTTATCAAACTTTACAAAGATACAAAGCAACAAAGTTCAGGAGAGGGCTTATGACGTCACTCCAACGTAAAATTTTACCTACTACATTGTGACTTTTTTTTCGGACGGACATATCTAGTTAGCCCTGAGGATTTTGCTACTTCACCGGGCATAGCTACAAGTGACATCACCTTAAATTTCCACACGCTGTATCTTCTTTATTTTTTATTTACATATGACGGATCAAATCGTTTTTTTTCTGTCGTCTTCCCTATTGTTATATTTAATAGGGGGTCGAGCTGGGAGCCGGGAGTCTACCCATACATATCCGGGGCCCGAGACTGGATAATGATAGATGGAACACTATTAGAAAATAATAGTGAAATATTCTCATCACCATTAGCCCATTTGGCTTGGTCGTGTTGCAGATCTGGTAGATTAAAATATAAAATATTTTCTCCGGAACCACACCGTACCGCTTTTGCCTCACGGCAGTACTATGTTACTAGTATTAAAATATATAACACACTAAACAAAGAATTAGGTATTTATCACACAACAAAACATAATGTTAAAAGAACAGTTACGGAGTATTTAAGGACTTTAAATTACGACAATGTGGAAGATCTATTAGAAGGGAAAAATAAACATATCTAAAATACCATAATATGCAAAGAAATATAAGCACATGACACATATAGACTCTCTCTATCACACACACACGCACAGATACACACACACGCACAGATACACACACATACGCACACACACACACACGCACAGATACACACACACACACACACGCGCGCACAGATACACACACATACGCACACACACACACACACACACACAACACACCATATTTACCTCATCGCATGTTTAAGTTTTAAATAGTTTTTATTTTATAATGTATCTTAAATACAGCAATCTGTGCTAAGTTTGTACTTATTATCAAACTTCCAGTTGTTAGTGGCTTATTATACACACTCAGCAAATCGTACCGAGGAACGCTGGCTTCCTAAGACACAGGTTTTCACCTAGTTTAGGGAGTCAAGTATTTAGATATTTACGTGTTATAGCTTTGTCTAAGCCATTCCATAAATTGAATTGTATTGATAGATGATAAGGTTATTTTATGTCAATAAAGATTTTATTATTTATTATTATTATTTAACCTCCACTGTCATGGGCCTCCTTCAAAGAGGTTATTGACATTATGTAATGACACCTTGGAAGTTATTCCAAATTCTTTAAATTAGAGTCTAAGACAAAAGAGTATATCTCTGGCAATGTAAATAGTAGCATATTGTTATATAATGGTAATGTTATATCCCCATCAACTGTAACTTCTCTTAATTGTAAAAATAATAATTGTATCAACCTGGTGCATCAAAACATACAGGGGATGTTAGGTAAAGAGTTAGAATTGGAACTGTTTTTGAACTGTCACAATATAGATATTTTATGTATTACTGAGTCATGGCTCAAAAGCCATCAGGTCATTTTCAGTTCCAATAATCACCAGGTTGCTAGCTCATTCAGCAGAGTTCGTATGATACGAGGTGGCTTCTTAATCATTGTAAAGAAATGTTTAAAATTTAAAGAAAGAACTGACATTGTGAGCCTCTCTGTGGAAAGGGTTTTAGAGATAGCATGTATTGAATTGGAGCAACTGTATGTTTTGAGTGTGTACAGACCTCCATCTGCGCCTTATGAAACTTCTATTAAAATAATGGAGGATGCCCTGTTCAAATTAGCGAATAGTCATAAAACAATTGTTGTTTGTGGAGACTTTAATATAAATATTTTGGAAAAGAATACATTAACCTGTAACTTCTTGAATTTGTTTAAATCTTTCAATTTGTATAATTTATTTATTGAGCCTACGAGGATTACTGCCTCTAGTGCTACTTGTATAGATAATATATTTTCTAACTTAAAACCTATTCATAAATTTGTAATTAATATGTTACAGTCGGACCATTGTGGACAGTTAGTATCTTTTCCCAAGAAAATCAATAAAATCCGAAGTAAAAAAATTAGTTTTGTACCCATTAGTGAAAGTCGTATAGAGTCATTTCAATTTAACTTGTCATACAAATTATCAGGTTTGCCAATTCACAATAACCCAAATCAGCAGTATAATTTATTTTTTAATATGGTTATTGCTGAATATAATACAATATTTACATCTAAAACAAAGTTGATCAGTAACGGTAAGTTAAGTTTCAGTAAATGGGCAACTCCTGGTATTTACAAAAGTCGTAATAAATTGTATGAATTGTATTATGAGAAGACTTTTGATAAAAGTACGAATTTTAAAAACCAGGTAGCTAGATATTCCAAAGTATTTAAAGAAGCCTGCTCCACTGCCAAATCAATGTATATAAATAATAAAATTAAAAACTCATCCAATAAAATAAAAGAAATATGGAATATTATTAATAACGAAACAGGTAGAGCTATAGATTGTAATAGAGATTTTAATCTAAAAATAAAAAATGGTAATATTTCAGAGAATTTCTTCACTAACGTACCTTTAATAACAACTAAAACTCTAAATTCATCTTCAATATCTGCTGAGGCGCTATTAAAAGAAAGTGTTTCTGCTTGTGTTACCGATTTTACTTTTACTTTAACAGACTATAAAGATGTAATTAATGCTTTCAATACCATAGAAAAGAAAAAAACTAAAGACCTATGGGGTCATTCTGTTAAATTTATATCTAATATTATTGAGATAATAGCGCCTTACCTAGCAAACATATTTAATAGTTGTGTTTATTCTGGTGTATTTCCTGACTTGATGAAACATAGTAAGGTTATACCATTATTTAAATCCGGTGATAGTACTGATCCCTCGAATTTCCGACCTGTTTCTATATTGCCCACTCTGAGCAAAATTTTTGAAAAATTAATTCTTAGCCAATTGCTCAGACACTTTAATAAATTTAATCTATTACATAAAAAACAGTTTGGGTTTACGAGGGGTTGCTCAACCATAGATGCGGGAACTGAATTATTAAAAACTATATTCGCGGCCTGGGAAGATTCGAAGGAATCCTTAGGTATTTTCTGTGATCTGTCTAAGGCATTTGATTGCGTTCACCATGACACTCTGGTCAGGAAATTACACCGGTATGGCATTAGGAACCAGGCTCTCAATCTTCTGATTTCTTACATGGGCAGTAGAATTCAGAAGGTTGATATAAACGGTAAAATATCATCAGGCTCTGTTGTATCCATGGGCGTCCCGCAAGGCTCAATCCTGGGGCCATTTTTGTTTTTGGTGTATATAAATGACTTACCTTACTATGTAGGAAATAATCATGAGATAGTATTGTTTGCTGACGATACCTCCCTAACTTTTAAAATAAATAGACAGTTGCGCAACTATGACGAAGTAAACAATGCAATCTCGAAGGTAGTCCATTGGTTTAATGTTAATAATTTACTTTTAAATGAAAACAAAACCAAAGTCATTAAATTTTCTACACCTAATGTAAAACAAATTGACACGAATGTAAAAATAAATGGTATTCGGTTGGAGCCAGTGGAGTCAACTGTTTTTTGGGAATAACTATTGACTCCAAATTACAATGGGGCCCACATATTGCGAAACTGTCAGGGAAACTTAGCTCTGCGGCCTATGCTGTTAAAACAATGAGACGACTCACTGGTGTGGATACTGCTAGAATGGTTTACTTTAGTTATTTTCATAGTGTAATGTCTTATGGGATTCTTCTATGGGGAAACTGTGCGGACATTGACACCATTTTTGCACTACAGAAAAGAGCTGTACGGTCCATATATAAACTTGGTCCGCGAGTTTCCCTACGGGAGAATTTCAAAGAGACTAATATTCTAACAGTCGCATCACAATATGTATATGAAAACCTTTTATATGTTCATAAGAATATTGATAGTTTTAAGAAAACAAGCGACACTCATAATGTTAATACTAGAACTAAGCATAATCTTGTTTTACATGCTACACGTCTCCACAAAATAAGCAATTCTTTTATGGGGCAATGTATACACTTCTACAACAAACTTCCTAGTAATGTTAGAGATCTGTCTATAAACAAGTTTAAACGATATGTGAAAGATAAATGATGTAAAAAAGCTTATTACAAAATTTCAGATTATGTCAATGACAAAACAGCTTGGGAATAGTTGGGAGTGAGTTGCTCTAAAACAATACTGCTTTATTAATAATTGTAAAATCAAATTTATTTAAAAAAGGATTCCTCTGAGTTTCTTGCCAGTTCTTCTCAGAGTTGCCACGTCCAGAACTGGTGGTAGTAAAAGAAAGGGACGCATCATAAGAACATGATTTAAAATATTTTAAATGTGTCTATATGAATAAAGAATTTTTGACTTGACTTGACATAGTCACCACTCACCACGCTTTGTCAGGCGGATTGGTGACCGCAACTTTATGTGTAGCATATTCACTAATATCGATAGTCGTGACCGCCTTTACTTTTGCGGGAGCGGAAATGGAACTAGCTACCTCCGAGATTTAAGGCATACCTATACTGCTTCGCGACGGAGCTGCACAGGTTGTCTAATAAATTTAATACACAAATGGTTATTTATTGGTAAAATATGTATATTTTTAAGTACCTAATAAATAAAATGAAAAAACAGGTATATATACAATAATAAAAAAATATATACGTGGGACACTCAGAAATATTTACGACACTAAAAAAAATTGTTCTACAGGTACATATATTTTGCCGTCGGGGGGCCGGATTGCTCATGCGTACCCGACCCCCGCCAACGGCGGATCGAAGGAGTGTCCGGGGGGTTTTAGTGGTGTAGGGTCCTCTCCTCGTGGTATGACTTTAGCATACCACGCTATGGAGAGGGCGAGTCCCACATATCCCACCGCCAGCGCGCAAATACGCTGCAACGGTGGTGGGAATGCGTCAATGCATTTCCCCCCGGACAACAAAAAAAAAAAAAAAAATAAGGTACATATATTTTTATTAAATCTTTTCAAAGTACTCTCCACCAGCCTCTATACAAAGATTCATGCGTCTGAACCAGTTTTCAAAACACTTTTTCCAGTCCGCCGTAGACACCTCGTTTACAGCCTGCTCGAACGCAGCCAGCGCATCTTCCGGCGACGAAAATTGTATCCCCTTGAGCTGATTTTTTATTTTTGGAAATAAAAAGAAGTCACACGGTGCTAGATCAGGGCTGTAAGGAGGGTGACCCAGGAGTTTGACTGGTGTGCTGTCTAGGAAGTCCCTCGTTTTGAGCGCGGTGTGTGCAGGCGCATTGTCGTGGTGGAGCAGTAGTCCGCGGAGCCCTGTGTTTGGTCGCTTGTTGCTCACAACAGAAAAAACTTCTGGTAAACATTTGGTAGTATACCATTCGGCGTTGATGCTTCTTTGATCTCGTAAGGGAATTGAGGCCAAGTGGCCAGTCAAATTAAAAAAGCTGGCGATCAAAATCTTCCCCCCGCTTCGAGATCGCTTCACTTTGGTAGGCGTTGGTTCATTTTGAAACACCCAAACTGTCGACTGGCGCTTGGTTTCTGGATCGTATTGATAAATCCAGGACTCATCACCTGTTACGATGTCGTAAACACGCCGAGACGAGCCTGCTTCAAATTTGTTCAGCATATCACGGCACCATTCCACCCGGGCCTGCTTCTGAGCGTCGGTGAGGTAGTGCGGCACCCAGCGCGATACTATCCTCCTCACGCGAAGATGCCCGTGTAGAATCTCGTGAACGCTTCCCGATCCAATCTTTAATATGTGTTGAATCTCCTGATATGTAATTCGCCTATTATCTTGGATTAAATTTTTCACTGCTAGCACGTTTTCTTCCGTAATAGCCGTCAAAGGGCGACCGCTTCTTTCTTCATCCCCCAAGGTTGGTCGACCGCGCCTAAATTCGTTATACCAACGATACACGGTTGCCTTGGAGGGGCTTTCATCCATAAATGCCATTTGAAGTCTATCGAACGATTTATCCGGTTTCAGGCGACACTTGAAATCGTAAAAAATCATAGCTCTAAAATGTTCCCGGCGCAGATCCATTTTATAGTAAGACACGAAACTTTGAATTGGCTCGCAAAAAATGTGGAGGGAAATTTTGAAAATGGAACACACATATTTTTACTTACAAGTAATCATATTTTCGAAAAAGATTCTAACCGGCCAGTCTCCCATATATAAAAACTATTTTTCGCAATACTTTCTGAGTGGCCTGGTATATACAAATTTAACGATCATTTTTTAAGAGAAGAAATTTTGGCGAACCATTAATAATAATTTGATTTTAAAACCTCCGATTCTTTATCATATCGATCAGTGCTTGAACAGTGAGGCATTTAATGCAGAAAATCTTTAAATTCATATCTAATTTTAAAGATAATCTAAGGTCTAAAAAAATGGCGATGTAAAATCAGCGAAAAAAAAAAAACACCTCAATTTGTTGCTTTTTTGTTGCTAATTAGTTGCCAGAAAATTAATTTTGTTGCTTCAACCGATCGAAAAAAATCGGCAATAACGCTAACTTTTCAATAAGATAGCGTGGAAATCACTGGATGTGGGCTGATCGATCAAGCGAATAGTGGACAATTTGTTGCTAATTTGTTGCTGAAAGATGGTAGGGAGAAATAAATTAAAAAAAATAAAAATAAGTTTTTTTTCAATTATGCCAAAATAAATAATGTCCACGCTAGCTTAACTAACGATTTTTCCGTAAAAAAACGATTGTAAAAATTTGTTGCTGCTCATACTGCAGCTTGTTTGAGCATAAAGAGTCAGCAACAAAATAAGAACCGGAAGTCAAGATTAGTTGGAGATCGGTATACAAAAAAAACCGACCACGCTAGCTTAACTAACGATTTTTCCGTAAAAAAACGATTGCAAAAATTTGTTGCTGCTCATACTGCAGCTTGTTTCAGCATAAAGAGTCAGCAACAAAATAAAAACCGGAAGTAAAGAGAAGTTGGAGATCGGTATACAAAAAAAACCGGCCACGCTAGCTTAACTAACGATTTTTCCGTAAAAAAACTATTGTAAAAATTTGTTGCTGCTCATGCTGCAGCTTGTTTTAGCATAAAGAGTCAGCAACAAAATAAAAACCGGAATTCAAGAGAAGTTGGAGATCGGTATACAAAAAAACCGGCCACGCTAGCTTAACTAACGATTTTTCCGTAAAAAAACGATTGTAAAAATTTGTTGCTGCTCATACTGCAGCTTGTTTTAGCATAAAGAGTCAGCAACAAAATAAAAACCGGAAGTCAAGAGAAGTTGGAGATCGGTATACAAATAAACCGGCCACGCTAGCTTAACTAACGATTTTTCCGTAAAAAAACGATTGTAAAAATTTGTTGCTGCTCATACTGCAGCTTGTTTTAGCATAAATAGTCAGCAACAAAATAAAAACCGGAAGTCAAGAGAAGTTGGAGATCGGTATACAAAAAAAACCGGCCACGCTAGCTTAACTAACGATTTTTCCGTAAAAAAACGATTGTAAAAATTTGTTGTTGCTCATACTGCAGCTTGTTTTAGCATAAAGAGTCAGGAACAAAATAAAAACCGGTAGTCAAAAGAAGTTAGAGATCGGTATACAAAAAAACCGGCCACGCTAGCTTAACTAACGATTTTTCCGTAAAAAAACTTTTAGAACGTAAATTTATATTCTTCATTCTTATGTTTACTTTGTATGACTCATTATGCAAAGTATTAGGTATCGAATTGTACTTTAAAAAAACTTTAAACTTTTTTTTCCTACCTCTTTTTCCAGTATCACACTGTTTGTAGATTATGATATGAACACGAACTTTTTTTTGTCAAGATAATCGAATGGAAGTTAATTATATAATCTTAAAAACAAAATTTCGGAAACAGAAACAATCAAAACATCGAAACAGAATCGAAACATCATCAAATTTTCACAATAATTTTTTTTTACGGAAAAATCGTTACTTATTATACAAAAAAAAACGGCCACGCTAGCTAGCGTGGCCGTTTTTTTTTGTATACCGATCTCCAACTTCTCTTGACTTCCGGTTTTTATTTTGTTGCTGACTCTTTATGCTAAAACAAGCTGCATTATGAGCAGCAACAAATTTTTGCAATCGATTTTTTACTGAAAAATCGTTAGTTAAGCTAGCGTGGCCGGTTTTTTTTGTATACCGATCTCCAACTTCTCTTGACTTCCGGTTTTTATTTTGTTGCTGACTCTTTATGCTAAAACAAGCTGCATTATGAGCAGCAACAAATTTTTGCAATCGATTTTTTACTGAAAAATCGTTAGTTAAGCTAGCGTGGCCGGTTTTTTTTGTATACCGATCTCCAACTTCTCTTGACTTCCGGTTTTTATTTTGTTGCTGACTCTTTATGCTAAAACAAGCTGCATTATGAGCAGCAACAAATTTTTGCAATCGATTTTTTACTGAAAAATCGTTAGTTAAGCTAGCGTGGCCGGTTTTTTTTGTATACCGATCTCCAACTTCTCTTGACTTCCGGTTTTTATTTTGTTGCTGACTCTTTATGCTAAAACAAGCTGCAGTATGAGCAGCAACAAATTTTAACAATCGTTTTTTTACGGAAAAATCGTTACTTAAGCTAGCGTGGCCGTTTTATTTTGTATACCGATCTCCAAATTCTCTTGACTTCCGGTTTTTATTTTGTTGCTGACTCTTTATGCTAAAACAAGCTGCAGTATGAGCAGCAACAAATTTTTGCAATCGTTTTTTATGGAAAAATCGTTAGTTAAGCTAGCGTGGCCGGTTTTTTTGTATACCGATCTCTGACTTCTCTTGACTTCCGGTTTTTATTTTGTTGCTGACTCTTTATGCTAAATCGGAAAAATCGTTAGTTAAGCTAGCGTGGCCGGTTTTTTTTGTATACCGATCTCCAACTTCTCTTGACTTCCGGTTTTTATTTTGTTGCTGACTCTTTATGCTAAAACAAGCTGCAGTATGAGCAGCAACAAATTTTTGCAATCGATTTTTTACGGAAAAATCGTTAGTTAAGCTAGCGTGGCCGGTTTTTTTTGTATACCGATCTCCAACTTCTCTTGACTACCGGTTTTTATTTTGTTGCTGACTCTTTATGCTAAAACAAGCTGCAGTATGAGCAGCAACAAATTTTTACAATCGTTTTTTTTACGGAAAAATCGTTACTTAAGCTAGCGTGGCCGTTTTATTTTGTATACCGATCTCCAAATTCTCTTGACTTCCGGTTTTTATTTTGTTGCTGACTCTTTATGCTAAAACAAGCTGCAGTATGAGCAGCAACAAATTTTTGCAATCGTTTTTTATGGAAAAATCGTTAGTTAAGCTAGCGTGGCCGGTTTTTTTGTATACCGATCTCTGACTTCTCTTGACTTCCGGTTTTTATTTTGTTGCTGACTCTTTATGCTAAATCGGAAAAATCGTTAGTTAAGCTAGCGTGGCCGGTTTTTTTTGTATACCGATCTCCAACTTCTCTTGACTTCCGGTTTTTATTTTGTTGCTGACTCTTTATGCTAAAACAAGCTGCATTATGAGCAGCAACAAATTTTTGCAATCGATTTTTTACTGAAAAATCGTTAGTTAAGCTAGCGTGGCCGGTTTTTTTTGTATACCGATCTCCAACTTCTCTTGACTTCCGGTTTTTATTTTGTTGCTGACTCTTTATGCTATAACAAGCTGCAGTATGAGCAGCAACAAATTTTTGCAATCGATTTTTTACGGAAAAATCGTTAGTTAAGCTAGCGTGGCCGGTTTTTTTTGTATACCGATCTCCAACTTCTCTTGACTACCGGTTTTTATTTTGTTGCTGACTCTTTATGCTAAAACAAGCTGCAGTATGAGCAGCAACAAATTTTAACAATCGTTTTTTTACGGAAAAATCGTTACTTAAGCTAGCGTGGCCGTTTTATTTTGTATACCGATCTCCAAATTCTCTTGACTTCCGGTTTTTATTTTGTTGCTGACTCTTTATGCTAAAACAAGCTGCAGTATGAGCAGCAACAAATTTTTGCAATCGTTTTTTATGGAAAAATCGTTAGTTAAGCTAGCGTGGCCGGTTTTTTTGTATACCGATCTCTGACTTCTCTTGACTTCCGGTTTTTATTTTGTTGCTGACTCTTTATGCTAAATCGGAAAAATCGTTAGTTAAGCTAGCGTGGCCGGTTTTTTTTGTATACCGATCTCCAACTTCTCTTGACTTCCGGTTTTTATTTTGTTGCTGACTCTTTATGCTAAAACAAGCTGCAGTATGAGCAGCAACAAATTTTTGCAATCGATTTTTTACGGAAAAATCGTTAGTTAAGCTAGCGTGGCCGGTTTTTTTTGTATACCGATCTCCAACTTCTCTTGACTACCGGTTTTTATTTTGTTGCTGACTCTTTATGCTAAAACAAGCTGCAGTATGAGCAGCAACAAATTTTTACAATCGTTTTTTTTACGGAAAAATCGTTACTTAAGCTAGCGTGGCCGTTTTATTTTGTATACCGATCTCCAAATTCTCTTGACTTCCGGTTTTTATTTTGTTGCTGACTCTTTATGCTAAAACAAGCTGCAGTATGAGCAGCAACAAATTTGTGCAATCGTTTTTTATGGAAAAATCGTTAGTTAAGCTAGCGTGGCCGGTTTTTTTGTATACCGATCTCTGACTTCTCTTGACTTCCGGTTTTTATTTTGTTGCTGACTCTTTATGCTAAATCGGAAAAATCGTTAGTTAAGCTAGCGTGGCCGGTTTTTTTTGTATACCGATCTCCAACTTCTCTTGACTACCGGTTTTTATTTTGTTGCTGACTCTTTATGCTAAAACAAGCTGCAGTATGAGCAGCAACAAATTTTTACAATCGTTTTTTTTACGGAAAAATCGTTACTTAAGCTAGCGTGGCCGTTTTATTTTGTATACCGATCTCCAAATTCTCTTGACTTCCGGTTTTTATTTTGTTGCTGACTCTTTATGCTAAAACAAGCTGCAGTATGAGCAGCAACAAATTTTTGCAATCGTTTTTTATGGAAAAATCGTGAGTTAAGCTAGCGTGGCCGGTTTTTTTGTATACCGATCTCTGACTTCTCTTGACTTCCGGTTTTTATTTTGTTGCTGACTCTTTATGCTAAATCGGAAAAATCGTTAGTTAAGCTAGCGTGGCCGGTTTTTTTTGTATACCGATCTCCAACTTCTCTTGACTTCCGGTTTTTATTTTGTTGCTGACTCTTTATGCTAAAACAAGCTGCAGTATGAGCAGCAACAAATTTTTGCAATCGATTTTTTACGGAAAAATCGTTAGTTAAGCTAGCGTGGCCGGTTTTTTTTGTATACCGATCTCCAACTTCTCTTGACTACCGGTTTTTATTTTGTTGCTGACTCTTTATGCTAAAACAAGCTGCAGTATGAGCAGCAACAAATTTTTACAATCCTTTTTTTTACGGAAAAATCGTTACTTAAGCTAGCGTGGCCGTTTTATTTTGTATACCGATCTCCAAATTCTCTTGACTTCCGGTTTTTATTTTGTTGCTGACTCTTTATGCTAAAACAAGCTGCAGTATGAGCAGCAACAAATTTTTACAATCCTTTTTATTACGGAAAAATCGTTACTTAAGCTAGCGTGGTCGTTTTATTTTGTATACCGATCTCCAAATTCTCTTGACTTCCGGTTTTTATTTTGTTGCTGACTCTTTATGCTAAAACAAGCTGCAGTATGAGCAGCAACAAATTTTTTGCAATCGTTTTTTATGGAAAAATCGTTAGTTAAGCTAGCGTGGCCGGTTTTTTTTGTATACCGATCTCTGACTTCTCTTGACTTCCGGTTTTTATTTTGTTGCTGACTCTTTATGCTAAAACAAGCTGCAGTATGAGCAGCAACAAATTTTAACAATCGTTTTTTTACGGAAAAATCGTTACTTAAGCTAGCGTGGCCGTTTTATTTTGTATACCGATCTCCAACTTCTCTTGACTTCCGGTTTTTATTTTGTTGCTGACTCTTTATGCTAAAACAAGCTGCAGTATGAGCAGCAACAAATTTTTACAATCGTCTTTTCACGGAAAAATCGTTACTTAAGCTAGCGTGGCCGTTTTATTTTGTATACCGATCTCCAAATTCTCTTGACTTCCGGTTTTTATTTTGTTGCTGACTCTTTATGCTAAAACAAGCTGCAGTATGAGCAGCAACAAATTTTTGCAATCGTTTTTTTACGGAAAAATCGTTAGTTAAGCTAGCGTGGCCGGTTTTTTTTGTATACCGATCTCCAACTTCTCTTGACTTCCGGTTTTTATTTTGTTGCTGACTCTTTATGCTGAAACAAGCTGCAGTATGAGTAGCAACAAATTTTTGTAATCGTTTTTTTACGGAAAAATCGTTAGTTAAGCTAGCGTGGTCGGTTTTTTTGTATACCGATCTCCAACTAATCTTGACTTCCGGTTCTTATTTTGTTGCTGACTCTTTATGCTAAAACAAGCTGCAGTATGAGCAGCAACAAATTTTTACAATCGTTTTTTTACGGAAAAATCGTTAGTTAAGCTAGCGTGGACATTATTTATTTTGGCATAATTGAAAAAAAACTATTTTTATTTTTTTTCATTTATTTCTCCCTACCATCTTTCAGCAACAAATTAGCAACAAATTGACCACTATTCGCTTGATCGATCAGCCCACATCCAGTGATTTCCACGCTATCTTATTGTAAAGTTAGCGTTATTGCCGATTTTTTTCGATCGGTTGAAGCAACAAAATTAATTTTCTGGCAACTAATTAGCAACAAAAAAGCAACAAATTGAGGTGTTTTTTTTTTTTTTTTCGCTGATTTTACATCGCCATTTTTTTAGACCTGATAATCTAATGTATGGGTTCCTAAATGTTGGCATGCATGGGCTGTCAAGTTTTCTTCAACGCGAAGGCTTTTTTTTGAAGGTGAGAGTGAAATACGAAACTAGTTGTTTCAAATATAGAAAAGAAACTCATCAATTCCTTCACTTGGATCGAAACCTTAGACTCAAATCCAAGTTCAATTATAATTTTGATTAAGGTGACGTATCGAGTTTTCTCCGTAATAAAGATCTTTTAAAGCCGCCTCAATTTCTCTTGTCCAGCTGTTAAGTCTGTTTCTTTTTCATTTGCTTTTCATAAAAATGTTGCCTGCTTAAGGTACAAGGGGTAGGTAAGGACGCTGTGTACTAATGAATATAATTCGTCATACAGAGATATGACGAATTATATTCATTAGTGGAATTTTAAAATTATTATCCTTACTAATATTATAAATGTGAAAGTAACTGTCTGTCTGTCTGTCTGTCACGCAATCACGCCTTAACTACTGAAGCGATTTAAATGAAATTTGGTACAGATATAGTCTAGAGCCTGAGAAAGAACATAGGCTATATTTTATTATGAATTTCCCACGGGAACGGGAGTTACGCGGGTGAAACCGCGCGCGGGAAGCTAGTTTAATTATAAAAATCCTTACTAATATTATAAATGTGAAAGTAACTGTCTGTCTGTCTATCTGTCTGTCTGTTACGCAATCACGCCTTAACTACTGAAGCGATTTAAATGAAATTTGGTACAGATATAGTCTAGAGCCTGAGAAAGAACATAGGCTATATTTTATTATGAATTTCCCACGGGAACGGGAGTTACGCGGGTGAAACCGCGCGCGGGAAGCTAGTTTAATTATAAAAATATTACTGTTATTCAAATTTTATAGGGATTTATAGTATGCACTATTGTTACAATGTTAAAGAGCTTCATTTAGATATACATATCTACAATGCTATTTTCTATGCTAGTAAGTTCCGCTTTTTACTGGTTAGTTTTTACGCTTACATTAAAGTCAATCTGATGAAGAGTGCCACAGTACTCTTCTCGGCTTGAGTCATTAGTCCACCGATCAAGATGTAAGGCGAACCAATCCCTTGGGAACTGAATGCCAGCAGCACGCTTCTTAGGCTAGGCACGCCATGGCGGAAAGCTTAACTTGAAAGCGTAAGTGGAAACTGTTCGTGCATAGGCTTCATTTACTATTACCACTATTATTTCCTTTATATTCTGGCAGAAAATTATTCACGCCCTTTACACGACTGACAATGTAACGTTACGATGTGACGCGCTCGCGTAACGGATTCAAACAGTTCAAAGTAAATTCAATCGATGTGCCACACCGTGGTTCGTCCATAATCACAATTGACCGATCTATCCGACTATTAGTTTTTGCACACTATGTCTCGTAACCAACCTATCTAACCTGTTGGCAACAAATACAAAGACCGACATGAAATTTGCTAACTGCAAATTTATCTGAAACTATACCTACTGATGATTACAGTTTTTGTTTATCACTAATACAAAAAAACTCCTCATCCTCATCATTGGGAAACAAAAAAGACCCTTCTTCACTGACGTAATCAATATACGTAAGTATCTATTACTGTTAAAGGAATGACATATATTTATATTTTACATATATTTTGGAAGCACCATAAATAGGTACTTAGGTTAAGTTCTAACAAAGACCAGTAACAACTACCTACTTTCTTATAAGATAATTTAAAAGCTTTAATATCGAGTCGAATTTAATATAAAAACACAGACGTCATCTGGCATTTACGTATTACATTTATCTAAATAGCTAAACATAGTTTAAGTTACAATTAGATTTCATGTGAAGTATTAATATTGTTTGATGTTCGTCGGACGGCCCCCCGGAATGATGATAAAACCTCATTCTTATCATAACTAATTATTTGACACATATCTATAAATTTCTGGAAGTTTTACTCGAGCAATATCTCAATGCCGGTACACATTAATTTATTCGGTTAACACAAACAAATCGATACTGGAAATATGAAATAACGTAAGGGACATTTTGTCGAAAATGAGTTATATATATCGTTGGATTCGGAATTTCTTTCTCTATCGATTGGTATATTTAAAATCTAGAAAATCCACAAAAAATGTCCCTTACATCACATATTTTCCGTAGGCCTAGACCATTTTTTTTCTAGAAACTGGCTGTATATGACATTTTAAATTAATATTTTTATAAAAACTAATGTAAATCTCTTTACTCACAGTATTTGGTATTTACATTTAAACAAAATCGAGTACATTTTACAACAGGTCACATAAGTTATTCCATAATTTGAGATGTTTTAGTATTGTCTTATACATTAGTGTTGTCTGAGAAGGTACAAATAACATGTCCCTTACATTAAATTGTCACGCAAGTTATCATAATCATATAGACCCTTACGTTAATTTGTAAGCATCGAAAATAAATTGATCTGTCCTTTACATCACACAGGACTGCCTGATCCGTACAATTCCTAAAAACTTATCTAAACGAATATTATTATGCGTCTCTGTCACACACGCTAAACGGTGCAACTTGTCTAAGCTAGATAGCAATACGGATTTTGTGTGTGATTTTTTTCGCGCAGTTGTGACACTTACTTCGCCTTTCGCCGGCAATCTTGCGCCACGTGCGTCGATAACATTGTTTACGTGCGTCTAAAAGTAACAATAACACGGTTTGTGATGATACAAATCTGCATTTAAGTAATAAATCATCGTTTTCATTGTTTCGTGAAAGTTTTACCTGGATTCCAAACATGAGTGATGAAAAGTTATCTTCACTTCTAGCCCGCAGGCAAAAATTGATGAACATTAGGAATCACTTAAACAGGTAATTATTTCTTACTACTTTTGGTACTTAAATTATTGTTTAGTCATGAATGGAGTTCAGTAATTTAAAATTGGTCTATTTAGATAGAATAATTCGAATCTTAATAAAAATATACCTAAGGTAAAATATTGGTAAGTATGATGTCTATGTGCTAACGCCGAATGAATGAATGTATAAAGCGTTTTTTATGATCGATCAAGGCTAAGTGATGCTTGCCGCGGTTGATCCGTGGATATAACCCGGATAGGTGAACATCCATTTCATACCAAGACCCCTCCGTGCCTCGGAAAGCCACGAATAAGTCGTCGGTTATAGTTGTAATTCGTTGGTCTTCGACATTCGTAGCCACCAAAACAATAAATAGTTTTGTTTTTGTAAGGCACATTCTGGCTTACGTTACCTATGTCCCTTACGTTAATTTTTGCTGTTACAAAAACATTATTTTATTATTGTTATGACTAAAATTGTTTTATAATAAGCAAAAATGTAGCTGTATACAATAATAATATTCAACACTATTCATTTCATAACGATACAATGTGCTATTTTTTGCTGAAGTAACTTTTTCTCATTTGAAACCCACAATAATAAGGTCCCTTACGTTAAAATGTTAACCTTAGTTCGTTTCACCGCTGTCCTTTACGTTTAAAATTACGTTTTTAGACAATGGTATTCAATAATTTAATTATTTGTTAACAGGTGTAATTCTTCTGCAAACCATGAACAACGTGCAATAAATTCATTGGAAAATATAATAGAGAATAGTGATACAGAAATGGAGACTCAACCAACGAAAGCAAACGTCGTTATCCCGAATAGTAGTAATGAGATAAGTATAGAAAATGATATGGAATATGAAATTATAAATACGTCAACTCTATCTCTATCTCGATCACATTCATTTTTCAAAGACAATCGTAACAGTTTTGGGTCTATTTCTTCTGATGGAAATAGCTATGTATCAAACAGTTCCACATGTGTCGCTGAAATACCCTATTCATACAAATCAAATGCTAATACCATTATTGAAAATGATCCTTTTAACGATAACATAGTATTAGTAACCGACATCACTGCCGATACCTTTTCAAATCGAATAATTCCAAGCGATATACATCAACAGGATAAAGAAGATGTTAATACCATTATTGAAAAGGAACCTGACATCACTGCCGATACTTTTTCATACCCAATGATTCCAAGCGATGTACATCAACAGGATAAAGATGCAGCTCCTGACATAGCGTTGACACTGATATCGCTTAAGAATATTCCATATACACTACCACACAATACACAAAACTCTGCAGTATCATTTCAATGCAATGTGAATGAATTAGATCATAGCGTTACTTCAGAAGCAGGGGTCCTTAATTCATCAGCCAACATACATATTTTTGAACCAGTTGCATCTTCTTCTCATTTGATTCAGGAAGATGATATTTTAGGAAATGAAGATCTAGATGTTAGACCAAAGAAAAAACGTCGTGAGACATCGAAATTTACAAAATCCTGCATGGATTTTAAATTTGACGAAGGTCAAAACGATTTTTCTTCAGGAAGCTCAGACCTTTGGTCAGAAAAAGATGAATTTTCAGACAGTTCAGTTGATAATAAGAAAAACAAATCAAGAAGGAGGAAAAAGAAAGCTATGAAAACAAATAGTAAGAATAGTCAAGAAGATGTAGTACCGAAGAAGAAAACAAAACCAGAAAACAAACGTAAAACACAAAAAAAAATGATAGAAAAGGGTCTTTCTTATGTAACACATAGTGGCAAACAAATAGAAGGTCGGAAGTTACAGAATAATCCATGTGCACAGACTAAATGTCTAAGAAAATGTTATGAAATATCTGATGAAAGAAGGCAGTCCATATTTGATTATTACTGGTCATTAAGTAACGAAAAGAAACGAGATTGGATATTGCAATCATCTAAACCTGCAAATGTAAAACGTAAAAAAACTAAAAATACAGAAAGTAGAAGATCAGTCACTTATGAATACTTTATAAATGAGGGTGAAGGCCGGCGGCAGGTATGCCAACAATTTCTAATGAAAACATTAGACATAAGTCAAACATTCATTTTGTACACAATTAAAAATGCCTACGAAGGTTTATCTCGTCCAGATGGTCGCAAACGGTCAGCCCCAGACAAATATGACGAAGCCACCAAACTTGCTGCAAAAAAGTACATTGAAATGTTACCAGCCTTACCATCCCATTATAGTAGAAAAAACTCAACAAAATTATATCTGCCAGAAGAATTTAGAAATACTTCAAATTTATACAGAATATACGTTAAAAATTGTAATGAGAAATCTGAGGCATTCTTAAGCGAAAAGCTTTTCATTAACCTATTTCGAGAGTACAACATAGCCTTTCATGTCCCTAAAAAGGACAAATGTTCCTTGTGTACCAAGAATGAAAACAACCCCGATCAGACGACTGTTGAAGAATTACAAACACATAAGGAAGAAAAAGAGGCAACATATAAACGTTTTCATATACACCAAAATTTAAAACCTGACAATACGTTAGTCGTAGCCAGCTTTGATCTTCAGAAAGTTTTGGGAACACCTCACGGTGAAAGTATGATGTTGTACTACTCCAGAAAGTACGCTGTATATAATTTTACTGTATACGAAAGCAAAACCCAGAATGGTTATTGCTACACATGGGGAGAAGCAGATGGCAAACGTGGCAGCTGTGAAATTGCAACATGTCTAATTCACTATCTTAAGGAGCTTGATTCCAGGGGAGTTACAACTGTGTTATTCTATTGTGATAACTGTACGGGGCAGAATAAAAACAAAGTGATTTTCTCAATGTTTAAATATTTTTTGGAACGTTCTGTCAATATACAAACGATTCAGATAAATTATTTACTAGCCGGCCATACATACATGCCAGTAGATAGTATGCATGCTATCATTGAAAGGGAGATTAAAAAACTGATTGTTTGGGGACCTTCCCAGTGGCCATCATTTATGGAATCAGCCAGAAAAAGACCTCATGCTTATCAAGTGAATGTTTTAGGATATCAGGATTTCTTTGACTTCAATGATTTTGCTGAATCAGTTTTTACTCGTGCTACTCTCAAAAACAAAGACCTGCATTTCAATAAAATTCGAGTATGTACCTTTAAAAAATCGAACTTAAAGATAGCGGAAGTAAAATATACGATGTTAGAGGATGGCACAACTCACAAAATAGAACTTTGCAAAGAAATGCAAACTGGAAGAAGGACAGTGAAGGGTAAAGGGAAGGGCAAGGGCCTTGCTAAGAATGATCAACCCGAATTAGAAAGTACCAGTAATCTAGCTGTGCCCACTAGCATAGACAGCTTACCATTTCTGTACAAGGAAAGACTGCCAATTTCACTTCCAAAGTTTAAAGATCTCAAAAAATTATGTGACAATGGTATAATTCCAAATAGGTTTCACAATGAATATTTGAATCTACCTTATAAGAGTATAATTAAAGATAGGCTCAATGACACCGATGATGATGAGACTGATAAAGATAATGACTAATTTTTGAGGCTTTTTCAATTTAACTGTAGGCTTTCTATTGATGAAGAAGTTAATTTGTTTATTGTTTTTTTTTTTGTTTAATGATTATTATTTACATAAGAAGACTGATTTGTTGATTTTGATTTTTTAATGTGCATTTTATTTTTTCTTTGGACAATTAGTCTAATATTAGTAAATAGTAATTTTTTTATTGTGATTTAAAACAGAACTTAATTATGTTGTACTTGACATAGTTTATGAGAGTTAATTGCGTTTATAAAAAAGATTATTGAGTACAAATAAAAGCTTTGATTTATTTTATTCGTTTATTTTTATCCTTTTATGTCAGCAAATAGTTTTAAACTATATGGCAGGTCACTAATGTATAAAATTATATTTATCAAATTTGTTAACAGCGTTAGCAATATTAGAGTACACCGTTAAGAGACCTTTACTTTGAAAAACTCTAAATATTTATTTCCGTTAATGTCCCATACACCAATGCTGTTCATTTACATCTAATATTTTGTTAACGTATATCACCCTTATTCATTACTATTTAACGTAAGGGACATGCTATCTTTGAAACTATAGGCTTTATTGTTTTTTTTCTTTTTTAGCTTCAAAGAATGAAGAAATCTAAGAAACTTTGTCCTAGAAACTTTTTACATAAAACATATAGTTAAAAAATTATAGTCAGTTAAGTAAGAAAAATATCTTATTTTTGCTCTCCTGAGAACCTTGGTTTTGTCCCTTACGTTATTTCATATTTCCAGTATCGAAATATTAATCTTTCAATTCCAATAATTTTATATATAATGGTGACATATTTTCAATCCGTGGTTTCATCCTACTAATATATAAATACGAAAGTTTGTATGTGTGGATGTATGTAGGTTTATGATTACTCTTTCACGCAAAAGGTCTTGCACATGGATTGTTTATTAGCCGGATTAACAAATAGGCTACAAAATATCACGCTCCGACTCACTGGAGCAAAGTGACGCGGGTCAAGCTAGTAAATAATAAAAGAGTTTTTTTATTTTTTTTATTTATTCATTTATTTCAGGTAACAAAGACCCATATTACATGCATAATACTATAAAATACTATACATAAACAATTAAAATATATAACTAAAATTATACACGATTACTGCTTGTTCAGCAGTATCGGCGCCGTGCATTGCGCAGGATCCGGTATCCGGCCACGGAATCGGTGGAATATAACTCCCTTATTGAGGAAGGGTTTTTTAGTTTGTACCTATAAAATATTTAAGCTATATTATATACCTACTTCAAACAACAGGATAGTACATTATTTAAGACACTGGCCTGAAATATTTATCTACAGTAACGATTCAATTTGATAATAATGTTTTGAGAATTTGTTTAAGAACTCGATATTATTTTCAAAAGTATTTAATATTATTAATTGGAACAAAATACATAAATTCAACTAAAAGCTGTGCTCAAAGTAGCTAATTTCAAATATAATTAACTTATAAAATACTACTACTCTAAATCCATTCTACCTGGCAAGGTTCCCAGAATGCTGGCAGCATTTCCCCGTTGAATAGCATTATTTCACATACCTAATATCAGGATACAGGCAGAGTATACTTGATTACATATTTAGTTACATAAACCATAATTATATTTTATGTAAAAATCTTGATTTGCAACATAATTTACTATAGAAGAATTATATTGTTGGAACTTTTTTTGAAAAGTCTGATCCGTATATTTTCTTAAATTGTATCAACATGTATGTCTGAAAATGAATATTGAAATAAACCTTTATTTAATTTTAAAATATTAAATAAGCTAATATGAATCTTTCAATATACATTTTTGCTATAGTTAGTTGCTTTGATATATTTTGTATACAAACGTGGCTAATCTTGATCATCCTGCAAGTTTATATCAGACGTTTAATTATGAAAAGTACCTACCTAATCAGATATCAGATAAATTTCACGCCTTTCTTTGTTTTTGCAACATAAAATGCTTTTGTGCTTGATCTTTGACTTAAGTAATAATGTCACGGTGGAGGGTCAATATGAATTTAAGAAAATGCCATTTGGATTCAGTAACTGCCGCGTAGTCCGGAGTTGTTACGAAGTTTGTAGGAATTGCTATAGATTAAAACACAACATTAAAGGAATAAGTAATAACTTTTTAAATAATAACTGTATTGTTATTATGTATATTTGCTAATATTATCTATATTTTATAACATTCCTAATATTTAAGTAAAACTGTTTAGCTAAATTTACTAGCATTCGTAAGATAATATTCTTACTCTTGAATATATTAACTGTTAAGGTTAGGTACAATTCTTTACAAATACTTTATACAATTTTTACTGATTATCGCTTATGATAAGACTAATTTGAATAATGGGAAGTCTAAAAACATACATAGTTACGGCAAAACGTCGAGATGAGATTTATTCTTTTAAAAAACTTAGAGGGGAATAGTTGTGCTGTGCTTGATATACTAACTAAGTGAATTCAGGAGTAGATAGACATCTGTCAAGTAGTGTTAGTTATATTTCTATGCATACAATAAGCTTAATGGGAACATTATTTTAAGAATTAGTCGAGTTGCTTCTATATACTCCGAAATGTTGCCTCTCATAATACTAGTGTTTGTTTTAGCATTCTATATTTTTGAATTGAAGTTTAAAAAGCCACATCTCTATCCACCAGGTAACCATTTCAATATTAAGGTCAATGCGTAACTTATTTTTTATTTAAAAAAGACATCTCTCGTACTAGTGAAATTAATTCCTGTGTCGCGGGGGACTTCACAAACACTCAATTCACGGACACAAAGTACACCCAGACTCAGAAAAACTATCTGTGGTTTACACAAATAATTGCCCATTCTTAATGCGTTGCTTCAAATACTTAGTTTGTAATTAATTCCTCGAAAGCCCGTGATCTGTAAAGCGACAATAGCAACTGCCAAAAAATCTAAAAGTCTTTACAAATATACATATGCGACTCTGGATGTAGAATACTGGATTCTACACCATCGACCGTCCAGTGTCGCATATGTATATTTCTAAAGGCATCATAAATTTTTAACCAGTTTTAGGCAAACAAAGTTAGTTGGACTGACCTTCTTAGTTTCTGAGAATTGGGCCAAAAATAATTATGATTGTTATTCTATAAATTCATCAAAAAACATTGATAAGTAACATTATCTAAATCTATAACAAAAATAGCCCAGACCAAGTCTCTATCTTCCTCACAATCGTTTCGTATCTATGGGACAGAGTTCCACAGATGCGATCTCACTTTGTATACTAAAGGATACCAAAGGCCTCGTCAATATTGCATTCGGCCTCAATCAATATCTTTCATATGTCCCAAGGGCCCGTGAAAGAAAAATGTACCTACCAATATAATGATAATAAATCTATCTATCAAAATATTTATTTTAGGACCAAAACCTTTACCGTTTCTCGGAAACTTAATATCAGTGGCATTCAAACTCAAGACTTTTAAACACCACCATGAACTCTGGCGGCATTGGACCCGTGTCTATGGAAATTTACTTGGTTTAAGACTGGGATATGCTAACGTTGTTATTGTCAGTGGAAAAGATTTAATAAGAGAAGTATCCACCAGAGAAGTTTTCGAATGCCGACCGGATGGGTTTTTTTTTCTGATGAGGTCATTTGGTAAGAAGCTCGGTAAGTATAGTTTGTATAAGTATAATTTGAAAATAAATTTCTAATTTGACGTTTTACTTCGAAAGTAATAAAATATTGAATAAGATACGTAAGGCCAGTACGAAATCTGGCCTCAGATTGGTCCTGGAATAATTGCAATGGCAGACTTGACCCTCAGCGGAATGGTTTAGTTTAAACTGTTAGGATTGTAATTGTTTTAATTCTTAATATTATTACACTTTTATGCCTGAATTATCAATTAATTAATTAGAATTATTGATCAAAATGAAAACCTGATTATGTAATTGAGTGAAGTTACGGACGGATAAATACATTTATTTTATTACTAGCTGCGCCCCGCGCAGCAACAGCAGAGTAACGCGGGTAAAACCCGCGTTACTCTGCTCCAGTGGGTCAGAGCGTGATTTTTGTATCCCATATGTTAATCGAGCTTATTAACTGTCCCCGTGAAAAGTTTCAGCCAAATCTATTCAATCTCCTTCTGTAAACAACAATTGTGTGGTTTTCGGCATAGAATAGACCACCTTATGTCTTCCAATGGGTGTCGTAAGAGATGACTAAGGCACATATAAGTGATGGATGGGCAGCAGCATTTTATCTGCCTGCCAAGCGTGGTAGTTATGGCAATATCCCTCAGCCACCCTGGCTTGCCAAAGTCGGTAAAGAGGAGGCCCATGTTCAGCAGTACATGTAAAGGGGCTGTGGATGGTTAGTGATAAAGTAATTAACTTGGTTCACTACTTGTTTAGAACATATTTCCTGATAACGAAGACGATAAGTCTAGTTAAGAGAAAGTATTATACAAGTCCATGTCATTTATACAAAGAAAACAGACTCACAATCCGATGGGAATCGGTGGCATAGGAGAGAGACTCTGTGCAGCTTTGTAGGACACAAGACTTGACTGCTACACGGTGCAGTAGCAAAAGCCTTGTGAAAAGAAAAAAACGACCATATATACCTAATTCAAACATTTAAGATTATGTCAATATTTTTTAGGAATAGTATTCAATGATGGGCTTTCTTATACAAAGACACGGCGAGTAGTTCTCAAATACTTGAAAAGGTTTGGGTATAACACCCGCAACATGGAGAACTATATAAGTGAAGAATGTAGAGGACTAATTAAGATACTGAAAGGTGATGTAGGGAAACCAATCCTAGTGAATAAATTGTTCAATATTACTATTGTCAATATATTGTGGAGGTTGGTAGCAGGAAAAAGGTAAGGGACTTTTTTTTTTACTCCTGACTAGGCAAATTATCATCTGTTAAGTGTCATAAGGGTGGAAATAGCATTACTGTGACTTGTAATTAGATCCCTGCTCAAGAAACTCTAGATGTCACCATGGGCTGGTGATCGTAGCGGCCGTAGCCCAAAGGCTAAGACGTCGGACTTGTGACCTTGTAATCGCCGGTTCGATCCCCACCCATTGCACTACCGAAGCTGTAGTGAACCCATTCGTAACACAAGCACTTTACCTTAGCACGAGGGGTTAACCAGAATACTAGTAGATTGCAAAAAACTCTGCTAGTAATCCTAAAAAAACCTCTAGAGTTTTTGATGTAGGTAACTTGTTTTTTCATTGCTTGAATAGTCTCCTTTCTTCCCTGATCCGGTGTTCGGCCATCTATATTGGCGAATATATCGTTATTATCCTATTATCCATTTATTTAGCTCTAGTAGGTAAATTAAGATCAATTGTGATGTTGATACCATCTCTTACAGGTATGATTTAGAAGATAAAAGACTAAATCTACTATGTCATTTGATCACACGTTTATTTAGAGCGGTTGACATGAGCGGTGGAATCTTAAACTTTATGCCGTTCATACGACACATCGCTCCGGAATTATCAGGATACAATGAGATACGATCGATACACGAAGCTTTACATGATTTTCTGATGGTGAGTTAAATCGAATTTACTTTTTAACAACGTCTTGGTTAGTCTTAAAGGCAACGTCGGATAAAAAATCTTTGTAAAAAATCAAAGATTTTTCTAAGCTCTGGTCATAGATTTATAAAAACCCTAGATGCACAGTCACGAAGTGAAGTAACGCTCGAAACTGTCGCTGAATTGTCACCAATTATACCTATGTACATATAGTTATGCTATAAGTATAAGTTTTTGCTAATTCAACCTTAGGCGAATTGTTTAAAGTTGTTTTTACAAAGCAGTGAGCGAAAAGCAATTAAATTTTACGACCGACTTTGGCAGTAGGACTAGGCATTGAGTGGAGACGAATAGTTGTATTTTTTTTCATAAGACCTTTTGTTATTATTTTAAAAGTTTGTTAAATTTTTCTCTTATCTGGGCGTATATTTGTCTGGGGTAGAACATGTGTATATCAATGATAATATTTATTTCATTGATAAAATCATTCATTGAAATTTAAGGTTCAAACTCAACAAACTCAACACTAGGCCGTTAGCAGCCGTATTACGAACACTTTTGTCACTAGCATTCCGCATGTCGCGAAACCATAAGTTATCCGATAATTAATATAAAAAAAAATCATCAAATTATTCACATAAAAAAACGTAAAATTGACTACCTCGTTTCATATATTATATTATATAATGTATATATATTTGTAAAAAACTAAACACAAAACAAGTCGAAACTAAATTAATTTATTATAATTAATAAAAATATAACCACAATTTAAAAAAATCGACTCTGTCAAGAACACAACAAGAACAGGGTCACTTTTATTATGCGACTAAAATAAAAGGTGGTTTAAATCCATTGTTCCGACACTGAAAAAGCGGCCATTGAAATTTGCCGTATTATACTTTGACCGTTGAATGAAGTTTTCAGACAAATTAAATCAAAAGCAATTAATGCTTCCTATAATTAGTCATAAAAACAACAAAAACTAATCAATAAACTCTTTTACTGACCGAAAATACGATATCCCATCCTTTTTTAGCCTTCTTAACGTAATTTTTCTACAATTTGTCTAAGAAAATCATTTTGTGCGGACGGTTTTTAAACTTTGAGTGTGCAACTATGGTTTTTATATATCAATGGCTCTGGTTGGTAAACGACTCTCCGTGTCTTAGAAAGCACAGAAAGTCTGGTATATCTGGTAGCTGGTATCATTATCTCAACCGATTATCGCGTTGGCGAATACGATAATATGTTGTTATAATGAGCCAAACGTGGCGAGTATGGCTAACCCCCCCTTCAAGTCAAGTATATATTCAGCAGTAGACATTATACAGGCTGGAGACGAGCTCACTAGAATAAAAAATAAGACAAAAGGTCAAGTTCACAACAACAACTTATTGACGCAAAGATAATACGATTCAGTACAAGGACTCCTGTTTGGCGTAAGTGATTCAATTAAAAACAAGCGACCGGTGAAAAATAAATCGTTTACTGTTAAATTCTTGATTTTTGATATTTTAACCTTAAAGAATTTATCATGCGACTCAACCAGTGGTTTTTATTATTTTTGATAGCTCTACGACCGATATAATCATAATTTTACTCCGGCTTTTAAAGTAACCGTTTTCAACATTTTAAACTTTAAATGTAAATCTATTACTATGTCCAGGGGTAGCGATGCTGAGGAATTTTTCGACGCCCTAGGGTAATTTGTACACAAATATTATTTTCTTCTTTATTTTTATGTTGTATATTTAAGTATATTATTGGTGCCTGTTGTTGGTGTGTTTTAAGGGTCTTATTAAAAGTACCTAAATTATGTAATTCGGCTAAAATTAATAATATATGAAGTAGGTGCATTACGAATTCAGGTTCTAATAATTAGAATTTTACTTACCTAATTAGGTTCGTTGCCGAAGAAGAACTTAGATTCCTTCAGGTTCGGAATAATGACTAGACGGTAGTTTTTTCTATAATTATTAATGAAAAATATAAATATTTGACTTTTCGATTTGACTTAAGTAAGACTAGTCATGATTAAAGAAATTTAAGGCTGTAATTTCGACAATATATAAATTTATAGAGAAACGCTGATCTATCACTTTTCCTTTACTGTTTTTTGTGGTTCAACAGGATACAGTAATAGAACACCAACAAAGTATAGACAAGGAAAATCCTAGAGATGTAATAGACGCCTATCTCATTGAAAAAATGGAAGGCAATCAGCAATGTAAGTAGACCTTATTGTATTATTTTTTCTCTGATAAAAAAAAACCAAGAGCAACTTTTTCTCTATAATTTCAGTGAGGCCAACAGGTTACAGGTGAACCTGTAACAAATGTAAATCTCGTACTTAATGCATCGCTTTACTAAATAAATAAATAAATCTAAAATTCTTGCTCGAGTTATTAACTCCTTAAATATGACAATGTAAATCCTCATGTGTATGCGTCAGTAAGATTATTAAGATTAAGATAGGGAAATAAGGTGTTTTCAAAATATATGACATGATTTTAACAGTAGGTATAGGTACAGGTACGTTAGTAAAGAAATTTCTTTGAAATCCAAAATTGTATTTATATGTTAAATCAAAATCACATTAAAATGCATACAGGTGCGGCCCCCGCATTTAATAGACTCCGAATCTACTGGACCATTTTTTTTTTAAATTAGAAAGGTATTTTATCCTTAAAATTTAATTATGAAGTTCCCACGATGGAAGCTACGCGGGCAAAAACCACGAAGATAGTTTATAAAAATTAATAACCATAATATGTTATACTTTTTTAGTCACAGAAGAAGATTTGCAAGTCGTATGCCTAGACTTATTGGAAGCGGGGATGGAAACAGTGGCTAATACAGCAGTGTTTATGTTACTCCACATTCTTAGGAACAATGAAGTTCAGAAGCGGATCCAACAGGAAATAGATGACGTCATAGGACCTATTCGACCACCGGCACTCAGCGATAGATCAAGGTACTAAGCACGTTATTGTTTAGACTTCTAGTTTAAGGCGCGGTGAATAGACGACTTTTACGTATTAGTTTTGTCACTGTTGCTCCGCGTAGAAATGAAAGAGAAGCGAAGAGACGCCGCGATGGCGCAACGTTTCGTTCGACTCGTTCGAGTTATTTAATACATTAATCCTTGCAAATATCTTATTTCAATCGATAAATAAAAACAACAGTTCCCTTTATTATTATATATTACATCACTGTTATTAATATTATCAAGATTTGTTTATAAATAATACAGTTACAATTGCTACAATTTCAATTTAAATGGTTATTTTATGGTTTTTTTTTATCGAGAAAATTGACCGAAAACGTGTTTTGAACACAATGGTCCCCCCATAAATATGATCAAGATTAACATATATATTTTAGTTGCTCTAAAATGTAAACATTTGGCTAAAAAACTGTTTTGTGAAGCCTATTTTGACTAAGTACAGCGCCTTAAGATATGGTCCTAGGAATTATTAGTGATTTTTAGCCGTTGTTAACACTCAGCGAAATGGTTTGTTTTTGGTAGTACAATCGACCTATGCATACTTTTTCGTCTAAGATTATGACTAAGTACTCATTTACGTTGACTCGCGGGCGCGGTGGCAGGCGCGGTCACGAAATATCAAACATATGGCGTATTAACCAAGTGTTCACGTACGAAACGCAAGTGTGGTCTAAGTTGCGGGTAAGCTCACGGCAATATCATACGCGGGAGATGTTTGTATATGTTCATTTCGAACTAGCGGCGGAGCGCGCTATTCACTCGCGACGTCAGGTAAGATCAACCAGTATGAACTTGTTGTTAGAAACAGTAGAAAGTTTTCATCATGTCTTTCAATTTCAACCCCTGACAACACGTCCCATTCGCGCAAACGTCTGACGGCCAATGTGAACACGAACTTGCCACGTCTCCGCGCTCGTACCCGCCGCCGCGTTCGCGCGTTCTTACGTGAACAAGTAGGTACTATGACTTCGAACCTATATAACACGTTCAAACACCCGAGATAATGTTTTATTGGAACGCACTAGAGTTCATTTTGCAGTTGTACATTTATTATTGTAGTCTCCTTGAGGGAAACTTTTTGAAAAATTCAACTTGGTCAATCAGTTAGACTAGCAAAAAGTATTGGTGAGGTGTTTTTTTTCGCTCCGTAAACAAAAAATTACAATGATACAAGCGCGTTGAAATGTCATGTGACGTTACTTACAATACACGATAGGTGCGTCGCATCGGTACAATTTTACTAGGAGAGACGTCACAAGCCTTTGTAATTTTTACAAAAAAAAATCTTATCTAAATCTAAAAATAGATTTTAAGTCCCTTGACATGACAACGCGACATTTTTTTATTTTTTGCAATTCATCTGCTTGTAACCACTGTCGCATTTTTTTTTTACGTAATCCTACTGCTGGTCTATAAGATCCTCGGAAGTGTCTCATAGAGGGCAAGGTTCCGACAAGTTTGTTTTTTATTGTTTGTCCTAAAGGATGGTTTACACCGAAGCAGTAATATTGGAGACATTGCGCATATCCAGCGTCGCTGCAATGGGTATTCCACATATGGCTTTAGAGGATGCCCGATTAGGTGACTACGTGATACCTAAGGTAGGATTTTATACATGTATTACTATTCATCATCATCATCATCATCAGCCCATATAACGTCCACTGCTGAACATGGGCCTCCTCCCGTACGGAGGGTATTTGCCATAGTCACCACGCTTGGCAGGCCGGTTGGTGACCGCAGTATTATGCTGGCCGTTCCTTGATATACTATTATTATAGATGATGTTATAACAATTGGGACCAAAGGCTTAACGTGCTTTCCGAGGCACGGAGGGTAGTCCCTTAACCAACCAGACCTAGAAAGGAATCTTAGAATTTACACAAAGATTTCCTGTCGGGCGTGGGGTTCGAACCCACGACCTCTAAGGTTTAAAGCGAGTCAAATACCGCAACGCTATGGAGGTTGTATTACTATTATTAGCCGCATTTAATGTAACGGGCTTCCCACGCATGGTTTTACCCGCGTAACATCCGTTCCCGTAAGAACGTCTTAATAAAATATAACCTTTCTCGATTAATGGACTATCTAACACTGAAAGAAATTTTTGAAATCGACCAGTTGTTTTTGAGAGCAAACAAACAAACATTGTCGTTTGTTATATTAGTATAGATAAATTCAAAATAATAAATTAAATACTTTTACTTCTCAACGTAAAAATAAAAAAAATAATTGAAATCTTAAGTAGATAAGAATAAATGCTCAGGTTTACAGTTTAATCATAATTTAATTCTCTGAAGATACTTTCAAGTTTGGTACATAAACAAGTACCTACTTATTGCTTTTAGTCAGACACACCCAATAATAGTGATAGCAACTAAATACCTAATATAAATAAAAGAATGCTACGCGCGTTTCTTAATTATTATTGTAGCCTGAACTTGTAGATAAATGAAGTGCTATAATTTTTTATAAATTTATATTTATTGGCACATTTCTTTACTGACCATTAGGTACATGTAAAAAAGATGATCAGGGCAGATATTAATTAATTTGTTATTAAGTTTACTCCAACAATTCAAAATTGTTCTGTGCACATTTAGTGTAGGTACCTAAAATGAAAAAAGGAAACATTACTGGTCATTTTATGAATAACCTTTCTAGGACATTTTGTTATTACTGACTATAATTAAAAAGAAAACAAATCTTTTAAGTGAATGTTTTTATTACTGGCCATAAATAATAATTAAAAAGAAAAAAATCAAGGACATATTTTTAATCCTGGCCGTAAATAATATCATTCAAAAGAAAATAAATCTTTCGTATTAACCATAAAGTACCTACAATAAAACCGTTTATAAAGGACACTTTTTCAGGGCACCATAGCATCAGGCTTTGTGATTGTTTTTTTTTTTTTTTATATAAATACTAAGAACAAAACAATCAATGATGTTTCCATCTTTCAACCTATAAAGTATAATAAAACACACTTTTTCAGGGCACGTTTTTGTTACTGGCTATGTATGATCTCCACAACGGGGCGCATTGGAAAGAACCTCACTCATTTCGTCCTGAACGCTTCATCACTAAAGAAGGGAACCTCATACAAGATGAATGGCTTATACCATTTGGAATAGGTAAAACGAGTTTTAATTAATAATATAATTCAGTATTTTTCGCACGCACATGCGTTAACATTTATTTAAAGTTTAAGAATAAATGAATAAAATAAAAATCAATTTTTCTGTAATAATTCGATTTAAATTTGAATATGAATTAATATTTAAAGTAAATCACAAAAATAAAATCTACTTTCTATGACATGGTCATCAGCAAATAAAGTAGGTACCTAGGTACTTAATATTAAAAACCAATATTTGTATAGCCAGAATCTGTTTTAGTTACATCATAATAATGTAAATATTGAATGATGTCATTTTATACGTAATAAACATATACCTACTTACTTACATACAAACAACATCTGACCATATATCTGTAAGTTCATAGCAATCTCTACTATCGGGTGGACTTTGACAGATATGATACTTTGGTATTAATTGCGTAGTATATTATATTTTTCAGCTTATAGCGAAAATATGATATGAATCCTTTTGACATATCAAAACTTTTTTGTCCTTCGACTGTTTGGGACGTACATATTATATAGTTAAACACGAGGCTTTGCTATACTTTACCGGGCACAAAAGCAAGCAGGGTCAGTCTTATTTAATGGTATCATCATCATCAGTCCTTATAACGTACTGTTGAACATGGGCCTCCTCTATCAGGCTCTATCCCTCTCCTTTGCTATACTCATCACGTCTGGTAGGAAGATTGGTGACCCCAGTATTATGTTGTGACACACAATTAAGGAAACGCTGCTGCTCGTTCCTTGGCGTACGCTTGTTTTTTTTATTGATTACTGTTTTGCATTCTACTAGTATTCTTGTTTACCCTCATGCAATGCTAAAATGCTTTTGTTACTGTTAAATGGGTGGGGATCGAACCGGTCCCCACACGACGTCGATCACAAGACCGACTCCCTAGCCATTGGACTACGGCCGCTAAATTGTTCTTGACGTTGTTGTAACAATTCCGAGACACGAAAAAACGGATTCAATGGTTTAAAAGGCTACAAACTATGCAATATGCATCAGAGGACGCCTACTGGGACTTCGGCTAAGGGCTCTCGCTGGCTGAAGAAGAATTATGACTTTATCCTTAG
Source organism: Nycteola revayana (assembly GCA_947037095.2). Classification (NCBI taxonomy): domain Eukaryota; kingdom Metazoa; phylum Arthropoda; class Insecta; order Lepidoptera; family Nolidae; genus Nycteola; species Nycteola revayana. The sequence goes on from OX344847.2 coordinate 10,384,103, forward strand.
AGTGTATATGGCTTGAATGATGCATTTATAGTGTAAATAAATACATATGAATGATGCACTTATAGTAAGAATAAATATTTAACAAAATTAAAGTACTAATATTTAATTTTACTTCCACAAATCACTTTTGCTACTTGGTGCCGTATATGTATCATAGTTTATAACAAAACAAAAAACATAGCTCGCCGACCATTAATCACGAATATTGTTTTGGGCAAGACACTATAGCGCTGTTCATACAGTTCAGATTTTGTAAGGCGCCCTCTATGGCTTACTTTTATTTTGGTATATATATATATATATATATATTATATTAGACAATAGAGAAGTGTGAAAACTTTCTGATATTATCTCATCAAAATATAAACCGACCGAAAGATATAGAATTATTTAATGAAAAGTATAGTCCGGATAAAATATGTTTCACTGAGACTTGGCTCAAGGCGCACAAGATGGCTTTTAATGTAAACGGCTATGGGGTCGCTAGTTTATATAATAGGGTTACAGCTGAAGGTGGCGGCGTACTCATATTAGTGCGTGAGACTATTAAATTTAAAGAACGGAAGGATATTACCTGCCTTTCTGTGGAACGAGTATGTGAGGTGGCTTGCATTGAGACTGAAATGTACCACATACTATGTATCTATAGGCCACCCTCGTCAAATATATTACATTCGCCGGAAAAAAATAGCTTTTTAGCAGTGTTTAGTTCATTTAATCTAAATAGTTTATTTTATGAACCTACTAGAATCACGTTGACTACAGCTACTTGTATTGACAATATTATCACAAATTTTGAAGTTGCAGATAAGTGTTTGGTAACCGGCGTTCGCTCGGACCATAAATGTCAAATAGTAAAACTAAACACTGTAGCTCACATAGAAAACCCCATACTTAATTTCAGGCAGCTCTCTAAGAAAAATCTGAGGAATTTTAATGAGCGTTTAATGGCAAAACTGTGTTATTTACCAACGACAACTCATAATCCGAATGTTTTGTATAATGCATTGTTCAACAGTATTTACGAAGAATTTTGCACATGTTGTAAAGTAAAAAATATTAAGAGCGACCCAAATAAATTAAAGTTTAGTATGTGGGCAACTAAGGGTATATGAAAGAGTAGAGATTTTCTTTTTGAACTATATGACATTAGGTCCTATACACCTGATGACAGTTTTAAAGTTCGTGTTAGAAACTACTCAAACATATTTAAGAAAGTTTGTATACAAGCTAAGGCCTTACATGTAAGCGAAATAATTAAAAAATCAGATAATAAGATTAAATCTACTTGGAAAATGATAAATACCGAAACTGGGAAAAATAAAACCATAGACAGATCAGTTCACTTAAATATTAATGACGAACTCGTTTCAAACAAATTTACCATTGCTAATTATTTTGCATTTTTTTTTTCAAATATTCCCTTAGATACCACCAAGAGTCTTGCATCGTCCACTGACGAAGCTGAACGACTTCTAATGAAAAGCATTACTAATACAATAATTCCCAAATTTTGTTTTCAATTAATAACAGATATAGATGTAATAAAAGCTTTTAAGACCATTAAAATCAAAGGTACAGAAGATCTATGGGGACTGTCCGTAAAGGCTGTTGAACCAATTATACAGAATATAGCTCCAATCCTAGCAGCCATCTTCAATGGCTGTACAATTGATGGAGTCTTTCCTGATTTAATGAAGATAAGTAAGGTAGTTCCCATTTTTAAATCAGGCTGTGCAAACAATGCTACAAATTATAGGCCAATATCTATACTACCTACTTTAAGTAAAATATTTGAAAAAATTATGCTCAACCAAATGCTGTCGCACTTCAATAAGAATGGGATACTACATGACAAACAATTTGGATTTACTAAGGGCCAGAGTAAGAGGTTTGGGAGGGATCACAAGATGCTTTGGGAATCTTTTGTGATCTTTCCAAGGCATTCGATTGTGTAGACCACAGAACGCTCGCTGTCAAGTTAAAATACTACGGAATTTCCTGTACATCCTTGGACCTTGTAGTATCCTATTTATCTGGTCGCGAACAGGTAGTAGCCATAAATGGAATAACTTCGGAAGCTTCCCCCATCAAAATGGGGGTACCCCAGGGTTCAATACTAGGTCCGTTTTTGTTTTTAATATAAATTAAAAACAAAAACGGAGGTCATACTAAATATGACCTCCCATATTTAGTAGATAAAATATCAAATATAGTTCTTTTTGCTGATGACACATCCTTGATATTTAAAGTAAATAGAAAAGATAAAGACTATACTGAACATAAAAACAAACTTAGCTTAATATCGAATTGGTTCTCAGCTAATAACCTTTTGTTAAATGCAGGGAAAACGAAGTGTGTTAAATTTGCACTTCCAAATGTAAATAATGTCACACCTACCATTTCACTCAATAATGAAACGTTGGATCTTGTTCCTTCCACGGTATTTTTGGGAGTAACGTTAGATTCTAAATTACAGTGGGGTCCTCACATTGAGAAATTATCGGGTAAATTAAGTTCTGCTTCTTATGCCGTATGGAAAATAAAACAATTGTCGGATGAAGCCACGGCTAGGTTAGTATACTTTGCTTACTTCCATAGCATCATGTCTTATGGCATCCTGCTCTGGGGGTCAGCTGCTGATATTAATACTAATCTTCATTCAACAAAAGAGAGCGGTCAGGGCTATTTATGGACTAGGTAGCCGCGATTCTCTGCGAACCTTATTTAAAGATATAAATATATTAACTGTGCCATCTGAGTATATCTACCAGAATATTTTAGTTGTTCGAAATAATATAGATACTTTTAGTAAGAAAAGTGACTTTCACAATATGAACTAGCTATGCCGTGCTTTAGGGTTAGCAAAGTTAGTAAGTCATTCATGGGAAATTGCATTCGATTTTACAACGAGCTTCCTTCTTATATTACTGACATGCCCGATTCATTATTTAAGACGCACGTCAAACGAATCCTAATGACTAGAGGCTACTATAGTATTAAAGAGTATGTAGATGATAAAGATGTATGGGAAGTTATACCTCCTTGCACTAGATCGTAACCCTATAGCTGTTGAAGCATTGAAAGACCAAGATAATGTATTCAGTATAAAGCTATTCTGTGTACTATCTGTAATAATAAAAATAATACTGCCAAATATATATTCAGTTCTGTCTTTAAATAAATTATTTAATCTGTTTTTTAATGAAAATGTAAATAAATTTCGTATAAAGACAACCGATTGGTAAATTGTGAATGCCAACTAAATAATAAAAGTAACTGGACCTAAACATCTTGGACATGCCCATCTGAGTATGTTTCGCCGGATCGTCTCGATGAGGCCGCGCTGAAACCGGCAGTAGAAAAACCCCACTGAGTTTGTTTCGCCGGATCTTCTCAGTTGGGGCGTATTGGATCCGGTGGTAGCACTAAAGCGCGTTCGTCGAGATACTTATGGTCCGTCTAAATAATAACATACTCAAAGGACAGAACTTAGATTTAATCATATATAGATATAAAATAATAAAATAATATTGTACTTTCATACCTGACAGCTTTTAGGCTATAGTTATATAAACTATTATTATACGTAGCAATAAACAAATAAAATTGATTAATTAAATCAAAAATAAGCCAAATATGTTTTGACTATTTACAAATACCTGTAATAGATTTACGTGAATAAAAACTTTATTTTATTTTATTTATTTATTTATTACTTAACCTAGAAAGTATCAGTATTGATTTTTCATTGCGTATTATATATTTATGTGTATACCCACTCCAAGAATATAGACACAGAGCAAAAATTATGCCTAACATTAATGTATTTTTTATCTCTAGGACGAAGACGTTGCATAGGTGAAGGGTTAGCCAGATCAGAATTGTTCATGTTTCTCACCTATCTACTGCAGCAATTCCGAATGAAGATCCCTCCCGAAGACCCAGTGCCTTCAACTGAACCTAACGATGGACTCTCTTTATCAGCTAAACCATTCAGGGTTATTTTTGAATCAAGATATTGAAAGAAAACAAGCAGTATTTTGGAAATATATTTATGAAATAAACGATATTTATATACACTTGTCAAATACAAGTGTATATAAATATCGTTTCAAGAAAATTCATAATGCATATTAAGTTAATTATAAATAGGCAACATTTACTACTAAATTATGTTTAAATTTATTTCAGGTGTGCTAGAAGTCTGTCAGTCTTTGTTAATAAATACGTTTTTAATATTAACGTTACCTAACAACTATTCGATTTATTTATTTTAATCAAGATTAAAATAAAATAACAACAGTAAAAAGATATTAGTATAATTACCGGCCAAGTGGCCAAGCCAATTTAATTCTTAAATAAATAAAAAGAATATTATATTAAGCCTATTTTTCGATATTGCAATCACTGTTATACGTGATGATCTAATAGAAAAGTTGGTAGTAGACAGATTTAGTTCGCTGAAATACACATAATAATGGCTGTTCTATGCACACACTCTTTGTGTAAGTAATTATTTATAAAATAAAATAAATGTTTTGGGGCAGCTCTTCATTATCTTTTACTACCCACATTTACCTTCCTAATTTAAACAATCTGCAAATTATTAATTATTTTAATAATTAGCATTTGCATGGGAATGCCATGCACCAAAAAGCATTAAAGAAGAGAAGTTACGTATTTCAATTTAATTAATACCTAATACTATTGTAAGTTCAATGCTGACTATTCATATTGCTGTCAGTAGCCTTGCATTTTGTATCTTTATTAAAATAATTGCCTGAATGCCGTTTTGAATGGGAACGCATATTAAGCTAAGCGCTAAAGAATAGATTGATAAAAAAACTGTGATTGACTTAATAGCGCAATTTTCATTTAAGCCTTATCATTGTAAATAATAATTGCAGAACACTATCCGTTCAGGCGATAACTACAATTATTAAACTTTGTAGATATTGAATTGCTGAAAACCAATTATATTCATTAACATCATGCCAGGGCAATTTGACGACGTCAATTATGTACAGTTTGATTACTTAAATTGAACAACGATTTTGAAATTCTTTTTTTTTGTTTTGATGTTAATAAATATATAATTCACAGACACAGAGTACATGCAGACAACTATCTGTAATTTTAAAATTTTATAAAGAGGCGAGATTAATAAATTTCGATGATCGGTTAACATTCATAGTAGCCAATTGGCTTTGGAGGCTTCACCTAAGATGCAGGTTCGAATACTGACGTTAGTCTTCATTTATTACTCTTTAAAATGTTCCCATATAATCCCAATATTTAAAAGTATCTACAGTTCGAAGTCAAATGAAAGCAGAAGGTTTACGGTAAATCGACTTTTGGCGACTTACTGTGATCAAATTTTAAACATTTGACTCACTATGGCTGGTAGGTTCATCAACATTTCAACTAAGGTGTACTTGGCAAAGGTGAAGAAAATAGTGAATGAAAATCTCAATGAAATTTAGGAAATAGCTGCTGTACATTTACTAATCACTTGGATATGAAACATGTTGTCGCTAGGCTAGTTCTTCAGCAAAAGACGTGTTTATAAACAAAATCTATCACATTTAAGAGTCGCTAAGGACATGCTTAAAAAACGCACAACTGAAAAATCGATCAAAAGTCTTGTTGACTATTTTCCTTGACTATCACGGTGTTGTGCACTGGAATTCTTGCCAGAATACCATATTGGAACATTACCTATGCAGCGTTTAAGAGAGCCAATTTTAAGAAAAAGTCAATATTTGTGAAAGCAAATTAACCCAGACCTAACCAAACTTTCATCAAATTATCCTTTATAGATAAAAAAATAATCATCAAAATCGGTTGGCGTAATATTCAGTTATTTTTCTATTTGTCGCGCACATACTTAGTGCATTTTTTTTTCTCTGTTATGTCCACCATTGTCTGTACTAGACCAAATTGAAATGGGACCACGAAAGAAGCGATAGCTTTTAAACAAAAAAAGAATCGTCAAAATTGTTTCAATCTATCGAAAGTTCTGAGGTAACAAATGTAAAAAATACAGTCAAATTGAGAATCTCCTCCTGTTGAAGTCGGTTGAAAATAACTCTGACAGACACTTTCTGACATGAATAACAAAATGTCAAGCGGAACTCGACTACATTAAATGTAGGTATCGATTCTAATTCGATCCAATTGTTGATAGCTATTTATAACAAGTAGTAACAAGCTCACCCATTACCTATTAAAATAATCTTCTTACGCAATATCGTTTATTGATGTTATGGATATTAAAGGTTAAGTTGTAGTTAGTTTATATCTATCCGTAAACACTTGCTTGCAATTCCAAATGCCCTTCACTGAAAATCAATGCACACCGCGCATGCGCTACAGATTTTCTTAGCCCGCTGTCAAAAGCCGCTAAGAATGTTAATATTGAAAACACAGTAACATATTTATATTTGATTAAAATCAAAATAGTTTAACAAACGTTTAGGATAACGAACTCTTATTAATATTTGATAGTAATAACATGTAAATTTATAGTTTATGAAGTGTAGCTTATAAACAATTCAATCGCGTCTAAATACATTCTTATTGAAATTGGAATACCTATATCTATTAATAAAAACTCATGTAAAAACAAAATATTAAAAATACTGATAATAATAGTTGCTACAATTTGATATAACTAATTAAAGACCCGACTATTTGAAGATTAAATGTTTATTTTATTACGAACAAAAATTGTTTGGATAGAATGTACCTAGATGGTGTAAAAGAAAATCTAGTGGTACTTATAAATTGAAAATGAACGAGACACTTGGGCGCGGGTATGCCCGCATCGAGGCTATCCGGGCGGCTCGGGGGGAGCCACTGTCGACGGTGCAGGAGCCCGGCACGCCGCCGCCGGACCGGTACAACTCTGTTTACCTGACACTCTTCGTAGCCGGCGCCGCTTTTTTGCTTCCTTTTAACAGGTACTCTAATTATATTTTCAATAAATTTACTTATTTTCTATTTCAATAACGAAACATTTTTTTCTGTCTCGTTGATATACCTAATGATAATATGTTCCACTGCTGATAGTAATAATAGTGGGAGAAGTGGAGTAGATTGATGCAGAAAATATAAATTCTGAGAATAAATATAATATTATGTGAATAAATGTCATATTTTTGATGAATTATCAAGTCAACATTTAGCTAAATTTATAAATATTATAATGCCAATGATAAAAATAGTTTAAGTAGTAAAAGAAAATGATAAGCCTAGTACGTGTTTTGTAAAAATGGCTTTTGAATCATTCTGCCCCACTAACGGGGCACTTAGATACATCATTTGGGGCACTTTAATACAAAGTGGAGATTGTAAATTTTTTAATTATAACAACTTTTATGAAAATAATGCTTCATTATTGTGAAACATTGTAATCAATCAGTCTTAGAAAATAATTGATACTTGACCAAATTAACAAATAAGAATATCTGAATTCTTCATAAAAATTCAGTTCAGTAAGCAAAAAAAAAACAAATGAAAAAAACTCAAATACTAACGTATTAATTAGAGTTTTTTTCGATTGTTTTTGTTATGCAAAGTAGTAAACTTAAGTAGGTAATATTATTAAGAATGCTTGTTGCACATTGTATGCACTTAATCAACTGAAAAAATATACAATAATGAAATAATAATGAATACATAGAAGATGTTCGAGCTGTGCCCTTCGTACGATTTGGTTTAGGCCAGTGTACAACAACATCTAGAAAATCAACGCTTGCTTGGTCTTCTACATCAGGAAAAATAAAAATATGTATCTAAGTGACCCAAAAGATTTTTTCAAAATGCAGATTATACAAAAGAAACCGACTAATTTATTTTGAACAAAATACTAAATCCATAATATTAGACGCCCCAACATACCATAGGTAGATAGAAGACTGATTGGCTATGGCTGTAGTGAACGAATAGGATGCGTTTAAACATTTCTATGAACTTTTAAGAGATGACAGCACTCAAATACATTCAATCAATTATTCGATAATGCTTGTGTATCTACGTGCCCCTTGCATAATTGTGCCCCCCTTCCCATAATGGTAGTTTGGTTTCTGGTTCCCTCTCGATACTCTCGAACTCGAATCCTTAATGTCTGAGACGCAATTCCATTTTGAACACAAGTAAAGCTGTTGGAACACCGACCTTGCTTGGTCTCTCCCAACTGGTGACTGGTGACCGACACGGGTACCCGACATTGATGGCCATACGGCCAATTGCTTAGACCTTCTGCTGACAACCGATCCAGACAGATATCAAGTCGCGGTTTCCTCACCGTTAGGTAGCTCCGACCACTGTCTGGTGAAATCTGTGTCTGTCTACTCGCCACCCGATCCCGATCTCAAGGGCGTGTATGGCGATAAGTCAGCAGATTGGGATGAGATGCGGCATTTCTTCGCGTCTTACCCTTAGCTGCGCTTCTCTTCAGGTGACCCAGCTCGCTGCGCGGAGTCTGTTTCTGGAGTGATATGCCAGCCTATGGAATATTTCATTCCATTTTCTGAAGTCTCACTCCAAGACAAAGCCCGTCCATGGTTCAACGCTGAGTGTGATAGTGCTGAGGCACTTTAGCACTCTGCTTACCAAGCGTGGGCGGATGCTCGAGCCCGCAAAGCGCCAAATGTTCGGAAACTGAAGAGAGCCTTTAATAGTGCTGCCAAGTCTTGCAAACGTGCCCTACGCAAGGCCCGCTTTGACCATATTGGCCGCATTGGAGCCAGACTAGCATCTTCCCATCTGGGAGTAAAGCTTTTTGGTCTCTTGCCAAATCGGTCGAAGCCAATTTCTGTCGGTCCTCTTTGCCGCCACTGCAGCAGCCGAACGGTTCATTAGCTCACACCGCCAAAGAGAAAGCAGACTTGTTTGCGTCTCTTTTTGCGAAGAATTCACAACTAGATGCTGCTGGTAAAAGTCCACCCAGGCTAACTCATTGCACTTCCACTATGCCTGAGGTGCACATTCGGCAAAAAGTGTTACTTAAAATTCTTAGCACTCTAGATGTGAATAAGGCTAGTGGGCCTGACAGCATTCCTGCCATTGTCTTGCAGTCATGTGCGCCTGAGTTGTCTCCTGTTTTGACTCGCCTCTATCGCTTATCCCTGAAGACTAGTCAAGTTCCGGGATTCTGGAAGATTGTCAATGTTCAACCGGTACCCAAGAAAGGTAGCCGTGCCGACCCTGCCATCACCTCCATACTTTCCAAGGTTATGGAGCGTGTTTTAAACAACCGTCTCCTAGCATACCTGGAAGACAACGACCTCCTCAGTTACCGTCAATTCGGATTCCGTCGAGGCCGGTCTAATGGGGATCTTCTTGTTTATGCTACTCACCTCTGGAGCGAATCCATTGAGAGACACGGTGAGGTTCTTGCCGTGTCTCTTGATATCTCCAAGGCTTTTGACAGGGTTTGGCACGCAAGTCTCATTGGTAAGCTTCCGGCTTACGGTATTGCTCCCGGACTTTGTACCTGGGTTCAGGATTTCTTGAGGGGGAGGTCGATTCGAGTTGTCATTGATGGCGCCCCATCCGATCTTCTGGGTATTAATCCCGGTGTCCCTCAGGGATCTGTTCGCTCCGCGACTCTTTTTTTGCTGCACATCAACGACCTGCTAGTTACTCCCGGTATCTTTGGGTATGCAGACGACAGCACATTCTCGGTGAGATACTTGTCTGATGCAAAGTCTGGGTCAAAGGTCCAGTCGTTCAGCAAATCGATGATGGAGGGGGTGAACTCGATCTTGGAGGCTGATTCCTTATGGGGTGATGCCAACCTGGTTGGGTATAACCCCTCTAAAACACAGGCGTGTCATTTTTCGGCGAAACGGAGTCCATTTCAACTGACTCCGACTTTCCGTAATGTTTCCGTTCCGATCAGCGACCATCTTCTAATCTATCTAGGGCTTGATCTCTCTTCTAATCTAAACTTCGGTCGCTCCATCGAGTCCATTGCAAACACTGCAGCCAAAAAACTTGGCATTCTCTCCAGGGTGAGGCGGTACTTCACATCGGAGCAGCTCTTAAGTCCTTACAGAGCTCAAGTTCGCTCCTCAATGGAATACTGTTCTCATCTTTGGGATGGGTCTGCTAGATATCAGCTGGATGCTCTGGACTCATTGGAGCGCCGAGCGAAGAGAGTCATAGGCAATAAATCACTTTTGGAGTTATTGCCTATGACTCTCCTCGAGGAAAAAAAAAAGTTCTTGCATCTAATCGCATTGGCCATGTCGGTATACAGCCCTTTTTTTGTTTTTTTGTTGTCCGGGGGAAATGCATTTAAGGCTCGAGCACACCAAATGCGTATGCGTGACTACGACGTAATCACGCCGTAGACACGCGCGTAGTTACGGCGTAACCCGATGTCACACCGGGCTACGCATACGCTTACGCATCCAAGCCGAGTACGCAACGCACATGGCCTATTGCGTACCCGGCTGCGGCAGCCATATTTTATTCTGTTTTCGAAGGTTGTGTTGTGCACGATGTCTGAAATGACGAGGAAGAAGCAATATCAATACTATTGTGCCAGAATAATCCTGCGGAATATATACATTTATACGATGCATTTTTGTAGAATTTACTTTTTGGATTGTAGATACATTCATAAATACGCACAATTTCAATAAGTTTTTCTTTCTTATCTCTATTCATTACAAAAACAATACAAAACATCGCTACGTGCCAGTATATCTGTAAAAATATACAACTGACTGCAAGTTACGTGCGTAGGGCTACGCACAGCAAAGGTACGTGCGTGTACAAAATTGTTCGGTGTGACGTCTAATAAGGCGCGCCATTGAATACAACGTCATCATGCAACGTTGCTGTTCTGCTCTGCGTCAGGTACGGCGTAGGTCACGCAGTCAGTTTGTGCCTTGGGAGCTGCATTGCGTAGGGCTACGCATTACGTCTACGCGCACGTCTACGTTACGCAAGCGGTGTGACCTGTCTCATACGGTTCCATACATTACAACTCAGTGGTACGTGCACGTCTACGCTTACGTCTACGCATACGCATCCGGTGTGCTCAAGGCATTACGCATTCCCACCACCGCGCCGCTGCAGCGTATTCGCGCGCTAGCGATGGGATATGTGGGACTCGCCCTCTCCATAGCGTGGTATGCTAAACGCATTCCACGAGGAAAGGACCCTACACCACTAAAACCCCCCGGACACTCCTTCGATCCGCGGTTGGCGGGGGCCGGGTACGCATGAGCAATCCGGCCCTCGGTATACAGCCCTAACAAATTTAGTGTGTAGAGGGATAGAAAGTGCATCTTGAGGAGATGAATAATTGTGATTTTAACCACTATAACTGAAATTGGTCATAAGGTCAATATTATAATACCATTATTTTAATAACAATATCCCGTAACCCTCTGTTAACAGTTTTAGGAGTAAGTTCCAGCCATCAACGGTACACCGGTTGTCTTTGAGTTAGAATACTTATTATGTTATTTGGTAAAAGTGCTACCCTAGTAACATCGAACTAACCTTTCTCTTACTCTTTGGATTCCTGTAAGCCCTTTTCTTGTTTTTAGTTTAGCGACTCAGCTAGGGCTCGGCAGCAGGATACGTATTAATACCTCGAGGTCTACCCACTTAAACCCCCGGATGCTACTCCGATGCCATTTCAGAATTTAAAACTTGCTCTTTCTAATATTTCAGCTTCATCATGGCAGTGGACTACTTTCAGGCACACTACCGCAACACGACTATTATGTTCGACATGTCCACTGTGTACATAGCGTCGGCGTGCGTGGCCGTCGTCACCAACAATCTGTTACTCGACTTGTTCACTTACAATACCAGAATCACTTTTGGTAAGTCTTTATATATCCCTAAGTTGTCACTTTAACGCGCCTCCAGTAAATTAGAGAGACAGTTGCACAAGTTATAATAATTTAAAAAGGCCGCGCTCCTTTACACCAACGATGTGCCGTGCAATGTGCAAGCCCCACCGATGGCGCTGCCTGGCAAAGGCTTCGTAGTTTGTAGTTAATAAACCATTTACTAAGGTTGAAGGTCTGTTAACTAAATGCTAGACTTGTCGCTGCTTAGAAATATACCTTAAAATTTCATAAAATTCTTTTGTACAAGGTTGAATCTAAACTCGTAGAATTTACATAAGTACTTCAATAATTATTACCTACACTACCTCAAATCTCGAGCATTATTGAAATACGTATATTTTACGAATTAGGTATTTAAAGTCAGGTCTGAGCAGTTGACGGTCTTCGATTATAAATTTGTTGTACCTTTTTGTAAATATTGCTACAAATACAACAAAGTTATCTAGGTAATATTGAGATGTTCAGTAAAAACTTATAGACTGGATTTATCTACGTATATGGCAATAGGTTCTATCATTAAACAAAACATTTAAAACGTTCATCAACCTATTTTACTTTAATTGCTCCTCCCTTATCAGCTCTCTCGCACTCAATCCCACTTAGCCCTTTTCCTTTCACGCCAATCTGGAACTTCCTATCAGATCAAACTCTGTAGCTACAAACTATCATCATTTTTGCTGCTCTGAAGGTAACACCCTACTTGCGTAGCGCTTAATTACACAATGATCTTTAATTTCCAGGTATTTTAGTGTCACTAGCGACAATGTTATTTGTTGCTGTAATTAACATCGGATGGGATGGTTTCTCAACGCCTGTGTCGTACACCATCAATCTAGTAGCTATAGGAGTGGTAGCTTTCGGCTGCACTGTGCAGCAAGCCTCGTACTATGGCTTCACTGGCTGTTTACCGCCGAGGTACACACAGGCTGTGATGGCGGGCGAAAGTAAGTACCTACCTAAGGCATATCTAGTCGATAATATGATCAAATGTGTATACTTTTTCTATGATAAGACAGGTATTTTGCTACATAAAGGCAATGATAAAATAATCATGCCCATTTAGGCATTGTGATTAGACTGTATCTTAAATATAACTACGGATTTATTCTTCAGAATCAACAATATATGTGTGGTGAATGACTGCACCACTAGCTCGTTGGTTACGGTAGTTGCTTCTGAGACCTGATGGTTTGGTTCAATTCCCACCCTGAGTTTTCTGCGTATGGGTGTGCTTTGTGTCCGTCAATTGAGTGTTCAAAAAGAAATATATCCCGGTGTCGCGGTGGACCGCGACACAGGGATGTATTTCTCTTGTAGGTACGAGAGTTATCTTTTAACAAAAAAATGAACTAAAACAGAACTCTCCCCGAGCGAGTTTAGTTTGCAAAGAACCGTCTGATGTACTTGTAGAATCAAAGTAGTCCGAGAGGCCAGCTGTGGACTGTAAAGTTGAGCGACAGTTGCACAAAACTCAAAAAACAATCTATAAGTCATCGATTGCTCTGAATTAAGATTTATAGGGAGCACGCTGTTGCGCAGGTTGTAGTTTTTAAAACATAATTAGCTTGCCTTTATACTCGATTAAAGAAGCAAAAGCTTAGTGGCTACCTACTTCTTACATGTTCATCTAAAAAACGGCACACGGCACGTCCGGTAAAACCAAAATACATAAATTCATCCCTTTTTCAAAATATAATAAAAATACACAATATATTCCTACACTCATGAAATAAGTTTATAGCGTTATTACTAAAGTACCTTAAAGTTACTGCTATAAACATATAACTCACACTTTGTATTACACTTTCCGCAGGCGCCGCCGGATTTTGGGTATCATTAGACCGGATTGTAACCAAGTACGGTTTCCGGGAGCCACAACGCAGCACATTTATGTTTTTTGTATTTTCTATACTAATTCTTCTGGGGCATTCCATGCTCCATCATGTGATGATGCGTCATCCGCTGGTACAGCATTATCTACGACTCACTAATGAGTCTCGCCATAAGAGGCGTATTCAGCTACATCTGAACCCAAATGAAGATGCAACCTTGGTAAGTAGAGATTTTTAACAAATTTTACAGACTACACGATTGCTCGTACAATATTAACAGTGTTTCAAATATCTTTGAAGCTTCCCTATTTGCTTGTGGTAGTTCAAACCCAATACTAAAAATTGTAAGCACTGGATTTTGTTTAATATTATCACCATGTCATTCCATAAAAACTTCAGGCAACAGATTTTATTTGTCTTTGTTTTAATAATGGAATTTAGAACTTAATAGAGATTTTTTTTTTTGCTTACATCTAGCTATAATCAGTATCTTAATTTCTACTTTGTCCGTCTGCAACTATTAAACTATACACCGTGAAATTTTAATGGTTGTTTTCCCGAAGCAGAACAACTTGCCGTCGGTAGTAGGTACTATCGAAATATTTTTTTTTTTTTTTTAGACATGTTTTGCATTTAAAATGATTAAAAAAAATATTAGACAACTCGAAAGCGTGATAAACAGTAGTAACACTAGACGGAGTGAACGGACCTTGTAGGTACTACTCGAATCGCACGCGCTGCTGACAAAGTAAAGAACGATCCATAAACGTTCAAAGCAAAATAAGAGCTCAATGGTAGTTATACGGCATAAAATAGCCTGCACGCAAGAATCACAAACGAGCCGGCTTCCTTTGTAATTAGCCGCGCGGCGCCGACGCCGGAACGCCCCGCGCTCTCCTTCGACTCCCTCCTTCCTTAGTTGTCCCGTGAACGTCGGAAGCGCAGCACGCGTTATCTTATTACCTACTTTATTAGTATTATGGATCGACATTACAGTTTTAGTAATTTAGAGTACGTCGCTATGGTGCAACTGTACGCTAGGGCTAATTATAATTCCCATACTGCCTGGCGTCTTTACGCCGAGCTGCAACACTTGGCGTCACTCCGTCTTCGCGGAGTTCTGAACCCTCAAGTCATACAGGACCGGACGATCGTAGCGGCGACGGCTACTCGATCATGGGCAGTTCCAAGTGCCAGCACATGCACAGGGCAGAGGTCGATCGGCCGTTCTTTCGCCAGAGCTCAACGAGGAGATCATCGAGTACTTCGAACGCGATCCTCGCCGAAGTAAGCGAATCGCGGCAGCTAAGTTTGGCGTAAGCCAATACTACGTCTGGAAACTACTCAACTCAGAAGGACTGCATCCATATCATTTCCGCGGAGTTCATTTAATTTTTCATTTTTGTTAAATACGCCTTAAATACTTTATTAGGTATCTAATTCAGAAAATTATTGTTCTTAGATAATAAACTTGTTTTAAGTTACGTTTTCTGTAAGTTATAGCTAAAAAGGTATTGGATAAAGCTTATTATTATGATTGGGTACTGTGTTACATTACTTAAGGTGTAGGTATCAGCTGATTGACTAACACCCGGGTCAACGAACGCGCGACCGAGCGACGCGAGCGCTAGTATCGCGAGGTATTACTATCGGTTCGATGTCACTTTCGAGTTCGGTTTTTCACGATTCTTAATCGGCCATTTTTGGTTTATAATATTTAGTTTTTGTATAAATTGAATGTTTAACTAAGACCAAACCATTTCGCTGCGGGAAAACAACCATTTAAATTTCAGCGTGTATATTGTTTAATTAAGAAATGTTTTTGTAGATGGAGAGTGAAGCCGGTGAAGCGAGTTACGGTGTATTAAAGCTGCAAAGTCCCGTGTTATCAACAACTGGACAAGGTTATTTAACTATAGTTTTAATTTTATTTTATTTTATAACCACATTCAAACTGGCATTTGAAAATTAAATGATATATTCCTTCTTTGTCCAATATAGATATAGCAATACTTTGTAAACATAATTCATGTCAATATGTTTACCTTAACGTAAAGCCCTTTTTAATGTTATCGTTACATTGGGGAAGTCCACTTTCTCAGCCCAGCATAAATTAATATATTTTTCCTGTTGAAATGCCTAACTGGTGCCTAATATACTTATATCGTTATGGATATGTAGTCAGTATAAATCAATTGGATGTTATACCTACACTTCTAGTAACAACGTGTCTGTCTGTGAGAAAAGCATGATGTTATTTTGTGTTTGTCTATTATATTTAAAAAAAGTTTATTGATTATTTTACATAATAACAATGCAATTTAAAACACCTTACTTACAAAACATATAACGAACACCAATCACAATTTTCTACGCAAATCACACACCAAATTCGATTTGTTTTACAGCAGAAATCGAAACAAGCGCATTCAGTTTCGCAAACCCCGTATACTCGCCAACATCCGCACCAGTTTCTGGTGATACATCTACTATGGAACCGTTCCCTGATAGCGTGCCTTCGGAAACTTCTTCAGCATTGCGAACACCCCGACCTTCGTATAAAGTTGAGGATGTGGTGTTTGAATCACCAGAGCGACCAACTTCTTGGAGGGCTTTCAAGCGTAAGTTTAGAATTCAAAAATGAAGCGTCAATTTCATACAACATACAATTTTATGCAAGCGCTGCCTTATATCAAAAATTTAGGTATATATCTAGCGTTTATACTTCAGATCATCACCAATGCAGCCTAAAAAACAATACGCAGTTTGATTAGTAGGATGTCACAGTCTAGCTATACTAGCAATGAAAAGGAAAAAGAAAAAGCGTGAAGTGGTTTTCTTGTAAATAAAAAGCGTTATGACTCGATCCAAGTAGTATTAAAATGTATCTGTATGCTATATTTCAATGCGTTGACCATTTACTGTGTGATTAAGAAACATCTGATATTTTACGACTTCACATTTATAATATTAGTAGTATTTAGTTAGCGTTGTACGTTTTCCACGTACCTCATATATATTTTATTCTGAGAAAACAATAAGATACAACCAGATCCAAATTACAGGTGGAGTACGAGCGCGGTGGGCAGTCGCCCGGGCAATCTACCCGTACATGGTGTCCATCGGCTTAGTGTACTTCACAACACTGAGCTTGTATCCCGGCATCGCTTCCGAAGTGCCGTCCTGTCGCTTGGGCACTTGGATGCCAATTATATTAATGTCGGCGTTTAATCTCTTTGATTTCATTGGGAAAGTACGTATTGAACGCTAAAGAGTATGTTTTTCTGCATGTTTTTCTTAATTGTTGCACCTACTAGATTACGCTGGGTAGCTTTTTAGATAGATTTTTAATTTATTATATTATAGACTTCAGTTTATAGTTCTTTTCTATTTTTAGTGATAGTCAATTAATTTGTAGGCATTATTTAACAACAACTAACCCCCGACTCAAAATAGGGGTGTTATAAGATGTAAATTGATCGCTCTGTGTCTGTGACTGTCCGTTTTCTTGACATGGTGCTTAGATAATGATCTGTTTTTTTTTTAAATCAGTTCATTTATTTCAAAGCTATCAGCTCCTATGTTACCTGCGGTAGGAATCTTAGTTGCATTATGTTCTAGACTTTTTAAATGTTTCTTTTTTACTTTGGGATTTTCAGTTCTTTTATTTGTGTACCTACGACCAGATTTTGTAATAGACAACATTATGTTTTTGAAAATGTTTGTAGGAGGTACAACTGAAATATTAAACTCCTACGTAGGCTTTATTGATTTTTTTTATATATGGCATGTTGACAAGTGTTTATAATTACAGATAGCGGCTGCTTGGCCATACGAATGGAGTCGTAGTCAGTTGCTGATGGCGAGCGGTTTGCGCCTATTGCTCGTGCCATTGTTGCTGCTGTGTGCCGCTCCTAGACATTCCCCACATATCGTTGGTGATGTAAGTTACATTGTATATATTCTTTTATTTTGAAGGATAGTCTTTTTTAACTGTCATACTTAAGAAAAATATTAGCTGTGTCCGTAATTGAAAGTTCTGACAATATTCTACTGTAGATTTTTAACATAACCCGCGCGGTTTCGTCCGCTGCGTCTCTGCTCAGTGAGGGTTTTGTTTTCTTTATGTTTATCTAGGTTACAAACTATCCACATTTTAACAGTTTTAGTTAAATTTGTTCTCTCTAGTTTTTCTAGTTTTTGTGTGAAACTAACATACTTTTGCATTTACCATATAGGTAGGCTATGTATATTTACAAGCCTACTTATTTAATCGAGTTTTTGCTTCGCTCTGTTTAAGCTGTCATAATAACGTTGGGGTACATATTCTTCGTATTAATTATAAATATTTTAAATGCTGCTTGACCCTTACATCCATTAATAATGTCAATATTTTCTTTCTTCCAGGTGTACCCAATTTTATTCTCCGTAGTACTTGGCTTCACAAACGGTCTATTTGGTTCTGTGCCTATGATAATGGCTCCTTCTCGCGTGGGTCGAGACCATCGTGAAATTGCCGGTAAGATGTTATAGCTTTTTATATCATCTTACATTATGGATTTGGGATTCTATGACCAGTATTTTCTTAGTAGCAAAAAGGTTTTTAAAAATTGTTATGCCCACCGTCCTCACATACTCTGCTCGATATGCTGGAATAAAATTAGCTGCTGTTAGCAATGTACAGTCAAGTTGACCACCCAACTTTTCTTCCGTAAAATTAGAAAGATTTTTCTCTTCAATGACATCATAAACTTTATCTTCATCGCTGTTCTGGCCAACCTGAGGAAAAACTTTTAATCCAACCGGTAGCAGTTAATCCATTTCACAATTGCAGGTAACATGATGACGCTATCGTACAACGGGGGGCTCCTCTCAGGCGCTCTAGTATCGTACTTATTACTGAGCATGTTGGGTGCGCCGGCCGGGGCCCCGTGCCGCGTGTACCCCACGCCAGTTCTGCCCACCCGACCCCCCACCACACTCGCCACTAACATTACGTTCCCTGTTACCATACCACACTAGAATATTTAAAAAACGTTTAAGTAAGAACTGCAGGTATGATGACGTCATTATATTACTACGACTTACTACGGATGTGCTGGTATCATATGTCTGAGATACAAGAAGTTTTATAAGCGTGTTGGTATAATGACGCCGAAGGTGAAGCTAATAGAAGCGGGTTGGTATCATGGTACCAAGCTGCTACAAGGCTATTGGTATTTCCGCCCTGATTATAAAACGACTACTATAAGAGTATTTGTTTCATGGCACTGAAAGCATACAGCTTCTACAAGTGTGTTGGTATCATGGCACCCACGACTGCGAAGCTGCTACGAGCCTAATGATATTTTGGCACTGACTACGAAACGACTACTACAAGAGTATAGGTTTCATGACACTGACTATACAGCTACTACAAGCGTGATATAATCTGGGAACCGAATACGAAATTAATAAGAGCACATTGTATGTCACCGAAAAATAATAAGAATTGTAAGTTGAACAACTTCCTAGGTAATTGATAAACTAAGGAGGTTACGGGTGGTTTAAAAAAAAACCTAAACCAATGGAGTTTAAAGGGACTTATTGAAGTTGAAGTCTTTTGTTTTGTTATAACATTAGTATAGTCTTGTTTGGTTAGATTAAGTAGAGTGTCATAATAATTAAGTAATTATGTGCGTTCACTGAAACTGGCAACCAAATTTAATAAAATGAGTGGCGCGGAAGTTGGTTAACTTACGATTCGTATCATTTTCCGGTGACATATATACATGTACGAGTGCTTTGGTGTACTACTATTTATGAAAAAATCACTACCTAACCCACAAATATTCTATAACCTAATATACATAGTACTACATACTATACAATATAAAGAAGAAAGAAATAGAAGAATATTCTATCTCGATCGCAGTAAGTACATTTTTGACATATCCTGATATTACAACCTACCTATATTCTAAGAACATCACAATCCTATATTCTTATGACATTAGGTCCAGTTACGTAAAGCAAGTTCAATAAAATAAGTAATAAATCAATACTAATAAATTATGTACTTTTGGAGATGGCATTAATCTATTTTTTTACAAATTCCAATCAGCAACTTGAAATGCTTAACATCCTTTAACATTTTGGGCTTTTTGATTACAATATTTTGTCAATAAATATTTTTTTTATTATCCAAACTTATTTAATAAATGAAGCAAATATGAACAAAAATCTTGCCTAGCCGTTTAAAGATTTCCTTACCACAAGCTAAATTCAAATTTTAAATCAATATGACAAGGATTGATCATTTAATTTACCATCCGTCCGTTGAACTTAAAATAATATACTCTTGTTATGACTCTTAGCTCTTTAATGAATAAATACCGAGTAGTAAGCAAACGCCTCAGCTTTCAGTTTTACTAAATAATTGCAACCTTCTATTGTTACAATTGTTAACATTTAGATTTTATAGCACACGGTTTATATGCCAACCAGCCTCTACCCATAATTAAGTTTTAAAATATAATTCTATAACCAATATGACTAAAGTAACAATTCAACGGTTATTGACTTTATTTTCTGGTAGGAGTAGTAAGAAGCTTTTGTAAATTCGTTGAGCTATGTCATCGGCCTCAGTTTTCCTGCGGATTTCTTCATTTCTAATTCGATCATGAAATGCCGAGCATAGCTCATTCCATCGTTTTGTTAATTCCTCGATTAAAATTCTTTAAAAATTACAAACTCCATAATTGAGCTTCTTTAGTAGGTTGGTTCTTGGTTCTCGGCTCAGTGCGATCTCTGGCGGGAGGAGAAGAAAGCGGATAAAACTGCCTTATTTTCTATTATAAGTGTTACACAGTAAAAAAAATAATACCACAGGACACTGCCTTTACTACCTAAGAACTCTGGATTCTACCAATATTTCCTGTAGTTTATTTTTCTCGAAGCCATAATTTTCTTGTCGTATTTATAAAAAAAATCTTAGCCTAAGGAATTAATTTAAAGTGCAATTTCTTCAGATGTTACCTTTGTAATGAGCCACAATTTTACCAATGTCAGATTTTTTTTATATAGAATACAAACGAAGAAGTTCGGAATCAGTCAAGTCAAAAATTATATACTTTAGATCGTGAGCATGAAGAATTCCCGAATCTAAAACTATGACTTCCTAGAAAAATACGAAATACAAAGTGACACGTGATATTTTCAAGTAGGTATCTAAATAATTACCTACTTAGGTTAAGAATGTTTTATAAATATGACAGATATTAGCCAGTAATTGGATTGTTTAAGACATGGATGATTCATTCATTGGCAGATAAGCTTCTTTTACAATTTTATACTGACTTTAATAATTTAATAGAAACCTTCAAGTTCATGTTTCGGTGTTGCCTTACTTTAAAGAAGTACTTTCAAATATATATGTAGGTACATGTTTGTTTTGTTATTTCGATCCTTAGGTATGTAATGTAAAGTGATATAGGTTAATCGACCGTGAAAATACTAAATTACTGTAAAATGGCCATATTCATCAAAGTGGATTATAAAGATTACGAAGTCCAATGCTATTCCAGCAGTTTAGTAATTACACGGCAATAATGTAAGTATAAAATACGCACTAAAATAGTAGCATTGTTAAATACTTGCAGTAATAGTACCTAGTGTTGTAAATTGTATTCAAGTTTGCGAACTTTTGCTGTGTAAAATTAAATAGGCACTTCTTGTTACATATTAAATGTTAAACAATGACGAAGTGGATCAAACACAAATATACGATACCACGTGGCATTGTACCAAGAAATAGGTACTATAAGGGTCAACTCCCACGTCCTTACCACTATCAACCACATCCCAACGACGAAATGTGGTAAATCAGTGGTTATATAATGAACATACATACTATAAATTATGTATTATACAAAAGGCATGACGACTAAAAAATAATATTTGGCCCGTCACTTAAATTAGCAAAAAATAATGGACAAGTATTTTTTTTAGTTTCGTAAAGAAAAACATAAGACGAAACAACGCGTTGACATTTCATGAGACGTCACTTCGAGATACAATTTTACCTAGGAGAAACGTCACAAGCCTCCCCTCTCAAGATTGTTGCTCTGTAATAAATAAAACATACCTACGTCAATTTTTCGACAATTTTTTTTGGTAATCTTACTGACGGACCAAATAGTTTTTTTTAGTCGTCATTCCATACTACATTTAGCCGTCAACAGTCAACACTATTTATTTGTAACTCACTGCATGACCACATTTTGTAACTGCGATGTGGTATGTGGTCGGCCCTATATCGCGATAATAATGTCGTATCGTGTTAATAAACGATACCTATGTGTCAGTTTAAATCGTTATTTTAAAACGCATATTTTTTATTTACGTTATACGATTTTTACATTAAGGCGCAACGTTCGCACTTTGAGTATTTATCGATGAATGAATATATATTCAGTCAGTGCGTGTATGACCAGATGTATGAACGTGGACGAGGCAAAGAGAGTGTGTAAGGATCGTAGCAGGTGGCGTTCTGTAGTTTCTGCCTACCCCCATGGGAGAAAGGCGTGATTATATATATTCATCGATAAATACTTAAAGTGCGAACTGCAATATGGCATTTTTAACTGTTATACTAAAATAAATGTTTATTTTGCGAATATAAAATTCAACCACGGGTCTATTGGTAATAATCCTTAAAAGTTAAATCATCAGTAGAACAAGGAATTTTAATACAATGTTGAAAGTATAAAATTTAGATTACAGATGAGACAAGGCTTTTTCTATTGCCACTTACTTTCGCAAAGTAAATAATCTTTAAATATATGATTAAAAAATCCACATTCCGACAATTTCTTCGTTAAATACCTAAAGTGCGAACGTTGCGCCTTAAACCATACGAAGTATAAACATGCCAAGCTACGATATCGTATCGTGTATTTGCATTGGCGCCTTCGTAAAACAAAACATACTACACATAAGAAATGTTTTAAATTTTTATTAAAATTGTATCGATAAAAAGAAAAAAAAGTTAGGTAATTCATACATTTTATAATAATTACTGCTATAACTAAAGGTTTACTTTGTTTTATTGGAATGGAAAATCACTGTGAGACTGAAATAATGTGAAATGTATAGATATCTAGTGATTGGATTGACTTGTGAAAGTAGCGTTCATGTAAAGTAAGAACTAAAATGGCTACCTCTTGCTTTTTTAAAGATATTAAATTAAATTAAATGTAGATAGTTGAATGTACATAGCACTCATGTAAATATTATTGAATAAATACATTAAATAGATAAACGATTTTTCTTATAATCTTATATTATATTATACATAAAAATAAATCCCTATTTCCCATGGTCATCGCATTATGTATGAACGAATGTAGCAATTTCGGATTTTTTTCTTTTGTTGTAGGTCATTATTGTCAGGAGAAGGCTCTTATGAAAGAAAAAAATATATAAGTTAAACGGAACAATAAAATATTAATGAAAATATAAGAACGCGTACGAAAATAATATTATTTTTGCTAATGTGATTGGCATGGTGATTGACAAGGTGCCGGCATAGAATGTTACCCCCCCCCCCATTTCTTCTCGTGGGTGTCGTAAAAGGCGACTAAGAGAAATTCCAGGGAACGGGCAGCAGCGTTTCCTGTGATGATCAAATCCACAAAGAACTGCACTGCGCTCGCCAACCCGCCTGCCAAGCGTGGCAAGTATTGGCAAACAACAAGGCGCCGGGTGATGACGGAATCACATCAGAGATTCTGAATGCGGGTGGCAAACCGATACTTAAAGTCCTTCAGAAGCTCTTTAACTCCTACGTACTCGAGGGACAAACGCCAGAATCATGGAGCAGAGATGTGGTGGTTCTGTTCTTCAAAAAGGGTGACAAAACCATGTTGGAGAATTATAGACCCCTCACATTGCTGAGCCATGTTTATAAGCTGTTCTCGAGAGTGGTCACAGATCGTCTCGAACACAGGTTCGATGACTTCCAGCTTCCCGAACAAGCCGGCTTCCGAAAAGGTTTTAGTACCATAGACCACTTACATACGCTACGGCAGATTATACAGAAGATCGAGGAGTATAATCAGCCCCTATGCTTGGCGTTTGTGGACTATGAAAAATCCTTTGACTCGGTTGAAATTTGGGCGGTTCTAAGGTCTCTTATCAACAAATCTTCTGCTTTTATAAAGTGCCACAATGTCGGTCTGAGTTCAAGGCCAATGTACGAAGGCAATCCCGTTACGGAGAGGCGTAAGACAGGGAGATGTTATATCTCCCAAACTTTCGGCTGCTCTGGAGGACGCCTTCAAGCTCCTGGAATGGCACGGACACGGCATCAACATAAATGGCGAGTACATCACTCATCTTCGATTTGCCGATGACATAGCGATCATGGCAGAATCTCTGGAGGACAGAATCTTGGACAGATGCTCAATGATCTCGATGAAGTTTCCCAACACGTTGGGCTTAGAATGAACATGGGCAAGACGAAAGTCATGTATAACGCCCATGTAGTGCCCCACTCTATAGCCGTTGGGAACTCCATTCTCGAAGTTGTGACCGAATACGTATACCTAGGTTAAACGATCCAACTAGGTAGGACCAACTTTGAGAAATAGCTCAATCGTCGAATCCGACTCGGCTGTGTGTTACCAGTGATGACATGTGGAGCTGAGACCTGGTCGCTTACTTTGTGTCGCATTAAAAAGCTCAGTCTCTCAGCGAGCTATGGAAAGAGCTATGCTCGGCGTTTCCCTGCGTGATTGAATCAGAAATGAAGAGATCCGCAGGAGAACGAAGGTCGCTGACATAGCTCAACGGATTAGAAAGCTAAAGTTTCAATGGGTAGGACACATAGCTCGAAGAACTGACGGCCGATGGAGCAGAAAGGTTCTCGAGTGGAGACCACGAACTGGCAAGCGCAGCGTAGGACGACCGCCTGCACGATGGACCGACGACCTCATAAAGGTTGCAGGGAGGCAGTGGTTGCAGGCCGCTAGCGATCGTTCCCGCTGGAAATCGATGGGGGCTATGTTCAGCAGTGGACTACAACAGGCTGATGATGATGATGATTTACATAACAATTGTCATAATGCGCACTTATAATATCGTTTAACAAAGGACAAAATCTGTAGGGTCAGCTAGTGTAGCATATTAACCTGCAAATGTTAATGTTATTTATTTAAAAAATAAAATCCTGAACATGGGCATCCTTCCGAGAGAGGGTTTTCGACATAGTCACCACTCTTGGCAGGCAGGTTGGTGACCGCAATATTATGTAATAGCAAAGGAAAACGTACAATTGCTAAAAATGATATATATTGATATAATATTCGGGCTTGACGCGTTTCCGAGGCACGGAGGGTCTACCAACCAGACCCGGAATGGAATCTTAGATTTTTACACAATCTTAGATTTTCTTACGCGGCTTGGAGATCGAACCCACGACCTCCGTGACTTAAAGCGAGTCGTATATCCCTACGCCGCGGAGGGAGGGACGCGCGTTAATATGACATACGCAAATAATACCAATTGGTCAAAATAAATATTTTGATAAGGTTTAGTTGAGAGTTTAATGGCATTCTGATAAATTGGCAAGTCCAGGCTTCAACGAATTAGTTACTATGGTGATTATATTATATCGTAACCTTATTTTGGAGGAATAAGAAATCGTAAGATTACATGCCCGATTCGCGTTAGTCAACTGTTTCCTTGTGTACCTACATAATACTGCGATCACCAACCCGCCTGCCATGCCTGTGCGGTGACTATGGCAAAACCCATCCTCGGTAGGAGGATCATGTTCAGCAGTGGACGTTTTACAGTGATTAATGATGATGATGAAGTTTAAAAGAATTAGTATAGCTCAGTATAGCAGGGCTTACTTCTGTTGGGCCGAATCACTTATGCGTACCCGGTCCCCGCCAACGGCGGATCGAAGGAGTGTCCGGGGGGTTTTAGTGGTGTAGGGTCCTCTCCTCGTGGTATGAGTTAGCATACCACGCTATAGAGAGGACTAGTCCCACATATCCCACCGCCATGCGCCAGCGCGCGAATACGCTGCAGCGGCGGTGGTAATGCGAAAATGCTTTGCCCCCGGACAACAAAAATAAAAGGGCTTACTTCTGTTTCTGATTATATTTGTGACAAGAATTGTTAAGCTTGAGTTGCATTGTACATAATTATGTAAATAGTTTATTTAAATGAAGAAGAGGAGCGTAAGAAAGGAGTCTACTACGAATCGGATTTGAAATTATTTCAGTGGTGGACAGCCCATTTATCGATGAAAGCTATATATATTTAGGCTATAATTTATCAATAAATTCTCAAGGGATCAAGAGCTGATACCGCCGCGGCTAGTAGTAATACTTAATATAATTATTTTATGCGTGCTCAACACCTGTTGGTTTGCTGATAGTAAAGGCCCAATAGTACATTAATAGACACAGGTTTTTAGTGATCACATGTGATCAAGCTGTTACCTACTTTTTAGAGTTACAAGTCTAAGCGGTTTACATCGACCTAATCAACATCACCTTTCGATATTCAAAAATTGCAGACAACTCTTGCAATTTGTGACTATAGTAGACTTTTTTTATTTATTCGCCGCCAACGGGGCCGTAGCCAACATTGAAGAGGCCTTTGGTACCTTTTAATATCAAAGTGATATGGTTGCATCTATGAAGGTCTATCCATTGATATACCATTGAGATGTACCAATGGACAGTCCTCCACAGATACGAAACTATTGTCGAAAAGGAAGAAACTTGGTTTGGGCTATACTTTATTATCTGTTTATAAATTTGAAGCCACTGTCAAAGCTTAGTTATGTAAAAATGCATATTATAAAATATCAGATTGTGTAAATGACAGAATAGCAGCAGTGTCATTCCAGAGCAAGTTACTCCCAAGTAACTTGCTCTGGAATGACACTGCTGCTTAACAATATTGTAAAATAAATGATAAATTGATTATTTAAAAAAGGATTCCTCTGAGTTTCTTGCCATTTCTTCTCAGAGTTGACACGTCTTTGAACTGGTGGTAGGAAAAGAAATGGACGCATCATAAGAACATGATTACATTTTTTTTTAAATTGTGTCTATATGAATAAAGATATTATTGACTTTGACTATACGGATGGGATGTTAAATGTACTGGAATACTGGGCTATGGATGGAGTGAGATCGGACATCGGAGTGAGGTGTCACTGTGTGTGTGTGTGTGTGTGTGTTGTGTGCATGTCTGTGTGTGACCCCGGGAGATAGGGTCCGTGGTGTCGCCACTCACCAACAGCTCGCCACAAGCTGCCCTGCGGTGACTGATTGTACTGGATAAACCAGTGGGCGATGGGTTCGTCACATCCCGACGCCGTGTATTATTATTATTATTAGAGTGAAATTAAGTGATAGAATTAAGAACAGAGTGATTAGGGAAAATTCTAGTAATAAAGTAAATGTAGTGACAAGGATTGAGAAAGGTATGCTAAATTGGTTCGGACAATAGAGAGAATGAATGAAAGGAGACTAAAAAAAATTTTGCGCGAATTTGAACTGAAGTGTTGGAAGTGGAAGACAAAGGTGTTTCACGTTCAAATCGAGGATGTTCTAAAGAAAAGGCAGGTTAAAAGTACCCTGCCGGATTACTCATGCGTACCCGGCCCCCGCCAACGGCGGATCGAAGGAGTGTCCGGGAGGTTTTAGTTTTCCCTGTCTCCTCGTGGTATGAGTTTAGTATACCACGCTATGGAGAGGGCGAGTCCCACATATCCCACCGCCAGCGCGCGAATACGCTGCAGCGGCGGTGGGAATGCGTAAATGCATTAACCCCCGGACAACAAAAAATAAAAAAGTTTAAAAGTACCCTAAACTGAAGTTCATGCATGAGGAGATTAATGTATATGTATAGAAAAATAACCAGATCGTAGCAAGTGCAAGGCGTGAATGTATGTACGTATGTTATTGATGGGATATTAATTTGTTATGCAAATGATTATACGTTTTTATGCTTTATTACGCAAACATGTAAAACCAATATAAGATAAAAATTTGGTCTTAATGTTTACTACTAACATCGAATTGACTTTTTACTGAAGTCAAATGTCTGGTTCGGGGCTACAGTTGATAAATGTGTACAAACTGCATATAACTGGTTTTTTCTGCAAGTAACAAAATAGGAGGACCTATATCACAAGAACTATCATGTTTAATGCAGTTCCGAAGATTTAGGTTTCAAGAAACTTTATTCTCAATAAAAACATAATATGTCGCTTACTTGAGAACAATAACTATTACGTAACTGGAAACTAATTTAGGTTATGCGCTACAACATCCATCACAAACTAATTAATTAAAACTACCCGAAACACGACCCACCCAACGCATTTATTTTGCAAGTAATGTCCAGTTTGCGATTAGATACTGGCTAAGCTAAGTTTTGAATGCTTTGAATGAGTGTAAGCTTCTTATGCGTGAGGGTATTTTATTGTATAGCTGTGCTTCTTCAAATGTAATGTGTTTTTTTGGTTTTTGGTAAAACTAATAAACTTGCTCGTCCTGTGCTTCGTTGACTAACTTGTCTATGTTGGTCAAATGTGATATTTGTGTGAATGCTTTTGTTAAGAAGTTTTCTAACAAAACGTAAAGCAACTTTACATATATAACACAAGTAGATACACGACACAACACAACTTTTACACATGTAAAATTGTTTTACGTTTTATTAGAAAAGTTAATTATTTTTGCAACCTTGTATATTTTAATCGTTGGTGTTAAGTAAGGAGAGTTGATGAGCATTTTTATTAGTTTATTCTGGGAAATTTGTAGTTGTGCTAGTTTTGTTTTGGCAGCACTACCCCATATTTCAGAAATAAGCAAAAAGCCGAGAAATTAAATACTACACATATTGGATTACAACAACCTTCCCAACCCATATATATTTCAGAATCGCTGACGAATAAAACCCAGAAGCTATACGCATTCGCTAGAGCTTTTCGGAAAAATTACGGATATAATTTCTGTTGGACATCACACGGTATCGTTTATCTCCGTGAAAAAATAGGCGACCATCCCATTCGAGTGAATTCTGAAAGCGACCTAGATAAGCTAAGAAAAGAATCAGTATGACTATCTGTACCAAAATTGCATGCATGTATTATTATTAGTTATCTAACTTATTATATTTTTAATTATAATTCCTCATATGTAATTTTAACTTTGATAAATTCTATGATCAATTTATTTGTTAAAACTAACACAAACAATGCTCTAACACAACGTAAGGCTTATCTACCATTATACTCATACACTAAACCACATAAAATAGCATACCAATACTAATATAAAGTACACACTCATAAACACCTCACGAACACCCAAATGGCAATTAATAACACGATTAATTTAACAATCTGCAGCCTATTTCACCAATCTAGCTCTAATTGGTCAGAAACCATAATCACGCGGTTTATAAAAAAAAACAAAATTCGATAACGTTAATCAAAATATCGACATTATCGACTCTATAGACGTTGCCGACTCTTCTTTATGCGATCTGGAAAACTGCGTCCCGCCTGACTTGGACCTTAAAAACAATCTTAAACTAATATGTCAATATACGAAGCATTAACAAGAATATATACGAATTAGAAACCTTACTTGTTAGAACCCGGGTCCAGTGGGATTTGGTCATCCTAATGGAGTGCTGGATCAGAGAAAACAATACCATACCTTCTCTACCGGGATATGACAGCTACACGACTAAAAATAATAGATCGCAAAATGAGAGTGTGGTCGTCTACGTTAACAAAAACCTCACCGTAACTGTAGAGGAACCACCCCTGATAGAATCAAATAGCTTAAAAATAACAGTTATATTGGCCATATATCTCAACTCACTAAATGATGCGTTAATTCAAATAGACCGCGCCCACAACATAGTTATCATAGGTGACTTAAATATTAATATAGGTGAGAACTCTCAAGATCCCAATAAAAACAGCTACTTAACACTACTGGCGTCATATGGACTGATACCGGACATACCTTACCTACGCGACTATCCAACTGCCTGGACCTTATAATGTTAAAGACGAAACATCCAGCCAAGGCTCTCGTCGCACACTCGGCCATTACCGACCACGAAACCATTATACTATACCTATCAAAACTTACACCTAAATTTGCGACACCAAAAACCTGTAAACGAATAAACTACGATCAAATATCGTCTAATTTATCCAAACTAGATCTAAGCGCAATATACCATAGCCAGGATCCTAACGTTGCCGCAGATTTTCCCGTTACCTCCATTAAATTAATAGTAGAGTCTAACACAAAAACAACCAAACTACCCAATCGGATAAAGCTTATAAAGCCGTGGATCACGCCTGGTCTCCTCCGCTGCTTAAAACATAGAGACAATATGCACAAAAAACTAAAGAAACACCCCGGCGATACAATTCTTGCAACTTCTTACTCACGCTACAGAAACTACTGTACTAAAATCCTAAGACAATTAAAGAAAGAATACAACAAAAACGAACTACTTACTTCTAAAAAGAACACTAAAACCCTTTGGCAAACGATAAATAAGATTACCAACAGATCCACCAATAGAACGAACTCTACTAATCTCCTTTCACTTGCATCCTCCCCCTCTCAAGCGGTTAACATCGTCAATGACTTTTTCCTGAATATTGGTGGGAACTTAGCTAAAAAAATCTCCCCTAAGCCCCGAAAAACCCAGACCACGATGAAGGCTCCCTGTCACTCAATGACCATATTGCCCACCGACGAAGAAGAAGTAATGAAAGTAGCAATGTCCCTGCGAAGTGACTGTGCAGTAGGATGGGACAATATATCAGCACGTATAATAAAACAAAACATAAAAGTAATTGTCCCTCCCCTAACACACATTTGCAATTTGTCCCTAACAACTGGTTTATTCCCCAAAGCATTCAAGAAATCTATAATACACCTGTCTATAAGGCGGGCGTCAGAGACCAACTCACAAACTACAGGCCAATCGCTGTCTTGCCATCATTATCTAAAGTACTCGAGCGTATAATTAACAGTAGACTGACAGCTTACCTAGAAAAAAACAACTTTCTGTCCTCGTCCCAGTACGGATTCCGTGCAGGCAAGTCAACAGGCGACGCACTCAACGACCTCACTGACCATATCATAAAAAATCTGGATAAAGGGGAAAAAGTCCTGGGCATTTTTCTTGATATGGCCAAAACGTTCGACACGGTCTCTGTCCCCACCCTTGTAGAGAAGATGGAACAAATGGGGATAAGAGGAAACCAGCTCAAACTGTTTACCGATTTCCTAAGTGATCGTACACAGAGCGTTAAGATAGATAAGTATCTGAGCAACGATCTTTTAACTACCTACGGCGTTCCACAAGGAAGTGTGATTTCTCCGACATTATTCCTTATTTACATCAACGATTTGTGTACGCTCAACCTACAAAACGGACGAATTTTTACTTTTGCGGATGACACAGCCCTATTGTTTAATTCTGAAACATGGACAAACGTATATGAGAGCGCCCAGAGGGGCTTCAATACTGTTTCGGAATGGTTGCGTAATAATACCTTAACGTTAAACGCGGATAAAACAAAATATATCCCATTTGCGATACGATGCACTCTACCGAATACTACCACCCACTCTATCACGGTACATACGTGCACTACCAAATATCTTGGAATTATACTGGACCCTTCCCTTGGCTTTTATCCACACATCGAAGCACTTTCTTCACGAGTACGAAAGCTAAAAGACGTGGCGGATGAAAGTTTAAGGAGAATGGTCTACTATACCCTTTGCCAATCCTTGCTTACATACGGTATTACAACATGGGGCGGTACACACAAAACCACTATTATACAGTAAGAACGTGCTCAGCGTGCTATCTTAAAAGTCTCACACAACCTACCTTACCGATATCCAACGGTAGAGCTTCATAAAGACAGCAAAGTCCTAACCGTCAGACAACTGTTCATACTACAAGTAGCACTCAAACAGCACAGCCTCTTGAATTATAGCCCATCTATCCACCAGGGAAAAAGATTGTACAACCCTGTCGATCCCACTAAATACCGATTTCATACCCGCTTTAGCAACCGTTTCTTTTGTTTCATCGGCGGTTATGTCTATAATAAAATAAATAAAATCAAAAATATATTCCCCTTAACAAAAGTAACTTGCAAAAACCTAAACGTCTCAGCGTCTGACCGAATGGCTGTTGACTTTAAATTATGAAAACACCGAAAACATTATTAAAGTCCCCGAATAACAGGAATCCTTACCGGACCACACATGCACACAAACTGTCACACACACTCACGCAACAAACACACACACACACAACACACCCTCACCCTTACACATACACCTACACATAAAACACTAACCCAGACGTCACCAGTTAAAGTAAATCTCGATATAAAAGTACAAACTGCCCTATATTGTTTAAAATTGTAAGAATAGTTGGGATGGAGGCCTGGTGACCTGAAATACAGGCTAACGCCTAGTTTAAGCACCAGTCTCCCACAATAACTAATTATAAGTAACTGTAATCTGTAACTATACATTGTAAACGTTATATTGTGGTGAGAAAATAAATAAATAATTATTATTATTTCGACCAAGTATATATGGAATACATCGAACTATGTTGTGTAGAATTCCGACTAGTATGGATAGCTTGTTCTTTACGTATTCGATGTGAGTATTCCAGGAAAGGGAACTGTCTATTCTAAACCCGAGATATTTTTAGCAAGTTTTTTGCTGTAGCGGCGTATCATTGATTGAAAGTGGGTGAAATGGGGGAATACGTAAAATTTTTGCATTATATATAACATAGCATGTTTTCGAGATATTTATTGTTAGAAGGTTGAACTGAAACCACGAGAATAGAGAAAGTCTAAGTCCTCTTGTGCTTGTGAAATAATGTCATGAATTGACGACCCGAAGTAGAATAAACATGTATCATCGGCATAAAAGGTAAGATGACCGTGTAACTTTACTTTATTAATATTATTTATATATATTAAAAAGAGCAAGGGACCTAGATCTAGAGAACTAGACCTAGAGAGAAGGGAAATTGATCCTGTGGTACACCACATGTGGTTTTGCGCCACTTTGATGATTACCAAGTTTAACCACTTGCGAGCGGTTGGTTGGGTATGCTTCGAACATTTTTAGAGCATTGCCTGTAATAGAGCAATCGAAAAATGCTATTGGGGTATTCTGCGACCTTTCAAAAGCATTTGATTGTGTTCACCATGATACGCTTTTATTAAAACTACAGCACTATGGCATAGGGGGAGTAGCACTTGACGTATTGACCTCTTACCTTTATCAAAGAGTTCAATGTGTCGATGTAGGTGGAGTTAAGTCCCAGGATCTACCTGTTAAATTAGGCGTTCCGCAAGGGTCTATTCTGGGTCCCTTTTTGTTCTTAGTTTATATTAATGATTTGCCGTACTATTTGGAAAATATTTGTGATGTAGTACTTTTTGCCGATGACACTTCTCTTATTTTTAAGGTGAATCGAAATAGAAATGACTTTCCCGAAATAAATGATGCTCTCGCTAAGTTGACCAAATGGTTTACGGTAAATAATTTGGTGCTTAGCACTAAGAAAACAAAGTGTGTAAAATTTACCACACCCAATGTCACAAATATTGGACTCGATCTTGTAATAAATAATGAGGTTTTAGAAACTGTAAAATCCACAGTGTTTCTAGGTGTAACATTAGATGAAAAATTGCAATGGAGTCCTCACATATCCTGCCTAACTGGCAAATTAAGCTCCGCTGCTTATGCTCTCAGAAAAATAAGACCTGCTTAAACCAGGTAAAACAACAGACGATCCCAAAAATTACCGCCCAATATCGCTCTTATGTCACACGTTCAAACTTTTTGAGCGACTCCTACTGGACAGACTGACGAAGGCAATAGAACCACAGTTAATCCTAGAGCAGGCTGGCTTCCGGCCGGGAAAACAGCAAAAATCTGGGAATAATGTTGGACTGTAATTTGTCATGGAAAGCTCAAATAAATACAATCAGTCAAAAAGTTCATTTCTCGTTCCAGACTTTAAAATGCCTCCAGTATTTCTTGCCCTTGGAAACGAAAATAACTCTTGCCCAAACTCTAATTCTGCCCATTACAGACTATGCTGATGCCTGCTATTTGGATGCTAATGAGGAGCTGTTAAATAAACTTGAGCAGTTGCAAAATTTATGTATTCGTTTCATATTTGGACTCAAGAAATTTGATCATGTTTCCCATTTTCGCAAAAAACTCAAGTGGCTCCCTATCCGATTTCGGAGGAATACTCGGTTACTTTACATCCTTTTTAACTATACCCTATACTAGTGACAAGACCGGAAGGTCGCACCTTAGATCAGTCCTAAAATTTCCAAAAACGAGTGAAGGAACATTATTTAAGTATATCGTAATAGTATTTGTTTATATATTTATATGTATTTCTATGATGCCTTATATGTATTAGTATGTATGTTTTTTGTTTTTCATATATATATATATATATATATATACATATATTTTTAATCTTTATAGTATATATACTATGAAGATTAAAAAACATGTAAGTAATATATTACTTACATGTTTCTCCATCTTAATTTCCTAAACCTACACACTATTCTTGTTCCCTTTTTGTTTTTTCCTATCGCGGGTCTGCTGGAAGAAATTTCTTTAGAAAAAAGCCTGTTTTATTTCCTTGTATGTGCCGTAAATAAAAGTATTTTCTTTCTTTCTTTCTTCTCATCTTAATACCTTTGTGCTACCTTTCTTTTATTTTTATAAATTAATTTTTAATGTTATGTGTGTACATAAATTAAATAAATAAATAAAAAAATGCTATCTATGCCCGTGCTGCAGTTTGAATCAAGGTTTGTAATTATTTTGATTATCTCTATAGCAGAACAACTATTTAAACTAGACAGCCCTTCGAGGCCTTTAGGAGGAGAAATAGGTAACGCGCAGGCACAATTATCATGGAATACAACAGGTATTTCATTCGCTAATAAGGATCCTATCGTGGAAAAATAATTATTAAAGATTTGACTAATGTCATTAGGTTCCGTTATGGTTTTTGAATTAACTACTAGTTTGGAAGAAACTATACGTAAAAATAGGCTAGGTATAAAAGATAGGGGTCGACTATAGTATTTGCCGACTAACCGACTAGCCGACTAGTCGGTTTTCAAAATGCCGATTAGTCGGCCGACAAATCAGCAATGCCGATCATTCTAATACCTGCTTGTTGGAGGTATTCGGGATTTTTCGTCATCACTCGTCTTAAACTTCGCGTGACCGCTGAGCACGTTGTGACGTATTTGTTTACATTTTTATTTCATTCGTTTTGTGTATGCGGCGCCGCCGGTAAAGTTTTTTTAATATTTTTTAACCACTCAGCGCCAGCTCACAAAAAACTACGCGCCATTCAAGAAGAACTAAATTTATATTTTATCACATGAGCTTGTGCAAGATATTTCTACAAGGTGGAACTCTTCTAATTATGAGGCATGCCTTTTAAGTTTTGTCGTTTGAAAAAAATCATACATCTAGAACCTTATAGTACTTTTTATTGTTTTTCAAAGTTCACCACGCAGCTTAATACACTTTTCCATTAGCTCAAACCAGTTATTATAACATTTATTCCACTCTAAAGTGGGGGTGTTCAAAATGGCTGACTTGAAAGCGTCGACTGCTTCTTCACCGGACGGGAACCTTTGACCACGAAGACTTTTCTAAACCATACCACTCTGTGTTAAACGTTCTACGATCTTCAAATGCAATAGTCGCAACATGGCCGGTTTTTTCAACGAACGTGGCCACCGTCTTCTTTGAAGTGCTTCGAAAACGAACAACTTTAGTCGGCTTTGGCTCGTCTTGAAAGACCCAGATTGTAGATTGCTGTTTGGAATCAGGATCGTAGGCATAGATCCAAGATTCGTCACCACTGATGACGTCGTCGACGTGATTTGACTCTCCTCGGTTGAACCTTTGCAGATTTCTTACACCATCTGACGCGGGCCATCTTGTGGTCGTCGGAAAGCAGATGCGGTATCCAACGGCAAACTAGCTTTCTCACAGCAAGCGCTTTATGCAAGATCTTCTGAATAGCCTCTATCTCTCGATACGTCACATGACGATCTTCGAGAATTAGTTGTCTCACAGCAATGATGTTATCTTTAGTGAAGGCGGATTTTGGGCGTCCTTCGCGAGATTTGTCACTAACACTGGTAAGTCCACGCTGGAATTCTAAATACCAGCGTTCGATAGTCCGCAGACATGGGGCTTCATCACTGAACACAGATGTTAGCTCTTCAAAACACTGAAGCCGTGTCAGGCCTCTTCTAAAGTTGTAGAAAATTATTGCACGAACATTTTCCTTAGAAAGATTCATTTTCGTACGTAACCTGACAGATTCCAATCGACGCTGTGACTAAACAATAGCATTCATCCTAATACTTTCAACTATTTTGAGATTCAAAATTTAAACACATTCGAATATAGAACAGTTCCAAATTCAAAATTGACGGGAAATATGGAAACGACAAAACTTAAAAGGCATGCCTAGAATATGCTGTCTTGCCTTTTTGAGCAATAACGATTAATTTCTTTGTACCTGGCAAAAAATACAGAAAATTTTGATAATCTATCGACCGGGGAGTGGAAGTTACTTGAAAAATGCCTTAATTTACTCAAACCGTTCGAAGAGGTGACAAAGATAATTAGTTCCAGTTGCTCATCAATATCTGAAGTTATTCCTCACCTTAAAATACTGCTAAAATATCTGGAGAAGTCTTCATTTCTATTAAATGCTCGTCTTGGTCTATACCAAGACGAGCATTTAATAGAAATGAAGACTGAACACCTAACTGTGATTTGCCAGTGTTAATAGTGCGATAGTCGTTAAGTATTACATAGGTGTTGCAGTACATATCGGAGGTTATATTTTCGCTTATTAATTGGAGTTTTTTGGAGACTTTTTTACAACTGTTGGTGCCCCGTGTATGTATTTTATTAATAGTTTCTGTATACTTATTTATTAATTTGCTTAAAATAATTTAGGTAATATAGGGACTTATATAGTGCTCAGGGGAATATTTTGTTAAATAACCTACCTACAACAGTGCATTTGTGACAAAAGTTACCTTTGTGCATTGAAATCTTGTCTTACTAAAGCAAACTTTTTGATGGTGACCATGTTCCAAACTATCAACTATATATAATCCAACAAACATTAAAGGGAATCAGAAGCTAACCTCTGTATGCAAGAACAGCACATGAAACTATGAGTTTACTTGGGAATGACAGGTGTCACTTAGATGATTTCTTACCATAGCGACAGTGAGACACTACTTATTTAGGTGAATACTTAAAGCCAAGTATTGTTCTTGTATACCTACCTCTTTAAATCTAACAACATTCCAATCTAACAGATTTAGAAGTCCGAAGGTCCCGGGGCAACAAGAGACCCCGTGGCCACCAATTAGTTTCCCCCTACATGTGTAAAAAATTTGAAGTATGTACCTACTTTTGAGGACGATTTGAATTCTGATATTTTACGGATTGTCTTATTTAAGTCAACCGTTATTACAATATTTAGGAACACAAACAACAACACTATATTACAATATTACTATAATCATGATTCTACAAAGTACCTACTGTATGTAAAGGTGCAAAACCAAAAAAAAAAAGTTGTAGTTTACTCGTCAGAATTTGAAAGATTTTAAATCTCTATTGTGGAAGCCCTTCCTTAAATCCGGCCTTGCTAACATCACGTGCCTTAACTACCTACATTTTATGTGGCAGTTTGTATATGCATCCTGAAAGAAATGTAGAGAAAAAAGAGGAGGTACTAATATGGTATTTACTAACCTACTGTAAGTTCTGATGAAAATCCTCACCAAAAATAGGTATATTTCAAAAAAGTTTTTGCTAAGGTGCGAACCAATAAAATATTGTATGTTTTAAATTTGAATATTATAATTGAAGTAATCGTGGAGTTTATTTAATCTTGTTAATTGACATGTAACTTGTACATGCAACATTATTATGTACTACAACAGAACAAATGAACTGACAAAGGTCATCACAGTCGAAATCCACTGCGAGATTACTCCTCGCGGATAAAGTTAGGTGAATAAAATATGTTACGTGAATACCTACACTGCGTGTACTGTATGTAGTATAAAGTACAATAAGTCACAGTATAGGTAGCTTTTCCTTATTAAATACCATAGGTAACGGTATAACAAAATGTGAACTGTCCAATGCCCTAGTACAACCTATGTCCGAAAGGCCCCCGACTTGTAATGTATAGTGACCGTCGCACATAACTTCCCTCAAAAGTCTTAGAAAACCATAATTCCACAGGTTGCTTCATTTCATTTCATTTGGGCCGGATTGCTTATGCGTGCCCGGCCGCCGCCAACGGCGGATCGAAGGAGTGTTCGGGGTTTTTTAGTGGTGTAGGGTCCTCTCCTCGTAGTATGAGTTAGCATACCACGCTATGGAGAGGGCGAGTCCCACATATCCCACCGCCACTGCGCGAATAGGTACGTTGCAGTGGCGGTGGGAATGCGTAAATCCATTTCCACCCGGAGAACAAAAAAAAAAAAAAAGGTTGCTTCATTTGTAGTACCTACATATATTAGGTCTTTAGCTATGAAACTGCCGCTCTGCAGTACTGGCCATTTCAAATCAAAATAATTTTTGTTTGGCTAAGAATTCTAATTTCAAATTAATTTTATTTTAAAAACATGTTTTTTTTTCCAAAAGTAGTCATTTGTTTATTGATTAGTGTTACATTTTCATCACATTTTAATCTTTTTCGTCATCATGGATACGTTAAAAATTCGAGTAATTATGAAATATGAGTACCGTCGTGGCAGCAACGCGGCACAAGCGGCACGCAACATCAACGATGTTTACGGAGCTAACACTACAAACCAACGCACCACTTGTTATTGGTTTGCTCGCTTCCGTTCTGGAAATTTCGACCTGAAAAATGAACCTTGCGGTCGTCCGAAGACTTTGGTCGACAATGACGAATAAAAGGCGATTGTGGAAGCTGATGATACACAATCTACGGCTGAATTAGCAGCAGCTTTCGACGTTAGCGTCAAAACAATATTGGTCCATTTGCGTCAAATTGGCAAGGTAAAAAAGCTTGACAAATGGGTGCCCCACGAACTCATTGATCGCCAGCGTGAAGTACGCGTCGAGACGTGCTTGTCGAGACTGCTCAACAGACACACAAATGACGGAATTTTGAACCGCATTGTTACCTGCGATGAAAAATGGATTCTGTTTGATAACAGCAAGCGCTCAGCAAGTTGGTTGGATCCTGGTTCAGCACCTAAACAATGCCCTAAGCGAAAACTTACCCCTAGAAAAGTGATGGTCACTGTTTAGTGGTCCGACCCGCCGGAGAAGAGTGCGCCCGCGAACGCGACGCGTCCCCCCTCGCCCTCCCGACCCTTATTTTGCTAAGAACCTTCCGATGCCCTCGTAGTAGTAGTTACCACCCATATGTTATTGATATCCCGCGTACACGCACGCTTCATCTTACATCATGCGAACAGCTGAAATGTGGAACAGTCTCCCGGCATCTGTATTTCCGGAACGATATAATCTGGGTGTCTTTAAGGCTAGAATTAATATGCATTTACTGAATGCGCGTGCTCCATCTTCGTCTTCGTTGTCGCTTTCCATCAGGCGAAACTGAGGACAAACGCACTTTCAGTTTTGAAAAAAAAAAAAAAAAAAAAAAGTAGACCCGAAGTCCGAGAGGCCCGCGAACTGTCAAGTAGAGCGACAGTTGCACAAAACTCCCCTAAAAAAACTAAAAGCCATAATCCCTCAATCTCCCCGTCAGCGACCGCCCTGAGCCGAGGTCCAAGTCCCACAGGGGACGCCCTCTTGCGCAGGTTGCGAAGTGTTTAAACCATTTATCTAGGCTGGAGCTCTGCTCGCTTTAATGCCCGGTGAAGTAGCAAAAGCCTCCTGGCTAACTATATAATATATAGTTAGCCAGGAGACAGACGGACATATTATGTCCGTCGGACAAAAAAAAACTGTTTGGTGGTCTAGCGCCGGTGTGATTCATCACAGCTTCTTACCAAACGGGGTGAGCATTACTGCAGATGTGTACTGTGAAGAACTGAACACAATGATGGAGAAGCTGGCACTGGTCAATCGCTCGTCTCCACTGCTCCTGCACGAAAACGCGCGACCTCATACTGCACAGCAGACGGTCTCCAAGTTGCAAGAACTGGGGTTGAAAGCTGTCCGTCATCCGCCCTACTCCTACCAGACCTTGCGCCTACAGACTACTACTACTTTACTTTACTACTTTTTCCAGAATTCGGATAACTTCTTAGCGGGAAAAAAATTCAATACCCGAGAGGCAGTATAAAATGCCTTTGAAGAATTTGTTGCCTCCCGTCCAGCTGATTTCTTTGAGAAGGGCATCAATAAACTGCCACTGCGTTGGCAAAGATGCATTGATTGCATGGGTGATTACTTCGATTAATACAAATAAAAAATAAAATAATAGTAAAGACCTATTTTATAAAGCTATAAATATAGCCTGTATACTGTAGGTATACCTACTCTAGATATCAGCCCTGGGTCTCCTCTTAACAGACCTCGGCAATTTTATATTGCCATAATCACCACGTTTGGCAGGCGGATTAGTGATTGCAGTATGAAGGTGAGGATCCTTGAGCTGCCCATCCACCAGCTATATGTCTCTTAGTCGCCTCTTACGGCACCTAGACATGGGCCATATTCTAAGCCACCACAGAGCCTGTGTTTATTAGAAAAATATCAATTTGTGTGTGGGATTAGTGCTTTAAAGTGGACTAGAGTTTATACATATTGGTGAAAAAAATAGATTGCGGAACGTCATAGAATTAAATTTTTATCCCATTGAAGATGGCGTTAAAATTACTAATGTTAATAAAATTATATTTTGATTACTTAGTGTTGTTGTCAAAAAATTTATAACAATAATAAATTAGCGGATAAACACCTTAATTTATAAAAAAAAAAACAATCAAATTCATAACACAATTTTTTAAGGGTCTGACAAATAAATAATTGGATGCTTTGTTTGATTACAAAATAGCCATTATACTTAACACTGAGGTTAAATTCAATTTTATTCTCCACAAGAGTGGGTAATTTACATATTCCCTTCGATTTCCTGACAAGTACCTATATTTTGTTGGACTAGCAAATTACTTATGACTTATATTATTCAGCACCTCCTTTAACTCACACATCCACCGCACCGGCTCACAACATCAATCAATAATTTTTGGCTGTGGTATTTAGTAAGGTGGAGGAACTTTCCTTATCGTGCAGTTCATTAAGCATATTAAAGCTCTATTTTCGCAAGTATAGTAAAATCAGAGTATAATATCAATGAAGCTCAAATCTATGTATAACTTTAAAGTTACGATAATTAGGTTGCAGACAGATGAAAAAGGTTATTCAATTACGTCGCATTTTAATAAAATATGTCGCATTAATAACGTTATCACTTTCAACAGTTTATTGCCATTTAGTACCTATATGACGTGTATAACTTTTCTACTTAATCAATAAAAATAAAAGAAGTTATGAAAATAATAATAGAATAACTTTTGTATTTATAGATAGTTTTTAGCTTAAGACTTGTTCGATACTTTGAAAGATCACAAAAATGGTATGAATGGACGCAAATATACCATAATGTTTTTAATGGCACCGGGCACAAAGGCGAGCAGATCACCAGCCTGTGTCCGCATGTGTTTTTTTTATTTTTGTGGTTCCGTAATTGGCAAGACGACTTGCCGTCAGTTATAATAAAATATGGCAATATCACAAAATGTGCTTTATTAATGTGATTAATGTGATTGCTCATGCGTACCCGGCCCCCGCCAACGGCGGATCGAAGAAGTGTCGGGGGGGTTTTAGTGGTGTAGGGTCCTCTCCTCGTGGTATGAGTTTAGCATACCACGCTATGAAGAGGGAGAGTCCTACATATCCCATCGCCAGCGCGCGAATACGCTGCAGCGGGAATGGTGGGAATGCGAAAATAATTATTTTATCCTAAATTCATATACTTATCCATCGTAAATGGATTCAAGAATGCCTTGACCAGGCTGACTGATCAACACACAGTCTAAACCGCTGATCGCAGAGATCTGAAACTAAGAGAGTGTATTATCAATATGACCTAGACATTCGAAAAGAAATATTTTTTAGTAATGACACCTCTAAACTGAGAGAGCTGGCAAAGTTTGAATGGAGTAATGGAAAACTACATGGACCAAGTCGCTGGCAACATCAAGTCTTATACAAAAAAATATATATTTAGTCTTATCCAACAAAAAAAATGTGTTTGATATAAAAATTTGAAATAATGTGCGTCAGACTTTTCTAATTCGTGAGACTTTCAATGCTCCTAGATAGGGTACATTTTACTTCTGGAAGAAATCGCTTCATACGATTTTTACTTTATTCAATTTGTGAGTTCCTAATTTGTATTATGTAGGTATATATATATAGTTGTGTACAATATAGAATTATTATTATTACTTTGTCATATTACTTAGTTTGCCTTTAAGTCTGTGAAATTGTCCCTTAGATTAAGTGGAAACACCTCTTAAATGGGCTTCTGCTGAGACTAACAGGATGTCATAAAACGAGATACGCGATTCATTGAACTTTCGATAAATGCAAACTCACGGATATAATAATTCATTATTATTGAATGGGAGATATTATTATATAGTTACTATAGTAATAGTACTAATAAAAGTAAATAGAGTAAAAGTATATAGAAACTATATCTAAAGGTGGGTGTAAGTCACGTCCATCATAAATATTTGTGAGATATTATAAATCGGAATATAATTCACCATGTACGCACGACCACCCAAATGCAAATGCAAATGTATTTTAAAACTTGTATGTTCCTGCAAATAAATTATTATTATTATTATTCACTTTATTCAACAAATGTCTCTAAATTTTTATATTTATAAATATATCTATATTACAAAAATATAACTATAAATATAAAAAGTAGGGTACCAACCGGCAGCGAGAGAAGGGTCCATGCTACCGGCGGGCGTCGGCCGTTTCCAAAAGGACCGCCTGGTCCTTGACCCGACCGCCAAGAGCCAGCTTTTTATGAATCGGTCAAAGTTTTTCGACAATAAACCATGAGCTGTTACTACTATTGGTACAATGATCGCCGAGTCAACATTATTATTATTATTATAATTATAATTATTAAAATATGCCTAGATAAGGTATGAGCATATTAAGGATAGTAATTTACCATTCCTACTAACACGAAATATTTCCTTACTTCTTTTAATTACATACCTATTATATGCCTTTGCTTATTTGAAGAATCCAAAAAGGTGATGAAAGGGGATGAATGTTCGTAATATTTCAAGCTAGCTTCTAGCTTATTTTTTAGACTGTTGATTAGATATAAATAAATATGACATTTAAAAATTGTAAAGTATCCTATTATTAGTACCTACCCTATCGTTATAGGACTTACCTATAGGGTATGGTGGGCGAAAATTTGTGAGGGTTTTGTTTTATTAATAGCAGAGCTTTAGCACACTAGACTACTACTATTCGTTTTAATACATATGTAAGGTTTGTGTGATTTTTTATAGGTAAGTTTGCAACAAGTGAGAAAATATCAGAGTTATTTTGATGTAATCAGTACAAAATGTTCATTGAAATATTTATACGCATGTGTCTCATTTATAAAATTATGAGTCTAAAAAATTTAAAAACTACTTCTCAAAGGCACTATTTCACGCGGACAAAGTCGCGGGCGTAGCTAGTAAGTATATAACCTATGCATCTGCAGCGTTCCCGCGCCGGCGAAGGGGTGTGTGGGACTCGCCCTCTCCACAGCGTGGTATGCTAGTCATATCACGAGGAGAGGACCCTAAACCACTAAAACCCCCCGGACACTCCTCCGTCCGCCGTTGGTGAGGGCCGGGTACGCTGGGCATTCCGGCCCTCCGACGGCACCTGCGGCCAAATTGGTGTCGCGGGCTCTCCTGGACGAGCTCTCTCTCAGTATGTTTCGCCGGACCGTCTCATGTGGGCCGTGTTGAAACCGGTAGTAAAGTAGCCCACTGAGTTTGTTTCGCCGGATCTTCTCAGTTGGGGCGCATTGATCCGGTGGTAGCATTAAAGCGCGTCCGTCGTTATATGCTCATGGTCCA
This sequence comes from Nycteola revayana, assembly GCA_947037095.2. Lineage (NCBI taxonomy): Eukaryota > Metazoa > Arthropoda > Insecta > Lepidoptera > Nolidae > Nycteola > Nycteola revayana. The sequence goes on from OX344847.2 coordinate 10,428,139, forward strand.
CCCAAATAATGATAATTGTTTTGGCATAATATAGATAGAACAAGCATTTTGCGTCGCTAAGAACAATATAAATAAATTATAACAATTAGTTTTATAGATATAAATAAATAACCCTTAAATAAAAATTCTAATTCATATTTATTTACAGTGCCTGTAATTGGTTTAGGTCAATAAAAATGATTTTTATTTTATTGTTATTTTGAATGTTCCGACACTAAACTTCATGAGTAATTTGCATTTACTTTTTCTTTTGTTTTTCAAAAGGACGACTGCATAAATTTTACTAACTGCCATGGGTTATGCATGACGCATTGTAAAAATGTTGCTTGAAAATCGAGTTTTTTGGACAACACTTTGGTAAGGCTAAGGAGTGGAATTCTCTGCCGGGGTCGGTTTTTCCGGAACGCTATAATCTGGACATCTTTAAGGCTTAAGTGATAGACACTTTCTAGGCAAGCGTGTATCATCTCAGGCCTTATCTTCGCCTTCCATCAAGCGAGATTATGGCCAAACGTAAGCCTATATATAGTAAAAAAAAAAAAAAAAGCAGTTTTGTCGCTTTACTATCTCTAAAACCACTTTCAATTCATTAAAATATCGGCATTGAATTACGGAGATGACTTTACGTCGCAACCAAAGATCAATAGTTTAATTAATATCTTTGAATCTGAATCCGACTGCATTTTATCGTCAAAGTAATAGTAGTAATCGACGTCGCTAGTAAAATAATTGAAAGGTACCTATATATTTTGGGTGATCTCAGTTATGTAAATGGGTGTCACATGTTTGAATCGAAAAAGTAAAATCGTGTTTGATACAAGCGGCCATAGGTCACCTTATTCTTCCAATTACTACCACAATAACACGTCATTAAATATACCTACGTGATTATGACAATAAAATTGTTGTCAATCTTTGAGAAATCATTATGATGTGGCTGTGTGAAATATAATGTAAAGCAAATAGACACCGTGATTTTTTAGTTGTTGTTAGGTAATGCTTAGATAAAAAAAAAAATTAAGCACTTTTTTTTCCGGACGAGCATATGTAATTAGCCACGTGGCTTCTACCACTTGACCGGGCATAAAGGCGAGCAGTGCTCCAGCCTTGTTGAATAGTTTAAACACTACAAACTAAGCATCCTGCACAAGAGGGCCTTGTGCAGGTTGCTTAGTTTGTAGTGTGAGATCTGGACCTCGGCTCAGGGCAGTCGCTAGCGGGTGTATGACTTTAAATTTTTAGGGGAATTTTGTGCAACATTTGTTTTTGATGAGGTACGATCGAATTATGTATATCCTTTTTCAATAGTAAGAAATATAACAGTTTAAAATTAATTCGAACTTGTGTTAGGAGCGCCAATTCTTAAAACCTAGTTTATCTGGTATTGCTAGGCACAAGAGCCTAATTTTGTCATTGCCGTCTGCTTGAGAAAAACTTATCTTGAAAAGCATAAATATATCATAATATTTATGTTACTTTTCGATAGTAATACTGATGGGAAATTGTCCTGCCAATTATTAGCAACTATTAAAAATCATGGTGTAGGTAGCGCTGCCACCGGTGCTCAGGCACAGGGCGTAGGCTGTAGGCTATGGAGGGCACAAGACCAGGTAGGACTATTGTTATTTCGGTTTGATAAGCCCCGCTGCGTCCCTAGTGCTTGATTCCAACTCAAACGTTAGGTACGTATGTGTTAGGATCGAGCACTACTTAATGAAATAAAGCAGGCCTATACATAGCATTGCTCTAGCTAGGGTACCTATCATATATCTAAAAAAACGATGGTGCAGCTATAAAAGCTAGCACAGGGCGCAGAAAAATCAATTTACGGCACTCGTAATTAGGTACTTACTAGAAAGCGACCTTTCCTGAACGAGCAGCGGCGTTGACATTTAATGTAATTATTGGAAGATTTCTACAAAATCGCCGCTATGCTACCTCGCGACGCTTTGTTGGACCGGTAGCCTTTAAGGCGTTTAAAACCTACCGGTCATTGGGTTCCTGTTTCGTAATACAAATCCTCTTTCGCACCTGTTTTACAACCTAGAAATGGAACGGTCCAAATTAAACTTCATTACACGTGCACTGGAGGCTTTTCACGTAACTATACTAGGTACTATGACTTTGATAAAAATGTTTGCTTTTCTCAGCATTTACTATACATGCTAAAAACATTTTAAATATGTCAATATATTAAGTTAATGTAGCTTTAATAATCTATAATAATATACAACAAGAAACGTGACAATAAACGTGACAACGGACTCACACTAAGAAAGGATTTAAAAAAATGCCCTAAGGAATGAAACAGGGGTTGCAAGTTTGTAGTTACAGAAAAAAAACAACTTATCAATAAAATCAAATTATATCCCGGTGCATTTGTTTCCCCTCTCCTTCGACATAGGGCGAAGCGAGGCATGAAGAAGCCTCTTATGGGCCCGCAGAGTGAGCTGCACTGGCAATAGAAATTGAAATGGTTCTTTATTTCAAAATCTTAGAATAATATAGTGTCTACTCTTGTATAATAATGGTACGGAACTTTTCGAGCGCGAGTCTGACTCACACGTGGCCGGTTTTTTGAATATACTTTGCTAAAATTTAAAAGATTTGGTCCTATAAAATCATCGTTAAAATAATATTTAGATATAATATATAGGCTGATAATAGAATCTTTATATTTCAAACTTTCATCATACCTATAACTATTTTTATACGCTGCTTCCAATAATCTTTTATGTACCTATATCATAGCATCCTTTTTACAAAAGTAAATATCGTGTCTATTGATAACTTTAATGAAGAAATTACTTTGGCATAATTTATTTTAATGTCACAATGTACTTTATTAATTTTATTAAAAATACATTAAGGTAAACGAAGCTATTACCGAGGTAATTTCAGGACCTTAAGCTTTAACCTCTCGAAATAAGAATTTCTTATAGTAAAAACAGTTACAAGTATATATTTTCTGATACGTTTGGATATGGCCTTTAGAAATCTATAAAGATATAGGTAATTTTTGAGTAAATATATAAAGAAAAAAAATATTAAATATACAAATCCGAATGTTGCTATTACCGAGGTATTTGAAAGTGATTGCAGCTAATACCGCGAATCGTGATTCTATTACCGAGGGTAGAAAAATAATAGGCATTTTGGTTCCGTACCAAATATTTATTAAAAAACAAGTCATCATTCCCGCAGCTGTATAATAGGTAGGTAGGTAATTATATATTCAATAATATTTGCTTATTTTAGGTAATAATATCTTTATGGAGGTATAGTTGGCGATTCATCAAGTTTCGCACCAATTCTTTCTAATCTATGGTAATAAGAAATAAAAATAAATAAATTTATTTTATTTAAAATGAAAAGAGGCAGCCTCGAATGCTTCGCCTATTTTACCATTGCCACAAAAAAAATATGCGTTAGAAAGGTAGCTAGCTAAAGTCTGAAGAATTTCAAATACTTAGATATTGTTTCTAGAGAACCCTAAACTCAAAAATAAATGCTATTATCACTCGGTGTTAGATTTCTATGGTGAAGCTAATACCGAGTAATAATACTCGGTAATAGCTGCTTATACAAGTAATTACCGAGTAATGGCTTGTTATAACCATCGGTGATAGCTTCATCTGCGATAGTACAAATAATCTAATCCCGATCGATAAAATTTGATTAATTTTTATCAAAACAAAAGTTAAATCAACAGCCAATAAAGTTACCTAAACATTTACTTGATACTTGAATTAAATTCTTGGGTTTAAAAAAGAGACTAAGGCAAGGTTTCGTGTCGTATTCAATTTAGTGCTCTCATACAAAGTTAATTTTTATGAGTCAATTAAGGACGAAAAAATAAGAGTCCTAGTGCAATTTTCATACCGCGGAAATAGTTTTTAACCATAAATACCTAATGACTTAAACGAATTGTCACATCATTTGGGTTATTGCTGTATAAAATATTCTTAAAAAAATTATAAAACGATTGGTACTGATTTATGCTACTACCGAGTTAACCGCGGTTAATACATTCAAGACGAAAATTGTGAAGCCATTACCGCGGTATTTTATTTTTGTTAATTGTCGATAAACTGTGCAAAATAAATGAAAATTAGATAGTTACAATCATGGCTAAAACTATAATCCACCTTTTGACCTACTTAGAATCTGTATAAATGGTTTTTTAACGACGCAATAACCTTAACAAAATATTGAGCGTTCTTACATTTCGCGACTATCGTTTGTATGGAAGTCGTGCTCCGGCGCCGGTTTGCAGCAAACTAATCGTTGTTTTGTTTTTCTGCGTTGTTGTGCACAGTGCGCCACGGATCCATTCAAACGGATATAAAATTGTCTTTCATAAACATTTTACTTTTTGAGTAAAATATGCTTGTAATTGCTTAAAATAACAATTATATTGCATACCTCGGGAATACCTGCAGATTTTTGACTACCGCGGTAATAGCTGCGTTTACCTTACAAGCGCGACGTGAGGTCACTCTCACTTGACGATATACTAGGAGGCGTGACCAGCAGCACAGCAGTGAGAATGGCTTTATTCAAAAGAAACATGTTCCTATGTCAGCATTTTAATATTATTTTACTTTTTTACATTTTTTTAACAAAAAATTCAGTGACGTGATCATTATAAACGACAGAAGCACCGAATACAGCTATATTTTTCTGACAAATATTACCTAAATCACCCATTATGTATTTCATAAAAATGATATGGTAGGTACTCATTACCGTTGACGTTTGTTATTTAGGTATAGGAAGGTATGTCCTTGTTAAGATTGTATGTATGAGAGTTCTAGATCATTTTCTTAAATTATACTATTAATTAACATTTCATCAGAAAAGTACTATGTACCCAACATAGTACTTTTCTGACGAAATGTTAATTTCATTAGAAACTAATGAAACTAATGTCATACTAATGAAATTAACTCTACTCAACTTTATCCTGTTGCAGCAGCAGCCCAAGATAAAAATGGTAGGGAAAATAAATAATTATTGGACACATTCTGCTGTTCAATATAACTTAATAATCATTTTGGGTCATGCAGTAAAAAAAAGGTACAATTGACGATATTTAACGAACACTTTATATTGGGTAAGAATGGTTCGGGAGGTCATCACCCCCATTTATTGCCCCACGTTGGAGCACCACTGGCTTTAATTTCTTTTTCTCGGATTAATTCAGCATTCATCGCATATGCCTGACAAATAAAACAAACTAATAGTAATACAATAATTTATTAAATAACAATTAAGTTGTAATTACACATAAATATCACATTGACGCAGCACGGGTCGGCCACGCAAGGCGGTGGTGTCATCCATCGCTTCGAGGGTTATTTATCCCAAATTAAAACACGGGTGTATATTCAATACGACCATTTCCACTGTTCTACCTCTTGCGGCGACGCATCCGGGACCGCTGCGAGGAACGTGAACTCCATTCAAGGCTCAAATCACTACTCGAAGGAGGAGTCTCCGGGAACTGGGCGTCTGATGTCCATCGGCACGAAGCACATGCAGATTTAGGCGATTCTGGTACGTTCTTGCCAGGCTTTCCGTTAGGACTGTACGATTCCAGGATATGTTTGTACGCGCACTCCGAAGGCTCTGGGCTGCGGCCTCGGGCGGCACATAACCGTGCACGCACGCAAGCTGTGCAGTATCCACAACTATCCTCGCTGAGAGCACTGCGAACCATGGCGAGTTTGGTGTATGTGTACTGTCAACCGTGACGCACTAATAAGACTGAAGCCGATTATAACTGAGCTCGTATATTTATTTGTCGCCGGCGCCGCGCACGCGCCCGCGATAACCCCGGGACCGGCGCCAGCGCAGCGTTTGCGACCGCACTAACTGTGGTACTCTAAAAATCCCTTTGATTTATTATCTCACGCAATCGCTGGCCGTGGGTGTATCTAATCTACGCAATAACATAATTTTGGACCTACATTTTGGGCTAATTGGCAATAAAGAACAAAGTCACACTCGATAGTCACACTTTGCTGCGGCCTACCCACTTAATACTTTTTTTTTTGTTTTCTTTTATACCTATGATCATTTCGAGTTGAGTCTGAGTCGAATGAGTTTATGTGGCATCATATAGCTTCAACTTCTATTTGTTTGTATCTTTACATAAATAAATAAATAAATAGTCTATCAGAAATCGACATAATTTTAAAATTATATTTGTTTTTTATTTTTAATTGTTAGATACATGTTATAAAAAATACTTAATTAGTTAATACTTAGTTAATAGCCAAAAATCCGTTTTAATGAAGAATTAATTGAGGTTGGCTGGTGCAAACTGACGAAACATTTTTTTTTTCAACTTCTTTTTGACAGGCTAAGGCTTATCCTATCAATACATAATAACGACACCCACAGATGAAGTTCTGATCAAAAATCAAGACATTCAGAATGCCCTCTCTCAGAAGTAAATATGTATAACAAAAATCTGAAGTTCAGATTTATATTTATTTTTACCCGCGTAGAACGTAGCGCATGGCGTACATGTGCTACGTTCTACCAGGTGCTACGATCGTGTTGTTATCGATCTCGATACTTATCGAAAGCTACATCATACGAGTACTACGTGTTGTTCTACGAGAACGTATTTTAAAAAGATTAATGAAAAACTTCCCCAAGGGTTTATAAGGTGAATGTTTAAGTTACGTTAGGTTAGTTTACGAACCCCGCGTGTAGTAAGTAGAAATAAAAAATATCTAATATTTTTACAATAAATTGATGAAGCTGTCTATTAAACAATAAATAACGTCATATTGATAGGCTTCGTCTATTATTATAATGTCAATAGTCACATTAACAAGCCATTAGAGAATTAGGTACAATCGTAACGCATTAATATTCTAGATAAAACAGGCAAGTTGTTCTATATCCTAGCCAGTAATTACTGGTATGTCATCCTCTGGTTATTGTATTGACGATAAATAAGTACATCATATTATCAGTAACAACACGTAATTGGCTGACGTCTGATCAATGAATTTTGTTGGTTGGTATTGAAGTAGGGGAGACCAGGTATAAAATCCACTTGAAAATCGCGCTTAAAAAAAAATACAAGAAAATATTCGCATCAGAAATTGTTCTTTACAAACAAATTAAGATTGACTAGTCGTGGTTATATGCTACGATGGTTATTTGTATTTTAAACCAAAAACCTGATTAACAATAAATATGTTGCTGCATATTTATTGTTAATCAGGTAACATACCACGAGGAGAGGTACTTTTTGTAAGGCGTTGTAAATCAAAATTACTATTTAATAGTAATTTTGATTTACAACGCCTGGCAAAATATCTGGCATTTTGCGTGGTTCTTCCAAATTTTGCTGTTATAGACACGAACAAAATAAAAAAGTCACACGAATTATAAAGAGACTAGATTTTTTTTTCAATCAGCCATTTTATTAGTCTATTCGTTCTCAAGTTATGCTCCTATGTATATTTTGGAGAATAATATTTATTTATATAGATATTTCAACCAACCTCGCTCTCTGCTATCCTAGGGTATGGATTGTAATAAACTTTTTTTTTTTGTAGAGTGGTTTTTTTCAAAATCTATTTCATTTAATGAGGCTGAAAGACAAAAAATGAAACTATCATGAGTATCAAATCTAAAAAGAATATGCCAGAAAAGTAAATAATGTTACATACATCCCTGATGTCCCCTACTTAACTTACCTATCTTTAGAAAGGAATATTTATGAGGTTAGTTATATTTAGCACCATTTTCATTGTGCCGTTTGTACGAAACAAAACTTAATACATTTCTGTCTTTTTTGAGCATAAGGTACCTAACTAGATAGGTACCTAGGTAATATTGACACTGTTATCAACATCTTGCTGCATGATCCGGTCCTAATGAATACTACTTTTGGAGACAAGCGCGGCGCCCCGCCAGTCTGAGCCTACATAGCTCGAGTGTGGGTGTTATTAGTCTAGGTATTCAGCAGTATAATAAAAAATGGGCGTAGCTAAAAATCCGCTTGAGAAAAGAGTAGATACTAGAGTACCTATCTTAGCAGTAGTGCTACTTTTTATATATTTATTGTTAATCAGATGTCATGAAGCTATAGTTATATAAAATAACTATAGCTTCCTGCGCACGGTGTCGTCCAAATATCTCCTGCTCCCCTGGGAACTTTATCATTAAAGCCGATGTCGGTCGTAACGTAGCTTTCTAATAGTAAAATATTTTAACCTAGTTCCGGAGCCTATTCAATGCAAACAAACAAACAATCAAATCTTTCCTCATTCTAATATTTATTGATATATTTTAAATAATAATACTTATCAGTTTACTATCGTACCTGCAAAAGTTTTATGACACATCAGAAACATCCAGAATGTTTGTTACTTATTCACATAAAATCTCAAAGGTTTTCGGTAAAATTTGGTACACAGAGATTATACCTGGATTAACAGACTATAAAACATTACCTACAGTACAACATGTTAGGGCTGACCTTCAATCTAAAGCCATCTGCGGAGCGTTAGTAATTGATATTTATCTGTAATTCGACCTCGAAATTTCTACTCTATGTCTGCGCACAAGTAAGTAAACTTTATTAACGATGTCGTAACGCGTCCTCTGGAATCATCTGGATGCGCCGCCTTATCTTGGCGCACGACATGGTGTAAACAACTTTGCTATTTATAAGTCCGTGCAAATGAGTTGACTACGTAATAATACGGGCCCTATTTTTCTTTGGTGGGTAGATACACCTACATGCACATGCTTAGTTTCATTTCGTATCAAAGATGGCGTTAAATCAAATAATATAGACACTACCGACGTGAACCTTCTCGTAACACAGGCATTTTAGCTTAGCACGAGGGGTTACCAAGAATACTAGTAGATTGCAAAAACTCCGCTGGATTACTTTTTTTTAAAGAAAAGAAAAAAGGGAAACAAATCCGGCAAAGATGGAATGGAATTAAGTAGCAATAAATTTAAATTCACTTCACTACCCGTGCGCGGTTTCACCAGCGTGGCTCCCGTTCAATAGCCTTCTTCGATAAATGGGCTATCTAACACTAAAAAACAAACAAACTTTTCAGCTTTATATATTAGTATAGCCTTAATGGCTGATCCTGTGGCGTTACTAAACCTACCTTTGGATGGAGCCCTCCCAGTAAAAATTGCCCGCGCCACCAATGCACCGTTCTGAAAATTAACATCTTTTTGTTTTAATGTGTTGTTTTTTTTTATTTGTATAATAATATGATCTTTATTTGTGGCTAACTTTGAATAATTTCAGGTACTTACAAACATTAAAAAAAAATAACATGTTAAGTTATTTCTGAGCTGGACCGGGACCTTCTCGAGTCGGGGACCCGACTGCCTACCCTACACTTACTTAGTCCCGCCACGGGGCTAACCCAACATGGGGCGTGCGCGTCCGTCAAACGTCTAAACGACGTGCGATGCGTCGCGTCGCCGCACGGCGTCGTCGGCATGTAAGTAGACACACTCGCGGAACACCCAACATGAAGTCAACTTCATACTATTAGTATGATAAAGAAGTCAACATGCTAAGGTTCACTGCGCTGGTTTAACCACGTGCTATATGCGTTAGTAACTATCTACGCGAATTTCATCATCACTGCTCATCTCCAAGGGCAATTAGGGGCATTCAATTAATAACATATTATTATGTTGCGTAGACACTAGATTTAAGCGGAAAATTCAATTAGAGTAATTGAATATTATATTCAATTATAAAATGATATCATCCAAGAACGTACCTACCTTTTGATTCAGGGGGAGCAAATCTGAATATTTAGGTAATTAAAAATTCAATATGCCGTTGTTTAGCTGTGCGGTCCAGCTTAGAATAGACCGCACCTCATGTCTTCCCATGGGTTTCGTAACAGGCTACTAAGGAACTTACACCTGATGAAGGCGTAGCAGCATCTATCAGCACAAGGATACTCATCTTACTATGATCACCAATCCGCTGATACAGTTGTCTATTGTTTACCCGAAGATAATATATCATAATCATCATATTCCCGAATGTTTTGTTTGCCCTAAAATACATATTACATACTTTTAATTGCCCGAAACTTAGATACCATAAGATACGAGTAGGTACCATACGTATTGTTTTTCATATTTTTAATTGCCATAATAATTATTAGACATAATATTTAAACGATGGTCGAGAGTGGGCTTGGTCGACGGAGCACCGCTACGCGGGGCTGCTACTTCTGGGTGGTTTATAAAAAAATAACCACGTAAATTAGGTGGAGCTATTGCTGGGGTCGGGTCTATTCGCTCGCTTCGCTCGCTCAAATGACCCCGCCATCCCCTTCTAACCTAACCTATCCGAGTCGGGGTGCCTTAAAGTCCCGATTGCATCCAGTTTCTCCTAATATAACAACCGTTACACACCCAATGTCGATGGCAAATGATGTTCTGATGAAGCCGGGTGAAACGGATCAGGCGGTCCAAAAAATAAATGAAGACCTTATTAGGATACAACGGTGGGCTGAACAAAACAGCCTAGTTTTAAATTCGAGCAAAACCAAGTTCATGGTACTTGGATCAAAGGGAATGGTGAACAAAATTGCTGCCTCAAACCCTCAGTTGTACATAGGAGCAGATATAATTGAGCGGACTACGGAAGCCCGAAACCTTGGTCTTATCATGGATGAAGGCTTACGATTCGAACGGCATATTACCAACATCGCAAGAAATTGTTTTTACCGACTAAATGTTCTTTACAAAATCCGGCATCATCTAAGCGTAGAAGTGCGGATTCAGTTGGTGGAATCGCTTATTTTATCCCGATTCAATTATCTCGATGTGGTTTACGGTCCGAAAATATTTAAAAAGTCATCAAACCTAATACAAAGAGTGCAAAACGCCTGCGCTAGGTATTGCTTTAATATACCCCGCCGACATCACGTCACCCCATTCCTCAATCAATGGAAAATGCTCAAAATGCAATACAGACGGGAGAGTCATCTAGCTTCCTTATTGTTCGGCATTGCCCACACTGGTAAACCTAAGTACCTGTTTGAGAGACTCTCTTGGCGCGCCACAGATAGCAGATATCCATCCCAGTCATCCGCCTTTGCACTCCATTTACCCAGACACAAAACATCGGCCTTCAGAGGCAGTTTTAGGTATTGTGCCTCTAAGTGTTGGAACAACATACCTCCACCAATAAGGAAGGTTACAAATATAATAAGTTTTAAACACAAAATTAAGAAATTGTTATTTGATGTTCAAATTTCCATCACTTAGCGCAACTTAAAGTACCTACCTAAACTAAAACACTGCACTGATCACATATAGTTTAAACTATGGAGCTTTTAACCATACCTACAGTCAAAGAGTTTCAAATGAATATGATTGTTATAGCTTGTTACGGCCCCTATACCTTATAATTATAATAATACTTATGGACACATTTTCTTCACAACACATCTAAATCTAGTTTGTTTTATTTTATACTTATACAATACAACTAAAAAACTAAAAAGTAATGATATAATATTCTAATTAATATATAAAATTATTTCTCTATTATGATTTCCAATATAATAAACCTACAATTTCTTTGCCTTGTAACTAATTATACCTAATAACATTTTAAACAGCTTTGAATGTATATACCATACAAATAGAAAATCTGTTATGACACCGAAACTGTATCATAGGTTAATAAAACGTAGGTCCAGTTGAAAATCAGCGCTGCAGTAATCTGTAGCACATGCTGAACTGAGGCCTTTTAGACACGCTAACAATAACAATGCAATGGGTGCCACATCGAGTGCAAATATGTACTTAATAAGGGGGACAAACGTTATAAATTAATGAGTATTATAATAGATATGTACGTACCAGGTCTTCTCACTATTTTAAATGTTGTATGTGATATCTTTAAGTGATGGGTACCTGGGCATATGTTGAGGGGTGGTACGTTCATTCAGCGCCGCGGCAACGCTGCAATTTTGCTGCAAATTGGCGCATGATGTCCTGGTTCAAGGGGCCTGAAATTTAAATTGTAAACTAATATGAATGACTTTGTTACCTTTTTTGCCATGTTCAGCTAAATACTTTTAATATAGTAGCCACTAACCTACAGACTATAGCCATCATATAGTCGGTCAGTCGCCTTATTGGTCGCAGTTTCGTGGCGGATATGATCTGTCATCTTGTGGGTTCACTAACGGTGGTAGTTGGCCTTTCCACCCTTGTAACATGCTGTGCAATATTTAGTTTTATTTTTCTTTTATTTATGCTCCGGACAACGCCACGCGCTTCATACGATGTTAATCAAACCTCTGATGACTACCCCCTTTCATACTTCTTTTTATAACTATTGAAGGGTACAGAATGTGAGTGGACTCATATTCTGTACTTTTTTAAATATCGTTAGTCGAAATGTATCCATATTTATTTATGTTTGTTATCTATTTTGTAATATCTTTTTAATGTAAATTTATATAATTGTATGTGCTCTATTTTTTAATTCCTTAAAATGTTTTTACTTGTTTTTCTTTGTCTCCCAATATTATATTATATTGTCATTTGTATTCACTCTGTACCCAATTATTATTGTTTTGCTTTTTGTTGTTTGTGTGTCTAATAAATATATTTTCTTTCTTTCTTTCTTTCTTTTTTTTATGGCATAAGTATGATAATTATGGCATGTGATAATTAGGGCACGTGATAATTAGGGCTTACAATGATTATGACAAATGATGTTATGGTAAGTGATTTCATGGGAAACAAAGCTTCTAGCACTTGACTAATATAGCAAATAAGAGTAGGGCAAATGAATATTACGTCATATAATATTATGGCTGTTGACTATTATAGCAAATGATATTAGGGCAAATAAAATTCGGGCAAACGGCGGTATAACCGCTGATACATGATCTATCTATACTATCTTAGTATAAAATAAGTAGATGTGCACTTTAATTATAGCTTTATACTTTAATGCATTTCAAATATCGGTAAGAAAAATACCTACATAGCTACCCGTGTCGGAAGTATCCACAGAATAAACAATAGTACAAGTGAAATATGTGCTGAGAAACTGTCAGCTCCTAGCCTATAAAATGACAAAGACCTGGCACTCGCTGGCTCTTAATCTAAGAGTTTCAGGGAAGGTGGCTGCTCACCCCTCTCCCCTCGGTACGCCCTTAATATAATCTATAATGAAGTACTTAGCGAAGAACACAGGCCTTGCATAACGCACTTTGAATCGCTTCAATTGTTTTTCATGAGGCAATAAATTGTAAAAACATACACACATTTACATATCGTCATTATGTCTATGTAACTATTTAACTACGTAGGTATATGTGTGTACCTACATTGTAAAGAAAAGAGATATCATAATCTTTGGATCAAGTGAAATGTTTGTATGTCAAATGTCATCTTGTATTTAATGTATTTAACTTCGTGAAAATCCGTCCAACCATTAGGTTTTTTTTTTTTCGGACGGACATATTTAGTTCACCCTGAGGCTTTTGCTACTTCACCGGGCATAAAGGCGAGCAGAGCTCCAGCCTAGATAAATGGTTTAAACACTACAAACTAAGCAACCTGCGCAAGAGGGCGTCCCCTGTGGGACTTGGACCTCCAACCATTAGGTATGACGATATTGGGTAACACACATTTTTCCATCCATCCATTTTTCGCATGTAGATATTTATATTAACTAGCTGTTTGAGTTTAATTCTGACTTCGTCCGCGTAGGTTTCGATTTCTCCGTACAATCGTCGCCACCCTTTACGTCCTCCAATATAACGTTCGTTTGTTACGCTTTCACGCAAAAACTACTTAACCAATAATCATGTAACTTTGTACACATATTCTTGGAGGTATTTATTTGAAGTATCATTGAGACATTGGCTTCAATGCGAACGAAGCCGCTGGTAAAAGCTAGTATATAATGTAGTGATAAGTATAGCTGCGTTTGACTTCGTTCGTGTACAGCCGTCGGTCTAAATTTATCTAGTCGTTTCGGATCCTATTAATCCTAATTTTGGAATCGCTATTACTAAAACTGACGAAGTTTCAAATAACGTGCAACCCCTATTTTCCAACTTAATAAGGTTAGTTTTAATTAACATATAAGAAATATGTTATTAAAGAGTACGTATATTATTTCATTATTATATTATATATTTGCCGTGTGGTTTCCGGCTTAAAATAGACCACCTCATGTCCTCCCATGGGTGTCGTAAAAGGCGACTAAGGGACATATGGCTGATGGATGGGCAGCACCATCTATTAGCTCAAGGTTTACATCTTACTGCGATCACCAATCCGTCTGCCAAGCGTGGTGATTATGGCAATATCCCTCAACGACCCTTACCTGCCCAGGTCTGTTAAGAGGAGGCCCTTGTTCAGCAGTGAACGTAAACTTGCTGTTGATAATATTATTTCAGTTTGGGGTTTGGACCTTTGAAAAAGAAAGGCTTGTCCATACAAATGTATACCCTTTTTACCCCCTTGTAAAAGTTCTTAAGAATTGACAACACTTTAATTTCTTTATATAAGAAGTTTTTTCTAGTATGTAGGTAGGTAATTTGAAAAGGTTACTATTAAACTAAGTATAGAAGTTTCATACAAACATTGACACCCCATTTGACCGCTTAGGGGTTGAATTTTCAAAATCCTGTCTTAGTTCGAAAAGGAACCCTTATGCACAATATAAGGCTTCTAACACTTGTAATTTATGTGATTTCTTGATGTGATGGGTGAGTAAGTGACCTCTCGATAGGTACATATATAGTACACAAGTACCTATGTGCAAAAATAAGTTTTGTTGAAAAAAATATACATAATCTATTATCCGCCTCATTAGTCATATTTTCAATTAATAATGTCATAAATAATTCTAGAACATCAATCAACATTACTTCTGCGGATATTAATTCTAATTTAGAAAATAAATAAAGAAGTGTACCGATAAGCGGTCATTTACTTCGCGAAGGTCAATTTATCAATGGAATAAATAGCCTGACCCTAATAACATGCTAATAACGATATAAAAATGGTTATTTGCATAATAATAATTAAATGTAATGATATTTTATCATAAAATTTATAGGTATTTAATCTGTAGTAACTTGACAAATGTCACTTTTCAACTTTAGATATTTTATTTCAGTCTACCAGATGAAGCTTTATTATAATAAAATGATTACAAAGTAAATCAAGCTATAAATACAGTAATATAAGTTACCACGATTCAATTTGTCACGGTAACATGTATTCTATACTCGATTGACAAAAGTAGCAATTTGCTATCGCACATAATTTACTACAAAATTTTTCTCCATCTCTTTCTTTAATGTCATGAATTAGAAACGAGATAGACATATACCTGACTTGCGCGAAGAACTACACAATTCAAAAAAAGTAATTTTATAAAAACGAAGGTTAGGATTTTAAAGATTTGCTATTTTTAAATTGTGACGGTATTACCGTAAATATTAGTTCATGCTTTCTTAAAAAAACGTCTCGCTTATATTAACTTATGTACCTGAATATGGGACTCTTAGCCACAGTCACCAGTTCACCACGTTTGACAGGTGGGTTGGCGACCGCATTATCCTACTACTATTATAAACGCGAAAGTTTGTAAGTTTAGATGGATGGATGTTTATTACTCTATCACGCCAAAACTACTGAAAGGAATTGGCTGAAATTTTGCACCGGGATAGGTTATACGCTGGATTAACATATAGGCTACTAAACATCACGCTTCGACCCACTGGATTAGAGTAACGCGGGTAAAACCGCGGGGCACAGCTAGTCATGTATAATACAGGTCCACACTGTTGTCTGTTACTGTAATACGATTGTATTGATGATAATAGGAACTAACGGCTTAGGGTGCTTTCCGAGACACTGAGGGTAGTCCCTAGCTAGACCCGAAAAAAATATTTCATTTTAATCGTTTATTTTTTGTTTACATTGTCGGTAGTGCAATGGGTGGGGTTGGAACCGGTCGGCGGCCACAAGATCACAAGTCCGACGCCACCCATTGGACTTATGCCGCGTTAACTTTAAATTATTTTTAAATTAAACTTTGGATATAATTATACTTATCTTAAATATGAGTAAACTAATAACTGTTAGTTTCAGGAAATATCTACACGACAAATATTTATTTCATTATCAACAATAGTTTACTAATCATTATATTTACATTGTTCCGGTTATGATAATAAAATCAAATAATAATAATCAAGTAACAGTTTAAATTATTTAGGCTTAAAAATGACGATACTTCCATACAATCTTCATCCCTCCCATCCGCCTATGTCCTTTCTCAGGTTCTAATCTATCTGTGTACCAAATGTCATTTAAATCGCTTTAGTAGTTTTGACGTCAAAGGCCGACAGTAGTAAAGATCACGCGCGAAAAGGTAGTGATGAACAGCTGTCCTCGTGCTATTGTCCGATACTTTAGTATTACTATTTTTAAAGTAAAACATAAGATAAATAGGAAAAATATTTAATGTTTCAATTAGTTGAAACGCAAGCGAAACAAAGCGCAAAGAAAAGTTGCTCAGTTGTTTTCTTTAAAGAGATTTATATTGATGTCAAAGAAGAAATCTGCATTTAAGTACATACCTATATGATTATTATTTTTATATATACAAAAAAAAAGTTATACTTTGGTAGTAAAATGCAGTTTGTGTGTAGAATCCATACCTACTATAATAATTGATAAAACTTATATTGCTCACATCAACTTGTTTTTTTTTACATATCTTTCTACCTATACCTACTGCATAATCAAGTTTTAGACGTAATACAATGTTTTAAGTTATAAAATGTGTACTTTAAATGTAATTTACATAACCTTGTTACCATGTTCCTAATTAATATGGCATAAAATTAAAACAGACAAATTTGTTATTTTATTGATAACAGTTATCGACATGGTTATGCTCAGACAAAACAGGAATATCGAACTCGTTGCCAACTGATAGTGACGTGGCTACGATTCTTATTAAATGTGGATAATTTTAGCAACAGAAGCAAAAATAAATTTACTATCAATAAATTATATTATTTACAAGTTCTGTTACCTATTCAAGATGATCGTGCCTCGTGAACTTTGCACATTGTAGATAATTAAATGTAAACTATGTTTATAGTGGTCGTACGCTACGATATAATTTTACAATAAGTTTATTGTAAGGTTTTTTTTAAATTATTATTATTCATAATTCACCTGCCAATATAATTTTTGTGGCAACATTGATAGCTTGTATGTTTAACTAATTACATTATTATGGTAACACTATTGAAAGGATTGAACTATACCTACTAATTAACCTTACGGTAAAAGTTTTGCAAAATAATATGTGAAACAGATACAGAACCGCATCATTCTCAAATAGTTTATCCCAAAATCAATATTTTACGGATATAATCGTAAGCAGTTTATAATAATAAACTAGGTTTTTTGACTAACATGGATTTTCCTACTTCATCGGACATTAGGCATGAAGACTAAAAAATATATTTAGTCCGTCAGTTTACCAAAAAATACTGGACACATATATTGTTTTTGTACCTCACACAAAAAACGTTCTATGTAATTTTGTTTTAGATTGGGGGTAACTTTTCAATGGTTAATACATTTATCGGGTACAGTGTAATCACACGGTTTTGTTACTATCATGAATATAAAATAATTTAAAAGTTGGACCTTAAATCCACATAAATAAAGTTCAATATTGTTTGTGCTATTTTGCGTAAATATTTTACTATTTTTACAAGTTTACTTGCGGCTGCTAAGCGTAAACATATCTTTGTTTATTATAAATTAATGAATTACTAGAATAGGTAACTAATTAGTTTAAATAAGTTGTTGTTAAGTAATTATAGATTATCAATTTATCACGTACCTACACAGAAAATAACCAAACATGATTGAAAATGATGAATGAAAATTCAATTTAAATAAACACTATATTATTGTAACCATTCACTACATGATACATTTCATTATCTTAATCATAAACCAAACACCAAATAATATAATAGCCTAAGATTTATTAACTTAATAAATTCACTAACAATGAAAATTAATTTATAATAGGTATTTTACAAACACTGGAATCTATTCTATTCATCAAAACGGGTTTCTTTAGTACTCAAGCTGTCACAGAGGTTATCAAAAGTATCGCTTTTACACAGAACACTCAATGATTTAAGATAGCGACAGAAACGATTGTTCCTCTTTGAATTGGTGTCCGTTTTGGTTTTTTCGAGCCGGCATATGGTTCGACAAGTTGACCAGTAGTCCAATGCGAGAGCTCGTCGGTCCAGTACCGCATAACCACTGAGGTACGACGTTAAGTTCTTGTGTCGCGATATTAGTCTGTCTCGGTCCCTGAAAATAAAGAGAAGCAAAATTTGAGACAATTGCAATGAACAAGCTTACGACGAGGCATAAGCGTTGTGGGCTAACGGTGTGTGAAGCCTTATGTATGGAAAGTTTAAACGATACAAGGGAAAGTAAACGAAAAAAAAATGTTTTAACATATACTTCATAAAAAAATCTAGCCGAGAGAAACCTTTGTTTATTTAGTAGGTATTATTCAGAATCATTCTCGCTTTGAGTCTAGGAGGTCGTGGGTTCGATCGGGACAAGAAATCCGTGTGTAAATTCTAAGATTTCTCGTCCAGGGCCTTGTTGGTTGAGGGATTACCCTCCGTGCCGCAAAAAGCACGTTAAGCCGTTGGTCCCGGTTGTTATAACATCATCTATAACAAGCGTATACCAGGGAACGGGCAGCAGCGTTTCCCTGATGTCCCATGGGAACTTCATCATTAAATATAGCCTACGCTACTCCTGGATAACGTAGCTTTCTAATGGTGAAAGAAATTTTCAAATCGGTCCAGTAGGTTCGGAGCCTACAAGGCAGGCGTACAGGGCCCCGAGTCTACTATCGTAATGGCGTGTCCATGAACTGTAAATGACAGTTCAATGATCGATTTATCCCATTTGGTAATCTACTAATCCAAATGGCGTCATAATGGTGTCAATATGACGCCACGATGACATTACCATAGTTGAATATAATAACTAATGATACATTTATAAGTTTGAAATCGCCTAAATAAACATTTCAATCTCCCTAACCCCCCTAAACTCCCCTGCTACTTCTGTTGACGGCCTTTTTCTGCGGTAGCAACACCGACTGCCATTCCAGCGCCGACACCATAGTGAGATTAGTAGATTACAGTTTTTGGCATAATGATATCATGATGGCACTATACTTAAAAAATAGCAGACTCGGCCCCCAGGGCATGTACGCCAAGACGTTGAAAATAACATAAGGAACAGACAGAGGAGAAAGTGCTGAGGTTAATTAATAAAAATAAATTATATTAAATAGGTCGTAAAGAGAACTTTGATATATACAACCTTTGGCCCTGAAATCATCAGTAACTGTAGTGACATCAAAATGGAACATAATGCTTTATCAATTACACACAATATAACACAGTTTCTTAGTTCAAATACCTACACAAAATTGCAAAAAAATGATAAAATAATGTAGTACGTATAAATACATAAATAAAGGACTTTTAACTTTCACGTTAGTAGTAGACTAAAGAGAATATATAACTTTCAGTATTACCCCATTTATCGAGTAAGGCTATAGGTACGCTATATATCAGCACGCTAAACCTAATACGAGCCGAGCACCAATGAAGAATGGTACGAAATCGGGGAGTTCGTTTTTCCTTTTAAGTTTCCCAGGGCTTACCGACACCGTTCATTTCTACACGAACATTCTAAATTTTTTTTTGGTACGTAGGTACCAAAAAAAAATTTTCTAGCCTTTTAAAAACTACTCATTTGTGTTTAATACATTCTTAGCCATAAAAAAAGTGTCAACTAGTCTAGAGAACCTTTTGACTTCACAAATGGGTACTTTTGTGCGCGAACTGTTTACTTTTTTTCATTTTGTAATTAGGCATAACTACTAAAGATAATAATTTGCTTCCAATCGAAAATAGAAAATAATATAATAAATGATTTGGCTCGCACACTCAACTAGATACCGCACTTGGATAAAAGCATAGCTGCGCCAACTCTTGTAGTGTGTATAAAACACTGTACCGATAGTGCGTGATCCCGATGTCTTTTTTATTTCTTGTAGTATTATTTTAACAGTTTACTACGCAAACTAAATAAAATTGAATAAAAATTTCGGTAGGTAGGTATTCCTCGCACACAGCGTGACACTGGCTTGGGTACGCCATTTCCAGCATAGGTAATTTTTTTTCCGGATTTCTCAATTACGACGGCGGTATGTAGACGAGCGCGCATGACCAATCATTTTTTAAGACTAACTGCGCCCCGCGTTTTTACCCGCGTCACTCTGCTCCAGTGGGTCGGAGCGTGATATAATGTAGCCTATATGTTAATCCAGCTTATAAACTATCCGCGTGCAAACTTTCAGCCAAATCCATTCAGTAGTTTTTGCTTGAAAGAGTATAACAAACATCCATCGATCCATCCAAACGCGAAAGTTTGTAAGTATGGATGGATATCCATACTTACAAACTTTCGATTAATTAATATAATCTATTAAACTTAAGAGAATCTACTTGATTTCACAATAAATAACTTAACAAACAATCTCAATTGACAACAAAACTCATTTTATTTGAAAAAAAATTGTGGTCAACGGGCCTTTTCAATTTGTTGTCCCAAGGCCTCCAGGCTTCTAAATCCTCCAATCACGTAATTAAGACTCAATTTTATCAAGATCATGTGTGAAACCGAACGGTACAGCTAGGAAGTTATAAGTATTTCAAAGAGATAGAGAATTCTAATGCTGTTGGTTGAATACAAGCTTTACTATAAACCCTTCTTCCCCAAGCAAATATGAAAAAAAAAAAAACTTCATAACAGAGGTATTCACGAATAATACTTGGCTTTAAGTTTTTACTTAGGTATGTCATGTCTTATTGTCGTGATCTGAGTCGCTTTGGTAATAGAAATCATCAAACTGACCCATGACACTTCCAATTAAACTAGTTCTAAGAATTCTTAAATGAGAGAAAATATCTCGTTCAATGAGATAAGTAACCTTTGATAAAAACATTAATACCTTCACCGTTTAGTTGTGACTTTAAATTGATTGATAACAAATTTAAATTAATTCTTAACTAGGTATATAAACAAGAGTAGATTGAAAGTATAACAAAGAACTAAAAGTGTTTATCTTTTTGTGTCAGTGAGAAACGGAATTTTTATTATATCTAGTTAGGCAATGAAAAATAGGTACCTATTACTCTGTGCTGATTTAATTAAATAGATTATTACGTGATGGCCATAAGATTTTTTTTTCGGACGGACATATGTATTTACACCAGGCTTTTGCTACTTCACACATACATAAAGGCGAGCAGAGCTCCAGCCTAGACAAATGGTTTCAAAACTATAAACTAAGCAACCTGCGCAAGAGGGCGTCACCCGTGGAACTTGGACCTCGGCTCAGGGCGGTCGCTGGCGGTAAGAGTGAGGGATTATGGCTTTTAGTTTTTTTTAGAGGAGTTTTGTGCAACCGTCGCTCTACTTTACAGATGCCCAGGCCCGTGGCCCAGGCCAGACTGGGCAACGAAATGGTTTTGAAACACTTAAGGTAAAAAATATATTGGAGAAGCCGATGTAAAGGATGTATATAGACGCGGATTTACGTCCACCGCAGTTGTAATTATGTTGTAACACATTTATATTTATTTTTTCGGTTTGACATACGTATGTAGCCACGAGGCTTTTGCTACTTCACCAGTCATAAAGGCGAGCAGAGCTCCAGCCTTAATAAATAAAACCTTAATATTAAAAACTACAAAATAAGCAACCTGCGCAAGAGGGCGCCCCCTGCGGGGCTTGGACCTCGGCTCAGGGCGGTCGCTGGCGATGAGATTGAGGGATTATGACTTTTAGTATTTTAGGGGAGTTTTGTGCAACTGTCGCTCTACTTTACAGTTCGCGGGCCTCTCGGACTTCGGGTTTAAGAAAGCATCAGATGGTTCTTTGCAAACTAAGGGTCAGGAGGACGAGGGGGGACGCGTCGCGTTCGCGGGCGCACTTTTCTCCGGCAGGTCGGATAGAATGTTGTAACACACAGGGATAACGCTGCTTCCCATTGTCTGGCTATGTTATAACAATCAGGGTAACAACAGCTTACCGTGCTTTCCGACACTGAGGCTAGTCCCTCAAGCAGACCAGACCCAGAAAGAATCTTAGATTTCACACAAAGATTGTTGTCCAACGCGAAGATCGAACCCGCGATATAAAACGAGCCTTTCACGGCAGAGCCTCCGAGGTTCACCAGCAATTACTGTATCATTATGTTGGGATTCAGAGTCAGTCTCTCGCCTCTGGCAAGATCTTTTTAAAGTATAGTTACATGCTAGAAAACAAAAATCATCACCATAGATAGTGCAATGATAAAGTATAATAAAGGAATATTAGTTGAATACAATCTTATTTAATTATCAGATCAGCTTAAAACTTAATGCCTGGCATAAAAATAACATTTAAAATTTTAATTTTATGCCAATCATCATAACCATCATTCCATGTTATATTTTATGTTACTTGATCCTTTAAACTGAATATTTAAGTTAAAATTCAAGAAAATAAGCCCAGTTGAAAATCAGCATTACAGTCAAATGTATAATTTACATAATGCTGAACTGAGACCTTTTAAACTTTGTTTGTTTCAAGTGTTTTGCTACTTTACTGAGAATAAAAGTGAGCAGGCCTCCAGCTTTATTAAAGGGTTTAAAAACTACAAACTAAGCAACCTGCGCAAGAGGGCTCCGTCTGGCGGACTTTGACCTCGGCTCAGGGCGGCCGCTAGCACGGGATAGTATATAGATAGTAATTGTGACTATTAGTTTTTTTTGGGAAATTTTGTGCAACTGTCGCTTTATGTTACAGTTCGCGTGTATCACGTACTTCGGGTCTACAAGGATTTATCACAAGTTCTTTACGGACTAAGGGTCGGGAGGACATTAGCGACATTTGGTATGGGTGCTACATCAAATTGAAATGTGAATATAATTAAGTTGAAATTTTGTGTCTAATAAGTTTTTTTTTTTCTCTTTCTTATGTAATATGAAGTTTCAGACATGCTCTATCCATAAAAATGTCCTAGTTTATTATTTAATATTAAAAATAAACATTTACCTTTCTAAACTCATTCCTGGGAAACATATATCAGTTTTCCTTTTGCTGCATACCACATCTTGAGCCACGCTTATTGAACTGGTCACTAATGTATGACAAATTTCTCCAGTCATATCATCACTTCTTGAGAAATAGTGCATATTTTCCAATTCTGACACACTATGCTGTTCTGGTGCATACCAAGGTCTGCAGCTTATATCATAATTTGGAACTGACTCATGTGATATGTAATCAGAGAATGATATAGTATCTATCACATTTGCTATTGCTTCCATTTCCTCAATCTTGGCCTTCTTATCTTTGGAACTAACAGGCAATTTACTATCACCAAGAACACCCATGTTGGGTGATATACTAAGAAGTTCTGGAATGCTCCACCATAAGTTAAACAGTTGCAATGGATATGATAAAGTTAATAAGTTGAAATTTTGATTGATGAATTCAGCCCAAACAGGATTCACCTCCATGTTAATGGAAGATTGCAATTTCCTTGCTTCTATATCATAATGATCAGCCCAAGACATACTAGAATTTTCATCATCTAAGCTGTTCTTATATTCCAATTGTTGTGAAGCGCTATCTTCTTCTGAACTAACATTGTGTACATAAGTTGTTAGATAGTATTGCAAAAAGTTAATTGTCTTTCTTATATCACCTTTAAAATAATTCAAAAACTTGCCACCAATACCTGGCCAACATAAGCCATTATCAGCTAGACACATAATGTCTAACCAAGTCCCAAGCAATCTAGGTAAGAGGGGGCACAATTTTAAAACTTTCCCATTTTGTAAAAACCTTTGTAGATGAGGGCAGGACAGAGATGATGTTATCAATATTACAGGTCTTTTTGAAGATTGAACCAATTGCACAATGGCAGAGGAGAACCCATCATCCTGGTCAAACACAATATCTGCATCATCTATCAGAATGAGGGACATATCTGTTCTTGGCTGACTACTGTCTTGACTTGAGGATGTAGTACCACTTAAAACCATATGCTTTGCAGGTTGGGTTTTTGGTAAATTTTCTACTATTTTCTTTGGCCTCCCTCTCTTTTTTATCTTTTTCATTATTTCTATTTGAGGTTTTTCTTGTGATTTTTGGCTATTTTCTAGGTTACCAGTACCCCTGTTTACTTTGTGAGACTGGGTAGCTTCATGCAAATCCTGCAACATAATTTTTCCAGTTCTTCTACTGCTGGCATTAACTTCTATTACTTTCATAGCCAAATCTGCAGCAACTGCATACACACTTGATGTTTTACCACAGCCTGTGGGTCCAGTTATTATTATCAGATTATTCATTGACTTCATACTATCTCTACTATCAGCATCAGACTGATAGTAATCAGAGGAGTCGGAATCAGAGGCATTTCCTTTGCCCCTAAATTTCATAGCATTTTCAGTCCAAGACACCAACCATTTTCTAAGTTCCTTAATACTATCAAAATTGCCTATGATTTGTTTAGCAGATGAAATCTTGTATTTTGCAGTCCAACTAAACTTATCTGGATTATCATAAACTATATCAGAAACATCATTCATAATTTCAATACTATTATCTAAGTCTAAATAGTTGCAGTCTTTCAATTCTCCCTTACCCAGTCCCTTCAAGTAACTGTATGTCCTATAAACAGGAAACTTGGGGTGTAATTGCTTTATATGTTTCAACATTCCTTGTGTACTTTTCTTTGAATTAAAATCTATATCAGTAACACTTTCAACTTCATTTAAATTTAATAATGTTTGAAATATATTATCATACTTTGCTATATTTATATCTTCATCTACATTTAGCTCAGGAAAATTAATATTTTGATTGAATTCCTTTTCCTGTTTTGTTACATCTTTTTGTTGAACATGGACAACTATAGGAAAATTATTCTCTTTAATATTATTACTCTTTTGTTGATTCATAATTTTCTTCAACTTGTCAGGTACCCCACTATGGAGAAATTTCTGTTTGGCTTCTAATGCTGCTTGATCTAATTGTTTGGGTGCAAATATTGGTGCCAATTTTACTGGTTTTTCTGGTAACTTTACTGATTTAGTTGGCAACTTTACTTCTTTAGTAATTTTAGAATTCTTTTCAGATTTCGGCTTTTCAATTTCTTTCGTTTTTATCTTTGTATCTCTAGTAGACTTATCATTGTCAATACTTTCAATATGTTTTTTCTTTTTAGGTGTAAAAATATGTAAATCATCATCGGAACTAAAGAGCTCTGCATCATCATTATACTTGACTGGTCTTTTAGTGGATCTTTTTGGTCTGCCCTCATTAGTCAATGTATTTAAATCTCCTTCATTACTCTCACTTGTTTTAGTGGTTCTTTTACGTTTCTGCCTCTCACCAGCCTTTTTTATTTCTTCTTCTTCAACATTATCTGCAGGACAAACTGGTGTTCCTATGTCATCATGATTGTCTGCAACATAGTTATCAATTGATTTCTGATTTTCATTATTGTCTTCGTTGATAATAACATTTATATCACCATCATTATCTATTTCAGCCTCTAATGTTTCTCTTTTAAGACTCAACTTTGTATGTTTCTTTTTTCTTTGTAATTTTACTTTAATAATGTTGTTATAATTTTCATGTTCCGGTGACTTGTCAACTTTTTTGAAATAGGACAACATACTTTCCTTTTTTTTTAAGGATGGTGACAATTTATTCAAAAACTCTTTATCTTCTTTAGTTATTTCTTTTTTTATTGGGCTTACTATTGCAGGTTCTTCTAAGGTATTAAATATATCAACAACTTTTAGTGTCTTGGGTTTTCTTTTAGAACTATTACTGTCTGTAACTGCAATGACATTCTCAGAAACTGGTTTTTCTTCAACTATTGTCTTTGAAGATGTGTCACTTGCTTCATTGTTTTTTACTTGGTTAGAATTTTTTAAGATCATTTTTTTCAAATTTTCTGCTCTTTTCTCCATTTTCTTTTTTATAATATTATCTTGATATTCTTCCATTTCTTTATTTTTAAGGGAACCTTTTGCTTCAGCCAATTTTTGGAGAACCAGATTTCTTTTAGCTTTTAATGACTTTTTCTCATTCACTTCTACACTGTCAACCTGATCATCATTTTTTTCTTTACCTGGAGAGTTACCTCCTATGCTTTTATTTCTAGAATCCATCAACAACTTAAAGGCGTTCGTTTGTTTTTTTTCTTGGCTACTAATTACGACCGGTATTTCCACTTCATTCTCCTTCAGTTTACTGGATTCAACTGCTTGAAATTTAAGGGTAACAATGTTTTTGCTATGAATTTTTCTTCTAACCATCTTGACGAGATAATTTTTTGGTCTTATATATTCAAGATCCTCTAACTCTATTGGGTTTGCAGAGTTTTCCTCCGATTTAAATGTCAAGGATGAAACAAAACTTTTAGATACATCTATAACATCTTGATCTTCTTCTCCATTTTGTCTTAGTTTGTATTTCTTCAATTTCCTTTTAAGTATTTTTTCACATTTGTGTTTGTACGTATTCTCTTTGGACTTCAAAACATGGCGGTGGTGGCGTTTCTTGTAACAGTTATTATTGAAAACAATAGAATTCACTAAATCAATATTCTCCAAGACTTTAACAGGCTCGGTTCCAATCAAACTTGTCATAACTTCCCTGAAAAATCAAGAGTTTTGATTTTATTAACAACATAATGGCACAAAAACACGTTAGGCAAACACTAATAAAAATATATGAAAAAGGAGTAGAATTAAAAAGATTTTAACCTTAAATGAATTGAACTTTTTATACACAATTATTTCTTACATTAAAGTAAGAATTCCTTCTATAAGTTACGAATTATTATTAAATACATACCGAAAATCAATTTGGCGGCATAATTGTACAATAACGTCACTTTGACATATTTTGACGTTTGATAAGATTTCTCAGAGCAATTGTCTATGAGTAGTTAATTTCTAAGATAATATACCAGAAAGAGGAGGAATAGAAACACTAAAAAGAGATAAATAATTAAAATTTAATTAAACTGTTTATCATAATTGAAGTTGAAATTTTTTGTATAAATATGTTTTTTTTTAACGATGGAACTTTAAAAATTTATGTTTAAACATAGTACAATTATAATTATTTAGTAATATTATTAAACGATTGTATTATAGTAAACGTACATAAAGTTATACCAATATTAATTATATATTTTAAACAAAACAACATCAAAAACGACAATTTGATCACTTTTATTTTAATAAGGATATATTTTTTTTCGTTCATAAAATAATAACTTTACGATTGATTTTCAATAAATATCTTAATCGATGCAACACTGACTGATATTTGTCAGTCACTTTGACAGTTGTAAATCGACGTGCTACTGGATCGAAGCGCAGGATAAATCGAAATAATCCTTGAAATGGCATCAAAAAGCTTTGTGGCTCCTTTAATTCGCCATGCTTCGGTAAATATATAATCGGCCATCAAAATTATATTAAACAACCATTAATTGATTCCTAATCTTGCAAAGTTATAAGAACTGTCAAACGCCTGTTATGTAAACCATTGACATTTTTCCGTAATATTTGATTTCAAAAACATGTTCGATTGGGATTGCAGACTAGGGGCTATGCCCATGCTGCGCCAGCACCAAAGAGGGAAGTGAAGCTTACATCAAACGTACTTCCGAACAGAACGGTTGTGGCCGCTCTCGACAATGGTTCTCCTGTCACCAGGGTTACTGTAGCCTTCAAGTAAGTATATATAAAGTACCTTGTGATAATTATTACAACATTGATTAGGCTAGTATGGTTTAATTTACAGAAAATATATTAGACTAAAATATTAAACATGTTCATCTATTTAATTACAACATTTTTATTTATTAACATTTTAGGGCTGGTTCGCGCTACGAACCTCAGACAGAGCTAGGTATCGCTCATGCGCTGCGCTCCGCTGCTGGCTTGTCTACAGCTCATGCCAACAACTTCATCATTGCCCGTAAATTGGCACAGATTGGTGCTTCAGTGACTGCCTCTGGTGACCGCGAGTTTTTGTACTACACTCTTGAGGTATTTACCCTTTTTTTATATTTTCAATAGAATAGAAATCTGTCATTATTATTTACTTCTATAGAAAACATATATTTAATTGTCTCTATTTATATTAAAAATAAGATTAAAATGCAGATTGATCAATGCTTCTTCACTGTACTGTGAACAGTTTTGTTTAAATGTATGTTACATTTAAATGAAACTGTTTACAGTTTATAAACTTGTTTTTTTCTTTACATAATTATACAATATATATCAACTAATATTAAACATAAAAAGGCTCAATATAGTATTGATGCTTATTTCTTTCATAAAAGTGAATCATTATAATGAAACTAAGCGACACCAGAATGCAAATTATAATCAGATGATAATTTTTATTTTTTTATTTAATCATTTATTTTAGACAATTACAGTCCTTAGTTTCCACACATACACTTAACTTATAAATTACTTAACATTTACAACAGATAAAATTGTAATTAATTAAATTTATTAAAAGTGAGATTTACATCATTAAAATCATTTACTTAAAATTGTCAAAAAGTTAAATTAAAAAATAAAAATAAACAATAATCTAATAATTTACAAAAAGGTTAGAACAAACATGCATTACATTTTTATCTTTATGACGATAATGATGATATTTTTTTTTCAACTGTATGGTGCTTTGATATATAATTTATGAATAACAAGCTGCATTCATCATCAACTATTTGAATGTTTTTATTACTCAATTAAAAACACAGGCAGTCAGGGGCCGTTCAAGTATTACGTAAGCACTATGGGGGGGCGGGGGGGTCTTTGCTTTGCTTATTTTGGATGACATGGGGGGTAGGGGAGTCTAGATGATGATTACGTCATCGGTAGTTATTTACTTTTTTACACGAATGGCAACCCTCACATTGTCTTTGCTTGAAAACGAAACGCATTTTCGGGGATTCCCGCAAATAATGCATACGTTTAGGCACTCGCTTTAGAACCGAGTAGGGGAATTACCGCGCGTTATTCACTTGTCTAAATTTCCTCTGTCAGTGTATTTTTTCGTTTGGATACTATAGCGAGTAGACGTATTGTAAGCATAGCAAAGCAAGTTAACATTTGTGTTACCGTTGATTCCATTAGCCAAAGTTTAATGTTTAAATAAGATGTCGTTTCAAATAGACAAATCCAAGTTATACCAAAAACTGTTTGAAAGTTTTAAAAAATCTCATACAAGTACGAAAGTACAAAATGTACAAAAGTTAGTTAATTGAAAAATGTTTACGTAAGCATGGGGGAGGGGGTAAGAGCTTTGCTTACTTTTGCTGACAAGGGGGACGGGGGGGTAAATAATTGTAATAAATCTGCTTACGTAATACTTGAACGGCCCCTCACTAATTATAAGATTTTTTTTTAATTGTTACTGGTGTAGCATATAATTTTAAGTATATACATTATTTTGTATATTTTATTATAATATAGAAATTTGGATTTTACAAACAGACATATCAACTTTTGTTTTGTATTGTACAGGCCACACAAGACAATTTGCCAGCTGCACTTGAGGTTCTTAACAACATTATCTCTGGTCAAGAGTTCAGGCCTTGGGAGCTTGACGACAATGTGCCCCGGCTCAAGTTTGATGTTGCTTCCCTTACACCCCAGGTACAGTTTTAACTAACATCTTATTAATTTACTGCAGAAGTACTCTAAAGTTAAGTCATTAGAATACCAATACAATAGTATTCAAAGTTCATATTTTTAACGAAGGTAATTAAGTATTGGAAAGAAGTATGCTAAAACTGAGAAGAATACAAAAAACTAAAAACTCAGATATCTGAGTTTTTAGTTTTATACATTAGTACAAGAAACTTATGTAACTATGTAATGTAACTAATGGCACTCAATTATAGTTTAAGACTAAAATTGGTATATAGGTAAGACATAAAGCCAAATATCTGGACAAAACATGGACACCTCAAGCAACAAAGTGGAAACGCCCAACAGGTAAAAGGAGTGTAGGTAGAAAAAGATGGATTGACAACATCAAAAATATGTATAACATGAACCATTTGTCTCAAAAAATAGTTCAAGTTGGAGGAAAATATGATTAGTAAATTTAATTTAAATTATGTATTTTAATATGTAGAAAAATAAAGCTTTATTATTATAATGAAGTATTGAAACATTGCCAATCAATTACCTAGAAATTATGTATTAGTAAGCTTTCAAGTAAAGTAATAATTTTATACTTTTATTATAAACAACCTTAAAAATCTATTATTATAATAATTATTATATTATAAATTATTATAATTAAATTGAGGAAAATTGTAAATTCTAATTAAAGTGGAGAGCCTGATTCAAAGAATTTGGAAATTATACTATCTAGATCCGAACAGTAAACAATTATATTAATAATTCCATGCTTGATTCAAAATCCACAGATTCGTGCTGTAGACCTGCTCCACAAGGCAGCTTACCGCCGTGGACTGGGTAACTCTCTCTTCATCTCACCGAAGAAGATTGGCAAGATTTCATCCGAGTCCTTGCAGCACTATGTTTCCAACAACTTGGCGCCTGAACGCTTGGCTATCACTGTTGTTGGTGATACTGAGGTATGTGTTACATAATTTTTTTTTTCTATTTATTAATATTTTTTTTATATTTCACACTTGTAATATAATTTGAATAATTATAGTATATTATCCTTCTAGGCCCAACTCACATGATACATGTTTATTTCAATAAAGTCCATTCAGTAATTTCAATGAATTAATTATTATGGCTAAAAACAAACATTCATTTTCATTAACTTAAGCCTATATTAATCTCCTCCCACTCCCATTTCCTTTATCAAGATCAGCGATCGGCAACACGCGGCCCTCGGACTTCTTATTTACGGTCCGTTAATGTTTTGTAACATATACGTATCATTAAGAACCAGCCTTAAGAACGCGCTTCACTCTGCCCAAGAACGAAAAAATGAGGATGAAATTGTCAATTTTTTGATGGGATGTGACCACCTTAATATCCACAGTACGACCCGGCCCATCTTTAGTTTATTTTGCCACTTTGTGGCCCTTGTCTGCCAAAAGGTTGCCGACCGCTGATCTAGATGATTTATAATTTTATAGATCCTTCAAGTGCCAGTTCAAACAGCCTTTGGGTTAGGTTAACGAAAATATAACTTGTTCAAACTTTCTTATGATACTACTGCATGACTTGAGCACTTGTAAAACTTATGCACAATCATCACAAAACAGACTTCTCTTTTTTACTCCTTTCTCTTCTGTGTAACATACATACTTATTACGCCATTTTCTCTATATTTTTGTGTAATACATCTATATAATCTATACATGTATCTTCTTTTTTTTTAATTACTGTAATGACTATTTTGTATTCGTTTTGTGTGTTCATTAAATGTTTTTCTTTCTTTCTATATAATAAACGACATATTTAAACCACATACAATTAGAATATTTAATATAAATATACATATTTTTTACTATTGCTCATTAGCAATGAGACATCTAAATCATTTCATTTTGTAATATAAAACAATTATCTTTTGTTTGCTGCTGCCTCGGACAATGTTTCACTAGGTATACCATAGCCTTCATGTGAGTACAAACAATTCGGCCTTGATATTTAATAAACATTTGTTTAGACAAAATTTTGTTATAGTTCCTGAAAAGGTTGGAAGCAATGGTAGCCTAGTGGCAATCGATTTACTAATAAAATCTACATGATATATTTTTTTAACATGCTTGAGAATTTATATCAACTTTCTGAAACCCTTAACACATTTATCTCCATATGAAAAATAGTAATTGCATATCTATTTAATATGTGATACAAACCAGCGTAGTTGAAAATTCGTTGAATTATAGGGCTTCGCATGGGTGGACTTTTATAGCCTATATTACACAGGGATAACATATCATTCTAATGGTGAAATAATTATCAAAATCCGTTTAGTTTTTGACTTTATTCGAAACAAACATATAAAATACAAACTTTACTTCTTTATAATATTAGTATAGACTAGTGCGACCACTAGTCTATTTGCCGACGCAAATGACTGAAATTCAACCAAAATTAAAAACAAATATAGCATTCTGCAATCCTTTTCTATTTAAACTGAATGAAACCCCATAAGTCAAGCCAAGTTAATGTTCCTTGTTTTTGTTTGACATATTATAAAATTACAAAAACCCCGCTTGGTCAAAATATATGATTTATTCTGGAATATACGAATCAACTATAAGTGAGCGAAATTTCATACTCTGTCCGTGCAATTTTAGTAAAAAATGGTTTACTTCACATACTAATATATAAATATTATAATTTAGCTGATAATTATTAAAGTACCTATAGGTATTATATCCTGAATTGCTTCTATTTCATTAAGTTATCTTTATAATTACAGGAAAAAGCCAACTGGATTGCCAACCACCTTAAGTTGAATGGTAAAGACTCAGGAAAGTCGGAAGCCAGCAAGTACTATGGTGGTGAGTTGAGGTAAGAAAATGTATTTACAAAAGTTATCTGTTTATTATAAACTAACTATTTTTCATAAACTTAATGTAAATTTATATGACACAACGTCCAAACTATCACTAGTCTAGTAAATCTGCTCAGTTGGTCACATGCAGTACGAAATGGACGCCCTTACATTCTTGTAAGTTAGGTATTTATAATTTCATTGGTGCTCCACTCCTATAGGTCTTAGCTGATGATATCAGGGTTTACCCATCGATATTTAGGGACGCATCATAAGAACATGATTTAATTATTAGGTTTGACTTTTGACTATCCTCAGCTAAGACGTCTTAGCGCCATTGAACCAAGCGACACCATGAGGATATTGAATTATATAACTTATGAAGGGATAACACAATGTGTGATTCTAGACCTTAAAAGCATCAAGACGGATGTCTATTATACCTATTTCAGGAGCATTTGATCGAAAGTGCCAGTTTACGATAAAGGCACATACGACGAATGTTTCTGATGTATAAT
Source organism: Nycteola revayana (assembly GCA_947037095.2). Taxonomy (NCBI): domain Eukaryota; kingdom Metazoa; phylum Arthropoda; class Insecta; order Lepidoptera; family Nolidae; genus Nycteola; species Nycteola revayana. The sequence goes on from OX344847.2 coordinate 10,461,423, forward strand.
GGCACATCCGACTTTATAGTTCGGAAGTCTAGAATTCAATTTCGCCAGTAGTATTGCTTAGCTCAATAAGCCTTTTATCCGTAAATAAAAGACGCACGCTTAAAATTTTTCTAATCGGATCAGCAGTTCCTGAGATTCGGATGTATAGCGGCCGCTCACCAGGCCACTATAATACTTACCTGATACCTTACCTCCATCAAAACGACCAACAAATGTACCTTTACCATACCACCGTAATAACAATACCGTTAACAAAAGTACGTCGACGCGTGTCTATTAAGAAACGGGACAACTGTCATGAAACGAAGATCGCATTGACAAATGCGTTTGTAGTCTTGAAAAAGACTTTGGTCTAAAGAAACTCCACCACTAATGTAGTGAAAAACGTATGCAGTCTTAAGAAAGACTGATACGAATAGTACCACGTCGTCACTCGAACAGCTGAAGCGTACGGCGCGGCGACACGTCCTCTCGGCGCGGCGCGTTGAAGCGAAAGAGTTAGTCATTAGTCAACGACTGGCCGGGTATATTTATACGCGCGTTGCTAACAGCGATCGCGCGGGTCGGCGGCGAATGTCGACGGCGAATGCGAATGAATGGACTAACTCTTAAATTATAGTTTTAGCTAGATTTATGAACGCATTGTAAATAATACTACTTGCACTATGTTAAGATTGTATATATTTGAGCCACTTTTTACATTTTATTACACATCGCTATACAATCAAGAGTATTATTTCACCTGAACCTCTGCACTACCTAATCTATATTGGACTATAGGATAACTCTGTCCCTATACTCCAAAGATGTTTAAACAAACAAAAGAAATCTTCAGGTTTATTATAATCTATTCGAAATGGATTTGATTACATATGTAATAAAATCAATTTCATATTCTATAGTTATGCTTATCATCAGTGTTCATGTGCAGGAAGGAGATGGGCGGTGACTTGGCGCATGTCGCTCTGGCCGTACAGGGTGCAGCAGCTGGAAGCCCTCAGTCACTCGCTTTAGCTATCGCTGCTAAAGGTAAGATATATGTACCATTTAGCTTTTTGTTTATAATAGACATTTACTTGAACATTTGGTGAGGTGATTCTTATTCTTATTTAGATTTTCAATAATCATCATCAGCCAGTATCACGTGCACTGCTGAACATCGGCCTCCTCCCGAGAGAAGGTATTTGCTATAGTCACCACGCTTGCCAGGCGGGTTGGTGACCGCAATATTGTGTTGTACTCAACTTGTACTACACAAGGAAACGCTTCTGCCCGTTTCTTGATATACGATTTATTATAGATGATGGTATAATAATCGGGACCAACGGCTTAACGTGCTTTCCGAGGCACGGAGGATAGTCCTTCATCCAACCAGACCTGGAAAGAAATCTTAGAATTTACACAAAGATTTGTTTATTATTGTTTAGATATCTTCTAACTTAGGATAAAGTGATGTAGTAAGTTGAAATTGGTTCAATAGTTTTAAGATATAAATTTTTAAATTTACTTCACGACAAAGCGCAAGAGTTCCTTTTCCGGACCCCACATCGGGCGTGAATGTTCCTCGATTGAGTTCATGTAGGATGAGCCTAAACATTGCTTTTAAGTTATTCTCCACATTTGAAGTCTGTTTATTTTTATTACTATTTTTGTTATTATATTTGCAGCTTTGGGCAACGGCCCCGTGACCAAGTGGGGCGCTGACAACTCGCCTCTTGCTAAAGCAGTGGGCAATGTTGGACCTTTCGCCGGCGCAGGGTTCAATGTCTCATACTCCGACAACGGATTGTTCGGAGTAGTGCTGTCCGTGCCCAAGGATGAAGCTACGGCTGTAAGTTTATGGTTTCAACTCATTTATTTATTTCACTAGATGTTTGTGCCTGGCTACGCCCGTCGAATAGACCTGTCATTTGCCATTAACATAAATATTTTTATTTATACAAAACTAATCCTGTCTATCTATATCTATACAAACATATAAAACGAGAATAAGCCAAATTGATTGTTCTCGAAATATGTGCGTTCATACATTTTGATAATTATTTTTTATTAATATAGATTCACAACCTTTTCTGCAGATCTATTTTAAATTCAGTTGAACAGAATTGAAATAATTAATTTCATAGCTCTTTAGCGGGAGTGTAGGGAAGGAGTAAACAGCAATAAAATATTTTGATTCAAACACACAATCGGAAAATATACTTTTCGTTTTTACATCACCATGACAACAACATTTTTTTCTTCTTCGATATCTGCCATGAGCCGACCAAAGATAAAAATAATATATTTTTTAAACTAAATAGTTCCACTACATCACCCCCCTCCAGAGACCGTCCTAAGGGCGATAATAGTCTGGAAACCTGATTCTGCGCCCCGACTTGGTTCGTCTGATGACATTATCTTCAGTGCTAATATGATCATCTGGTATGGGTGTTTGTGGATTTGTATGTGTGAATGACGAGTTTGTAGAATTTGTTTTATTGTGTTGTGAGTCTGATTTGAGTGATTTTTGTGGTGTCTCTGAGGTGAGTTGTGTGTTTGGTGAATGAGTGATTTCTGGGTCACGCAGTATGTAGGCTGGTTTAAGTCGGTCTACAGATACTGTTACCTTGTTCCCTTTGTATAAGATCTTAAACACCTTTTCACCTCGTTCCAACACCTCGTGAGGACCGGAATAGGGTGGTTTCAGAGATCCAGCAGTGCTATCGTCTCGGAGGAATACGTGAGACGATGTGGCGAGCTGCTTGTGAACGAAACACGAACGTTGACGGCTGTGCTGATTGGTAGGTGATGGTTGCAGATCCTTCACAAACCTGCGTAGATGGGACACATAATCACTTACATCGCAGATACCGTCTTCTGTGGGCTCAAACATATCACCTGGAAGTCGAAGAGGTTCCCCATACATCAGTTCAGCTGAAGAGGTGCTAAGGTCCTCTTTGATGGCACTGCGAATGCCTAACAAAACGAGTGGCAGTACGTCCACCCAAGAGGTGCTGCTGTGGCACATTATTGCTGCTTTCAGCTGTCTGTGGAACCTCTCGACCAATCCGTTACATTGCGGATGATATGCCGTGGTTCTGCGATGCTGAAAGCCGATAAGCTGAGACAGGCTTTTAAATAAGGCGGACTCAAATTGTCTCCCACGGTCGGTAATTATATCCATTGAACAACCGAAACGTGAGATCCAACCATGGAGAAGTGCCTTAGCCACAGATTCAGCTGTTATTTCGGCTAACGGTATTACCTCTGGCCATCGCGTAAAGCGATCTACGGCTGTAAGACAATACCGATAGCCTTGCGATACGGGAAGTGGTCCGATGAGGTCTATGTTAGGCCCGCGCAAAGTGTATCATTTTTGCGATTGGAACATTTGCATCTGAATCACTAAACTGTTCCGGAACACTGATATGTTTCATTTGGAACACCGGCACCGGCTCAAAAGATGCAATTGAATGAACATGCAATTCAAACAATATCATAAAACAACTGATCGTGTTTGTTTAAACTTGCTCAAACATAAATAATTCAAAAAGCTTTGTCAAAGTAAAATGATATCTAGTCTTCTATTTCATACAAGAAACAACCTAATAGTATTTGATATGTAAGCACCATCATGGTTATTATTACGTGCATTGAATCAAGAGCCGCTGTCCGAGAGCTAGCGAGCGAGCGTATATGTATCCCGCTCACCGCTCAGCATTTTGTGTCTCACTCAAATCTCTCACTCGCAACTCGCAAGCGACGTCGCGTCGTTCACGGTCCGGTCGGTTCGCAAAGTAGTGTTCCAGATTCAGTGTTCCAAATGATGCATTTAAAACATTACTGACGTTCCAATCTTTCGAAACACTAAGATGTTTCGGAACAGTGAGTCGGTTCAGTAAAGAGTTACACACCTCTAGTCTATGTGGACGAAAGAAAACCTAGCTTTAGGTAGTTCGAAGGTGCTTAAAGGAGCGGAGACGTGCCTTGTGACCTTAGAGCGCTGGCACTCAAGGCAACTGCGCACCCACTCACGACAATCACGCTTCACGCCTGGCCATACGTATCTATCCGACACAAGCGTTGCAGTTGCGTTTGCACCTGGATGACTCAATGAGTGCAAACTGCTGATAATTTGACGTCTCAGCTGTGTCGGGACGAATGGTCGCAACTTACCATCCCTATCGTCGCAACATAATTCTCCCTGGAGAGCAGGCAGTCTCACCATTTTAAGGCATAGCGATGTGCTACCGTTCAAAAGGGTCTGCATTTCGCAGTCCGCGTTCTGAGCTTCGGCTAACATCTGCAGGTCAACGGGCTGTCCTACTGCCTCGATACGAGACAGTGTGTTGACAGCTTTGCGCCGCAAACGGGGTGCGCTAACAAAGCTGCCTTACATAAACTGTCTTTGCACGCGTTGAAGGCCTCCAGATCATCAGCTGTAAGATTGACTGGGTGGGAGCCCTTCACGGAGCCTGTGAGGAGAGCATTAAGCTGAGCCTGACGAATTGCTGCGCCTGGAATAAACCTACGGTAGAAATTTATCATTCCGAGGAATCGTCGCAGCTCCTTAATAGTCATCGGGGTAGGGAAGTTGTGTATGGCTTCAACTTTGGCTGGCAGAGGTTTGGTACCCTGGGCTGAGATGCTGTAACCTAAAAATGCTATCTCAGGGACACCAAAGACACACTTACCAACGTTGATCACCATACCGTACTCCCGAAGCCTGGTAAAAAACTGATGCAAATGCTTCTGATGAGATTGCTCGTCCTGTGAAAACACGAGGAAATCGTCGATGTATGCGTACACAAAATCCAGTCCACGAAGCATTTCATCCACGAATCGCTGAAACGTTTGTCCGGCGTTACGAAGTCCAAATGTCATATATGGAAACTCGTAAAGACCGAACGGCGTTACGATAGCGGTCTTCGGGATGTCAGCCTCATGGACTGGGATCTGGTTGTAACCTTTCACCAGGTCTATTGCTGAGAAAATCGTACATCCCGCAAGGCTGTGGGCGAAATCATGGATGTGCCGGATAGGGTATTTATCAGGCACAGTGCGAGCGTTCAGCGCCCGGTAGTCGCCACAAGGTCGAAAACTATTGTCCTTCTTCGGCACGAGGTGAAGAGGTTAGACCATGGAGACTGTGATGGTCTACAGGTTCCAATCTGTAACATGGCTTCGAATTCACCTTTTGCTATTTTTAATTTGTCCGGTGCTAGTCTACGTGGTGTTGATGATACTGGTGGACCAGGTGTGGTGCGAATGTGGTGTACCGTGTTGTGTTTTAGTGTACGATGCATACCAGATGGATTCGTTATCTCTGGATAGTAATGGAGAATGCTATGATACACTGAATCACCCATAACTGCTTTTACTGAAGATATGCCCTCAGAAGACAAAGCAGGAAAACCCGCGGCACAAAGCGAAGTGCTAGCGTCAATAAGGCGTTTACCACGGATATCTACTATAACATTATAATTATATAAAAAATCAACGCCAATAATCGCCTTAGTAACGTCCGCTATAATAAATTGCCAAGCAAAGTCGCGGCGCAAGCCCAGGTTCAGAACCAAATGCATAAAACCGTATGTGTTATTATGTAATTGTCGAGCCGTTTGCTGCGCACAATTCAAAACTTGATTTAGACCGCGGCTCACTTACAGCAGAACGGGGGAACACACATAAATCACTGCCAGTATCAATTAAAAATCGGGTCTTAGAACGCTTGTCCGTTACAAATAAGCGACCGTTACCCGGACAGTCGCCGGCCGCCATTACCGACTGTCCGCTGCGTTTCCCGAATAATCACACGGCTTTATGCATTTGTTTGCCCTGTTGCCAAACGTGTGATGGTACCAACATACGGGAAATTTCCAGTGTTCTGAGGCCGACCTTGACCTGGAACGGTATCTGGAGCGGCGGCGGGAAGAGTGTCCACGATAATCAACATTATTATTATTATTATTGCGATTTGATACGCGATATCGCGATTGATCGTCGACCTTGACCGCCAACCGTTCCACCATCATCTTGAGCTCGGCGATCTCCTTATTGATGCCACCGTTGCCGTCGCTGGCGTGACTTGTTGATGCTGCTGCCACACTGCACGGCGTGACGATGTCGTGGACGTGGTCTGCCAGTTCAGCGAGTTTAACCAGCGAAAGCGTAGGCTGTGATGCTATCAACGTCTGGATGTTATTTGGTAGACGCTGGCTCCAGATTGTCTTCACAAAATCCGCTGGAACCTGGCCCGGCGAGGTCCTGCAGATGTCGCAGGAATTGAGATGGTTTTCGGTCTCCCAGCTTCTCATGGGTCAGCAGCTGCTTGACCTTCTGCTCGTGGGATGCTGAGAGACGGCGTATCAACTCCGTCTTGATCTTTGCGTACCGGTGATTATCAGGGGGACTCACGATTAGATCTTTCACCTCCTTTGCGTGACGTATTTCTAGGTTTTTTATGACCTGCGTGAATTTTACTGCGTCATCTACAATGTTACACGATTGAAATTGGGCCTCTAGTAACGCGAACCATATCTCCGGTTCCTCCGGGCAGAACGGCGGTACTTTCACCCTGCACCACTTCTCCTGTGGCGGCGTGGCTTCTTCAACCTTCGCAGGGGATGGGCGTATCCGTTTTTTCGGCCGCATCGTAATATGCGATTTTGAACCGGCGGTATGTGCTGTATCGTCACTGCTGCTGTTATCCATAGTGTTTTCCGGGGTCACCAATTTAGCGGGAGTGTAGGGAAGGAGTAAACAGCAATAAAATATTTTGATTCAAACACACAATCGGAAAATATACTTTTCGTTTTTACATCACCATGACAACAACATTTTTTTCTTCTTCGATATCTGCCATGAGCCGACCAAAGATAAAAATAATATATTTTTTAAACTAAATAGTTCCACTACAGCTCCAACCACTTATTTAACTTTAAAAATATAGTATGCCATTTAATTGCCCGTCAGGAATTTTAATCAAATCCACAAATTAAAACTGTTTAATTGAATGCAAGCGAGGATACTCTACACACAAATACATTTGTCAAAATCAATACCCCTTTGCCAATGTGTATTCGTTATTACCAACAAAGATAACTGTAAATACTATAAAAATAATATTTTAATCTGTATATTTTATATTTCACTTTACAGGCAGTAAAAGCTGTCGCCAGCGTTCTAAAGAGTCCTTCTCTGAACGGCAACGCTATTCAGGCTGGCAAGAACCAGCTGAAGTTGGAGGTCCTGAGCGAGGCTGACGCTGGAACCTCATTGGCTGAGTCGCTCGCCGCCCAAGGACTTTACACCGGCAAAGTTAAATCACCCAGCGATATTGCTGCCGATATTGACCGCCTCTCGAACTCTGATGTTGAAAAGGTCAGTCATGGTCTTATATTGGTTTAATTACTTGTATGCAGAAATATGTGCATCTTTATGTGGGTATGCAACAATAGATTAAATAGTTTTGTATTAAAAACTTACCTGCATCAATCTATAGCTTAAAAGGTATGGGTGAGGTAATTAGAACGATGGTGAACTACAGCGCATCAACACAGATTGAAACATTCATTATTCTATATAAAATATGCTACTTATCTGCAGGTAATGATGTAGATACATCATATTTTTCAAAACCTTTAACTTTTCCCATCAAACATCAGGTTGGAATAGCGTTCGGTCCAAAACCCAATTTTATCAGTAACTAGCTGACCCGGCAGACTTCGTACTGCCTCAATTGATAAATAAAAGACCTAAACATTTGTATAAAATAAACTGGCCCGGAGAGACTTCGTTTATGCGGTGTCCTACATCTACCCCTACACTACCCCTACCCTACCCCTACCATACCCCTACCCTACCCCTAACCTACCTCTACCCTACCCCTACCATACCCCTAAACTACCCCTACCCTTACCCTACCCGTCTACCCTAACCCTACCCTACCCCTAATCTACCCCTACACTACCCCTACCCTAACCCTACCCTACCCCTACCCCTACCCTACCCCTACCCTACCTCTACCATACTCCTACCCTACACCAACCCTATCCTACCCCTACCCCAACCTTACCCTAAAAATTTTGTTTTAGTTAGAATACGTTTATATGGGAAAAAGAAAATGCTGTTTTTAAGGATTTTCCGGCAATTATTTGAATTTTTCTCGCTGTAAAAACCATCCTTGAACTTCAACGAACATTTAAAAATAAGAATTGGCCAAATTGGTCCAGGCGTTGTTGAGTTATGCGCTTACCAACACATTATGCGATTCATTTTTATATTATAGATAACTTTGTTGCACAAACAATACTAGAGTTATTTAGCTAAATAGAAAACTTATATCTTAGCTAGATGTGCGAATTTTTATTAGAAGTTTTATAGTAAAGAACCAAGTTCTACTACAATTAACTGTGACGTAATCAACCTACTCGGTATTTGGTATGCATTTTAAAGTTATATTTTGTTTTTCCGCAGGCCCTGTCCAGCGCCGTCAAGAGCAAGATGTCGATGGGCGCCGCCGGTAACCTAGCATTTGTTCCATACGTAGATGAATTATAAATTTCAAAATTACCTAGTTGTTAATCATTTTATTTATGAGATAATGTGAGAATTTACCAGTATAGAAAATACCGAACTAATATTGTTTATAATTTATTGATCACCTGGAATAAACCAATCATAATACTGTTATCCAATTTTAGTTTTATTTGACTTACTATACTTATAAATTAGTGTAGCTTACGAAACTTGTTTAAATTTCCGGTAAGTTTAAAACAAATTTTGTAAGCTTCACTTGGCCGAAAATACAAATAAATCAAATTGTAATGTCTAAAATTTCCAAAGCTTGACAAATTTTGATATATTTTAGCCACCCAGAAAAACCAGCCTTATTCATTGCTTAGGAAACTATTTAGATTTTCTTATTTAAAAAAATGTATATAATTTTTTTTTTTAAAAGGTTACTATCAGAATTTTTCAATTTACTAGTATTCTTGTTAACCCCTCGTGCTAAGCTAAAATGCTTGTGTTATGACTGGGTTCTTGTTGGTAGTGCAATGGGTGGGGTTCGAACCGGCGACCTCAAAATCACAGTCCAACGCCCTAGCTATTGGGCTACGGCAGCTTCCTTTATTTAATCAAAAGGTTCCTGTAGCAACATTATTGCTTTCACACAAAAATACTAATACAGGTTTTAAGCTGTACGCAAATCTCTCTATAAAAGGCATTCAAGTTTGTTGCTGTCTACCCAAGAATATTATTATACAAACATATTGTGGGAGCCAGTACTTTTGTCTGATTTTTGAGTATTCAGTGGTAATTTATCACTGAAGTCTGAATTAATACAAAAGAGTAGCATCTTTCTTGGCAATAGCAAGTGATGCGAAAAAAGGAATTGAAACATTATTTCAATAACTATTGCATAATAACATACAATACTGATTACTATTATTACTGTACTTATGGCTCAGTGGTTATGATAGTTGCCTTTTAGGCCTGGGATTAAATTCCCACCTGGGACAACTATTTGTGTGAGTCATGGTCAGTCATTCATTCATAAAAGAGCTGCCTTTAAAAAATACTAAAAATAAAACCCAAGATATGAAGACTTATTCTAAGTCTATACAAAAGTTTCAATAAATATACACCACAATAACAAAATAATATATTTTTAATCCAGTCATTTATGAAGTAAATAATATATTTATGATAATGCTCACAGAATTAATTTCCGTGTCATATGCACTATAATACACATAATAGGGCTGTCATTCTCCAAGATTCTTTAATTTTTTCTATGCACACAGAGCATCTAGTCAAGGAAAATTTACACAAAACTAAAGATTTCTTTTTTATATGTGACTTATCCCTCCCATATGTGGAACCTGGCTTACAGTAGTTATGGCACTATAATTCCTGCAAGCCAGGACCAACATTGGTGCACCCAAAGAGGCTCTGCAATTAATTTATCCAGACAGATAATAGGATTTGAAAAGTAAATTCCTATTAGTTAAACTTTATATAAAAAAGTGAAACAATCATTAGATAATAGTCCTGCCTTATTTTCAGGCTCCTGCTGTCTAGCTAATGGCAGCCCCATATACATAAAACAATACTAAAGAAATAAAACAATGCTTAGATCTAAAATAATTCATTGTACTTCTGCTTCGGTTAATAACATATTTGGAATTCCTTTGGAAATTGGAAACTGTCTGCCTGATTCTGGACAAGTGAGGCTTCCTTCTTCTACTTCAACTTCTAATAAAACTCTGTGTACTTTCTTCAAGAGATCTTGATCCTCTTCAAATTTAGGTTCTAAGGTTTTTGGTAAACCCTCACCATGGCCTAGGCTATTTGCTGCTGTCCAGAGAACTTCCCAGTCCAATTTTGGTATGACACGGGTGATGAACTCTGGGTTGAAGTCTACTTCTGTAACTTTCACATCTGTAGCATTAATAGCAAGTGGATATCCAGTCATGACTCCCTTTAAACACTTTGATGTTAACATGTTGTGGGTGATGAGCTTCATTGTGCTTAACTAATTAATTATTCAAAATAATATGTAAAAACACTTTTCACAGTCAAATGTATACTATAAATAATGTGGGATTGACAAAATAAATTGAATTTATATTTTTTGGATTGAGGTTATGTTATGATCGAAGTAATGTCTGTGTGTGTAGTGTGTAGTCTATGGTGTAGTCTGTGTAGTTTGTGGACTCTCAGACTCTGTGGCAGTGTTGCCAACCCTATCTTAGTATAAAACTGTAGATATGCTTGAAAAAAACTGTAAATATCAAATAATAATTAAGAAAATAGTTAATCTATATTTTTATTTATTTATTTATGTACACATTCAAAAAGAAGATAGAGAAAGAAAGACAACACTAGTTATCGAGGAAGGTTAAAGGCTATATTTTATTACGAAGTTTCCACGTTACGTGGGTAAAACCGCGCGCGGGAAGCTAGTATCAAATATGATATTACGTAAAAACTAGTAATTGCTATGCTAATCCAACACATTAGAAAATAAAATACATGACGCCATCGTCTTCAATAGAAAACTGTAGATTTCGAGGTCTAAACTAAAAACTGAGAGCATTTCCAAAAAACTGTAGATCTACAGCTATAACTGTAGTAGACGTGAGGCATAAATATTAGAATAGGTTAGTGTATTAGGTATTTTTCGATCCGAATCCGTACCTAATCAAAAGCGTCGAGGATTAGGTATGGTACAAAATATTCGTAACATAGAGTACAATTTACATTCCTTATTTTTTTTTTTAATACTCTGACATTGAGGCGTAACTAATATGACATATTATTATATCTAATTTAGTATCGATATCAAAGTTAGTATAATAAAAGTGAATTACAATATTCTATTCGACTAATTCTCAATTCTACCATGAATGGAATAATTAATAAAAATCTACCTAGAATATTAATTGTTATAAATTTAATTTCGAAAGTACTTCAATTTCAACCATAATTTATGATTAGTACGAGTGAAAACATATTATAAACTTTTCATATGCCAACTTCCCGATTACTTAACAGGAACGATCATGCTGAATATTTCCTACGTAATCCGCATACGATACCTACATAATATTGGTAACAGGTCAGCTATATTGAATAAATATTAGGATTAGGTAAATGGAACAGGTATTTTAAAATACTAGGATTAGGTGGATTAGATATCAATTTTAACTAATCCAACCCATCTCTAAACTGTAGGGTTGGCTACTCTGCTCTGTGGTAATGATGTTTATATTATTTAAAAAAAAAAAAGTTGTCTCAAGTCTTCACTCTTTTGAGCTATAATTCTTTAAGTGAATAAAGCTGCCAACTAATGCTTATGACTATGCGATAAATAGTTCACATGCTTATATAATAAGGATAAAATAAAATTACGGATTTAAAACTTAAGCTGAAACGTGCAAAAGGTGCAAAATTCACTGGCACCAGAAAAAACTTATCTGAAGGTAACGTACTTTCACATACTTATGCTTTTTGTACTGTTTTTTTTTAACGCTTCACAATGCGCTATATTGCGGGCATTTAATTAAAAAAGTATAATCCACTTTGGAGATGAAGGGAGAGAGATGAAGCAGTCGCCCTGCCGAAATCGGCCGGATCATCATCTCTCATAATCCAGTTTTAAAATTCGAAACAAAAAAATCAATTAAATTCTTTACGGTTGTTTACCTTTTTCAGATAGACATTATATAGTTAGCCCTGGGGCTTTTGCTTCTTCACCGGAAATATAGAGCTCCAGCTAAATAATTGGTCTAAAAACTACAAACTAAGCAACCTGCGCAAGAGGGCGCCCCCTGTGAGACCTAGTCCACGGCTCAGGGCTTATGCCCTGGTGGTGGTTACTGCTGGTGGGGGGGTTGTTTTTCTTTATAAAAGACAACTACCGCACTAGGCAATTAAATACGTGTGTCGCGGAGAACATTCAAAACATATATATCATGGTCACGAAGCACACCCAGTCTCAATTTTTTCTTGGTTCACACAAATAATTTCCCGAGTGGGAATCGAACCCAGAACACCAAGTCTCAGAAGTCCCTCTGAAGTCTGGTAACCACTGAGCCAACGGTGATTGAGGATGTTGACTAGATTTATAGGGGAATTTTGTGCAACTGTCATTAACCCTGGACCGGACGCATCAGTGCTGCCACCTCATGGACGCAATTTTAGAAAACTCATTGATCTGTAATATTACATGATATTGCTCTCAAATTACTTTCAAAAAGTAACACATTCGGTTTCTTGTCGCTATACGATTGAAGTAGTAAAGTAATGTTGAGTTGTTTTTTATCACTTAAGATATAGGATTTTGTTCATTAGGTTTCCACTCAAATATTTAGAAAGCTTTAAATTTACATGATAACTCATAAACCATAACTTAATTAGAAAAAAAAACAACATTTAATTTAATTTTTTACATCTTAATGTAAATGTCATGGACAATAGGCATTCAAATTAAAATTTGGTGCATTCTAGAATTGATCACTTTAATGAGATAAATATGAACAATTATTATTTACAGTCTAATATTTTAATAAATCCGCAATTAGCGTTGTCCAAATATAGATTGAGCTTTTTGCCCTAAAACTAACAAAATATGAACTATTTACTTGTACTAAAACAGTCTACCATATAAAGGTAAATACAAACACACCAGCATAATTATAAATATTGGCAATAATTAAAATGATCACACGTTATTTCATTATAAATCTAATATAAAACATACCACACACACATCATACTTTATAAAAATGTCAATTCATTTAAGTAATAAAAAAATCAAAACAAATTGACAAAAAAATCAATTTAAAAAAATCTTAAATCAATAAAAAATATTAATAATTACCAATATCTGTACAAAAAAACTATGCTATGTACACTGTTTCATACTAGTTTATTATGTAAAGTTTGATTGCTTAGGTCTTACGAGTTTAGATTCAACTTTTACCATATCATCCCCTTTATACAATTCCACTTCTATAATGGAAAATACTTCAATCACTTGTTTAACTTCAGGGAGATCTTTTACAGCATTCCATGTTATTTCCATTTTGGAAAGTCTGGCACTTCCTTCATGTTTTATACATTCATATTGACCTGGGAAGTCCTGAAATAAAATTTAAAATAATTTAAGCTGTATATATGCATAGGTTTTCGATTCACTGGAGCTTTTTTGTGGGGGGCACTAATAGGTCTAAAGTATTGTCTAACATTTTTTAGTAACAAGCAATAATTTTGCTAACACTTTGTAGTCTTTATGTGATTAATTAATATAATAATAACACAAAGACAAAATAATAGTAATCATAATATTAGGAAATAGACTGATTATAAAATTGGTATAATTAACTGTTAATTAAATTAAATGGATATTTCATAAGTACATATAAAATTATTTCATTATTAATTAAGCAGTAGTTAAGGTTGGGGATCTTTGCTGTATTAGTCTGGTACATGTATAAAAACAATCACCAATGGAAAGCTTTTTGTTGAGCCTATAATAAGACTGAAATTATAAGTTTAATTAGTTTTTATGGGGATATTTATTGGGGATGGGCATAGAATTTAATTGAATAGATATGAACACAAAAAAAAATGTCTCTCAGTTAGGTTACTAAAAGTTATTGGACACATTTTTTTATTTATCAAATCAATTAAAATTAACAAAAATACAGAGCAACAACAAACTATAAAGTTCAGGACCTTATAACATCACTTCTAAATTGTACCTAGAAGTGACTTCACATTAAATTTCAACACACTGTATCTTATGACATTTTTTGTTTGAGGAACAAATAAAAAAAAATGTGTGTCCAATATTTTTAGGTAATATAACTGTCGGACTAAATAGTTTCTTTTTGAATTCATGCCCATTGACCAGGGCATCATAACAAAAAAAAAAAATAGTAACATAAAAATAAAAGAAGATGGAAAAATAACACAATTAATGCTTACATGATTAAAGTAGATTCTCCTGTTTAGTCCCATTGCTATAACAATTACATCAATGTATCTATCTTTGACATCTACTACAGCTGCATCAGTCTTAACAGGTGAATGCATTTCAATGTATTTGAGTGTGTATAATTCTGTTGATAATTCCCCAGCTTTTTTTGAATTATATTTTTGTCTGTTGCAATTTGCTGCTATATTGCGAACTTTGTCAACTTCCCACTTTGGCACCTCAGTATAATTTAAGCTTGCTGCCAATAACCTTTAAGTTAAAAAAAGTAAAATTAATACAATATGCCCAAATGAACAAAGAAATATAAAAAAGTAAAAAAATAAAAATAACCTACCTGTGTACCATAATATCTGCATATCTTCTGATGGGACTAGTGAAATGTGTGTACAATGGAACATTTAATGCATAGTGATGAAATTCATCATCATCACGGCCATCAGCACAAAAATACTTAGCTCGTGCCATAGGCTTTGCACACAGCATATTTAAAACCATCGCCTTTCCTTGGTCTTTGCTGTCTGATCCTACATGGGGCAATAGCGAACGATGCAACCCACCAGCCGATGAAATGTCAAGGTCAATGTTCATTGGTAATAAAGATTTAGCAAGCTGTTTCAGCATGAATCCACTAGGAGGAGGGTGGCATCTCAAAAATGCTAATTTAGGATGATCATCATAAATGCGTTCAGCCACTGTCATATTAGCTAGCAACATGAATTCTTCAATTAGTTGGTGACTCTGTTTGCTTTCATAAATAGTAAAAGAATCTGGTAGACCATTTAAAGGATTCAAACTAAACAATACTTTAGCCTGGTCAATCCTTAAAGCTCCATTCTCAAATCTTTTTCTTCTAAATATAGCTGCTATACTGCCAACTATCTTTACAATTTTATGTACGTCATTATATTTAAATCCATTGTAGGTCTCTGGAAAGTTATCTTCCGAGTCTTCCTTATCATCTAAAATTGCCTGTGCATGTTCATAAGCTAATTGAGAACAAGAATTTATAACAGTTTTCGCAAATCTATGACTTAAAACTTGTGCATCCTTAGTAATTTCCCAAAATACAGAAAAACCTAACTTATCTACACCTGGGAATAAAGAGCATAACATGCAGAGATCATCAGGTAACATATGGTAGGCTTTTTCCACCAAATATATTGTTGTAGCTTTTTCTGCTACTTTCTCATCTAATATAGTATTTTCAGTCAAAAAGTGGGAAACATCTGCTATATGAACTCCAATTTCATAGTTACCATTGTCCAGTTCTTTACAAGAGATAGCGTCATCAATATCACGGCAGCTAAATGGATCAATACTGAACAAACATAACTTGCGACAGTCCTCCCTTTTAGCAAATTCCTCTTCTGGTATTTGATAATCCAAGCGAGGGTATAAATGTCTTACTTCTGGTCCAAATGGTGTTATATCTAAATCAGTTTGTGCCAATATAGCTTTTGTTTCAGATTCAAGCTCTCCAGATTGTCCAATCTGTCGGAGTATTTTTCCCATAGCAAATCTAGTGTCATTCCATTCAAAAATTTGTACAAGGAACAATGTGTTTTCATAACGTTTAGAATCATGATAAAAGTCATTTGGCCAGCAAGTGAAAGGAATATTAATTCTAGGAATTCTATGGTCTCGTGGCACAAACAATGCCTTTTGTCTGTTCTTATCAGGCATTAACTTTAAATGTCCAATGCAGGTTCTAGTGTGTACTTTTTCTTTTATGTATACAACTTTTCCTTTCTTTTGTTTATCTGAGTTTGCTTGTTCACTTTCAGTGTTATCATCTGAATCACTGTCCACAATTTGCACTATAACAACATCACCTTCTAGAGCTCGATTCCTGTTCTTTAAGCCATCAATAAGGATATCTTGTTCACTTCTATCATTACTAGAAACATAGGAGTGTTGGAACTGTTTAGGATTTATTCTTATTACACCTTCTAGAAAAATATTATCCTTGAGCCCATTTGCTAATTCTTCCCTAGATATGTAAGGATCAAACTGAAGGTCACCACCTGATGGTGTCTTTTTCTTTTTATTTTTATGATTAGGTGTGGTATTTTTACCATTTTCGTTGTTTGCAATATCTTGTCTGGTAGGAAAATCTAATGATTTATTCATGTAATTGAAGTTAAAACTATCTCCACCCCTTAAATTATATGACTGGCTTAACAAGGGATGCTGCATCACATTTTGTAAAAAATTTGGGGCATTATTAACTTGGTGCACATTTGGTGAATTTGGAATACTCACACAATTTAGTCTTGGAGGTAGTTGAGTAATAGGAGTATTAGGAACACTCATAGAATATGTACCACTGTTCGGTACCATATTATGTGGTACTTTCTGTGACAACTGATATTGGGGATGATGAGATAAATTTTCTAAATATCTAGAATTAGTAGTAGCATACAAAGGACTTATTTGCTTTGCGAAAAACTCATGAAGTGAGGTAGATTCGTAATGCCCGAGATTTGGCCCAGATGTCTGTGGTATGTTTACAGCACTACTTGATGATGGCATGTCTAAGTGTCTTAATTTTTCTTTTTTCTTAGCATGTTTTCTTTTCGGATTAGCTGGGTTGTCACCTTGGTCTACTTTATCACCTTCATTGTTTATGTTTAGCTTTTGGCACTGAACAGATAATTCTCCAAGAGAAGAGTTTGTTGAAGGCATTCGTAGTTCATCTTGTGCCTGCTTGTGTCTTGACGTTGAAGGATGTTTTGGACTTCTTTTTGTAGGACAATGAATTTGATGGTCTTGTATCCTATTGTTGTGTGAACTTTTCGACCGAAAAGGTTGCGACGTGGATTGTTGTGCGGTCGATGGCCTATTTACTTCATTTCTGTCGGATATACTATCACACGGATGAGACATGACTATAATTTGAAGGGACAACGGCCATATACAATTAATATTGTATATTTAGGGTACACTCAAAATTTATATTATAATTCGATAAAAATATAATCAAAATTGTAGGTTGACAAACTAGGCCAAGGTTACCAGCTGCAAAATATGACTTCTACTACTTTTGTGGTTTTAAATCTAATTAAGGCATAAATAAAAATAAAAGTATAATAAATATAAACTTCTAAAAGTAGCTAATATAATCTAATACTAAATATTCTAAATCTATGTTTCCATTACGTTTTCAACGTTCCCCGGTTCCCAAAATGTCGGCAGCATTATTCCATTGAATTACAAGTGGAAATTTTATTTTTTGTTATTTTGTAGTTACTTGGCTCGCTAAATTTGGCCCCCCTTTGTATGATTTTTGTTTTGAATTATTTGTTCGTTATTGATCGAATGTAAAATTTGTTTGTTCGTTTTTTTGTTTATTTATAATTAATTCAACTAATGTTCTCTTTTACTTAAGTTAGCCGCCTCTACTAGAGATTTCCATTTTTGTCGTTAAAATTAATATATTTTGATTCATTAATTAATGTGTTTGACAGATGGTCATTATATTCTCTATGAATTCTATGATCAATGATGTTTACATTTTTAAAACTTTAAGTTTCTGAAAGGTTACGATCCGGTTGCAACGGGTTGCAATAATAGTTAAATTTATTTATTCGCAACATATTCGCAATGATAGATTTAGCGCAGGTTTTACCTATGCTTGAAAATATTGACGATAATTTATCTATATTGGAAAGTACAATTATAAAACAACAGTGTGGAATAGATAAATTAGGTATCGTAGACACTGACTTTTTAAAGGAAATAGAAAGTATCACTCGTGAGGGTAAAATTCATGTTTATTTCGGTAAAACACTGAAAGATTTGAAACTAGTGCTTCGAGATGATGATGAAGTTAGGGAACATGAGTTATATTTCCAATACAATGGTCCTAGAAACTTGTGTATAACAGCAGTGAAGCTACCCTCTTCGTGTTTACAACATCGTGATTTTACCTGTGTTGAAGATATTGTCGACTCGTATAAAAAATATATTAATGAACTATCTAGGTTCTTCTTTGAGCTCGAGCATATAGATGAATGTTGCACTGTAGTAGAGCCTTTAAATGCCTCATTTAAAGATGATTACAGAAGATTGCTTATAGGTAAATATCTTAATCATTTCTGGAAATTAACAGGGTTAAGTCAATTGCTCCCTATGAGAGGCTATATATATTTAATTTCTATATATCTTCATGAAGTAAAGGCACTTTTTATTACCATATCTGGGGGTTTTTAAATCTCCTGCTCATAGTCAATTATCATGATTTAAACTTGAAATGTGACAGTAAAAATACTGATTTCACTTTAAACAGTCAAAAAATAAATAATTTTTTAGCAAAATTATTTCTTTGAACAAGATATGAATGTATGGACTGGAATGACTTTAGGGGTTTATTGTACTTTCTTGATCCTGGGATCACTACTGACTAGACAAGAGTGCACTTGTAATAGATAGTCAATAAATGTTCATGAGACTACAAATCTTAAGAAATTACTAACAACATTATTAACATAACAGTCCCGAATACTGTTTTTAAAATTAAATGGTGATAGGCATACTAGGGGGAGCATCTAGGCTGCTTTCAAAAATACATATTGAAAAAAAAAAATCTCATGAAAAATTACGAAGTTTACCTTTGTATTTTTTTCATGAGATTCTTTTTTTCAATGTGTATTTTTGATGATTTTTTTATGATTAGCGCAAAAAAAAAGTTTTGCCTAAAAATAAAGTCTTGTTCTTGTCTGTTTCTTTCTCAGATGAAAGAATATGGTTACATGTGGAAGTGACACCGGAGGGGCTTGCCACTAACATTCACCTTGTAGGTCATTCTGAACATTGGAACAGCAAGTTACAAAAAGGTCTTTTGTCCTGGGACCATGACAAAAATATTGTTGACAATATTATGAATATTTTTGGTAAATCTGCATTTAATTTAACTATTATATTTCATTAAGCCACTCTAATGTTTTGCACACCAATTTCTATATAATTGACTACTGGTATATAATTGACTATTGGTATATAATTGACTAGTGCAGGCATGCTCTTATTTATGTGACAGTAAATAATTCACATAAAAACATAAAATAAATATATTGTTTTGAATCATTGATACAGCTCAAAAACTGAATCTCCCATACCTTATTAGCAACAAGTACTCAGCATTTAAAAACCCCTACATAGCAGGGTTCCACTATGGCCAAACGGTAAGGCATTAGGGGCTAAACCAAAGGTCCCAGGTGCCCAGTGGTCTAATTTTTATAATCAATTTTTTTTTCTCAAATTAGAAATTAAGTTATCCATATTCTTTGATAAAAAACTAACTTGATTATATAGGTATAATAAAATAAGTATCAAGACCTGGATTAGGACTGCAGTTGCTAATTAAGAAATGCATTTCCAGATTTAGCTGAATTTCCTCAACTGGCAGCAAATTTGTCTGCACATCAAATACAGACAGAGGGCCAGGCTCTTGTAGAAGAAATTGTTTGTGGTATATGCTTATGCTCTGATCTACCAAATACTGGTGTGCCCCAGCCATTATGTCAGAATCCTAGCTGTGGAGTTTATTATCACAGAAATTGTTTATACCAGGTAATATTTTGCATATGAAAGGTAATACTAATGCTTACAGTTTATACCTATTTTCAGAATTTAACTTATTATTTGTTATTTTATATTCTAAAGCAGAAGCTCCCAAACTTACTCCTAGACCCCCTTAAAAACTTTACTGGTTTCAGTGGACCCCTCTTACTAAATTTCTATTATATTACACACTTCAACTTGTGAACTCGATTTTTATACCCTTATGTGGATCACCATCAATATTCCCGTGGATTTTGACTTTGGTAATCACTGTTCTAAAGTATCAAAACTACAGGATACTAACCAGTTATCTTCATGTATATTATGTTATTTTTGCAGTGGTTAGTGGCCTGTGCCGGAAGTCGACCTCCTGCATTTGGTGTTGCCAATGGTGAATGTCCAACGTGTCTGCAACCTGTCACATGTAGTGAGAAAGTTAACTGAACCAAGGAGCAATTATGAGCGTACCATCTACTGTGATATGTTGCCTACTGATTAGTACTGATAATAAGTGACAAATAATTAATTAAAAAATGTGCCATGATAAAAATAATATAAAATCTTCTATAATTTATTTGACATTATTTTGCCCATACATACTCTAAATAATGTGAATAATAAAAGTATTTATTAGTTGCTATGTTGTCGATTGCCTTCTCTAAAAACTTACATACTTTTACTTGGCTGTTGCTCGGGACTCCATACAAACTATTGCCAAGTTTTGTATGGAGAAATCGAAATCTACGCGGATCAGCGAACTGTGAATAAAATTATTGGCCTAGATGGTTTCAATGGCTAAGGGTCATCGCATACTATAACGCCACGGTAACGGTACGCTTCCAATTTTAATTTTACAATTTTATTTAAGGCATATAATTGCTTGTACCGCGGCGACTGCGAGTTGGCCCCGCCCAGGCACTAGTACGTGGTTGTACCTACAATATATTTCATATTGACGTACTACTCGATGCGCAGGTGACGTGCTGTAATTACGCCGTCAGCTCGCTTACAACGCACCAGCTGCTAGTTTGCGCAATGTAAACTGAGACATGAAAACGAGTCCCAAGGACATTCTGTCACAAATGCGTTTTTGCGGTGACTGCAGGGATAAAATTGCTTGTACCGCGGCGACTGCGATTTGTCACAGTCCAGGCGGCGCGGACACTGCGTGCTTACACCTCGCGGGCGACTAAGTAGCAGTAGCCTCAATTTCAGGCAACGCCCCGTGCTGCAGCCTTGCTGTTATAGTGTGTGTGTACCTTAAATCTACTGCTGATATTATCTAACACAAGAATTAAGTGGCACCGTGATCCTTGTATGCCTAGAATATCACCATAGTTTGGGCCTAAAAACGTAGAATATTTCATAGAAAATTAAGAATTTTGTCAGTCAATGAAATTCAAATAATAATCTAGTGATTCAATAATGAGACGGTAAAAAAAAAAATTTGTCCCGCCAGGGTCTTGCCCAAAATGTTAGATCTTTTTGATGTCATTTCAATTTATTAATAATGGAAAATGTTTACAACATTTGAAATCATGGAATCGGTTCCGCACGGCTCCACGGCGTGGGGCGTACGCCGCAACTAGCACTAAATGTTTACTGATGTTTGTAAACATAACAGCCGTGTAGTAGTGGCATGATGTCTTAGAAGATTTTTAAGGGAGGGTTCTTTAACTATCGTGCTACTTCACAGTTCCATAGCTCCATATCATAGCTTGATGAATATCCAGACGACTACCACTCTCTTTTCTTGGACTAAAATTCGATTATTTAAAAATGACCTTTTACGTTTTTCGGTTGAATTTTGAAAATTCCTTCCGCAATGACAGACAGTGAAGTCTTAGTAATAGGGTCCCGTTGTAACCCTACGGGTACGGAACCCTAAAAAGTAGCACCAAGAATTAAAGAGAGTACCTAGGAATATGGAAACGTAAGTGGTTAGTGGCTGAGTGATCGCATTATTAGTACTTAATGAAATTAAAATTTGCTAAACCATCAGCCAAAAGCCAAAAGTAATATTTCACCACTAAATAGAAAGTTAAAAGCACCAGTTTTAGTGGAAAATCCACCAAGTTAACAATATTGAGTGAGTGTCGCGTTGCTTGACTCGCTTGCTGTACTAACGGCAGCGGAACTACGCGACGCGACACGGTGCATCAGTTTTAATAAGTTGGTCAACTTTGACGCGCAGTGTCGCGGCGCGTAGTGCGTTATACTACATACAATTTCTTACAAAGCATATTTGTCCCAGTGCGGTCCTACCTTTAAGCGCAGGCCACACTGCCAGCGTGCGGGCGAAGCGAGATAAGGAAACTATACAAACTATGCGGAATATTGGCGAGCTAAACTATGGGGTTCCTAACCTAACGAGGTGAACGAGTAGCTTCGTTGGCATCGTTGGATATTTCGTTAGCTTCGCTCGCATCGCTGACGTATGTAAGTCGGTAGCTCGCGGTGTAAACCGAAGATATGTAAAAGTGGTCAAACGATGTTCGTCCGCCCGCTGGCGGTGTGGCCTGCGCTTTAGGCTGTGCGTTGTGTAAAATTAGTCACACAAGCCATAACCTATCAAAGTTGTGTAATAAATAATAATGTGTTGTGGTTGCCATAATAATTAATTTTATGTAAAACATAATTTAACTGTTGATTGAAACTGCAATATTATGTTACCTGTTCATTGTTATATAATATAATAGACCCCTTGCAAGTATTGAAAGGCACTAGAGCTTATATTGCCGTGTACATTTTATCATATCAGACTCATTGAGGGAAACTTATTTTGTAAAAAAAGATGTTTATTTAATATTTCAACGTTCGAAAGTAATATTGAAAGCAAATCGTCCTGCCGATTATTAGAAACGACTAAAACATCACGATATATAGGTATTTACTATTTTTTTATTATTTCTTAAAATCTGTGCTCTTCTCAACAATCTATAGAAATTTGTTTTCTATTCATTTTTATAATATGTCTTTAGTTGAACAACACACAACTCTCTACTCAACTTGTTCGTTAACTAATTATGGAGATGAATGGTAACTAATTAATGAGTAAAACACAAAATACCTTTACTTTTTAATTAAAAATTACGTAGACATAATATTTTGTGGTTACATAGGATAATTCAGTATAAACAATGTTGAGAAATAATGCTTGCACCAGCGGTTCATTTTTCTGTGATTGCTGATAAAACATTTTCCTTAAAACAATGATCATCACCAGTATGCAATGGCAACACTGTTGAAAAAGTGTGGGCCTACTCCAGCAGTCTTTTTAAAGAAAAACAAAAGCAGTTATTACTCAGTACACAAAAAGACTTAAAAAAAAATAAGTCTTCATTTTACGTGACAACAGGAAATATTCACAAGAATGGTACAATTATAAAATTATTCACAACAATTGTTTATCTTTGAAATGCTTGTACTGTGGTTGTTGGTGATACCTGTTTTGAGTTGTCACGCCAAAATGTCGAGTACACTATGAGTAACTTCATCACAAGGGTACAGTGTCAAAGGTACGAGTAGGGAGGCTGGTGCTTGATCCAGGTGCTTCTCCACTCTGAGGGCCAGTGTCTCTGCCAACATTCTGAAAAAGTAGAGTTAACGCTATCAATTGGTGATGAAGTTTGAGTGTAGTTAGACAGCAGCCAAAATTAACTTGGGGTTCTTTTGGGGTAAACTTACTTAAGTAGCCCGTTTAAATCAACTGCTGAACATGGGCCTTGTCTAGACAGACCTTGGCAAGCCAGGGTTGTACAGGGATATTGCCATAATTAATACACATGGCAGGCGGATTGGTGATCATAGTGACATGGTAACCTTGTGCTGATGGATGCTCTTGCCCATTCATTAACTGTATATCCCTTATATTAAAATACACTGTACATGTTGCTGCTTTAATGTCAAAGTGACACAAAACCACATGTGTAAATTTAAAATAATAAGTTTTAGAAACATGATATTACAGATCAATTTGTGTTGAATCATAACCTTATTTTGTGCCATATCATATCAAATTGAAGCAGGAATGTGTTTTCTATCATTAATTAAAATTATAACTTCCATCTATACTTCTATACTAAAATATGAAGTTGCAGAGTTTGTTTGCTTGAATATACAAATCTCAGGAATTCTTTCAGTGTTAGATATCCCATTTATCAAGAAAGGCTATATAATATAGACAATATTTTATCATTAAGTTCCCACCGAAACAGGAGCTATAATTTAAAATGAATAAATGTTTGTCAGCTTCAGGAAAATACAACTAGGTAGTTGTAATTTGTAGATTAACACAATGAAATATATTCAAAACATATTCATATACTAATTACGATTATTCCCGATGTCCACCACTTGTCTGGCCACCACTGGGGGACAGCGAGACAACTTTAAAACATTATTCTCGTTGTCCACCACTGGGGGACAGCGTCACAACTTTGTAAATTATTTCCATTCGCCACCACTGGTGGACAGCGACACGGATTTTTTAACATTCCCTATGGCCGCCGTTGGGGGACAATGGCACAACTCTTTTGATCCGATTCCCACTGGCCATCAATTTAAATTGTTTAATCTAGAGACCGGTAAAGGATAGCTTAATATACTTACGGATTTGATTTTTAGCAGAGCTAAGGGCAAGACTAATTTAAATATTTATAAATTATATGGTAGGTAAATAATAGTCATATTCTTGAATCAACTTTTATTAAATGTTTCACTCAAGTATTAAAAAATGATCCTACTACTTAGTATTATATAATATAGCTTTGATTGGTTATTTTTTATTGAAGTGGGTAATTAACCGACTTAATTTCCACAGCTGGTTGACAGGCTACAATTTTTAAAATCGACTAGAACATTACAATCATAATCACAGTTTTATTATACTATTCCTCGACGGAGGAATAAAAATTAAATATTATAAATTAATCAACAGTTTTAAAAATCACATATGTAGTTAAACAAAAAGACAATAATAATTTATCACAATATCTAGAAATTGGCCTACAGATATGTACTAATCAACAGTTTTAAAAATCACATATGTAGTTAAACAAAAATTGTAGCCTGTCAACCAGCTGTGGAAATTAAGTCAGTTAATTACCCACTTCAATAAAAAATAACCAATCAAAGCTATCTAATATATAAAATTCTCGTGTCACAGTTTTCGTTGCCATACTCCTCCGAAACGGCTTAACCGATTTTGATGAAATTTTTTGTGCTTATCCGGTATCTATGAGAATCGGCCAACATCTATTTTTCATCCCCCTAAATGTTAGGGGTAGTCCACCCCTAAATTTTTATTTTTATTTTTCAGACCAAGTTAGGGGTAGATTAGAGGTAGGTGTAGGGTAGGGGTAGGGTAGAGGTAGGGTAGGGGTAGTGTAGGGTAGGGGTAGTGTAGGGTAGGGGTAGTGTAGGGTAGGGGTAGTGTAGGGTAGGGGTAGGGTAGGGGTAGGGTTAATACTTGAGTGAAACATTTAATAAAAGTTGATTCAAGAATATGACTATTATTTACCTACCATATAATTTATAAATATTTAAATTAGTCTTGCCCTTAGCCCTGCTAAAAATCAAATCTGTAAGTATATTAAGCTATCCTTTACCGGTCTCTAGATTAAACAATTGAAATTGATGGCCAGTGGGAATCGGATTAAAAGAGTTGTGCCATTGTCCCTCAACGGCGGCCATAGGGAATGTTAAAAAATCCGTGTCGCTGTCCACCAGTGGTGGCGAATGGAAATAATTTACAAAGTTGTGACGCTGTCCCCCAGTGGTGGAAAACGAGAATAAAGTTTTAAAGTTGTCTCGCTGTCCCCCAGTGGTGGCCAGACAAGTGGTGGACATCGGGAATAATCGTACTAATTACTGTCTAGCTTAGTATGAATAGTATGGTATAAAATAGTTTTCATAAATATTTCAAACAATGCATTCATGGCTATGTTGAATTGCAAATAATGATTGTGAAATAATTACATATGTATGTAATTATTTCACAATCATTATTTTTATTAGGATTATTATCATAAAATTGCTATTACATTATTATTAATCAATTATTATGAATGATTAATTTATTTGTCTTCAGACACACATTTAAAAGTACTGATTGCAATAAAACTCATGACTATAATAAATAAGTATTTGTATTCATGAATTCTGATTGGATATTTTTTATATTTCATGTATATGTTACGGCTAATAGCAATAGCTAATAGAAGTGCGGCTACACCTAGGTTTAGCTGGCTACATGCGGTTAAACTTAGATCAACCTCAGTAAGTCCCTGTTCAACTCCATTGGTTTAGGTTTAGGTAATTTTTTTTTTTAACCCCCCCCCAATATCTTTTTGTGTCGTGCATAGGTATTGTTTATTTAATTAAAACCTAGTTCTAACCGAAGATAAGTAGGATAGGTACATCTAAGTTTAACCGCATGTGGTCGGCTGCACCTAGTTGTAGCAGGCTAAACCTAGGTGTAGCCGCACTTCGGCTATTAGCCGCAACATATATACATAGAAGGGATAGTGCTATTCAAAAAAACTTGCCAACGTTCGCCAAACACTATTATTAAGATATTAAGGTTACCTAGAACAAATCAGTAATGTAGAGTTGTGTGTTTTCACCATTAATAGGATTGGTGTGGAGTAGGACTCATTTTAATACAATACATATTTATTTTAATAATAAAAAAATATTACATACCTTCACATGTATTTGATTTTTGAGCATTGCAGCACGTAAAATTAACATTGAAGTTCTACGTTGATATTCCTTTCCCATAGCTAGACTCCTTTCAAAAGTGGTGCTCCTCTGGTCTACATCTTTTGCATACAATATTTTATTGTGTGAATCAATACGTGCCTGGATCTGGCCATCAAGTATTAACTGCATAAGTTCATCTTCAAGAGCATTTACAGTGCGATTAAATGCAGCAGCCATCAGGCGCATATCGGCAGAAAGATAGGGGCTAAAGTACTGAATCAGTGCCCTGTTTCTTATTTGCATGTACAGTGAGTTTAAGTGTGGTGCTAAATACATGTCTAACAGTAAGTTATCTCTTATTTCATCCAGTAGCCTTAAGCAGGATGCATACTTAGATTCATAAAATTTAAAAATAATGTCACGTAACTGTGGTTCTAGTTCTAAAAATAATTTAAAAGAACTGCTAACTATGACTTGCTTTTGTAATTCAGAACGGTCAAATGTAGCGAGTGCACACAATCCTCCATATACAGCAACATTATTGCTGCTGAGGAGCTCAGGATATTCACAGTGGTCAATACTGGCAGCTAAGAAGTGTTTAGCTGCAGACTTATATTTTTTTGTTGCCAGCTCAGCTAAGCCAGCTGCACATTTTAAACGTGTCAATATTGACTGGTTTGAGTCCTTGCCAGGAGCTTCATTGAAATCTGGGGTACCTTCAGCTTTAGACACATAATTAAGAACATGAGCCCAGTTTTGCAAATAAACTGACACTTTAACAACATTGAGGCACATCATGATAATGTGTTTGCCGCTTGTACAGTAATCTCTAGCTCGGGAGTAACATTTCAGTGCACTTGTTAGATCACCACAGTCAAGATAATGATCACCAAGGTCATCATGTCCTCTTCGGATACTTTCTTTTATTGAGTTTGTCTTGTAATTCTTCAAGTCTGTATCTAATTTTTCCAATTTAATGGCAGCTTTTTTCGTTTTGGATTCTATCCATATAGTGTCAAGAACTGGTATGTCTTGTGAGCCCATTTGCACAGCCACATCAGGCAAGCCTGCTGAGGCCACTGCTTCAGCAAGCTTTTTATGAAGGGTTTGGTACAGACTTACATTATATGTTGTCATGACGTACGATATAGCCATTTTAAGTGCTTCCAATCTAAGTGAAGGACAATGATCAGCTACAAACATCAGTCTATACAGCTTAGCAAAACCAGTGTAAGAAGCAGCGTATGTTTCCAGATCTAAGGTAGGATTTTCTACGACATAATATTCCGTTTCATTGTTTTCATTATCTTCAGGTGGAACATCCACCTGCATGGGTTCAGCTGTGTTCTGAAAATAAGACAATGACTTTTGTAATTATGATAGTTTATGGATTTACACGATATATTACATGTATAAACTTAGTAAGATTTTTTATGCGCTTAAACACTTACCATTTCGAACATTTTCTATAGTCTACTTGATTTGTAAAAGAAAATACGCGAGTTCCACTGTCAACGCAGAAAACCAACCTAAAACAAAGTATTTCATTGTCAATTTGCCATTTAAAATTGTTACGATAAGCATAAGGTCTCAGTCGGTATACAACACTCACTTATTATTAGTACACAAGATGATGATTGTAACTGTAATAATAATTATAAAAATACCTTTATCATTACGTTTCTTCCTGGCAGCGGCATTTTTCTTTTGACGAGGAGTATTTTAGTATTGCCACAAATTAAAAAAAATACCACAGAGTACATAGCTTATATTATTTAATCCTCGATCACACTAGTTTTGTTGTGGTTTTTCAGTTTAGAGAAACACGAAGTACCAACTATGTAATAAAGTACTAAGTGCTGGGTAAAAATTTAATACTGTATTCATGTAAATATAAGAACATGGAAGAAAAGGAGAAAAATAAAATAGTGGAACAAATACATTTTTTTTTATTAAACAAATGTATTTAACTAAATGTGGCCTTTATAGCTCAATTCTGAATAATATTTTAATATATTGATTTTTTGTTGTATTTGGATTAATTGAAAAATTGTATATAGTATTATTGTTGGAAGTAATGTAGGGATTTTCCGGCAACTGACGGTTGTAAAAAAGTCATTAAAAGTAGTAAGTTTAAATAAACCTATGTGGCATCTTTATTACGAGGGCGGGTATATAAGTCCGTGACTTTTTGAACGAAATGCAGGTTTTTAGATAAAAAGTTTATTTTTCAACATAGTCTCATTAGAGTTCTTTATACTTAGTGCAAAATTTCTCCAATTTTGTTTATCCCTTTTAAAAAAATACGATTTGTCGAGGTCATAAAAATAAGCATTTGTTTGTTAGATGATTTCGTCGTTGGGGTCAAATTTCTTTCTGTCAAGCCATTTCTTCAAGTTTGGGAACAAAAAATAGTCACTCGGAGTTAGATCTGTAGAATAGGGCGAATGAGGAAGAAGTCGGTAGCCCAATTCATGGATTTTGCCATGGAAATTGCACATGTGTGCAACCTTGAATTTTCTTGGTGGAAAAGAATATTTTCGACATTGACTGTTTTCTCCTTTTGAAGGTTGTTAATGTGGATTATACCGCATACATCCCAAAAACCTTTGCTTTCTGTGTCGCCGATTCACCCCGAGAAACTCACTGTTTTGACTGCTGTTTGGTCTCAAGTGTATCGCATCCACGGTTACGAAACGGTGCAAATACTTGTCCATATTGCAGTTGAATAACGCCAAACATTCCTGCGAAATTGTCAAACGGTTGCGTTTGTGGTCGATTGTGAGCAAACGCGGCACCTATGTTGCGCAAAGCTTTCTTATACCCAAATCATCATTCAAAATTGGAACCACTGAGCCATGTAAGATGCTTATGATTCCACAATCTGTCTCACTTTCATTCTCCGATCGGCTAAAACTATATCGTGAATTTTTTCAATTGTATCGGAAGTAGAGACCTCAACTGGGCGTCCAGTAGTGATGGGTAACTCATCATTTTTATATGAGGTTGAGGGAGTACCTCATTTTGCCTCGCGAGGTCCTCACGAGGTACCCCTCATTTGAGGCGAGGAGTTGTATGTCAGCGTATCTTACGAGCCGAGCCGAGCCCGAGCCGAACTCAGCCGAATTCAGCCGATAGTCCGAGGCAGCGGGGCGGACGGTTGCGTCGACTCATAAGTACGATCACGATTCTGATTTTACGTCTCCCTCACTCACATAATTTTCTTTCACTCATGAGTTGTTGACGCGTGAATGAGTAGTGAGGTGGTTCAGTGTTGAAATTCGAGTAACTCTTTCAATTTGCGATCACGAGTACCTCAAATGAGGCACCTCATGAGTGAGGTACACATCTCTAGCGTCCAGAACGTTCGGCATTTCCGTGCTTCTATGGCCACTTCGAAATTTAGCAAACCACATTTTAACCATGGAAATGGATAGTGCAGCGTCCCCATCATATTAATCAAGCTTAGCCTTGCTTTGAGTAATGGTTTTTTTTTCGCAAAAAATAATGCTTAAGGAGCAAACCAAATTCTCTATTTCCATTTTCTTCTCAAAACGCGCGGTGGTGTCGCCATTTTAATCAAGAGGCGGGAAATTCAAAAATTCCCGAACTTATGACCCGCCTTAGTAACATTAATTGCAATCTGATTCAAAAATAATATTCACCATTAACATCACACCTCACCTCACCTCATATGTCAAAATTTCCACGCCGCTCATCCACATAGGTACCTATTGAAAGTGTTAAGTTTTGGAGACTTATCCGATATCAAAACTATAATCTAAAATTTGAAAATTTGATCATAAAGCTACTTACGATTTATTTAAATACAATTTGCTAGTTGACACCGACCGAGTAGTTTACTAGGTTATCACAAAATTGAGACAAGTAAACAACGCCCCTATTTAATTAAAAATAATACTTACCAAACTGATTAGATAAGCAATACCTACATACTAAACAAAAGCTATTTATGTAGTTTTAATAATTATAAACAACAAGAAATTTATACCACTCGGTCTTTCGCCTCGATTGTATTTGCTTTGTAATTTGTTAATTACTGATTCCTCAGTGTAAGTGAATAATTTGTATACTAAATCATCACATAACCTAAACATTTTTAGCTTTTAATTCAATGAAAGATGAGTACTTTTTAGCTTTTGCTACAGCAAAAAAAATATTCATCTAGGTAACTTTCTAAAATAATGAATTAATTAGGTAAACATATACAGTTTCATAAAGACATGGGCCATAATAATAATCAGTGAAAGGAAAAGCGTGTTTTTCAGTTATTGAACTTCTATGTCTTGAAATAAGTACATAGTTAGGTAAGTGTTTATATAATAACGTGTATTTTAAGGAACGAATAAAATATGTTAATAAGTCAGAAACGACAATCGGGACCAACGCAACGGCTTGACGTGCCTTACGAAATACGGAGGATAGTACCTTTGCCAACCAGACCCAGAATTTTGCTTTAACACAAAAACTCTTTGTATGGCATGAGCAGCGAACCTGCTATGCCACGGAGGTTCAGTTTAGTATCTATTTAAGAATTACTTGGCGCAATAGTCTAATCACCCTTTCGAAAGATGCTTTAATGTATTTTAATAAGATGCTTTCACATTTGAAAGTTAACAGTAGTAAGACCTCTAGTATTAGTAGAATGGACATCCATTTCTGAAATTGACCTAAACAAGGTAGGTAAGCAATTTTTATATTGTGTGACTATTATAATAGAGGTATATAGTACATGTACTTTTATACCTAACTACCTTCCCGCTCGCGGTTTCACCCGCGTAACTCTCGTTCCCGTGGGAACTTCATTATTAAATATAGACTATGTCACTCAAGGTGATTGCAGCTTTCTAATGGTGAAAGAACTTTTGAAATCGGCACAGTAGTTTTTGAGTTTATTCATTACATACATACACACACACACACACACACAAAAAAACAAATCTTTCCTCTTTATAATATTAGGATCGATAATATAATACATGTCAATACGATATGAATCGCTATACTCTACTAGCACACGGAAAAACACGCGAATATCTCCATTTCCGGGTTTTTGTTTTAGTGATTTGCTGTAGCCGGCAAGATGGTCTCACATAACGATTCTAGATTTCTTGAATTATATATCTACTCTTGAAGCCTTTAAAGAGATAATCTGCCAGAAATTCAGGAACATATCACCGGAAGTTCTGGCAAGAGTAATAGAGAATGCTGTTAATCGGGCCCGAGTCAATGCTGATGGCGATCACTTGTCATATACCTACCTATATTTGAAAAAAAACATCATCAATACATTAAATAAACATAATCCAAATACCAAATTTTTCATTTAGGTACTATCTACTACTATAACTGAACACTCGCAATTAATTTATTTTAATGAGTTAATTAGCATGTTTATCCAACCCACCAATGACATGAGTGATAGATAATAAATACACTCATCGCTCTTTAAGTCGATTTTAAAGTAAATTAAAATAGGAAATAATCTTAATAATAAAAGCAACAGAATCATTAGGTACTATTTATAAATGTTTAAGATCAGATTTTTTTAGTGTGACGCTGATCATGATTGGTGCTGTGCTATTCGCCATAGTGTATTTCTTATGCTGCGATGGAGGGGTGGTCATTCGGAGTGATGTAGAGCATCCTGCTGTGAATAGTCGTCCGATTATCGGTATACTGTCACAAGAGTTGTCCGATGAGTTCAAAACTATACAGTTAAAGGAAAATTACACCAGCTACATTGCGGCGTCTTATGTCAAAGATGTTGAAAAGTCCGGAGCGCTTGTTGTGCCTATAATGTAAGTATTATATTTTATTTACGATGATGCGCAAGAGTAGTGAACTTTACAATTAAATTTAAAATTAAGTACGAAATTCATCTTACAACTGCTGTGTGAAATATTAACTATTTTCAAATAAATCATAAGCTCGGCAGATCTACACTCAAACAAGTGGTTATTATTCTTAATATTATTTGTCTTTAGGATTATGTAAGGTGGATCAGCTCATATGATAATTTCTTCCTAATATTCTTAAACATACATCTAATAATCCATTTCTATAAGTATTAAACAAAATCTTTATAGGCCTGAAGCACTAATAATTATAATTAGTCCGTCAGTTAGATTACTAAAACATATGGGACACGTATATTTTTTATTGATCAAATCAATAAAATTTGACAAAGATACAGAGCAACAGAAAACTATAAAGTTCAGGAGAGGGGGGCTTGTGACGTCACTATTAGGTAAAATCGACCTAGAAGAGACGTCTCATAAAATTTCAACGCACTGTATCTTCGTTATTTTTTGTTTGAAGAACGAAAAAAATAAATACATGTCCAATATTTTTTGGCAATGTAACTGACGGACTAAATATTGGGATGATGGTGAGGCTCATTAAAATTGTACCTTGTATCACTATTTTAAAAACATACTTATACATAGAAAATACTTTCACATTTATTATATGCGCTCTAAACGAACTTATTTTTAATAATTTCAGGATCGGCAAGAATCGGTCTTACTATGAAGAACTTATGGGAAAACTTAATGGGTAAGTTTCATAGCGAATCCTAGTGCTGTAATCGCTCTTTTTGGCCCAAACATATCTATCCCCGATGACTTCAGTTTCGAGGTGGCGCCACCATGATTTGCCGCCATCAAGGCAACGGCTCGGAAACACCCGCAAAATGCTAGAGGGCACATAAAAGGAATCGTTTCAATAATTGTTATGGCGCATATTAAAAAGGCTACCATATACAAGCACGTCAGTCCAATCTACAAATTACCTTGTATAACCAATGAACCGGCTCACTATTAAAACCAGGGGGAACTACGATGTGGTCATGACTTTGATAAAATTGTCTTCCAATGTCTTACAATTGCAATACATTTCCTATTTTATTGTTACGCACTTTGCATATTGAAAAGAAAATCGGCAGGCGCAATAAACCCCGCGAGTAGCAAAGCAATTTTCCACGAATCTTTAACTTTGAAGCCATTAAGCAAAATATACGAAAAGGGGAAAACCGATATCAAAAAGTTTTTCCAAATATAAATGACTTACGGTATGCATTATTATCAGTCAGATATGTATAAATGCAACATCAATATTTATAATATTATAGCCTAGCGGTGTTCATATTACTTAAAACCTTATCTGTTTAGAATTCTTGTTATACCAAGAAAAGTGCAGCATAAGAGTATGATTCATCATTTCATACAGCTTGATGATGGATGATGTAATAACGAATTTATTTATTTTTTAGAGTACTTCTCCCTGGTGGCGACGCGCCTTTCGACAAGTCGGGTGGCTACGCGGATGCAGGTCAATACATCCTCGATATTGCGCAAGAGTTGAATGACGCTGGAGATTACTTCCCAGTCTATGGCACATGCCTGGGTTTCGAACTCTTGATAGTATTGGCCTCTGGACGCGAAACGAATAACTTTGTTATTTGCAAATCTATTGGGTATGCTAATCTCAAATTTACAGATGGTAAGTCTTACCTATGTTATTTTTGGAATTAAATAAAGCTGTATTATTATTATAAGTCTCATGTTAAGCGTTAAGTTAAAGGTAAATGCAAAGTTAGTTAAATCTATTAAAAAAATTTACGACTGAAGAGCACAGCAGTCTTTGCTCATAAAGAATTACCGACGGACGTATAGGTTTCTAGAGAGATTTGTTTGGGTCAGTACCCAAACATATGTTTTTAGATACTTACAGAGGGTATATAATTGAAACGAATTTACACCATCAGAACTTATACAAATGTAGTCACAAAACATTACCTAACTTTAATTCGTGTTTTTCAGATTTCCGTAACAGCAAGATGTTCAATCAAGCATCGGGTAACATCGTGCATTTATTGAATAATATGGATTTAACCTATAACTATCATCAATACTGTATTTTAGATCAGGTAATTAAAATTAATTTAATTAAAGAATTTCTCTATCCATTGCTGAGGAATCGCATTCGTTTTGCAGTTTATGATTTTATCGCGAACATACCTACATATATTATATTAATACATTCTCGAACTTGATTTTATTTTTGTTAATACACGCAACCTGCTACTTCCTATAGCATAGTGATTATCACCTGGGACCGCGTGCGTGAACCATACTTATTTGTAGTGAGTTTGGTTTTTTTGATTTATGTCCGTGAATAAGTGTATGTAAAATCCCCTCAACATTTGCAATATGATAGTGCGATTGTATAGGTAGAGACATCTATAGCAGCCGCACATAATTAAAAGAAGACGAGCAGCACCATCTAGCACCAAGCATCCCAAGTATAAATATTAATATTATAAGTATATATATTAGGCAATTAGCCTTTTTCAGCACCGGTGATGTACCCCCCCCAACGGTGCTGCCCTAGCGGATCTTTTTTTAAATCTTCCCAGGAAAAAGGCTAATTCCATTCCATTATAATTCTATACGTTTGACGTTGTTGTCAATAAGATTTAAAAAAGATCAGCTAGGGGCAGCATCGGTGGGACTGGGACGGTACATCAGCGGTGCTGCCCCTAGCGGATCTTTTTTAAATCTTCCCAGGAAAAAGGCCAATACCAGTTTTCAAGCTAACTAGAACTTATATA
The DNA here is from genome assembly GCA_947037095.2 of Nycteola revayana. Lineage (NCBI taxonomy): Eukaryota > Metazoa > Arthropoda > Insecta > Lepidoptera > Nolidae > Nycteola > Nycteola revayana. The sequence continues at coordinate 10,496,816 of OX344847.2, forward strand.
AGTTTTGAATATCAACAAATGACCGTTGGCCGCTGGGCATACCACTTCACCCGGCAAAGAAGATCTTCATTTTCTGTGGAGAAACACCGGTTGTTGGTGTTTCTCCACAGAAAATGATAAGTTCCTGTACCTACATATGTATATTATTAAAATTTTGAATTTTAAACTCTACCTATTCCGTTTATTTTTCAGAATTTGCAATCACACAATTTAACCAAAGATTGGCGGCCGACATCGCACTCTAATGACGAGAATGGCGTAGAATTTATCGCTACTATAGAAAATAACCGGTAATTAAATTTATTTGATTATCTAGGTAATGAAATCCATAATATCTATGAAAGTTTTATTTAAAAATGAATATATTTACCGTTCATCATCATCATCAGCCCACCCAAACAAGCCTACCGAGATGCTGAACAAGCCTGCCGAGGGAGGGTTTTTGCTATAGTCACCACGCTTGGCAGGCGGGTTGGTGACCGCAGTATTATGTTGTTACATACAAGGAAACGCTACTGCCAACAGGGACCAGCGGCTTGACGTGCTTTCCAAGGCACGGACTGTAGTCCCTCCGCTAACCAGACCCGGAAAGAAATCCTAAAATCTACACACAGATTTCTTGCCTAGCGTGGGATCGCACCCACGACCTCCGAGATATTAATCTAGTTTGTAGGTCCTATTAAAAAAAACAATCAGTCGAATACTATGCAATTATCATTTTAAAAAACATAGCATTGGATCCAGAGGCTGCGTTAGGGTTGGGTGACTGCCCAGGGCGCCAAATATAAAGAGACGCCGCAGGCGCCCCTTTCTTAATATTTGCTAGTGGGGAGTGGAGGTTTTCGAATGTTTATGTCATTGATTTACTGTTAGGGGGCGTCGAAAAACACTCGCCCAGAGCGCTGGTAGTGCTAAAACCGGCACTGATTGGATCGAATCCTTCCCGTATTACCTTTCCACACAAAACCTTAGAGAATTAGCGCGCGATGAAGAAGCAGCACCACGTAGGTTGTCGACCTCTCTCTTCTTAATCTCGATAAATATCTATATAACGCTCTTCGTAAACCTTCAAACAGCTTTTGTTAAACTTTTGTGAATCATGCAAGAACAAAAATATCTGTAACACCTTTTTATTTAAAAAAAATAATAATAATATCTACCATATTTTATGCAAATAAATATATTTATAACTTTTTTCAGGTACCCATTCTTCGGCTCCCAATTTCATCCAGAAAAAAGTCCCTACGAATGGATATCCTCTAATTTTGTCAAGCATTCAGCAAATGCTGTCGAGGTTAACCGATACTTCATGGATTTCTTTGTGAGAGAGTGCAGAAAGAGTACCCACACCTTCGCTAGTCGAATTGAAGAAAACAAATACGTGATTTATAACTTTTCACCACATTTCACGGCACCTTTGAAGGATGCGTATTACTATCAGTGCTATTTTTTTTAAATCAGGGGACAGTATTTAATGTCTAATAGAACACAACAATAAAATAATCTTCTATAAGAATTGTTAGTTAATTGTCATTAAGTATTGTAATTTTTATTATAAGTAGCTTAATTTAATGTTAGCTGTAGTAACCTATAGAAGTTCAAAAAAAGAAAGAGAATTTTGTCTTGTTCAGTGAATATTTGTTTTAAATATTTTTGTATAGAAATAAGTGGCTGAAGTCTGAGCAAATAAAACAAATAAAAACCCTTAGTATCGGAAGTTTTTTAGTGTCGATAGGTGATAAAACTGCAAAGTTTTACCACTAGAGGCGCCAATATCACAATACGTACTAATATATGTATAATATGAGTATTTCACTAAGGTTTTCTCTAGACTTCGACGCAGAACACGAATTAATTCCAGTTACTTTCAACTGTCAAAATATAAGTTCTCTCATAATATTAACCTAATATAAAATAAAAAAAATTATATAAATGTTTATTTCTTCACTTAAAGACATAACTATGTTAGGTTTGGAGTCACCTTTTAAGCAAAGATTTGCTTGTATTAGGTGGTTCCGCTCCTCCAGTTTACAATAATTCTACAGATGTGAGAAATAAGCAAAAAGATTAACTTAAGACTAATTAACATTTTATAATTCATATATCAATATCAGTAGTAAGAGAGCGCACTGGTTGTAGAATAAGTTTGTGAGTGTGTGTATGTGTGTGGGTTCGTTTGTGTGTACGTGTGTAAAATAAAAGTATTATAATTATATTAAAATAAAGGAGACTAAAATGGTATCACCATAGTTATAATAAACAACTAACAGAGCGACTTGACTAACAAGGTAAATTATACAAAATGAAAACTATTTAGTCGAATATTGAAGCCGTAGTTGCTTACTTCTAACTATAGAAGTAAGCAACTACGTAGGCGATTGCGAATAATAATAATAATAATGTTCTAACCAAATAAAATAACTTTTAGTACCTATTCTAATTATTGAAAAAAAATGTATAAAAATAGCAGTTAGAACTTATTTTCTTCATCACAGTTGAAACTGCGCATGCGATAATCTTGTCGTCATCGATTGCAAATTGCAAACAGACGGAGTGTGTTGGCTTTGATAACACTTATTACTTGTAAATACTAATTGAAAACATGTGGAAACTAGCTAAGAAAATTGTAGTTTTTATCAGTACTCTATTTGTAAATGCAGTATTCAACATAATGTTAATACAAGATTCCTTACTGAGAAAATTCAAAGATGTTTCCAATGAAGTTTTTGGAGGTAGGAAAGTTTTATTTATTTACTATGTTTGATGTGGTCTCATAATTATTATTCTCTTAATAGTAGTTTATTCATATTTTCCGGCTATAACTACTTATTCACATGTATTAATTTACGAATATTGTGGTTGTATCCTTCATTTCACAAAGTTCATCTACCAGGTTTCTTTTTCTCTATATTGGTTATATTAGGTTGACTGGTAGAGAATGCTTGGCATTAAGTCCGCTCCTATTCATTGTTGTAAAAGAAGTTTGGATAAATAAATGTTGTATAAAATTAACACTCATGTTAGGTGGCCGGTTTATTCCACTTTGAACACCCAGGTGATATATATAATCTTTATGAAAAAAGTTGTAGCTCTTTTAATTACCTTAAAAATGGTTTTTTATAAGTTGTGATAGCATTAGAATTGAAGGAGTTTTGGTCCAAAAACTAATCGTATTCTAGCGATAAAATGGCTCTATGTCAATTTTTCCATTAAGGGGTTGTTAACACCCTTTAAAAATAAGAGGCGGAACTCAGATGAGCCTAATCCCAAAATTTCATGCAAATCGGTTCACAGTAAAAAAATTCGGAGGTCTTATTTTTCGCTTCAATAACTGCACTAACAAGTCTTTGTTATTTCCTTTACTCATAATTAAATAAAAGACGAAGAAAACGAAATCTTGCTTAAGATACGTTTTGCTCTCCAATCGTTTTGAGAATTTTACGCAACATTTTATAATTTTCAAACCTTTTATATTGGTGTATTGGTCGGTTTATTCCACTTTGAACACCTAGGTGATATCACCTAGGTGTTCAAAGTGGAATGAAACAGTGTCCTCTGATCACCTACGAATCAAATCACCCTGCTAGTATCACCCAGGTGATTCAAGGAGACTAAATTGGTGTCCTCTGATCACCTGGGAAACAAATCACCTAGGTGATCAGAGGAGATCGTTTCTATTATGTTCTGAACCTTGATAAATACATAAATCCTGCTACAAACTTTCAAATAAAAGATTGAAAAATTGAAACTATTATGACAGAATTAAAAAGAACATCTATATCGAAAATAATTTAAATATTTCTTTCCATGCTGTTAAAGTACGACTAGACAGACTATTAAAAACATCATTGTGGTAATTTATAAAGGACGGGTAAAAATACTCTTATATAATGGGTACGAATTCGTAAAAAAAAGTGTATAGATCTGGAGCCATTTGGTGGAGATGCTGTCACCGTATAAAAAATAGATGCACAGGATCAATTACAATAAAAGTACTATTCTATATACTTAAATATCACAAATTTGATTGGTTGCATTAGGAATCAATCATCATAATACAACGTGTTTCGTTTAAAAGAATTTTTTAATAATGACCGTGGCGAATGTTCTTCTTCATCCAAACAAACTCTAGCCATAATTCGTAATAATTTCATAGAAAATTGTCAGATGGCATTGCTCGAAGGGCATATATTCTGTTGGTCATTTCCTTGAAAAATTATGGTAACTTAGAAAAATAAACGGATAAGAATATAAAAGCGAAAAGGCTAGTTTTCGATTTTATACTTGTACCCGTTCTAATGTGTGTTCAATTTTACTTTAATTATCATTTTTATGTTCTCCAAATAAATAAATTTGCCTCAGGGGATATAATAGCCTCAAACGAGGATGTGTGCAATAGTGTTTTTGTTACATAAAGCATGAAGGATTGCAATTTTAGTTTAATTATATTATGGTTTAAGCATTTTTGTTGTGTTTTAATTCTATTATATTAAATGAGATACGAATACATATTTATACAAACACCTACTTGTGCAAAAAAAAAATACCAAAAGGACGCTAGAAGCAGTGAGTGGTAAGCGTAGTCAAAGAATCAAATTATTTTAGAACAATGTTTATTTCGGAAATAATTTGTAATAAAAATTCTAAATACAACTTGTATATAAATGGTTGCATAAATTAATTATGCAAGAATATAATATACCTCATAGACACAAAAATTTGTGTGAAAAAATAATAGGTCGATACGGCATCCTCCGATGTATTTGTTTGTGGAAGGATTTATGTGGGTGATCAAGGTTCAGAACATAATAGAAACGGTCTCCTCTGATCACCTGGGTGATACTAGCTGGGTGATTTGATACGTAGGTGATCAGAGGGCACTGTTTCATTCCACTTTGAACACCTAGGTGATATCACCTGGGTGTTCAAAGTGGAATAAACCGACCAATACACCAATATAAAGGGTTTGAAAATTATAAAATGTTGCGTAAAATTCTCAAAACGATTGGAGAGCAAAACGTATCTTTAGCAAGATACGTTTTCTTCGTCTTTTATTTAATTATGAGTAAAGAAAACAACAAAGACTTGTTAGTGCAGTCATTGAAGCGAAAAATAGGGTCCTACCTCTGAATTTTTTTACTGTGAACTTTTTTGCATGAAATTTTGGGATTTGGCTCATCTGAGTTCCACCTATTATTTTTAAAGGGTGTAAACTAAAAGTAGGGTGTAAAATTTTTCCATTAAGGGGTTCCTTAATGGAAATATTATTATAAATAAATATAATATTTATAATTGACATAGAGCCATTTTATCGCTAGAATACGATTAGTTTTTGGACCATAACTCCTTCATTTCTGATGCTATCACAACTTATAAAAAACCATTTTAAAGGTAATTATAAGAGCTACAACTTTTTTTATAACAATATAATATATTGTTATGAAAAAAGTTTTTCACTATATATTATAATAGTGAAAAACCTTTTATTTTAAAACGGTGAAGGGTCAAAGGGCTCGAGAGAGACTGTGATTGCGCTACCGCGCGCTCTTTAAACAATCATATCTCCGTCAATTTTTGTGTGATAGAAAAAATAAAAATATTTTTTTTGTCAGAAAAAGACCTACATTTTTTATCATTATACTTTTATACGTAACATTCATCATTTTTGAGATATTATGAATAGAAGGTGGCTTTTGTAAAAATTTGCAAAATTTCTTTTCTTAAAATCGGGATTTTTTTGAAAAATATGTGCCCTAAAGCAGCCAAACTGCTAGAATCCATCAAGACGAATACGGTTAATTTTAATTTTGGTGGAAATGGCACTTTTGAAACCCATTGATTTAAAAGAAAATACCATTACCTAGATGTTCCTCTTATTTGCATTACAGCTCACTCATTTTACGCGCTAAAGACTTTTAACAGTGCTCATTTTAAAGATTATTTCAAGCACAACAAACCCTATTTCATTTGAATGCATAAAATGTATCTGCTCGCCGCTAGATGGCATTGAATAACTACATCGATTTTATATTTCGGACAAAATAAGAAACGGGTTTGATCTTTAATATCTAGCTTAATATTGCACTTGGAATACTTATAAGAAACAGATTTGTTTAGTTTTTTACCTGCTACAATTTTGTTCATCATAAAATTTTCATTAAAATGCATATTTTTGGAGATATTTGCAAAAAACCCGATGAAAAACGTGAAATAATTCCGAATTTTCAACTCCCATTAAGATGTGAATATCTCCCATTTAACTTTTATACTGTTAACATTGTATTGAAATTCCTTGAAATTAACTTGTTCATGAACACAGAACCGTTATTGCGTTTTGCATTGTCAAAATAAATATTTTAATAATATAACAGGTAAAAGATGCATTTAACTTCACATTCACCGTTACACGCCTAAAGTACGAACGTTGCATCTTAAAGTAACTTACAAAAAAACGCTATAAAAATGACTACCTAATAGTATATACTATATAGTATATTCTATATTATCAACGTGGTACAGAGCTTTTTGCCATGATAAATATAACTTTCTTACGATACTTCAGTATTAAGAATGACAAATCAAACTAAAACAAGCTGTGACTTAAAAAAAGGGGTCGAGGGGCTTTTAGGACCGGGACCGCGGTCCCGGATTCCACCTATAAATTAAATATTAATTTTTCAGTAGTATTTTGGGACCACAAATTAAAAAAAGTAAAGTATGTCTTACGAAAGTACGGTCAACCAAAAAATTTTTAAAATGAGTATAAAAAAACTATTTTAGTTAAATGATAATTTGTCTTCTATTTCTAAAATCACAGCTTTCTATTGGAATAAAAAAAATATGTCGGTACTTATTAAGAAATATAATTACTATACTATATAAATATGATAATATGTTTAAAAATGAAATACAACAGTTCAATTAAAAACATTTATGTTTTTATCCCTTACATCTACACATTGCATATTACAATCTCCTACCTAAATTTAACGTCAAAAATAAACAGTATCTTAGTGCGCACATGCAGCAGTAATAAAAATCTCTACACTTATTGAAAACAATTACTATTGTAAGGCAAAAAACTGACAAAAACATGAAAGATCTTTTAACTTACAATATATAAAATCAGTCTCACAACATTTTTTATAAACTGATAAAATATTTCTTTTATTTTTAAAATCACAGCATTGTCTTAACTTAAAAATAATAAACAGCATAATAAACAACAACATCAACCGTATACCTATTAATATATATAAAATTAGTCTCGCATACATGTTAATAATTATTTGAATATAATCAATAGTCTTGAACTTAACATTAAACATTTCAACAATATAAAATAATTTTGCATCAGTCTCAAAAGTATTGAAAATTGATTAGCTTTAAAATCTATTTTTTTCTAGACAATGACCAACTGGTCATTGGTCATTTATTTTGGACCTTAAATTTAGGTAGGAGATTGTTATGTGCAATGTGTAAGGGATAAAAACATAATTGGTTTTAATTATTGAACTGTTGTTTTTCATTTTTGAACATTATTATCATATCTATATAGTATCTATAGTAATTATATTTCTTAATAGGTACCTACATATTTTTTCATTCCAATAGTAAGCTGTGATTTTAGCAATAAAAGACAATTTATCATTTGATAAAAATAGTTTTATTTATACTTATTCAAAATTTTTTGGTTGACCGTACTTTCGTAAGTCATATTTTAATCTATATTTGTGGTCCCAAAATACTACTGAAAAATAAATATTTAATTTATAGGTGGAATCCGGGACCGCGGTCCCGGTCCTAAAAGCCCCTCGACCCAAAAAAAGTATAAGACTAACAAAGGATTATTATACCATTTGTGTAAAATATGCTATATATATATACTTGTACGTGAAATATATTGTTATGAAACCGTTCGACACAGCTGGCGTCGACATGAATTTATTTTAGAACACAGCGTGATTTACAAAGTCGATGCACACACGCCAAGTGTTACAAAACGTCGTAGTTTGTTTATTCAACGATGTTTTCCATTTAATTTTATTGCAGTTAGTAAATATTTGTTCTAGCTAAAACTAGAATAATTATAATTTAGATAATTAGTCAGAATATTGTGTGCGAAAATCAAAGAAACCGCGCGTAAAATGTGATAAAGCAGTTTTTAGTTATCGAGAGCCATTATCTCTAATTATATTAATTAATTACAAAGATAATGGTTTGATGGTCGATAAAGTCGTGTTTATATACCATTCTAGGTGGTTGAGTGGTGTAGAGAGTTGGACTATCATCCTGATGATGAAGAGTGCTCTGCTGTTGACCTTAGTGTATTTGTTGCACTGCGAAGGTGCGGTGATCATTCGGAGCGATGAGGAGTACCCCCTCGTGAATGACAGGCCCATCATCGGGGTGCTATCCCAGGAGCAGTCTGTCTACCTTAACTCTAAGTTTCCAGAAGAAAATTATACCAGCTACATCGCTGCTTCTTATGTCCAAGATGTCGAGAAATCTGGAGCGCGAGTTGTGCCGATCATGTAAGATATTAATAAAGTAATATTTTTTTAAATTATTTGTTTTGTGTTGTCGTCTATTGTGACTATTTAATTTCTATAAATTTTTATAATAAATTTAGAAACAAATCTGTTTCAACTATTTCACAATTTTTTTTTATATTACACCTTTATACAGGTCGTTTTACATTTAAATTAATTGATATATTTTATTTTAAGTATTTATTTATCGTTCCAGGATTGGAAAAGATCGTTCATATTACGAAAACCTAATGGGAAAACTTAATGGGTAAGTAAAATAATTTATATTTAATTACACTTTGATAGGCTAGTTACATTGGTATCCTCTTTAAACTTATTTTAGAAATATTGTTAATTCACTTACTCAGGTTTCTGAGCATTGTTCTGTAACAATACTAAGAAACGTGAGTTTCTACGTCTAAGCATTTGTGAGCTCCTAGCATTCTAAAGCAGCAAATATATCTATAGCAAACATATCGTCGCCTGAGTTGTAACTCCACGTAGTAGGTACGTCAGATTTAGGAGAGTGAAAAGACTATATAATTTTGCATATAATACCATTTTACTTTTAAAATTATTTTTAAGGTTTTAATTGGACGATGTGTATTTATAATTGGATGTAACGATTGGTCTTCCGAAGCATTAGAAAATCACATCAAAACGTCATAACCACCATAAATGATTTATGTGGTATTAGAACTTAAATGAAGATATTACAGACTTCAGTTACAAGAACCACGTTATGAGTAAGAGCTGTCATGTTTAGCGTAAATCACACTGAAATGTCTGGTACTCGTATGGGAATCTGTCAAGCAGGACTGAAACCACATTTAAATCAGATTGCATACTATACTTCTTACTGCAATGGACTAATCTTGCTATTATTATATTTCATGCTCCGGTATTTAAATATCAGCGGCTTAGAAGTCATAATTCATATAATTTTTTATTCAGTAGGTAGATATAACGAACTCATTCAAATGTTTTTAAAGGTAACTCTACAATGAGGTATAGCTAGGGATTCCATTCGTCCGGGTTTTCCCGGATTTGTCCTAGTTTAGAGGGCGTCCGGGCCGGTCTTCATTTGTAGTCCGAAAATTAAAAGCCCATACACACGCACTTTGCCAGAGCCCCTATGTTTAAAAAACCTTTTGACATGTTCTTGGCTCTAAAATCCGGGGCTATCACGCGTCTAGTCCTGGTTACCAAATTTTGGAAATGGCAACCCAAGGTATAGCTAACTAGCTGACCCGCGTGGTTACTATAAAGATGAGGTTCACATGGAAACAGACTCAGACACTCACAAATAAGTTAGTTAAATAATTTACTAGTCAGTTCGTTCAGGTCACAAACTTTACTTCTTTATAAAATAGATAATGGTTTGTTTTTTAATACTTACCGTTCCTTTCCTGTTATTGATTTTTTGGCAGGCAACATTATAAAATGTATATTTTTGAGTTGTGTCGTTAATACGGTCAATATAATATAGGAATCATTATCATCATGATTAGGTCACAGGATGTTATACAGATAACAGCCACTACTGAACATGGACTTCTTCCGAGGAGTTGTTACCACATAGTACTTAACTTAGGAATTATTTTTTATTTTTATTTATTAAATTATGCACACATTGTATTATAAACTGTGATTTGGTGAAGTCTGTTTTGATTGCATTTTTCTTTTCTACAGAGTTCTTTTACCCGGAGGTGCGACCTACTTCAATCAATCGGACGGCTACGCGGACGCGGGCCAACACATCGTCGAGATAGCTCAGGAGATGAATGACGCCGGAGACTATTTCCCTGTCTTCGGAACTTGCCTGGGATTCCAATTTTTAATCGTCTTGACCTCAGGACGAGAGGACGAGAACAGAATTACTTGCTACTCCTTTGAAAATTTGCCTCTCAATTTTACATCTGGTAAGTTGATTTTGTAGGAAAAAATCAAAAGTAAAACTTAAAACTACTTAAAATGGTGGATGAATTGAAAATCACTGCTGGTCGAATTTAGATAGTTTCAAATGACACGAAAAGATCGATTGAAGAAAGTCTAATAAAAAATTGTAAAATACCATGTTAACACTCATGGTTTAATTAACAATTGTTTTAATGATTCTGTACCCGAAGGGTAAAAACGGACTATTACTAAGACTTCGCTGTCAAGTCTGTCCGTCTGTCTGTCACCACGCTATATCTCAAGAACCGCGGTAGCTAGACAGTTGAAACCTTCACAAATGATGTATTTCTGTTGGTTTTTAAGAAGTCCTTAAGCGTAACTGTGTCAAATGACACGTTAATTTTGTCAGGTTAAGCGGTTTAATTTTTTTTGCGATTTGTACACATACTCAATCGCGCACACTAAAAAATATATATAAATAATCATTAATATATTTTTTTAGATTATCGCGACAGCAAGATGTTCAAGGATGCTCCGGATGATGTCATAAATTACTTGAAAAATGAAGATGTAACCGTAAACGCCCACCAATTTTGTGTTCTAGATGAGGTAATTAATAATGTTTTTAAATTTATAAGATTTTTGTTGCTTTCAGTTATATAAAGTATTGTTTTAGGAAACATCTTATTTCTCATTTATTTTTATTATATTCAAAACCAAACAGTTATTCATGCTATCAAGCATAAGAGTGTTGTAGCTTCTTAATAACTACACGTGTAGATAAGAATAAAATACTTAAATATAGATATCCATTGAAAGGAGTATTTCTCTAGTATCAATGTGTTTCCTAACATTTATTGTACGACCAATAAGGTGAATATTACCTTATAGGACGTATTATTAACATAACCAAAGAATTTTATTGTTTTTATTTTTAACCCCAACTATAGAATACAATAATATATAAATCTATAAGTAATAAGCTAAAGTTTTTTTTTTGTTTGCTTGCTAACATAGCTAATCTCAGGAACTAATGGACGATGGATTAGATATTCTATTTATTAAGGAATGCTATAGGCTATATTTAATTATGAAGTTCCAAGGAACGGACGGGTAACACGGGTGAAACCAAGAGAAGCTAGTTCAGAAATACATATTTATATTAAACATAAAAACACAAAATTTTATCACTTTTGCTCCTTTTTGGCCAAAATTGTGGCATTGGTATTTCTTAGTTCAAATAAATATGAGATCTGTGATTCTATAATGATACTTATGGTTAATGAGCTAAACAATAATCGATGAAACAATAAAATTATATTTTATTGTTTCATCAAAATTTTCAATAAAATTTTAACTTTTCCAGAACTTGAAGGCTCGTAACATGACCAATGTTTGGCGTCCTACCTCACACTCTGATGACGAGTACGGCGTAGAATTCATTGCAACTATTGAACATTACAGGTGATTATATTCATTAACTAACAATAAGCTAGTTGACACTTTTTTGAAATTGCTTTTATATGTTATGATTGGTTTTACAAGACCAAGAAAAAACATAGAAAATGTTTGAGGGCTAGAAAGCTCTAAAATTTAGAGTCGGTTTCATAAATTATTTTTCATTCTCTTCCCGTATTATGAACTGAAACGATTGTATTTAGGTTTTTATGACAAATATTTTCATAAATAAACATAATTTGATATGGGCCTATTGTAATATGTTGCATTTTGGGAAAGCAAGTTTCTATAAAAATAATGATTATGCCGTCAAGACAGTTTAAAAAAACCGTAGAATATAACTAATAATAGTGTATGAAAGCACTCCTTATCTAAATTTACATGTAGATTTATATTTTCCTATTCTATACTAAAAATAAAATATTTACTGTTTTTTTTAGAAAAATACATTGATACAAAACTATAGTTTGTAGAAGGGACATGCATATTATTCACATATATACGTTCACGCACCTTTCCAATAGGGATGGGCAGAGACTACTTCTCTCCACTTGCTACGATCTTGCCATACCACATTCACCTCTTCCACATTCATTAATCTCTTCTTGCATGGCTATTCGTTTAGGATACTTCTAACCCTGGCCATAAGAATTTCCGCGATTCGAACGAATATTATTGACTTTGTTTTAGATTATCTGATCACTTTGAAATCGTTATCAATATTATATATAAAATAATACAAGTTACATACATTATTTTATACGAAAAATTAGTATCGGTAAACGTAAGTGCTTGATACTTATCTATCAAGATTATTTGAACACTTAGAACATGTTTTAGGAATTTATTAATTTAGATAATATGTATAATTTGATAAGTATTTTTGACGAATATATACTCATTACTCATATTATAAAGAGGAAAGATTTGATTGTTTCCATTGAATAGACACGGAAACTACAGGACCGATTTAAAAAATCTTTCACAGACCACTACGTTTCACAAACTACGTTATCCATAACTAACATAGGCTATATTCAATAATGAACCCATGGAACGGGTAAAATTGCGAGTGGGAGTCCAATTTTTGTTTCAATATCCATAATAGTCTGCTTTCCAATAATAGATTATAGAATGACAAATCGCAGGAGTCTTGAGTACAAAATAATAGGCAAAATAATCTCGAGTGATCTGCGAAAACCACAAATCGAAATAAAAAAACATAATTTATTATTCTAAATATGAACATAAATTTAATTTTCAGGTATCCATTCTACGGTGTCCAATTCCACCCTGAAAAGAGCTCGTTCGAATGGAAAGCTTCGAAAAACTACCCGCATTCTATAGAAGCGGTGAAAGCTAACCGGTACTTCATGGATTTCTTCGTGAGAGAGTGCAGGAAGAGTACCCACGCTTTTAACAACCAGACAGAAGAAAATCAGTACTTGATTTATAACTATGAACCACGTTTCACAGGAGTTTTAGGAAGCCAACATCACCAATGCTACTTCTTTGAACCGAGAGGAACTGCAGATAATAATTAATATAAATAAATACATACTGCTTTATTATGGCCACTAAACATCGTATTAATTTATTCAACTCTGTTATAATTAATTAAAAATATAGTAATGTTTATATTACTATATTTTTACTAACTGTTCATATATGTCACCGGAAAATAATAAGAATCGTAAGTTGTTCAACTTTCTAATAACATGATAAACTAACGACGTTTCGGGTGGTTAAAAAAAAGAAACCTAAACTAACAATGGTTTTAATTTACTTATTGAAGTTGGAAGTTTTTTTTGTTTTGTTACAACAGTGGCATAGTCACGTTTGGTTATGATTTTTTATTTTTATTTTTATTTTGTTTAATTTTTTTAAGTTTTCGGTTGAAAGGGGTTATGTTAGGTCAAGTATCATCTTAGTCGGGGATACGATGCGCTACTTAGGTATCGTCCTCGATAGTAGGTGGAACTTCCGGGCCCACTTTAATCGGTTGGCCCCGAAGTTAGTAGCGGCGGCAGGAGCCCTCGGTGGTCTCCTGCCGAACCTGGGTAGGCCAGGGGGGAGTTGCCGGCGACTATACGCGGGCGTGATACGCTCGATGGCGCTGTACGGCGCCCCGATATGGGTGGACGCACTGGATAGGCGTAATGTGGCCCTGCTGCGCCGGCCGCAGCGGGTCATAGCCGCCAGGGCGGCTCGTACCTACCGCACGGTATCCTTCGATGCGGCTTGTCTTCTCTCTAGTTCTCCTCCGTGGGAACTCGAGGCGAGGGAGCTGGCCGAAGCATACCGTCGGAGGTGCGACGGAGTTTTAAACGGCCGTGATCCGTTTCCGGAGGGCATGGCGACGTGGCGTATTGAATCGCGGCGTCGTGTCCTCCGTGAATGGAAAGACCGGCTGATAACCGACCCGCCATTGAGCGGATTACGTACGGTAGATGCGATCCGGCCTCACTTGCTTGAGTGGGCCGGACGTAAAAGGGGCGAGGTAACCTTCCGCATTGCGCAGGTCATGACGGGGCACGGATGCTTCGGTCATTACCTGTGCAAAGTGGCAAGGAGAGAGCCGGACACTCGTTGTCACCACTGTGATTGCGCCGATGATACGGCGCAACACACACTGGTCGAGTGTCCGGCTTGGGCGGCCGAGCGCGGTGCGCTCGTCGCACATGTAGGTATTGACCTCTCGCTTTCGACCATCATCAAGAGGATGCTCGAGAGCGAGGGAGCATGGGAGTCGATGGCTTCTTTCTGTGAGACTGTAGTTTCACAGAAGGAGGCCGCGGAGCGGGTGAGAGAAGATGATTCCAGCTCTCATCCGCTTCGTAGACGTCGCGTTGGCCGGAGGCGGAGGGCCGAAATCCGCCGTCTCCCGCCATAAGGGGTGACCCTGGGGAGCAGATAACATGAATCTGCTCCCTAGGGTCACATTCATGTAGTAGGTCGGGGATGCCACTGTGTTCTGGCAATCCCTGTAGGAGTAGGAAGGTATCCATCGCGGGTGCTTAACACTCGCGATAGAGCCATAGGGGGAGGAAACTCTAGTCCCTTCACCGGGGCGAGAGTTATAGTTGTACTCTGTCGGAGAGATAACCAAAGGCCTATACCGGTACTTGGGTCTCTCATCACCAACGACAGAAGGAGGAACACCCGGGGGCTTTTTTAGTGGGTACATACTCTCTGTGGTGCGACAGCGCACCACGTTCTATAGAGTATGAGCCCCACATGCCCCTCACTGGCGCAGGGATCACGTATACAGTGACCCCTGCGTCAGGGAGGAAGTGCGGTTGCGCATTTTTACCCCGGTAAACAAAAAAAAAAAAAAAAAAGGTCAAGTATCATCTCTCTGTGGTGCGACAGCGCACCACGTTCTATAGAGTATGAGCCCCACATGCCCCTCACTGGCGCAGGGATCACGTATATAGTGACCCCTGCGCCAGGGAGGAAGTGCGGTTGCGCATTTTTACCCCGGTAAACAAAAAAAAAAAAAAAAAAAAAAAAAAAGGTCAAGTATCATAATAATTAAGTAAATAATATACCTAATAATTATGCGCGTTCACTGAAACTGGCTACTAAATTTAACAGCATGAGTGGTACGAAATTTGATCAACTTACGATTCGTGTTAGGAAATAAATTATAGTATCATTTAATGTTAAGTACCTGCGACACATTTTGCACGAGGTTAAAATGTTATAGCTTAATTATTAAGGTTGGAGGGCATAATCCTCGTCTATATAACAGCCTTCTCATTGATACTTCTGAGCCCAAACTATCTGCTGTAACATTCTTCGGAATTGAGCGTCCCGCAGAATGTTTGGTGCTGACAGATCCATAAACTCAAGATTAGCATGTAGCCTCAATATAGTTTTTCGTGCCCGGCGTCGTAATTTATCGTAGATGCTTTATACTAAAAATGTTTTTTCATAGAAACCTTTACTCCATAATTACTAATACTTACAATAAAATAGTATTAACTAAATAAGTTGTACTCAAGTTATATGCTTTTTTCAGACGGACATTTGTAGTTAGCTAGGAATCTTTTACTTTTGGAGCACTGCCTTTATACAGTACATCGGGCATAAAGCAGTGTTAAAATCTTAATAAACATAATTATAGTTCGTTCATATCGGATAAACAGACCCACTTAAACCTTCTTATAGATCGCGTTTCACTTAGTAAACCACATACAGACACACACACACCCTTGGGTAAGTAGGTGCCCACACCCAGTACCCTTCACTCGTGCTGGGCGTGAGGACCTATTTTTGCACCCACGGACACACAACACTCCCCAAAAACACGTGTTGTGTTGTTAAAATAGAACCCTCTTCCTCTCAATACTTGGAGCTTTTTATTGTTTAAAGTACGTAAGCGCAAGTAAATAGTGTAATTTTAAAAGGTGTGAGCCTGGAGATCTGTCATACAGGTCCCGAACCCAGTATAGACTCCAGCTCTCAAAGGTTTGAATTTACTTGTAACCTAGATACCTACTATATACCAAAATGTACCTTTTTGAGAGAAATAAAACCTTATTCTATTCTATTCTAGTTATATTAAATAGTTAAATAAATGGCTTAACAATTACAAACTGCGCAATCTTTGCAAGAGGGCGCCTCCTGTGCACTCTTGGAGTTGCAGATCAGAGTGTTGGTTGCGGTTACGAATGAAACGGTGCCCTGGTAGCACGTCGACAGAATCCACTTTGAACGGTTTGTAAGCGGTCAAGTTACGAACGTACATACATTTTGGCTCAGGAATTGAGTATCCTGCAGACTATTTGATGTACTACACTTCAACAGCTTTATAAATCTTGGCTTGTTGCGATCATTGAGGTATATTGGCATAATCACTACACTTGCCAGGTGGATTGGCTTGACACGTGAATTGATGCTATTCACATTCAGCACCATCGTAATTTTGGTGTACCTCGAAATACTTTATTTAAAAATAACTAGGAAAAATAATTAAACCCATAATTCACAGACTCAAAGTGCACCTGGTTCCAGAACTAGCTGGCGTCCGTACAGATAGTTGTTAAGAATGGATATTTGAACCCACACTGAATCTCAGTAGCAACTATCATTAAGTCTAATAAAGTTTGATGAAATCAAGTGAAAGCTTCATCATCATCATCAGCCTAGGTTGGTGACTGCAGTGTTATGTTAAACATATATAGATCTATACTAATATAATCACGAGGAAATATTTCAGTGTGGTAGGAAAAGAAATGGAAGCATCATAAGAACATGATTAAATTTTTTGAATTGTGTCTAAATGAATAAAGAATTTTTTGACTTTGACTTTGTTCGCATTGAATAGGTTCCAAAACCACTAGACGCATATCAAACAATCTTGCACCATTAAAAAGCTACTTTTTGCAGGATGAACATAGTATATTTTTAAGTTTGCAGTTGCCACCTGGACCCTCAACCACCCAGAGTCGGAAAAATGTTACACAAAGATTTCATGGCCGGCTTGGGGATCGAACCCACGATGGTGCTTACCTACGCAAAGCTGTGAAATTAACAATATCATTTGTATGCGTAGTGGAAATCGGCAAATGTAAATTGTCTTCGAAGAAGGAGGTAACGTAACGTACTTAAGTATTAATGCTATAGTTTTGTGAAACAGCACATGGACTTTAGAAGGTTACTGTACCTTTGATCAGCAGGGATCGGAATAGGTAGAGTTATGAAGGCCTGATGAAGAGAAAATATCCCCTATCCATCTGCCATCAGAGAGAAAGATGGTCAGAAGGGCCCAAATACATACATACAGTGCAAGGCAGCACAATTACAGCAATAATATGGAAAAGAGTTCTTCAAAACACAGGGATTTATTTCTGTGCGTGAGGACTCATCCCCCCACTTGCTACGATCTTGACATACCACTTTCTTCTCCTCCACATGTATTATTTTCCTTATGCATGGCCTTCGGTTTATGCTAATTCTAAACTAGCCTTTCTTAATAGTCCATCAGCCACCGCCTGTTTGTTTTAAGTGATTAATAACAGGCTGAATCTTCGTGAGTTCGTTCGATTCGACGAGACGCCCAAGTTTTTACTCTGTGTACATTCTCAAAGAGGTAGGTAATGTAGTGCGCAGATGTAATACATGTCGATCTGGTAGGGTGTCGAAATTGTCTGACTAACAGTAATTTTTTTATTGAAAATTTAAGATAATATGAAAATAAACTCGGAAAAACAATTGTCCTACAAAATCGATGGTTTGAGTAGGAGCGTCCTCCTCGTTTAATAGGTCGAAACAACGAGGTCATAAAAACTATTAATAACTAGCTGATTTTTTGTATGCAGCTTAGTAAATAATATTATTGAATGGCCACAAAGTCCTACAAATGTAGTGGTCGGTTTTCCTAGTCCTACACTTGGAAGTTGTCGATTCCACGGTAACACTTTTTTCATTAATAACCGTAGGACAAAAAAACAAACTGGTGTTTATTACAGCTGATAGCGATGTTCGGGTCGGCGAAGTCACCGCACCTTGTTCAGGACTTCGACCTCCCGCGAGGTTGTTGTAATAACAGTCTTGATGTTACATATTTAAGGATTTTTAATTATTAATTACGTCGATATAGATAAAGTTCTACTGGGAAGAGTTAAGTCTATTTACATTTGGTTTTAGCATCGAAGCTTGTTGTGTCTGGAAATATTAAAAAAGTTCAATAGAACGTGTGTGTAAATCCAAATTATGAAGTTTGTTTACGTTGGATGATTCATTTAATGAGTTAAATGTCTTTATAATTCGTCTGAGGGGAACGTAGTTGCTATCTCTCGATAATGGTTTACATTATTCGACAAATATCTCCAAAAGCATGAGGAGGGATAGTGCTGTATGTTCCATCTTGCATGTAAAAAAAACACAACACACACAAGATATCATGAAATAGCCAATGCTATTTGCTATTCATTATGGCGCAAAATTTGAGTTCTATCTGTTATTTGCATTAAATACAATTATTTAATGCAAATAAGAGACACAACTGAAATTTTGCGCCAAAATGGAAAACATTTGACTACAAGAAAATAACAAAAAATAAATATAATAATTTGGTACCAAGAAGAATAAACAAAATGATCCCTTCCCGATTTTTTTAGACAGAATGTACTCATATACTAATATGATAAAGAGGAAAGATTTGATTGTTTTTTGTTTGTATTGAATAGGCTCCGAAAGTTCTGGACCGATTTGAAAATTATTTCACCGTTGAAAAGCTACACTATCCCCGGAAGACATAGCTATATTTAATTATGAACGGGAACGGGAGTTATGCGAGTGAAACCGCGCGCGGGAAGCTAGTATAGTGTATTAAATTTCTATGAAACGAAAAATTCTAATAATGAAAGTAGGTAAGTATTTCTGCACAAAAATAGATCTTGAAAATATATTTGTGTACTTAGGGAATGTACTCCTTTATCGTAAATATTAGGTCTTTACCTATGAAATTGCCGTTCTGCAGTACTGGCCATTTCAAATGAAAATAATTTTTGTTTGGCTAAGAATTCTAATTTCAAATTAATTTTATTTTAGAAACATGGATTTTTTTCCCAAAAGTAGTCATTTGTTTATTGATTAGTGTTACATTTTCATCGCATTTCAATCTTTTTCGTCATCATGGATACGTTAAAAATTCGAGTAATTATGGAATATGAGTACCGTCGTGGTAGCAACGCAGCACAAGCGGCACACAACATCAACGACGTTTACGGAGCTAACACTACAAACCAACGCACCACCTGTTATTGGTTAGCTCGCTTCCGTTCTGGAAATTTCGACCTGAAAAATGAACCTCGCGGTCGTCCGAAGACTTTGGTCGACAATTACGAATTAAAGGCGATCGTGGAAGCTGATGATACACAATCTACGGCTGAATTAGCAGCAGCTTTCGACGTTAGCGTCAAAACAATATTGGTCCATTTGCGTCAAATTGGCAAGGTAAAAAAGCTTGACAAATGGGTGCCCCACGAACTCAATGATCGCCAGCGCGAAGTACGCGTCGAGACGTGCCTTGCACTGCTCAACAGACACACAAATGAAAGGATTTTGAACCGCATTGTTACCTGCGATGAAAAATGGATTCTGTTTGATAACCGCAAGCGCTCAGCAAATTGGTTGGATCCTGGTTCAGCACCTAAACAATGCCCTAAACGATAACTTACCCCTAGAAAAGTGATGGTCACTGTTTGGTGGTCTAGCGCCGGTGTGATTCATCACAGCTTCTTACCAAACGGGGTGAGCATTACTGCAGACATGTACTGTGAAGAACTGAACACAATGAAGGACAAGCTGGCACATCTCCAACCAGCATTGGTCAATCGCTCGTCTCCGCTGCTCCTGCACGACAACGCGCGACCTCATACTGCACAGCAGACGGTCTCCAAGTTGCAAGAACTGGGGTTGGAAGCTCTCCGTCATCCGCCCTACTCACCAGACCTTGCGTCTACAGACTTCTACTTTTTCCAGAATTTGGATAACTTCTTGGCGGGAAAAAAATTCAATACCCGAGAGGCAGTACAAAATGCCTTTGAAGAATTTGTTGCCTCCGGTCCAGCTGATTTTTTTAAGAAGGGCATCAATAAACTGCCACTGCGTTGGCAAAGATGCATTGATTGCATGGGTGATTACTTCGATTAATACAAATAAAAAATACATGAAAAAAAACGTTTAAATTTATTCATACAAAACGGCAATTTCATAGGCAAAGACCTATTTATATTATCATAGTTCGATATGCCGCCGCCGTATGCAAATAACAACAACACTGATACCAGATAAATTAGAATCTTTTACAGTGAAAACAAAATCAGTACCTAACTATCCCGTCGGGTTTGTCAGGGAGAATAATTCGGTTCATCCAATTTGATAAATTGCCTATAATAAGTGTATTTAATATTGAAATAGTTTTTCCAAGAAAGTCTAGTTCAATAGAATCTGGGTGCGGCGCCCCTTCATCTCATATTTAGGCATTACGACCAATAATTTGTAAAATTATAGGTCAGTACACTCTAAAAATATATATTCGCAAAGTATGAGTACATGCTCGCAAATAGCCTACAGTTTTGTTTGAGCATATCGAGCTTATTTAGGCCGACGGGAACAGCGGGACGCCAATATATTGGAAGGGTCCCCAGCCATCAGCCACCAAAATAAACCTAATATCAAATGTTTATTTACTTGTCATTCGTAGTTGGCTACCATTACATAATGACTAGTAATGAGACAGGTCTGTATGTGATGTGAAATTCTGTTATGTAAGCATTTTAGTGTGTACTTGTACTGAATAGATTGTTAGTGAAATTTGTGAAAGGAATGCTTTGTTTACTTGTAGAGTATAAGGCTTATGGTTGAATTACCTACTTTCAAGATTTGAAAAATAACCTTTTTAAGGATTGTCGATGTGATTGTTCGTTGTATGTAGTAGCTAATTGTGCTGGGAAATTATTGTTGTAATAATTTGTGGGACTAATGGCTTTTTTTTCTCAAATAATTTAATATCAGAAGAATAAAGTTAAATTTTCACTAAATTGTCATATTTATTTGTAAAAAATTAAATTTATTTTATATGACTATTGAAAAAATTGCGTTTTTATAGTTACTATGATCAAATATTAATCATTGAGATCAGACTCAGAATGTATGTCAATCCATGATATGCTAAACAGTAGCTTTCCTACTTTATACCTTTTCAGTTTTTAAGTTTATGAAGGATGTGTTAAAAATATTAAAAAATAGTTTTTGTAAATCTGCAACAATTAGGATCACACAGGAATAAAAAAAACATTGTAAGTACATGAACGCATTCCACTTAATAATGGTCATTTCCCGTATTATTCTATAGCAACTTCGTCATATGAATTGGAAGTTTTGTATTAAAGAAGTTTGATATATAGCGCAATATTTTACAAACAGATTGTCAAACGTCCACAGCTCCGGTCGTTGGCACACAAATTCGTTTCCTTCCTCGTTGACGAGGATTCAATTTGTTCACCCATACGTGACAACGCGTTTTTATCAGCCATCGAACTTTGTAAATTCGTTGACTATTGTGACTCTTCATATATATGTGCAGTATCCCGCCCAAAAATTTAAATAAAAATATATTAGAATAAAAATAAAAGCTTGCAAAAAAGTCTGTAAATAAAATAATATCATGGAAAATAATTAGGTTCAATCAATTTGATAAAATGATTTAGTTATTTTATAAGTATGTATCTATCCTTTAACTTTACTTATAATTTGAAAAGTCTCCTCAACTACATATAACTAAACGTAACGTTCAAGTAAATAATAAAGAAAAACATATTTTCTACCTATAATTGAAAACTTATTACATACCGACACGTAGATATACGTGTGTCAATAAAATTATCCTTTACCTACAACTTTTATTTGACAAATACGTATTTCGCAATACTTCTAACAAGTATGTATACGCCATCAAATTTACTCTTAAATTCTTTTCAAATATTTTTGTATATAATCGGGGAAACGTATTTGGAGGCAACTCAGTGAGCCATCGCCCTTCTGGCCTTGACTTCTCAGACAGATCATATTAACGGTCGACTTTTTACGACTACCCTAGATGTACTGAACATATGTGGAATAAATTTACTGAGAAAGTTGATCTGACTTGATTTGATGAATATAATGATTTACAAAGTTTGTTTGCTTAAACGCCCAAATCTTAGGAACTCGTATATATATCGTACCAATTGAAAACTATTTTAGTGTGAGATAGCCCATTTATCGAGGAAGGCTATGTTTTATTATGCAGTTCCCACGGGATCGGGAGTTACGCGTGCGGAAAGCTAGTAAATTCTTATAGCCAATAAACATATTATTTCATGTATGTTGTACGAACGTCGAATGGAAGTTTAAAGGTTCATTGCCAATTTATACGAAATTAATTTTCTATCGCTATTTATTTGTGTCTAGTATAACACTGTTATTTTTTTCAGTCCCTTAGTCTACGTCCAAAATTCCAAAGTTCTAAGAAATCATATTTACCCAGCAAATTAGCAAAAGTCTCGTGGCTAACGAGGTAGGTACATTATATGAAAAAAGAAACCTATTTCATGCTAAATTTTAGAGCATTGAACTGTGTATTCAGTTCTAATCAGGTCTGGTACGTTGAAGGACATGGAATGTATCCATGTTTCGGAAAGCACGTTAAGCCGTTGGACCCCATTTGTGTAATTATCATCTATAACATTCGTATACCAGAGAACGAGCAGCAGAATTGTCGTGTGTTACAACATAATACTGCGCTCCCCAACCCGCCCGCCAAACGCGAAGACTATAGCAAACCCCACCCTCGCCTCGGGATGAAGCTCATGTGCAGTATTGGACGTTATATGATGATGATGATGATACCCTTACATAGATTACGAGTATAGAAACATTGATAAATGAACATTGATTGAATTCGGGAAACTGAGTGTTATATAATACGGTAATTGAAGCATATCAGCTAATGTTAAGCCTGTGAAATATATAGGTGTATTATAGCTAGATATGTCAAGTCTGCGGTCGTCGCCCGAGTAACAGCACAGAGATAATCTTGCCCCTAAAAGCCGCTTTTGTCAGTATTTGACATGTATATAAAGAAATTTAAAAGGATGATGGATGTCCTTCATTAATGTTGTAGGTAAATGATGCCAGTCTTGATCATAAGAGAATGAAGTTAATAACTTTTTTGAAGGTTATTTACCGCGATTAGTCAATTGTTAAGATAAAGGAAAATAATATATAAAACACAAACATGAATGATGAAACTTGGACGGGTTTGAACTGTTCACATTTTGTAAGTGCCCTATCAATGGGCATGAAGACTAAAATATTCTATTTAGTCCGTCAGTTAGATTACAAAAAAAATATTGGACACGTATTTTTTTTTCGTTCCTTAATCAAAGAAAGTCGACAATACAGGCCGTTGAAATTTCGTGTGACGTCACTACTAGGTAAAATTTTACCTTATAGTGACGTCACAAGCCTCCTCTCCTGATTTATAGTTTGTTTTTGCATGTATATTTGTCAATTTTTTTTGGTTGGATAAATAAAAAAATACGTGTCCAATATTTTTTTGTAATCTAACTGACGGGCTAAATACTCGGTTCCAAAAATAACGGGTCAGTCACATAAACCCGAATATCGCCCGAACTACGTATGCCATCCTAATGAAACGAAGACTGTTCAATTGAGAATTTAATTATACAGATAAAAAATAAAATAAAACTTAGTTGCACCCACAATATTAATCTCTAAATTAAAAAAAAAACTAAAGTAGTCATATTTTTCTTAAGATTACATTTTTTTTATGATTGTTTTTTTGCTGTTCTTCATTTAATACTTTGTATTGCCTCCACGAGCTCTTCTGACAGCTTCCAGGCGATTAGGCATGCTGTACACCAAATTTCGGAGCCGGTGCTGAGGAATACCTTCCCATTCCTCCACCAGTGCTTGTTTGAGCTCGGGAAGCGTGATTGGTGGGGGTTTCGACCTTTCACGCATCTCTGAAGCTCGTCCCAGGCGTACTCGATGGGGTTTAAGTCCGGGCTTCGCGCTGGCCACTGCATGAGTTCGATACCGACCTCTTCAAGGTAGTCATGTACAATTCTGGCGGTATGGGGACGCGCATTATCATGCATTAATATGCCATGCCGGTCCATCCTGGCCATGAAAGGACCTACATGTTCTTTGAGGATCTCTGCATTTAGAGTTCCATTTTGAGTGAGTACCAGCTCGGTGCGGGCCTCACCAGAAATCCCAGCCCTAACTTGTACGGAGCCTCAACCATACGCCACTTTTTCCTCCACACACGCTTGATGGAAGCGCTCCCCTGGTCTTCTATACACCAACTGCCTACCATCATGCTTATAAAGGCTGAATTTAGACTCGTCCGTGAACATTACCCTAGACCAATCGTCTAGTGTCCAGTTTAGGTGCTCGCGCACGTATCTCTGTCTTGCAATTCGATGTCCCCGTTCCAGTTTGGGGCCATTTGCGGGCCTCAATGGTTTCAAATTTGCTTCAGCAAGACGTCTTCTTACTGTTTGAGCGCTTAAATTGCCACCTCCAAAGCGAATAAAGTGAGTTTTTAGACCAACAGCAGTTTGAAAACGATTTCGGAGCATTGTAGCCACCAGTTTCCCTGACCGTTGTGCATCTTGGTCTGCCATTTCCTGGTCTTCTAAGATGTGGTCTCTTGGTAACGCTGGACTACCCGCTGAACAGTCGACAAAGATACACCAATGTTTCTGGCTGTTTCACGCTGGCTCCGCCCAAGTTCCAAAAAAGTTAGGATTCTGGTACATTCCTCTAGCGTGACTGCCATGCTTCACCTCACAGAATAATAATTATGCACGTGGAAGACGTTCACGATATTTTTTTTTATGACAGAATAGAAATGGAAAGCATCCATAATGACATGAAACAAAAATATTGTTTTTAAAAATAGTCATTTTTTTTCATTTTGTTTTTCTAATGAAGTTTTTTTCATCAACCAGTTTAAATAATATGCTATTAGAAGCGCAACTAAAAAGTCTTTATTCTGTTTTTTATTTCATTGATCTAACTTTTACAGTTCTGGAGGTATTTCAATTTTTGTGACTGACCCGTTATTTTTGGAACCGAGTGTAGATGTTTTAGTCCTCATGTCCATTATCACTTGATCACAAAACTAGCGACGCTAAAGTGAATTAAGGAAAGAAAGAAAAAACATGTATTAAAATCACAACAATAATAAACATAAAATAATAATAATAAAAGTAGAATGAATGTAAAATAAATAACAGGCATGGATAATAGTAAACACACGGACAATTTAAGAATATGTTTGATGGAATCAAATAACTCTAAATCGTTAGTTTTTTATTTTGTTATACCTATTTGTCAATACGTTATGAGTGCCTAAAATGATGAAAATTTCGAGGAATTTAAACAATGACCAATGTTTTTAATTACAAAAAAGCACGCAGTCGTTTTGTTAATTGCATATAATAAAAGTCTACACCACAGATTACCAGAGACTATTAAAATACTTGAAAAATATAATCATTTCATCAAAAAATTAAAATAATTTTAAATAAATAAAAGTTATTATACTATTAAAGAATATTTAAATGATAAATTTTAAATAAGTTAGAATGCAATATGAAAATAATAAAAATAATAAATGTTTAAAAATGTAAATGAATACATAATAAGCAATTTAATTCTTAAATGATTACATAATACATTAAAATAAATACAATTTTATCTCTTAGTACCAAAATGCTACATTGTCCACTAACTGCCTACTTTACAAGACACCTCAAAGCTATTATCAGCTAAGCTAGTCACTCATCCATTCACACAATACATCAAACACAAAAATAACAAGTGTTACCTATATTAAATTTAACTTTAATTAAATGTTTTATGCTATAGTGTTTTACTTGTAAGCGTTATGCTAAATTGTAAACAATAGAGTAATGTTTTATTTCTATACAAATTTTATATTGTAGAAAATGCAGTGCCCTAACGGGGTTCATGTCTGGTTCTGTTACTTTAATATAACATCTTTGTAAAACCCATGAAAGCAATAAAAAAAAAGTAGAAAAATATAAGAATGAAAATATTCTGCAAGTAAAATTTTCTTATTATGCCTTTAAACTAACATAAAACAAACTCTTGCAGTACAATATTATGTAGGAGTCGCGACAGTGAAAATTCCGAGCAATGACTCGTCCTGCGTCTCCCACAACTCTGTTTGACACCCTTCTGATTTTTCTAAACTATGAATTTTATAATTAATACCACTTCACCATACAATAATAATAATAACTATTTTTATTTTATTGTTGTTGTAAAATAAATAAAACATCGGTCGTTGACTCAATCAGGATCAAAACAATACATCTTGTATGTGGTTTTGATCCTGATTGACAGTTTCGGGGTCACATGGTGTTGTTATTTTTACCCTGTGCTCACTGTTAATACTCTGAAGGACGCTGGTCTCCCATAGTCAAATAGTAATTTTATAAATTTTAAATATAGGTAAACTTAGATGACAGTGACATTTGATTTCTGCCGATTCTCTAATCAATTCGTTAAATTCTGAAAAAAGTATAACTTCTAGTTAAAATTGAACGTGTGTGTTTAATTGGTGAGTAAATTGTTATAATATTTTACTTTAGTCAAAGCGTTTTTTCTATCCTTATTATGTCACGTGTGTTTGAAAAGTGTGAAAATAATCTTGTAAGTTGTTTTCCAGAAGAAAAAAAAAACACCTAAACTAACTAAGTTAAAAAACGGGCTTCGCCCGTCAAATAAATCCACGGGAAATGCCGTGGATTTTATCAATATTTTCACCATTGTAAATCATCTTTATTGTTGTACCTTCATAACTTATTTTTCTTCATAGCCAAATCGATCATATTATTCTCAAGTTATGAGCGTAGAAGTGTTAATTGTAAATGATAAACAAATGTAATTTTCCAACGATTCGGCCACTGCCTTTGACACTCCGTTTGTGCATCAACTGCATGCTAATTACTAACAGCCGCCGCCTACACTAGAGCTGTCGTTGATCAATGTCAAATTTAAATAAAACTTAAAACTTCTATTAACATGTATCATATATTTGTGAATAGGATGGTTAACAACTCAATTTAATATATTTACGAAACATTCAACATTATTGGGGTCGGATAAATTCATTAGGAATAAATTGGAGATCAGACATACAAATGATAATCCCATACCTACCTAATGTTTTATGATTTATTTATATGCCTCCACATTTACCACTTTGACGTAGTGATTTTAATCCAGGTATTCACGCCAAATATATTTTTTCTAGTATGAGATTCTTTGGGTTAAGCCATGTACGGATATGGAAAATATCCTAAACTATCTTACAACCAAAAAGTATTCTAAAACCATAGATAGATAAATGTGCCATCACTATAGAGACTAGTCGCATAACCTACTTAATTATTTCTATTCTTAAAATAGATATACTGGTAACCCCTATATTCTATAATTATAATTGGTAACCAAATGGAAATATCTGGAAAAGATTATACCTACTGCGTCACGAATTTTCTCGGTGAATCGCCTGGGAAGTGGGCTAGTTTGTTCCAGATTATTTTTGTATATTTATTCCAACTTGAAGACGCGGCGCGCATATAAATATGACAAGATATAGAATATATTCACCTATATATTTTTATATTTTTTATAACAGTGCTTTCACTATTCGGAATATACATACGTTGTCCATAACACCGACTATGTTCCATAAGACTCCGCTATTTTTGGAAATGTAATATGTAGGTACACATTAATTTCTTTAGGTAGGATTCATTTCTTTGTAGTACAGCTCTATTCGTAGCAGAAACGAAAGCTCGTTCTCCTTTCACTGAAAAGATAAAATGATTTTATGTACAGCAGCAACCAACCAAAATTAAGTTAATAAGTCGAGTTTGATACTCTAGTTCGAATGACGTTACCTCGATGTCTCTAGCTCGACGGTACACTTCACCGATGGGTCGTTACCTCGAAAGGTCAATACCTCGAAGGATCTCTTCCTCGACGGGTCTTTTCTTCGATGGTACATTTGATCGATGGGTTGTTACCTCGAAACAACATTTACTGTACAAAATTTTAAGTATTTGTGTGTGTAACTGAAAGGTATAAAAATACAAGTGAATTGAAATGAATATCGATATAATCATAGAGGCAACATAATATTGTGATCATTAATATAAGTAGGTACGCGTATTTTAACATTTAAACAACAAGCTGTAATCAACTACATGTATTAATTATTTAAACAAAAATCATCAAAAAATTAAATGAACTTTCTTCTGTGTTTTAAAACACTTGTCTTCTTTTTATCAAACTAATGAACTTAAATAACCTAATAATTATTATTACCTATTTATTTATATCAAATTGAATGCGATCAACTACAACGTCATATTATAACGCTGCGCTGTGCAATTTGCAATAGAACGCAAAAAGTCTTTTAATTCCATTTGTTCTCTGTTCTTAGTCATTTGTGCAATTGCCGATTGCAATTTCTTGCTTCATTTTTTGATGATTTTTGTTTAAATAATTAATCATCATCATCAACAGCCCGTTGACGTCCACTGCTGAACATGGTACTCCTCTTAACAGACCTTGGCAAGCCAGGATCGTAGAGGAATTTTGCCATAATCACCATGCTTGGCAGACGGATTGGTGATCGTAGTAAGATTTAAACCTTGAGCTAATAGATGCTGCTGCCCATCCATCAGCCATATATGTATATGTCTCTTAGTCGCCTTTAACGACACCCATTGGAGGACATGGGGTGGTCTATTCTAAGCCGGAAAACACACGGCAAATATAATACATGTAGTTGATTACAGTTTGTTGTTTAAATGTTAAAATACGCGTACCTACTTATATTAATGATCACAATATTATGTTGCCTCTATGATTATATCGATATTCATTTCAATTCACTTGTATTTTTACACCTTTCAGTTACACACACAAATACTTAAAATTTTGTACAGTAAATTTTGTTTCGAGGTAACAACCCATCGATCAAATGTACCATCGAAGAAAAGACCCGTCGAGGAAGAGATCCTTCGAGGTATTGACCTTTCGAGGTAACGACCCATCGGTGAAGTGTACCGTCGAGCTAGAGACATCGAGGTAATGACCATCGAGGTAACGTCATTCGAACTAGATAGAGTATCAAACTCTAATAAGTCTTATATTGCAGTTCAATATTTATGAAATGTAACTGGAATCAATATTCTAATTCCTATAGTACCTACCTACTATTTCAAGATTTTTGAGAGATTAAATGATCTACATTTTCTTAAATGAATGAAGATACACAAAATTAATTAAATATATGTTTAACTTAGTAAATTGAAGAAAATTTACATTGATTGACAATTTCATTTATTGGATTTTAATCGATTAGCCAAATTAGACTAGACTTATTGAAAAAGTTTTAATTAAAAAAATCCAAATGTTTTCATTTTATTTTGGGGTTACAGACATACTCATAGTGAGGGAATGATTTATAATGACTAGGTACCTTAATGGTTCATCAAAAAATATTACCAAAACTATTGTCCACAGTAGCGTTGTTTTAAAATAAAGAAATTGCCATCATATTATTATAACAGTTAGATATTAGTAATAACTGATTAGGCCAGAATTTCGGCATTTGGTGAGATTACCCACTTGGGTAATCTCACCAAATGCCGAAATATATAATACCTACATTAATGGATTATTCTCACATCTACGAAGGCAAACAAGTTTTGACGCAAATGTTATTTTTGTCGTCGTATTGCCCTAATAAATGTGTAATTGGCATTTTTTTCCGAGAAGGTTTACATTGAAATTACTTTCCTCTTTGATATACTAAAACAGTAAATATAAACTTTTCAAATTGATTATGTATTCAACTCTTTCTCCTTGTACTTTTCAATTAATGATATCTATGTCAATTTGAAGGGTTTTAAAGGGACTTTTGCCTCGTGAATTTGGTGACCTACTGTTTAATTAGGATAATTCAATCCCGTAGAGACTGATGATGATATTATTTTTCTTTATGTGTCTAATCGAATGTAGACTGGTCTTTTATTTTTATTTATTCTATGATTTTATGTTATATATCACTTCTTTTAGTTCAATGAACTCCAGCTGTATGTTTCGAGTATACCTACCTGCTCTATTCTGCGCATACCAACATAGAACACGCCAAGGAATGTATAGTTGAAATTACCATTTTTTACGGCGACCTATTGTCTATCAAACCAAATCAGTTACAATAGGTCGCCATAATCCACAAATGTATAAACTTTGCTCACAAAAATTTCCATTCCAGTTCCATGGACAGTTTTTTAAAGAAAAAATGGAAAATATTGAAAAATTAAGAATACTTAAAAAAAAAATTAGTAGTATATTAATTTTTTAATGTAACCTTAGCATTCTTGACATAAACTTTTTTAATATGTATAACCTTATGGCGTCTGACATAACATGGACAGAATTTAATATAGAGTTTTAGTTAAGACAGGACCACGTCTGTCGGGAATAACTATAAAGTCCGTCTAAAAAGAAGCCAATTAAATAATCTATTTCTAATGTTGTGGACACACGTGTATATAATGACTACCTTACAGTTTCATTGTCAAGATACTATGACGCACGAGTTTACATTCTTTCCACGTTTCTTGTCACTGGATGTTCGCATTAGTGTTATACTTGACTTAATGGAAGACGAACATTTTATCTTATTTGTACGCTTTTATCTTGTGCTTGAGTAGATCACGTGATTAAATTTGTATAAGAAATGAGAAATTGTGCGGTGTAGCTAAGAATCAGTATATTTTTATATTTCTACTTTTTGAAAGCATACCTTCAGCATTAACAAATAACAATAATTAACTATGACATTACTACCCAAACTTACTTTCTTGTAGCTTTTGCATTAGATCTAAACTAATATCGTGAGAAGTTAAATATATAATCTTATATTCATAAAACAAGTCGTAGGTATATAATATCATCATCATCTTCCTGCCCTGCTCCCATTATTTGGAGTCGGCGCAATATGTCATCCTCTTCCATTTTTCCCTATTAAACGTCTCTTTCATACTTACACCTCTCTTAGATATGTAATTTTTCACACATACCTAAATCTTGATAGAAGGATGTTCTACGATAGAACATCTTTCTATCGTAAGTATATAATATATAATACTATATTAATATCTCAAAAACTATTCGATATATTTTATTGATATTTTCCTTGTTGGATTACTATTCGCCTTTGATAGCAGTACTAATAAATAAATATCAGATTTTTATTTATAAAGGCACGAGTTTTCATCAAGTTCTTTATTTTGTAAATCAAAGTTAAACAATAAATTCAGATGACAATGGTTCAGATTTTTATTACATTGAAAAATAAAATCATCATTTTCTTATTGAAAATCCTATAAATATCTAAAGTTTGTAACCCACCATCTTCCGCAATTGACAACTCACGTCCTCACCCTTTTAGTGGTTTCAACTGTCGAATGAGAGGAATAAATTTAAATTTTTGACAAAATTCCCATACCAAATCTGTCAAATTTAAAATTAAAATTAAAACTTTTTTACTTGAAAATTGAATAATTAGGCACTAAAGACATAGGTACATTTTTTTTTGCCGTTGTCCTTCATCTTAAATAGATTTTGTAAGTTTAACATAGGAACGTATGTAATTATTAATTGGTAAAAAAAAACTTGTGTACCCGCGCCCATTCCCGTGGGAACTTCATACTAAAATATGGCCTTTCTCGATAAATGGGCTATCTAACTCTGAAATAATTATTCAAATCGGAACAATAGTTCCTGAGATTCGCGCGTTCAAGTAAACAAACACACTCTTCAGCTTTATATATAAGAATAGATTAAAGAGTTACGACAGATAATTTGAAAATCTATTGAAATTAATAATTCAATAAAATTTCAATGTTTATTTTCAAATAATCATTACTGGTATTATGAATGACTTGTTTTTCAACATAAATACCAACAATTTGGTATTAACAAACTCTCTTATTAACTTATTATTCTTTAATCACCATAAATGTATAGTTTTCAATATATATTATTCATCAACGATATAAAGATTAGGATGAGTTCATTTAGGGTTTAATAACCCGATTAGCTGACGCATCTTTGATCATGTGACGTAGATTCACGCCACGAGTGCATTCACTCAGAATAGGGTCGGATAAAAGGCGATTGTGTCGCCATCAAAAATGTCAAGTGAAAATATAATAATAAACTGGCTTGTTATGTTGCTACGTATACTGCTGAACAAGGGCCTCTTCCTGACGGAGGATTATTGTCATTGTCACCACGCTTGGCGGGCGGGTTGGTGGCCGCAGTATTATATTGTAACGCACGAGGAAACGCTACTGCCCGTTCGCGCAGATTCCCTCAAACAACCAGAACCGGAAAAAATTACACAATTTACACAAAGATTTCTTTTCCGGTGTTCGGAATGGAACTCACGACCTCCGAGATTAAAAACGAGTGTTATACCGCTACGTCACGGAGGTGTTCACTTTGTCGGCGTAGATTTCGATATCTCCCTACTGACTGCATCGTTAGTCTACTCTATTCGACTACAACTACCGAGGTAAAAGTTTCGGTCTAGCAAAAATATTTTATTATTGTTTGTTTAAGAATCGACACCAAGTCGGTAAATTGGTGATGTTTAACCCGTGCCTCAGAGAGCACGTAAAGCTGTTGGTCCAGCGCTTGACATCTCACCGGTCGAGTTGGTAGAATAAAAGGAAAACGAATTAATAGAATAAAAGGAAAACGAATTAATAGAATAAAAGGAACAGAGAGTGCTTTTGTGTAATAACATTTCATAGCACACATTTGTGAACGTCCACTATTGATGGCTGATCTTTTTAGAGGTTAGTAGCCGTATTAGTAGCTAAAATAAAGTTTACGATAAATTATTGATCGCTCCCCGTATTGCCGTTTTGACTAGGAAATTATAAAATAAAATTGGCCTTTAGTTAATAATAAAATAGCATCATATTTAATATAATTTTTAAATGCTTCATTTATATAATAGGTGAGATATACCTTCACACTTCATCTAAATCAACCTTCATGGGTGAATTGATTCATCAACTTGTTTTATTGGAAGCATTAAAATAAAATGAGTGAAAGCCAAAAGGTCAAACTCTCTACACCGAGCGAGCATTTTATTTGATTCAATGATGTACCTGAAAAGGTGACGATGCCTTTTAACTGGAAAACTGCCTTGAAAGAAACCCAAGTGAAACCAAATGAACGCAAAGAACAGGTAATGTAATAAATAGGTTTGAGAAAATTGCAAACAAAAGTTTAGAAGTAGGAATACCATTTTATAACAGATCATTATTTCGGCCATAAACAGAAACGACTTTTTTACCATCTGCTTTTTTAAAATAGGTATGGGATTTGTCATTAAACTAGATAAAGCGAATAATACAAATTCGCTGATGTGCATAAGTTTAAGATATAAATTTTCTAATTAACTGCTATAACTCTATTTTTATTTGAACATCGGTCATTTTGTAGTGCAATTAAGGTACATTAATGTTATATTTCAAAATTCAGATTAATACAATTCGACCACCGGCAGGATTCGAACCTGCATCTTAGGTTTAGTCCCTAATGCCTTAACCAAATAGGCTACGGTGCAACCACAGCCCGTCATAGAAATTTATTTATCTCTTTGTAACACTTTTCTAAGGGGGACGTTAATATTCCGAAAATAGGGCAGGTACTAGTGTTTCCGGTAAGTGAAGCTTCGATGCACTACGACTATTAATTAAAGTTCAGCTATTTATGTTCACCAAACAGATACCTACATAGGTCTAAAAATAGCTCCGTCACATTGTTTAAAATATCCAAAGTGCCGCAGTGCCTTGGTCTATTTATAGGCCTATCGCTATACGTGAGGCTATAGTGTGACCAGGGTTGGTACTCATTGAGGAAGGCGCATCGATCGGGGGCGGGGTCCGTAGCTGCAGCATCAAGCTTTGACCTAGTTTTGGCCTCAATGAAACAGGGGGGGTGAGTAGAGACCTTTGAAACAGTGTACACTCCGATAGGAATGTTCCCGAACCATTGTGCTTACGTCACGCAATGGTCGGTATTGGATTATAGTTATGAATAATTAGATTTAACCTCGGTAGACTCGACTAGGCCACCGTAATTGATTTTTGTGGAACCAATATTTTGTTGAGAAGAAAAAATAAGGCATTTATCATATAACATAATTTGGTAAATCTTATAGAACAAGTTTTTATATAATAGCAATGTAAGTAGAATGTCAGTAATGCTTTTCTAATCAATTGGTTTGACAGACCTGTATTTTGAATACGTACTAAAAAATTTAAAGATGTAATTATATTTTTAAGTGATTAAGGAAGAAGAATTTAAGTTAGGTACTCTTATTTCTTACTATAAAAAATCTTCTTAAATTCGCAAAATACAGGTCTGTATTATACACCAAAGCAATAACTGAATTAGAGCAAACGACTGCTATGGTAGTTAAGATGCACTTAGGGATCATAGTTGTTTAAGTTTTACCTTGTAAGATTTTATTAAAGTGCACTTTGAAGAGCTACTACTGTGGCGATTGGGTGAAGACCGATATAGCAATCACTGTATCAAGCAAGCATGCTCTTTTTTATAAAAACAATAAATTTTAATATAGTACATTTCATTATTGTGACAATAAAAATCCGATATTTTATATTTATTGTATATTCATATTATCTATTGTTAAAAATAAACAGAAAGACTAGTGTGTTTATTTTTTATGTTCTTACAAACATAGGTATGTAACATAATAATTATGAACACAATCGGAATTTATTTTAAAACATATTATTATAAATACGAGTATAATTAATTTAACGAGTGACGACATTTAACAGTAAAAATAAATAAAAACTATTTTATCTATTGTCATTAATTTATTGGAGTTCTTATTGTAATAGTTTCAAAGAAAAAACAAACATAAACGTAACACATATGAACAAATATATTTACGAGCGTTGATTTACTGGTGTTTTGGTCGTATATCCAAGGACGGTGGCGTGATAGAACTGCAGCGGCGGGTCTTTGACCGCGCGACCCAGTTTCAGCGTTGACGTCACAGCTACGCCTCCATGACGTCACCGGCGAGCCTCCGCGAGCCCATTCAAAACTAGATCACAGGCTCTGCACTCCTCCGCTCACCTTCCCCCACCTGCATGTACATACTGTATACACCGAGGCCATAGGCACTGGAAGTATCAGTGGAGGTCATTTCTCCCTGAGTCGCTATTTATACTCGATGGTAAGGTCATCAGGCCCTGTTAATTATGACGCAAAACTGACTGTACTGTGTATTTTAAAAGTAACCTAGAGGTTACTTTTCGACGCGCATTTCGGTTAATTAATTTAGGCGTTCAATTATGAATAAATTTTCTTTGAGTCTTAATATAAAATTTAGTATTTAGTCTTAATATAGTCTTTGAACATCATTCTTGCGTAAATATCAAGTTCTTTGAAAAACTATTAAATTGTTTGTTATGATTCTATCTCGACCGTTCACGGAATAAGCGATAGTGTAAATCTATATATATAAAAGAAAGTCGTGTTTGTTACAACACTTATAACTCGAGAACGGCTGGACCGATTGCCATGGTTTTTGATTTGTTGGATTTGTTTCCGTCCCGAATAGCAGAATACATTTTAAAAACAAAAGAAAGTCGTATTAGTTACACTATTTATAACTCAAGAACGGCTGAACCGATTTGGCTGAAAATTGGTAGGGAGGTAGCTAAGAACTGGGAGAAGGACATAGGATACTTTTGGGTAGGGTAGGGTAGGGTAGGGTAGGGTAGGGTAGGGTAGGGTAGGGGTAGGTGTAGGGTAGGGTAGGGGTAGGGTAGGGTAGGGGTAGGGTAGGGGTATGGTAGGGGTAGGGTAGGGGTAGGGTAGGGGTAGGGTAGGAGTAGGGTAGGGCAGGGGTAGGGTATAAAAGTCCACCCGTGCGAAGCCGGGGCGGGCCGCTAGTATAGGATAAATTGGTAGTAGATTTTGTAATACCAAATAACTTAGGAGAAGCAAAAATTTCGCTGGAAATTCACTGTGAATAAATAAGTGAAATCTAAATCTTTTATTTTTCGCTAGCCAGCCTTAGACAAACTCCGTGGCCAGAAGGTGTTAGGTTCGTTTTAATTCTAGAAATCCGTGGGTTGGGTTTCGGCACTGAATTAAAATCTTTGTGTAAAATCAAAGATCGATTTCGGACCTCGTTGGGCTATCCTCCTATATATAAATTTTTAATGTAGAAAGTAGACTTTTTTTTCTAAAATATTGTTTATATAATTTAATTTAAAATTATTGGCTATAGTTCATTAGAATATCTATAACATGGATCTGGGATATTTGAACTCATTTTTATAAAAAAAAACATTATGCCGATCGCTGGTTTAATAATAGTTTATATTATAAAAATAATTAAACAATTTTCTTTTAACAGATAGTAGTACCACGTATACTATTAATTTAGTAAAAAGTAAAAAATAATATTATTAAATAAATTATTAACATTTAAATTTGTAAGTTTTTGGTATAATAACATTATGTGAATGAACTTTAACCTTTTACAACCTATAAATACTGAAAGCGGTTCTTACTCGTTTACACATCTATACAACATGTAAACAAGTGAATGAACACCTAAGAGGTTTAATATTGGTAATTCCACCGATACGAATTGGTAGCTAATACAAAACAGTTATATAAAGATCCATCCTTGACATAGATACGCGGGTCGTGCCCTTTCAGTGCGCTACCGGAACCCCCAAGGCTGGAAACATATAACAACAATAAAAATGTTTTAGTGAACACTTTAGTATACTTTTATGATTTATAGTGTGCATTGTTTGTGAACGTAGCGTGGAAGGAGGAACTTGGAAGCTGATTAGAATAAAACTGCGCAGTAGTACTTAAGGTCATTACTCTTTTAAAGTTGTGTTAACATTAAATATATAGATCAAGTTATAAACATAATTATTATTATTTAGGTGAGTGTGTATGTAGGCATTGTGTTCTACAGATAAATATTAAATAGAAATACTAAACCAAAGATTCTTAGTAAAAATAGATCACAATAACTTCGAGCGTTGCGCATCGTGAAAATAGTGAGAGGCAGATTAAATTCTTATAAAAAAGCTTTCCCCCATTTTCGCATAATATTTTTTTCTAAATTAAAAACGATAAACTTTTATTTGTTGCGATAACAGGATATGATATGACCCAAAATTTAAGCGTGAGGCTTGAAGTTGGGATCCTAAATGAGAGCCCGACATTCTGATTGGAGGCACCGCCATGAGGCATCGAATGTCAAGCATCTGCAATTCCCTGTGCCTCAGTTACTGGTATTTTGAGGGATACCCCGGGGGGTTTTATTGTGCAATGGAGAAAACGTTGTAGCTTCAGGATTTGTAAAACTACTACCCTGCCGCTGCAGCGCAGCAGTGGGAATGTTTAATGCATTTCCCGACAGAAAACGATATTTCAAGAATTGAATAAGCTATTATTTTATAAACAAGAATTAAGTATACTTAACTATCTTCATCCACAACCAACACGTCTACTGCTGAATATGGGCTTCCTCTTTAGATACCTTGGCAAGCCAGGGCCATTGAATGATATTGTCATAATCACCACGCTTGGCAGGCGGATTGGCGATCGCAGTAAGATGGTAAGTAACCTTGAGCCGATCGATGCTGATGCCCATCCGGCAGTTGATCTCCCTTATAGTCACCTTTTACGGCACTCGAGGGAACACATAGTTTAATTCAAGCCAGAAACCACTCTGCACGCGGCGTTCAACTTTATTATAAAATGTATGAAGTTATGGAGTTAGAGGGGATGAACACTGTTTTTGTAGAATTTGTTTTTGTTAAACGTTTTCATTGATTTAAAGTTTAATTTTTAGATTTATTTAGTGGAATGAATTCACTAACATTTATATAAAATTTGTGGATTCTTTAAGTGCACATATAATATTTTTTAGCAAGGTGAAAAGTAAGATCGGCTAGTCTCAAATCTGATCGAAATTTACAAAAATATTGCCGTCGAAATACTTAGAAGAGAGTGTAGGCATATAAGTACTTAGGTATCTACATGTATGTGCTTATATAAATTATTATACATAAATAAGAACGTGCTAACCAACGAGATCTTGTAATAAATTGCCTTATATATGAAAAAAACTGAAGTAAATACGGCGCGGCATACGTAGGCGTTTGGAAAGAAAAAATTGTCTATTAGAACCTCGACGACTGAGATTAGTATCCTAGAAATTTACCCACTTTTCCTGTGACCTCCATTTTCCAATACTATTTGTATCCGAAAGCATGATTACCTAATTTGTTCTAATTATCGGATACCTAAGTTAATCCACTATTAACATTCTGGATGATTGATACTTGTCATTTTGAATGTACTGTAAAGTGTTTAAATTAATTTTCGTGAAACTTAATTGAAGGACAAATTTCAAAAAGGGCATAACACCAATAGCCAAACTTATGAGATGTGCTTTTTTCGAAATTGCATATTTAAATACTTTTGACAGCGAAGTTAAAGACGATGTTAGTTGATTGTGCTTTGAATAGCGTTTGAGAAACCATGTGTTCAGACAGGAAGCCTTTTCTATGGTACAAATAATTATTTTAGACGGAGAGCTGACAACCGAAACGGCAAGGTAATTTGATCATTCATAAAAATGATTTATCAGCTTACCTGGAGCGTTCTAAGCATAAAGACGTCGACCTGGCAGGATTCGCGTGGTGGATGTGGGAGTTATGGGGTGGGAAAAAAATAAAAAAAAGGTAATGTGATCAGGATTACTTTTATGCCAAATGGTTTGCGTACCTCCCCAAAGCACACAAAAAAAATCTGGCGTCATTTGGTTGGTGGGAAAGTATCGCCAGGCTTAATTAAAGTGAGGAAAAAAAATATATTTTTAAGTAATAAGCACAAGGCTGGCTTATTTTGTGCTTTAAGTTTAGTTTAAAAAAAGGCAGCCAATAATAGTGGTGGGAACATGTCGAAAAAAATAATTGAAAATTTATATTTTAAATTGTATTTTGCTCGAGAAAGAGCTAAGGGGCATGAAAAAGAGCGCGTGGAGGGGATACACGTGACGACGGCGTCCGTGCTCTCTCGGCGCGTCATTAATGTTCGGTAAACCAAACGCGCCTGGCTGGCCTCGTCGCACTCGTTGAGCGGAAAGAGCCGAACGTTTCCGGAGCGCCAGCTGTTTCAGTTTAGCGTCTATTTTACAGCGCGTGGACGTGTTTTTATATTGTTTAAATAAAATAAAATAAAAATCATTTTTATTTACGTAAACCAATTACAGGCACATTACCGAGAGAGCACGGACGCCGTAGTCACGTGTATCCCCTCCACGCGCTCTTTTTCATGCCCCTTAGCTCTTACTCGAGCAAAATACAATTTAAAATATAAATTTTCAATTATTTTTTTCGACATGTTCCCACCACTATTATTGGCTGGCTTTTTTTTCATAGCCTCTGGGTATAAAAAACTTTAAACACAAAAAAGCCAGCCTTGTTCTTATTACCTAAAAATATATTTTTTTTCCTCACTTTAATTAAGCCTGGCGATACCTTTCCACCAACCAAATGACGCCAGATTTTTTTTTGTGTGCTTTGGGGAGGTAGGCAAACCATTTGGCATAAAAAGTAATCCTGATCACATTACCTTTTTTTTATATTTTTTTCCCACCCCATAACTCCCACATCCACCACGCGAATCCTGCCAGGTCGACGTCTTTATGCTTAGAATGCTCCAGGTAAGCTGATAAATCATTTTTATGAATGATCAAATTACCTTGCCGTTTCGGTTGTCAGCTCTTAGTCCATTTGTATATAAGATTTAAGGAAAAAATAATAATTGGTCATTCATTAAAAAAATATAATGTGTCCTTTACTTGTAACTAGGTAATATGTGGGTTAGTATTATTAATACTAGCCCACATATTAACTAGTTACTAGTAAAGGTATTTTTTAATATTAAATCCTACGTTATACGTATAAATATAACCTTCTATTTGTGCGGTGATTTATTT
The DNA here is from genome assembly GCA_947037095.2 of Nycteola revayana. Classification (NCBI taxonomy): domain Eukaryota; kingdom Metazoa; phylum Arthropoda; class Insecta; order Lepidoptera; family Nolidae; genus Nycteola; species Nycteola revayana. Next base: position 10,537,445 of record OX344847.2, read on the forward strand.
ATAGGTGATGTAAAAGTAGTTTAATGTATTTGAAGTTATTTTATAGCACATTCCTCGGTACTAAAAGATTTACTAGCGGGATTCTGTATCCTCTACACGAGGACGGGATTGAAGGTTGCCACTACTCTTAAAAGTGATCTTTATGTCTTTATACCTTACAGAAGCTTTAAACGCTTCCTCGTAAATCGCTATCTTTGCTCCTGTAACTGTGTAAATAGCCTATATACCTGTGTAATAAGCTTTAGCCCGTTAAAACCAAGGCACGGGGCCTTGGTTTTATTTTATTCGTTTTATTTATGCGCAAACGACATTTGGTCATCGCTTCCGTGGGTGAATTTTGGAAAAACCTTTCTTAGCCAATATAACCTACAACTTTATATCTATCTAGGTATGTGACTAATTGCAGTGCATTTGTAATATGTTTTTTGTGAATATAGGTACACAGTAATAATTGCCTTTTGTATATGTCGCCAAAATAATAAGAATCGTAAGTTGATCAACTTAATAGTTGAAACGAACGAGGTTTTGGGTGGTTCAAAAAAAACCTGAACCTAAACCAATGGGGTTCAATAGACTTACTAAAGCTTTTTTTGTTTTAATAATAATAAAAATAAATGATCTCACTTACATTTAACATCCCATCCGTATAGCCCAAACCAAGTCTCTTCCTTTCCGGCAATAGTTTCGTATCTGTGGAGGATTGTCCATTGGTATATCTCTATGGTATATCAATGGATAGACCTTCATAGATGCCGCCATCTCACTTTTATATCAAAAGGTACCAAAGGACACTTTAATGTTGACTTTGGCCCCATGAATGCCTTTCAAATTGTACCAACATAATAATAATAATATTTATTTGCTTGAAAGGACATACGATTACAGGATGATTATAAACTAGTTCAGCATGTTTCGCCATTGTGACAGCATGCAAATATTAAATTTTATACAAATTTTGTCAAACAATTAGGTATAGAATATGCACACACATTATTGTAAACAATATATGTACTTTAATTTGTATGTTAATATTTATATTTATAATAACATTTTGTTACAACAGTAGCACAGTCTCGTTTCGTTACGTTAGGTCAAGTGTCATAATAATTAAGTAAATTATATAATACCATATGCGCGTTCACTGAAACTACATTTAAGATTATGAGTGGCACGGATCAACTTACGATTCGTATTATTTTCCGGTGACATATACATAGATAAAAGAAGAAGATAAGTAGGTGTACTAATTTTCGCCTATGGAAAAATCTCTAATTTAAATAGAACCCATGCTATCCCTAGCTACCAAGCTTAAAAGTGGTAAAGGATTTTTATTATTAACGCATACACAATCATATACAAATTTTATATATATAAATATCATCATCATTTCAGCCGTAGGACGTTCACGGCTGGACATAGGCCTCCCTCATAGGTCTTCAGTTGTTGCGGTTAGAAGCGGCCTGCATCCACCGTGATCCCGCGGCCTTAAGCAGATCATCCGTCCATCTAGTAAGTGGACGCCCTCCGCTACGCTTACCGATCCGCGGTCGCCTTTCGAGAACTTTTCGGCCCCAACGGCCATCTGCTCTATATAAATATGGATTATAGCAATTATGTCCATTGACATTCATTGTTCCGATAGATCTAAATCATGTCAAAATAGGTAAAGTTAAAAAAAATATTTACGGATAATAAAATGTATTTATTTAAAACAATTAAGACGTTATTATACAAGTTTTAAAGCTTTTATTGTTATATTGAGAGTGAAAACATACTTAGCAAAACCCACAATATTTTATATAACAGATCTATTGTAATCGGTTTTTACCAAACATTAATGTGGCTTGTGGGATTAAGTAAGCAATATTATCCAGGTTTCCTTTAATTGTAGTCATTTCTGAATTCGACTGTTATATAATGACACCCATACACACTTTACTATAAAATGTCACAGATCAAAGGCCAATAATAATAGGTAATAAATATATTCATAATACGTAAATTACCATTCATTATATTATTATAATCAATAAAGGCGATAAAGTGAAGTATAAAGTCAGCGACATTGTTACCATAATGTGTGAAAGTTGAACAATCTCTGTGTAATATTTGTTAAATGTATTGTTACTTTGGTATTATTGCTATTATTTTATCAGCGTTGAACAACGAGGTCTATGTACGTTCTCAAATGCCCTTTAGTTAGGTATAAGAGTATTTTACCATGATCTTCAATAGATGAATGGCAATTTACTAATGTATATAACAATGGCATGTTAAATGAATCAAATATAAGGTTTTAGAAGATATATCGTTTATATTAAAGTTGAGGTTTTGCTCAGGTTCAATAAATCATTTAGTTAGCACACAATACAACTACACTATGTGTAATGTAAATATATAAACATATTAAACTCTTCTCGCGTTTTTCTATTTATTATTATTTTGTTGTTCGTTCCCTTAGGAACTTCATATTTTAATATAGCTTCAGAGTGAGATCAGCGCGTTCAAGCAAACAAAAAAACTCTTCAGCTTATTTATGTTAGTATAGATTTATTGATAGTCAGACCGACTACGTTATAAAGGTAGCAGGAAGCTAGTGGATGCAAGCCACTAGCAATTCAGCCTATGTTCAGAAGTAGACGTCTATAGGTTGATATGGTATAATGATTGTCGAAGTTGTATCAACTGGTAAGTGCCTGCATCCTGGTGGTCTCCATAAGCATAAATTAAGGTAAAATATTTGTCAAGTCTGTTTTAGATAATTATATCAGTTGGAGAAATAATATTAGGGGAGTAAAACTCCCGTTGATACAACGCAGTAAATAAATTTTAATCAGTTTGACTATTACTTAATTTAATTTATGAATAAATAATTTATCAACATGTACAAACTGTATGATTGAAGCTTTACGAGTAATACGTTGTTTTTTTTTGTGAATAATAATGTTGTGTTCTATTATCTTATTAATTTCAGATGCGGAAACTTTCAATAAGATTAATTTTATTGCATTTGCATTATTTAACGTTGAGGTGGAAGCAATATACTTATATTTCTAAAATTACATAAGTCTGTTTAATAATAATAACTGCGCAGGTGCGTAGAAATTAGTTCAATGTGCATTTGTCAAAAGTACGAACATTGTTTCATGCACTCAATAAATGATTGCATTCAATAATTAATTTCTATACAAATGCTTTGTTATAAATATTGATATAGTTGAATATTTTATGTACATGCAAATAATAAGTAAAATGACTCACCTTTACAACGGTTTTCACTACTTATTTATGTTACATGTTTAATGTCTGTTGGTTCATTAGATGTGACAATTAAGTGGGTTTAGCGATGTACATATTATATGTCGGAAATAGGTTTCTATGATGGCATTGTCTTAAGTTTATAAGGGTGATAAATGTCACGTGACTAAGCAATTATTGTTTTTGCGAAACAATCGATATGTTCAAGAGATCAAATAGAAATTATATATGAACACAATTTGTATGCGAAAATGTTGTACACGTGTTTGCACATTTATTGTGCTTCAAATGGTTTTACTTCATCATCATCATCAGCCCGTACAACATCCACTGCTGAACACGGGCCTTCTCCCGAGGGATGGTGTTTGCCATAGTCACCACGCTTGGCAGGCGCATTGGTGACCGCAGTATTATGTTGTAATACACAGGAAACGCTGCTGCCCGTTCCTTGGTATACGCTTGTTACAAATGATGTTATAACAATCGGGACCAACGGCTTAGTGTGCTTTCCGAGGCACGGAGGGTAGTCCCTCAACCAATCAGACCCGGAAAGAAATTTTAGAATTTACACAAAGATCTCTGTGGGGATGGAACCCACTACCTCCGAGACTTAAAGCGAGCCATATACCGCTACGCTACGGAGGTTGTCTATCTTCATACAAGAATGCAATTTCGCGGTATTTCTATAAGCATCACCGTGGCTGAACGGTCAAGGCTTGTCGCGTGGTTTCGTGCTAAGCGACTACTCACACTTTTTAGCTTATGTCCATCGAAATTAACGGTTTTGTATGAAAATGCGTACGCGTCTGTATCAAATCAACAAAATCGCTGTTTTTGATAGACATAAGCTGAATACATAGCTGCTGCATAATTGTTCGTCCCTTAGAATGGGCCATGTTTCCATGAGTGTTGTAAGAGGCAACTAAGGTACACCAAATTTATGGATGCGCTGCAGTATCTATTAACTGAAGGGCTGACCATACTGGAATTACCAATCCTGCCGCCAAGCGTCTAAGGCTGAAGGAAGTTCAGTAGGACGCGAAACAAGTTTTTTTTTTTTTTTTTTTAATTGTAGGCTAACGTTTGACCTTAAGATGATACAGGCTTGCCTAGAAAGTGTCTGTTCACTTTTGTTTTAAAGATGTCCAGTTGCTGATAATGAACTTTGCTTTCTAAAAAATGTGTTTATTTTATCTGTAATAATTACATAAAGAAGCCATTGACAAACAAATTCATCTAGTATGTTTAATAAATTATGATGACTGTAATATCTAATACCAAAATGTTTTATTTTATACACATGTATAAAATAAAACCTTTTTGGTCAAAACCATAAATAATTTTCTAAACTGTATTGACCCGCCATTTGTGACGTATATGTCTGTAAGACCGGGTAGTTCAAAAAAGTCGTAAAACTTTTTTGTCCGTTATAGAATAGAGTAGTGATTTCGTGTACTTTCCTCATTGCGCGTCCCCTACCGTTAGTCCACCCTACGCCGGCGACGCGAGACGACGTCTTGGTGTTTTGGCGCCAACCCGGTGCGTGAGACCGGGGTTACAGACTACGTAAGTCAAATAGTCATAATATTTTTTTGAATTGTGACTTTTTGCTAAGTTTATGTATTTATTTTGATAGTATAATTATTGTGATTTTTATTATTCTGTAATCAGTAAAATTTTTGCATAATTCTATCAATTTTTCACTAAAATACTTAATATTGTCGGAATTTATTTTCTAATTTATAACTTTGTTTTAGCATGTCTTACGAACGTGAAACTCGTCGTCTCGAAGCTCTTATATCTACTAAATGCAGATAACATGAAGAAAAACCGTTTAGAGCATGAAGTGCCAAAATGCACTAGCTGCTTGACTCTTGAAACAGACAAATTTTTGAGGGGACTTTTTTGTATTTTTTTGTTGGAAGGAGTTCGTTTTTTGTTTTAATTTTATAGTTCCTATTGTCATAAGACTGCCAAAGGCTGATTTAGCCATAAAAAATATATTTTTGTTACAATTTCTATATTTTAACGTAAGTCTAGAAAAAAAATCGAAAAAAACGTAATTTTTTTATGATACATCTTTGTTTTATTGTTAAAAAAACATGTCTTTTTAATATTTGGCCGAGTAAAAGTAGGATGGAGTATTGCTTATTAAGAAAATTTTAGGTTGAAAAACCCGGTGCGTAGGACCGGCGTCACCAAAGCTGTAAGTCAAATTCACGTCACAAGTGGCGGGTTAAACTTGCTTTTACCCTTTTTTCAATTTGAGTACATCAATGTTGCATTAAAAATAAATATTCATTGTATTAGGTACAATAATTGCCAATACTTTGAGTTTATGTATCTTGTACGGTATAGATTATGCACGATTTAACTATTTTTATTATATTATTTATATTAAATTTTTATTTTTGAAACCATTCAAAATGTCAAGTGAATATTTATACGACTGTAAACTTTTGCTCGTATTCATGAATTGAGATTGTATTGATTAGGTTAACAGTACCAATTCAAGAATTTAATTTGGTCCTGACCATGAATTAGATAAAATGGTCTTTGCTACTCAGGTTTTGCTATCTGAAAACATATCTGGACAAAGTTATATCGTTACAAAATTACCCCCTTTTTAAGCAGCTTATAATAAGGGGGACATCGTAAGTACCTATGTACTGTTAAAACAGTGATATAGATTTGCAAAATACCATTTTATACATATAATATACTACAAATATATAACTAAAAGTACCTAATTTGAACTAAAACTAACTTATAAAATACTAACTATTATAAATCTAAACGTCTTAAGTTAATTTCGTTAACTTCTATGCAAATATCAAGTTTCATATTAAGACTAGACAAATACTAAGTATCAACTCAGCTGTTATGAAATAAAATGTGTTCAATTTAAAATAATAAATATCTTTTCTTGAAAGAAACCTCTGAACGACCATGCTCGAAGCGTGTTGTACCACAGCTGTGCGGTCACGTTGCGAATCACGCAGCCTCCCTGACTTAGGCACCCTTCAATATTTTATAAAAATATAACCCTCGAATGTACCTACTTTATTGACGGTGTATCGTAACCGTGAAATGATCACCAAGTTATTTCTATTTTTATGATACTGTTGGATTTGGCATGAATTAAATTTGCAAAAACTGTTTTATTTAGCTTGTTTACGAAAATAAATACTTAACGGGGTAAGGTTTCCTATTGTTCGTACCGTGATACAGTGGAAAATGATAATAATACCTAATATAAGAGTAAATATATTAAGAAACGTTTTTAAATAGTACCTATACTACATACTACTACTGTATATTATGTTACAGCTTGAGGTTATTAAAATTAAATAAATAAATTATTCAATTGCTACCACAATGTTATAATAATAGCAGCATATTCCAATGAAGCGTAGATAGCGGATGTAGCGTAGCGGAATTTAGCTCGCTTTAAATCTCGGCGGTCTTGGGTTCGATCCCCACGCCAGACAGAAAATCTTTGTGTAAATTCTAAGATTTCTCTACGAGTCTCGTTGGTTGAAGGACGACGTTACCCTCCGTGCTTCGGAAAGCACGTTAAGCCGTTGGTCCCGATTTTTATAACATCTATAATAATCGTATACCAAGGAACGGGCAGCAGCGTTTCCTTGTGTGGTACAACTTAATACTGCGGTCACCAACACGCCTGCCAAGTGTGTTGACTCTGGCATAGGAGGAGGAGGCCCATGTTCGGCGGCAGTGCATGATGATGATTCCAACGAAGGATTATTTTATTTAACTAAAAGCTTCCCGTCTATGGTTTCATAGTGAAATATTTTTTGCAATCGGTATATTTAATTAATAAAATTAATTGATGAACAATTTTTTTTCATTTAAATGTAAATAAAACACAAAGAGAACATGCTAATATTATACCCATACATCAATTTAATGGCAGCATTAAAAAATAAATTTTCGTGCATCCATGAATCACGTGTTGGAACCTCAAAGGACAAAAGGCATTTCACTGAGTCTGTATTTATTTGTTAGAACGTTCACAATTTTCCATAATGTGAGGTTTGAGTTTTAATTAGTAGTAAAGAGTAAAGCAAAATGCTAATTGTTAGTTGTACAATTACACCGTGATTTTTTTGTCTTTGCTTATACTGAGCAATATTATTTATTTTTGGTAGTACCTAAAATCGCGTAGCATAGCGCGCCTCCGTAGCGTAGCGGTATTTGGCTCGCTTTAAGTCTCGTAGGTCTTGAGTTTGATCCCCACACCGGATAAGAAATCTTTGTGTTAATTCTAAGATTTCTTTCCGAGTCTGGTTGGTTGAGGGACTACCCTCCGTGGCTCGGAAAGCACGTTAAGTCGTTGGGCCCGATTGTTATAACATCATCTTTAACAAGCCTATATCAGGGAACGGGCAGCAGCGTTTCCTTGTGCATTACAACATAATACTGCGGCCACCAATCCGCCTGCCAAGCGTGGTGACTATGGAAAAATCCTCCCTTGGGAGTAGGCCCATGTTCATTAGTGGATTCAACAGAAAACACAACAGACATAAAAATGTTTACTTTACATTATTCTGGAAATATACGTGGAAATGTTTGAATATTTATTTAGAACTAGTCATAGAACCTTGTGTAGGTACCAATAACTCATTCATAAAAAGGAGTACCTATTGTTCAGAAAACGCCGATTGGAAAGTGTTTTGAAATGTGAAGGTACACGTGATAGATAGATTCCACCAGTAAATAAAATAAAACGTGGTAGTTTCCAGTTATTCTCAATATTCTGTTTCTTATACAATAACAGTATTTTTTTTAGAATGTTATTTGTTCTAACATCGGCAAATTCCTTGTTAAAAAAATAGTATAGAGCTTCATAAGTCAATATATTTATTTTTAACTAAACAAAATTATTAATACCAATCACTTTGATAGTTTGACTAAGACATGAGCTCGACATAAGTCAACAAAAGTAATGATAGGTATTAATAAATAATAGGTTGGGGAAAAAGTTTCTTCGCATTTTTTAAGAGAATTCAAAACATTTTTTAATGTAGTTTATTTACATTTAACTAAAGTATGTAGGTCCCATTTTGTTCGATAACTTTTTGTCATCTTGTAGGTAGCGCCATGATCCCATTGCTATAGAAATTTTGAGACTTCTAATCAAAATACCGCGACAAGTGGTTTCGGCTGTCCTCTCGTGATGTTAACCTGACACTGCCTAAATAATTCTGGAGAGACCGAAACATGTGGAAATCTGAAGGTGCAAGGTCAGGACTATACGGCGGATGCATTAACACCTCCCAGCCAAACTCTCCAAATTTTTGCTGAGTGGCTAAAGATGTGTGAGGTCTAGCGTTATCATGATGAAAAACCACACCACTTCTGTTGATTAATTCCGGCCGCTTTCTCTCAACTTCTTGCTTTAATCTCATCAGTTGTTCGCAGTAGAGTTCAGAATCTATGGTCCTGCCTGGTGGTAACAGCTCATAATGAATAATGCCCTTCCAATCCCACCACACACACAGCATCACCTTGTTGCGAGTTAATCCGGGTTTCGCCACAGTCTGTGAAGCCTGACCGGCCTTTGACCACGACCTTTTTCGCACGTTCTTGTCGTACGTGATCCACTTTTCAACAGCAGTTATCAGCTTCTTCAAAAGTGGTTCGTTTCATTACGTCGTAATAAAGAATCACAAATGAGTACACGGTTCATTAGAGGTTTCTTTCAGTGAGCTCGTGAGGTACCCAAATATCGAGCTTTTTTGTGTACCCAGTTTTTTTCAAATGCGCCAAAACTGTTTTGTGGTCAATTCCCAGTTCTTCAGCTACATCGTAACTACAGATATGCCGATCTTGCTCCACTTTTTCAAAAATGGCATCCATTTTATCCGTAATAGGGCGACCAGAGCGACGTTCATCTTTGACATCAAAATTTCCGGATTGAAAACGCTTAAACCAAATTTGTGCTGTTCTCACAGACACTGCACTAGGTCCATAAACATCGCAATTTTTTTTCGCGGCTTACTTTGCATTTTTACCTTTTTTGTTGTAATATTTTAAAATGTATCGAATTTATTCATTAGATTCAGTCATCTTAACAGAACGAAAAACAAATGAAAATCACACATTTTCCTAATTTGAATTTGGTATCATTTTAAATGTTCTTGAAAATTTAAACTTTCAATGATACCAAAACCAGCCAGATACAAATAGTATAGCCAAAGAGATTATATTACAAGTTCATACATACTATAATGCAAAAAGACTTTTTCCCCAACCTAATAAAATAAAAATAAAAAGCCTTTTATTTCCTTAATACTAATTACATATAACTTTCTATATTGCCTTACACCTAATTGTTAAACCAATAAAAATAATTTTTTTAGTTACTTATTTACAATAATATACAATAACTATTTGTTTACTATTTGAATATAAGTATCATTAAGAAACCCCTGTCTGGTAAAGGCCTCTTCCAATTTCCAACGACATTCACCGCAGACCGCAGTATTACGTTGTAACACACAAGGAAACGTTGTGCCCGTTCCCTGGTATACGATTGTTGTAGATGATATTATAACAATCGGGATCAACGGCTTAACATGCTTTCCGAGGTACGGAGGGTAGTCCCTCAACCATCCAGACCCGGACAGAATTGTTAGAATTTACACAAAGATTTCTTGTCTAGCATGAGGATCGAACCCACAACCTCCGAGATTTAGAGTGAGCCTAAACCGCTGTAATACGGAGGTAAATTTGTGCATTATAATCATAGTGCTATAATGCACAGATATCACTGAAATGCGATTAATAAACGAAACTTTGAGTACCGCTCGCGGTCACGGGTTAGATCCTTGTGAATCTCCCCTCGTGGAGAGCAATGAGAAAAATTGTAAGAAAATGTGTGTGGAATAAACCGCAAGCTTTTATGTAATTGATCGACTTTATTGAGAATACTTTAGTACTTGTGGAATGCAATAAATGATTTGAGTACTTTAACAGATGCGTATATTGAGTACTTTAACAGATGCGTAGGTAATACTCACGCTTTACATGTGAATTGCATTTTAACTAACACTATTTGTAGAAAAGTCGTTATTCTTATGTTTTATCTTTTTTTTCTGTATCTTCTTATATTACCTATTATTTTTTGTGTGTTCAATAAATGCTTTTTTTTCTTTTCCTTTTTCAACAGACAAAACTTTAAAACTGATTGTCTTTTGTAAGGGCTCTGTTTTAGTTCTTTGTGTCATTTAATATTAATATATTGTATTAATTAAAAATATATTTTAAACAATTGTATAATATTCTTACTAACTAACTTTATAAATTCAAACATTTACTCAATCAAAAATTTATTTATTTGGTTCAAAGAATTTAAGGACGTAACCTTATATTAACTATATTATTTACTTAATTAAATGAACGAAATTGTATTTTTTTTATGCCCATCCCATCAACTCCTCCCAAGTTTAATATGTAACTGTATAATAATATGTTTATCTATTATGGAATGGTCATGGATTGGAGTCAAAGGAATAAAATACAGTTTATTACCAGAATTATTATTAAGACATATGAAGAGCTAGTGAAATTATAAGTCTTAAAGTTTATTTTAGTGATGAACAATTTTTATAAAATTGTTTTGCATCTCTTTCTATCATGTTGCAATTTTTCAGAACATTGGAAATTGAAATCGATTGGAAAATAATCGGCGCGAGGATAGCCGGTAATTGTACTCTTAAGAGAAAAAAGTCCAATAAAAGAATTCTATAGATTTACCTAAATGTGTAGTTATTTATGAGATTCAATATTTAAACCAAGAGGTAAACTAATTAGCGTAAGTATTATGATTGAATAAATGATACAAGTAGTATATAATACATTTATAACTTTTTGTTTACACTTCCTTACTATAATAAGGTTTTCAATATTTATTACTGTTTCTAGTTCTGCTAGTGGTGCTCGGCACTCGTCAAAGAATTCCGTAGTTTCATTGAGTTTATTGAGCGTAATAAAACGCGTTTTAACTATTTACGTTTTACCTATTTACAAAGATGTTTGGATCCCCGATTTCCCAAACCAATATTTATGACTAAAACAACAAACAAATTACAAGTTTTGATTATCAGTCGTTAATTTGATAGGTAGGGGCCGATGGTACATCATGTTGTTATACTGCGCCCACTTAAAATATCTGCGTCGTGTTTGTCCCAGTTAACGCGGAGTTACTAAACTTTTGCCAACAGATGTTCGCTTGTTTTTTCTTCTTCTTTAACACGCAACTTTTTGTTGATTAAAAATGTTTGATGAAAAGTAGTTACAACTATGAGATAAAAAAAATGATACTCACACATATTTTCTAAATGGAAATTAAAAAGGAAATGTTTATTCAACAAAGGAATACTATACTTATAATTCTCGTATTTATGAGCAATGCACGTTAATAAAATATTATAATGCAGAGCAATAAAAAATATATCAAAGCGACCCATTTCTAATTATTATTTATAAAAACGACGTAAGGCGAAGACCCGATCAGACGCCGCGCAGACATAATATCACTTCATAACGTTTTCATATACGAAATGTATATAAGTAGGCAACGTGGCAACGTATCAGTGCGTCGCGTCTTCGCCTCGTCATTTTTGCCGCCTTACTATCACAAAAGTTCGTAGTTCGTAGTCATCTACTACGCCGTAGCCTTTTCTACGAAATTTCGTAATATTTATGTTTATACAAATGAATGTAGCTTGTTTATTTTTCGTTTCTTGTAACAGAAATAGACATGGCAGTTGATGTTTGAATATATTAATTGTTGTGTCCAGAAGTTCTACTAGCTGTGCCCGCGACTTTGTACGTGTGGAGCATAGTTAATTATTCAGGATATCTTTTTTAAAATAAGACATACATATAAATACTATCATGAGCATTTTGTAATGACTGCATAAATTTAAACAGAGTTAATTTCGCATTTATATTATAAGTAAGGATTAAATCACTTCCTTACTTAACCAGCCCGTTTATATCCAATGTTGAAGAGGGGCCTCCTCTTAGAAACATTGACAAGCTAGGCTAGTTGAGGGATATTATAATAATCACTACACTTGGAAGGCGGATTGGTGATCGCAGTAAGATGTTAACTAACCTTGAGATGATAAGTACTGCTGCCCACCTTTCAGTTGAATATCCATTAGTCGCCTCTTACGACATCCATGAGAAGATATGGGGCGGTCTATTCAAAGCCGCAAACCACACGGATAAGCCGTAAACCTGTAACCCAGATTAATATTTTTTATGCAATCATTTATTAAAAAAATAACTCGGGCGCCTCTCATGAATTTCCTGTTTACGGCAATAATAATTCATCGCTCGCATTGGTCGCACCAAAATGTTATAATCCGATTTATAAATAAAACTCATTGATGTATTTATCTAATTTTGTCCATGATCTCTGTGTTAAATTTATTCCTGATAATTTCTGTAAAATTTCTTAAAAGGTTGAACTTTGCTTCAAACAAAAACACACATCCTTACAACTGTTGTATTTATTTATAATATACTAGCGAGACCCCCTGATTTGCACGAGTGTAATGCTGATCTATTTATACATATCTACTTCCAATCACTACGATGAAATAAACTCAAACGTTAGGAGTGCATAATCTCTTAGGATCTTTAATATGAATAACCTTAAAAATCTGATCCTGCAAGAAAAGAAAAATACACTTAATAGGCATTTTAAACGGTATCTACGCCTTTGCTGATCCAAAAATTAGAATGCCTCAGAATACGAGGAATTCAACGACATATTTCATATGCAGACGACACAGTTCTGCTGTTCTCGGCAGATAGTTCTGGGACAAAGTATATAAGGAGGCACAGGATGGATTCAATGTTGCGATTCATTTGCTTCAGAATAACTCCCTGACCCTTAATGCGGATAAAAACCAGTATATAATTTTGTCGATGCGCACTCAAAGTAATCAGCTTCGTTATACCCCACGATTACAGCACATAGTTGTTCATCATGCTCATGGCCCATGCCCCACACTAGTAAAGATAGCGACAGTTAAATATCTTGTAATTGTTTTGGACTGTAATCTCTCCTTTAGAGACCATATTCACTTGCTCACATCTAGAATAAGAAAACTGATCTACGTTTTCAAGAGCCTTAGACATTTTGCAAAATTAGTGAAACAAATATACTTAGCACTAGTACAGTCCATTCTCCAATATTGTATTTGTATGTTGTATTTGGGGAGATGCACATAAAACTATATTAAAGCCCTTAGAAATAGCACAAAGGGCTGTTCTAAAAGTTAGTACTTTTCGTCTTTTTTGTACCCAACCCATCTTGTCTATCATTCGTATGAGGTTCTGACAGTTCGCCAGTTGTTTGTATTTCTTGTGGTTCTGAAGCAACACTCTTTACTACAATTCTTTCAGATATGCTTACGTAAACAAATACTTTTGCTTCCTGGGACCGTACTTATATAATAAGATTAATGACATCTTGGAAGTATAACCGCTAAATAAAAAATATGTAAAAGTATTTTCTTTAAGTATATTAGTAAACTCACATATGAAGAGACAGAAAACTTATTAAAAATATTGAATTAGTAAACTCTTAATTCATCCTCTCCTATTCTTTCACACACTACTCACCGAGAGGTTAACACTCCGTATGGGTATACGGAGTGTTAACCTCTCGGTGAGTTTTCTGTCTCTTCATATTTGATTGTGCTCTTTTAAACTTTTAAATTTAAACTTAAACTTTTTTCTGGGCAATGATATACCAATTTGTCGAATGAATCTGGTATTGTAATAGTCATATTAAGGAAGAGCGCTGATGTCTCAGATATAGATATTTTTATCAAGTTCAGACACAGATGCCTTCACTATAAAACTAAGAATATATCAAATTGTCCCGTATATATGTCTAAATGTAACAAATTTTGTGAGAAATAAATAAATTATTATTATTATTATATAAACCTTCCTCGTTAATCACTCTATCTACTAAAAATAACCGCATCAAAATTCGTTGCGTAGTTTTAAAGATTTAGGTATACATAGGTACATACAGACAGCGGGAAGCGACTTTGTTTTATACTATGTGATAAAGTTCGCGAATTAAATACGTTCAAAATAATTTTCTATAAACGAATGGAAAACAAAGTTTATATTTAGCGGAAAGATATAAATCACGTACACGTAGACTTTTTTAACTCAACCATTGTGCAACTTAGTTACAAAGCGACACTGAAAGCCTGCCACAAAAATAAGTTCACGTCAAAATAACACGGTTTTAACACGATTTATAAATAATTATGGTGGTTGTTTAAACGTGAAGGGTGACATTTAGCAGTTGTTGTGCGTCACAGCGAAGCCTTCTTCCGACTCGGTTTTGAACTATCCGTGTGCTGCGTGACTGAGATTCACGAGATCTGAAACCCTTTAATTTTATTTATAACTAGCTATCCGCGCAGAATACGCTCCAAAACTGAAATTGCTGATGTGGGTAATAAGACTGCCAGGTTGAAGTGGGATTGGGCGGAATGCATAGGAATCGGTGGGCCAGTCGTTACGCAGTGGGTGCCGGATGGGCGTCGTGGCCGAGGGAGGCCTAGAAAACGCTGGCGTGACGATCTAGACGCATTCATGAGAGACTGGCCGGAGAAAGCTATGGGGGAGAACTTTGCCCAGCAGTGGGACAATATTGGTTACTAAAAAATAAAAAAACCGCGCGCAGTTTTATTCGCATTGCTCTCGTTCCCATGGGAATTTCATAATTAAATATAGCGTACATTAGCGTAAAATAATTTTTGAAATCGGTCCAGTAGTTCAGGAGCCTAGTCAATGCAAATAACAATCAATGAAATCCTTTCTCTTTATAAGTATGATGAAGATGAATACGAGTAATTCTTCCGATATAATTTACAATCATATCCTATATATAGAGAATGACGGGGGTTATGCGAGTGAGTACGCGTGCGGGAATTTTAAATATAGGCATCTGCCTATATTTAAAATGCTATGCTTTTATTGCAATTATTTGGATTATTGTCACCATATTAGCCGTGACTGTGAACATGGATAACCGAGAGAACATGTCATGAACATCAGTTTGATTCAATGCAATCACAACTTTTTGTTGTTAGCAGATCACGTAATACCTCACACGATGAATTTCCATGAACGGCCGTGTCAGACACTTTTGTAGTATTAGAAACAAGTAAAGAAAAAAGGGAGATGAAAAAGAACTCAATTGTCTTGCGCTGTCTCTCTCACCACTAGTAACACTAGTAACGTTAGACAGTTGGCATGACAACGTATAATAATTTGTTAATAGTGTTCTCGTGATTCGAAATTGTTTGATAGGATACGTAACATAAACTACTACCGATAATTGCTAAAAATACACTAGATATAAAAATATAAAATTTATTCAATTAAAAATGGTAAAATTAATTGGTTATGTCATGCATTATACGTTCTTTGATCTGATGTAACTACTTTGAAATTATTGAAAAATCCAAATTTAAAATGCTTCTAAAATAATATGCCGTTTTACATTAGATAAACATTCACAGTGAGCTTAAGGTATTCCGATTTCGGTCTAACGCGCATATACAATCACCTACTCAACAAACAAATTTTGTCTTCTTGTACCGGCTAGAACCGTCAAACTGTCGGCTCATAGCGGTAACATCCTTACTTTACTAAGTAATTAAAAGGGTCATCAACCTCTGATATGCCCGACTACTAGCATTCACTATGTTTTTTTTTTTTCGTTTTGTCTTACGTAGGTAGCCACGAGGCTTTTGCTACTTCACCGGGTCTAAAGGCGAGCAGAGCTCCAGCCTTAATAAATTGTTTGAAAACTACAAACTAAGCAACCTGCGCAAGAGGGCGCCCCCGTGGGGCTTGGAGCTCGGCTCAGGGCGGTAGCTGGCGATGAGATTGAGGGATTATGACTTTTAGTATTTTAGGGGAGTTTTGTGCAACTGACTATCTACTTTACAGTTCGCGGGCCTCTCGGACTTTGGGTCTACGAGGGCATCGGAAGGTTCTTTGCAAACTAAGGGTCAGGACGACGAGTCACTATGGTTAATAATCTTCTTCCTGATGAGCAGTTTGGCTTTGGAGCCATTCCTGGACAACAGTCCTGTCTTCACCGACACCGACACCGACTTGTTAAGTCAGGTAGATACAAATGTCATACGGGAGCACTCTTCTTCGACGTAGCTAAAGCGTTCGACAAAGTCTGGCAATGGCAATGGCTTAATTTATAAGCTCTACCAAATCAAAGTGCCGGACCGTCTCGTGCACATCATACGAGACTACCTCTCGGGGCGAACCTTTAGGTATCGTGTAGAAGGAGATTACTCTTCCCCTCACCTGATCCAAACAGGAGTGCCACAAGGATCAGTACTTTCGCCACTCCTATTCTCGCTTTACACAATTGACATCCCGAAACCCAAGAGAGCCCATCTGGCTCTCTTCGCGGACGATACCGCTTTATACTACTCGGGCCGCAGCCCTGCTGCCATTCACGACGCTCTACAATCCGCATCAAATGCCTTAGGCAAATGGTCCAGAAAGTGGAGAATCGAAGTAAATCCAACAAAGAATGCTGCGGTACTCTTCTCGAGATTTAACAGTCCACCGGAAATTCCACTGGTCAAGATGTTTGTCGATCCAATTCCTTGGGGACGGCAAGCCAAGTAATTAGGCGTAATCCTTGACCGAAAGCTAAACTTTAGAGGGCATGTAGAAACCGTTCGTGCACGCGCTTTACTTACGCTCAGTCTTCCAAATTCACGCAGCAAATTATTACTTGATAATAAGGTTAGGATTTACACCACGTGTATACGACCGATTATGACGTACGCGAGCACAGTATTTGCTCATACCGCGTCTAGCAGTTAATACCGCTTACAAACTGTTCAAAGTAGATTCACTCGACGGGCCACCGGGGCACCGTGGTTCATCCGTAATCGCAACTTACATTCTGATCTCCAACTGCCTTCCATCAAGCAGTGGATGAAAGAGGCGTCGGAACGCTTCTTCGAATCCGCGGCGCAACACCCAAACCCGTTGTTTGTTGTAGCATCCGACTATAGACGTCCTAGATGACCCGGATGACGAGATAACAACTTACCAAGTAGCAGTAAGAAGACTGCAAGAAACTAGCATCACTACCCAGAGACCACTCTATCCGACCCGCCGGAGAAGAGTGCGCCCGCGAACGCGACGCGTCTCCCCTCGTCCTTCTGACCCTTAGTTTGCAAAGAACCATCCGATGCCCTCGTAGACCCGAAGTCCGAGAGGCCCTCGAACTGTAAAGTAGAGCGACAGTTGCACAAAACTCCCCTTAAATACTCAAAGTCATAACCCCTAAATATCATCGCCTCATAGTTTTTAAAACATTTATTAAGGCTGAAGCTCTGCTCGCCTTTATGCCCGGTGAAGTAGCAAAACCCTCGTGGCTGCCGACGTAAGTCAAACCGAAAAAAAAACAACCTCTGACTACAGTGATACCTGGAGCACCACCTGATTAGCGACATACAGTACGGTTTCATTCAGAACGTCTTGAGACGTCTGGTATTTATATAAACCAGAATATAAATACACTTTCCTTCAAGGGAAAAATGTAATACATAATGTGAAACGTTTGGACTATAAGTATTTGACGGATAAACCAACAATATTTTTTTGGTCCCCCTAATATATCTGTTTTCTTTTTTTCTAGTAGTCTAAGTCGAAATCTTCGACGAAAGATTGCAGATTTTACGTTCTTTATCTCTCTCTTTATATTTTTTGGGGGCACAGTCCTTTATTTTCCTTAAATTTCAGATGAACTAATCGCTAATCTAATTGTATTTCAATCAATGGCCTGTCCATTGTCCTTCGTGGAGTTACCTCCAGCGCCTCAGCAACCTTTAATATTGTACTTACAGTGAGTGCGCTCACACCCCCTTGGTGGCACGGGGACATTACCAAGCCTTCAAAGAGAGAAAACAGGTCACGGCGGGAGCACAGATTTGCGCATTTTACTGACGCAATCCGGTAGCCAATAACTAGTTGGCATTTCCAATAGCCTTAAAAGCTGACGTTAACTTTAATATTTACCATTAAGGGCAACTTTTCCTAAGCAATGTAAGCGTAGCGTTAATCATGTCCAGCGTTTAAATTAAAAAGTATTAGAAGAAAATATTGTTTTTAAGAAACACCTCTCTAACTAGGACTCGCATTTAATCACTATGTCGTGGGGGTTAGTCCCCCATCTACTTAATTGACGGACATAAGCATACAAAGACTGTGGTTCACATAAACAATTGTCCTGGGTGGGAATCAAACGCAGAATAAAAACTACGAAGCAGCTACCGTGACCTTTGCCCGGTGCAATCATAAGTAAATAAGCATTACATTTATTTCGATTAACACATGGTGGTAAATGAATGAGATATAAATAGATTTTCACGATGATTCCACGGCCGTTGTTAGAGGAACTCTTAATGCCGTTGGGTTCAGGCAGTGTGACTTGAGTCACGTACACCATAGGACCCTGAAATCTGAAGGCTGAATGTATTTTTAAGTGAGAACAATCATTTTTTTCAACGGTCAAGCGACCAATGTTGTTTTGCAGTTTAATAAGTAATTTAAAAATAAACATAATTTTTAAGTTAGCAATACTAACTTCAAAATTATGCTTGACCAAGGATAAATTATGTTTGGCCAAGAAAATGTATTTTTCAGAGTAAAAACTATATAACTTTGTTGTCGTAGGTTAGAGTTAATTCAGATTAAATATTTTGACTAGGTACATTAATTTAAACTTTAAGTTTCAATTGCAGTATTATGACATTTAAATTCAATAGAACTCATTTGTGAAGTAGATCTATTGTGACCTAGTTAGTGTTATATTTAGCACCAATCGACCAATTCATTCATCATTCACACAGCGGTACGGGAGGGGTCCAAGGCTCGCGTGATGACGTCACTGTGTTGGGTTTAAAAATTACCCCCCTCCACTTCGTACAAACCAGCTGCAGTCCTTTCTCGTGACCTACTAACCCAAAATGGGATTCCAGTGACGTAGGCTGTACAACCCCGGCTTCATGTTTTGCCGTTGAACCAGTATAACGTATTGAGTGGTAGGCAAAACTTATGAGGCAGGTAGGGGTTGGGTTTTCAATGGAAGGTTTTACGTGAGCAGTTACCTTGTAGAGAATGATGCGCCTGTGTGCGTGACGGCTAACTTTGTGTTTGAGTACAAGGCCCGGCTCCGAGCTTTACTGCCTGCAGTAGCTACGTCGGCTTTGTTTACACATGTGACTTATTACTTATAATAACATCTGTTTATCTAAATTTGGAGGAAAATCCAAATTATAATTAGAATACATCACAATCTAAGTCGGGGCATTACGAATTTGCGCACATCTTTCCTAATTTTGGAATTAATTTAAATAGACCGTGATGAAATGTGCGATATGGCTTTTCACGAAATCAGTAGGCAGGTTGGAATCTTACGATATATTTTTAGAGGACTGAACTAGTAACTTGTAGTCTAAATATAGAGCACCAAATTTTATAAATGACGAGAGCATATACATTTATATAAGATCCTTATTACGTCTTACGTCATGGATTTAATATAAATATCGTCATTTATACTTCTGAACAGTTTCAAGATATCTTTAGTTTCTCTTGGAATTTCCTAATGACAACTTAAAATACTTGGCGTAGCACTATAAGTCTCGCTTTAAGTCGTGGGTTCGATCTTCACGCCGCACAAGAAATCTTTGTGTAAATCTATTTTTTGCTTTGCTTCCTAAACGTCATCTTTAGTCATTGTACGAATATACCAGGGAATGGGCAGCAGCGTTTTCCTGTGTATTGCCCATGTTCAGCAGTAGATATTACAAAGACTGATAATGATGATGATTGGCATAAGAAAACTTCAGCATGAGTATAATACCAACAAATAATTCAATAGTTAGGATATTTTCGTTTCAATTCAACTCTTCTACAAAAGTTTGACCTCAATATTATTCTTTAGAACACTTTATATATTCCAAGAGCATAATATAAAGTTAAAGGGGATAAACCTAATGACACGTATGGCGATAGTGAAACCTATTCAGAGTGACATGCACACATTATGATAATTTATCGTAGCGACACGTCGCGCAACACCCAAACCCGTTGTTTGTTGTAGCATCCGACTATAGACGTCCTAGATGACCCGGATGACGAGATAACAACTTACCAAGTAGCAGTAAGAAGACTGCAAGAAACTAGCATCACTACCCAGAGACCACTCTATCCGACCCGCCGGAGAAGAGTGCGCCCGCGAACGCGACGCGTCTCCCCTCGTCCTTCTGACCCTTAGTTTGCAAAGAACCATCCGATGCCCTCGTAGACCCGAAGTCCGAGAGGCCCTCGAACTGTAAAGTAGAGCGACAGTTGCACAAAACTCCCCTTAAATACTCAAAGTCATAACCCCTAAATATCATCGCCTCATAGTTTTTAAAACATTTATTAAGGCTGAAGCTCTGCTCGCCTTTATGCCCGGTGAAGTAGCAAAACCCTCGTGGCTGCCGACGTAAGTCAAACCGAAAAAAAAACAACCTCTGACTACAGTGATACCTGGAGCACCACCTGATTAGCGACATACAGTACGGTTTCATTCAGAACGTCTTGAGACGTCTGGTATTTATATAAACCAGAATATAAATACACTTTCCTTCAAGGGAAAAATGTAATACATAATGTGAAACGTTTGGACTATAAGTATTTGACGGATAAACCAACAATATTTTTTTGGTCCCCCTAATATATCTGTTTTCTTTTTTTCTAGTAGTCTAAGTCGAAATCTTCGACGAAAGATTGCAGATTTTACGTTCTTTATCTCTCTCTTTATGTTTTTTGGGGGCACAGTCCTTTATTTTCCTTAAATTTCAGATGAACTAATCGCTAATCTAATTGTATTTCAATCAATGGCCTGTCCATTGTCCTTCGTGGAGTTACCTCCAGCGCCTCAGCAACCTTTAATATTGTACTTACAGTGAGTGCGCTCACACCCCCTTGGTGGCACGGGGACATTACCAAGCCTTCAAAGAGAGAAAACAGGTCACGGCGGGAGCACAGATTTGCGCATTTTACTGACGCAATCCGGTAGCCAATAACTAGTTGGCATTTCCAATAGCCTTAAAAGCTGACGTTAACTTTAATATTTACCATTAAGGATTAACACATGGTGGTAAATGAATGAGATATAAATAGATTTTCACGATGATTCCACGGCCGTTGTTAGAGGAACTCTTAATGCCGTTGGGTTCAGGCAGTGTGACTTGAGTCACGTACACCATAGGACCCTGAAATCTGAAGGCTGAATGTATTTTTAAGTGAGAACAATCATTTTTTTCAACGGTCAAGCGACCAATGTTGTTTTGCAGTTTAATAAGTAATTTAAAAATAAACATAATTTTTAAGTTAGCAATACTAACTTCAAAATTATGCTTGACCAAGGATAAATTATGTTTGGCCAAGAAAATGTATTTTTCAGAGTAAAAACTATATAACTTTGTTGTCGTAGGTTAGAGTTAATTCAGATTAAATATTTTGACTAGGTACATTAATTTAAACTTTAAGTTTCAATTGCAGTATTATGACATTTAAATTCAATAGAACTCATTTGTGAAGTAGATCTATTGTGACCTAGTTAGTGTTATATTTAGCACCAATCGACCAATTCATTCATCATTCACACAGCGGTACGGGAGGGGTCCAAGGCTCGCGTGATGACGTCACTGTGTTGGGTTTAAAAATTACCCCCCTCCACTTCGTACAAACCAGCTGCAGTCCTTTCTCGTGACCTACTAACCCAAAATGGGATTCCAGTGACGTAGGCTGTACAACCCCGGCTTCATGTTTTGCCGTTGAACCAGTATAACGTATTGAGTGGTAGGCAAAACTTATGAGGCAGGTAGGGGTTGGGTTTTCAATGGAAGGTTTTACGTGAGCAGTTACCTTGTAGAGAATGATGCGCCTGTGTGCGTGACGGCTAACTTTGTGTTTGAGTACAAGGCCCGGCTCCGAGCTTTACTGCCTGCAGTAGCTACGTCGGCTTTGTTTACACATGTGACTTATTACTTATAATAACATCTGTTTATCTAAATTTGGAGGAAAATCCAAATTATAATTAGAATACATCACAATCTAAGTCGGGGCATTACGAATTTGCGCACATCTTTCCTAATTTTGGAATTAATTTAAATAGACCGTGATGAAATGTGCGATATGGCTTTTCACGAAATCAGTAGGCAGGTTGGAATCTTACGATATATTTTTAGAGGACTGAACTAGTAACTTGTAGTCTAAATATAGAGCACCAAATTTTATAAATGACGAGAGCATATACATTTATATAAGATCCTTATTACGTCTTACGTCATGGATTTAATATAAATATCGTCATTTATACTTCTGTACAGTTTCAAGATATCTTTAGTTTCTCTTGGAATTTCCTAATGACAACTTAAAATACTTGGCGTAGCACTATAAGTCTCGCTTTAAGTCGTGGGTCTTTCAAGACGTGATATCTTTGACTTTACACAAAGATATCCGATATGTCAGGAACGAGCATCGAACCCACAACTTTCGAGATTTAAGGCAAAAATTATACTGTTCTGTCACGGAGGTTGTCGCAAAACATGGGAAATTTAATTAATGTTAACATAGTTCCATTATTATTCCTTCCAGCTTATTAAAAGCATGAGATAAGTTAGTACCTAATGAAAAATGGAAGCCACTGCCAGATCAATATTTAGTGCACCGAGTCACTGACCTCGATTAAATTTCAAATAGATGCACAATGCGACCTATATGCCAATATAGCTGTATGTTCAACATGAGTTTACAAAATTCTTACTTCTATTTGGAAGATAGGATGATTGTGATTAGTTATGATTATGATTAGGTATTGGCAGAAGTAGCCGGTATCTTAAAATTAAGTAAATGGTTTTAAACTTCATTTTATTCTATTAAAATCGAATACCGAGTTAATAGTCAATATATCTTCATTCATATAAATTCCTTTTGATGGGCTTTTTGTTTTTTTACGACCAGTTTTTTATATTATGTATGTGGCAACTCTATGGAACTGGCATAACTAAGTTTCGACCGCATTAATAATAAAATCATAATAAATCAACGCAAAATGTTGGTTAGCTAAATTTGTTTTATTAACTCATGGAGGATAGAAATAGCTACTATAGTGTATATAAAGTCGCACTGCCCTATAAATATAAAATGGCATTTTTGTCTGCAATGCGGTCACTATAGGACTGGCGGCTATTTTTATTGCGTTTTAGCATATTCGTTGTATTTATAGTTCGAGTATTAAAGGTCTCATATGTGGGAAAGGAAAAAATAAACCATGGACGATTAATTGCAGCTTAGCTATAAAGTTTCTTGTTGACTTAGGTGCTAGAGGAATACTAGGAAATTAGTGGAATTTCTTGAAAGCACTGTTCCGATGCCTGGTGGAGGAGATGGGCGATTACAAGCCTTACCCTGGCTAGCGTATAATCTTGGATTCATTGTTTACCTGTGTTTTAGTAGTTTAAGATTTTTTTTAGGAACTATGTAATGAATATATAATAGCTTTCTATGACGATAATTAAATACTAATCGGTCCCTAACTATAAGTAGTATTTGTCATGTTTTTAAAACTTATAACTTCGTCACGTGCAATTATTGTGTGTAGGCGTCCAACGTGTGTAGTTCATTATTGCTGCAGGTGATCGGCAGTATCTGCTAGAGCCAATGATTAATATACTGTAGGCGTATAATTTAGCAAATGGTCTACTTATATAATATAATTTTTATTGTTTTTTTTTTTTTCCTTTTCCCTTTTTCCTTACCAGACCGTTAACGTCCCCAACTGAACATAGGCCTTCTCTTAACAAACTTTGGTAAGCTAGGGTCGTTGAGGATGTTGTCGTAATCCGCTTGGCAGGCGGATTGGTGATCGCAGTAAGATAGTGAGTATCCTTGAGGTGATAGATGCTGCTGGTCATCCATCAGCTGTATAGAAGACATTGGGAAATCTAGGCTATGCCGAAAATCACCCCTATAAATCTATTAACTCGTAATTGCAATTGGCTGTCGGTTAAAGTACATTGATGCACCTTTAGTCCTTTATCGTATATACTAACGATAATGAGTTAACGGTTAAAAGATCAATTCAACTTAAACGCATGTTAAGGTTGAATTGATGTTAAATTCATACATACATAGGTGTTTGAATACGCATAGCCACCGGGTTAGGTGATAGCAGTAGTTACTTGTAAGCCATGGTTTGGAATGCGATCCCCACTCTGGATCTCGTATTTTTTACGGATCTAAACATGTTTCGTATCCGTGAAAAATTAATCACTTTGTCTTGATAGACTTATTCTTTCTAATTATGTAGATAATCAAACCCACGGCCTACGATATTTAACTTGTCTCGGAGGTTATAACGAACTCTTACTTTTGCGTCTTGGTAATGCTACACAAAGAAACATTCTACCTTCCCTTGCTTTCATGAAAAGGCTCTTATAGGCGGTACCACTCTACGAGGGGCTTACAGAAAATATGTAACAACAACATTTCTCTGTTGTTTACGCATTGTTCCTGTACACGTGTTTGTACCTTCCTTCGATATGCGTCACTGTAAGTTTAGACATCGATGTCACTTTTTGCGCTATAAAAGAGGTGTTACGAGGAAAGTACGATCTGATGTTTAATGGGTAAATTATTAATATTGACTTATTTATTACCTAGCCAAGGCATATTGGGTAGGAATGTTTTGAAAGGGAAAATACTTTTATTTTTATTTATCTGTTTTTGTTTTTAAAGATTATTAGCAGAGTTTTGAAGCCTACTTGTATTCTTGCTAAACCCTCGTGCTAAAATGCTTGTATTACGAGTGGGCTCACGTCGGTAGTGAAATGAGTGGGGATCGAACCGGCGCAACACAAGATCACAAGTCCGACACCCTAGCCATTGGGATAGGGCCGCTTTGTTTTATAAGGTTGTGCAGTAGTAGAAAAAATATCTTACATTTTTTTATGAAGTCTTGATTTTTTTCTAATGTTTTTTTACTAAGCATTAATCGTATATAGTATATTCTGAACTCTGGTATTCTGGGTGCGATTCCTTCCCAGAATAATTACTTGATTGAACCATGAATAGTTGTTCTGATTCTGGGTGTGCCCTCTGTGAATTGAGTGTTTATTATCGTCGCTACAGGGATTAATGTACGTAGTTTAGGCGTAGGGTAAAACACCTACGTGTCGTAGCGGTATAAGTCTCGCTTTCAGTTTCGGAGGTCGTGGGTACGATCCCCACACCGGACAAGAAACATTAGGATGAAATTTTCATTCCATCCTAAGGTTTTTGTTATCCTGTACGATTCTGGTGTGCAGTAAAGAGTAGATATTTATGTTTATCTATTCTAATATTATAAAGAGATAAAGTTTATTATGAGTTTGTGACGTTGTAAGGGGCAATCTCTGGATCTACTGAACCGATTTTGAAAATTATTTTACTAATAGAAAGCCACGTCATTTGTGAATGTAATAGGCTTTTTTATTTTAATTAATTTCCACGGCAACGCGATCTACGCGGGTGAAATTGCGCGTGACAGCTAATGTTAAATAATACTTTTTCGAAAGCAGTTTGTGTTAAATAAATTACTTTTGGTTTGATTTTGGATTGGTTCCTTAGGTAGCTGATTATGTACGCTTCAATTATTTCAAAACAGTATCAATGACAAATATTAATTCTGTTTTGAAGTTGTTTATTGAAATTGTGTACTATGTAGGTATTAGGTAAGTGTGTTCAGGGTAATAAGAATACAGAAACAAAAGGTACTTCTCATAGTTTTTATTACAAGTGAAAATGCATTTTACTCGACATTAAAAATAACTTATATCTAATTGATTTTAATATTTAGTCTAACTACTTAATAGGTATATTCGGAGTAAGTTACTGATTGATAGTCACATAGTTTGTCTACATGCATAAGTAGGTATATCAAATTCGAAATATTTTAAAGTGATGATTATTAGGTAGGTAAATCTAAGTTTACAATACTAGATGTGGTTTTATGTTGTAAAAATTCTTAATTTCCATATAGCACACAGTAAGTGATCATTTCAAGGTACATATGTTCTTAAATTAATAGTATACATTATAACTAAATCTACTTATTTCTCAAAGTTGGAAAGGCACTATGCTTGAACAACAAAAATACTCGTACAGTTATAATACACTCTCATAGACAATTCACACATGTTATACTGAAAGTATTATTATCATTTAAATGATTTCAAATATCTAAGGACAATAGCTATTTAAACAAGGTTTTTTAATTAACAGTGATTTTATACAAGTGTTAAGTGGAACACAACAAATTTAAGTGTTTTAGGGTGCAGGATGATTCACATAATGATTATATCCTGTGAGTAGATTTCAAAGGTGTCAACTATTAATCACGTAAACTTTAAAAGACTGATAGCTAATTTTCAAACAGTACACAGTCTTATGTAGTATTGTCCCTTAACTAACAAACTAAACGAGTCACAGCTCAACGTGCACGAGGACTGCGAGAGACGATCAAAGCCTCTCTCCATCTATGCCCTGTCTTGGTCCTTTTCGAAGACGCTGTTACAATAGTTACTCGCCCAGGTTTCAGCAATTTTCTACTGATATGATAATAACTTGTCACTCTAGCGCTTTATTCTACTCATATATGTTAACCAGTCTTGAACTCCACTCGTGTTCAGTCTGAAGATGTTAGCTTCCCTTTATCGGTTGAGCCCCATGGATGCGCAGCACACTGTTTGCCGCGGAACCCTCTGTGTCGGTAGGCCGGAAAGCCCGCGCACGTAAGTGTACGTCACTGGTGGTCGGAGAATCCGTTTAGGTTGCTGTTGTTTCTTAGGCTTTCGGTTGCCTTCCGTAGGAGAACAAGATTGCGACCGAGATGTTAGACTTAGGCTTTGGAAAACTCGTCGCAGAGATACCGTTGAACGATGACGACGATGACGGTCGGAGCCGTCGCTTCCGGATTCACTGACAGAACATGAGCGGTCATCGGACCGCCCGTTGTCGCCACTATCAGAGCTGCTGGAGCTGCCGACGGAATCACAATCGGTTCCTCGCCTTGAAAGCCTGCTGCTGATGGCTTTCAAAATTCTTCCGGCACGCGGAACTGTAACTGAATCTCCCATTTCTTCAATCGGTGGACAAACTACGATCTTCGGTGTAACGGACACGCGCCGAGCACTGTTTTTCGGCGTCTGCTGCTGTCCAACTACGTTTACCGGCAGGTCGCCGACAAACTTCTCAGTCGTCAGAAAGTTTATTCCCAGTTTGTTTTTCATAAGGTCGACGTAAACACTTCCTTGCAGCAAGAAACACGGGATAATAATTTATCCGAGATTAGAGAAATTTTTAGCTTTAAGTTTTTTTACGTTTTCGAACTTGATTGTAGAGTTGTAGGATTATTAGCGTTATGATCACTTCGCATTAGAGAGTTGCGAACTGTTGGCGGAGGGAGGCTGCTCAGCTTTATAAACTGTTTTTAACGCATGCGCAGACGAATTTTCTCTTGGTTTCAGGTACACAACACAAATGCATACAGCTAGTAGACATACGACCAGAACAATGTTTAGTTTGTAGCCTATCAATATTTATGTATACAATGTCGACTGGTATTGTTTTGGTAGTGGTAATGACTAGTGATATAATAAGAGTGCCCGGCTTAGTAATAAAATACAATTATTGTATAAAGACTACGAATTTATGGCTTAATGTTTGCGACTTTCGACCCTTTATTGGGCACCCTAATACCTAATAATATTTGGTTAAAGTTGGGTAACGTGTCTTTTTCTTTATATAAAATAGTGCTAAACCCTTAAGTAAATAATTCTAAGTTTTCTCGATAGTATCTACTATGTTGCTTTTCTCGCCGTGAAATAACTAACAGTTTATGAATTACTTTAGTGTACCTACACAACTTTGAAGCGTTTTGGCCCAAAATTACTCATTTTGTTTAAAATACAATCAAAATGAGTAATTACGAGTCAAATTATTTATCCGAAATGGATAAGTACGTACCTCATTAACTATGTAAAAATTAATGAAATTCTGTGAAATAGTAAATTTAATTGAGCATTATTTACACCGGACAGAAAATATTTGTGTAAACTCTAAGATTTCTTTCCGGATTTGGTTGGTTGAGGTTGAGGTTCCCGATTGTTATAACATCATCTATTATAATCGTGTATCAAAGAACGGGCAGCAGCGTTTCCTTGTGTGGTACAACATAATACTGCGGTCACCAACCCGCCTGCCAAGCGTGGTGACTATGGAAAATACCCAGGAGGCCCACGTTCAGCAGTGGACGTTATACAGGTAGGTACAGTAGGCACATAAATATAAAAGTAATTTACATGTTACCTATATGCTCTTTTTGACTATTAAACATCCACACTCTTATGACCTATATTTCCCTCACGTTTCATATTAGCTAAATAATAGTATTTGATTGCAACGCGAGAAGTGCTAGTACTTACTTATGACGTAGAGCGTGACTTTGAGTCACGTGAAGCGCCTCGTAGATTTGTTGAAGCAACACGTTATCGTGCGGGAATTACTTAATTAATGAAGAAGTTGTAAGGTTACCGGATCGATTAATGCGATAACTGATTTTGGTTTTGTTAATGTTTAACCTTTTTTGTTTTAGTTGCTAATAATTTATGAGAGGAAGTCTAAATACGCTTTATAGTATAAGTTGAGATGCTAAAAGCTCAGGTAGGCGTTGGTCTTGGAAAGCTTCTATACCTACCTATAATACAATTTGTGGAAACCAAATTCGGTACATTGAATATACCTATTTTGCTTTTTATTTTATCGGAAGTCAGGTTATTATCCACATGGGTGTGTCTGTTTATGTGTCTAGTTTATTAGACTGCGCATCACGCCGAACGAATTTATGGATTTAATGAAACTTGGTATGATGACAATATGGAGTAAAATCTTACCTACATCTTTTCCCGGATTTTAACATAGTTAGGAGAGAGGTTGAAACTTAAAATGTTTACCTAATTTTCATTTTTTAACGTCTAGTCCGATTTCTTTCATTGTCTTTTTGAAAAATGAATGATTTGTTCTTACAAATAAATGATCAAAGGAGTGTGGTCTGAAATTATTTAGTAAAACTTACATAATCGATTTTGTAGTTTTTAAATTTCATTAATTAATTCATATTTGTACTTTACTAGCTGGCTATCTTAACTTACAGAGCGAATTGTAATGAAATTTGCCCCCCAATTCTTAACAAACCCAAAGTGTGTGTGAAAAAATCGAAATTTACGCTGACAAAGTGGCGGGCTAACAGTCTTTTGACATATTTATAAATAGCTATAAACAAAAAACAGATCTATTTCCTCAATACAACAATGATTAACGCCCTGCTAGTGCAGTCCAGAAGTTGCACAATGAATGACTAGTGAAACAACACAAACCCTGCGCAGCGATGACCATGTTCAGAATACTGATGCAGGCGTCACGGGGCCATAGAACAACGAAAATTACTAAGAAGTTTAACTCCATAAATTTATTAACTTTATTTTAGCATCTACCCCGTTGTTATAATTTTAAAATCCGTTTTTTTTTAGAAAAAGATAGGTAATTTAATTAGGCGCATAATTTGTACGCCTAATTAAATTACATTAACATCTTTGGTATGTGAAACTATTGGCAAGACCGTCCTTCACGTATTGGAGCCGGCCATGAGCACATTAGGATAATGGGGTCCTTATGACTACAGTAAAGCACCATTTTGTTAGAAAAGACAAAGAACGTAGACATGAAAAGTTTTAATTCATTACACACAGGCATTAACGCGATCAAAATTACCTTTTTATATTTCCAGACGTTTCGATAAAGTTGCATTGATCTTGGTCGCGGGAAGACTGGCTCGGCGGTGTTTTTTTTCTTTACAGTTATATTAGATATGATGAATAGATAAAATAACGGAATCCTCACTAAGTAATCAGCATTTACGATAAGTCCTAGATACGGTAATGGAGTAGGGACTAGGGGGACCTCAACCGTTGCGGGCCTTTGACACGTGCCCATTGAGGAATAGGTGCCTGACTATTGGCTATTAAGCCAATGGTATCACTTATCAACTAAGTATTTTAATGGCTACTCACACTCGAAAAGCCGTGTAGATAAATAAAATGATTTACGAGTAAGGTTGTGGTGGTTCACCTACTGTAATCATAGTTATACCGCGTCTTGGTTTCGATTTGTGTTAATAATATTATTCTTACAAAATACATAATGGAATGCGGAGTCTCACTGCACGCCAACGTTTTCGACATAAAAATAATACATTTAAATTGGACTCACGTTTTCCCGGTTTAATGTGCTAACAAATATTTTTTTGCATTACTGGTATTCAAACAAAAGATCCTTGTTCAATTGCCTATTTACCTACATTTGATGCTTGATAAGTTATTGCTTAGGTCGAACAAGAATTCTCTGTGTAAATCATGAGGGCCTCCCCTTTTTGCCTAGAAAAGTACGTTAAGCCTGTGGTTACCTATAACAAGCGTATACCAGGGAACGGACAGTCGTTTCCTTGTGTATTACAACATACCTAATATTGTGGTCACCAACCCGCCTTCCAAGCGTGGTGACTATGGTTAAAA
This sequence comes from Nycteola revayana, assembly GCA_947037095.2. Classification (NCBI taxonomy): domain Eukaryota; kingdom Metazoa; phylum Arthropoda; class Insecta; order Lepidoptera; family Nolidae; genus Nycteola; species Nycteola revayana. The sequence goes on from OX344847.2 coordinate 10,568,488, forward strand.
ACCTTCCTCGAGCGGAGACCCATCTTCAGCAGTGATAGTGATGATATTTAAATGCGATTTTTTTACTATGCTTAAGCCAAGTTGGAGTCAAAAAAGTAAGACTGTTTTGACTGTTTTAAGACTTTGCTGTCTGTCTGTCACCAGGCTGTATCTCAAGAACTGCGATAGCTAGACAATTGAAATTTTTACAGATGATGTATTTCTATTACCGCTATAACAACTAATACTAAACATGAAATAAAATATTTTTTTAAGGAGGTCTCCCATACAGCCAACTTTTTTTTTTGTCATTTTTTTAATTGATGTCAATAACATCAACAGGTAAAATGCTACACAACCCTTCGTGCGCGAGACCGACTCTCACTTGGCTGGTTTTTTTAGTATGGTTGATGTTGGTGAATGGAAGGACACAAGGGCTTCCATAAACTTGCTTAACAATTTTGTCATGCCATATCTACGAAGTTTTAATAAATATTACAATTTATATATGAACAGAAATAATATATTCATATAGCCTCGTATACCTACCAAGCAGGTATAATTTAAAAATAGAACATAAACAATACTGAATACAAAAACCGCTAAAATATGCTTTTGTGGCTGCTATTTGTATAATGGGCAACCAGACGTCATGATTTCTGTTACAAAATGTGTTATTCTTTGGTGAATTTTACAATTTAGTGGAATATTTTTCGTGTGAGTTGTAACTTGCTTTTTCATAAGAGAGTTCTGGAGGCTATAGTAACGATATGATACGTCATCATCATCATCAGCCCGTATAACGTCCACTGCTGAACAAGGGCCTCCTCCCGAAGGAGGGTTGTTGCCATAGTCACCACACTTAGCAGGCGGGTTGGTGACCGCAGTATTATGTTATAACACACAAGGAAACGCTGCTGCCTGTTCCCTGGTATACGATTGTTAAATCTATCGGGACCAAAGGTATAAGGTGCTTTCCGAGGCAAGGAGGGTAGTCCTTCAACCAAACAGACCCGGAAAGTTTGTTAGAATCCACATAAATATTTCATGTCCGGCTTGGGGATCGAACCCACGACTCCGAGAATTAAAGCGAGTCTAATACCGCGACGTCACGGAGGTTATTGTTTGATATCACTATTCAATATGACTGATCAAAATGTCATCATTACTCATGCTTAATTGATATCATAGTCATAAATCGTTACGAGATAGTAGAGCCGGTGGCTACAACTCTTGTTTTATTAGAGGTACCGTGATACTTAATAGCTTATTATATACTTAAATATACTATAGACAACCTCCGTAGCGCACCGGTATTTGGCTTGCTTTAAATCTTGGAGGTCGTGGGTTCGATCTCCACGCCGGACAGGATATCTTTGTGTAATTTCCAAGATTTCTTTCCGGGTCTGGATAGATGAGGGACTACCCTCCGTGCCTCGGAAAGCACGTTAAGCCGTTGGTCCCGATTGTTATAACATCATCTATAATAATCGTATATCAAGGAACAGACAGCAGCGTTTCCTTGTGTGTTACAACATAATACTGCGGTCACCAACCCTCCTGCCGAGCGTGGTGACTATGGAAAATACCCTCCCTCGGGAGGAGGCCCATGTTCAGCAGTGGGGGTTGATGGATGCGGGCTGATGATGATATATATACTTAAGTTGTAAATCAGTATCGAAACGTGTTATTATATAATCAAGGACAGACTGTGGATCTAAAAACACGACAACATTATTTTGTCTCCTTTATCAGTTGACATCTCTTTACTCAATCCTTTTTCATTCATATCTTTATTCACACAATCCACCCATATTTTATTTAAGAATTGTCCTTGTCCTCTCCGTCCATCAACATAATACCTGCTACTAAATTGAGATAAATAAAGTTGGAGTAATGTTTATCACTACCGATAGATGGCATCTACGTTCCTCTTATAGACGAGACGTGTTATAAAGAGATTGTTAAATTTCGACGACCGGTTGGTTTCCACCGTTGCCCAATGGTTAAGGCATTAGAGGCTATAAGATGTAGGATCCTGTTGGTGGTCTAAATTTGTTAATCTCTATTTTGAAATTCAGTAATCGGTAAACTTTTCCCTAAAGTAATAAAAAAAAGAACCTAATACTGTTGAAGGTATGGCATACCTAAATGGAAGCACCTTTTAGGTATATAAATGAATACAATAAAGCCCAAATGCTAGATAATAATAATAATAACTTTTTATTTCAAGCAACTATTGGGTGCATTCTATATGGAAGCTCTGTCTCCTGAATTAATCTGTATCTCAGGAGACAGGACCTTCCTAGGTTACATTTATCATGTTTAAATAGGTGGTACAAAGGTAATTTAAATGAAATTATACAATAAATAAGAAAAAAAAACATTAATAAAATACAAAATGAAAAAAAAAGTTATAGAGAAATAGAGATTAAACCAAAAATAAAGAAAAATAGTAATGTCCTATTTACTTTATGTTTCTGTGTTGTTATAAAAAATGTATGGTGTGTATGGGATGTTTATTTGAAATGTGTCAATGTGTGTAATTGCAGGTGTAATTTAAGGTGTGTTTGGGATGTGTATTTGAAATGTGTCAATATGTTTATATGCAAGTAAAATTGATATAGTGAGGGTCTTCTTTGTACAGCACCTTTAGTAGTTGTATATTTGCTAGGTTGGTAAAATAAGTGATTCTGTTTCTTCGTAGGTTTTGTTATTAAGCCAGTTTGCTATGAACTTTTCGAAGCTATTGTTACGTAGCTTTTGGATGTTGTTGCTAATTATTTTGTTGTATACTTTTGGTGATATATTTTTATAATAGATGAACAACTATTATAATATCCTGTAAGTGTATGTTACAGAATATATAGTTAGAGTATATTATTGAACACTAACTTCCAACGCGCGATTTCATCCGCAAAGCTCCCGTTTCCATGGGAACTGGAGATAGTCTATGTTACTTAGGGATAATGTAGTTTAGATTGGTGAAATAATGATCGAAATCCGTCCAGTAGTTTTGAGTTTATTCGTTACAAACTTACATATAAAAATACAAATCTTTCCTCTTTATACTATTAATATAGATATAGATGAATTCTGAAATACATTTGATAAACCAATCTATATTTAACATTGTGTGGATGACACGTAACAATTTATGATTTCGCGTTTCCATTTTACCGCATCGCACTGTCCAATTCCAATACCAAAATACTCTAATATCAATTTGCGTTTATATAAACAGCTGAAAATATATTGCAGTGATACTTGTTGTGTAATATGTTCCATACAGAAGCCTAATCTACTGTGGAATTGGTCGCCATAATGTATTTAGGTATATTCGTCCGGAAAGCTGTCACTAAGTATCGTTGTGCATTTCATCGTATTCATGTTAAACAAGCTAGGAGGCTTATCGCGTAACAATATTACTATGATTTCGATAAAAATCTTAACGGCTTAACGTGCTTCATTACTGTAGGAATAATGTAACGCAAAACCTCCGTTGCGTAGCGGTATTTGGCTCACTTTAAATCTCGGAGGTCGTGGGTTCGATCCCCACGCCGGACACAAAATCTCTGCGTAAATTCTAACGTTGGTTGGTCCACCCTCACCTAAGCACGTTAAGCCGTTGGTCCCGATTGTTATAACATTATTTATAATAATCGTATATCAAGGAACGGGCAGCAGTGTTTCCTTGTGTGGCACAACACAATACTGCGGTTACCAACCCGCCTGCCAAGCGTAGTGACTATGGCAACTACTCTCTCTCGGCCGATGATGATGAATGTAACGTATTTCCCATGTTATTGTTTTATTTAAGCTACATCAACTTAACATATTGTAATATTTACCATATTTTTTGCATGCATAGGGAACGCTGAGTAGCGAATACATTTTTATCAAAGTCATAGTATTATCGTTACGTGATTAACAAGATTATTATAATGATAATTCATCATCATCGTCAGCATGCTGTAGTCCACTGCTGAACATAGGCCTCCCCCATCGATTTCCAGCGGGAACGATCGCTAGCGGCCTGCAAGCACTGACTCCCTGCAACCTCTATGAGAGCGTCGGTCCATCGTGCAGGCGGTCGTCCTACGCTACGCTTGCAAGTTCGTGGTCTCCACTCAAGAACCTTTCTGCTCCAACGGCCGTCAGTTCTTCAAGCTATGTGTCCCGCCTGCCCATTGCCACTTCCGTTGAGCTATGTTGGCGACCTTTATTCTCCTGCGGATCTCTTCATTTCTATGATAATTATCATAATATAATAACAAATTATTATGTGATAATGATAAGGTCCAGATGAAAATGAAGTAAAGGACTGTAGTAGGTACATAATTGTCTAGAAACTATAATATAATAGTTTATTTTGAATAACTAAGAATTACAAATATCTCTTAGTCTATGGAAAATATAAAACAACAATGGGTGATAATCTAAACAAGAGAATACGTCGACGACCGTAGTAGTATGAACTGTGTCACAGTCGTCAGCATTTCGCATGATTTTAGAATCATGCGAAATGCTGACGACTGTGACACAGTAGTAGAGCAATTAGTTGCTCTATGGCACCTAGGTTTTATGATTTCACCATCATCACCAGCCTTTTTAACGTCCGCTGCTAATTATCTTGTGCCTCTTGAAAGAGGGTTTTACCACAATCCCCACGCTTGGCAGGTGGGTTGGTGACCGCAGTATTGTTTTGTGACACAAACGGAAACGCTGCTACCCGTTCGCTAGTATACGATTGTTATACATGATGAGGTTATAATGATCAGGACCAACAAGTTATGTTATAGTAAAATAGAGGTAGATACGGCACTCGGGTTTGAAAAATGGCACCACATAACTAAGCCAATGGGCACACTTGAATGTAAGTCTGTCTCGTTTTTGCACACGCTAATATTCATGCTGTCCTGTTGAGTCTCTAGGGACATATTTCGTCTTAACAAAACAAGAGCATGACTTATCTACCTCTTTTTGGACCAACGGCTTAATTTGCTTGATTTAGTCTACCAAATGGATTCGAACCTACAACCATACAAACTTTTAAGCAGGCTTAGTCACGGGCAGCAGCTAGGTTTACAATAAAATGATCCTATCATTATGAAGCGTTTAACAATTGGTACTTAAAGAAGCTTAAAATGACTCACAATAGAATATAAACAGGTGACATATTACATAATAACGATCAATCTTATTACAATAATATATCTACCTATAGTATCTGACATGAGGCCTACGCGGAAGGAGATATTAAATGGGTGGGACTTGTATTGTTATAAGGTTACATTGAGTTTAAGCATCGATGCACTGTGTTTTTTTTAATGGTTGCTAATAGGTACTTACCTACTCTGCGAAATAATATAATCTTTGTAGCATAATCTATATATTTTTTAATACCTAGGTAATTTATTTTTTTATTTAGATGGATAGAATGCCTACCCAAAACGTTTAGGTAATAATCTATAGAAATAAATAACAATGAATCGCCAAAACCGCATAATTTATCGCATCTAAATTAAGAACAACTAGAGCAATTTGGTTATATTTTTTAATTGTACTCGCAGTCGAAAGAACATTTTTGAAAATCCACGGGAATTTTCAGTACGATGGATGGGCAACGTCGGGCACGAATAGCTAGTGTATGAAATAATATTTATTTTATATGTTCCAGGTATTATATATACAATATTGAATGAGCAGCCGATAATGTATGTAATAGAGGAGAAGGAAAGAGTAGGAAGACGTGCGGGAAGGCAGGCAATAAACGTATTGCGACTTAATTAAAGTTCAAGTTTCATTTGTCCGTCATTTTATAGGCTTGCCGGTTAACATTGATAAATATAGACCAAGATCTATTTATTTTACATATTTTAATTTTATCTATGAATATTGTATTTATTACTTAGGAAATATAATTCGTTACATTGACTGTAAACCTCAACAATTCAGTATACAATACCGGAATTATACAGATTACTGGGAATGTTATACTTTTTAGAATTTAAGCGCCCGTTCGTACAACCTACATTTATCATATCCTCGAGGGAAACTTGTTTTTATAAATCCAATCCAATTTTAATGACTTTTCTATAGTAATACTGATTTTTTGCCCGGGGGGAAATGCATAGCAAATGCAAATACCCTCCGCCGCTGCAGCGTTTCCGCGCCGGCTAAGGGGTATGGAACTCGATCTCTCCATAGCGTGGTATGCTATAGTCATACCACGAGGAGACTACCCTACACCACTAAACTCCACGGAAACTCCTCCGTCCGTCGTTGGTGAGGGCCGGGATCGCGAGGCAATCCGGCCCTCCGAAGGCAATGGCAAATCGACCTGTCAATTGTTAGCAACGACTAAAAAATCACAGTGTACCTTTATCGAGATTTATGGGAAATACTGATGGTAAATTGTCCATCTTCATTGTTTTCTTCATCTTCATCACATCTGTTTGTGTGGAGAACGTTGTAGTGTGCTTTATACTCTGAACAACTGTCGCGAGACACAAGGGATTATTTCATTAGTTCGGGAGTTGAATTTTACAAATCATTACATAGTATAAAACAAAGTCGCTTCGCGCTATCTGTCTATGCCTATGTATGCTTAGATCTTTAAAACTACGCAACGGATTTTGATGCGGTTTTTTCAGTAGATAGAGTGATTAACTAGTAGGTTTATATGTATAATACATCAGCATTACACCGGGCGGGTCGCTAGTATAGAAGAAAGAAATTATGCTTGATGTGCGCAACTAAGATCTTGTATCTTACAATTATATCCTGTATTCTTTAAACAAGGTCTTGTAAGAACATTGTTTAGACTAAGTACCCAATTACGCATAGACATGCTTTGTGCAGTTATGAATTTATTATGATACTTTGTTGCCCACAACAGGTTCAAGTACAATTGCTTTATTAATATTCTGTTGCCATGAACTACAAAGTGTTGTGATAATTTCCATCCTATGTTGCTTTATTATAAAATACATGCATAATGCGAGATTTATTATATAACAAAGAACTGTCGACAAGTATCTATGCTAAAATAACCAGTTAATCATACACTTGTAACGTCTAGTTTTGTAAACTACTTTGTAGTTGCCTAGTACTGATATAATATATGTACGGGTTCGTAATTCATATGTTCTGGTTTTTATTGTTATTAAGATCATGTTATTATATTTTATATTCAAATATTTAGAAAATAGTTCAGAACGAGATTATTTCATACAGTTAACTGGTAGGTTATACTTAAGTATTGAAATTTGTTATATGACATATTTAAAATATGGACTTGGAAACGTAAAATATAGTAAACATAATTTAACCAGCACAATAAATAAAGTGTGAATTTCGCAGCGTTTATTGAATATATTGGACATTACATTTTTAATATTTAGGGTTTTAAACTCATCATAAACTTGAATTTACACCTCAATTCACACTCATCGGTCCGCATAAATCATATGAAGTACGCACTTGACTTCTTATTAGACAAGTTTCGGTTGGTAGTTCTAAAAAATTACGGGGTATTATAAGTTTGATGTGCTTGTGTGTGTCCATGTATATATAATATTATCTACTTACAATTTGATATGAATAGCTCCTACATTTAGGGAAGCTAGAAGATTTGGACCGCGACGTAAAAAATAGGTGACCTTTGCAATCCTGAAAGAATACGCCAGAATCCAGGCCAGGATATATTGTTCATACTACGCAGTAGTCTCATAAATTATGCTATTACATTATGAAGTTACACGTGCGTGAATGAGGGAGAACTTCACGTGGACTGAGAACGGATTAATTTGCTTTAGTTGAACTTTATTAACTTTTAGGTAGAGGTTAACACCAATTTATATGTATGTTTCAAACTTGTGGCCAAAACTAATGGGTTAAACAAATTTTGACAGATGATAATATGACAATCCAAAATAGTCGTAATGAAAAGTGTTACCATTGAAGTTTACTACGCGTGTATATGTTTGCATTGTATGCATTCGAAGTGTATGAGAGCACTTGAACAAATAGATTGACTTGGTCAAAATTTTATAATAATCGGTTTGTTTTAATCACACCTAAAAGGTGATATTACAGATGACTTACAATACATGAGATGATTGGACAAAGGCCACGTTACGTTACGTTGGAATATAAGGACGCAAAGAATAGCTGCCTTTAGTAAGATAATATAACCTCCGTAGCGTAGCGGTATTTGGCTCGCTTTAAATCTCGGAGGTCGCAGGTTCGATCCCTACGCCGGACAGGAAATCTTGGCGTAAATTCTAAGATTTCTTTTCGGGTCTGGTTGGTTGAGGGTCTACCCTCCGCGCCTCGGAAAGCACGTTAAGCCGTTGGTACCGATTGTTATAAAATCATCTATAATAATCGTATATCAAAGAATGGGCAGCAGCGTTTCCTTGTGTGGTACAAAATTATATAGCGGTCACCAACCCGCCTGCCAAGCGTGGTGACTATGGCAAATACCCTCCCTCGGGAGGAGGCCCACGTTCAGCAGTGGACGTTATACGGGCTGATAATGATGATGCTGCCAAATTATATTATATTAATACCCAATTCTCTTTATCTCATTATATTCTTTGTAGAATCGGATCGGAATGAGGATATCTTACACTCGTCTGGTTCAAGGTAAATGTGAGAACATGTAAAACTTTGATAGCAGGACGAATAGTCAAATGTGCAGTGTAATAATACCTAATGGTTTCATAATAGTAATAAGGAAACATCAGATTTTATCAATCTTAATGAACCTAGAACCATTTCTAGGTTCATTAAGATTTATAAAATGGGTACCTATTGCTTAATGTTTATTACGATATGCCCGATCAAATCACGTTTATCTTTTTTATTATATCCGCTAATCACAGATTTTTGTCATTATACATTCAATGCTTCATATATATCAAAAGTAGGTGACATTGATTGTAATCGTAATAATAGCAAATGTAACTAAGTGCTGCGTTTTTAATTAAGGTTTCTGCACTTCTTTCTCTCATTCACTTTTACAATGTAATTACTGTATCTTATTACTGTTATTTAACCCAGTTTAAGTACTACAAGCCTACTAACGGTATCAAAGTTGAACTGTTTTTCAGATTCCTTGAGTGATTTGGATTTTATTTGAAATCGCATTGATAACTTGTTCTCATATTTAAATTAGGTATGGTACCAAGTTTTCCTAGAAAACTTCGCAAGCATTTTTATAATACCTACCTACTTATGACTCACAAGGAAGCCAAAATGTTTTGTTGTTGTTAGGGATCATCGAACTTATGTGTAACCCAGAATGTCATCCTACTCGCTACAAAATAGATCATGTATCTATACATCTGTAATAAATGTCAAGGTAACTAATTTGTTTTGGTATATAAGCCAATGTTGCTGAAGCTAAGTTATGATACAGTACCCTGCATCGCTCAATCAACATGTTCGCTAAAATCGTAAGTTTATTACACTTATATACATATATCGACATTTTATCACATTAGAATTTTACGATATAATTTTAATACCACGCAAAATTTAATTTTCTAAGTATTGCATTTAAATATAAATTAGATATTTTAAATCTGTTGACATAAATGTAACAGCGACGAAGGGCTGATGAAACATTTAACACTATTTCTTAAAAATATTGATATTTATTTTATTACATTATAATGCTTGAATAACTTCAAAATCAAATCAGTACTGCGAAATTCTTAATTTGTATTCTACTAACACTGATTATTTATTCCAGTTCGCCCTTTTCGCTCTGCTGGCGGTGGCTTTCGCCGCGCCCAACCCTAAACCCCAGTTCTTATCTTATTCTTCGGGACTGGACTACGTTTACCCCGGAGGCCCAGTGGTGCCTTCTACCTACTCTGCATACGCCGCTCCATCCTTCGCTTACTCTGGTTACCCCAATTATGCTGCTCCCGTTGCCTACCTGCGCTGATTAACTGACAACCTGATGAATCCACTACAACCAAGCAACCTGATTAACATACGCTTCAAAATAAATCTGTAGGCAATTTTGCCATAACTATTTAAATTAGGGGTATGACAAAATTGTAAACAGATTAGCTTAAATAAAGTTCAACCAAAACAAATTCGTTTGATTTTACAGCACTTCTCAATGTACATTTCTGATATATACGGGCTTATCGTCGGACGTATCGTGTAGGATTGTTCGATCTGAATTTCATAATTCAATGTAATGTAAAATGAGATTATAATTTTATTACTAATCATTACAAATGTGTCTACTTTTAAAATGTATATGAAGATCCGCAAAGTTAATATACCGAACAAAACCTTGCTATTCATGAAATCCGTTCTTATTTTTGTTGGGAATGATATTATACTGAATAACATGTCTTAAGAATCGGACACCCAATGTTACAACCAGTATGTAATTCACGACACGCACGGGCTTCGCACGGGTGGTAAACCATATGAACCTTGACAGATTATATTTCTAAATCTCAAGAGATTTAGAAATATAATGTGTTAAGGTTTCATTAATTTCTCTTTAAGTGAAAACGACATTAAAAAAATCTTTAATAGTGTTTAAGCTTATCGTGAACAGACAGACCAACACAGGGAAGTTGTAGCTGTAGTGTTTAATTTTGAATAAACCCATTTCTTTCTATATCAGGATACTATCTATATTTTCAGAATAACCTTATGGTGTACATTAGAAATTTTTATAATAATATGGTGGTTAAGTATTCTTAAATGTTCTAAGTATCCGCGTAATTTTCTTAATTCTTACCTTCTCCTGACAATAACAAATACGATTAAAAACCCGCCAAGAGCGTGTCGGGCACGCACATGAAAGTGTTCCGTAGCCATGCATATTTAAAATGCCTATTTTTAAATTAATAAAGTTAAATTTCATTTTGCGGTCGACTCCATACATTTTGTTAGGACGACTGTAACTACAATAGTTGGTTGAGTTGTTTAAAAATTACTTTCTATGATACCGAATCCGCTATAGTTTACGTTGAAAGTACTTACTTAGAGGTATATATCACATTTTTTTCAGAATTATTTAAGTAATATTTCAAAAGTAAAGAGGGGGGGGGGGACGGTCTAATTTTAACTTTGTATTATCTTATCTCGAGACCGGGGGTTTGATCTACATAGTTCCAGGCAGGCAGATTTTGTTTCATTTCAAGAGAGCTTACCAACGATAAGCTCTCTTGAAATGCAACGGGGACACGATGGGGTTAGTCGAATTCAATTTTTTTAATTATCTTTTCGTTGTATGGGAACTGGGCCGAAAAACCAAGTATGGATCTTCAATATACATCTCTCCACCAATTTTCGTGACAATCGGTGCAGTAACGGCGGCGTGCAAGCCCAGATGGACAGACGGACAGACGGACGGACATGGCGAAACTATAAGGGTTACTCGTGGATTTCGAAACCCTAAAAAGAATTAGCGAAATCGGAGAAGCCATTTACACGTGTTGCCGTTACCAGGAAAGTAGGGATTCGATTTAATAGGTTTTAATATAAACAAAATAACTTGCTGTGTGGTCGCTGGCTTAGAATAGACCATACCTTGTCTATTTTAAGCCAGATTTCTGATTCTAAGCCATGGGTGTCTAAGGGACATACAACTGATGGATGCGCAGCATCTATCATCTCAAGCATACTCACTGTCTTACTGCGACCAATTTTATTTGTAATCGCATAGATAACTTGTTCCAACAAATAAACTAAGTCTTCTTCTTAATATATTTTATAATATATATTACTTTTCGTAATCACAGTAGGTAAATCAGTGATCCATCGCAACTTGAAATCATGAAATTGTCAAATGCAGCTTAAGATATAAAGTTGTATCTTGTAAGCCCAACCGCGCTCATTAATTTTAGGTGCAAAGTGCAAAAATACGCATCTAACAATAGTACAGGATATCCTATTAAAGATACTCAACTAATCAAAGGCAACTTTAAATGTGTATTTTGCATGTTTGTAATTGTAATAACTAATGACATAAGATCCATGAATATATTTTCGGTAGTGCTTCTAGTCTATAACTTAATTGTATTCTTCTATCATATAAAAATGAATCGCTGAATGTGTTGCTAAGCGCAAATCTCGAGAACAGCTTAACCGATTTCGCTAATTCTTTCTTTGTTGTGATTGTTATGGTCGGTAGAAGGTTTTTATGAAAGAAAAAAACAAGAAAATTGTTCGAATAATTAGAAAATTTAAGAATTTAAGAAAACTTTACTGCAATATTATTTTTGTAATGAATTGACATGACTGTCAGTAGTTTAAAATAACTGTCAACGATCGATAGAAAGCCACATTATTTGTGAGTATCATATAAAGTATTTTAAGACGAGATTCCCATGGGAACGGGATCTACGCGGCTGAAACCGCGCGTGTTAAGTTATAATGACAGGAGTTTAAAGCGCAAGGCAGTTATTAAAAGGTCATTGATTATAACAAAATAATAGGTATCAAATTAACAACACAACTTCCGTAGCGTAGCGGTATTTGGCTCGCTTTAAATCTTGGAGGTCGTGGGTTCGATTCCCAAGCCGGACAAGCAATCTTTGTGTAAATTATAGGATTTCTTTCCGGGTCTGGTTGGTTGAGGGACTACCCTCCGTGCCTCGGCAAGCACGTTAAGCCGTTGGTCCCGATTGTTATAACATCATCTATAATTATCGTATATCAAGGAACGGGCAGCAGCGTTTCCTTGTATGGTACAACATAACACTGCGGTCTCCAATCCGCCTACCAAGCGTGGTGACTATGGCAAATACCCTCTTCCGGGAGGAGGCCCATGTTCACCAGTGGACGTTATACGGGCTGATGATGATGATAACAAGATTACATTAGACTTAACTTAGCTACCTTCTGCGATTGGAAAATTGAAGAATAAGATGAGTGTATTTAAACTTGAATGTTAAGAGAGCGTACATTTTCGGTATAAGAAGAAGCCACAAAATAAATCTAAAACCATTCAGCACTTTTGTAGTCAATACTTACCTATATAATAAATCCATGTATATGTGTATGACATAACCTATCGCATTTATAATATCACTCAAGCTTGTAAGAAAATAAAATGTAGCATATGAACCACTTTAAAGTGACTCATCCATTATATCCTAATTAATGCTGAGATTTCAGCAATGCAAATTTTAATAACACTGTATTATAGCCGTGGTATTGTGTATGATGTTTTACTATTGTGTCAGCTCAAGGTTCTATATTTTATAAATTTTATTATTAGTTCACCCCATTATAATAGAATGCAATAAACAGTACAATGCAGTTGCCACATTTGGCGACATATTTTGCAGATCTCATATCTAAATTAGGTCTGGTGCCTAATTTTCCTAGAAATCTTCGCAGGCATTTTTTTAATACCTACTTATGACTCGAAGCCAAAATGTTTAGTTGTTGTTTTGGATCATCGAACTTATGTGTAACTCGTAACTCAGAATGCCATCCTACTCGCTACAAAATAGATCATGTATCTGTAATAAATGTCAAGGTAACTAATTTGTTTTAGTATATATAAGCCAATGTTGCTGAAGCTAAGTTATGATACAGTACCCTGCATCGCTCAATCAACATGTTCGCTAAAATCGTAAGTTTATTACACTTATCTACATATATCGACATTTTATCTCATTAGAATTTTACGGTATAATATTAATACCACGCAAAATTTAATTTTCTAAGTATTGCATTTAAATAATAATTAGATTTTTTAAATCTCTTAACATAAAAACGAACAAAGGGCTGATGAAACATTTAACAACATTTCTTAAAAATAGTGATATTTATTTTATTACATTATAATGCTTGAATAACTTCAAAATCAGATATGTGCATAAATTCTTAATTTGTATTCTGCTAACACTGGTTATTTCTTCCAGTTCGCCCTTTTCGCTCTGCTGGCGGTGGCTTTCGCCGCGCCCAACCCTAAACCCCAGTTCTTATCTTATTCTTCGGGACTGGACTACGTTTACCCCGGAGGCCCAGTGGTACCTTCTACCTACTCTGCATACGCCGCTCCATCCTTCGCTTACTCTGGTTACCCCAATTATGCTGCTCCCGTTGCCTACCTGCGCTGATTAACTGACAACCTGATGAATCCACTACAACCCCACCAACCTGATCAACATAACTATTAAAACAAGTTGTGTGACAAAATTGTAAACAAATCAGTTAAATAAAGTTCAACCTACACCCATTTGTTTGATTTTACAACACTTCTCATTGTATATATTAAATTTCTGATATACACCGAGTGTATAGTTGGACGTCCCATCGTTTTTTTTCACCGCGTGAAAACCGGTGGCACAGCGGGATCTCCTGGGCCACACTTACTGTGGCCCATTTGCCCAATTATAAGGACGTTCGGAGTGTAGTGGCGTCCCTACTCCTTATGGGTCGACCTCGAAGGGAGCGGGGCCCATGTGCCCCACTCCCCGAGGCCGAGCCTAGGGCGGTAGGCGGCGGATTTCGGTGCGCCGACGACGGCCGACACGCCGTCTGCGGAGCGGGTGGGCGGAGGGATCTTCTTCCCTCTCCCGCTCCGCGACCTCCTTCTGTGAAATTACTTGTCTACAGAAGGAGGCAACTGCCTCCCACGACCTCTCACTTTGGACCATCTTTGAAATTATGGTCGGCAGTGAGAGGTCGTCTCCCACCACGCCAACGAGCTCCTCCCGCTTGTTGGCCCACGCGAGACACTCCACCACCGTGTGCTGCGCCGTTTCGTCGGCACAGTCACAGTGGTGACAGCGAGGGTCCGGTTCTCTCTGCGCCACGCTGCACAGGTAGTGGCGGAAGCAGCCATGGCCTGTTACTACCTGTGCAACGTGGTAGGTGACGTCGCCGTGACGGCTACTAGCCCACTATTTTAGATGGGGCCGAATCGCCTCCACCGTCCGCAATCCGCTCCGCGGCGCGGCCTCTAACCGCTCCTGCCATTTCCGGAGGGTTTGGCGACAGACCTCAGTCCACCACCGTGCAACACCCTCCGGGAAGGGGTCGCGACCAGAACGCGCTTCCTCACACCTCCGCCGGTACGCGGCTGCCAAAACCTCCGCCTCCAGTTCCACGGAGGGGACCCCGAAAGGAGGCAGGCCGCGTCAAACGCGACCGTGCGGTATGCGCGGGATGACCTGATGGCCATGACCTGCTGCGGACGCAGCAGGGCCATGTTTCGCCTCTTCAGGGCGTCGACCCAAATGGGGGCGCCGTAGAGCGTCATGGAGCGGATCACTCCGGCGTACAGCTTGCGGCAGGTGCTCCCGGGTCTGCCGCGATTCGCCAGCCAAGAGCACCCGCCGCCGCCACCAGCTACGGGACCAGCCGCTGGAAGTGAGCCCCAAAGCTCCATCTGCTGTCGCGGACCTAGATATCGCATATTGTCCCCGACAGCAATTGATTCTCCGCCCACTATGAGGTGGGCGCCTGCAGGTGGCGCTCGCCGAGGCCCATGAAAAGTAAGGGCCTCGGTTTTACCGAGCGCCACCTGCAGGCCTGGATGTCCCATCCTAAGGGGCGTTATTCAGAATTTATAAATTAATGTAATGTAAAATGGTGCAAACATGAGATAAAATATGGTATCCATGAAATACCTTCTGATTTTTGTTGGGAATGATATTATACCGAATAACTTGCCTTAAAGATCGGACACCCGCTTTGACACAACTAGTATGTAATGCTTCAGTTTCGCATAGGTAGAAAAGCATAATAAACATTGACACATTATATTCCTAAATCTTGATTCATGACTTTATCTTTAAGTGAAAACGGCATAAAAAATATTTAATAGTGTTTAAGCTTATCGTGAACAGGAAGAAGAACACAGGGGAGGAACTTATTTTATTATATGTTTTGAGATAGGATACGCTTAATACAAATTAGGGGTACAATATAAATAAACTGTAGCCGTAGCGTATAACTAATTAAAACCCAATTCTGTTTCTATCTATATCTAGAATTTATAGACCTATGTTTTTAGACCAATATTAAGTTCTCACTAGAATATCGCAATATTTTAATGGGAATTTAGCTTACCTACCCTTTTTAGTACTGTACTACACTATCAAGAAAGTACCGGGAAAAGATCCATAATACACAAAATGTTTGTTATTCATCCAAATTTATTTTATGATCTTCAACTTGTTTACTTAAAATAAGTAAGCCATGTGTGTAAAGTAGGACACTGCATTATATTTTGGCCCAACTAATATTATAACCGCGAAAAATTGCATTAGCGGATGGATGGGTGTTTATTACTCTTTCTTGTAAAACTGCTGAACGGATTTCGCTGAAATTATGCACGGGGATAGTTTAATGAAATAATGAATTTTATTCAGCACTTCAGTCAGAATTACAATGTAAGAAGATAAATTAATTAAAAAACCATAACTAACAGATAATTCTTACTCTATAAAATATCCGACTAGGTAACTAACAGTAGAAGGTAGGTGATAGCAAATCATACAAATCAACAGACTGCGTAGTCCGTCCGTCGTTCCTATGACATTTTTTGTAATTAACCAATCATTATTATTATAAGAAGAAATTAAAACCGTATCCAAATTGCAAGTGGTCATATTATATCTAAGTGGCACACACCTGAGGGCACCCTTATGGGGTTTAGGACCACGACCCAGGGTGCCACTGAAGTAAAAAAAGGTAGATATAAAGAGGATGTGATCACAGGCACCGACTACAGGCGCTCAATTACAGGGCAGGGGTAGGGGCTCAATCCGAGGTACGGAGGGACCACTCTCCGTGCCCAAACAATTAGAAAAGAAAGAAACCTTAGATTTTACATAAAGATTTCTCAGGGTCTGGATCGTGGGTATCGAACCCACGACAAAAAATAAATATTTTATATACTTAAGAGAGAAAAATATTTTTACGGATTTATAATTGTCATGCCTAATTAATACAATCGATCAGTAAGTATTGCAAGAATAAGCTTAGTAGTCCCATTAGCAATGAAAACTTAAGCCGTCTTCACCTGTCTGCAATAAATTTCTTCACGCCTCAGTTGCCGGACCTAACCCACAAACCTCGTGCATTATTTGTGGCTTTCATTTTTTTGCACTGGAATAAAGACGAGCTTACAGATTTATTTGGTTGCAGTGGGATGATAATCGAAGTAAAATGATATGCAGCACGCGTCTTATGGTATTTTTAGAAAGAGTGAGGCTGGATCTGGCATTTATACAAAGACTCGAAGTAACATTGTATCGTTACAAAAAATAATGATATTAAATTCTAAGATACCCGAAACAGAACGAAACAGTTTGCGTTATTTAGATATAAAATACCAGTTGCAGCAGTGGCAGTGTGCCACTGTTGCAACTGGTATTTTATATCTTATGCAGTTGTTTATTTTACCTCTTCTACTGAAGAAACTTTTTGCAAGCTTGACTGCATCGTTATAAACTAGTAGTAGTAGTAAAACAAGTAGATTTTGTCAATACCCCCTTTGGGGGTGGCCCATATTCCGCCGTGGACCTTATACGGGCTGATGATAATGATGATGAAGTAAGTACAATTTACTCGCATGGAAGTTCTGTTGCTGATTGGAATCATCAATATCAGCCTCAGATTTGTCAGATGTCATCATATATTTGTAATAAAGGTCAAGGCAACTGATTTGTTTTGGTATAAAAGATCATGTTGCTGAAGCTTAGGTATGATACAGTAGCCTGCATCGCTCAATCAACATGTTCGCTAAAATCGTAAGATATTTAAATACTTATTTATATATTAAGCCTTTTGGTTATTTATAAACAGTACATTAATATTATTTATATATAATAAGAACCTATGAGTTTTCATTGAACTCATTAGTTCTTATTTTTTTAATATCGCATGAATATTTCACATTTCGAATACTGAAAGAACAGGGACGAAATACAATAATACTGATTAGCGATATAGCTCAAATAACCTGACGGTATAATAAATCCCTAGATTTGAGGGGTTTGGCATTTAGGCCGTAAAACTCTGCTTATTTAATAATAGGAATATTTTAATTTTATAATAGCAATATTTAATAATAAGCAGAGTTTCACGGGAATAAAGGCAAAGACAATAATTTGTATAGAATGTATACAGAGATTTACACAATTTCATAACATCTTTATTTCTTTCAGTTCACCCTTTTCGCTCTGCTGGCAGTGGCTTTCGCCGCGCCCAACCCTAAACCCCAGTTCGTATCTTATTCCTCGGGTCTGGACTACGTTTACCCTGGAGGCCCTGTGGTACCTTCTACCTACTCCGCATATTCCGCTCCAACCTTCGCTTACTCTGGTTACCCCAATTATGCCGCTCCAGTTGCCTATCTGCGCTGATTTTTTAACGACGTGATGTTTTCGCTACAATGGAACAAACTGATCGACCAATATACTTTTCAATAAACCTGTATACAATTGAACCTAAGTGTATCACAAAATTGTAAATATTGAGTGAAGCCCGTTTTTATTTACTGCAAGTAATAAAATATAACCAAAACCAAACACTTTGTTTTTATATAATTTAAAGGTGATACAAATAAAGTATTAATTTAGCGAATAACCAATTTAGAATATTCGAATATTCTATATTTGTTATACCTTTGATAATTTTGCCGCGGGCACTAATTAAGATAAATATAGTGATTAGTTTGCCATTTATAGTTATCATATCAAAAAGGTTCTATAAAATATAATTATAATAATGCATACTATATTACTTTTTAAATGTTTCTGAAAACGTATAATAATATAATGAGTGAAATTGTACAGACATAATGCTTAATACTACGCCACTGAAATTGTACAACCTCTGGGGCAATACTTTTAGCGCTACGCCCGGGCGTACCGCTAAAAGTATTGCCTTAAGTTTTTGAAGTGGGTGGGTTGTGTAAAATCAAAGATTCCTTTCCAGATCCAGATCTGATTGTTGGACAAACTAGTTACTCTCCGGTGCTTTATAAAGAATTTACAACAGGTTACCGTTGTATTAGCTGTAAAAATACAATGGAATCACCAAGTCACCTGCCAAGCATATTGACTATGGCCCAACCCCATGTTCAGCAGTCGATGTTATACGGGCTGGTAGTGTTCGTTAGTGTTGCCTATCGATAGTCGACTATCGATATACTATCGAAAGTCTATCGATAGTTGACGTCATATCAATAGTATCGATAGTCTATCGATAGTATCGATATTAGTGATAGTATCGATACTATCGAGGACCAATGTGTGTTTAGGTGCAATACTGTCGATAGTATCGATAGTATTGCTCCTAAACATGGGTTGGTCTTCGATAGTATCGATAGCTTTACAAACCATCGATAGTATTGATAGTTTTGATCATTTAATGCAACGATATTATCGATAGTATCGATAGTATTACTTTAAAAATATCGATACTATCGATAGTATTATAATGTAATAGTATAGATACTATCGATACTATTGTTCCAATCAATAGTATTAGTTAATTTGTGATATCGATATTATCGATAGCACTATCGATATTGTTACTATTTTTTGAGGTCACCTATCGATAGCGAAACTATCGATAGTTGGGCAACTCTAGTGTTCGTTTATAACCTTGTAGCGTCATCTATAGTAGCTGGACAAACCACAAGAAGACAAGCAGCGCCATCTACCACCTAGCATCCCAACTAACCTGTATCGCGCAATACAAGTGCGCAAGCCAATTCGAACATACACAAGTTCTGAATATTAACAAACGGCCGTCGGCCGCCGGGCATACCACCTCGCCCAGCAAAGAAGATCTTCATTTTCTGTGGAGGAACATCACCATCCGTTCCTCTACAACCTGAATAATTTTATGCCTCTGCCTTTAATCAGAAGAAATCGAAAGTTTCAGTGGCAATTGTCACACAATGAACCGTTGCAACATTGCAGAAATAGATAGTTTATCATATTAATGTAAAAAATAACCGAATAAATGACCACTTATATATATCATAAAATTTAATCACAGGCCCTTATAACGTCGGCCTCCATCCATTTCTGAACGATCTCGTCCCGAGTAAGAGGTTTCTCCATAGTCACCACGCTTGGCAGGCGGGTAGTTGAACGCATTATAACAGCACTCACACGGAAACACTGCTGTCTGTTCTCTGGCATTAAATTGCTATAGATAATGTTATAAATATGATAAAATGTGATAAATTATAAGAATCGGGATCAAAGTAAACGGGATTTCCGAGACACGGATAGTAGTGCCACAACCATCCAGACCCAGAAAGAAATCTTAGATATTACACAAAGATTTCTTGTCCGGCATGGGTATCGACGCCACAACCTTCGAGACTTATTCCGCTACGCCACGGGCATGATCAGTACGACACGGCCTCCATGTTTCCGTGTTTTGCTTCAAGTTTAAAAAGAAAGATTTGCCTACATTTAATTTATTTTGAGCCTCTCTAAAAAAACATTATATAACGCTGTTTTTTTTCGTAATTGATTAAAAAACTATCAAAACCATAGCTTATGGAAATTCATTGTAAGAATAGTAATCAATAGAACCTTTACCTGTGTATTAACCATAATGCGTTATTATTATTTTTTATTTGTTTTTCAAACGCACATTAACCATAGTTAAAGTTCCTCATCTTTGAAAAAGGCCTTGCCTTTTAAAGCAGATCAATTATAACACAAATGAACGTCATCATAATTATCAGATTAAAAATAATTATGATGAACGTTTTATTTCATTAAAAGATTCCAATCGAGTTTTCTACAGTTATTTTAATTATCAATAGTTCCTACGTCCTAGTAACTATTGCTGTATGACATATATTATAGATTCCATATATTCGTAGGAATAAATTTGATTGGTATAATGTGGCCGACCACCCTTTTCTTTTTTCAAAGATTAATAGCAGAGTTTATGTACCTACTACTTGTTAACCCCTCGTGCTAAGCTAAAATGCTTGTGTTACGAGTGGATTCACGTCGGTAGTACAATGGGTGGAGATCGCAAGTCCGACGCCATAGCCATTGGGCTACGACCGCTTCAAATATTAAATTAGTAATGAAAAAAGAAACCGGCCTAGAGCGTGTCGGGCAAGCACATGAAAGTGTTTCGTAGCCATGCATATCTAAAATGCCTAAGTTACATTTCATGCTGCGGTCGACTCCATACATTTTGCTAGGACGACTGTTACAACATAAGTTGGTCTAGTTGAATAAAAATAACTATCTGTGATAACGAGTCCGCTACAGTTTAAGTTGAAAGTACTTACTTAGAGGTATATATCAAATTTTTTTTAGAATTATTTTAGTAATATAACAAAAGTTAAGGGGGGGGGGCGCTCTAATTTTGACTTTGTATTAGGTTATCTCGAGACTGGGGGGTTTGATATACATAGTTCCAAGGAAGTTTTTGTTGCATTTCAAGATACTTTAGACATTTCCCATGATACCGTACACGATGGGATTAGTCGATTTTTTTTAAATTTTTGTTGTATTGGACGTGGTTGAAAAATAAATATTTTTCCATTATTTTAAAAACAACAGTTTTCGATCTTCTATATATGTACATCTCTCCACCAATTTTCGTGACAATCGGTGCAGTAACGGCGGAGTTCGAGCCCGGACGGACAGACGGACGGACATGACGAAAATATAAGATTTCCTTGTGGACTCGTTACCCTAAACACAATACACCTGGTCGGTTGTTAATTAATTATTTTTTTCCAATATGTTGTCTGATTTAATTCTTCTTTTACTACTAAAAACCAAGCAAGGATATCGAAAATAATGTAAATCCCAAAAATGATTGGACTTATAAATATGTTCGAGTATTAATACTTTTTTAGAAAGTTTCGGTGTTTTCTTTATTTTGGATAGTAGAAGGATAAGGATACAAGTGCTACTCAATGGTCACTAAGAAATGAAAGTAATATTTTTATTGGTTGAATTTATTAACTAGAGCGAAGTAAAAATGAACTTTATACAATTTTAACTTCTGTGTTGTCAATTCTGTTGGTCAATAGTAACGGAATCATCGTAATGTCAGGAAATTACCGGAGGAAGGCAACGGGGGCAGCAAAATCAGGGTAACCAGAGTAACCGACAGCTGGAGCGGCGTATGCGGAGTAGGCGGTAGGCACCACAGAGCCTCCGGGGTAAACGTAGTCTAGTCCAGAGGAATAAGTTATCAGCTGTGGCTTAGGGTTGGGCGCAGCGAAAGCCACCGCCAGCAGGGCGAAAAGGGTAAACTGCAAGAAATTATGTGAAAATAACTATTAATACATATTATACTATTTTGAAAGTAAACCTTTAATCATTTACAAAGGTAAATAAAGAATATTAGCAGCGTGGGATATATAAATATGGTTAATTTATGGTGATAATATTTTAATGGTTAAATAATAATATGGTAAATTTATATAATTAATTACTTTTTAAATAAAAGGAAGGCCACAACTATTTAAAAGTATACAGAGTTTTATAACAATGCAATTTAAAGGTAGAATGCTTGTTAAAATACATGCAATTAAATACTATAATGATATAAAAAAGTATAATATTCGCATTCCTGAAAAGCGGATAACAGGTTTAAATTTACCAAAAAATGATTGAGACTGGTATTCGTGACATTTTACATTTCAAAATTATAATGAGCAAAGTTTTTTAAGTGGTACGGCGGTTTAGGAATGGCGTGAATTCATCCTTTGAGTAGTAAACTTTAATGGATACTAAGTTATGTTTTGAATAGTTTAAGATTACTCCTTTGAAAGTTTGAACATCTTTTGATTAATAAACAACATTTATAAAAGTTATTCGTAATCAGTTTAAAAACATTAAGTAATAAACTTACGATTTTAGCGAACATGTTGATTGATTGATGCAGGGTACTGTATCGTAACTAAGCTTCAGCAACATGAGCTTATATACCGAAACAAATTAGTCACCTTGGCCTTTATTAGAGATACATGATCTATTTTTTCTCGAGTAGGATGACTATCTGACAAATCCGAGGACGCTCGAGGTTAATGATCTCAAACATAAACAAAATACATCCTGGCTTCCTTGTAAGGAAATTGTATTGATAAATACAGTGAAGCATTCAATAGAGATGCTAAGTTAGGTATTTGGGGAAGACCGAAATGAATAGGCATAATAAGCACATCTTCAAAACATTTTAAATTAAAAAAATATATGAAGGAAGTATCTAGTAGTTACAGTATACACTAGTAGGAGATAAATGTGACATAGCTTCTATACTCATCACTTAATATTTATTTATTTATAAGACATACATTCATGACTTATATTAAATAGTTTAGGAGCATCTGTTTGTTGTCACATAGAAAAAAGAACATTATATAAACAACGAAATTTACTGCACAATGCGTTCATTAAACCTATTAGCTCTTCAACGATGCTAAACCTCTCGTATGTAGGTTTTTCATGCGATTCGCGAATAACTATTTACATATATCAACAGCTTAAATAAAATCAAACTATATATTTAATTTATATATTCTTAAATAAATGATATTCATTCCGAGATTTAGCATTAGCTTTTAGTATAAACAAAGCGGGCTAATTGTTAATGTATAACGCGTCCCCGGTACGTTTGTCTGTGCTCATAATTTACATTGATTCCCACCTGAGATTCGTTTGTATAGGTTTTCCGTTATTGTTCGTGTATTCAAGGACGAGATCCACCTATAAATAATGATGGCCTAAAAAATAAGGACAGTACTTGTGCAAAACTACTGGGAGTCACCTGGACCTATACACTATATTTACAACTTAATACTAAAATATAATTAAAATGTTCGCTAAATTGGTAAGTCTCACTTTTCAAGTAATTAGTTATACGCTGAATGTGAATAAAAGTGAAAAACATTTATAAATAAATGTCAGTCAGTAAGGTCAGGGCCATATATGGATTAGGTAGTCGCGACTCCCTACGTAACCTTTTTAAAAATATAAATATACTTACCGTGCCCTCTGAATATATTTACCAAAATATAATTTTTATTAGAAAAAATATTGATAAATATAGTAAAAAAAGTGACATTCATAATATTAACACAAGAAATAAGCACAAACTTGCTGTTCCAGGATTTAGAGTTAGCAAAACTAATAAAACATTTATGGGAAATGGTATTAGGTTCTATAATAAACTCCCTAGTTATATCACGGACTTGCCTGATACTAGATTTAAAACACATGTTAAAACTGTTCTCATATCGAAAGGTTACTATAGTATTCAGGATTATATTGAAGATAAAGACGTTTGGCTATCGGTACCATCTTGCACCTACCTCCCTGAGGACCATACAGCCAAGTACAGTAGTTGTAATTAGAACTGTATCTTATTCTGTGAACTGTCTGTAATTGATTTCATGGTGTACTTTAATTATAAATACCGCTAGTTCTGTCTCAATATCATTCAATCTTATTGAGTAAAACTAAAATAAATTATAACAAGACAACCGTTTGGGCAATAAATGTGTATGCCTACTAAAAATAAATGATAATAATTGGACCAAAACCCCGCGTATTTGTCCATTTGAGTATGTTTCGCCGGACCGTCTCATGTGGGCCGTGTTGAAACCGGTAGTAAAGTAACCCACTGAGTTTGTTTCGCCGGATCTTCTCAGTTGGGGCGCATTGGATCCGGTGGTAGCATTAAAGCGCGTCCGTCGTTATATGCTCATGGTCCACCCAAATAATGACAATTGTTTTGACATAATATAGACAGAACAAGCATTTTGCGTCGCTAAGAACAATATAAATAAATAAATTATAATAATAACATATAAATATATGATAATATAAAAATAATTAATTTTATAGATATAAATAAATAACAAATATAATGAATAATTTTTTCTAATTAATGTTTGACTATTTACAAGTGCCTGTAATTGGTTTACGTAAATAAAAATGATTTTTATTTATTATTATTTTTTATTTTATTTTAAGTGCTAGTAAATTAATATTTTGTCACTTATTATTTTTGTATGGGTGTTTCTTTAATACATTTACTTTATGAAGTGAAGAATACATACAACGTGACAGAATTACAATTATTATAAAATCGTTATAATAATTGTGATATTATAATAAAATATCTCTATATACTACGTGCAAACAATATTTACACTGCCATCTTATGATATGACGTGAATTTATATAATTTTTTGCGTGAATTTATGTTATTATTGTATCAAACCTTTTGATACAAAATTTATTTTTGTTTAGGGCATATTTAACCTGCAATATGCAACCTTTGTATAAATATAGCTACCTATGTATATAATTGAAATATTAAATTATTAAAAATCTTTAAATTCTAAAACTAGTTCATTTTTAAATATGTAGCTAAAATCATTTGTATCAGTGTAGTACATCAATATATTCATCAATATATTTTATTTATTTATAGTCGTATCCGAATAGCACATTGTCCATTCCAATGATAATGAGTTCGTTATGGGGATAATCCTCTTTTCATCCTATTACGAGTACGTACACAATATTAAGCCGTATGACGCAACAGAGCGAGAGCAGAATGTATTCGTTTATACTTGTATCTGCATGCGATTATGAGTTACGTGAAATCCTATTTTTTTATATTATTGCACTTTCTTTATGTTGAGAACACGGCGTATAAATCAATTTTGTTAATTAAAAAAATGTATAGGTATCTCAAATTTTATGCTATTAAATCTTATGCTCTACATAAAAAATAAATGTTAAATTATGATGTAATGTTTCGTCTGTTGTTTTGTTTGTTTATTTATTTATACTGTTATTAAAACTTTTGGGTTAGGTTTTTATTGTGGATCGATTAATGATACATTTTTCTTCATGTCTAAATAAAATAAAAAGTTGTAAATCGCTTGTAGAAATTTCATCTTACGCCCCATCAAAAAGTTGATGGAAAGCTCTTCTGTTGACATTGCGAATGCATTGTTTCATTATTAATTTCTTTTAATTTGTATGAAATAATGTATCGAACTTCATATTTCAGTTTAAGCTTAATCGATTAACTCTTTGTCAAATTGTTAATGTACAATATAATAAATGAAACCATGTTCTAATCTATATGCGCCTTCTTCGGTCCCTCATCTGAGGATCATGGTCAGCATCAGGGTTGCATCTGGAGCGGATGATCTGTCTCCACTGGTTTCTGTCCAGCACGTCTCTCACACACAACCGTGTAAAATTTCAAGGACGACCAGTTTCACAGCCATAGATTTTAGATAACGATTTTCTATAGATCAGTTAGTCATCATCATCATCAGCCCGTATAATGTCCACTACTGAACATGGGCCTCCTCCCGGGGGAGGGTATTTGCCATAGTCACCACGCTTGGCAGGCGGATTGGTAACCGCAGTATTATGTTGTACCACACAAGGAAACGCTGCTGCCCGTTCCTTGATATACGATTATTATAGATGATGTTATAACAATCGGGACCAACGGCTTAACGTGCTTTCCGAGGCACGGAGGGTAGTTCCTCAACCGAACAGACCCGGAAACAATCTTAGAATTTACACAAAGATTTCCTGTCCGGCGTGGGGATCGAAACCACGACCTACGAGATTTAAAGCGAGCCAAATATCGTTACGTTACGGAGGTTGTCTGATCAGTTAGTAGACGTTAACAAAATGAACATTATAAAACGTTTTTTTTATTATTATTTCCAGATGATCTTGTTTGCTGTATTGGCTGTAGCTTTGGCTAGGCCACAATTCTATTCCGGCTACGGCTACAATAGCTACGCGGGCAGCTACCCTGGCTACTACGGCTACTCAGGCTACTCCGGCTATTCCAACCCCGTAGGCTACGGATCCTACGGGTCTTACGGAGCTTCCCCCTACAATTATGGATACGGCTATTACTGATCTCTGCCTCAACAAGAATTTCTGACATAACATTGCTATGTTTCTGATTTGCCTCAGTTTGTATATTTTTATTTAGCAAATATATTATTAAACGTGATTAATAGATTTTTCATTTTAAAACTATCTTGGATTAATTGCATTAGAAATAAATTAAAACACAAGTATCTGTTTACTGTTTGATTTCGTTTTTTTAAAAATATAAATATACATATACAGTCCCCACTAACCGATAGTTATATCTGTTAATTACTTTGCATTTTTTTTGAATATCACAAAATCCAACGCTTAGTGCTGAATTATTCTAAAAAATGAGAAACGAGTGTGTTACGCACTAATATGTTTTATTTTAGTATAATAGAAATAAAAGGCGCTGATCTTGGTAATGTCTTCAAATTTGACAAGAAAAATCCAAACAAAAAAAGGTATAAAATATGACAAGTACACTAAAATTTTGAATAGACAATATGTTCCAAATAGGTTCGATTCGTTACAGAGTGAATTATCACCTTTGATATTTTAGAAGAATAACTAAGCAATAATTATTTTTGTGTTTAATTTTATAGTGTACTATAAAAACAGAATAAAGTAACTTTATATTATTAATGCAAAATTAATTGCTGTATCTTTACGATAAGCAATCATGCGGAAATTCGTTCTTCAACTCTTTAAGGAAATTCTTTATTGCTCGGCATTTAGACGTAAATAGATCCTTAGTATCAAATGCGAAAAAAAAATACATTTTGAATGCCGTAGTCTCGCAAAGTATATTTCTATAGTAGATTCTCCAATGATTATTGTTAAAGAAGATGTGGTTAGACATATTGCCCATCATCCATCTATGCCAAATTTGATAATTCCCAAAAAAGTAACATTCAATATCTATATCTATACAAATTTATAAAAATGGAGTGTCTCTTTTCGTAATATTAAAATACCCGCTATTTACTACATGCATAAGATTAATCAATACAAACAAACGATTAAATCTTTCCTATATTATATAAATTTAATTATGAAGTTCCCACGGGAACGGGGGGACTAACGTGAGTGAAACCGTGCGCGGGAAGCTAGTATCATTATAAAAGAACAATGTTTTAGCTAGGTTCAATTCCCACGGAAAACGTGACGAGTATTACTTGCTAATAAATTGATTTAGGATTGAGTTCGGGATCTTTTCAAGCATGTGCCTTCAAATTTGGAATAATATATTAAATCGGGCTCCATATCGGAAGCAAAAAGCCTGAATTGGAAGCTTTATGTCTGTACGTGTCAACCAAAGAGGTTAAGGGCTATTGTAAGTACTAAATTCTGTACATAAGAGGTATACCTACAAAAGTATGTGACAGAACGCAAATTTTACAGGAGAGGCAAAAACGCGGCAAATTATAAACGTTACTGGATTAATTATGTATAATTACGCAGAACTGTTTTTGGCAATTTTAATTGTGCTAGAAAGATATTTTTTTTAAGTGGAAACTTTTGATATAATACCATTCTGCAACACATTTTGTAAAAACTAAACCTGAGCGCGCTTTTGTTAGATATTATTATAATGATAACTCATTATGAATATAATCAAACTGATGCTGAACTGTGCAACAAAACTTTTTTTTTCTTCAGTAGAGATTATAAAAAATATTTATATATTTAACAATTCTAGAGAGGAAATACAAGCTTGCTTGTTTGTGTTATGAAAAATAAAATTGTTACTAAATCAATTAAAAATATCCTATAGTGATACATATGATATATCTCGGCAATAATATAATTTAAGAGAAAACTCAGAAATATGCACACAATATTTAAATGTTGTGTCCTCTGACAATTAACCAATTAATTGATCTATTAATATAAAAAGGTGTAATAAAACAGTCAGTATAAAATGTCTATTAAAAAACCGGCTGGTTTACATAAAACAGGGTTAGAAAGCTGCATTATAAATAAAATAGGAACAGATTTACAAACATTAAAATAGCGAGTTAATGCGGAAAATGAAAATGGGACATAGGTACTCTGTTAAATTTTGAGGAAGCTTTACGAACGACAAGGTCAGAATTATAAAATGAAGATCATCCAAGAAGAAAATATACTAAACCTAGACTAACGAGGCCGAGACCTACTCGGAAGTTTAACAACTAAGTTACCTTAAAAAATAGAATTTAGTTGTGTATTTATAGCCAAAACAAAAAAAGTAACATAAGCTGTCCTATCATAACAAAAATATATTTCTTAGCAATAAAAAAGGTTAATAATTTTGTTTACAAAAAATGTAACACGATCGTTAATTTTATAATCTAAATCAGGATCGTAGTCCAAAAAAAATACAATACAAAATTATTATAATCTAACAATCAATAACAAGACAGTCTCTTATTACATAACATTTTAT
Source organism: Nycteola revayana (assembly GCA_947037095.2). Lineage (NCBI taxonomy): Eukaryota > Metazoa > Arthropoda > Insecta > Lepidoptera > Nolidae > Nycteola > Nycteola revayana. Next base: position 10,597,774 of record OX344847.2, read on the forward strand.
CTCCCTTTGTTTTTGAATGTTCAACTTCGATCCTATTATACATTGAAGCTGACACGTGTCGACATATAAATAAGAGTTATATTTAAATTGAATTCGAAAGGTTTTGATGTTCCATTTAAGAATTGAGGTAGCGATTTGACAATTGACAACAAAAGATGGACACCGCAACCGCCTAACGCGGATGTTGATTACCCGATATGTCATACATTGAATTCATTCATTACACTTGAAGATCAAGGACAGTTTTTATCTAAGTGCGACAACTAATAGGCGTGGTCATACTACTCTGACTTAGTATATAAGCTAGGACGGTCCAGCTAAGATTATCACTTGTGACAGTAATCCCAAGTAACTCATCCACCATGTTCTTCAGAATCGTAAGTATTGATTCAATTTATTTATATTTTAATAATATAATATTTTTTTTCAATTTACGAACACTATTCGTTTATGTTGTTCTTAAATAAAAAGCTTTCGCTTGAACTTCTATATTACAAATACATTTAATATATTTATCTCTTAAGAAGGTACGCTTTGTACCCAAGTAACAACTCTACTTTAGAATTTGAATTCTTAGGAATTATTTGTATTAATTCAAAATCAACCAGCTTTTCAAAGTACAAATTGTCTGCAACTTACGTCACCCTATTATTTGACGTCGTAACAGACAACCGAGATTTTTCTTCAAATAAGCGAGTAAGGGTCGGAACATTATTAGGAAATGCAATACGAGTAAACATTTTAGGGGCAATTTTATCTTGTTAGCAGCATATCTTTCGACTCATGTCGTCACAATACGTCGGACAGTCGCACTCGTTTTCTCGCTACAATCTTCTAAGCCATTTGACCTGCCATTTTTATGGCAGCTGTGTTTGCTCGTTCTGGAAAGCTATTTTTAGAAGTATTATCTTTTTAGAAATGTTTTCTTTTTAGAAATGTTCTGTTTTAGTGGTTTCTTTGGAATTAATATTTCTTTAAATACTTATATTTCATTCCACAACGTGAACTTAGGTTTTAAATTTTGATTATATTTTTTTTACTTTCTTTTCAGTTCGCTATCTTCGCCCTGCTGGCTGTGGCTTTTGCCGACCCCAAGCCTGAGCCCAAACCCCAGTATATTGCTGGTGTTGGTGTGCCTTATGCCTACTCTGGTTATGCTCCGCTCGCCTACTCTGCCCCCTATGCCGCTGGCGCTTACCCCTACGGATACTACGGCTATGTTCGTTAAACTCATCATAACCACAAACCTGCCCAATAAACCGCACCGACCTAATGTTTGATCATGTTTTAATATAGTTTTTATTGCAAAAGTTTTTTGTTTCAATTGTTTTACCTATTGTCGCTATATACCTACCAATATGCTACCCACGAACTGATCGTTACGTGCGCCAAAGCTCATTAATTTTGACAGATCAAATGATGACATATTTATAGAGGCGTAGTTACGTAAGTAATAGTTAGTACTCATATTGACAAATATAATAATATGTAATATAAATCATCATCATTATTAGCCTGTATAGCGTCGGGCTGAACATGGGTTTCCTGCAGAGGGAGGTTTATGCCATAGTTAATGCGCTTGGCAGGTGGGCTGATGAGAAACGCTGCTCCCCGTTCCTTGGTATACGCTTGTAATCGATGATGTTATAGCAATCGGGACCTTAACGAGTTTTTCGAGGCACGGAGGGTAGTCACAAAACCAACTAGACCAAAAGATGTTTGTACTGCTACGCCACAGAGGTTGCAATATAATATTTTATATGTTTACTAGATGACCCGGCAGACTTCGTACTGCCTCAATCGATACATAAAAGACCTAAATATTTGTATAAAATAAACTGGGCCGTAGAGACTTCGTTTATGCGGTACTCCTACCTCTACACTACCCCTCCCCTACACTACTCCTACCCTACACTACCCCTACCCTACACTACCCCTACCCTACACTACCCCCACCCTACACTACCCCTACCCTACACTACCCCTACCCTACACTACCCCTACCCTACACTACAAATCGGTCCAGTCGTTTGAGAGAAGTTCAGTGACATACACACTCACAGAAGAATTATATATACACGCTGAAATTTAAATGGTTGTTTTCCCGCAGCGAAAAGGTTTGGTCTTAGTTAAACATTCAATTTATACAAAAACTAAATATTATAAACCAAAAATGGCCGATTAACAATCGTGAAAAACCGAACTCGAAAGTGACATCGAACCGATAGTAATACCTCGCGATACCTAGCGCTCGCGTCGCTCGGTCGCGCGTTCGTTGACCCGGGTGTTAGTCAATCAGCTGATACCTACACCTTAGGTAATGTAACACAGTACCCAATCATAATAATAAGCTTTATCCAATACCTTTTTAGCTGTAACTTACAGAAAACGTAACTTAAAACAAGTTTATTATCTAAGAACAATAATTTTCTGAATTAGATACCTAATAAAGTATTTAAGGCGTATTTAACAAAAATAAAAATTAAATGAACTCCGCGGAAATGATATGGATGCAGTCCTTCTGAGTTGAGTAGTTTCCAGACGTAGTATTGGCTTACGCCAAACTTAGCTGCCGCCATTCGCTTACTTCGGCGAGGATCGCGTTCGAAGTACTCGATGATCTCCTCGTCGAGCTCTGGCGAAAGAACGGCCGATCGACCTCTGCCCTGTGCATGTGCTGGCACTTGGAACTGCCCATGATCGAGTAGCCGTCGCCGCTACGATCGTCCGGTCCTGTATGACTTGAGGGTTCAGACTCCGCGAAGACGGAGTGACGCCAAGTGTTGCAGCTCGGCGTAAAGACGCCAGGCAGTATGGGAATTATAATTAGCCCTAGCGTACAGTTGCACCATAGCGACGTACTCTAAATTACTAAAACTGTTATGTCGATCCATAATACTAATAAAGTAGGTAATAAGATAACGCGTGCTGCGCTTCCGACGTTCACGGGACAACTTAGGAAGGAGGGAGTCGAAGGAGAGCGCGGGGCGTTCCGGCGTCGGCGCCGCGCGGCTAATTACAAAGGAAGCCGGCTCGTTTGTGATTCTTGCGTGCAGGCTATTTTATGCCGTATAACTACCATTGAGCTCTTATTTTGCTTTGAACGTTTATGGATCGTTCTTTACTTTGTCAGCAGCGCGTGCGATTCGAGTAGTACCTACAAGGTCCGTTCACTCCGTCTAGTGTTACTACTGTTTATCACGCTTTCGAGTTGTCTAATATTTTTTTTAATAATTTTAAATCCAAAACATGTATAAAAAAAAAAAAAATTTCGATAGTACTACCGACGGCAAGTGGTTCTGCTTCGGGAAAACAACCATTAAAATTTCACGGTGTATAAAGATTATAAAATGTGATTGCAGTTACATATTCGATGGTAACTACTGAATAGGTACTTAGTGTAATAAAACTGAATTGTTCGGTTTTGTTTTAACTGGCTAAATACCCTGGAATAAGTTCAATGACTTTATTGTTGCACGTGAGCAGACGGTCCACCTGATGGCAAATGGTAACGCCACTCATGGGTACTACTACGCCAGTTATGCCACAAGACATGCAGACCGCTCTGCTTACCGAGAGGTACGAGTAAATGCTCTTTTTGAACCCCGTTTGAAGGGAAACATATCGTAGCACTCGGGTAACGCCGCAGCAGGTAGTTCATTCCTGAGCCTGTAAACCTCTGAAAGTGAACCATAACTACGGTGCCGAATGGTTCGATGATAGAATGGCGACGAAGGCACTAAGTTAAACAACTCTTAGGAGCACTCCCCGTAAAAGAGGCGATATACCAATGACGCAGATCCAAGGATTTTCGAGAAGAAAAAGATGATTGTAAAATAAAATTACTCTCACAATGTAACTGTTCAGAGATGTTTGTTAAGACAATGATTGTGTTACATTATATAGCATACTATGAACTACGACACCCTTATGTAATAAACATATCGAAGCTTAAATTTTAACACCGCGTATGTCAGAAATTTCAACTTTTTAGGAAAATGAAATAACTATAGAATTTCATATAGACACCAGAAAAATACCTGATTACTTTTTATTGGACGATGTATGTTTTTAATTTGCGAAAAAACATGTATTCCCCGAAAAACATGTATTCCCATACTCTAGCTAATGGCATCAAATTTTTTTACAATATTAAATATGAGCGTTTATGTAGACAAAAAAATAAATTATAACACAGCTCCTTCATTTAACACAATAATGCCCTAGAATAAAATGGAGATACTTGCGATGGCAGTCCTGCCTACTGAATGACTTCTTTATTTTTGCTTATCGTAATAAAAGTAACTATGTACTTTCAATTTTCTACCTTTGAAATAGGGTTCAAAGTGTTTGGTACAATTATTTTCATCGTTACCATAATTTTGGCAGAATGAACACTCGGAAAACTTTGGTAATATTATTCAGGTTAGGGTTTACATGTATAGTATAATCATGACAATAATTTATTACTAGCGGCCCGCCCCGGCTTCGCACGGGTGGACTTTTATACCCTACCCCTGCCCTACCCTACCCCTACCCTACCCTACCCCTACCCCTACCCTACCCCTACCCCTACCCTACCTCTACCCCTACCCTACCCCTACTCCTACCCTACCCCTACCCTACCCTACCCCTACCCTACCCTACCCCTACCCTACCCTACCCTACCCCTACCCTACCCCTACCCTACCCTACCCTACCCCTACCCAAAAGTATCCTATGTCCTTCTCCCAGTTCTTAGCTACCTCCCTACCAATTTTCAGCCAAATCGGTTCAGCCGTTCTTGAGTTATAAATAGTGTAACTAACACGACTTTCTTTTGTTTTTAAAATGTATTCTGCTATTCGGGACGGAAACAAATCCAACAAATCAAAAACCATGGCAATCGGTCCAGCCGTTCTCGAGTTATAAGTGTTGTAACAAACACGACTTTCTTTTATATATCGCACACCTAGATGAAGACTCCGCTAACTCAAAAATTACGAGTTTTGAGTTAGTAGCTTTGATATATTTCTTATATACTCTAAAAACAGTTTTTCGTCATTTCTGAAAAATGAGTTTTTTTTGAGTTGCTGGAGTCTTCATCTAGGGGTGCGATATATAGATTATAAAGAAGTAAAGTTGGTGACTTTGAGATGTTGTAGGGGTAAATTCTGCATCTAGAGCCACAATATTTGTAAGTTGAAGCGGCCGTAGCCCAACGGCTAGGGCGTCGGACTTGTGATGTTGAGGTCGACCCCCACCCATTGCACTACTGATGTGAACCCACTCGTAACACAAGCATTTTAGCTTAGCACGAGGGGTTTACAAGAATACTAGTAGACTGCAATAACTCTGCTAGAAACCTTTAAAAAAGAATATATATATATATATATATATATATATATAGATGTATCCATTCGGCAAATGTTGATCAGACGGGTTGTAGCATCAGTTAATTGTTGATCAGTTAGCAATTGTTGATCAAAACAGTTTTTGTTGATCTAATGTATGATTCGGCATACAAATGTGGCTCCAATTTGATCAACAATTGCTGACCCTCTAGCGACACAAATAAAAACTATTCATTGCATTATTTATACAAATCCGCTCCATCTATTGTTGATCTGATTCAAATGGACCAATCAGAGGTCACCTTTGCCATGATTGGTTGGTTTTGTTATGCGCTGTTGCCACTTCGCTTCGCAATCTATACGCTATGATGAAAGCAAGACAGTGTTAAGTTAGGGCATGTAGAATAGGACTTAGGAGCTTGGTTCTCCATAAGATTCGACCTGTAATCAAATCTTGCAAGTTAAATTTGACACACTTTCCGGTTTCCGATTGAGTAAAGATTTTACACGCATAATATGTATATCGCGTGACAATGCAATATTATGATGACATGGAGCTGATCTAATGATGGAGCTGGAAGGTGGCCATAGGAACTCCGTTATAATACGACATAACCCTATCGAGTTTGGGCTCGTATGATTCGTCTCGATGAGTACTTTGTCTGTAGATGGTATTCAGGGTCTGATGATGGAGCGGGAAGGTGGCCGTAGGAAGTCCGTAATAAAACGACACAATCCCATCGAGTTTGGGCTCGTTTGATTAGTCTTGACGAGTACTTTGGTCCTAAATGGTATCCAGGCTCTGATGATGGAGCTGGAAGGTGGCCATAGGAAGTCCGTAATAAAACGACACAATCCCATCGAGTTTGGGCTCGTTTGATTAGTCTTGACGAGTACTTTGGTCCTAAATGATATCCAGGGTCTGATGATGGAGCTAGAAGTTGGCCGTAGGAAGTCCGTAAGAAAACGACACAACCCCATCGAGTTTGGGCTCGTTTGATTAGTCTTGACGAGTAATTTCGTCCTAGATAATATCCATATGCAACTCCATCAGATTTAATAAAATAAGTTCGTTCCATTTGTTATGACTGAATGTAAATTATATTTGATTAGATGGATGACCCCATGCCAAGGTGAGCACGTGCCGAAAGCTGAATGGTATGAGGGTGTATAAACATGTCATAATATCACTAATGTTGCGCCTCAGGGTACCAGGGCGAACCCTGTTGTAGCCCTCTTCCCCCTACAATGGACCTCTGGGGGGAACTACGCCGTAGTAAATATCTCGACACTTTACAATCTCGCAGGATAGATTATAATTTAACGGAGGATACGTGTCGTCGTTGATACTGCAACACCGTAAGTGACAGTTTCTAATAAGGTGTGATTTCATATGTTAAGAAATATTTTCTTTACATATGTTTTGAACGGCAATCAAATATATTTGCTACATTTGATTTTCAACCTTATTAGCTATTGTCACTTACGCGGTGTTGTATACTTTCATATTATATTTATTGTGAAATGGAACTATCTTTTGTTTGCTTGCGATGTTGCCGCTCCGCAGCATCGGTGTACATTTCCGCGGCATTTGTTGATCTCCCAACGTTTATATTGATCAACAAAGTCACACAAAGTGTAAAATAAATGGCGGTTATAAAATCAACAATTGCCGTGTGAGTTGGTGACGAGCTAGAGTGTTCGCGGCGTAGTTAGGCATTGGGTCGCAATGAGGGGAATTCTTATATTCGAAGTATGACACGATATTATCAAAATTATCTAAGCTACAAGCCTCTAAAGGTGGATCAACATTTAATGCATATTTCGGCCTGATCAACATTTGCCGTAAAGCGGACAATATATATATATATATATTCAATATTTTAAGAAGAGGATCCCACGGAACCGGGCTCTACGCGGGTGAATCCGAGTAGGCAAGCTAGTGATTTATTAATGGAAAATTGAACTTTGCGCTGCAAGCTTAATTAGTGCCCTAGGCCTCTTGCCTCGATAGTCGGTTCGTTCCGTCTAATTATCCTATAAGGATATTTAACTGTCATATAAATATTATCCTGTCACTAGCTTAATACTGCACTGCACTTTTTATGATGATATATTATGCAAATATAAGTGCTATAAAATGAAACGAATTTGTTTTGGTAGAATTTTATTACTTAATTGCTATGTAATAAATGTTATAATGTTTACAATTTGGTCACACACTCAATTTTGATAGTTGTGACAAAATTGTAGACAGAGACATTGAAAATTGTAGGGCGTTCAAATTGGTCTATATCAGCAGATCAGTAAATTAGCGCAGGTAGGCCACGGGGGCAGCAAAGTTGGGGTAACCAGAGTAAGCGAAGGCTGGGGCGGTGTACGCGGAGTAGGTGGAAGGCACCACAGGGCCTCCGGGATAAGCGTAGTCCAGTCCCGATGTGTAAGCTAACAGCTGAGGCTTAGGGTTGGGCGCGCCAAAAGCCACCGCCAGCAGGGCGAAAAGGGCGAACTGGAAGAAATAATGATGTTATGGATATGGTCGGTGCAGAATGATATATTATAATAGGTATATCCTTCTGTACCGACTGGCTTATTGATGTGTACATCTACACGGGTTGTTTATGCTTTTGATGTATTTTATCTTTCGATAATTGCCAAAAAAATATATAGGATGATTTGTAAGTTATAGAAATCGCCTACATTTTCTCGTTAGACCTCTAACGTTGATGCTCAATGCTAAAAGTCTTTAAATTTTTGTCTGAAAGTCTTTAGTTTTTCGGAGTCTTATGCATCTCGTTGACAAATAACCAATAATAAAATTTGTACGTATAATATAGTACAACTAAAAGTACGTAATTTAAACTAAAAACTTATAAAATAGTAACTGTTCTAAATCTATGCTTCTTGGCGACGCGACGTTCCCAGAATGCTGGCAGCATAGCAAAGTAAATATATGCGAGCACACTAGGAACGTCACACATAAATTAAATTGACTTACGATTTTAGCGAACATGTTGATTAAGCGATGCAGGGTACTGTATCATAACAAATCTTAAGCAACATGAGCTTATATACCAAAATAATTTAGTCACCTTGATCTTTATTACAGATACATGATCTATTTTTTTGTGAGTAGGATGACTATCTGACAAATCCGAGGACGCTCGAGGTTAATGATCCCAATTATCGATAAGACTTCCTGGAATCCGCGCGAATAATTGTACTGAATATTTCAGAGAGTTTCAATGGAAATTAATAAGTTAGCTCTTTGAAGGATAATTCACGGTACAGTTATTTGCAAAATATATAACTAGATCTCTAGCTGCTGTTTGAAAATTAATACCTTATACAGAATACCGTCACCAAAATACGTTACTAGGTAGATACTTGTTAAGGTTTCGCTGTAAAATTAAATTTGTATAGTATAGAAAAGGGTAAAACTGTTATTTTGCCACTTTTGGTCTGTTATATTTGTACATATATGTTGAAATATATTCATTATTTTGTTTTGGTATTGGGGCTTGAGTAAAGACTGTACATACAGTACAGTAATGGTTAAAGTTATTTATGCTATTTTTGGCCTGTTGTGTTTTTTTTAAATAAAACAGTTCATGGTCTTGTTCGCTAATTAGAATCATTTTTTAATCGTTTTAATTACTTACTCTTTATATATAGAGGAGATAGCAAAGCTGACATCAAATTAGATAAATATATGTAGATATATATTTATCTAGCTTGATGTCAGCTTTGTTATCTTCTGTGATTAAAATAGAATTCAAATAAAGTGCTTAAGCAATTTTCGATTCCTTTACTTTTCCTCTTAACCGCAATTTCAACGCGTCTCTAGCTAACATCTTTATAACATCATTATTATCGTATTTGAAATAAAACTTTTATGCCGGTTGTGGTGTATTCTATTTTTAAACGAATTTTCTGACTAGTTCAATTAATCGAATGACAAAATATACTGTGGAAAGCTTCGTTTTCATAAAATATCATAACAGTAGGGACTAAATATTTGGAAGGCTTTTAGTGGAGAGTGTTAAAACATGTACGAAATGAGGTTAATGCTTTCCATCGCTTATAGAACTTATCGTCAACATAATATGTTTGAAAACATTTAACTAGTCAGAAAATATTGGTAAAAGAATAAAAAATAAATTCAATGTGCTACAGTTTAATCGATGAATTAACTTAATAAAACTAATACCTATTTCCTAAATTGAATTTATCCTTAAATATACTTATAATACGTAATACTGCGGTCACCAAACCTTCAAAAAACTAACGAGTAGTGTAGAGATATTTTCGTATTGGTAATATCTAAATCGGACAACTTCCGTAGCGTATCGGTATTTGGCCCGCTTTACATCTCAGAGGTCGTGGGTTCGATCCCCACGCCGCCGCCGCCGGATAGAAAATCTTTGTGTAAATTCTAAGATTTCTTTCCGGGTCGGGTTGGTTGGGGGAATACCCTCCGTGCATCGGAAAGCACGTTAAGCTGTTATCGTTGGTCCCGACTGTCATAACATCATCTATAATAATCGTATATCAAGGAACGGGCAGCAGCGTTTCCTTGTGTGGTACAACGTTATATTGCGGTCACCTAACCGCCTGCCAAGTGAGGTGACTATGGCAAATACCCTTCTTCGGGAGGAGGTCCATGTTCAGCAGTGGAAGTTATACGGGCTGATGATGATGAATATCTTAATTGTTTATCTATCAGCCATATTTTGTTACTAGTAGGTACTCTATAAATGTACTACTGATGTGTTTATGTTTTCTAATTCGCAAAGTATATAATTCGTAAATAATATAATCGCCTACCTTGATATTAATTAACATTTCTATTGCTATGTTTACAAACCATATTTAATTGCTCCAATGCATTGCATATTTGGTCCCAAGGTGACAAAGTGTAATAATTGTGCAGTCTATATAAAATTATTTGTACTGTCTGTCTGTGACTCAGAATATATATTGTATCATCGTTATACCTAAATTTTTCGAACAGTTTTAATGTCTATTTCAGTTTAAGAAGGCATTTTGTTGTGCTAGAACATTTCTTATTATTTATATATTAATGTATGTAGGTACAAACACAAGATTTTTTTTATAAATGATTATTTCAAAAGAAACCTAAAGAAAAAGAAATCTCTTTCAGCTGATGCTGAAAGAATTTTACTATAAAAGCAATAGGAAATGTGATAAAGAAAACACGGTTAGTGCTCGATTAGCAATCCCAATTTAGTACATCTAATCGAGCACTAAACGTCTTAACACTCAGTTTCTGAAAGTATGATATCATCTATTCAGTAGCTGGTGATATGCCTGTTATGCCTAAAAACTTGATTATTTATTTTAATTTGATTACGGATGAACTGATCTTTTGTTTATTATTTTCGTTCAGAAACGACTGAAAAAAAATCGAGAAATAAAAAGATATGAAGTATTTCATATTTATCGTTCCTTTTTTAATTTTCGAAAATTAAAAATATATAAATTCAGATGTAGTAGGTTTATAGTATTTCATAAACGGAATTTGATGAAACAGCGAAGTTAAGTTTACAGATAATTCAGTTTATCGCATATTTTATTGAGAAATCGGTAGGTCCTATTATTTGTACTTAGCAGTATGTTTTTGAATAATTTAATATAAATTATATGATATAATAGGCTTTGATGGAGTAGAGTAGTCAGAAACACAAGATTCACGGAAATTCATAATGCGAGAGTGCATAACGTAATAGGAGTGTCTGCATATTATACAATCACGAACGAGATATTTATAGAAACTGTATTATACGAAGGTGAGTTATCAATTATTGGTGCTTGTACAATCTGATGTTGAATCGTGACAGATTCTGCTCGCCTGTTTAATTATACTCGCTAGCGTGGCATATGTAATAATGGTGATCCTAACGATTAAAATAAATTACGTTATGTTATAAGAGGGTCACGCCCGCATAATGTTAGCTGCTAGTTATATACATGCGCGGCACAAATATATTCTATGCCACATATGAAGCTGCGGCTGTAATAGCATAATACGGCAAAAATCATTGACGATAATTAGAAATATCTCTTGAAAGTTATTGTCATAGCTGTTACAATTGTAATCCTACATGCTATAGAGTATAGCTGCATTTGGACTTCCGTACCACTTAACTTTAGCTAGTGGATTGCGATAGTTTACCAGCTTTAATATAAAGGATAATGAAAACCAAAATGCTTATGTAGAAAAAAAAGGTAAAGTCTTGGCTGTTGTTAGATTGTTGCCTGTTTACTGACATTACTACTGTTCAAAAATTAATGTGCTATTCTATAAGCACACCCAATTAAGTTTCATGAAACAATTATCATAATTAGTACAAAGAACTAATCATAAAATTGTGTCCATTCCAACACTAAGTATTTTAAACTCATGCACCTAGTTTATATAAAGAACATCTTTAGGGAGATACTTTTCTTATTGCACTCTCGATTTCATTACTTCGTATCAGAAATAAGAAAAAATGTATTTATATTTTTCTTAGGATTTATTATGTGGCCACTTCGAGCGAAGGATTATATATTTATATTATATATTTGATATTTTTTTCCAGTGCCCAGTAGTTTTGAGGCCAACGCAAACAAGCATTGGCTCCGAAACTACAGGACCGATTACAAAAATAGTAAGTGCGTTATCCAGGAAAAAAATAGGTAATATTTAATTGCGAAGTAGCCACGGAAACATGAGCTCAGCGCGTGAAACCGCGCGCGGGTATTTAGTATTATATAAAAATGAACCAAGTACCAAGTGAAATAAAACAAAAAGTAGGCGGAATGGTGTTTTATTACGGCCTCATTATAATACGAAACGATCACTGCCAATTTGATGCTTTAGCCCTCCTACTGGCTCTTAGTAGATCTTGCTGTAAGCAATAGGTGCCGCTGGGTACGAAGCAATAGGTGCTGGGTAAGCGATAGGACCCGCCGAATAAGAGACGACCGCAGGGTTATATGCTCCAGGAATGGCGGCGTACCCCAAGGCAGGTGCATAGGCCAATGGAGTCTTGTATACATAGGCTGAGTTCAGAAGTGCACCAGGCTCGGGCTCAGGAGCAGGCGCTGCAAAGGCAACTGCCAGCACAACCAGGAAAGATATCTAAACGACAAAAAAATGTAATCAATATTAATAACTTTACTTATAAATGTTTTTTTTTTATGATCAATTATTATACTTTTAACACCAGCTTTAAGCAAAGGTCGTCATAATATTATATTAAATAATATATATTGCTTTTCCTTTATAAGATGTGTAAATCTTTTGCGAAAAATATGTCTTAAACCATAGAGAATGTACCCCAGTTGCCTAAATAATAATAATAATAATAAATGTCCGCAACAACTGGTGTAAAACCACATTGCGGCGCAAAAAGTTTATTTATACCTGCGACAATACGAGGCGTCTATACTCTTTTGTTTTCTGACCTAAGAGTTTTTTTTTTATTTTAGCTCACCCAGGCCTATCCTCCAGGCTCCTTTGAACCAACTCCATGATTTCATTTTAGTGCGTTTGATTGTACATATTTGCAATAATACTGGTATGAACTGTACTGAGAAAGCTAATTTTGGAATGCAATTGTGTATTCATGTAAGTTGTGCATGCTTATGTAGACTACTGCAGTAGCTTTATCTCTAACTGCGAATCTAATTGCAAAATGTTATGGAGGGATTTCCTCATTTTCCTTTTCGTAGGTAGGTATAGCAGAAAAAGCAGAGTGATGTTCTTTACAGAAGTAAAAATCGGACCCTTAAAAAATATATAGATGTTTCGTTAGTCTTGCTGTAGGGAGAATATTATATATTACTCTATCTCTCTTTTCTATGTATATTCCTCGATTACACAGGGAATTAACTAACCTTGACATAGATAGTGATCCTAGGCAAATATAGTGCAACAAACAGTGCTTAATACTAAGGCTGGGGTCGCACTGGTACGGTGATGGCGACGTTTTTTTTATTATTTTACATATTACAATTTTTAAGACTCGCCAAACTGTGAATGCGACGCTACGAAAAAATAAATTTCGCTTGTCGTTCGTGTAGCGCGGCCGCCGACATATGTTTATATGAGCTAGTTTTCACGATTTTTTTTACTATATCCCTATCCATCTATCCAGGGATATAGTCCTTTTCGGCAGAACGTGCAAGATTACATATAATTCTTTTTATATTATCTATTAACTATTTATGTTATGGTGTTATCTTGTGTATAATGCTGTAATACAAAGTATTTATGTTCTTTCTTCCTTCCAAAATCACCGTCCTGTCGCATTCGCTTAAAATACCAGTGTAGCCCCGGTATAACTTAGTTTGTATAGCCACAAATAAATTAAGGGCGATCTTTGTTTAGGACTTCCTTCCTATAAAGGTTCCTATAATCCTATCATTTATATTTGATGGTCCTTTATAATAAAAATGTTATAAAAAAATCATGACGATAAAGGTGGTTGAAAACATGAACCAAAGCTAAGATTTACTTTAAATTAATAACAAAAAACTAATAGATAATAATACATAAAATCCTATTTTCTTACCAGCTTGTACATGTTGCTTGGTGGCTCGTTCACAAGGGGTGAATGATGCCTTACGAAGGGCCCAGTGCATTTTTATACCAACCCTACGCAACCTGTAATTGCAAATACCATTGACCTACAGTAGACCTGAGCTAATTTTAGATAGAATAAGATCACAAAAAATATCCCCGCAAAGCAATAAGTTGGGTGGCTTTAGTCGTCTTGTGTTGATGGCATTCATTTTAAATTGTCGTGAATTAAGTAAGTTATATTTACTGCACCGGTGGATCAATGTTTACGGTATCTTCTAAGAACCGACGATTTGAGTTCGATTTGTACCTAATACAGTTCACACACTAGTTGTTTTGAGTCTTGGTGTGCTCTGTGCCTTTAAATGATGTGTTTGTTAAATCCCATGACAAAAGGATTCATTTTCTAGTGTCTTTATAAAATATAAAATAATAGTTACCTATTAAAACGTTACAATACACATAGAGATAGGATCTATTTGGATTAGTACATGTATTTGTGTACATTGTTGTCGAGAAAAGTATTATTTTTATCATATTTATTTAATAATTATATAAACTAAATAAATAAACGCCCGCCTCATTGTCCGAAATACTTTTTATGCCAATAGTAAAGCGTAGATGCATGCTGGCTAGGTAATTAGAATCACATTCAGATTCACACGAAGGAGCCTCTCCTCGTGGTTTGTTAGTATAGCATAACTATAGAGAGGGGAGTATAGGTACATATCACTTACATCCTCAATGCGACGGCGCGGTAAAGATGCCAAATGCCTTAATGCCTAAAAACGGTGGTGGTTGGACCCACATAACTAAGGTGTAGTACCATTTTTACGTCGAATATCTAGTTTTTTAACCGACTTCAACAGGAGGAGGTTCTGAATTCGACTGTACTTTTTACTTTATTTTGATGATTCTTTTTTATTTGAAAGCTATTTGCTTCTCGTGTGGTCCCATTTCCATTTGGTTTAGTTCTGACAGTGAAATCCATGAGACCATAACCATATAAGGTTAAATTTGTATTAAGCATGTGCGCGACAAATGGAAGATTATCTAAATATTACGACAGCCGTTTTCGATGCTTCTTTTTTTAACTGTTAAGGACGAACTTTAAGAATAGTTTGGTTGATTATGATTTTTTTACTTCTTTGTGCTTTTTTATTAATCGTTTTTTTCTTTGATGTCGGTTTTTTATACCAAATATTTTGGTTGATATAAAATACCAAAGTTCAATATGAAAATATAATACAATCTATTTTAAAGTTCTGTAGATCAATAAATCAATACAATACTACAAAGTTTCTATTGAATCACGAAATTCCAAAGCGCACATGTTCGTTTTAATTAGCCTAAACATTATTAAGCTCTTTGGAACTCAAGCTATTCTTGTACAAATTGTATGCAGTTTATGAAGAGCGAAGCCGCGTTAATGATTTCTTAAAGGTCACGATACAGGTACTGTAATTGTCATAATGTCTGTGAATGGACTGTTTCACGTGAGCCATTACAAATGCAATACAAACATAATATCTTGGAGTAAATACAGTACACAATAATAATCGATATGCAAATAATAAGGGGAATAAATGGCAAGCTTCGACAATCGACTTCAAATTAAGAATGAGATGCAATCAAAATTACTTTCTCAAACCAAGAGTTGATTCGGGTGATACCTACACGAAATAAGGATTTTAAAAATGGTGGCAAGATTTGACAACTTTTAGGGTTTTGAAGTTAACAAGATACAATAGCATCAGATGTAATTGATAGTTATGTCAAAAAATCATTGACATTACAGAACAATCCACAGTACATCAAGTAGAAAGAAAAAGAAAGAAAGAAAATATGATCCTTAATAGAGGTTCCTATGAAGTTTAAAGTATGCCTTCACTTTATATGTTACACACTAATAGATCGATTGGTCATACATTACCTACAACTTGTTCTTCAGTGGCGTAACTAAACTGTCTGAGGCCCGTGAAAAAAATATATTGCATAGATTTCTGATCTATTCCTCTTTGTATAAATAGCAATATTGTAATTTAATTATAGAATTATCTGTGGCATTTTGCCACCACTTCTTTCGGCGGGGAAATACATTACGCAATCTCGCCGCCGTCGTGAGGAGAGTAGAGTCTCTAACGTAACGGCGGGGTATGTGGGACTGGACTTATTCCTTAACAATGGTATACTATTAATACCACGAGGATGGCATGTCTACTAAAACCCTCCGGGTGCTTCTCCAACGCCATTGGGGAGGGTAACTGCATCAGCATGACATCCGGTACTGCCCTGACCTGTCACCCTATAGTTGCGCCACTGATTTATCCATAATACTTGTTTTATTTATTGTACACAAGTTGTATCGAACGTGAACGATATGAGTTATGGCCCTAGATCTCTTTGTTTTATCGCATTAAGGCAATGCCCGTAAAACGTTTATGTACCTTGACTGTTTATATATGAACATGCGTGAACATTTGAAATAATTATCTTTGTCGAATGTCCGCAAACATAGCATTCTTGAGATCGATACTTAATCGATTTGCTTGTATGGCGACAAATCAAGTTTTCTACTGTTATGAAAATAAACTTGTAGTGTCGTAGTTTACTTTGTACAGTATAGCAGTAATTTTCGTGGGAACTTTTCATTAAATAATTATAGTATACTACTGGGGCCCGAGTCTGCTATTTTTAAGTTTTGTCATAACTGGTGCCAGACTGATATCATAATGCCAAAAACGGTAATCTACTAATCTGATTATGGTGTCAGTTTTTTTCGGACCGACATATTATGTAGATATGTTGGTCCGAAAAAGAGGTATAGTCACGAGGGTTTTGATATTACACCAGGCATAAGTATTCTCTTGGATAACGTAGATAAATAAAGATTTGTTATCTTTGTTTTTTATTAAGTGATTCTACTTTTCAATTTTATCTATTAGCTACGACCTGATTGTTTGTAAGTTATGGATGAATCTCATCTAAATATATTGTATTTAGATATTATTATTATATTATCATTATATTATTATAGATTTTTGACATAATCTTTATAATATGTATAAAATTCCTACGTAAAATGTTAAAAATTGGGGAGATAACAATTTCTAGATTTGGTGTAACTATACTTACGTTTGATTGTCTGTCTCTGTTTCTTCTTATTGTAACAACCAAATCCCTCTATCTTTCTCTTGTTACGACTAAATTACAATCACTTAAGAGGTAAGTCATATGCGCATGATATTATATTGCACATTTGTGGAAACACGGGTGTATTCTATTCCTTTTTGTCTCTTATACCGACATGGACAATGGACATTCGGCATGTATTTTTTTAAATAAATGTATGGTCGATACATATCTGATGCAAGTAGGTATATTATTGTGTTCTAAGTAGTAACTTTAATCAGCTACTTCTTCCACGTATTTCATCGAACAAGTACTGAACACCGTATTTTTGAAAATGATTTCTTAACGAATACCTAGGTCATTATTATCTTCGAATTAAATCATCGCAACTCGTTCAGTGATTTGAATTGAATTATGACATATTATTCTGTAATACTTGCCTTTTGGAGGGACTGGGAGAGCGAAGGCTAGTAAAAAAAAAGGTGGCCTTTTTTATACATAATTTTAAGTATTAGTACATAGATATTGTCAATTTTATACTATACCTACTTCAAATCTGAAGAGTGTATTTGTTTGCTTAAATTCCGTTCACGTACGTATTATTAAAACATTTACTCCTTCTACGTAAACGAAATTGCGGATTTAACAAGCACAAGCCAGTAACTCAAGTAGTTTAAGATTGACAGCACGTCATTTAACACGTTATTAATATCCCTATTCTAGTGTTTTAATCATATAATTTGAATCCAATTAATACGAAACCACGTTTTATGAATAATTGATTGTGTATCTAAGTGTAAGTACTAAAGAGCAGGTTCGCAACCTGGCCTTGAGAGTTGGAACTTATCTGAGACTTGTAGCTACCTAGTTCACTTGACCACTTGTTTATCTGCGTGCCAATTATATATACATAGAGTGTATTTTTTATTCCATACTTATTGTTGGCGACTGGCCGAGGTTCGACCTATTTTGATATAATCTCTTTAATTTTTAAATTACAATTATTGACTTCTTATAATTATTTTCCCTTTTGTACGTCAACATTTTTACTGTCAATATTACCCATAAATTTTATCTGTCAGGTCGTACGTGTTACAATAAAATTAATTTATTATTATTCTTTCATATTTTAATATATATATTAAAGTATAAGTAGAAGCGGCCGTAGCCCAATAGCTAGAGCGTCGGACTTGTGGTTGCCGGTTCGATCCCTACCCATTGCACTACCGACGTTAACCCATTCGTAACACGAGCGTTTTAGCTTAGCATGAGGAGTTAACAAAGAATTTGCAAAAACTCTGCTAGTAATCTTAAAAAAAAGTAAATAGTTTTTTTTTGGACGGTATGTACCATGCATATAAATATGTCCAAGGCTCCAGGCGAACAGGCCTTTGGCCTTATTAAATGTTTTAAAAACTACAAATTTAGCAACCTGCGTAAGACGGCGCCTATAATAAAAAGAAGGAGCCTAACGAGAATAATTATAATATATTACAGTACCTATTAAGAGAAGATAAAAAACGATTTTGTATCCTCATAACCTTAATAATTTTAAAACAACGATTTAGTTAGGGATTTTTTGAATATGACGATCTACCTAGTGGCAACTAAGCAACTTTTTTAATATAATTTTTAAAGTTAATCGGACTAAATCTGTTTTTCCGTTATATTAACTATATTTTAACGTTAATTAAAAATGCATTTTTATTTTTAGCAATAAGTTAAAAATTCTTTCTCAGGATCTCATTTTTTTACAGATAATTCCCGCTTAATTAAGATGAAAATTAATTAAAGGATTATTTGTGAGTTCCACAGCTAGTTTTTTTGAGTCTGGGTGTGCTTTATGTCCGTGAATTTTGTGTTTTTGTAATGTTCTCCACGACACAGTGATTCCCATAAACACAACGCGTTACCCCTGAGCTACCGGTGCAGTCGATATCTTAATCTATATATACAGGGTGTCCCAAAAGGTTACGTAGCTAGGAAGAGGGGTGATAGGGGTGGTAACAAGGGTCACCAGAAAAATAAATAAAAAAATCCCCTCTGGGAATTAAAAGAATAAAAGGCATTTTTTTTAAAACTAAAAATTTTACACCTTTTGGGGCGACTATGCTACAAATATTGGTATAATTAAAAAAAAATGCTGTTATGTTATCGTCAATAACCCTTTTTCAAATTGAAACAAAAAAAACAATACATATCTAAGCAATATTTTAAAGAAAATTAAGTTCTTGTCCAGTCAAGGACTTAGTTATTACGATTTCACTCAACTTCCTCCAAGTGTACTGAAAAAAAAAGTAGTATGCAACTCCGGCGAGTAACTTAAAAACATAGGTAATTTTATTACGATTCCAAAATGGTATAACACTTACTTGAAAAATTCTTACTAGGATATGTAAAAATAATTTTCGGGAACAATACCCCTGCAGAACAAAACATACCAATAAAACAATAGTCTCAAATTCGTACGCGAATACATTTTTAAATGTTTATTCTGTTTCTTAAAACTTAAAAAGATAGGTAATTTTATTGCAATGGTTTTAAATGAAATTCAAAAATAAAAAAAAAATAATTATTTATTTAAATAAAATGCTCGAAATGTCTACCACCAACATAAATACACGCCCTACATCGTTTTAAAAATGAGCGGGAGATATGGCGAGCAAATCTTCTATTGTTGATTGATTCCGCGGCCTCTGTGATCCTCGCCCTCAAGTCGGCCAAGTCCGTGATAGGTTTTCCATAAACTTTTTCTTTTATAGCACCCCAGTTAAAGAAGTCTAACGGGTTTAAATCCGGTGAACGAGCTGGCCACGCTATAGCACCGGCCCTTCCCATCCACCTACCAGGGTATTCTTCGTCTAGGAAATCCCTTACAGGACGTGCATAATGTGCTGGGCACCCATCATGCTGGAACCACATATTCCTCATTGTTTCTAGCGGCACATCTTCCAATAGATTTGGTAAATCGTTTTGTAAGAAGTTTAAGTACGCCGCGCCAGTCAGTGCCTCAGGTAGCTCAAAGGTAAACTAAATGGTAAAAATTACTTTACCATTTAGTATTCCGGTCCACATGTTCACTTTAAAACGATATTGGGACCGATCTTCTCTAAGTAGGTGGGGATTTTCTACGTGCCACTCGTGTAAATTGTGTAGATTCATGTATCCGTCCTTTTTAAAAGTAGACTCGTCGGACCACAATATTTTATTAAAAAATTGAGGGTCCTCCCTATGCATGCAACATCCTACGACAAAAAGCCAGTCTCGCAGGATAACCGCGTGGTAACAGACCCTGTACGCGTTGCACGTGGTACGGCTGATTTGAGGGCGAGGATCACAGAGGCCGCGGAATCAATCAACAATAGAAGATTTGCTCGTCATATCTCCCGCTCATTTTTAAAACGATGTAGGGCGTGTATTTATGTTGGTGGTAGACATTTCGAGCATTTTATTTAAATAAATAATTACAACTTTTTTTTATTTTTGAGTTTCATTTAAAACCATTGCAATAAAATTACCTATCTTTTTAAGTTTTAAGAAACAGTATAAACATTTAAAAATGTATTCGCGTACGAATTTGAGACTATTGTTTTATTGGTATGTTTTGTTCTGCAGGGGTATTGTTCCCGAAAATTATTTTTACATATCCTAGTAAGAATTTTTCAAGTAAGTGTTATACCATTTTGGAATCGTAATAAAATTACCTATGTTTTTAAGTTACTCGCCGGAGTTGCATACTACTTTTTTTTTTCAGTACACTTGGAGGAAGTTGAGTGAAATCGTAATTACTAAGTCCTTGACTGGACAAGAACTTAATTTTCTTTAAAATATTGCTTAGATATGTATTGTTTTTTTTGTTTCAATTTGAAAAAGGGTTATTGACGATAACATAACAGCATTTTTTTTAATTATACCAATATTTGTAGATCATCGGGAGAAAAGTCGCCCCAAAAGGTGTAAAATTTTTAGTTTAAAAAAAAATGCCTTTTATTCTTTTAATTCCCAGAGGGGATTTTTTTATTTATTTTTCTGGTGACCCTTGTGACCACCCCTATCACCCCTCTTCCTAGCTACGTAACCTTTTGGGACACCCTGTATAAAAATGAATCCCTATTTCAATCTGTCACGGCTTCACGTGCGAGCGGCTAAACCGATGTCACTAATTATTTTTTTGTTGTTTTTGTTATTGTCAGGAAAAGGTTCTTATGAAAGAATAAATTAAGAAAATTGCCCGAAAAATTAGAAAATTTAAGAATACTTAACCACCATTTTATATATATTAATGTAATCATTTGGCGTTTGACATAACATTGACAGAATGCGTGCTGCACTAATACATCACGGCTCAATTATAGAGCTATCAGGCCTTATATTAAAAGTTAAATTAAATGTAAGACAGTACAATCTCTGTCGGGTCAGCTAGTATAAATATAAAAAAGCTCTTTGTGTGTATTATCCACACTACAACATTCTAAAGTTAAAAATACACAGTTACTAATAGGCTTTGTGGAAGTTTTTTGTAAACCTTGTTACATTTGAAATGAAAACCACTTAAACTGTTGTCTGTGAAAGTTGAGCTGTTGTTAAGCCTAAAGTAGTAATTTGCTTTCACTATTCTAATAGGTAGGTACTAATTCCGTATGTTCCATGTATTTGAAAAAAAAACGTTCGAACAGCATTACGTTCTAACACTGACGATATCCAATTAATATTTTAAATGAGAAAGTTTCTATCATTATACTTGGTCTAACAAAGACGACTGGACAGATAAGAATAAAATTTTACGTGTATAATAAATAGTACACATTACCCGGAAAAATCTTTTAATCCCAGAAAAGTTTCAGGTTACTTAAGGCTACTGCCTGCCGCTGGTAACAAATCACTTATAGGACACACTTATAAGAAGTGGTGGGCCCGTAGGATATAACAATACTCATATTTTTAAATAGCAGAATTTATTTTATAACAATGAACAAATACATAGCCAACAGTAGACATATCGGAAGACAATGATTAAGATCGATATAGTTTACGGAAATCTATCGTTTGTATACGAAAGGTACTGCTCCAGCTCCATACACGATCGGCTCGTATTCAGCTACAGCAGTGTAAGGTGACAATGGTGCGGTGTACGCAGAGTACGCGGCCGCTGGGTAAGTTGCTGCGTATGCAGGTGCGGAGTACGCAGCTGCGGTGTACGCAGCAGCGGGGTATGCAGCAGCTGTGTATGCCGCAGGGTACGCTGCAGAGTATGCAGCAGGGTACGCAGCAGAGTAAGCTGCAGGGTACGCCGCTGAAATACTGTTATAGTACGCGGCCGCATAAGCTGTCGGTGCAACTTGTGCGACCGGCGCAACTGAGGCAACTGGTGCAGCTACGGACGTGTAGAGTGGATCAGCTGATACTGCCGCGATCAGAGCTACCAGGGTAATCTAAACAAAAAATAAGCAATTAGTACTATTTTTTTAAATGTATAAAGTAGGTACCTAATGTGATTTAGGAGACATAAAAGAAAAGGTATGTATTGCTTATTAGGGCCTCTGTCATATTGAATTATGCTATCCGATGTATTTAATTTTTTTTTAAGTTAAAACGAATTCAATAATGGTATGATATGGTATTGGAGATTATAAAATGTCTGCTTATATATTTGTTTAAAGAAGTATTTTTAATCAACAACTACATTAAGCGTCGAAAATAAATAATTTATATCACAAACTTCTTCTACAAGTGATGTTAGGTCAACTCCCAAAACTATATGCCATTTGGCTAGAGAATATAGAAATGTATTAAACTTTATTTCAGTTTCTTACTCATAACCACTGGGCAGTTGGTACCTATTGGTATAATGCTTAATTGTCTACCAAGTTCGCCTTATTCACTTATCGTCGCATGGGGTGTGTCACAGAATTAGTTTTTCTACAATTCCCTTCATAGGACGAAAGGGCGATTCGATTACCCCGTTCATATTTTATGAATACTTAAAAAAATCTTGTCTGTTCTTTTAGGTATGTACCAGTCCATAGTTTCATCCAACTAAAATATGAATATTCATGCACTAATGTTAACACAAATTTATAAAAGAATAAATAAATAAAAACGGCTTACCATAAAAGTCTTCGACATTTTGTAATGTTGCTTGTATTTGGTTCACTTGTTAAGTTTGACACTATTCAGCCTACACTGACTGACATGAAAAATGTACTTCCTTATATATTTTGCTAGGTTTCAAGACAAAATGAATATTTTGTATGGAAGAAATTAGTGTTTCATAGTATACCAAGGCCTTGAATGGTTTTTAGAGAAACAAAAGAATATATAATCGTAGCTAAGGAGTATAAAGACGTATACACATATGTTCCAAAATGGTGTATCTATTGTTATGATAGTTGTCTGAGATATATACAAAGCTATGGAATTCATTAGACTGCTAGGCAAGTACCTACTATTTTAATAAGCTATGAAATTAACTTAATAATCATTGTACAAAAAATATATAAAATATTCTTTTTGCATTTCGCATGCGTTACCAAATCTTATTCACATTTAAAAATTGAAATAGATTTTTTAAGACTAGATAAATTAGTCCCTGCAGAAACGCGGAAGACTTTACAAATACATAATTCACAGACACAACGTACATCTAGAATAAGAACAAATATCTGTGGTTTATACAAATTCTTGTCCTACATGGGAATCGAACCAGGTTTCAGAAGCCACTGCCGTAACCACTGAGCCATTTTATTCTGCACCAGCTGTTTAGTGGTATAGGGGACCGAATACATCGACTGCTAGTGCCAATACAGTAGGATGCACAATCACCTCTAGTCATAAGGATGACACGGGGTTAAAGAGTAATGGGCTGGCAGGATAAGGATTCTGCCGGCCTATTCCTCCTCCCCCCGTGAGCTCTGACGACCTTATTCACGCACACACAGCATCAATCAATAGATAATTATTTTTTTTTTTTTTTTTTTATAGCTTTGGTGGCTGTTCTATAATGTGGAGGTATTTCTCCAGAAGAGCCACTAATTTAGCTCCATGCTCTCTCTATGAGACAAATGTTAGTTATTTTTCTTTACTTCCTTAAGAGTCCAGCTGAAACCAGTTCCTTACCGTGTTTTTGCATTTATTCTTTCGATAGCTGTGAAAGCTTGTGAATATTTTTCACATTTTACTGCATGAAATATTAAGAAAACCACTGAAGCCTTATCCATACCTAATTAAAAACTACGGTGTTTAATGTTGCAACTTGGAGGTTGGACAAATAGTTTCGAGGCAGAATTATGTTCGAGGTTAAAGTTAATCGATCTTTAGGTATTGTTGAAGACACCTCATAACCAGGTTTTAAAACAGTCATGCTTGTTAAAATACCATATATCAAGTATAGCATGTGTAAAGAGAATACTTAGCTTCGATAATAATAGTTAATTGCGCTTTTGTTACAAACTTTCTTGTGTTTCTTGCCATTTTCTTACATTTTAATCGTATAGTATCAGTATTACTATCGAAACATAATACAAAAAAAAACATAAGAGTTTAACAAAACCCAATTTCTAAACAAGGCGGCAATCGATAAACGTACAAGGCAAAATGAGCTCTAGTACCTTGCATCATAAGATAATCTTTGTTGACTGAAGTATCTACGAGTGGGCGACGACATTTTGATCTATAATTTTAAGGGTACCTATTGAAAAGTATTTACATAGATCGATTTTACTACCAAGAATAAATAATTCCACTCAGTATTAGAAACCATTGAAACACCTATTTCGTTTTACATGATTTTTATCATTATTTTTTTAAGTCCATGGTTTTGTAAATATTAATGTAAATAAGACCAGTATTGTTGCTAAAATGTACGAAATATAAAAATATTTACTAATATAAAGATAACCTAACTAAAACAATAAAACAAAATATGATGAGAACGCGTGTATCGCAAAGAGTTTATTTAAATCATCGGGTACTTAAGTTTACTTCTTCTTCTTCTTGAGGTACAGGTCGTCGGTGCCGTAAGGGTATGAGGCGTAAGCGGTAGGGTAAGAAGAGTAGACGGAAGAGACGGGAGCAAAAGAAGGAGCCGATTGGTAGGATACTGAAGGTACACCGTATGAGTAAGGGCTGGGAGCCGCGTAAGTGGAAACTGAGTCAGGTGACACGTAGGACGAGTAAGATTTCAGTGGTGCAGCGTATACAGAGTAGGTTTTTGGTGATTCAACATACGAGTAAGACTTGACAGGTTCCACGTAAGACACACTCTTAACGGGTGAGACGTAAGCGGTGCTCACTGGCTGCACATACTTTACGGGCTCGACGTACGTGGTTTTTACGGGCTCAACTTGGTAGGTCTTCACTGATGTGTAGGATTTTGCTACAGGTGCCACGTAGGTTTGGGGTACTACGTAAGTCTTGGGGACGGAGGCGACGTAAGTCTTTGCTACGGGATGAACGTAAGAATTAACGACGGGCTCGACGTAAGAGTTGACAACAGGCTCGACGTATGTTTTTGTTGCTACGGGAGCGACGTAAGACTTGACGACGGGGGCGGCGTAAGATTTAACAATGGGAGAAACATAAGTTTTCACGGGCTCCACAGGCACGTAGCTCCTTGCTGGTTCAACGAAAGCTGGTGACTGTTCCACATAGGTGAAAGGTGTCGGAGTCACATGGAACTCCGACGCTATGGCAAGGCCAAGCACTGCACTGATGAGTAACTGTAGAAGAAAAAAAAAGGTTTTTAACATATATTCTACCTTTCAAAAGTTAACTACATAATATATATTGGAGTAGAAAAATTGTGTTCTCTATGTAATACACAATGGGCATAATCAGCATTATTGCGTTCTAATTTTAGATGTACTTGATCCTTTAAATCGAAAGAATTTGATATTAGGTACGTCACACAAATCATATTACGTTATTATCGAGAGGTTAAATGGAACAAGTGACAGTGGAGTCGTATTTGAAAGGCAAGTAGAAGGTTAGTTCTTAATAAAAGCGGTGAAATTCCATAAGAGAAAGAAACTCAACCCAATATTACTGGCAAAACTGGGACAATCAGTATAATATTTTTTATCATAATGATGGGTCTAATATACGAAAAAAAACCGCGTCCAATTTTTTTTAGTAATCTAACTGACGGACTTAACATAATCTTTTAGTCTATTGAAATTGTTTTTTTATTGTATATTGAAGTAAGAATGTTTGAAATTATATTTTAATATTGCGAATGTCGATTTTGGTATACAGAATTTTATAATCCTAGGTTCACTTAAAATTAATTACATACATTTACTTAAAATTCAACAAAGTATTAAACAATTCTAGAAGATAACTATATCTATGTAGTTATATAGGGTGACTGGTAATTAGTGACCGATACCTAAACACATGATTGTGCTCATGATAACAAACAACTTTTACTATGGCAACAAACCTGAAATCGCGAAAAAAAAATCAGTTGTTCCATACATTCA
The DNA here is from genome assembly GCA_947037095.2 of Nycteola revayana. Lineage (NCBI taxonomy): Eukaryota > Metazoa > Arthropoda > Insecta > Lepidoptera > Nolidae > Nycteola > Nycteola revayana. The sequence continues at coordinate 10,624,308 of OX344847.2, forward strand.
TGTTCACATAACTCGTCAACATGGTAGGGGGCAGCTGATTTTTTTTTCGCTATTTCAGGTTTGGTGTCATAGTAAAAGTTGTTTGTAATCATGAGCACAATCATGTGTTTAGGTATCGGTCACTAATTTCCAGTCACCCTATATACAGGGTGTCCCAAAAGATTACGTAGCTGGGACGGGGGGTGATAGGGATGGTCACAAGGGTCACCAGAAAAATATAAAAAAATCCCTCTGGGTGTTTAAAAAAATAAATGGCATTTTTTAAAAGACTAAAAATTTTACACCTTGTGCTAACTGTACCTACAAATATGGCTGTATTTAAAAAAATGCTGTTATGTAATCTTCAATAACAACAAGGTCATCAACATCAACATCAAAAATAACAAGGTGTAAAATTTTAAGTTTTTAAAAAAATGCCATTTTTTTTTTAAATACCCAGAGCGGATTTTTTTTTTATTTTCTAATGACCATTGTGTCCACCCCTGTCACCCCCTTTCCCAGCTACTTAACCTTTTGGGACACCCTGTATACATTATGTTTAGTAAATAAAGTTATTTTAAAAACATCTCACTATGACTTTTAAATTAAGTTCAAGTTAATAAGTAATAAATCTATTATGTTGTTCAGTTAAAACAAAATCTTAACACTTTAATGTATATGTTACGGCTAATAGCCGAAGTGCGGCTACACCTAGGTTTAGCCGGCTACATGCGGTTAAACTTAGATCAACCTCAATAATTCCCTGTTCAACTCCATTGGTTTAGGTTATTTTTTTTTTTAACCACCCCAACTTCTTTTTCTGTCGTGCATAGGTATTGTTTATTTAATTAAAACCTAGTTCTAACCGAAGATAAGTAGGATAGGTACATCTAAGTTTAACCGCATGTGGTCGGCTGTACCTAGTTGTAGCCAGCTAAACCTAGGTGTAGCCGCACTTCGGCTATTAGCCGTAACATATATAAATTAAAATTCTAAAATGTTTGGGTTAATATGAGCCTATCCCTTATAACAGACTTCTATATAGTCCCATATTCCAATATTTGCAATGTAAATATAATAAATTTATTCAGCATTTCAATATTTTATTATAACAATCCTTTCAAACTAAATTTATATCGTATTTTACTTAATAACGTTGGGATGGTGTGCATCAGACTAAAAGTAAAATCAAAAATAATTCTTGTTTGTGTTTAACTTCTACATTTATTACCTCAAAACATACTAGCCTAACAATTCTTAAAATATTTATTTAACAAAAGAATCTTATTTCTCATATCAATGTAGGAACTTGATAAGTATGTCCGGTGCCTCCTGGCTAACTACGTGATGTTCGTCCGTAAAAAAAAGTTGATAATTAGAATAAATCGAACTAACGAAAAGTGAATTTTAAGTAAAAAAAACTTTTAAGCGAAGTTTTCGTATTTACATATCCCTTGTTTACATAACTATACATATTTTTGTATGAAGTTGGTGAATGTTTTTAAATTATGCCCACTTAGACAATAATGCTCAGTGATAAAAAAATGAGGTGGTACAATCAACGTCAAAGGTAGATGATGACAATCGGACATGTAGTACCTGCTAATATTTCTACTAATATTATAAATGCGAAAGTTTGTATTTTTGTTACTCTTTCACGCAAATACTACTGAATGGATTTGGCTGAAAGTACACGCGGATAGTTTATAAGCTGGATTAACATATAGGCTACATAATATCACGCTCCGACCCACTGGAGCAGAGTGACGTAGGTATAACCTCGGCGCGCAGCTAGTTGTTTATAAATTGCGTCAAAAAAGTTTGGTCATGGAACGTAACCAAACAAATAATTTCAGTAGATAACTTGTTACAAATACAGATATAAAGCAAACAGCAATTTGTTTTATGTATACATAATACATTTACACAAAAAAGAGAGATGTCAAATATGGGATTTAATATTGCTAAGCATATATTTAAATACATACATTATATTTTGTTTTAATTCAATACTTTAGTTGAACTTCATTTATTGTCCGATTTTGATCATCACCTTTGCCGTTGACTGTATTCAACTGAGTATAGGTTAAATGGAAGAAATGACAGTGAAGTAGGTACTGATTTATTATATCGTCACATAACATAATAGAGAATATACATTTTTTTTAAGTTTGTTAATTGTATACATTATTTTTTTAATTATACTAACTGATTCTTATCTATTTCATACCCAATATTTAAAACCAATGACGTTTATTTTATTCGGTATAGTTATCGATAAAAATGATTCCGAAGTACGAAAGGACCGCGTACTGTAAAGTAGAGCGACAATTGTACTAAATTCCCATAAAGACTAAAAGTCATAATTCTTTATTCCCTCCGCCAGCGATTGCATTGAGCCGTGGTTCCAAAGTTTGTAGCTTATAAACCTGTCTGGAACCCTACTTGCCTATGCCTTTATGCTCGGTGAAGTAGCAGGGGCCTCGTGGCTAACTACATTCATATACTAATTGTTCATTCGAAAAAAATAACGAATTTCTTGATAGAATTGCATGAAAAGTTTAACAATAAATTTCAGTATATTCACAGATGAAAAGTAAAACGAAGTTTGTTTTGCCAATTTTATTAATCATATAAAATTTATTAATAATTTTAATAAATAAAGTTCCTTACCAGCTTAAACATCTTGGTTAGTGTATCCAAAGAACACAACTGAATGACAAATTTGCCATCTTCACCATCTAATTTATACTAATCATCGAAAACCGGACTACATCCTGACCTATTAAGTTATATATTATATACTAAATTTGATGCATTTTTCGATAATTTTACTTTATAATTAGCACTAAATCTGTCCGACGACTTTGGCCCTGAATACTGGTACTTAATTGAGATATTTCTTTCCTTAAAATAATATACTCGTACATTGATACATTTTATAGTTAAGTAGTCATAAAATTGCAGTTGATAATAATTTAGTTGTAGTTAGGAGTAAAAGTACTGTTAATACTCAAGAAGATACTAATATTATAAATGCGAAAGTATCCTAGCCTGTACGTTAATACAGCTAAACATGGAAACTGAAACCCGAAAAAGTCTTAGGGGGATTGAAATACGGGATGAGGTATGCCAGTTAATTTTTATCTTCAAGGATGAAGTCGCGTAAGATTTAATTTAATTATAGCCATACGCAGAAAAGATAAAGTGCTCTTAAATAGAAAAAGAACACGGTGCCTAAAAAGTTGAATATCTATCGCCGTTTATCTTTCCGGACTATCTCCTTGCCAGTTCTGAATGATTGATTAACATACATCTTTCTTACCAGCTAAAATTTTACATTTTATCGTCGTCATCATCATATTAGCCTATTGTCGTCCAATGTTGAACATTTGCCCCCATTGCTTCCAGCGCGAACGATTGCATTTATCGTACACGTATTAGTGTAGTTTCACAATTTCGTTTAGTTGTATCTGCTATAGTTTTACAATAACTTTAGATTTTCTACCTACTATAGTTTTACAATAACTTTAGATTTTCTACCTACTATAGTTTTACAATAACTTTAGATTCGAACAGTTCGCGCTTTTCTTTGCACCTCGGGTCTACGAGGCCATTGGACGGTGGACGCGTCGACGACGCGTTCCCGACTAGTAGTTGGTAAGTTGGGAACTCGTCGTCCGGGTCATCTAGGACACCCCGAGGCCGACGAGGTATCGACGACGCTTCATGCGCAAAGTCTGACGGTAGGATGCTGCAAGTACTGCAACAACGGATAGGAGCCGTGGATATGAATATGAGTTTTGGCGCCTCTATCTTCCACTGCTTACGGAAGGCAATTAGAGATTATAGTGTAAGTATTGGTTATAGTTAACCATAACTTACACTCTGATCTAGATGGCTCTGATGGCTCGTTGGGTGAATCTACGTTGAAAGATTTGTGAAGAGTTGGACAAAGAAGATCCAAATCAGTTAAAAACCAAACAAATATCCAAAAATTTAAACATACACACTTTTTTAATATATATAGGTATAAATAGTAGAATATATGACGAGTTAGAGAGTAAACTAGAATACAGTAAACCTTTTCATTCGGTTTGATCCACGTTGCTCTAGACATCATAAAATGCATAGCAATCTGTAAACTTTATTTCGAAATTTACAAACAAACTCACAAAACTATTCTCATCTCTATTACATTTTTGTTACACGCTCCAATTTAAGTAAAAAATGTTTTCAAGGCTTTATTTCGCTTTATAGCATCCATTAAATAATAATGTCGGAAATCTAGACGTTTGATGAACTACTTAATATGTTGCGAATAATATCAATTCGTATATAACACATATTATATAAATGTCACCGGATAGGCGTGAGAAATATTTAAGCTAAATTATGCTTAATAGCAGTCATACATATATATATTTTTGACAGCGTTATTTCAAAATGAATGTCACGAATTTATTTTTTATGACAATAATATAATTTTAAATACAACACAATTAAAAAAGTATATTAAAATCTTAAATATCACAATTCAGGAATATACAAAATTAAAACTATTACTAAATTTATCAATAAAAAACATCCGTTAGACCGCTACCCGCAATCACATTGTTGTATGTATAGCTAAGACAACCTCCGTAGCGTAGCGGTATTTGCCTCGCTTTAAATCTCAGAGGTCGTGGGTTCGAACCCCAATCCGGACAAGAAATCTTTGTGTAGATTCTAAGATTTCTCTCCGGGTCTGGTTGGTTGAGGGACTACCCTCCGTGCCTCGGAAAGCACGTAAAGCCGTTGGTCCCGATTGTTATAACATCATCTATAATAATCGTATATCAAGGAACAGGCAGCAGCGTTTCCTTGTGTGGTACAACATGATACTGCGGTCACCAACCTACCTGCCAAGCGTGGTGACTATGGCAAATACCCTCCCTCGGGATGAGGCCCATGTACAGCAGTGGACGTTATACGGGCTGTTAATTACGGGCCGTTATATGGGTAAGCCAAGCATTTGTTGGCGCAGGTAAGAGGTCCTTTGGTCATTCTCTACCAGGCGTCTGGGTAGCTCATTTACGAACTGCCGGGCTTCTGGGCCCCATGGACTCATAGTTTCAACCCCAAACTACATGAGTGGACAAACAATCAAGTGAAAGCTTCTTAAGAACGTGCAGAATTGTCACCTATTTTGGTAGGGTTGTCACAATAGGTTATGACAAATTAAACAAAATTTTTGTGAAGTAAATGTATTTTTCAGTATGGTATACTATTTTTCAATTTAATAACATTGTTTATGTTAATGGTGTGATTAATTCGGAATCTATCATAAAGTTTTTTCGAATAATGTAACGGGATATTAAATTGACAATCTTTAATACGTTTAAGTATTTTGTTTACAACTTTAACCGTGTTTATTTCATATTCGCGATACCATCATTAACATCCTTGGAATAGTTAAAATATGATGTACTTTTTTTCTAGTATTATTCTTACACACAGTTTTGATTCTAATCATTCAAGAACTTAAGTATATTTTTATACAATGTTCATATTAGTATAGTGATTTAGCATTTATGTTTAAATATTTTTATTATAATTTTTAAACTGCAAGAGATAAATAGGTGCTCCCTTTCTTCTGTGTTTCTTAAGGTTTTTATTTGATTTACTTAGTGTGATTTTGTTGTAAACATTTTGTCATTGCATGTTTGTGCTAAAGGTCATGGAAGGATATCTAACCTGATACTTACCTGTATTAGGAATTGATTTGTAATTCAAATTTACTAAACGATGTGCCATTTGGTGATCTTTATGCTAATTTCCAACCTAATAATATTGGATAATTAATTAATGTCGGTGCATATCATATATATTAAGAGAATTACGAAAAAGTAAGTCAGTTTTTACGTAGGTACTTATTTATATTCGAAGTCAAATTGGATGCTTTTCTATATAAAATATGTATAACGTACGAAAACTAACACATTACACAAGTACTATGTAAAAAAGGTGTTTTTGTGAGATTATATTTACATAATATTTTAATTACAAATAATGGCTTTTGAATGCTTTAGCATATTACAACATGGCAACCCATTCTATCCCAGATCAAATTTTCTTTATATCAATCAAAATCAACGCGGATGGAAGTCACGTACAAGTATTTGTATGTCTTTCGATTAAGTCGGTGATAATTTATTAATTAGAAACTGATCTTTTAGTAAATAAATTAGCAATATATAATCAGATGCATATGTCCAGATATTTAAAGATAATGTAGGTATATTTATCTGCATGTATCAAAATGATAATGTTATAAAAGCACTTATTTTTGCTTTTATTTATTTCAAGTCTGTTTTGGAGTTTTGTATGCGAGTTGGTTATATCCTAGAATAACACATTGACATGTTATGTTGTGTTTGTTGCACGCGTATCATATCACCTTAATCGACTTATGTCTTCGATTATAATGATTACCATACCGAATCTTACAGATTTCCCGTGTTAAATATCACTACATAGTATTAAACAAAGTCGCTTGCCACTGTCTGTCCGTCCCTATGTATGCTTAGATCTTTAAAATTACGCAACAAATTTTGATGCGGTTTTTTTATAGATAGAGTGATTCAAGAGGAAGGTTTATATGTATGATACATCAGCATTGAACCCGTGCGAAGCCAGGGCGGGTCGCTAGTATACTATAATATCATGTTACGAATAAACTTAAAAACTTCTGAACGAATTTCGATAATTCTTTTACCATTAGCTTGCTACATTATTCCTGGGTGGGTAACATAGGCGTGGAAACTCATATTTAATCATGAACCTTAACTGAAGGAACGGGAGCTACGCAGGTGAAACCGCGCGCGAGAATCCCAAAATACGTACATGTCAACTTAGTTTGCGTATCAGCGTACCTACTCATGAAATGTTAAAGATTAATATAGGAAATAAACGATAATTATTATTGTAAGCACTTGTAGTCATACCATGAATTATCTTTTTAGTGATTTATTGTTTGTTTTTTTATTTTAACCTGTATTACTATTATTTGATGGAGCGATCGCCACAGTCGCATACTAAGTTTAACCTATGATATGATAAGAATTCTTAAACAGAATAGTCAGTTAAGGGCTGAGACAGATATGACCATCTTAGGTTAAGATTGCCGCAAACGGGCGGATCTGTAAAAAAACATATATGTATGTCTCTTTAAAAGGATTTTCTTTCCTTTTTAAGAGACATATTTTCATGAAATTTTATGTTTGTGATTTTGACTTGGCACTAGTTGCGTAATTACGTATTGTTTTTTTTTTATTATATAAACGGTACCCCGTTAACTGTAAGTAGTACCAGAGACTATATAATATATAGACTGACAAAGCGGAACAAAATAACGTAACTCGATTTTAGGGACCATGGATGCTAACAGATGTCGCCCGTAGTAGCGTTCAAGCGATAATATGGTCATTTGTCGAAGTCGAATGGCATTATTTATTATTAGTCAACTAGATGGCGCAAATGTTAATTATTGATATTAATTTATTTTATTTTAGTTTTGTTATTTTATAACAACAAATATTACGATATTCCGATTTTCATTTTGCGATTGATGCAAAAAACACAAATAAGTAGTAAAATGTATTATTTATTTAAATACAAAAACTAAAAAGGCTAACGCCGCCGCCCGTATCTCTAAAAATGTACTTAAGCTGTTACTTAAATCAGACTTAAATAAAAAATATAAAAAACAATAATATTATATTATAATATTATTATTGTTATATACCTATATAAAAACTGGAACTCAGGTCCCGAACGCAGGCCGCAATCACAATGAATGAAAAGAGTGAGCGAAATAGCATAACTAGGTAGTTATGCTGTTTCGCGCTCACTGGTAGGTACTTAGGTACGCATTTCTACCATTAAGATGTTAATAAAACTGAATTGTTATTTTAGAGATTATTTATATTATTATCTTCGCTTCATACTTTTAAGGGCGCAGGACCTTTTAACATGCTGTATTTGTTTTGTTAGGTACATGTTAAACTAGTCATTAGGCAGATTTATCAGTATAAATAAAATATTAGGCATGTAGATACGAATATTACACGTAAACTACAACATACCTACTAGACGTATTTAAAAGATTGAAATCAACTAATTTGCACTGATTATAAATATATTAAAATGTATGGTGCTATCATAGCATGTACTAACCAGTGAGATATAGGTAGGTAGGTACCTAAAGAAGTTATTCTAAGCAAAAAACAGGCGCCAGTTTAAGTGAATTTAAATGAAAGTCCGCTGCAGCGCTGCCATAATGAATACCTATTCGCCTAATTAAAGGGCTTAAACATGCAGCGCTAAAGCACTTCTTCTAGCGTAGTGATTTCCGACTAAAAGGTCGGAAGCGCCGTGATTTGGACCTCGGCTCAGTGCGGTCACTGCCGATGAGATTGAGGACTTTTAGTATTTTAGTCTTTTAGTATTTTGGTTCTGATGCAATTGTCGCTCTACTTTACAGTTCGCGGGCCTCTCGGACGTCGGGTCTACGAGGGCACCGGATGGTTCTTTGCAAACTAAAGGACGAGCGGGGACGCGTCGCGAACGCGGGCGCACTCTTCTCCGGCGGGTCGGATAGAGTGGTTTTTGTGTAGTGGTGCTAGGTCCTTGCAATCTTTTTAATGCTAGTTAGTAACCGACGGTGATTACGATCCTTAAAAAAAATGTGGGCGATTAAAGCATTCCAAATCGCCTTTCATTCTACATTCATAGATCGGAAGCATTATTGTTCAAGAAATAATAAAAAAGGAGTTAACTGAGCAGCTGTCTAAGTTTTCATCGTCATTAAGCGCAGGTTTTAATCTCGAAATGCAAACCATTAAAAATGAAATCACTGAAATTAAGCAATCTATGCAATTTATGAATGAACAATATGAAGACTTTATGAAAGAACAATCGGAATGGAAAAGTACTGTAATAAGTGTCAAGACACGTAATGACGAACTGCAGGAGTCAATGCGATTGATGGAGTCTCGTATAAATCAACTTGAGCAAAACGCCCGGGCAAAAAATATTGAGATACAATGTTTGCCAGAAAAAGCGAATGAAAACCTTCTGAGTATTGTTTCGAAATTGGGTGATGTAATCAAATGCCAGATAAGTAATGAACAAATCGAGAAATGCACTCGCATCGCTAAAATGCAGCCGGACAGTACTCGTCCACGATCCATTGTTGTACAGTTCTCTACCTCATTGATTCGAGATAATTTCCTAGCAGCCATAATAAAATTCAACAAGTCTCAACCATCAAACAAATTGAACTCGTTACACCTTGGCTTTGAAGGTCAAAATCGACCAATCTATGTGATGGAGCACCTTTCACCAGCCAACAAGGCCTTATGTGCTGCTACAAGAATTAAAGCCCGAGAAAAAGGGTACGCGCATGTATGGGTACGAGGTGGTAGAATTTTTGTACGTAAGACGGATACGGCCAGATTTATAGTAATTAAAAATCAGAATTCCCTAGACCTGTTAGTTTAAGAATTCTTATTTAAGTTTTCGCATGTGTCATATGTTTAAACCTGTAACATTCTCATTTTTTAATGTATATTATCAGAACATACGTGGTTTGCGTACTAAAACACACACATTTTACAAAAACCTAAATTGTTGTGACCATGGTGCTATTGCCTTAACGGAAACATGGCTTAACTCAGGGATCCTGAACGGGGAGCTTTTCAGTGATGAATATGTTGTCTATAGAAGGGATCGTGAAAGTTCTCTCTCACAAAAGAAAAAAGACGGCGGAGGAGTTCTGATAGCGGTATCCAAAAAATATAATAGTCTCAGAATGACGTCATGGGAAAGTTCTTGTGAGGATCTTTGGGTACTAATAGATATACCTAATTGCATACATAATTGTGTAACCAAAATGGCTCTTTGTGTGGTATATTTGCCGCCACCAGTAAATGGCCAATTATTAAACAATTTTGTAACAAGTTGTAATACAATTTTTGAATCCTATGATGGGCAAATAGCCATTTTGGGTGACTTCAACTTGAATGCTATAGATTGGGTTAAGGTTAGTCAGGAATATCAAGACCCTACAAATTTGAAACCATATTCTTCTCTGTGTAACCAATTAATCGATTTTAGCTATGTTAATAACTTGAAACAATGTAACTTTATGCAGAATCATAAGGGTAAAGTACTGGACCTTGTATTCACTAATTTACTACCATGTAATGTAAAAGAATCATGTGATATGTTATGTCCTGTGGACCCACTGCATCCAGCGATTGAAATAAATTTTGATATAAAAAAAATCACAAACTTAACGTATAATCAACAGAAATTGAAACATAATTTTCATAAAGCAAATTTTGATTTAGCTAATAAGCACTTGAAGCAAATTGACTGGGACACTCTATTCTTGAACAAAGATGTTAACGAAATGGTCAGCGTTTTTTACGAAAAACTGCGAAAAATAATTGATATTTGTGTTCCAAAGGGTAAAATTAAACATAAATATCCACCCTGGTTCACAAGCGAATTGATACAGTTATTAAAAGAAAAATTTAAGACTCATGGTAAATATAAAAAATTCAGTAACCCATTAGATAGAGTTTCACTGCGATTATTAACGGAACGGTGCAAGAAATTGACCACCGATTGTTACAATAATTATATTAATCGTATTGAAGATGCTATTGCTGAGAATCCGAAAACCTTCTTCTCTTTTATAAAGGCCAAGCGTGGTGGAAAAAGCCATTATCCTGCCACGATGACAGATGGCACAATTAACATTTCTGATGGTTATGCTATTTGTGACCAATTTGCTAAGCAGTTTTCGTCTGTTTACAGCGATAAACAAGACAATAAAGAGTCCTTGTTTCAATATCTCGAATTTCACTCGGTGTTGAATTTGGACTGTAATAGCTTTACTTCACATAGATTGCACCAGGATATTATATTAGAAAAGTTAAAGCAACTAGATGCTGCTAAAGGTGCTGGTGCAGATGATATTCCTCCCATTTTTATTACAAAGTGTGCTGCTAACTTGGCTTATCCCTTATATTTAATTTATAATACATCATTAAGGCGCGGAGTATTTCCCTATGAGTGGAAAAGGGCAAGAGTTGTACCGGTATTTAAGTCAGAGGATGTAAAACAAATAAGCAATTATCGGCCTATATCTATTTTATCAACATTTTCAAAATTATTTGAATCACTCATCTGTCCACATATCCAGAACTACTTCAAAAAATATCTATCCGATTATCAGCATGGTTTTACTAAGTCCAGATCAACTAGTTCTAACCTAGTATTATTTACAGAAACTATAGTGGAATCATTAGATGCACAAAAGCAAATAGACGCCATATACACGGATTTCAGTAAAGCTTTTGACCGTGTCTCACATGCCATACTAATTAAAAAGTTATCTGCATATGGATTTGCAGGAAGTATGCTCGAATGGTTGACCTCGTATATTACTGATCGCACTTTTTATGTGGTAGTTAATGGATACCATTCAAAGACCTATACAATAGCCTCGGGCGTTCCCCAGGGATCTCATTTGGGTCCGTGTTTGTTTAACATCTTTGTAAACGATATTACCGCGTGTTTTAAATACTCTATCCCTTTTTTGTTTGCCGATGATTTGAAATTTATCAGAACAATCAATTCCGAAGGTGATGTATTGTTACTGCAAAGTGACGTTGACAGACTGATAAAGTGGTGTGAGGATAACGATATGCGCTTAAACAATAAAAAATGTACACATATTAAATTTACAAGAAAAAATAGGTACATACAGTCTAGTTATTATATTGATGGAGAGCTGCTAAACGAGGTTGAGGTTATAAGAGACCTAGGTGTGCTATTAGACAAAAAACTGACGTACTTATCACATATTGAAAACATTGTAAAAAAAACATCGAAATTATTGGGGTTCGTAATTAGAAACAGTAAATTTTTTAAGAGGATCAAAACAAAAATTATTCTGTATTACAGCTTAGTCCGTAGCAACTTGGAATATTGCAGCGCAGTGTGGCGACCACATTACTCAACACATTCCCTACGAATTGAGCGAATACAGAAAAGGTTTATGAGACACTTAGCTTATTTCACTGGATGTTCAAAACGTAACTACTCTTACACTGACACACTAAGTAAATTTGATATGATTACCTTAAAACAACGAATGGATATATTAGACATGACTTTCCTCTATAAAATTTTAAGAAACAATGTAGATTGTCCAGGCTTACTTCAGAAAATCAGGTTCGCAGTCCCAAGTAAATATCCTCGTCACATAATTAAACCTTTGAGCGCTCCGTTTAGAAAAACTGTTATGGGTCAAAATTCACCTCTTTCTCGCATGTCTCGGCTGTATAATGATTACAGTGGGTCCATAGATATAGATATACATAATGTTACGCTTTCTAAGTTTCGCAATACTCTTAAACAGGGTACCATTATCAAAAAGTAACTATGTAACTAACTTTAAACAACAATTCACCTTTTCATTGTAACAGATCTGTATTAAGTAATTTTTATAATATCACATACTTATTTGCTTTTAAATTTATATAACTTTCCTTGTGTACTTAGACTATTTTTGCATGCGGTGTTTGCCTATAATAGGTTATGCATTTAGCAAGTAAGTCATACCTTGTAAATTTTAATCCTTAATGATTTAATAACTGTTGGCAATCCTAAATAAATAAATAAATAAATAAATAAATAAATAAAAAGAAGCACCTATCACTAATATTCGCACACAGCAGATCAAAGTAGGAGTACAATGAAGCATTTTAAGCGATCTTTGCTTTTAGTCGGTTCCAATCACCCAGCGCTAGGGTAAGTTCGCCTGTTCGCGTGCATCGCCCAATTCGCGTCCATTTAACGGATCTCCCTTTAAAAATCCTCAAAAATAAGTAAAGTAACGCACTAATCAAACGAAAAGTAATTACCGTTAATACTTGAATGCATAAGCACGCATAAGCATGCATAGGCACGCACATATGGACAAAAGTTCCGTGTGCCAAACCAATCCCGTTTAGAAAAATAAAGTACCTATCGGCTGTGCAACAAGGGAGAGCTTACCCGCGGAATATTTAGAAAAAAAAAAATAGTTTGCAGCGACGCATTCGATGATAAGTTTTTTATAGTTTTATGTGAATTATAGGATACATAGCTAATATAAGACTTTTATAATGAAATTAAGAATAATAGTAATTATTAATTTGATTATGTTTTTTAGAATATTATTGCTAATTTTTTTGCATTGTTTTTTACTAATATACCAATGGATACCACTAAATACCTATTATCTTCCCCTTAGGAAGCTGAAAGACTATTAAAAGCGAACATTAGATCAGACGTGTCTAGGTTATAAATGGTGTTGATATCGTATAGGCATTCCGAACAATTAAAATGAAAGGCACAATAGACTTGTGGGGACTTTCTGTTAAAGCTATTGACACAGTAATTCAAATTCAATGTTCATGTTTTATGTATGACTGAACATTGGCTTAAAAAATATCAGTTGTCATATATTAATAATGATAATAATAAGATTCAGAGTGCGTTTGTGAGGAGGAATGCAATTCATGGGGGTTCATTAATTATTGTTTCTAACAATATTAAAAGTAAACCAAGACTAGACATTGTAAACGTCTCTATTGAGCGCACTGTTGAGTTGTCATGTGTTGAGCTTGAGCGACAAGTTATTATGTCAGTTTACCGCCCCCCCCCCCCCTTAGCAACTTTGACTTATTTGAATCTGTCATAGAAGATGCCCTCACAAAATTAAGTTTTACCAAGAAAAGTATTATAGTATGTGGAGATTTCAATGTTAATATCCTAGAAACCTCATCATCGTGTAGTAGGCTTTTAAATCTTTTTAAATCATTCAATTTGATTAATTTGTTTTACGAACCAACGCGTATAACTGCACACTCGTCAACATGCTTAGATAATATATTTGCTAACTGTGTATCAGTGTGTAGCAAAATTCTTAATAGTTTGACCTCTGACCACTGTGGCCAATTAGCAATATTTAATACCGTTGACAAATGTAAATCAACTGAAGTTACTTGCCGGCCAGTTACTGACTACTTAATGAATCAATTTAAAAATAATATTCTTGTTAAAATTGTTGAAGTTGAATAATCCTAATTTAAGTTACACGTCGGTTTTTCATGAAATAAATACTCAGTTCCAAACCACGTTTAAAATCAAAACTTTCACAAAACATATTAAATTAAATTTTAATGATTGGGCTACTCCAGGTATTTATAAAAGTCGTACCAAATTGTACGAGCTATATGGTATTAGAACCTATAAATTTGATGACGAGTTCCTAGCGTATGTGAGTGACTACTCTAAAATATTTAAAAAAGTATGTTCTCAAGCTAAAGCCAATTATTTAAGTAATAAAATCAAACATTCTAGTAACAAGATAAAAGCCACCTGGAATACAATAAATCGTGAATGTGGTAAAAATGTTACCCGTGAAAATTCTCTAGAATTAATAATAAACGGTGAAATAATTACTGAGAAGAATGACATAAGCTCACGAGTTTAATAACTTCTTTGCAGACATACCCACTAAGACGACTAGCTCCTTAAACTCCTCAGATGTTGGCGCTGAACACCTTTTACGTAGAAGTGTATCGGAATTTAAAAAACAATTTGCCTTTGAACATGTTACAGTACATGATGTAATAAATATTGTTAAAACCCTTGAGCCCAAAAATACGGGTGATTTATGGGGAATTTCAGTTAGAATCATAAAAAATGTAATTGATGTAGTAGCGCCTTACTTAACAACTATTTTTAATGAATGTATTGATATTGGTATATTTCCTGACCTATTGATGTGTAGTAAAATCATCCCATTATTTAAGTCAGGTGCCAAGGATGATCCCGCAAATTTTAGGCCAATATCAATATTGCCAGCCTTGAGCAAAATTTTTGAAAAATTAATACTCAAACAATTACTCAGGCACTTCAATCTTAACAATCTCCTACACGATAATCAGTTTGGCTTCACAAAGGGACGTTCGACTACAGACGCGGGAGTTGCCTTAATAAAACATGTATATGATGCATGGGAGAGATCTAAGGATGCCATTGGAGTGTTCTGTGATCTTTCAAAGGCTTTCGATTGCGTTCATCATGATACACTTCTGCTAAAGCTAAATTATTATGGTGTAAAGGGCGTCGCGCTTGACATGCTTTCATCGTATCTTCACCAAAGGGTATTTGCAAGTGCCTGTAATAGGTTTACGTAAATAAAAATGATTTTTATTTATTTATTTTATATTTAACGCTTAAAATTCAATAGTAATTCACGCCCACCTTGGGCGTAAATTACTACATCAAATTTACAAAACTTCCACTTTGCGTCCGCAATGGACGCAAACTGGGTAAACGCCTATTTTGATGTATATCTATTAAAAAAAAAATATCAACATGTTTCGAACAAAACTGAAAGTTTATCATAAAATAGACTAATGACTAATGACATACATTTTTCATAGAAATTAGTGCTGGAACATTTTTACTATCGCCGTAAAAATTGCCAACTGCGCTAAATGGACGCGAACAGGCGAAATGACCCTATTTATTTCTGGAATTCTGGTTGTATTTGTATTGTTATTGTTATTCAAAATACGAAATATATCTATTAGAAAAACGAGTTAACGTCTACAACTGGATCTTCACAAGCTGTTTTCGCATTAAAAGTACATAGTTAAGGTTGACTTTCCTATAAAGCACAGTAGCTATGCACCGCGGCACCACGCCTAAAAGGACTCAAGCGCCGAGCAAAAGGCGTCGCTTACGCGTTCCGACTATATATATTTTGATATTTTAAATTGAATTTTAATTAAATGGAATTCCATCAAATTAAACTTTTTTATTACCTTTTAGTACGCGTTATTTTTTAATAAAAGCATGTTTTTAAAAAGGAATGTTTTTTTTTCTTCTTATTTTATTTTTTACCTTTTAGTCATTAGCTTGTAACCCTATTTACTGGATTCATTACTTGGGTGGATCATGTGCAATGGAAAATACTCACGAACACAAAACAAACGAGTCCAAACTCGACTATCTTAGCGCTTGCATTAAGGGCGTACCAGTGGTAATGTTCCTGCTCCTCATCAGACCCTCGACATCCTGTCCAATGGAAAGTACTCATAAACACAAAACAATCGAGCCCTAACTCTTCTATCTTGTTCAGTAGGTACAGGAGTTCCTATGGCCCCCTTCCGAATCCATCATCAGATCAGCTCCATGGTACCATATTATTGCATTGTCACGCAATATGCATATGCTTGCAAAATTTCAGAATCAGTTGAGGATGTCTGCTTCAAAATTGAGTTGCAAGATTCCACCCGAACAAATTACATACATACATACATTGCAAGTTAAATAAAAGCTTCTAAAATATTTCAATAAATTGAAATAGTAAGTAAATTAATTTTTTTTTTATCAAAAACCAATTCTTTTATCGTTTTTCTTTACAAAATGATATGCATTTACTGGGGCTTGAACATACAACATCTCATATGTTAAGCAACCTTCGCTCCTAATGAGCTACCGAAACTTAGATAATAGTGTTGAAATAAGTAATACTTATAAACTATTTATGACAGTTGTGCAACGAAACTCTAAATAGAATAGTTATGTCACCATAAAGTTTATTTTTAACGCCATCTATGATCTTTTTTTTAAAACATTTTGTAAAGGACTGTCCTTAGTATCGACATCTCAGCGGCAATTACGAAAGGGGGTGCGACGGTAACGCCCGCTGGTTATCAAATGGTTTTAGGAGCTACGATATTTTGTACTGCTATTGTCAGTCTATATATTATATAGTCTCTGGTAGTACGCAGAAACGTTTATTAAAATATTTACTTTATAGGCATAATTTAGTAATAAACTAGTAAACACGTAGAAAATGGTGTAAAATAGGCTTACTGCTTATAAAAATATGTGTGAAAACTCATTATAAGCCGAATGATGCCTAAAAAAATGTGTTCAAGTATGTATTAGTCCATAAATATATCAAAAGTTATAAATGTACCTATTAATATTGTCTCTATTTTCAACCACAAAAGGTTAAAAAAAATAACGGCCGTCGCTTGTTGGAAATTAGGTACCTATATGATTGTCTGTGACATTCAAATGAAAAAAAAAAACATTAACAATGTGAATTGTAATAACTACTTTTATTATATCCTTAAATTCAGCATAAATTAGCTTTCAATAAAATAAATTATTTCTGGTCCATTTTTTTTAGATATAGTACGAGTATGGGGCGGCGTAGGAGTAGGCGGAGTAGTATGGTGAGTAGGCACTGTAGGCGGAGTAGGCGACTGGAGCAGTGTAGGCAGCGGCTACTGGAGCAGTGTAGGCTGCGGCTACTGGGGCGGTGTAGCTGACTACCAGTGGCTTCGCTGAGGCGAATGCCAGGAGAGCGACGAAGATCAGCTGTTGGAAAATAACAAGTTATTATTATAGTAGTTATAATTTTTTATATTGAATAAGTTTTTTGTTGCTTACAATATTAGGGTATATTGTAAGCAACAAACTTACCGTTGGCTAATTAAGTATCTATGGCAGTGGGGAGCAATTTTGTCACACTATTTTATATGGTGCCCATAAGGAAGTCATAAAGATAAAAAAAAATGTATCACATCATAAAAAGCTAGACACATATACCTTAATTAATTAATTGCAATTACCACTTAAGTGTCACATATTTTTAAATGTGCATGCATAATGTTAGTGGGTTTATTATTACGACTACAATAAAACTAATTGCTGTCACACTCATCAATAGTATGTATATGTTACGACTAATAGCCGAAGTGCGGTTGCACCTAGTTTTAGCCGGCTACAACAAGGTGCAGCCGACCACATGCGGTTAAACTTAGATCAACCTCTATAAGTCCATGTTCAATCCATTGGATTAGGTTTTTTTTTAACCACCCCGAGATTTTTATGTGCCGTGCATAGGTATTGTTTAATTTAATTAAAACCTAGTTCTAACCTAGTTGATCTAAGTTTAACCGCATGTGCATGGCTGCACCTAGTTGTAGCCGGCTAAAACTAGGTGTAGCCGCACTTCGGCTATTAGCTGTAACATATACATTCTATAGTTTATAATATTTAGGCAAAAAAAAACAGTCGATAAACCATAAAATGAGAAGAGTTCCAATTTGTACTCGATAAACTGCACTGTTTTAAAATTAAAAGTTTTTATTTTTGTTATGTATTGTTACACTATGCTTTAGAAATAATTTTTAATTCTATTGGAACCGTTCATTAAAAAATACTAGTATCATTGTGAATTTTCTGTCAGTTTCTTTTTTATATTGTTTAGTATATCTAAACAATATAAAAAAGAAAGACCATTGCACCAGAAAACCGTGTTTTTCATTTAAACATTGTTATCATTAGCATTTTGTATACAACTGCAAAATAAACACTTCACTGCAAACAGACATTGCTGTCTTAACACCTGACAGGAGATTAAAATTAATTGAATAAAACTGATTTTACAACGTTTGATGTGAATAATTGTATTAGTACAATGTTTTGTACTTACGAATTTGAACATGTTGCTAGTTGTTTAGGCTTGTAGAACAAGTACTGAGTAATTGTGTGACATCCAGGCCATTTTATAAGGATTCGATGATGACCTCGATTGTATTGGCATCAGTGCGTCTGCGCACCTTGGTGAGACGTGCCCGATAGGAACCTTACGTGACCCGAATATTCTTGACTACAGTAACTATTTGGATTTATACAGAGCGTTTTTAATATTGAAAGTCCAAAACATGCTTTATTGGAGACTACATAGAATTATTAAACGGTTGAAAAAAAGTTAAGACGATCAAACATCACCCCCATCGCAGCCTTTTATCTGTAAAATCAGCTTTGTACAGAATTAAAGATTCTTATTAGTTCTGGTTAGAACCCGCCAGTTCCCGTATTATATTGGTGTTTGAAAAATATAATACGGGAAATAATGAAGGGAATATTTTAGCTGGAAAATACAAGGAATTAGGTAAAATTTGAATCGCGAGATCTCGTCGGTAAAATGATAGCGTTGCGTGATGTTATGGATCCAGAGAGAGATCCCACAAAAGTATTTTACGGTTGCGTCAAATGTTCTGCTTCACAAAAGGGGTTCCGTAGTCTATAAAGTTTGAGAACCGCTGATTTAGATCAACGATGCAGTCGATTGGAGTTTATGAATTGGAAAAAATATAGACGACCTCTTTGTATCCTTCTGGTCGTTTTTTAAATAAAAAAAACGGATTAATTTATTATTTTACTGACTGGTTAAAAAAAACTCTAACTCGGATAGAAATAAAGAATTCCTATATCGAAACAAAAGCATAAATATTATTTTATTGGTGATAAAATTTTATGAGTCATCCACCTGTCGGTCTGTTCGTTTAAGTTCGTTATTAGTTCTAAAGACTCTAAACGGATTTTCATGTGGTTTCCAATAATAATGATAGAGTGAATCATAAGGAAGATTTATGTGCATATAGGTAGTTTGTCAAGGGCTAGTAGGCTTAAACTGTAACCATTTGCTCTGTTTCAAAATTGAGATTAATAAAATTCGACCTCTGGCGGGACTCGAACCCGCATCTTAGGTTCAGCAGTATATGGTAAACTTTTCCGTAAAGTATTCAAAAACATTAAAAAATTGTGATTTACCCTATTTTTGCGCTTAAAAATGCCAACACTATAAAGAGAAGTATTAGTAGCTTTTGATCGTTAAGATTGATTTCAAAAGGAATAAAAAAGTATATTAATAAAAATAGATGACATTGAACTTGAGTGGTGCTAACACTTTTTTTTTCATAGGGGAATAAAATGGAACGAGTGAAAATAATGTTGAAAGAAAAAGTAATAAATAAAATGTCACATACTCATATTTATCTAATAACAGGGTTATGAAAAGATTTAGAGCAAAAGAAGGTCTTTGCTCTAAATCTTTTCACGTATATATGAATATTAAATATTATGAGTATTAAATGTAAGAAAATGGTCTACATACGCCTCCGTTTTTACAAGTTTTTTAAAGCAAATATTGAAATGAATGAAATTATTAATTTTAACCGTGATTTTCATTGCTAGATGAATATGTATCACATGTAATATGTTATAAAACACACTGTATATTGGCACTTGTCCGATGGTCTTATCAAGGTATAAGGATCTCGTCATGTGTGTAGAACATTCTTTGCGCACATAAGCTGTGTTGCCAAATCGGCAAAGAAAAAAAAAAACCCTTTTTCTCATTGATGTTTATACTTACGCCTGCCTCTACTTCATTAGTAGATAATATGTATCTAATGCTACTACGTATCTGTATATACTACTTATAAATTTATTAGACAACTATAAATATATAATATAAATATAGATACATAATATAATATAGATGTTATTTATAGAAAGTAATGGTTAAAAAAAGAATGAAGGTGATTATTTAAGTATTATATTATCACTGCTCAGCCAACCACCTGAATGTTTCTTTTGTGCTAAATTATAATGATATGAGCTATTTAAAATAAAATATACTTTATTCTTTATAAATAAATGTGTATAGATATTTGTATTTTTAACTGCATTTTCCGTTCCGTATGTTAACAGGGAACCGCGTTTGGCAAAGATGTTTCTTTCTCTATTTTACCTATTTTAAATCCAACCAATTATAAATTATAATGCAACTTCTAAGTATTAAAAATAGCTTATAATCTATATATTAATATGTGAAGCAAAAAGTTTGTACCTTTTTTTACGAAAATTGGGCAGACGAAGGACCACTGTGACCATTTGTTTTAATAATTAAGACATAAATAAAGAAGATTTACTACAAATAAAAAGAGTTGGTCATACCAGTAAGTTGATATACGTATGACATTCGAGTTGGCGATCAAGGCCGTTACAAAGGTACTTGCTACTAATATAATTTGTAGTGACCTTGAACTTGACTAATAACAGTGTTGACTATGATATACTTATTATTTATATTATTACTACACACGCTGTATCGATTAACTGTTATTAAACGTAACAAAATGTCATGGTTTTTATTTTCATTACAACTTGAAATAATAATAATTTAATTTTGAAATCAACCGAATTAATAATCCATACTTAGTTAATTATTCCTTGTAAAAAAGCAATAAATTAAATACAATAAATAATATAATTTATAATCTTTATGTCTTATGGCATTAAGTTCGACTGTAAGATGTATTAAATTATCTAAAAATATCTATTTAACACCAACATATTGATTATTTTTATATGTATTATATCTTATACGAGTATGATAGAATATAAGAACCGTACATTACTTTTTTTGTAAAATAATTGATGCACACTTCAAAATAAAAACTAAATAAAAAATATTTTTATTTACGAAAACCAATTGCCTATTAATATGTGCCAACCTGGCACTTATAAAAAGTCACTATTTAATTGTAAAAATCATTAAATACCTCATAGATTAAGGATAAATGATTTTTACAATTTCATTTTTACTATTTATATTAACAATAATCTAAATAAATTATATTAGTTATTTTCTTCTTAATATATTTATTTATATTGTCAGAGAGGCAAAATGCCTTTTATGGTCTATATTATGCTAAAATATTTGCCATTATTTGGGTGGACCATGAGCATATAACAACCGACGACGCGCTTTAATACTAAGCCCTGGATCCTATGTGCCCAATGCCAATAGAATATTGCTAATGATATCTTACTTTTTTTTCCAATCAGACTCTATATACGAGTATATACAGTCTGTGCAGCTTACACTTGCCTATTATCATAAGCTACTTTTATAATACTAAAATGAAACGTCATATATCTACGCCATTATTTTAACCTTTGCGTCACATTTATTCTAAATACGTAGTGACGTTGTAGACAATAATTTATTTAAATTAAGGATTTCTAAATATAGAATGAATCTTGTTTCTATGTGATCTTCCCCTCGAGGAGGCGCTTTGACGTCTAACGTGTAAAATATAAATTACTAGCCGATTTGGATTCAATACTGTTACTGCACCTCGAAGGTATACAAAAGTACCTTCTGACTACTACTTTGACTTATCACAATTGTAAACAGAACATGGTTGAATCATAATTTTTCTTTTTTTTTTCTAGATTTCTAGCAGTTTTATGCACACTACTAATATTCTTGTTAACCCCTCATGCGAAGCTAAAATGCTTGGGTTTCGAGTGGGTTCACGTCGGTAGTGCAATGGGTAGGGATCGAACCGGCGACCACAAGATCACGCTCTAGCCATTGGGCTACGGCCGCTTAGCAATAATAACATTATTTTGTTACTTACTGTACAGTAAAATCTCTCTATTCGCAGGGTATACGTTCCGTAAATATGCCGCGAATACGGAAACCGTGAATATGAAATGGTAATTTATATGGGATTATAGGGGATACGTTACTAGAAGACCTAGATGGATCATTTTTTATTAAAAATTGTCAAGTTTCCAGTGTTTGTTCCACATGCACTGGAAAAGTGACGATGCCACTTGGGCTATGATTTTTTTTCCAAGGCTTAAATAAATAAATAAAATAGAATAAAATCTTTTTAATTCAGACATATTTGGTCCATAATACTGTTAGTGGTACAAAACTTAAACACTATGTTAGTTACATTAAAAAACAAACTAATTTAAGTATTTGCCGCCCTCTGGGGCTCCGGGCACACGCACTTGTGCTTGAACCCAGTGCCCCAGAAGGGGGCCGTCCAGCTTGTGGTTGAGCACATTCAGTAAATGATCAAAGCATATCTATATTCCCTTTAAGCGGTAATACAGATTTTTTTCGTGTCGAAACTCGTATTTTTAGTAAAAATTATAAAGCACAGAACGTCTAATATGTAGCAGCATTTAACAACAACTTAAGGCGTAGTCGTAATAAGGTCTTCATTTTTAAGTCCAATTACCGACACGTTTACAAAGCATACCGAATCCTTTCTATTCATATATGGATGTATGTACTGATGTTCTGATTAATTTCGCGAATATGGGAAGTTTTTGCCACGAATACAGGATTTATATCGCAATTTTTTTGTCCGCGAATAGTGAGAATGACGGAAGCGCGAATAAAGAGCTTTTACTGTATATTCTAAATTCATAATGCTTTATGTCTAATTCCGTAAAAAGTGAGCATCATGTTGCTGTTAATTCTTAAATACGATGAAAATGAATGTAAAGTGCCAAACACAAGCCCTAGAGGTTTACTTGGTAGGAACTATGTGTACAAGTATTAAAAAAAACTTGATCGATAAAAAAATGAAACTTACTTGTACCAATAAAATCGGAAGAATCAGTCTTATTTAATATTTTGAGTCCTATCAAATCTATGAAAGGAAATACCCAATCGTATATGACGATTTTTTGCCTCTCCTGTAAAATGTACGTGCTATCACTTGTACTTGTACAATGTTGTATACTTCTGAGGTTACAGAAAAAGTTTTAGCATACTGTTTATGGTACCTACGTAATTAAAAATATCTAGGTTTTAAAGTATGTTGTGTGCTAATTTTGTATGGAAGATTGTGTAGTTAGCCCATTTATTTCTATAGGTGACTAAGGGACGCCGATGGATACTCACCATCTTACTCTAATTTTAGTTCGTTACTACGTGGTGATTATGGCAATATCCCTCAACGATCATGGCTTACCTATGTTTGTTAAGCGGAGGCTCATGTTCAGCAGTGGACGTATAGGACTTGTTCAAGTATAGTAATATAATTAAAAGCATCTTATATTACTTAGATAATTGCGTTCTCACCTTAATAGAGAAACAACATTAGTTGACCCGGGAAATAAACACGAGACCTAAAGAACTCCAGCTAAACATAACAATACCGCTACGTCAACGAGATAGACATATGTATCTATATATTAATATGTGAAGTAAAAACTTTGTAGGTTCTTCTCGAGGGAGGGTTTTGCCATAGTCGCCACGCTTGGCAGGAGGGTTAGTGATCGCAGTATGATGTAGGTACACACAAGGAAACGCTGCTGCCCAATCCCAGGTATAGGTACGCTTGTTATAGATGATGTTGTAACAATCGGGACAAATGGCTTAAAGTGTTTTTCGAGGCACGGAGGGTAGTCCCCCAACCAACCAGACCCGGAAAGAAATCTTAGAATTTACTAAGAGATTTCTTGCCCGGCGTGGGGATTGAACCCACGACCTCCGCGACTCGAAGCGAGACTAATACTTACCGCTACGCTACGGAGGTTGTCACTAGTATATGTAAATAGACAAATTATATTGAAATACCGGTGATATACCTGAGTAATGTAGTCTTTTAGGTAGCGTATAATGTAGTAAAGTATATTATCATATATTTAAATATAATTTGGTTTTATTGCCTTCTAATGCATGGAGGTATCTTAATCCGGGTGTTGTTTTTTAAGAATTGGCATGATCTGAATAAAATGATTGTTTTCAATTATAAAAATATATGCAAAATAGAATATGTTTAATGTATTGGTTTCCGTCTCACAAAATACCGCGTTATATGTTGGAAAAAATGTTGGAAATAAACTGTACCTACTTATAAAAATAATTCTATTCTCCATATTACTGGCTTATTTTTTACATTTTGACTTATTATCAAATGGCTTTGATAATAAGTCAAAATGTAAAAAATAAGCCAGTAATATGGAGAATAGAATTATTTTGGCTGAGGTTTTCTACTTAGAATAGTCCACCTGGGGGCCGAGTCTGCCATTTTTTTAAGTATTGTGCCACCGTAGTGCCATCATGATATTATTATGCCAAAAACGGTAATCTACTAATCTTACTATGGTGTCGGTGATGCAACCGCAGAAAAAGGCCTTCAACAGAAGTAACAGGGGAGATGGTTAGAGAGATTGTAATGTTTATTTAGGCGATTTTAAAACTTATAAATGTATCATTTGTTATTATATTCAACTACGCTAATTTCATCCTGGCGTCATAGTGACTCCATTATAACGTCAATTGGGTTAGTAGATTACCAAATGGGAAAAAACCGACCATTGACAGTTCATGGATACGCCATTACGATAGTAGACTCGGGGCCCTGATGTCTTCCCATGGGTGTCATAAGAGGTGACAGCTGATGGATGGGCAGCAGCATCTATCAGCTCAAGGATACTCACCATCTTACTGCGATCACCAATCTGCCTGCCAAACAACGTGATTATGGCAATATCCCAATTAATATTCCAAAGTGTGTGAAAACGAGTCTCATGTTCAGCAGCAGATAAGACAGGGCTTCTAAAGTAAGTAACTACTTCTGAAAGTACGTAAAGCTGCTGATCAATAACAGCCGTATACGAGGGAGCTAGCAACAGCGTTTACATGAGTGTACACAACATAATATTGCGATCACCAACATAATATTGCGATCACCAACACGTCTGCGTGGGAACTATTGCAAAATTACCCTCAAGAGGTGTTGATCCGTCTACTTTATACGGGCTGGTGATGATGAATAAGTACCTTAGTACGTAAGTACCACTAACTTTTTATTTAGCTCGCCCGCGTAGCTGTGTTCTCGTGGTAACTTCATAATTAAATATGCCTAGCCTTTGTTACTCCTGAATAACGTAACTATGTCATGGTGAAAGAATATTTGAAAGCGGCTTTCATTTTTTTTTACTTTCTTCCTAAGCTCCATAAGCTCTTTATTTAATGTAAACAATCAACTCTTCCCTATTTATAATATTAGTATAGATTAAATCATACGTTTATTTATCATCTAACGGTCCTGGACCCATTTG
Organism: Nycteola revayana; assembly: GCA_947037095.2. Taxonomy (NCBI): domain Eukaryota; kingdom Metazoa; phylum Arthropoda; class Insecta; order Lepidoptera; family Nolidae; genus Nycteola; species Nycteola revayana. Next base: position 10,650,153 of record OX344847.2, read on the forward strand.
ACCCCTGGATCTTGACCTGTCCGAAGAAATTCGATGAAAATGTTCCTTTTTTATTCGAAGCATCGAGATCTATTAAGCAAATGCTGCCAAAACCCATCTACCATACTAATCTATGTCGAGCTAAACTAAAACATTATAAATATCAACATATATGTAGTTTTGCACTCTTCAACATACCTACTGCCTACATCCTGCACCAAAAAAGAATCAACTATCTGAGTCATCTACGTATTCAAATGTTAAGTATTCAAGTATATTATTAGCTAGTTACACCCTTAGAATATATAAGTATTTTGTATTGTTATGGTTTGATGATTCAGTAGGTTTTTCCATATAGGTAGTAAAGTTTTTACACTAGAACTTATTTACGTATCAATAGGCAGGTCATACAATGACAATCTTTCAACAAAAGATAAATGTTTGCCAAAAACTAACATCGGTTTAAATTTATGTGAACTGTCATTATTTAAAAATTGTTACTTAAGTTTAGCTTATATTTAAAAACCTATATTAAATACACAAGCTAAAACTGACCACGCTTTACTTTGGAGTTATAAATAATATTAATATCTAAGTTTATTAATATCATAAAGAGGAAAGATGTGTATTTATGTTTGTTACGAATAAACTCAAAAACTACTAGACGGAGTAACATGGGCTATATTTGATTACGAAGTTCAAAGTTCACTTTGAAGCCTTCTCCTGTAAAATCACTGATATGCAGATCCATCATTGTTAATTGAGACAGGCAAATTATCTTACGGCTCAATATTCTTTAAAATTATCCTATATTTTCTTCACATATTATCTCCCTATTAATCGTTAAATTGTCACTAAAGGCGTTTAAGAATAAATGGGATAAAATACGTTTCATAAAATAATCGTACTTAAAGTTATCTTCTGTTTAACTGTTTAAATAGAATACAATTTAGCCTCTAATTTTATAAATTGGAGCTACTTATTATATATTAGACTAGCAGTTGCCCGCGACTTCACCTGCGTAGATTTAGACTTCTTCATACAGAATTCGCTACTCCTTTGCATCCTTCTAGCGGTGAATTTGTTAAAATATTTCTTATCAAAAACTTTACGTCACATAGAGAGATTACCACCTTCAAGTTTCAGGTTTCTACTATCAGTCAAAGCGTATTATTAATAAGTAAAAATTGTATGACCCTCATAATTGTGTACTACCGTCACAAAAAATCATATCTGTATTACATATTACTATGTCGGTGTACTATTCCCATATCTACTGAATCTTGTTGGCAAACATCCAATCGAAACTATAACGTGTCAATTTCATGAGTTCAGTGCATATTGTGCGCACATTGAATAACACAGTATAATACTATTGTGTAGATGAACAAAAGCTGAGCATCATGAAATGCAATGCAAAGCTAATACATTCTAATGATAGAATTTCAAAGTATTATTCAACTCATCTATTCATTAAGCTCACATAAAACATCTATGGGTAGATACGTCATTTTATTGTGTCAATGTTTATAATGTTCCATGTGTAATAAGCACCCTTCAAACAACCCCATGTGATGTAACTTATCCATCTATTATTGGTGTCATACAATGACCTATTGTTTCTAACTAAAGTTCAATATATTGACGATGAAAACCTTCTTGAAGGTTTTCATCGTCGTTCTTGAACGAGCCGACTCTACGACGACCGATTCTAATTGCATATGAAATCGAGCCCAAATATCATAATAATATGATACAATTTTAAATAGGAGTTAAGTTACATGGGTTTTCTTAAAAATATATGTAAAGGGCTGTTACGTATTACTGTTGTATTACGTAAAGAGAAAGCTTTGTTTTTTTCATGGACCATTTTAAACACCTTTCTAGATCTGGTAAGTGTAACATTTAGCAGGTACCCAAATGACTTGCACCAGATGAGATGCATCTACAATTCCTGGTGCGCCCTTACTGGTGTTAGTAGGATCACGAGGGTGGTTATATAGTTGTTCTCTTGTGGTGTTATTGGAATATTATCGTTATGGCCGTCCTACATATCCCGCCACTATAGCAGCTGAGATGCCGAATTCATTCCCCCGAAATAAAGGGTTTTTTTGGAAGTTATTAGCGCGAGTATTAAGTCTTTTGCTAAAAATATATGAAAAAGGTCGTCGAGTATAGTTTCGGTCACTAATGATTTGTTTTTTGGTCAAATTCAATAAAATATACTAACTTATTATTGAATTTTAGGTTATGACATGACGACACTTTAACGTTGGTAATTAAAATAAACAAACAACGTTTAAATAATTAGCATGTCAAACAAGCCTATTTTTAGGCTTGTGTATGATTGTCTACTGATTATGTAACTCGGGTTTTCAACAGGTTGTGTAATATATATTAGCAAATATGATTACATTTAAGTCTGAATTTTCTATTGTTCCTTAATATTGTAAATAATACCAGTAATCAATGTTTAAGAATGAAGATAAATGCTAAAAATAATATGCTTAAATTTTATGAAAGGTGAAAATAAAGACATCAATTTATATAAATCATCATATTAATGTATATAAAATATTGGTGAGAATCAGTCCGGTTTTTACTTCAGCAAGACAGGGGCGGTGTAGGCTGCGGCGTAAGGATAAGAGTAAGCAGCAGCGAATGGCGCTGAGTACGCTGCCGCCAAAGGAGCAGAGTAAGCAGCGGTGACCGGAGCAGTGTAGGCAGCGGCGACCGGAGCGGTGTAGGCAGCGGCCACCGGAGCAGTGTAGGCAGCGGCAAATGGAGCATTATAAGCAGCGGCGACTGGGGCGGTGTAAGCAGCTGCGACTGGCGCCGCTGGGTATGCGACGGAGTGAATACCGGGCTTGGCAACGGCGAAAGCCAAGAGGCCAGCGAAGATCACCTGATAAAGTATAACAACATCGTAATTAATAAAATTATAAGTATTATATGCAAAATAAAAATAAAGGGCGTTGAAGTATTTCCCTGCATCCCATTTCTCAAAATTATTGTGTCTTCGTATTGTTTCTTTTTATATAATTTGTGATTTAAGAAAATAGCAAAGCATTGTATTACCAGTTTGTACATTTTGAGCGATTTGTTTGTCTTCTGGTAGAAGTGAAAAGAGAATGATGCCTTTGAATTAAATTTACCTCTTTAAATACTCAAGTCCGCATAGGAATTTCATGACGTTGCAAGGGTGTCCTAACGTGCGTACACGAATCATACGCAATGTTGCTCTGAATCCAAGATAAATAATAGGAATGCTTTCATGTTAGAGTGCACCAAGCTTGACAATCATGCCAAATGAGAATTTGCTACTAAATTATATTCACAGGATTATATAAAAACAGCATAATATTGATGCAGGGTTTATGTGAAGGTAAATTCAGTTGATACAGAGAAAAGAAACAAATAAAACGAACTATTTGGAAGCTACAAATCAAGAAAAACATTATTAACTGTCTCACATATGCATAAAGCGGTTATATCAGCATGCAGGATGCGCGACATTCGTTGCGTCAGAGGTCACCAAGCGCGTGCCTGTTGTTACAATGTTAAATCTAATTGCAACAACTGGAGGTCAATGTGCCGATTTAAACTGGACGACTTAGACATGTTGCTTAGAATTGTACCTTAAGAATCATTTTAGACACCATTATTGTTTTCTATAATTAGAATAATAATAAATTGTATCATTGCCTCTTTAAGAGCAAGAGTTTAGCTCAAAACAATCTCGTATGCAATTTTGAATATATTTAAATTTCTATAATAAATATTTGTAATACATTATTATTATTATTATATTTTTATTAAATCTGATATGTTTATGTTGGGGAAGGGTGGGCATAATGGAAACTACCTATAATTCCGAATTGAGTGACGAGTCACAATGCACATACCAACAGGCAGTCAGTTTGAATCTACGTACGGAGTTAAGTCTGACTAGCGCCAACAAGCGAAGTGTAAATGCGGTGTGCTGGTTTTTTGGAAGATTATTACGACAATTGTGGTTTTTTGGGGCTTTGTTAGTTGTTTTATAAGTATTTCGATTTTTTCAATAGATTATTTACAACATATTATTGATTATGAGTTCATATTTTGACATAGTAAATGATGAGTGATTTTTGAATACTTCAGTTTAATATTGATGAGTAGTTTAAGGGCATGATGGAAATTTGTATTTAAGGGCAAGATGGAAAAGGCGATGGCTGCAGCAAAAACCACAACGAATAATGCGGCTGCAAAAAATATGTAATTTTGATTGGAACATTGCATACACGTTGAAAAAAATAGGTATTTCAGCCAGTTTTGCACCATACACAGCAGACTAGTTGCATTGCTCATCTTGTCTCGGTTTGTGCAATCATACTGAAAATGGTTGTTTCTTGTGCGTCAGCGTTGGAAAATGTAAGAGAGTGAGAACCTTTCCATTTTGCCTTCATAGTAAGGGCAAGATGGAATTTTCCATAGTTTAGATTGCTAGATGTGCCATTTCAGCTAATTTACCAAATATTAATTGTAATTTGTTAAAGCGTTTTGAACAAAAGTAAGATAGCTTTCAGGAATAGATTAAATATCACACCTGTATTCAATAGTATTTGTTTTATTGTGTTACCAAATTAAGCCTTCCTTCTTCTTCTGCCCTTCCTTTTCCTAGTAACTGTGACCGAAATAGTAATTCAAGTCAGGTTTACTTTTGCTTGTATGTGATGGTGTTTCAAACTGTAGATTAAGGTATATTTTTTAACTAAACCCTACATTTCATTTCAAACTAAAAATAACTAAAAACTAAAGACCTATGGGGTCATTCTGTTAAATTTATATCTAATATTATTGAAATAATAGCGCCTTACCTAGCAAACATATTTAATAGTTGTGTTTATTCTGGTGTATTTCCTGACTTGATGAAACGTAGTAAGGTTATACCATTATTTAAATCCGGTGATAGTACTGATCCCTCGAATTTCCGACCTGTTTCTATATTGCCCACTCTGAGCAAAATTTTTGAAAAATTAATTCTTAGCCAATTGCTCAGACACTTTAATAAATTTAATCTATTACATAAAAAACCTAAACTGGTTTACGAGGGGTTGCTCAACCATAGATGCGGGAACTGAATTATTAAAAACTATATTCGCGGCCTGGGAAGATTCGAAGGAATCCTTAGGTATTTTCTGTGATCTGTCTAAGGCATTTGATTGCGTTCACCATGACACTCTGGTCAGGAAATTACACCGGTATGGCATTAGGAACCAGGCTCTCAATCTTCTGATTTCTTACATGGGCAGTAGAATTCAGAAGGTTGATATAAACAGTAAAATATCATCAGGCTCTGTTGTATCCATGGGCGTCCCGCAAGGCTCAATCCTGGGGCCATTTTTGTTTTTGGTGTATATAAATGACTTACCTTACTATGTAGGAAATAATCATGAGATAGTATTGTTTGCTGACGATACCTCCCTAACTTTTAAAATAAATAGACAGTTACGCAACTATGACGAAGTAATCAATGCAATCTCGAAGGTAGTCCATTGGTTTAATGTTAATAATTTACTTTTAAATGAAAACAAAACCAAAGTCATTAAATTTTCTACACCTAATGTAAAACAAATTGACACGAATGTAAAAATAAATGGTATTCGGTTGGAGCCAGTGGAGTCAACTGTTTTTTTGGGAATAACTATTGACTCCAAATTACAATGGGGCCCACATATTGCGAAACTGTCAGGGAAACTTAGCTCTGCGGCCTATGCTGTTAAAACAATGACGTGGACGACTCACTGATGTGGATACTGCTAGAATGGTTTACTTTAGTTATTTTCATAGCGTAATGTCTTATGGAATTCTTCTGTGGGGAAACTGTGCTGACATTGACACCATTTTTGTACTACAGAAACGAGCTGTAAGGTCTATATATAAACTTGGTCCGCGGGTTTCCCTACGGGAGAAATTCAAAGAGACTAATATTCTTACAGTCGCATCACAATATGTATATGAAAACCTTTTATATGTTCATAAGAATATTGATAGTTTTAAGAAAAAAAGCGACACTCATAATGTAACTAGAACTAAGCATAATCTTATTTTACATGCTACACGTCTCCACAAAATAAGCAATTCTTTTATGGGGCAATGTATACGCTTCTACAACAAACTTCCTAGTAATGTTAGAGATCTGTCTATAAACAAGTTTAAACGATATGTGAAAGATAAATTATGTAAAAAAGCTTATTACAAAATTTCATGTCAATGACAAAACAGCTTGGGAATAGTTGGGAGTGAGTTGCTCTAAAACAATACTGCTTTATTAATAATTGTAAAATCAAATTTATTTAAAAAAGGATTCCTCTGAGTTTCTTGCCAGTTCTTCTCTGAGTTGCCACATCCAGAACTGGTGGTAGTAAAAGAATGGGACGCATCATAAGAACATGATTTAAAATATTTTAAATGTGTCTATATGAATAAAGAATTTTTGACTTTGACTTTGACAATGAAAATTATAAACAAAGCATTTAAATTAAAATATTTAAGTTTCGCGCCCGCCGTAGAAAAAAAGTTAGTCCAAAATCAAGGCATCAAAGCATAACTACGTTAATACACAATCTAAATATAACTTACTTTTCGTTTTTTTTTCATGCGGATGCCGTACCCACGCCATCACTTGCCGTGCACCTCTGGCACTTACTACGTCATGTAGCGCGTCACTTAAAAGACTATTATAGAACTAAAAACGGTCATAGTTTCCGATAAATCGTCTTTGTAACAACTCTCCTCTGTCACAATGCTCCTAGGGTTTCCCTACTATAGATATATACATTGTGTTACAGTTAAGTGTGCGATTAACAAATTTTCCCTCAAAAGGCACGATATGTATAATGAATATATAGTAATCGGATCAAAACTTCATATTTAATTAAGTGAAGCCATGTGCAACATAAAATTAAGTTTAACTCTTTTCAAGCCAGACTTTCACACATCATCAATTGATCAACCTTTGTCTGTCCACTACTGAGCTTCCCTATTTGCGCTATAGTTAATAATTTCCCCTTATTGCAAACTCTATGTTTGACGAGTCGCGGTCTCCACTCTAGGACGCGTCTACTCTAATTCAGTCCTTCTGCAGACATTAATAATTGTAAAATCAAATTTATTTAAAAAAGGATTCCTCTGAGTTTCTTGCCAGTTCTTCTCTGAGTTGCCACATCCAGAACTGGTGGTAGTAAAAGAATGGGACGCATCATAAGAACATGATTTAAAATATTTTAAATGTGTCTATATGAATAAAGAATTTTTGACTTTGACTTTGACAATGAAAATTATAAACAAAGCATTTAAATTAAAATATTTAAGTTTCGCGCCCGCCGTAGAAAAAAAGTTAGTCCAAAATCAAGGCATCAAAGCATAACTACGTTAATACACAATCTAAATATAACTTACTTTTCGTTTTTTTTTCATGCGGATGCCGTACCCACGCCATCACTTGCCGTGCACCTCTGGCACTTACTACGTCATGTAGCGCGTCACTTAAAAGACTATTATAGAACTAAAAACGGTCATAGTTTCCGATAAATCGTCTTTGTAACAACTCTCCTCTGTCACAATGCTCCTAGGGTTTCCCTACTATAGATATATACATTGTGTTACAGTTAAGTGTGCGATTAACAAATTTTCCCTCAAAAGGCACGATATGTATAATGAATATATAGTAATCGGATCAAAACTTCATATTTAATTAAGTGAAGCCATGTGCAACATAAAATTAAGTTTAACTCTTTTCAAGCCAGACTTTCACACATCATCAATTGATCAACCTTTGTCTGTCCACTACTGAGCTTCCCTATTTGCGCTATAGTTAATAATTTCCCCTTATTGCAAACTCTATGTTTGACGAGTCGCGGTCTCCACTCTAGGACGCGTCTACTCTAATTCAGTCCTTCTGCAGACATGGCCTCTCATTCTCACTTCAACTTGCTTATTCTGCGGGGTATATCAGTAACTTCAGTTCAGTGCCGGTTTACCTCAGAGTGAAGTTTATCTTTCAGAGAAATTCCAAACATAGCTCACTCAAAATCTACTACTTACTATTCATAAATTAATGTTATTTTCTTACATTGAATCATTGGAACATTTAAAATACAAGAAAATACTCAAAGATTTTGTCCTTTCTAAATATGTCATGATATAAGTTCCTCTTAGCAATGTGACACATTCAATTTTATTTTTCAATACGAAACATGATTTAAAAAACATATATATAAACAGATTTGTAAGAATATCTCAATTATTGTATCTCTTGTCCTGGTAGGTATACTCAAGTACTACAATACTTGGTAACATAAAATAAGTCATACCTATTTTAATTTGAAAAAGCGCCTGTACGAAAAATTGTGCAAAAGAGTTTCAATATAATAATATTGTGATACGATCGACGTCAAATAATGGCGATTTTGTTGAATTTCAATTTAAACATGTTTAAAACTAGTTGTTTTATTACTAAAATAAAACCCTTTCGTTCGGGTTTACTTGTATAGCTCTACTTCATATAATAATTAGCTCGATCCTGTTGAAATCTATTGATAAAACTGTCTGTGCGGTAAATAAGCACCGTATTGATTAACTAAACATATTATGTTTGATGTATCGGTCAGCTTTGAGGTTTATTCGTTACCATACAAAAATAAAATACAATTTACTCTATTTTTTTATTTTTAATTAATTTATTTATTTATGTACACACAACACATAGAAACAAAGAAAATACATGAAAAGAACACATGACACAAAGGTACAGCTTATTTCAGTACAGAAATTTCTTCCAGCAGACCCGCAGAAGGAGAAATAGCAAAATTAAAGCTGGAATTTTGCGTGTAGGTCAATAATAAACTTATTCAATGTCATTTTTGTAAAGAAATAAGTCCTCGTATGGCTGCTCAGACGTGGCAAACAGTATAGTAGTAGAACAGGCGTACGCTGGATTAAACCCTTGTATTTATAACTTTACATAGTTATAAAATAATATGAGAAAAACGACAAACGTGACACATTTTAGACGCTTTTACCATGAAAGCATCAAAATTAAAATGAAGTTTAAATTAATATTTGACTATGAGGTGCAAGTTGCATCATCTCAATGCATAAAGTGACAGAGCTAATTTCAAAACTAAAATTATACTACTGAACGTGTTTAATTTAACTTCAACTTCGTAATTTCATTTTGAAGCAGTATCTAATTGACTTCCCGAAATGTGGGTCATCTAAAGAACAACTCAATTATATTGTACGCTAATTCTGATGGAGAAACATTAATTACGGAGAAACATTAATTAACGGGTAATTATTTCATATTTAAATGATTTCAAGCCTTCGTGCCTAAACCAATTCTTTCGATTGTTTACATAGTTTTGATTGCGACTCGTGGTGTGGTGACTACATGAGTGATGTTGGTAATTGGCTGGGTGACAGGCCTATTTTTATAACGTTTTTATTTTTAAACTTGTTCCTCTATTTTATATTACTGCTAGTACCTATGTCATGTTTTGTTTTCTATCAATGTCTTATTTACGTAGTGATTTGGCCACCAAATAATATAGATATATATAGATAATAAAATTCACTGTAGTACCTCACTTTTGTGTGTAAAATAGAAAGCCCTTTTATGAGGTTCCCCATCTTCATTTATCTAATATAGGTACTGGGAGATTGTAAACGAAAACAGTTTTGTGTGTGGTTGTCATAAATTCTCTTTTAATTTATTAGCTTGTATATTCGTTTTAGTCGTAAATAGTTCAGTCGTCAGACGCTTCATTTCTTCAGTAAATAAGCAGCAGTGTAGGGTGAAGCGTAGCTGTATGCGGAGTAGGCGGCGACTGGAGCGGTGTACGCGGAGTAGGCGAGAGGCGCGGTGTAGGCAGCGGCCACCGGAGCGGTGTACGCCGCGGCTACGGGAGCCGTGTACGCGCCGTAGAATAGCTGGGGCTTGGGGTCAGCCACGGCTACCGCCAGCAAGCAAGCAAGAACGAACTGCAATAAGAATAATTTATTAAATTTTATTATAGTATACTGTTTGCGTATCTATCTACCATATAAACTAAAGAGTGTCAAGTACACGATTAGTCAAAGGCATGTGGTAATGCCGTGGTAAATATTTATATATTTTTCTCTATTGTTTTAATTTGAATAATTGATTTAAATTAATAACTCATCACTAATAAATACTTTCAAAAAGGAAAGTGGAAAATTTGCAGACAAAAATGATATTATTATAGTTATTATATGCATTATTCGGCAAATTATCTAGATATAAAATTGGATGATGGATAGATAATGTAGAACGATCACTTAAAAAGATAGCAAGACTAGACTGGATGCGGATGGCGGAGGACCGGGTATGTATTATGGGTTACACTGGGGGAGGCAAAGATGCATGGACATTTTAGAAAATTATACCTATAAAAACCCTTAAACAATAAAAGTACTTACAAGTTTGTACATGTTGATGTTTGATGTCACTAAGCTGTAGCTGAATGATACCAAATAATTGTAAACTACCAACTTTATACTATTCTGAGAAGGACAATTGCACACAATCTAAGGTTGATCGAGCTCGGCATGTGCCACCGTGTTTAGAATAATGATGCTATTGTATGGGCCAAAAGTGTCAATGAATACACGTAGAATGTGCATCACTTTCCGTTTCGTTTACGCATCAAGGTATTTCATTAAATTGTCTCGTCGGTTTAGTTTTGGTTTGAATCTTTCGGGAAATCTAAACAGTGTTATGAGATTTGCTTGAAAGAACTTTACTAAAACCCTAAAGTCAGAAAGTTAGAGTCGCTAGGTATGACTAGGAGAGCCCTCTAAAGCGTCAGATTTTCTTATGATTCAACAATATCTCGTATATCCCGTCCTTTCAGACAGCTTTTACATTTGGTTGTGATTGGAACAAATATGCTTATTCTATATTCTGCGCAGGTAGAAATATTTATTGTTTGTAGGTCCTAAATTTGTAACAAAGTTGTTGTCATGTCCATGTCATTTAATTTTTCTTTCAAAACGGTGAATTATATAATATATGCCTACACAATTAATTGTAAAGCATTACTAAGATTAGATTTTACTACTTGTTTCTGGATAGAGTTCCTCTAAACGTGCTACATATTGCTTAAAATTAGATCAGAAATCTACCATAACAATCGCTATATTAAGGGCCTGTGCACTTAATATAATTATATGTATGACTTGAATTGCTTTATATGTATATTGCCTTATAGAGATTAATAAATTTGTAGGATCCACCAAAGCCGAAAGATCTAGATATTAGCCGGTGGCCCAAATTTATGAATCTCAAAAACACCGCTTCAGTATTTAAGGTGCATAAGGGGCATACATTTCGGGAAGGACTCTACTTTTGCGTCGTTAATGTGAACATTTATATTTCCAACTGTCTAATAAATTTACATTTTCATTCTTATTAATTAATTTGAATAAACACATAAATAAAATACAAATGTACATTTTTATGTCTGAAATTGTATTAATTAATGTGCATAAGTAGGTACAACTTAGAACTGTACTTACATTCATAGTTAAGTGTTAATTGCTTTTCGGCAAAATGTGAGTATGGCACGCAATTTCACTCAAAGGATTTTGGCGATTTTAAAGATTGTAAAAAATCTGTTGATAGGAAAGTTACCTGTTAGATTTTATTAACTTACAGTTAATAAGTAAATTATTACAAAACAAAAATGATACTAAAAACTGGTGTTCTTAAAATAGCAAGTCAAAAAATCTACATCTTAAATCTGTTCTATATAAGTGTAATATCTAACAATATTGCCTTTCCTTCGAAATAAATATAATTAGTATTCAGTGCACTATATGTTCGTGGGCAACGTTTGAACTTAGGTTGCGTGTATTGTCCTTCTTGATTTACTATAAAACAGTAAGTTAGTAAGATATCGATATCATTTAGCACAAGAAAAGCAAAGTGACATCAAAATGTTCAAACTTGTAAGTGTCAAATAATAATAAAAAAACAACATATTTACTGCGATTCTAAAGTAATATCTGTAATTGATAATAAATGAATATAATAGACTGGGATTTAATGACGTATTTTCATTTCAGTTCGTTCTCGCTTGCATGATGGCGGTGGCCGTGGCTGACCCCAAGCCCGGTGTATTCTACAGCGCCTACACAGCTCCCGTAGCTACGGCGTACACCGCTCCTGTGGCCGCTGCTTATACCGAGCCGCTCGCCTACTCCGCGTACACCGCACCAGTCGCTGCTTACTCCGCATACACCTATGCTTCACCCTACAGTGCTGCTTACTTACTGAAGAAATGAAAACTTTGATAATAACTGAACACACGATGACCTCATTAATTCGAAATAAATGCTATTTAAATCTGTAAATATTTTAATTCAATTTATATTTAACCTCTACGAAAATTACAGTACATCTTGTACATATACATACAATCAGCGTTGCTAGATGTTTTTTGAAAAGCAGGATTCATGGGCCGAAAGTGGGACACAGTAAAAAAACTTATTTGAGTTTAAAATTATATTTAAATGACAGTAGATAGCAAATATAGCCATGGCATATGTATTTCAATGGAAATGTGTCACTTTTACAATAAAAGTCTGATTAGAATTACCCTATACTGGTCAACTTATCCTCAAAAAGCCCGCCCCGCGCACAACATTTAATTTTGATATAAACATCGGGACATCCCGTCAAAATCTAGACGTCTAGTAACGCATATAACATTAATAATGAATGAAAATGAAAAAAATGTTTATTCCAGTGTTTAACAAATTGAAGTATCACAAAAACAAAATTGCTGAATGATATATGAGAACAAAACCATTAAATCTGTGATCTTCACACTGGGCAAGCCTGTATCGTGAAGACCAACACTATTAAAAATAAGCAAATATTAAATTACAACAAGGTGACGGCCAAGTCAATGTTGGGCCATACATAACATTACATTTTCGATATAAAAAATTTGAAGTAAAATATAGTTTAATTTATCTAAACTAATATATAAAGCTGTAGAGTTGTTTGTTTGTTTGCGCGCTAATCTCAGGAACTGCCTTTTTGACTGTATAGGCAAAGACGCGAAAACGACGAGTAGCATATACCGACATAAAAAGAGCAATTATGTACCACAAAATAAAGCATTAAACAGCATATTTCGCCCAAGGTTTGTCTTTTGTTTGTGCCTATTGAAGTGCCTATTACGATTCTTACACTTTTGACAGAAGCCAATTTATTAACTTACATGGTTCACATTGTCCTTCACTACTTACTATATAGTTGGTTGGTTTCAGTGATTTTTTATCATTTGAATTAATAGCAGCAAAGTGACCACAAACAAAATGTTCAAACTTGTGAGTATCTAAGATTATTTTAGGATATAGAAGGCGATTCCAAAATATATACCGTTCTTTTAACAGTAGTGTTTATTTCTTTATTATAATTTTATTTCGCTAAAAAGATTCTACTAAATATAAATAACACTACATTCAAATATATAACATTAGTGTTCGTGTCATATATTTTAATGTAGTGTAATTTTGAAGTAATTTGTAATTTTGAATTTTTTGGTGAAGCCTATCGCACTCGTCATATAGCGAGTGGTGCGATTTGGAAGTAGAAGTTCAAAAACGTGTTAAATAGAAATAAAGCTCCTAAAAATATGTGCCATAGCTCATTCGATTCGGGATGACGTCTATAAAAATGTTTTTTAAGGGTATATTAGCACATAAAAAAATGCGATTGTTATTAACAAAATAAGATAAAAAAGGTATTTAGTTTTTCGTTAATATCTTTTAAAATAATGATATTAAAGGAATTTTGAGAAAAGATCCTGAAAGAGGAGGAAATTTCCAATAAAAAAGTCTTAACTCCCGGAACTCTATCTATATTATTTATAAAAAAATTTAACGCTGGAAATTGGGCTCCGCGAGGGCGTTACGACGTAGGCGCGCCGCCTAAAGAGCCGGTATATCGCCAAAAATATATTTTTTTTAATATTAAATAACAATTTAAAAATTTGAATAAATTATATTTGATAAATCTTCACTGTGTCTGCTGGGCTCTCCTGTCTTTGACGAATCAATACCTGCTTTTGTTGACAACCAAATTCAAAATTTCTTAAATAACTCTGATCGACTATCTAAAATTAGCCCTCACATTGCTTTTACTATTCTAAAATTTTGCCTTTTTGTCCCTAAATTCACCTACACTTTGCGATGTTGTCAGTTGTGGAAACATATTAATATTCTAAAAAATATAGACAACATCGTCAAAACTAGTTTAGAATCAATTTTGAACATACGTTTTGAAGAAAGGACTTGGTCACAGGCTTCACTTCCAGTTCGATTAGGGGGTCTGGGCGTTAGAGCCATTTCAGACGTTGCTCTCCCCGCTTTTTTGTCTACTGTCCATAGTACCCAAAATTTATCACATAAAATTCTCTCGGCTAGTCTAAATAGTTATAATATTTCTCATATGAAGGAAGCTGAGTCTGAATGGCTTTTAGCTTGCCCCAACTCTGCCTTGCCATGTAATACATCTGTTCAGCGGCAATGGGATGGGCCGCTCTGTGAGCTGACGCGAAATAATTTGTTACAAACGTGTTCCAGCTCTGCAGATCGTGCCCGTCTCTTAGCCGTTGCGGAATGGGAGTCAGGCTTGTGGCTGCATGCGCTTCCGTCACCAAATACAGGCACCTTAATGGATGCAAATACGTTTCGTGTGGCAGTTTCGTTGCGCCTGGGTGCGCCGTGCTGTGCTCCCCACCGCTGCGAGTGTGGCGCCAATGTGACCCAACTCGGTCACCACGGCCTGTGTTGTAGCAAAAGTGCTGGACGTCTGTCCCGTCATGCCACTATTAATGATATAATCCGTCGGGCCTTCAGCTCGGCAAATATGCCAGCCGTTTTAGAGCCTAATGGCCTTATGCGCGACGATGGTAAAAGGCCCGACGGAATGACTCTGGTGCCTTGGAGGATGGGACGGCCTTTGGTGTGGGACGCTACGTGCGTCGACACCCTCGCGCCGTCTCATCTTTCCGGGACTAAGGGTAGGGCTGGCATGGCGGCTGAATCCGCGGAGAATCTCAAGAGGCGCAAATAAAGTACCCTTGATAGTGGTTATGTATTTGTGCCTTTTGGTGTCGAAACATTGGGGCCGTGGGGACCGGGAGCCAAATTAATTTATAAATACCTCGCAGCGGCCCTCTTAAGTGCGGCACGTTCTCCGAGTGCTGGTTTCTACTTTGCACAGCAGGTAAGCATTGCCATTCAACGTGGTAATGCTGCCAGCATTCTGGGAACCTTGCCAAGTAGAATAGATTTAGAATAGTAGTATATAAGTTAAGTTTTATTTTTAATTAGTCACTTTTAGTTTGTATTTTATTCATGTTTGTTAATTATAAAATGTGTTTTGTCATCATTAAATTATATTACACATAAATTATGGTGTAATCTAGATACTTGAACGAAAAAAACCTCGGTGAAAAAATTTTTTTTTGTCAATTTTTCAAAAAGTTACACCATTGTTAATTAACTTTTTTTTTCCAATCTCTGTTTTTATAAATTACGGCACAAAAGTTTAAATAATTGATCTATAAATTTTTTGCTTCGTGGAGCTCTTTTTATTTAGGTTCTTAATAAAGTTATGCAAAAAAATATATTAAAGTTAATTATTTTGTTAATTATATTTTTTTTAATTAACAAAAATGAAAAAATGTTAACAAAAAATTTTTTTTTTGGTAATATATTATTATTGCTGTTTTTGCATCTGATATGGGTATTAATTAATATTGGAAAAAAAAATAACATCATTTGTTAAGAAATTGTTTATAAACAAAAATAATATTTTAGGATTAAAAAAAATTTTTTTTTAACTATTATAATTAATTATTAAATAAATAAAAAAAAAAACTTAAATAATTTTTTTATTGTTTATAATCGTTTTTTTTATATTTGAATTGTTTAAATAATTAGTTAAGAAATTATTTTATTCTTAAAAATCATCATTGACCCTTCTCAATGGAATAATATTACAAAAACAACCATATATAACAAAGTGCAGAAAAAAAAATTGTATTTTTTCCAACAATTTTTTTTTCTGCACTTTGTTATATATTGTTGTTTTTATAATTTTTTGAAGTTTTCGAAAAAAAATATAACGGTTAATATTATTTGTTTATAACAAATTGTTAAGTTAATAAACAATTAAATTATTAACTTAACGTGTATTAACTTAATGTGTGAACTGTGTATGTTTTTTTCAGTTCGTTCTCGCTTGCATGATGGCTGTGGCCGTAGCTGACCCTAAGCCCGATGTATTCTACAGCGCGTACACGGCACCCTTCGCTGCGGCGTATACTGCTCCTGTGGCCGCTGCTTACCCCGCACCGCTTGCCTACTCCGCGTACACCGCTCCAGTTGCCGACTACTACGTATACAGTTACGCTTCACCCTACGCTGCTGCTTACTTACTGAAGAAATAAAAGTCTTTGACATAGATATAATATAACTGAACACACGACAAATTCATTGAAACCAAATAAATTATTTATTTATCTTTCATTATATTTTTAATTACATGACCGCCTCCTCCAGTTCACAACGGTAACATCTGGTGGCTGGTGTGATGTTATAGTGGTCTGCAAAACCATTATGTAGGTTAAACATTGATTGGATAATATGTGGATAAATCCCACCAGATGACCTAGACAAAACGACTCAACTAACGAGCGATCCCTTTTTCATCGCAAACAATTTGAATTGAATATTTTTTGGGCTACCCAAAGTGACTTAAAAATACTAAACGATCGCTTTTTCTAATCCACCGATAGATTAAAAATTACGATATCACTTACAAACTAAACATAGGAACTTTACAGTGAAAAGGAAAATAGCTTTTTACTAAGACAGATAGATATTATAAAGTTTGTTTCTTAACAATCTTCAATTCTTCGCCTCTGTATATATAGTGGTTTTCTTCGCCGAGGACCCTAATACACTTCAAACCATGCTACAACAATTTTCCTTGAAAAGATGGCGGGATTGTTAATGAACCCAAGCAAGACCAAATTGATAACAAATGAAGACAAAATAAAAATAGAAGTAGGATAACAATTGATCGAATACGTAGATAAATACATATACTTGGGACTGACCATAGCAGCAAATACCAATACACAAAAGAATCAGACAGAAGAATAAATAACACTTGGCAAAGATACTGGTCGTTCATAGAAGTGATGAAAAATAAATCGACATCCATCTCAGAAAAATGAAAGTATTCAATACCTGTATTCTACCGTGTCTTACCTATGGTTGTGAGACCTGGCCTTTTCGCAAATGATAGAGCACAAACTGAGTGTTTGTCAAACATGGAATGGAAAGATGTATGATAAGCCTACGGTTGAAAGATAAGTGGAAAGCAGCAAAGATTAGAAATATCATAAAAGTAGCAGATGTTAGTCAGGACAGAATACACAATGAGCAGTAGGATAGGAAAATTTACTAAAAAGGTTACAGAGTGGTACCCCAGGAATGGAAAACGAAAAAAATTAAGGTCAGACTAAGTAAAGGCAATTTTTATTTATTTATTTAGTGGCATTATACCACATTGCTCAGAAGGGTCGTTGTTCAACATTTCATATAATGTAATCTAATTTATAAGTTGCATAACAAAGCAAGCAAGCAAGGCGAAAAACCTTGACAATCCTACTCTCTATTAATTATGAACATATTTCAGACTTTTACATAATATATTATACTAGCTTTTCGCGCGCGGTTCTACCCGCGTAACTCCCATTCCCGTAAGCAAAATCATAATTAAATATAGCCTTCCTCGATAAATGAGTAACATGGAAAGGATTTTTATAATCGGACCAGTAGTTCCTGAGATTAGAGCGTTCAAGTAATCAAACTCTTCAGCTTTATATAGTAGTACTAGCTGACCCGGCAGACTTCGTACTGCCTCAATCGATACATAAAAGACCTAAACATTTGTATAAAATAAACTGGGCCGTAGAGACTTCGTTTATGCGGTACTCCAACCCCTACACTACCCCTACCCTACACTCCCCCTACCCTACACTACCCCTACCCTACACTACCCCTACCCTACACTACCCCTACCCTACACTACCCCTACCCTACACTACCCCTACCCTACACTACCCCTACCCTACACTACCCCTACCCTACACTACCCCTACCCTACACTACCCCCACCCTACACTACCCCTACCCTACACTACCCCTACCCTACACTACCCCTACCCTACACTACCCCTACCCTACACTACCCCTACCCTACACTACCCCTACCCTAAACTACCCCTACCCTACCTCTACCCTACCCCTACCCTACACCTACCCCTAATCTACCCCTACCCTACCCTACACCTACCCTAAAAAATCTTAGCAAAAAAATAAAGCTCAAATTGACTCTACATTTTAGTTAGAAAACGTTTGTATGGGAAAAAGAAAAAGGCTGTTTTAAGGGGTTTTCAGGCAACTACTAATAAATTAAAAATTAATTAAAAGACATTGTCCAGCGGACAAAATTGTGAATCTAAACCATTCCCAGATCCCCTTGAACACACAAAAAATAATTCATCAAAATCGGTCCAGTCGTTTGAGAGAAGTTCAGTGACATACACACTCACAGAAGAATTATATATATAAAGATGACCCGGCAGACTTCGTACTGCCTCAATCGATACATAAAAGACCTAAACATTTGTATAAAATAAACTGGGCCGTAGAGACTTCGTTTATGCGGTACTCCTACCCCTACACTACCCCTACCCTACACTACCCCCACCCTACACTACCCCCACCCTACACTACCCCTACCCTACACTACCCCTACCCTACACTACCCCTACCCTACACTACCCCTACCCTACACTACCCCTACCCTACACTACCCCTACCCTACACTACCCCTACCCTACACTACCCCTACCCTACCTCTACCCTACCCTACCTCTACCCTACCCCTACCCTACCCCTACCCTACCCTAAAAAATCTTAGCAAAAAATAAAGCTCAAATTGACTCTACATTTTAGTTAGAAAACGTTTGTATGGGAAAAAGAAAAAGGCTGTTTTAAGGGGTTTTCAGGCAACTACTAATAAATTAAAAAAACATTGTCCAGCGGACAAAATTGTGAATCTAAACCATTCCCAGATCCCCTTGAACACACACAAAAAATTTCATCAAAATCGGTCCAGTCGTACACACTCACAGAAGAATTATATATATAAAGATAGGTAAAATATATAGATAAGAATGTGTGAAGACAAACCCAGCTTTTGGTACAGAGGAGCCAAAACGCAACTTTGGGTTCCGGTTCATGAAATAGTACAAGCCGAGTCAAATTCTCTATAACGCATGTATGAAAATAGCAGGTACTGGATTTACACCATCCCAGAATACAAAATTTACATTTAAAAAAAAAACAAGTTGCTTTTTTTAACTTTTTTAAAACATAAGATAAAGTCATATGCTATAACGGTACCAACGGCTTGCCTTGACACATGGCTTTTTATATTTCACTAGGCTTATTCCATGGTTTAATAACCACAAAAATTAGTAGGTCTTCTTTACAGTTCGCGGGGTTCTCGATCTGCCCACCTACACTGATAGTAAACGGTACGTCTCGTGGATGCTGATACAGGGTCGGTAACACCTGAGTAAACTATGTCGGATTTTTTTTTAGATTTTTCACAAATTTTTGACCTCCCTCCTTTGGCTCTAATAGCGGTCTATGGAACCCATGACTTGCGAGATTTACACCGCTCGGCTATATAGTAGGTATGTTGTCGATACCAGTTCACAGCTTATTTATGGGTAAATAAAAAGAAATAACTTTCGATATCATTATTTTATTTGGTTATATGAGGTCATCCTGTTTTAAATTAGAATCGTTGATTTCATTTCTTTAGATAGTATGCAGCAGCATAGGGTGAAGCGTAGCTGTATGCGGAGTAGGCGGCGACTGGAGCGGTGTACGCGGAGTAGGCGAGTGGCGCGGTGTAGGCAGCGGCCACAGGAGCGGTGTACGCCGCGGCTACGGGAGCTGTGTACGCGCTGTAGAATACTTGAGGTTTGGGGTCAGCCACGGCCACCGCCATTATGCAAGCGAGAACGAACTGAAAACAATAATGATAGTCGTACACATTTTTACTTCACTTCAACAGCCCGTTTACGTCCAAAGCTGAGCAGACATTAGCAAGTCAGTGTTGTTAATGGATATTGCCATAACTCTACGTTTGGCTGGCGGATTCATCATCACAGTAAGATGGCAAATAATCTTGAGCTGATAGACGCTGCTGCGCATCCATCAACTGTATTTCCCTTAGTCACCGCTTACGAGACTCATTGGAACATATGAGGTGGTCTTTTCTGAGCCGGAAACCATGCACAATATAAACGAGTCAGCATTATTTAAAAATATGAAGTGTGGATTTGTTCAAATTTTGATATCAAATTAATTTTAATGCATACTCACAAGTTTGAACATATTGGTAGATGTTGTTACTCTGCTGGTGTTGAACAAATGATACCAAACATTGTACACTGACAAACTATATAGTAAATCGCGAAGGGCAATGTCCATAGTTTGATGTTGATAGCAGGCCACTAAACTACCGTGCGTAGAATATTAATCAAGGCGCTTCTATTATATTGGAAGTTTGAGAATTTACACTCACTATTAGGAATTCATTTTTTCGGACGGACTTAGGTAGTTTTTGATACGATGTAGATTTTATGGTTCTTTATGGCGAGCAGTGTTTTAGCCTTGAATATAGCAAACTATAAACAAAGCATCCTGCGCAAGAGAGATCAGGGCGGTCGCTGGCGGCGGATTGAGGAATCTTTATTAAGATTTTCTGTAAAATTTTGTGTTTATGTTGCTCTACTTTACAGTTCTACAAGGCTCTCTGGAGGTTACTTTCAGACTACTTGCGTTTATTATGAAGGCCTAACATATATGTAGTTTTTAGGAACTCTCACAGGGCTTCAAAATCTATAGTTGTTAGGTATTAAAGATGGCAGCCATATAATTGATTCGCACTGGACTAATTGTCCACCCGTCGACATGTACTTAGAGATATTTCGTCAAGAATTTTGACATACACAGAATGTTAAAATATTATTTATTTGTTTGCTATGATTAATTCTAGGTATAGTTAGTTCACTTAACAGTAATAAGTTAATAATGTAACAGTGATATAATAATTACTTTTTATGACAAGTAGGTATGTGTGATTGTAATGATGTTTTGTTTACGCTTCCCCTTTGATATGGTTTTTTTCTCATAAAATAATAAAGTTGTTTTAGATTTAAAGTTATTTTGCCAGTAGGTATATATATTCTTTCAACGTTTTTGCTGTTGTTATTTGTTTACGGAATATGCGGTGGGCTATATTGGTCCAGTTTGAGTAAATAGCCGCTCATACTCGGCTTCATCGGTGGAAGTTTCTGACACTTCCAGAGGACTTTAGAAACAGAGAGTTCATATTCAAATATTTGGTTCAATTTTGCAAACTATTATCTTATTAAACTCATACAATAGTAGGTATATCGAAAAACTGACGGCCGACGCGGCGACGGAGCAGAAAGGTTCTCGAGTGGATACCACCAGCTGGTAAGGTCAGCGTGGAAAGACCACATAAACTGTGGGATGACTATGGGTAGGGGTAGGGTAGGGGTAGGGTAGGGGTAGGGTAGGGGTAGGGTAGGGGTAGGGTAGGGGTAGGGTAGGGGTAGGGTAGGGGTAGGGTAGGAGGGTAGGGTAGGGGTAGGGTAGGGGTAGGGTAGGGGTAGGGTAGGGGTAGGGTAGGGGTAGGGTAGGGGTAGGGTAGGGGTAGGGTAGGGGTAGGGTAGGGGTAGGGTAGGGGTAGGGTAGGGGTAGGGTAGGGGTAGGGTAGGGGTAGGGTAGGGGTAGGGTAGGGGTAGGGTAGGGGTAGGGTAGGGGTAGGGTAGGGGTAGGGTAGGGGTAGGGTAGGGGTAGGGTAGGGGTAGGGTAGGGGTAGGGTAGGGGTAGGGTAGGGGGGGTAGGGTAGGGGTAGGGTAGGGGTAGGGTAGGGGTAGGGTAGGGGTAGGGTAGGGGTAGGGTAGGGGTAGGGTAGGGGTAGGGTAGGGGTAGGGGTAGGGGTAGGGTAGGGGTAGGGGGTAGGGGTAGGGTAAGGGGTAGGGTAGGGGTAGGGTAGGGGTAGGGGTAGGGGTAGGGTAGGGGTAGGGTAGGGTAGGGGGTAGGGTAGGGGTAGGGTAGGGGTAGGGTAGGGGTAGGGTAGGGGTAGGGTAGGGGTAGGGTAGGGGTAGGGTAGGGGTAGGGTAGGGGTAGGGTAGGGGTAGGGTAGGGGTAGGGTAGGGGTAGGGTAGGGGTAGGGTAGGGGTAGGGTAGGGGTAGGGTAGGGGTAGGGTAGGGGTAGGGTAGGGTAGGGTAGGGGTAGGGTAGGGGTAGGGTAGGGGGTAGGGTAGGGGGTAGGGTAGGGGTAGGGTAGGGGTAGGGTAGGGTAGGGTAGGGGTAGGGTAGGGGTAGGGTAGGGGTAGGGTAGGGGTAGGGTAGGGGTAGGGTAGGGGTAGGGTAGGGGTAGGGTAGGGGTAGGGTAGGGGTAGGGTAGGGGTAGGGTAGGGGTAGGGTAGGGTAGGTAGGGGTAGGGTAGGGGTAGGGTAGGGGGTAGGGTAGGGGTAGGGTAGGGGTAGGGTAGGGTAGGGTAGGGTAGGGTAGGGGTAGGGGTAGGGGTAGGGTAGGGGGTAGGGTAGGGGTAGGGTAGGGGTAGGGTAGGGTAGGGTAGGGGTAGGGTAGGGGTAGGGTAGGGGGTAGGGTAGGGGGTAGGGTAGGGGGTAGGGTAGGGGTAGGGTAGGGGTAGGGTAGGGGTAGGGTAGGGGTAGGGTAGGGGTAGGGTAGGGGTAGGGTAGGGGTAGGGTAGGGGTAGGGTAGGGGTAGGGTAGGGTAGGGTAGGGTAGGGTAGGGGTAGGGTAGGGGTAGGGTAGGGGTAGGGTAGGGGTAGGGTAGGGGTAGGGTAGGGGTAGGGTAGGGGTAGGGTAGGGGGTAGGGTAGGGGGTAGGGTAGGGGTAGGGGGTAGGGTAGGGGTAGGGTAGGGGTAGGGTAGGGGTAGGGTAGGGGTAGGGTAGGGGTAGGGTAGGGGTAGGGTAGGGGGTAGGGTAGGGGTAGGGTAGGGGTAGGGTAGGGGTAGGGTAGGGGTAGGGTAGGGGTAGGGTAGGGGTAGGGTAGGGAGGGTTAGGGTAGGGGTAGGGTAGGGGTAGGGTAGGGGTAGGGTAGGGGTAGGGTAGGGGTAGGGTAGGGGTAGGGTAGGGGTAGGGGTAGGGGTAGGGTAGGGGTAGGGTAGGGGTAGGGGTAGGGGTAGGGTAGGGGTAGGGGTAGGGGTAGGGTAGGGGTAGGGTAGGGGTAGGGTAGGGGTAGGGTAGGGGTAGGGTAGGGGTAGGGTAGGGGTAGGGTAGGGGTAGGGTAGGGGTAGGGGTAGGGGGTAGGGTAGGGGTAGGGTAGGGGTAGGGTTAGGGGTAGGGGTAGGGGTAGGGTAGGGGTAGGGGTAGGGGTAGGGGTAGGGTAGGGTAGGGGTAGGGTAGGGGTAGGGTAGGGGTAGGGGTAGGGGTAGGGTAGGGGTAGGGTAGGGTAGGGTAGGGTGGTAGGGGTAGGGTAGGGGTAGGGTAGGGGTAGGGTAGGGGTAGGGTAGGGGTAGGGGTAGGGTAGGGGTAGGGGTAGGGGTAGGGGTAGGGGTAGGGGTAGGGTAGGGGGGGTAGGGTAGGGGTAGGGTAGGGGTAGGGTAGGGGTAGGGTAGGGGTAGGGTAGGGGTAGGGTAGGGGTAGGGTAGGGGTAGGGTAGGGGTAGGGTAGGGGTAGGGTAGGGGTAGGGGTAGGGTAGGGGTAGGGGTAGGGTAGGGGTAGGGGTAGGGGGTAGGGGTAGGGGTAGGGGTAGGGGGTAGGGTTAGGGGTAGGGTAGGGGGTGGGTAGGGGTAGGGTAGGGGTAGGGTAGGGGTAGGGTAGGGGTGGGTAGGGGAGGGTAGGGGTAGGGTAGGGGTAGGGTAGGGGTAGGGTAGGGGGTAGGGTAGGGGTAGGGTAGGGGTAGGGTAGGGGTAGGGTAGGGGTAGGGTAGGGGTAGGGGTAGGGGTAGGGTAGGGGGTAGGGGTAGGGTAGGGGTAGGGTAGGGTAGGGGTAGGGGTAGGGGTAGGGTAGGGGTAGGGTAGGGGTAGGGTAGGGGTAGGGGGGGTAGGGTAGGGGTAGGGTAGGGGTAGGGTAGGGGTAGGGTAGGGGTAGGGTAGGGGTAGGGTAGGGGTAGGGGTAGGGGTAGGGTAGGGGGTAGGGTAGGGGTAGGGTAGGGGTAGGGTAGGGGTAGGGTAGGGGTAGGGTAGGGGTAGGGTAGGGTAGGGTAGGGGTAGGGTAGGGGTAGGGTAGGGGTGGGGTAGGGGTGGGGGTAGGGTAGGGGAGGGTAGGGGTAGGGTAGGGGTAGGGTAGGGGTAGGGTAGGGGTAGGGTAGGGGGGTAGGGTAGGGGTAGGGTAGGTTGGGGTAGGGGTAGGGTGGGGTGGTAGGGGTAGGGTAGGGGTAGGGTAGGGGTAGGGTAGGGGTAGGGGTAGGGGTAGGGTAGGGTAGGGGTAGGGTAGGGGTAGGGTAAGGGGGGTAGGGTAGGGGGTAGGGTAGGGGTAGGGTAGGGTAGGGTAGGGGTAGGGTAGGGGTAGGGTAGGAGGTAGGGGTAGGGGTAGGGTAGGGTAGGGGTAGGGTAGGGGTAGGGTAGGGGGTAGGGTAGGGGTAGGGTAGGGGTAGGGTAGGGGTAGGGTAGGGGTAGGGTAGGGGTAG
Organism: Nycteola revayana; assembly: GCA_947037095.2. Lineage (NCBI taxonomy): Eukaryota > Metazoa > Arthropoda > Insecta > Lepidoptera > Nolidae > Nycteola > Nycteola revayana. The sequence continues at coordinate 10,675,002 of OX344847.2, forward strand.
GGTAGGGGTAGGTAGGGGTAGGGTAGGGGTAGGGTGGGGGGGTAGGGTGGGGTAGGGGTAGGGTAGGGGTAGGGGTAGGGTAGGGTAGGGGTAGGGTAGGGGTAGGGTAGGGGTAGGGTAGGGGTAGGGTAGGGGTAGGGTAGGGGTAGGGTAGGGGTAGGGTAGGGGTAGGGTAGGGGTAGGGTAGGGGTAGGGTAGGGGTAGGGTAGGGGTAGGGTAGGGGTAGGGTAGGGGTAGGGTAGGGGTAGGGTAGGGGTAGGGTAGGGGTAGGGTAGGGGTAGGGTAGGGGTAGGGTAGGGTAGGGTAGGGGTAGGGTAGGGGTAGGGTAGGGGTAGGGTAGGGGTAGGGTAGGGGTAGGGTAGGGTAGGGTAGGGGTAGGGTAGGGGTAGGGTAGGGGTAGGGTAGGGGTAGGGTAGGGGTAGGGTAGGGGTAGGGTAGGGGTAGGGTAGGGGTAGGGGTAGGGGTAGGGTAGGGGTAGGGTAGGGGTAGGGTAGGGTAGGGTAGGGGTAGGGTAGGGGTAGGGTAGGGGTAGGGTAGGGGTAGGGTAGGGGTAGGGTAGGGGTAGGGTAGGGGTAGGGTAGGGGTAGGGTAGGGGTAGGGTAGGGGTAGGGTAGGGGTAGGGTAGGGGTAGGGTAGGGGTAGGGTAGGGGTAGGGTAGGGGTAGGGTAGGGGTAGGGTAGGGGTAGGGTAGGGGTAGGGTAGGGGTAGGGTAGGGGTAGGGTAGGGGTAGGGTAGGGGTAGGGTAGGGGTAGGGTAGGGTAGGGTAGGGTAGGGTAGGGGTAGGGTAGGGTAGGGTAGGGGTAGGGTAGGCGTAGGGTAGGCGTAGGGTAGGGGTAGGGTAGGGGTAGGGTAGGGGTAGGGTAGGGGTAGGGTAGGGGTAGGGTAGGGGTAGGGTAGGCGTAGGGTAGGCGTAGGGTAGGGGTAGGGTAGGGGTAGGGTAGGGGTAGGGTAGGGGTAGGGTAGGGGTAGGGTAGGGGTAGGGTAGGGGTAGGGTAGGGGTAGGGTAGGGGTAGGGTAGGGGTAGGGTAGGGGTAGGGTAGGGGTAGGGTAGGGGTAGGGTAGGGGTAGGGTAGGGGTAGGGTAGGGGTAGGGTAGGGGTAGGGTAGGGGTAGGGTAGGGGTAGGGTAGGGGTAGGGTAGGGGTAGGGTAGGGGTAGGGTAGGGGTAGGGTAGGGGTAGGGTAGGGGTAGGGTAGGGGTAGGGTAGGGGTAGGGTAGGGGTAGGGTAGGGGTAGGGTAGGGGTAGGGTAGGGGTAGGGTAGGGGTAGGGTAGGGGTAGGGTAGGGGTAGGGTAGGGGTAGGGTAGGGGTAGGGTAGGGGTAGGGTAGGGGTAGGGTAGGGGTAGGGTAGGGGTAGGGTAGGGGTAGGGTAGGGGTAGGTTATAAAATATAGGTATAAAAGTCCACCCGCTAGTTATAAATAAAACTTGGTCGCGAAAAAATAAGAAGGGACGTACCCAATATATATATGTATATATTTGTTTTAGATTTACTCAATATATAAGTTGTGTTTTAAATGAAAACTATAGACCTGAAAATCCTTACTGCTTCACTGTTTTCACTTCAAAAAACTTCGAATTTAAACGTTACAAAAAACGAATGTTAAAATAAAGGTGTGATATTAATAATAATTAAAACATTGAAATCAAATGCAAAAAATAAAGCAATTTTATAAAATAAAATAAACTTTACATCAATATTTAACTTAGATTTAATCAATCAATCTATCATAGTCGAAATCGTTACCTCATTTTAATACGGATGTATACCTAATGGAAAAGGATAAGACTTACTTATCCTTTTCCATTAGGTATTAAAATGCTCTTACACTTAAAATAATCCAAATTAATATTCAACGCACAATAGTTTGGTAGCCTACATTTATCCTGACATTGTAAGCATTACCTTCACGACTTACTATAAAGTTGGCTAGTACGTGATGTTTAGTATCATTCAGCTTAATAGCAGCACAGTGATAACTACTTCCAAAATGTTTAAACTAGTGAGTATTGTTATGCTACGTGAGATAGTGACTTTTTTTTTATTTAAAAAGACAGCTCCCGCACTAGGGAGATAAATCCCTGTGTCGCGGGGGACTTTACAAACATTCATTTCACGGACACAAAGTACACCCAGACTCAGAATAACTATTTGTGGTTCACACAAATAATTGTCCCGGGTGGGAATCGAACCCAGAATACCAGGTCTCAGAAGCCACTGCCGTAACCACTGAGCCACCGGTGCAGTCAATTTTATTATGCACAAATTAAATCTTACTGTGGGCGTCGAAAGACTACTACTAATGGATATACACCTGATGGATGGGCAGCAGCACCTACCAGCTGAAAGATACTCCCATCTGCGATCATGCGTGGTGATTACGGCAATAGTCCTCAACGATCATGGCTTGCTTAGCTCTGATCAAGAGGAGGCTCGTGTTTAGCAGCGGACGTAAACGCGCTGATAAAGTAAAAAAGTAAACTCAACAACCAAAAGTTCTCAATCATTCATCAAGAACAATGATACTGGTTAACAAGATTTAGTATAATGTTGAAAAAATATACTTTACCTTGTTCTTACAGATAATAAGTTGATATAGATTCGTAGATACTAATTTTCATATTTTATTATTTCCAGTTCGTCCTTGCTTGCATTATGGCGGTGGCCTTGGCTGACCCCAAGCCCCAAGTATTCTACGGCGCGTACACGGCTCCCGTAGCCGCGGCGTACACCGCTCCTGTGGCCGCTGCCTACACCGCGCCGCTCGCCTACTCCGCATACACCGCGCCATTCGCCGCCTATTCCGCATACAGCTATGCTTCCCCTTACGCTGCTGCATACTACATAAAGAAATGAAATGTTCAATAATAATAGATGACTTCTTAGCAACGAAATAAATTTTTATCAATATATATAATTATTTAATCTTTTATTTGATACTAGCTGATGCCCGTTTTGTCCGCGTGGTATTTGGTATTTCTTCGGTTTTTAACTATCCCACGAGAATTCATTTTTTTATATGCTGACCGGGGATGTAAATACCATTTAAATCGGTGTAACAGTTTCGGAGATTAGCCCGTACAAGCAGACAGAGAAACAAAAAAAACTAAAACAAAACTGGATGTATTTTTATTTTACTTCTAACCTCGGTTTTTAGCGTTTTTTTTCTATGTACAGACCATCATCGACCTCTAGAGTTTTATTAATTATGTATAAATACAGATATAGATTATGTACAAGAATTAGAAATAATTAATAAAGGGTTTAGTTTATATTCGTATTTCTGGATAATTCCCGAAGAAAATTTCCGCTGCGGATGGATAATTGTTGGCTGTGTGGCTGAAGCTTTGCTCGCCTTTATGCCCGGTGAAGTAGCAAAAGCTTCGTGGCTAACTATATATGTCCTCCCGAAAAAATATTGTTCTTAATTTTGTCCATCCGCAGCGTAAGTCGCCACATAATACAACAACCTAAACTCTCGCCTAAATTTTTAGAAATTGTTCTTCAGTCTACCTTATTCAAATCCGACAGAGTGGTTCGACATTTATTGTATAAAATAATATTAATATAATAGGAATAAGTTACATGTGTAGGTACTAATTTGCTAAAGCTTCTTCTTCTTCGTCGTGTCGATGATTCCTTTAAATTAAATATGTTTCGACCAAAACTCTGCCACATTTACGGCGTTGGTGGTGGCCTCGGACAGGTCCCTTAGAGTGCAGGTGGAGCTACACAGAGTACAAGTGAGGAGATGGGCGATCGTTTGTGATGGGGCTCCGCAGTCGTACCTTTCTTCATCAGAGTAACCCCATCGGACCATGTTGTATTTGCAGCGACCAACTTGGCTTCGCAAGCGGTTTAAAGTCTATGCTAAAGCTGAAGAGTTAGTTTGCTTTAACGCGCTAATCTCAGGAACTTCGGGTCCGATTTGATTATCATATTTAATTGTGAAGTTTTTACGAGAACGGGAAATACGCGGGTGTAAAAGCGCGCGGCAACCTATTTATATTATAAATAGTATTATATATATTTGTATTTTTGTAACAAACATATTACATGTTTGTTACGGATAAACTCAAAAACCACTGGACGGATTTGGATAATTATTTCACCATTGAAATGAAATGAAATGAAATAGTTTATTAGTAACGTAGACGAATAATTCGCGCTTGTTATACGTCATTTACAAAGCATACACATTAAAGTACATTTTTTTGATACTTAATTAAGAACAATATTTTTATATGGTCACTAATGTTATACTACTATTATAATCTTATTTTAAAGATCAATAAAATATATATAGATATTTATAAATAAAATAAAATGAAAAATTGAAAAATTGTCGCGAGCAAAACGAGTGTACACAAAATAATAATTATAAGTCGCGTGGTTTGAGAAATTAGATCAACCAGCGCGGGCTGGGACATCCGGAGAAGAAAGACTATAAGAAACTCCGGAATTTTTCTTTTAGTCATCTTTTAAAAATTGCGTTGCATTAAAATGCTACATTATCCCTGAGTGACATAGGCTACATTAAATTATGAAGTTCTCACGGGGATGGGAGCTACGTGGGTTAAACCGCGTGCAGGAAGATAGTCATTTATAAAACACTACCTAATACTTTACTGAATTCCTAAAAATAGAATTCACAATAGAATTAATCTTGATCTCTCGATCCAAACAGTTTTTCTATTATTTAATTTCTGTAACCCATATTGGAATGTGTTACGTATATGAATTAATACGATTTGTCATTGACCACCCCTTTAACAAAACGACCCAGTCGTACAACCGATTTTAATATGAACTTGCTCTGAGCTTGCTCTTGTTTGAATTTAATTGACAACTTCAAAGCTAGCGTGTTGACGACTGTTATTGACGTATCGTGCGAGCATATAAAGGACATGGATTTGGAATAAATTTTTAATTGAAATAATGTTGATTATTAAGACCACCTAATCAAAAAAAACCTGCTTACGCCTTAAATCAATCGTCACAAAATTTTAACGAGTTTCGGATACTCGTTAAAATTTTTGGGGCTATAACTAGCTAGTTAGTTCATAGCTTTTTCAAAATGCGATGTCTACAATAACGTGACGATTGATACTGAAACGCGAATTCACATCGCAGTGCAAATATGTTCAACATTTAGTTTTCTTTATTTTTAGATTAATATGAACATGCTTCGATTGTCGTATTACTAGTTAGTTAGTACAACCGCGGGAACATAAACTAAAGAGAACCTTTAATGTTAGCTATGGACTCAAATAATTATTGTAAATTGAAATAAATATCACCAAAAATATCTGTATAACATCAAAAAGTTATGCGGATGGCGTGAAATAATAAATGTAGTGGTAATAGAACATAAGATAATGTATTTATATATTCTTATGTTCAGTTATTACACAGTTTTCATTTCATGTACTGTGTAAGAGCGTATGATAGATGAACTCAATTATACAGTATTACGAATAAATTTAGATAATTTCATTTCTAATTATTGCAGAAAGTAGGTATCAAATAAACAACAATTTAATTATAGACTGTATTTATTTCGATTCTATGAAGTCATCGTGTGTTCTATTATTATCATTGAAGATATTATTTCTTTAGGTAGTACGCAGCAGCATAGGGCGAAGCATAGCCATATGCGGAGTAGGCGGCGACTGGAGCAGTGTACGAGGAGTAGGCGAGCGGCGCGGTGTAGGCGGCGGCCACAGGAGCGGTGTACGCCGCGGCTACGGGAGCCGTGTACGCGCCGTAGAATAATTGGGGCTTGGGGTCAGCCACGGCCACAGCCATCATGCAAGCGAGAACGAACTGTAAAGTAAGTAAGAATATCATAATATTAGTAATTATTTTAAAAAATCGCATTTGTGTTTCCTAGACTTAAGACTTTTTTTTCAAGTAATGCCTTGATTGAGAAATTGATTTTTAGATTATATATATAACATGTAGATCGTGTACTTGACACACATACATGTGTTTACATAAATATACTTACAAGTTTGAACATTTTGGAAGTTGTTATCACTGTGCTGTTATCGAGCTGAATGATTCCAAACATTACACACTCGCCATTTTTATAGTAAATTAAGAAGGCAAAGTCACCAATGCCAGGAAAACAATCGACTATTAAACTGTTGTGCGTAGAATATAAATTTAGTGGTTCTCTTAAAAGAGTAAAACTAATTTACATTTTAATTTTATACTGACTGTTAAGGAAATTCTTTCTTACAAATAATATAAACCAAATATCTAATTTTGACTACGTGCATGGTATGGAAACTTTTATTTAGCAATTGTTTTTTTTTTATTCGTAAGCTTTATACTTCAACACTTTTACTCTTCTGGAGAAAAATAAACGTGAAGTAATTATAAGGGTTAATGTTTTCTATAATTACTTGAAATATATCAGGATTATATTTTGTCTATGGGCTGTTGTTAAAATGATGAACTGAGTTCATAGTACTTACGTATGGAATATTAACTTTACGAGTTAAGAATATTTTTTATCACATCTATTCAAAAAGAGCTAGTTTATTCCTCGTAAACAGGGACCAAAATAGCTTATTAATCCCTTAGGGACCAAAATTGATTTGAGTTTGGAATGTGGATATTGTTAATAATTTTTCAAATAGCAAAGAGGTGAATCACAAACCATGCGGGAACAATGTATTAAATATGTGACTGGCTGAAAAACTGACTGCTTTCGTTCGTAGTTGATTCATATTCAGATTTTAGAATTATAAAAAATGAGTGCGTCTTCCTCAAGTGAAAGTATTATTATGTCTTATGGTTCTTCATTGTACGTAAATAAATTCTTGTTCATAAGTTGCACTTACTTATTTTCTCATAGAGGGTGATAAAAAGTAGAGTGTCCACCTCGGGAGCAACACTATTTTAAGCTCGAGTGACATACTTTTAATCCCTCGCTGCGCTCAGGATTCTAGTTAAGAATTCCTCGCTCCGCTCGGGATTCTACTCTAGAATCCTTCGCTCCGCTCTGGATAAAAAAAAACATTTTCGCCTTTAAAATAATTGTTTGTTCCCTAGATAAACAATCTACTATTTGGACTCGGGGATTGGACCCGCGTTGACCGTACTGTCAAATTTAAGAATAAGCTTTCAAGTTCTTTAGCTTTAATTATATTATTATCAATTAAACTGTGCTTGTATTTCCTGAAGAAAACCTCTACCATGTATTATAACTCCTTTATTTATTATTTGCCCAAAAATGCTCTATAAGTATTCAGTTACAACATATTTTATTTACTTACTGCAGTTATTAAATAAGTTATTAAATCACCTTTGCATTATAACAAGCTAGTGAGCTTTTAATTGTACATTAAAAATATTGATAAGAATTGTTTAGAAGTTATATTAAATCCTACTTGAAATGTTAAATCTATCAAACTCATTAACATGCCAAGCATCATCTAACCGTGAAACTTACCGTACGTTGCTTACGATGTCCTTCATTTAGTACTATAAAGTAGTAAATTGTAGAGTGCTTGATATCAATCAGCTCAAAAGCAGCATTATGACCACAACAACCAAAATGTTCAAAATTATCGTAAGTATATATATCAATAAAATAATAAATATACTAACTTTTATAAAAATATTTAATCTTTCCAACTAGAACTTATCAGTTACTACTATGATAGTATAATGTTACATCTTAACTTCAGTAGGTATATAGATTTTATTTGTCAACTTTTATGATCAGAAAATGTAGTACAAAATGGTACTTGTTCATTAGCAATGTAGTTACCAAACATATTGCGGCGATGCCAATGGCAATGCCAATTTAAAGATCAGTTTTGTATTTTGTCCTCTGGTAGTAATATTGATGACATTTGCATAAGCGGAAGAAGTGGAAGAGTACTATTATGTACAATGTTCCCTAATTATGGAGTTTTAGTTAGATTCACACTTTAATTAATTTTATTCATAATTCGTTATTTTTATATTATTCGTTATTTACAAATTATTAATTCACAGGAATTTTAACAATCATTATTCTTTCTTACAGTTTGTTCTCGCTTGCATGATGGCGGTGGCCGTGGCTGACCCCAATCCTCAACTCTTCTACAGCGGGTACACGGCTCCCGTAGACGCGGCGTACACCGCTCCGGTGGCCGCTGCCTACACCGCGCCGCTCGCCTACTCCGCGTACACCGCTCCAGTCGCCGCCTATTCCGCATACAGCTTCGCTTCGCCCTACACTGCTGCTTATTTACTGAAGAAATGAAGTGTCTGACGATTGAACTATTCATTACGACTAAAACGGAAATACAAGCTAATAAATTAAAAGAGAATTTATGACAACCACATACCAACTTGTTTTCGTTTACAATCTTCCATTTACATTTCCATATTAGGAAAAATTAAGATGAGAAAACTTCCAGAACCTAGAGAGAAAAGATGAGGAAGCCTATTTAGTGCAAAAATTAAAATGTAAACCAAATCACCCAACTCTGTGACAGCTTTTGAATTTCTTTTAAAATATTTTTGAAACATATTAGTTAACACAATTCAATAAAGTTGTTCTATTATCATTTTTGTTGTTATGATATCCTGTTAAATTATATTAATTTCACTATTTAAGCGTGGTTTCATCCGCGTTATCGTCTCCGTAGAAACATCGTAAATTCTTCAATTAAAAAAACGTCGTATCGTAGCCTATAACCTACCTCAATAAATGGGCCATCTAACAGTAAAATATTTTTTCTTACCAGTCTAATAGTTCCTGAGATTAGCGCGTTCAGGTAAACAAACATACTCTTCAGCTTTATATATAACTAGCTTCCCGCGCGCGGTTTTACCCGCATAGCTCCCGTGCCCGTGGGAACTTCGTAATAAAATATAGCCTATAACCTTCATCGATAAATAGACTATCCAAAATTGAAAGATTTTTTGAAATCGGACCAGTAGTTCCTGAGATTAGCGCGTTCAAACAAACAAACTCTGCAGCTATATAATATTACTAGCTTCCCTCATGCGGTTTCGCGCGTAACTCTCTGTACAAACTACATAATTAAAAACATTCTATAGCCTTCCTGGATAAATAGCCTATCTAACATTTAGATTTTCGCGCGAGATTAGCGCGAGATTAGCGCGATCAAGCAAACAAACAATGTCTTCAGCTTTATATATGTTACTGGCTTCCCGCGCGCGGTTTCACCCGCGTAACTCCCGTTCCCGTAGAAACTTTATAATAAAATATAGCTTATAGCCATTCATCGATAAATGAACTATCTAAAACTGAAAGAATTTTTCAAGTCGGACCAGTAGTTGCTGTGATTAGCGGGTTCAAACAAACAAACAAACTCTGCAGCTTTATAATATTAGTATAGATATTCAAGGTCATAGATTATAGACTAGATTCCCGCGCGCGGTTTCACCCACGTAGTTCAAATTCCCATGGGAACTTCATAATAAAATATAGCATTATCGACTAAGGCTACTTTCGAACTTCGAACGCCTTAGTAGATAAATGGGCTATCTAACACTGAAGATTATTTTTAATTGGCCCAGAAGCCTGACATTAGCATGTTCAAGCAAACAAACAAACTCTTCAGCTCTATATAAGATAATATTAGTTCATTCACGATGTGGCCTAATAAAAAAAACTGTTAACATTAGAATCCGTATAAATAAACATAGGCTATTAAAAAAAGATGGAAACATGAACCAATTAAACCACCCGTGAAAGCCAGTAACAAACAACACGTTATAAGCTAAATTTTGCATTTTTTTTTAAACATCGTTCTTACTTTGAGTTCGTACAAATTACAGTTCTTTTAAAATGGCTTCCCTTCCAATGCGACCAAAGGAGTTTTGTACTTAATACATTTCTTGACTATACCAATAAATAGAATTCACTCTGTATACACGTGCTCATTCATCCTTTGACATGAGGCGGATAGAACTTTTTGTTGTATGTGACTGTTTTGAGGAAAATATTAAAGTTACCAAATAAATTACCCATGGCTTAAAATAAGTACCATAATCATTATAAATGTTTTTATTGAAATAAAGATAGGAGTTTTTTGGACAGACATAATAAGAAGTTAATCACGAGGCTTTTGCTACATCACCAGGCGTAAATTCCAGCAGTGCTCCAAGCCAATAAATGGTTCGAAAGTACAAAATAAGAATTCTGCGCAAAAGGGCACTCCATGTTGGACTTGAAGCGTGGTTCAGGATGGTCGCTGTTGGGGGGACTGAGGATTAACTTTTTAGATTTTTAGGGGAGCTTTGTGCATTTGTCGCTCTACTTTACAGTTGCTTGCAGACTTTGCAGGGCTCTCGGACTTCGGATCTACGAGACACCTATCGGAAGATACCTTGCTTAAGATAGGTGTGTTATAAAAGTAAGTAATGGGAATAGAGACTACGGTATCTTAATTCAATTACGGGTCTGTAAGAGTTATTTTTTTAAGTAGTACTTGTATATATCTTTCTTGTACAGTTACGAAAATTGTATTATTTTTGCTGGGTATTTGGACATAAATAAAAAAATAAACAATATTTAGTAATGTTGTTTATCGAATAAATTGATAAACTTGTTACTAAGCAGTATTCATTGTAAACGAAAGAAACCCAAGAATATGCACATAAATGTTGCATGCTTTTTACGCAAACATGCATATTCGCTCTTTAAAATAGTAAAATTAACTTAGTATTTTGGATTGACAGTCATAAATCTTGACATTTTGATGATGTATGTAAAAAATGTAGACTATTTTTTTGATTCCTGACATGATTTGCTTTAGATAGTTGCGCTAGCTAGTTGCGTTAAGTTATATTAATATTTATTTCACATAATTATATGATTGAATATGATTTGTCAAGCAAGTAAAAGATAATATTGGGTGTAACATATGTATTTTTCTTTATAAATATTACAAGTATGTTTTCTAATGGTCACAGTTTTATAAACAAGGTCTAAAAGGCGAAGCTTGAAATTATCACAGATACAATATTTCATTAGATTAAAACTCATTTCTTCAGTAAATAAGCAGCAGTGTAGGGTGAAGCGTAGCTGTATGCGGAGTAGGTAGCGACTGGAGCGGTGTACGCTGAGTAGGCGAGCGGTGCGGTGTAAGCAGCGGCCACAGGAGCGGTATATGCCGCAGCGACCGGAGCCGTGTACGCGCCGTAGTATACTTGAGGCTTGGGGTCAGCCACAGCCACAGCCATTATGCAAGCGAGAACGAACTGAAAGAGTAATTTTCATTAATATCTTAATAATAATATAAAAATATGTATATCTTAATAATAAAAAAATTGCATAAGTCTTAAATCCAGTTGTAGACTCAACAAGATATTGTGGAAGTTTTTATAAGCCTTACATTATATAATTCAATAAATGTCTAAGGGCCGATTATGATTCTATGCTGTGATCAATATGATCCGCAACTGTTCATTAAACTGAACTGACTACTTATCGATAAAATAAGAGATAGCATTTTTTTTTCTGCTATGTTATCCATCAGTTTACTATCTGTGGAAATAAAACCCATTTATATAATGCGTAAGTGTTAAAACAAGTGCGATTGCACCGAAGTTTTTAACAACTATGACATTGTTTATGATAATATTTAAACGCCAAAATGTTTTTTTAATAAGTTTAACTGAGGCATAAAGGAGCAGTTAAATCTATTCCACATATAATATTGGTTATTTAGGTTAAAAAAGTCGATCATTAGTCAGTTATTTTATAGGACGCTTTATTAATTTATTAATCTTTCTTATATTTTTTTATTCCATTGCGCATACTTACAAGTTTGAACATTTTTGTTATTGTTGTCACTTTACTGTCACTTAGTTAAATGATACGATGTACTACTCATCAACATACTTTATAGTAAAAGCAAGAAGGACATTGAACAGAATGTGAGGTTAACAGCAGGATACGGTAATACTGCATCCACGCACAGAATATTAATGATTCCCATTAGTAATTTTAGTGTTCTTTATATCATTTTGTTAATAGTATTTATAACGTTAATCTGCAAAAAACATAATACAAAAACACAAAACAAGTGAACACTTTAAAACACCTTAATTTTTATAATTATCGTACGAATCTGAAAATAATATGTAGCTATAGCTGTTAAGACGATGTATTCAAACATACATATATTATGTACTTTAAAAATGAAATTTGCATTAAGTGAAATTGCGATAGACATTTTTTACTGAAATGGTAGCTAATACACGATGGATGACAAAAGCTTTGAAATATTGTTTCAAATCTGTCTGCTTCTATTTGACTATCTTAAATATTAGATAACAGTTAGACACGATACACAATACGTGATATACGTTTAATATGAAATTAATTTATATAATTAGTTTTTTTTCACTTTTAAGTTGTATTATAGTTTATATTGTATATTTATTTATTTTAGAGGATAATCTATTATTTTTTCTTTTTCTGTGGCTTCATTCATCACCCTAAAACTTCATTAGTATTCCGTTCCAGACTTGGACGTGCATTGGCGTTCTTACCATGTGTAGGAATACTGTCCTTCACACTTTTAGTATAAAGATCGCCTCAGCTGACTGTTTGATATCATTAGCTCAGTCGCAGCACATTGATAATATTCAAAATGTTCAAAGTAGTGAGTATCGTTTTTAAATATCCACTAATATCTATCATTGAATACAATATTTTCAATTAATTTATTTTGTATTTGATAAGTAATATAGTGAATTGAGCAATAAAATTACATTTTATCTTAACTTTTTTCATAACCATTTTCCTCAATCACAAATCCAACAAGATATTTTGCAAAAATATAATGTCTATTTAATAAATCTTTGAATATAAATTAATCGTAGTAACTATCATGTACAAAATAACAAAACTAAGCGATTCTGCCTTTTAAGATATTTTTTTTCTTTTTCAGTTCGTTCTCGCTTGCATGATGGCGGTGGCCGTGGCTGACCCCAAGCCCCAAGTATTTTACAGCGCGTATACGGCTCCCGTTGCCGCGGCGTACACCGCTCCTGTGGCCGCTGCCTACGCCGCGCCGCTCGCCTACTCCACATACACGGCTCCAGTTGCAGCTTACTCCGCATACAGCTACGCTTCGCCATACACCGCTGCTTACTTATTGAAAAAATAAGACCAAAATTGTTTACTACTACTCTGACTGTTCTATGCGAAACTGTGATATGACTAACTGCGAAAATAAATAAATACCTATTTCAAATTATATTTAAATATGTTATTTCATTTATTATGAGATAAACCTCAAGATCACTACATGAACTGTCATCCATCATCATAATTATCAGCATATAGACGTCTGTAGTTAAACATCGAGGCCTTCCTCATTAATTTCTGGTGGTGCGATTGCTAGCGACCTGCAGCCACTGGCAATTGAATACTAACTAGGTTCCCGAACGCGATTTCACCCGCGTACCTCTTGTTCCCTTATGAACTTCATAATTAAATACAGCCGCCCAGCTCGCCTTCGATAAATTACCTATCTAACAATTTAAGAATTGTTTATATCGGACCAGTAGTAGTTCCTGAGATAAGGGCGTTCAAGCAAACAAACTCTAAAAAAACGCTAAATATTTTAGTATAGATTTATATTGTTAGTGTGCATTTCCATGCAGTTTTTCCAGGGTAGCTCGGTCCTTTATTCCTTTTCTTAAATAAAGCCTAACTAATCATTAACTGTTTAAATGAATAAAGTATGTATTCCTAATTATTTATTAGAACCATAATGTGAATCATTTCAGACACTGGTAATGTAGTAAATGAATGTGCGTATTTTTTTCCCGCACCCACTTAATCACGTGACAAATGTTAAGTTTATGGTAGCGATTGCTCTGCCGTAGTGGCATTTTGTCTAGGCCCTCAGTTTTTTTTACTTCACGATCTGAAAAGTGTATTATGACGATTCATTTGAAACTAAAACGTCTTAGATTCGCTATTAGCTTTCAAGCGCGCTTTGTGTGATTTTTTCAACCATTTTTGTCATTATATATCTATATTTAAAGCCTTAATGCTTGTGCATTAGCAAAGGCTGTTATGACTTGTTTGTACAAGCCGTACGTTAAGTTTGTCTTTTACCATCATATGTTTAGCCGTTCCAGAATAAAATATACAGGTAGGCGACAATTGTTAAAGGGTAAATGGGACATCACGATTCCTTTAGTAGATTATTTGTGCCAACAGTCCCGTAGTGATAGAGTAAAGATATAAATGGGTACATGTTTTATAGTAAATTCCTTACCAATTACAATCTGTTTATCGGAATGGCTGAAATAGTTAAAACGTTATATTTTAGTAACGCATTTAAAAAATAATAGTCCTTTATTCTCATTGTTACCGTCATGCTAACTCGAAATGCAGGTATTATATTTCTATCAATTACTGGATCTAATATATATATATATATATATATTTAAAGATTACTAGCAGAGTTTTTAAGTCTACTTGTATTCTTGTTAACCCCTCGTGCTAAGCTAAAATGCTTGTGTTACGGGTGGGTTCACGTCGGTTGTGTGGGTGGGGTTCGAACCGGCGACCTGAACATCATAAGTCCGACGCCCTAGCCATTGGGCTACGGCCGCTTATTTATTAAGTAGGTAGTTCTGAAAGACAGATTTGGAATAAACAAGAAGTCTATCTATAAAATTTCGCTCATTTTTACGTCATATATTTCAGTTATCATGCCATATATATATACCAATTTACACGAAACCGGAATTAATTTTAGTGCTAAAATTATCTTAGAAAGCACTATGTTTATAAAGACTTAGAAAATCGTTCTGTCCGTAGCCCAATAGCTAGAGCGTCGGATTTGCGATCATGTGGTCGCCGGATTGATCTCCACCCATTGCACTACCGACGTGAATCCACTCGTAACATATATACGTATAGCTTAGAACGAGGGGTTAACAAGAAATCTAATAGTGTGAGTTAAAATGTTGAGTTGTTATTACATCACTTCATAGCATAAAACAAAGTCGCTCCCCGGTGTCTGTCTGTACCTATGTGTGCTTAAGTCTTTAAAACAACGCAACGGAATTTGATGTGGTTTTTTTTTATCGATAGAATGAATCAAGAGGAAGTTTTATATTATGTATAATACATCAACATTACACCCGTGCGACGACACCTGGGCGGGTCGCTAGTAATATAATATTTCTCAGTAGAATTGCTGAATTAGGATGTACCGGTAGGTAGTAAGTTCACCCTAATTCAGCAATTTGCATATAATGTGCGATAACTAAATATAATGTCTCAATACCGCAAATATACCTATTTGGAATTTATATTTTTCTTCATTTTAATCCTACCTTTCACTTTTATATTAGGTGCTGCGTATGATATAATAAATTATATAAATTAATCAAAATCCAATTTATGTTTGTAGACCAATATATTATTTATTAATCCGTATGGTATCAGTCATTCCTAATTTGTTTGATTGTTGATATCACTTTTTCAGTAAGTAAGCAGCAGCATAGGGTGAAGGATAGCTGTATGCAGAGTAGGCGGCGACTGGAGCGGTGTACGCGGAGTAGGCGAGTGGCGCAGTGTAGGCAGCGGCAACAGGAGCGGTGTATGCCGTGGCTACAGGAGCCGTGTACCCGCTGTAGAAAACTTGGGGCTTGGGGTCAGCCACGGCCACCGCCATCATGCAAGCGAGAACGAACTGAAAATGAAAAAAACTTATGTTAAAAGGGAGAATCGTTTAGTTTTATTATTTTATGCATAATACGATTAATTAATATCCAAAGATTTATTGAATAGATATATAATAGGATATATTATACATTTTTTTAATGTCTTGTTGGAAATGGGATTTTATTTAAAAAAATAGCTATGATCACACCACGATGCATCTCACAAGAACTGCGGAGGTATATTAATTTATGCTACATAGCGTTGGTTCACAATAAGAAACAAAAGAACTCTCTTTTATTTTTTGCTCACATGGGCATGCACAGAAAATGTAGTGTATTCACAGCTAATGCATCAATTTATTATCCGTACTGCCATGCGAATGAAGGGCGTCTTATTTATAGGCTTTTATATTATACTGGGTATTCGTGTTTAGGTAATATATCTATACTAATATATAGAAGGAAAGTTAGTAAAGTTTTAGGCGGTAAGCTCTGAATGTTCTGAACCGATTTAAAAAGACATCTACTAATAGGAAGCCACATTATTTGCGACATAGGCTATATTTTAAAACGAGATTTTCAGGAAAAAGTAATTAAGGCGGGTGACACCACGCGGAATAGTTAATTTTTACAAATTAAATAGTAAATTGGAAGCGATCCAGTATTACTATCGATCCGACTATGACTATTATTCACTTCACGTAATTTAGGCCATACAAATGATTCTATAAACAAATGTAATGTTTACTCACAAGCTTGAACATTGTAATAGTTGTTGTCACTGTACTACTGTTAAGTCAAATGATATCAAACTGAGAGGACTGTCCAGCTTTATAGTAAATCACAAAGGACAATGCAAACAACGTGAGGTTCGGTGATCATTGCGATAGTGCACTGCCTAGAATACAAATGAGCTCGCTCACGTTTTGTATATCAAAGAAAGTTCAGGTACAATAGGAAACCATTAGAAACAATTATCTCAAGCTTATGAATTAACTAGCTCTCGGGTGGTTTCACCCGCTTAACACCCGTTCTTGTAGGAACTTCACAATTAAATATAGCCTATAGCCTTCCTCCATAAATGGGCTATCAAACACTGAAAGTTTTTTTTTTAAAGATTACTAGCAGAGTTTTGTATATCTATTTTGTATATTTATGCTCACTTCAATGCTATAAATAAGTTTAGCTATTTAATCTATCCGTCCGAATATGGTAAAGAGGAAAGATGACATTATTTTTAGGTTAGGACTTAACAAACTCAACATTTCTTTGATACAATTTTCAGCAGTCAATCACAGAAAACTATTCAATCCGAGATATAAATATTTTTCAAGCCACAAGTTTTATAAAAACAAAAAGGGTATCTGGCACATTGCCATTTAAAAAAGAAGAGAGAGAGAATTAGGGGCATATTAAAAATATACCTAGGTACTTATTGTTATTTAAGTTGTGTTTATTAGGGCATGATTTTAATTATTGCAATAATAGCGATAAACTTTTATAACTGAACAGAGCAGTTAAATAAATAAGTAGTAATTTTAAACTATCAAAAAGATCAACAGTCTTGTTTTTATGTATCGAGTAACGGCATGACAACTAAAAAAATATATTAAAAAAAATGTATTGTATTATGTTGCATTTTTGGATTTGTCAAATGAATAGATATTTCCAAAAATACAGAGCAACAAAATGACTCCTAGGTAAAATTGTACCTACAAGTGACGTCACATAAAATTTCAACGTGCTGTATTTTCGTGATTTTTTTCTTAAAGAAGAAAGGTAGTGAAGTTCGTGGGTTCGATCGCCACGCCGGACAAGAAATATTTGTGTAAATTCTCAGATTTTTCTTCGGGTCTGGTTGGTTGAGGGACTACCCTCCGTGCCTCAGAAAGCACTTAAGCCGTTGGTTCCGTTTGTATTTGTATAACATTATCGTCACCATAACAAGCAGTGACTATGGCAAAACCCGTGGACGTTATACGGGCTGATGATGAAATGATGCAGATTATGATACGTTAGACCCTACACGGCAAGCGACATCGCGGCGGAGGAACTTGACTTCTTCGATGTAGACTTGTCACAAGTAGCCTTAGGTATGTCCATACACGCGGCAGTCATAGAAGAATAGGCAGGCCTTTTTCTTTGCAGAGGGAAAGTTGAAGCTAATAATAACAATTCAGCATTCAACACCAAGTTTTATCAAAGCTTATACATATACAGTATTCATCAATAAATATGTAAAACTGTACGTATGCTAATTTCGAGGCAGCTGTTTTTAGCAAATAATAGGACAGCAGAAGTGACGCCACGCGCCGTTTTCCGTACACTAAAGTGTGAGCCGATATGCTTCGTAAAAAGTAACCATTTCTTGAACCTTTGCCATTTGTTCACATAATTTAGAGTAGGCACGGGTGTCAATTACGGTACCATAAGGCGAATACCTACATTTTATGAATTTGATGCCTAAAAAATACTGATAAACAGCGACACGTTGTTTTAAACTAGGCATATATAGTATGAAGTTCGTCTTTACCTTCCAGTTTATGACGAGGTTCCCACGGGGTCGGAATAAATCACGTGAAACTAAGGGCTAAGACCAAATATAAAAAAAATAGTTTGAATTCGACTACGGGTGTAAAGCATAAGCATGGAGCTATTCATAAATATTTATTTATATTTAACTCCAATACGTGGTTAACCGCGAGCGATACTAAGAAGTACTCGTATTTGATTTGTAACATAATTTTTGTGTTCTTATTCCAAAACTTATATATAGTTGTAGGTTTTTTTTATGATAAACAGACATTCAGACTCACAATCTTTAAGATTTTTTTTACATTACCAATAGCAATGGGGCTGGCATGGAGGTGGTCCATTCCAATATTAGACAGGCTGAAGAGCATGATGACCTACATGGCTGAAATCAACCGCTTAGTAAAATTATAACCGTAGTAAACATTATCTTTTATGTATTGGTCTATATGGTCATGTATTGAATCTAAATGAAGCAATTCATAGAATAAATCAATGTTCATTGTATCTGTAAGTTACATCGTTGTATTCATGTTATCGAAATATTGAGATTATCATTCATATTCATGTTATTGAAATATTGAGATTATCTTTTGACCAAAATTATGATATTATCGCATTTAACCAATCTTTATCCATATTTATCATTTAATATTTACTAATAAAAAAAACTAAAATATTCTCCTAGATTATTTACTTCTAAAAAATATCTAATATTAGAATTATCTCAGACGTACTTTTGCAATTGTAATTTTTAAAGCTGTCACCTGATATTAAAATTTTCGATGAAATAAACATTGACTATAATTTTTTTGACAATAGAAGTTTTATTAGTTACCAAAACAAACATTGAAATTGAAAGTCAAATTAATTTTACTCTAAATCTTTCTCTTTTTAAATTAGTGTTGCAAATAAATAAAAAATCTCTTTAACTGCGCCAGTGGTTTGCTGGCTACCAGTATATCTGCCAGTTGTCATCCAATGCTGGATAAAGGCCACCCTGTACGCCTAACTATAGACGATCTCAGATATCTCTAGGATATAACTAATTTAGGGAAATTTGCCTGGCTCCTCTAATACGAGTTGTAACTACAACTTAGCAGAGGTGTCATTCACCACATTGTAAGCATAATTTAAGGCTAAATATTATGTGTAACCTATATTTATTTCAAAACAATGAATTCAAAATGGACTTAAAATATATATGTATATATTTTAAGTCCTTATGGTGAAATAAACAAATTATTATTATTATTATTTCAGAGATTCTATATCCTAGAGATATTTAAAGTGTTTTTTTTAATGAAAAGTGGAGGAGGAGTGGTTTGATACTTCTGATAACTAAAGGTTGGTTACGTTTGGAAATTATTAGAAATAACCTTTTATACTTCTGGTACATTTATTGTTTAATATGTGCTGTTCGTTACTTTCAATCAGATAATTAAAAAATATTTCATTTCTTTAATAAATAAGCAGCAGTGTAGGGTGAAGCGTAGCTGTATGCGGAGTAGGCGGCGACTGGAGCGGTGTACGCGGAGTAGGCGAGAGGCGCGGTGTAGGCAGCGGCCACCGGAGCGGTGTACGCCGCGGCTACGGGAGCCGTGTACGCACCGTAGAATAGTTGTGGTTTGGGGTCGGCCACGGCCACCGCCATCATGCAAGCAAGAACGATCTGAAAAATAACAAGAATATTAGGGATCCCCTTATTTCGACTATTTTGTTGTTGTGCCGTGATTTGGCATGACGGGAACATTTTATTTCGAACATTGTTATCAAGCCATTTAATGCGACCAAAAATAGTATTTAATTAATGTTTGGCCCTAATGAATAATCTAAATAAAATTATATTTTCTATAATTGTACTAATAATCAACATACTACTATAATTTTAAATACTACTTACCAGTTTGAACATTTTTTATGTGTTGTTAGCTAGTGTGAGGCTAAATGATACTGACTTACTGACCCTAACTTGTTTTATAGTATGTGATGAAGGACAACGCATGTAACGTAAGGAGGATACATGCACTGGAATAATGCGTACTCTGCATGGCAATGAGTTTTTTTACTCACCGCATAGCTACTAAATCATGGTCAGTCGTCAATTTGTACCCTAATGTTAGGAATGTGGTATATCTTCTAGAGAAATCAAATACAAAAATAGTTTTAAAGTTAGGGATACCTACTGCAATCATTATCATTCGGTGCGGCCTTTCTGCATGTTTTTGCCCGGAAAACTCCAGTTGCTTTAGAAACCTTTTTATTTAATTATGACTTAAGCCATTTCATGCTTGGATTCCTGAAATTATATTAAACTCGCTAATCAGACATCAGTAAATAGACAAACTCTTCAGCTGTATATAAGATAATAACGCACAAACAACAAAGATAATAATCACTTAAGCCTAAAAATAAAAATATAATAAACTAGTTTAAAATAACAAAGCAGATTTTATTTTACAATTGTTAAACGAGATTGCCTCGAGAGGAACCAGAACAGAAATGGTCCTCTAAAACTAAAAATGTTTTCGAAACAATCATTCAGTTATCAAAATAGAAAGTGTTAGATTAGTGTTAGATTATTCCAATTTCTGTTCAAGTTCCTCTAAAACTAAAAAAGTTATCGAAACAATCAGTGACTTATCAAAATAGAAAGAGTTAGATTAGAATTCTTTTGTTGTTGCGGCATCTGATTTTTCCTACAAATCGTTGTTAGCACCGTCGGCCTCCCGACATGTAGACGACGCGGATGACAAGATCGCTACTTACAGTACCTCTGTACTGTAGTTTACCAGGAGTTCGAGAAAAAGTTGCCCAAAAAGACTACTACTCGTTACTTAATTACTTTATCAATCCGATTACGACCACGGCTGGACATGGGTCACTTCTTAACAGACCTTAGCAAGCGATGGTCGTTGATGAATATTGCCATGATCACTTTTTGGTAGGTGTACTGCTGATTAACCGAAATCAATAAATTAGATAGTGAGTAACCTTGATGCTGCTACCCATCCATCAGCTGTATGACCCTTGGTCGCCTCTTACAACACCCAAGGGAAGACATGGGGTGGTTTATTCTAAACCGGAAGCCACACGTCAAAGTCAAAGTCAAAGTCAAAAGTTCTTTATTCAAATAGACACATTTAAAATATTTTAAATCATGTTCTTATGATGCGTCCCATTCCTTTACTACCACCAGTTCTGGACGTGGCAACTCTGAGAAGAACTGGCAAGAAACTCAGAGGAATCCTTTTTTTTAAATAAATTATATTTTACAATATTAATAAAGCAGTATTGTTTCAGAGCAACTCACTCCCAAGCAGTTTTGTCATTAACATAATCAGAAATTTTATAATAAGCCTTTTTACATAATTATCTTTGACATATCGTTTAAACTTGTTTGTTGAAAGATCTCTTACATTATTAGGAAGTTTGTTGTAGAAGCGTATACATTGCCCCATAAAAGAATTGCTAATTTTTGGAGACGTGCAGCATGTAAAACGAGATTATGCTTAGATCTAGTATTAACATTATGAGTGTCGCTTTTTTTCTTAAAACTATCTATATTCTTATGAACATATAAAAGGTTTTCATAGACATATTGTGATGCGACAGTAAGAATATTAGGCAGCCTGAAACCAATCGTAGCCGGAAAATGTTGTTTTTATGCAGATATTGTTGTCCGAAAATATTTCTCATACCATTTAAAGTCATAATGATCATTCTTCATAAAAAAATAAAAAGTAAATATTAAAACAATATAATCATTGAAATTCGTAATACTTATTATACCTACACTTACTTTTTACTAATATTTGTTTTAATATATTTGTTTATACTAATGGTCGAAACTCATAATCATTTCAATAAATAACTATAATATTCATACATGTGTTTTATTCTTATAGTTATTGTTTTTATACATGTTAAAAATGTCAAGTTAAAAATGCGACTCAAATGAAAATCAAATTGCTACCAGAAACGAGATGCTCTTATTTTTGGTCGAAGGTTAAAAAAACACCAAGATTCCAACTTCTGTAGGTTAGGTTAGGTTAGAATTGTGAACTGAACGCCAGATCCAAATTCCATACAAATTATTAATTAAAGCAATATGATCATTGAATGTTATAAAGAAAAAAGTTCTGATTTTCTTTTTTATAATTTTAACTGGTTCTTGGTATGAGATCCGTTGGTAGTAATAAAAATGTATGAATAAAAAAGTATGATTTTTTTTTATCATCATCATCATCACCAGCCTGTTGTAGTCCACTGCTGAACATAGGCCTCCCCCATCGATTTCCAGCGGGAACGATCGTTAGCGGCCCGCATCCACCGACTTCCTGCGACCTTTATGAGGTCGTCGGTCCATCGTGCAGACGGTCGTCCTACGCTGCGCTTGCCAGTACGTGGTCTCCACTCGAGAACCTTTTTGCTCCATCGGCCGTCAGTTCTTCGAGATATGTGTCCTGCCCATTGCCACTTCAGCTTGCTAATCCGTTGAGCTATGTCAGTGACCTTCGTACTCCATTTCTCATTTATATTGGATCTCTTCATTTCTGATTCGATCACGCAGGGAAACGCCGAGCATAGCTCTTTCCATAGCTCGCTGAGCGATTTTGAGCTTTCTTATGAGGCACACAGTAAGAGACCACGTCTCAGATCCATATGTCATCACTGGTAACACACATTGATTTTAGACATTGATTGAAGACTTTGGTCTTCAGGCACTGAGGTATTTTGGACGAGAAGATCTCTTGAAGCTTCCCAAACGCTGCCCAGCCGAGTCGGATTCGACGATTGACCTCTTTCTCTAAGTTGTTCCTACCTAGTTGGATCGTTTGACCTAGATATACAGGGTGTCCGGTAATTAATGGATAACCTTAAAATGGGTAATGGTAAAACTAATGACCATTCAGAAAAAAAATACAAATAAAAAAAAATACAGTTGGTACCAAAGATATGATTTTTTTAATAATAATCGGTGTTTTTTGTTACCTTATTTCACATTTTTATACACCACGGCCACAAATTAAGGAATTCTATCGGTTTTTTTTTGTTATAGTAATTTACGTTAACTGAGCTGATAGATAGGTAATAAATAGTATGACTACTATTACACGGTTTTTTTTTTAAACAACTTGAATGTTTGTTCTGGGGAAAATTTGTGAAAAATATTCAATTTGACAAAGTTTGAGCAACCGTAACTTAAAAAAAAAGTATCCAGACACAAGTGACCAATTATTTTAAAATATTATGTGCTTCAAGCCAATTTCAAAATGGTATCATTCATTATTGTATCTAATGTAAATTCTGAATTATGGCTATTTGTGTAGAAAAGGTGTGAATTTTGGATAAACATCAAAATTTGCAATATTGGAATATTTATTTACATTGAATGTACCTGACCATTGGAGTTTAATAAAAAACAACATTTGACATTAGTAAAACTGTATTCGTTATTAATTACAATAAATGTTCAAATTGTCTGCCACCCACTCTGATACAGGCTCTACATCTACGAATGAATGCTCTCCTGAGCAGTCGCGTATAGCGTCGATCGCTTATTTTCGATGCGGCTGCCCGGACACGGCTACGTAAATCTTCCAAGGAACGGATCGGCTTTGCGTAAACTTCTTCCTTAAGACAGCCCCAGTAAAAAAAATCAAGTGGATTTAGATCTGGTGAACGTCGGGGCCACAAAATTGGCCCCAGGCGGCCAATCCATCTGTTTGGGTATGTTCTATTTAAGTATGCACGAACAGATACAGCATAATGCGCAGGACAGCCGTCATTTTGCAACCAATATGATTCTCTCTCCACCTCGGGCACCTCTTGCAATAAGTTTGGAAGATCATTTTCAAGGAATTCTAAATAACTTTGGCCAGTTAGGTTCCCCGGTAATTCAAATGGGCCTATTATTTTTCCGTTTAATATTCCAGTCCAATAATTTATTTTAAATTGGTACTGTGACCTGTCTTCACGCATAGCACGAGGGTTTGTTAGTTGCCAGCTATGGAGATTGTGTAAATTCATGTAGCCATCTCTTTTCAATGTTGATTCATCACTCCATAGAATTTTATTAAAAAACTGCGGGTCTGCTTCCATCTTCCCCAGCATTTTTCGGCAGAAACGCAATCTTGCATTATAATCTCTTGGTTGAAGGGTCTGCACGCGCGTAACGTGGAACGGGTGAAATTTGTTCTTTTTTAAGATATCATGCACAGTCGATTTCCCTATACCCGTGCGTCGAGCTATTGATCGCGTAGAAATTGAAGGATCTTGCGCAATTTCCTCAAGTACCACGTCTTCTACATCAGCACGAGCGCTTCTTCCACCACTAGTACCACCAACACCAGTACCAGGGATTCTTCCTTCTGAGTAACAACCGTGGACTCTTATAAATACGCGGTAATCTGGATGACGCGCATTAGGGTATCTTTCCCTATAAAGAGCTGCGGCTGCGTTTCCATTGCCTCTGCATTCCCCATAAATAAAATGCATGTTTGCATATTCTTGTGGCGTATACTCAACACGTGGCATGTTGATTCACAAAATAAACAATCCAGTTACAAGCCAAGTCGTCGCAAATATCACCACACAAAACAAGTCCAAATCGGTAAACAAAACGAATAGTCCAGTAAAATAGCCAGGTCGTCGTTTTAACACTGATTCACAGTAACTAGCAACAATTGCAACCGGAAACGAAATAAACACATGCGAAGTCGAGCAAGTCGAGTGACGCACTAAGTCTAAGCCCCTGTTCCTGTAAGTTCTGTTAGTCCCCTACCGGTTTTTTTACATTTACTATCTCGCTCGCACTCATCCAACTCATATCCTCTTTGTCTAACATGAACAAAAGACGGGTGGTGCAGGGTGCGCGCAGGTAGCTAGTATGGCGGTCACACGACTTACACACACGACATTTATTGCAAAGCCAATTTGTATTTGTTAAAATATTTCTGGTTTTAAAGAGACTTTATTGAATTATTACTATTCATTACTTACGTCTATTAATGTTTTTATTAACCCCGAATGGTCAGGTACATTCAATGTAAATAAATATTCCAATATTGCAAATTTTGTTGTTTATCCAAAATTCACACATTTTCTACACTAATAGCAATAATTCAGAATTTACATTAGATACAATAATGAATGATACCATTTTGAAATTGGCTTGAAGCACATAATATTTTAAAATAATTGGTCACTTGTGTCTGGATACTTTTTTTTAAAGTTATGGTTGCTCAAACTTTGTCAAATTGAATATTTTTCACAATTTTTCCCCAGAACAAACATTCAAATTGTTTAAAAAAAAAACCGTGTAATAATAGTCATACTATTTATAGCCTATCTATCAGCTTATCTATCAGCGTAAATTACTATAACAAAAAAAAACCGATAGAATTCCTTAATTTGTGGCCGTGGTGTATAAAAATGTGAAATATGGTAACAAAAAACACCGATTATTATTAAAAAAATAATATCTTTGGTACCAACTGTATTTTTTTTTATTTGTATTTTTTTTCTGAATGGCCATTAGTTTTACCATGACCCATTTTAAGGTTATCCATTAATTACCGGACACCCTGTATGTATTCGGTCACAACTTCGAGAATGGAGTTCCCAACGGCTATAGATAGAGTTGGGCACTTCATGGGCGTTATGCATGACTTTCGTCTTGCCCATGTTCATTCTAAGCCCAACTTGTTGAGAAAATCTATCGAGGTCATTGAGCGTCTGTCCAAGGTCCTCCAGCGATTTTGCCATGATCACTATGTCGTCGGCAAATCGAAGGTGAGTGATGTACTCGCCATTTATGTTGATGCCGTGTCCTTGCCATTCCAGGAGCTTGAAGGCGTCCTCCAGAGCAGCCGTAAAAAGTTTGGGAGATATAACATCTCCCTGTCTTACGCCTCTCCGTAGCGGGATTGCCTACGTACATTGGCCCTGTACTCGGACCGACAAGGTGGCGTTTTTGTACAAGCACTTCAGCACTTCAATGTACCCATAGTCGATACGACACCGCTGAAGAGACCTTAGAACCGCCCAAATTTTGACCAAATCAAAGGCTTTTTCATAGTCCACAAACGCCAAGCATAGGGGCTGATTATACTCCTCGGTCTTCTGTATAATCTGCCGCAGCGTATGTATGTGGTCTATGGTACTAAAGCCTTTTCGGAAGCCGGCTTTTTCGGGAGGCTGGAAGTCATCGAGCCTGTGTTCGAAACGATTTGTGACGACCCTCGAGAACAGCTTATAAACATGGCTCAGCAATGTGATGGGTCTGTAATTCTTCAACATGGTTTTGTCACCTTTTTTGAAGAACAGAACCACCACACCTCTGCTCCATGATTCTGGCGTTTGTCCCTCGAGTAAGACGGAGTTAAAGAGCTTCTGAAGGACTTTTAGTATCGGTGTTCCACCCGCATTCAGAAGCTCAGATATGATTCCGTCATCACCCGGCGCCTTGTTGTTTTTAAGCTGTTTAAGGGCCATCCTAATCTCGTATAGGCTGATGTCCGGGAGATCTTCGGTATTGTGTCAGGTGAGCCTTGCTCTGGGGTCTTTGGCTTGGCTGTTAGCGGGCTTGACTGTTGAGGCATACAGCTGATTATAGAACCTCTCTATCTCCCATAAAACCTCTGGCTTACTCGACGTCACTACCCCATCTTCCTTCTTCAGCTTTGTCAACTGGCTTTGCCCAATAGAGGTGTCTCTTGCGAACACTTTGGAGCCTTGGTTTCGCTCTATCGTCTCCTTAATATATTTTGTATTATAGGAGCGAATGTCGTGTCGCAATGACGTTAAGATATGTCTGTTGAGCTGCCTAAATGACTCTGCATCGTCTGGAGTCTGGAGCATCATCGTACGTCGTTTAGCCATGAGGTCCCGGGTATTAGTGGATAGTTTCTGAGGTCTATTTCTAGGGTGGGGTTTAAAATATTTAAGCCCCACCGTATGCACAGTGTCTACCAGCCCGCTGCTGAGATCGTCCACAGATTCGCAGCTATCTAGACATTCGAAGCGATTACTTAGTTCGATCTGAAAGCTTTCGGGGTTTTGGATGTGTGCGTTTGAAGGTCGGAGCGTAGACTTCATCAGACGGGATCGTTCCATTTTGACATTAATATTTAACGTGCCTCTTACTATTCGGTGATCACTTCCGGTTTTAACCCTGTGAATCACAGAGACATCATTAAATATTTGTCTTTTGGTTGTTATGATGAAGTCAATCTCATTTTTTGTGGAACCATCAGGGCCCATCCAGGTCCATTTCCTGTGAGGTGGCTTCTGGAAGAAAGAGTTCATCATATAGAGTCCCTCTTTCTCCAGGAAATCAGCCAACCTATGACCCCTTCGGTTCCGTTGCCCATATCCATGCAACCCCACTCTCATCTCATCATCGCCTCGTTTGCCCAGTTTAGCGTTGAAATCCCCCATAACAACGGTGTAGTGGGTCTTGGAGCTATGTATGGCTTTACTAATATCCTCATACATAGCTTCCATTTCTTCGTCTGAGTGTGTTAAGGTCGGTGCGTAAACCTGTATAACCTTCATGGAATATCTTTTTGATATTCTGAGTATAAGGTACGCTACCCTGCTCGACACACTGTCGACGGCCACCAAATTGTTAGTGAGGGACTTGCGGACGATAAACCCTACACCACCTTGGGACCGCTGTTCGCCCTCCCGGTAGAAGAACAAGTTGCCGGAATTCAGGGTCATCGTGTCCTGTCCCGCTCTTCGGACTTCTGACAAACCCACTATATCCCAGCGCAACTTGTCCAATTCCTCTTCCAGCTCTACGATCTTCTCGTCTGTCCTCAGAGTGCGTGTGTTGTGTGTTACCAGGGCCAGTTGTCGTGTGGGGTGGTACCCGGATCTCTTCCGGAGATTCTTAGCACCCCCTGCCCCGCCGTTACCATGGCTGGTACCGTGGCCAGGACTAGCGGGGCGGCCGGGGACTAGGGGCCTGATCTTGGTATGTGTCACCATGAGGGGTGTTTTGCCAATACTCGCCACGCTTGGCAGGCGGGTTTGCGAGCGCAGTGGAGAGTGGATATTTTTTTTTTATGAAGAGTGATTATTATGAGCACAGACCGGTAGTAAGACAAAGAATAGGATTAAGAATTTTATGTGAGTCAATATGGACCCGTTAGGGTCAAACTTATCCCCAGTTTATGAAAAAACAATCCAGGATTTTCATCCTTGCTTCTGCGTCGTCCACTTAAGTAGCTAGTAAACGGTTGCGAATTTGCTAAGGTAGGATTCTTGATGGCGCGGCGGCGCGGCGCCGAGGACCGCGTTACAACAGCGACCTGTGGACCGTGTCAGTGAACACTATTTATTTTTTAATAACTAAATCCTCCTAAATCTTTGTATAAAAATTAAATTATGGACGGACTATATATAGTACTACATGTCCGTAGATTTGTTAAATTTGCTATTGCCTACGACTGTTAGTTTCCTAGTAGGTAAGTTATTTCATAGAATATGAATATTCAAATTTTCAGTTTTTTTATGAAATTGAGATTCTGATAAGAATGTATTAGGTAAATACATACATTGTGCACTTGCAAAAATTATTATTTTATTAAGCTTACATAGGGTTAGTGTGTTCTTCTACAGTCATATTTATCTTTCACCTAGTCGTAGAGAGATTTGAGCATTTAAGTGACTTAAATGCTCAAATCTCTCTACGACTAGGTTAGGTAGACTTAAATTAAGTCTTAAGTTATAGTATACATAGAAACTTTCTGTCCACTCATTTCAGATATATCTGTATTATTTGCTATTGATGCAAATTGAAAAGGTGAAGTAGGTAAGTAAGTATAATTGTGGTGAACAAAAAAGATAGTATAATATATTATTCTATATCTTAATAATATATTTATTATATAATATAACTCCTCAAAAATAATCATTCCAGTGGATCTAATCGTTTTTCTTCAAACTTATGATTTACACCGGGATTTTACGAAATAGCAGTAAGCAAAGTTTGCTTCTTAAGAATTAAGATAAAAGCTTTAAAACTCAAACAGTCATAGTATTTCTTAAATGCACTAGTAATTAAAAAAAAAAATAATAAACGGAAAAGATAAGGTTTAACTGTATGGTCAAAATAAAAACAAGTGTCATATAACTACTGTATAACATATTTAATTAACATACACATTATTTAAAGAAAAAAGTATAAGGGCTAGCGTATGAAGTGTAGGCGACTGGCACAGATGCATAAGATGAGGAGTACGCAAGAGGCGCGAATGCCGCGTACTGAGGGTAAGCATAATACGAAGACGCTAGGAGGACATCCGGCTTAGGATCAGCTACCACTACTGCCAGCATGCACACACAAGCAATCGCCAACTGAAAATAAAACAGGAATTATCATAAGTAATTTTTTTAAGAGCAGGCAAACGATATTTATTACCAGGGCAGAGAGACCAGGGTTCTAAATACAAAGACAGCTATATCTTCGCCCATATCCTGCCAACTAACGAGACTAAGTTAAAGCTTGGATTTTACACACGTGGTGGCTTTTATTTCCACGTTTGAGAATAAATCTTTCATTAAAGCACATTATTACATCATCGGAGAACAGTTTTAAGTGGACTTTACGAGGCACGGAGGGTTGTCTTTTAACCCTGTTTATAATATAGAAATGTTGTTATATAATAATCTAAAATAATTCTAAAAAAAATCTAATCTAAAAATCTGTAAAAGTTAGATCAATGAAATAAAAAACAGAATAAAGACTTTTTAGTTGCGCTTCTAATAGCATATTATATAAACTGGTTGATGAAAAAAACTTCATTAGAAAAACAAAATTAAAAAAAATGACTATTTTTATAAACAATATTGTGTTGTTTCATGTCATTATAGATGATTTCCATTTCTATTCTGTCACAAAAAAAAATATCGTGAACGTCTTCCACGTGCATAATTATAATTCTGTGAGGTGAAGCATGGCAGTCACGCTAGAGGAATGTACCAGAATCCTAACTTTTTTGGAACTTGGGCGGAGCCAGCGTGAAACAGCCAGAAACATTGGTGTATCTTTGTCGACTGTTCAGCGGGTAGTCCAGCGGTACCAAGAGACCGGATCACACCTTAGAAGACCAGGACCAAGACCAAGATGCACAACAGCCAGGGAAGACAAACCACTGGTGGCTACAATGCTCCGAAATCGTTTTCAAACCGCTGTTGGTCTAAAAACTCACTTTATTCGCTTTGGAGGTGGCAATTTAAGCGCTCAAACAGTAAGAAGACGTCTTGCTGAAACAAATTTGAAACCATTGAGGCCCAAACTGGAACGGGGACATCGAATTGCAAGACAGAGATAAGTGCGCGAGCACCTAAACGACGAGTCTAAATTCATGCTTTATAAGCATGATGGTAGGCAGTTGGTGTACAGAAGACCAGGGGAGCGCTTCCATCAAGCGTGTGTGGAGGAAAAAGTGGCGTACGGTGGAGGCTCCGTACAAATTTGGGCTGGGATTTCTGCTGAGGCCCGCACCGAGCTGGTACTCATTCAAAATGGAACTCTAAATGCAGAGAGGTACGTGGAAGAGATCCTCAATGAACATGTAGATCCTTTCCTGGCCAGGATGGACCGGCATGGCATATTAATGCATGATAATGCGCGTCCCCATACCGCCAGAATTGTACATGACTACCTTGAAGAGGTCGGTATCGAACTCATGCAGTGGCCAGCGCGAAGCCCGGACTTAAACCCCATCGAGCACGCCTGGGACGAGCTTCAGAGATGCGTGAAAAGTCGAAACCCCCCACCAATCACGCTTCCCGAGCTCAAACAAGCACTGGTGGAGAAATGGGAAGGTATTCCTCAGCACCGGCGAAATTTGGTGTACAGCATGCCTAATCGCCTGGAAGCTGTCAGAAGAGCTCGTGGAGGCAATACAAAGTATTAAATGAAGAACAGTAAAAAAACAATCATAAAAAAAATGTAATCTTAAGAAAAATATGACTTCTTTAGTTTTTTTTTAATTTAGAGATAAATATTGTGGGTGCAACTAAGTTTTATTTTATTTTTTATCTACATAATTAAATTCTCAATTGAACAGTCTTCGTTTCATTAGGATGGCATACGTAGTTCGGGAGATATTCGGGTTTATGTGACTGACCCGTTATTTTGGAACCGAGTGTATTTAACAATCGAATACCAGGAGATGGGCAGCAGCGTTTCCCTGTGTGTATACTGCGGTCACCTACCCGCCTGCCATAGAGCGTATGATCGGCAGTATTGACTATACGGCCTAATAATAATTGGTATTGGTTGGTTAAGTAGCTGTGTTAATATTTGTATTATTTTTACATTATCTACTGTACAATTTCACAATTCCAATATTTGATGGAATTGTGAAATTGTACAGTAGATAATGAAACATCTATATAAAGTGATGTATTATAAGTAAAACATTTCTTTAGTATATTCTTAACTATGTATAATTTAAATGATTATAGTTTTGGCACCGCCAGCTTAGAATAAGAAGTAACTTTTTAATGTGCTGCATTTTGGGGATGTTGCCAAGTAGCACACATTTATAATATTAAGTTTTAGTTTAGATTAGCGAATCTAAATTAAAACTAAATTACACATCTACGTTACTTGCCAAAGTTACCAGAATGCTGACAGCATAATACAATAATAAGTAATTTATTGTTTTCAACTGGCGGTCCCTTAACTCTAATTAGGTATGCAATTATTATTTATATTCGTATCTTGTCAACCGATAAAGAGTCAACTCAAGTCAACTCACACTTCTACCCCACCGACCAACTAGCATGCACAACTAGTTGTGCGGTCGAGAATGCTAATCTGACATCCTTCCCCACGGAATAAATAGTTGTGCAGTTTAAAAAAAATGTTTTACTTAGTACTCCTTCGACCAACTACTCAATGAAATGTACCACGTATACTTTTTCTTTATTTTTCGGTTGTTACATTTTTCCCTTCGTCCACAATCATAACTAAGTTTTCATAACTGGTTATGAATATGAATGAAGGGACATTTTTAATCTCTAATTTTGTAACACTTACCTTATTTTATCTTAACTTTTCAATTGCGTGGCCTAGGGTAATCTCATTATGTAAATATTGCATTTGAACCCGCCTTATCAAGTCATCTTTTATTATGTACCTTTTCTTACGTTTTTGTTTTTCATCCTTCATCAATACAATATCACGGTATTTGTCAACGATCAAAAGGACATGTAATATAAAAGAAGTAAAGTCATCAGTGTTTTTATTCAAACGTCGGTTCAGGCTCAAGTGCCATGGTTCTAAGTACTACGTTATTGGTGCGGTGACGTTGACCGAACACGCTCTGTTGATGTAATGTTTTTTCTTGAGCAATGAATGTATATAATTCGTAAATTTTGGCATTTCCAGGTTAGCTTTTTCACGTTCATTATTGATAAAAAAATTATTAAAGAAAAAGTATACGTGGTACATTTCATTGAGTAGTTGGTCTAAGGAGTACTATGTTAAACATTTTTTTTAAACTGCACAACTGGTTATGCCGTGGGGAAGGATGTCAGATTAGCATTCTCGACCGCACAACTAGTTGTGCATGCTAGTTGGTCGGTGGGGTAGAAGTCGAAACTCAAGTAAAAGTAATAAACAATAAATGTAAGAATCCTATGATTTAAAACCAATTAAAAAGTCGCGGCATCAGTATTATACATCAAAATTGGGAAGCACTTTAATAAACTGAAGTTATTTGTCTTGTACTTACAATTTTGAACATGGTTAAGAGTTGTTTTCACTGAGCTACTGATGAACTGAATGATGCTTGGTCAATGTCCGTGGTGATCTTTATACAAAGTCATGGAGACAATGCATACAAGAAGATGCCTATACATTTTCATAAAGCCCAGATCACATTGAAAACTTAATAATATATGAATAACATTAATTTTGAAAGTGAATAATCGTGTTTATCTCAGAATTGATCATGTGGCCGATCTTTTTGTGAAACTATAATCACCGTTAGTAGGGTAATTCGGGTATTGTTTTTAGTAAAACTGGAAGCTATCATTTTTATGCCGTAATAATAAAACATTATTAAAAAATATAAATAAATATTTTACTTTAATGAATAAAATACATAAAGGTAGTTGGCAGGTATTAAAAATAACACTAACTTATAAAATTGCGTAATAAATTATATTTTCTGAAAGTCTTCTGCCTAAATTCACCTTTATTATTCAGTTTTTGACATAATTATGCAATATTATTAGTTCAACGTTTTTACTAATAACTAGATGAGACATGCTGATAAAGAAATGCTATGAGTGATAACTTAAAATAATAGTTAATAAATTTTCTGTGACATAATTAATTAATTACTTTCACAAATATTAATCAAAGTGAAGATGAGTGTAACAATGGTTTCTGTTAAAGCCAACTATTTTTGTTTTTGTCCGGCAGAAATGCATTTACGCATACCTACCGCCGCTGCAGCGTATCCACGCGCTGGCGCAGCGGCGGGATATGTGGGACTCGCCCTCTCCATAGCGGTGGTATGCTTACTCATACCACGAGGAGAGGACCCTATACCACTAAAACCCCCGGAAACTCCTTCGATCCATCGTACACACGAAGCAATCCGGCTTGGAAAGCCACCCTTACTTCCCTTACTTACTTGTACTGTTAAGAGGTGTATTGAGGGATATTGTCATTGTCATTCATTGTATTTGAGTTATAATTACAACCGATTCGTCTGCATTATCAATAAACGTTTTCATTTCATTTTCATATTGCCATAACCACCATCGCGGTTGGCAGTGGGTGATCGTAGTAAGATGGTAGATAACCCTGAGCTGATAGATTCTGAAGCTACACGGCAGGTATCTACTCAATAATAAATATTCAAGTCCACTTTTTCTGAAATATTTTCATGACAAAATATTCCGTACAACATTTCTAGAAGTATATGTCTATGACTTAAAACTAATTGGCGTGAGATAATGAATAATGGGACAGTTTAACTTTGAATATTTACGAATATGGCATGACTTCTACCTATCGTACTTGTTGTCCTACATTGGACTCGCTAATTTTGTACTAAACGCTCTATTTTTTGTTAATTAGACACATCACTGTAAGATATTTTAAAATAGTTTGAATCGTAAGACTTTTACAATTTCAACTTGCTGTGATCAGTGTATTGGATTTTTTGTTTGTTGAAGCATGAATTTTATAGTTTTTTTTTAATATTTTTATAAGGATGTTAAATGCACAGTTTATTACTTAGCCATGCAAAAGGGATGTCTTTTTTTCTGACGGACATAAGTAGTTAGGCTTTTGCTCCTTCGCCGGGCACAAAGGCGAGCAGAGCTCCAGCCTGCAAAAGGCATGAAAATTATATGTTTTCTCTAGTAGAATACACACTTCTTTTATATGTAAACTTTAAATGCAGTTATTTGAGCAAGTCTTAATAGTTTGAAGCGAAAGCAGCATACGTGGTGCAGACTGAAAAGACTCGGACGAAACGCACTGCCGCAGTGCATTTTTCCTATTCCTTGTATTCCTGGGTGAGTTCTCAAGGTAAGCTTCCAAAGCAGGAATACAATAATAAATAGTAGTAGCCAGGTTTTAGCGTTACAGATGATACAGGTACCGCGCAAGAGACGGCAAATTTAAAATAAATTGATAAAGAACGTACTTTAACGTGGTACTTCAAGTATGACATATTGAAAAATAATGCTCCAAGTATATCAAGTGCCCCAACATCATGTATTACATAATTTTTGTTTCTATTTTGTTCAAAAATATATAGTTAAAAAGTTAAATATTTATGAACAACATAGATATATATTACTAATCTGCTAGCGGTAAAGGAAATTGTGGTACACATAATGTTGGCGTATGTTGAAAGTTACTTATAGATTGTCTAGTCTAAAAGCATATAATTCTGATATAACGGGTTAAAGACCTCACGTGTATATAGGTACAACATGACCTGAAACCTGATAGAGTATCAGGTTTTATCAAGGAATATGCACAAAGTCAGTAAATTTATCCTCTTCTGCTTCTTTAACAGCCCGTTTACGTCCACTGCTGAACATGCGCCTTCTCTTGCAGACATTGGCACGCCAGGGTCGATGAGAGTTATTATCATAATCACAACACTTGGCGGGTGGATCGATGATTGCAGTAAGATGGTGAGTATACTTGAGCTGAAAGATACTGCTGCCGATCCATCAGCTGTATGTACCTGAGACACCTCTTACGCCACCCATGGCAAGGTGGTCTATTCTAAGCCACACAGTAGGAAGTATATGAAATGATATAATTAGTAGTTTGAACCGGTAGTTACGCTAAGATAATATGTATTTGTTGTCTTTACTAACATATACATATTATACGAGGAAAGATTTGATTGTTTGTGTTGAATAGGCTCCGAAGCTACTAGACGGATTTGAAAAATTCTTTCACCGTGGTAGCTACACTATCCCCGGATGACATAAGCTATATTTAATTATGAAGCTCCCACGGGAACGGCTACGCGGGTGAAACCGCGCGCGGGAAGCAAGTGGGTATTATTTTCGATGTGATGTAACTGTAAGTAGCGAACTACAATGGAAATGGGATTGTCATATACTACGCCGCCAACGTGGAAAAAAAAGTCATCGAATCGCCGGCAACCACCCTGAGCCGAGGTCCAAACCCCACAGGCCTCTTGCGCAGGTTGCTTAGTTTGTAGTTTTTAAACCATTATTAAGGCTAGAGCTCTGCCCGCCTTTATGCCCGGTGAAGTAGCAAAAGCCTAGAGCCTAAGTAAGCCATTCCAAAAAAAAAAACGAGAAATACGTTGGCGGCGTAGTAACCAATATGTTCCCCGTGCTGGGGGAGTGCAACGTAATACATGCGTAATTCATTATCTTCTCCTTCCGGGGGAGTTCACCCGTAGCTCCCGATAACTTAACTTTACGCAGCAGCTATAGTTGTTAATATTTATAAAAAAATATGAATAATAATTATGAAAACCCAGTACTTAAGGAGTTCTCTTCAATTCTATTCATATTTTTGTAATAAGTATATTCACTTCGAAGTCGTTCGATGATTAGTTTTTATGAACATGAAATATACGTGCTCTGCATAACAATGTAATTTTAACTAAGTACGTTAGTGCATTACGTAATCCAAACCCATAACTGGTGCTGACAAAAATCAACAAAAGGAATGTGCATTATATAAATTATTTTTAAGGTAGGTCAGTTATATTTTGTTTCAAACAAAGTTCTATTATTTGGTCTAGAAACCCATCAGCCTAAAAAGAAGTGAAGGTACTTACTCTATTAATAAAAAAAAATGTTATTGATAACATACATTTTAGTCAAATATCAAGGTAGGACTGAAGAAAAAAAAATTGTGATTCCATAAAAAAATGCTTTTAAGTAAGGTACTTATTTACTAATTGTGTAGATACACAATGTAGTCCTCAGAAAAACTATCTGTGGTACCTACACACAAATAATTATTGTTCTGAGTTTAAGTGTGCTTTGTAAATTGTGTTTGTTAAGTGCGACAGAGGGATTAGATTCCCTAGTGTAGTACGTGTCATTTAAAAATAATGAATAATCTAGAAAGCAACAATTCAAAGGGCCTTAGACAAAACGACATTGCTTTCGTAAATGCTTTGGCGGCCGAATCTTTCTTTAGTTTTTACGTATTTTGTATATTTTTCAGCCTGTTCTATCCCACTCGAGAAATCGAAAAATCTAGAATCGTGGAAAGAATGCACCTTTGCCCAGCAAAGGTGCATTCTTTCTACGATTCTCGTTTTTGCGTCAATTTTTTCCCTATTTAGAATAGTTTTAAACCTAACCACTAAGATTATACGATTAATATAGAAAAAGCGATTTCTTAAACTGTTTATATTCGATCAAAAGCTTAAAACGTCGACAATAACTTCATAACGAGCACTTGCAAAACCGTGTTAATTGAAATTAAACTTATAAGAAATCGATCCGGTCCAAAATATTGTAGAAAATACTTGTCTTGGCCCATTTTTCATTTTTGTTTTCCGGGGGGAAATGCATTTACGTATTCCCACCGCCGCTGCAGCGTATTCGCGCGCTGGCGGTGGGATATGTGGGACTCGCCCTCTCCATAGCGTGGTATGCTAACTCATACCACGAGGAGAGGACCCTACACCATTAAAACCCCCCGGACACACATTCGATCCGCCGTTGGCGAGGGCCGGGTACGCATAAGCAATCCGGCCCACTTGTCTTAAGCCCTAAGGTTTATTATGAAACAAAAATTACATAAAAATATATACCGAATCTTCCGAATGTTAGTTATTGTTACGGTATAAGGAAGGAAGTGCCATAAACGCATAAGTTGCACAATCAGCTAGCAACCTCGGTGGCTAAGTCAAGGATTATTATCTTAGGTCAATCGAGGTGGCTACACAGCAAGTAAAGGTAAACGTATGACAGTATGATGGACCAGCATAATTAGTATTCGATTCTTGACACTAATCATACTAATACTGGATGGACAGGATGTTTTATTTTATATCCTAAGGTCGGTAGTAACCCAAGAAATGCCAAGAATTGTCTTTCCGAATTCTCATTACTCGCATACCTACAGGAACACAACATTCATCAATAATGTTGTTTGGCTATAAAGAACTAACTTCTTAAATGTTGTTCAAAATTACCACCGTGGTCAGTAGTTTAGGTATATAAAAAACGAACAAATTTTCTGTCCCGCCGGAGAAAAATACCTCCCTCCCGAGTCCCGACTCTTACTTTTTAAAGAACCTTGATACATTTTCTTTAGCAAAATCTTTTGGATACATGTTTGCAATATGGCTAGGTCACCAGTGTTTTTTTTTTACTTAATAACTAAATTCTTCGAATTTGTTATGAAAACGCCTTACTTTGTCTGAGTAGAATAATAAATAAATTCTTAAAAACACTTACTAAAACGAATGTGTAGATTTTTGTATTAAGTATAAATTACCGCGAAAATTAATTTGTAGCGACAGACACATCAAATCTGATTTATAAACGGCCTACCTACTGTAGCAAAACAAAAAACAAAATTAAGTCATATTTTCATAACAGTAAGAATCAATTTCAACATGAAATAGGATGATAGTTTTAGTAGTTATTAACTACAAAAACTAGGAGTCCATAATGAACAGTACGTATCCACCTACAAGCATAATTATGTATAAAGCCTCGTGGCTATCTAATATACGACTACCTATGACCGCCTGGAATATTCGGGTACTCGAATTAAGCACAGTTTATGCTACCTGGTAACAGATACTAACGCGGCAACGGGTATTTCAATTAATTAGCTTATTTTTATAATTACTAGTAGGAACATTAGTACAGACAATAGGAACTGCAGAAACTAATTGTTAGTTGCAAATCTTCGCTGAAAAAGTGTCATGTGTGTTAAAATGAGTGGACTGTATTTAGGCACGGTATAATTAGAAACGAGAAACAATATGTATAACTAATTAGATTATGCTACATAATAAGTGTTACGGATAAGGGCCTATGCACACCACGTTTTTAAACGCGCCGTTGAAGCGCGTTTGTGCCCATACAGGCCGAACGCACGCAAGTCAGTACCTCGTTGCTAAAACGCGCGTCGACGGCGCGTTTAAAAACCGGGGTGTGCTTAGGCCCTAAGAGTAGGTGCGCGTCGCGAAGAGTGGCGCGCGAGGACTATCCCTTCTACGCGAAGCGACGCGAGCTGCCAGCGATCCTCGCGCTTGCGCAGACATAAACTATGTATGTAGGTATATGCAGATGCAAGCTCACAATCAGTAAAGGAGACACTACACTTATTTTATTGTTATCACAGGAAATCTTTTTCATCGTTTTTGTTAAGATAGGTACCGAATTCGTTAATGTTCTCGGATAGGCAAGTTTTTAGCATCTCAGTAAAGCGGTAAATAGGCACTCAGATTGAGTGTTCATTTACCGAGCCTAAACTTAAATGAAAGTTGAGGTAACTAAATAAACTCCGCTTAGTTTATTATGTAAGAAAAGGATAAAGTGATGGTAATTTAGGTATTTGTTAACAAAACTGCGTAATATTGCTGGCAATTTTTTTAGTGAATATATGAAGGGAAAGTATGGGTTAAAGTAAAATATTATTTAATTTTTTATTTATAAGTAACATATACATGTAGATTGTAGGTACATGAATGAATTTCCTAGTTATTAATTAATTAATCGTTATAACATGTAATTACTTAATTATATAATGTTTCATTTTTCGTAGAACTAGATACCCGTCCCGTTTTCGCACGGGTGTAACGCGTTTGTATTATACATACCTATATACCTTCCTCTCGAATCTCTCAATCTATTAAAAACCGCATCAAAATCCGTTGCGTAGTTATACATAGGTAAAGACAGACAGCGGGAATCGACTTTGTTTTATATTATACTATGTAGTGATACTATTAGCTTTTATGAAACTTCTTTTTTAGATATTTTAGAAAACAGATA
This sequence comes from Nycteola revayana, assembly GCA_947037095.2. Taxonomy (NCBI): domain Eukaryota; kingdom Metazoa; phylum Arthropoda; class Insecta; order Lepidoptera; family Nolidae; genus Nycteola; species Nycteola revayana. The sequence continues at coordinate 10,714,719 of OX344847.2, forward strand.
GGCATGATATTTGCAGGACTATATATAGGAAACTCATTATTTTTATCTAACGGATTTGATTTTGTGAACGCACAGTTTAGCGTTCTATGCTTACACAAATCATGAATGTTGATATAGTTGATTATCAAAGTGATGATTAACGTGTTAGCGTGATTAAATTTTATACGACTGTTTACGCATTTTAACCTAATTAAAAATACATAGTATATAAACTAGAACTTTGAATACGCTGTACTTATTTCATTACGATGTTGCTTAAAGGAGTAAGTGCGTTTTAAGACTCAGCTATTAATAATTAAGTTGGAGGGTTCATTATACCTAAACAAGTCTAGTGAACACCAAGATCACGTGATTAAAGTTTAAACAATATAAATACTTAGTATGATTTTTTATCCACAAAATAACATTAATAATTGTATATTTGGTACATTGCCGTGTGGTTTCCGGCTTAGAATAGATCAACCCATGTCCTCCCATGGGTGTCGTAAAAGGCGACTAAGGGATATATGGCTGATGGATGGGCAGCAGCATCTATTAGCTCATGGTTTACATCATACTGCGATCACCAATCCGTGTGCCAAGCGTGGTGATTATGGCAATATCCCTCAACGATCCTGGCTTGCCAAGGTATTTTAAGAGGAGGCCCATGTTCGGCAGTGGACGTAAACGGGCTGTTGAAGAAGAAGAACAAGAATTGTACATTTTTGTACACTTAAAAGTAATAAAATAAATAAATATATAATAAAATAGTAAACAAAGTATTTTTAAACTTTTATCACGTGATTTTGTTGACTGTCTCGTTTAAGATACGTTCTATGAAACGGAACTTTTAATGCTATGATGCTAATGCTAATGAAAGATTGAGATTTTGACTAACAATTGTCTAACATGGTCATATGTTCTTTCCATGAAAACTCTAAAAACATACATCATCAAAATGATACTTAATACTTACCAAAAAAAAAAAAACTAGTGCGACGTAGGTAGATACTCACTTTCGCTGCGAAACCTAATAAGGACCTATTTTCAGCGTTAAATTAAATTAACACCCAATAAATTAGCTAGTTCCTCCCCGCTTAGTTTTTTTAAATTATTTAATGTTTGTCAGTTCATGAGATATCGCCCAAAAACTAAAAACACATTTTTATTTCTTAAATATTACTTGTTAATAATATTTTTTAAGTAAACGCTTCTTTTCATAATTACGCTTAACCAAGCAAAAAATAGAGCTTTTAAGCCTTTTAATTATGCCGTTTTTAGGATTTGAACGGTATATATTTTTTTTTGAGCATTGAAGTCGTTTTTGCTGCTTATTAGATACATTGATAAATATATAGTAAAACTCTATCTCTACCTATTTCGATCTCTGGGTATAAAACATATTTTTAGGAGCAGTATCTCTGTTTTTCACCATATCCAACTTGATTCACTAAACATTATACAAGTTATATATTACAACACGACGATGTTTAGGTTAAATTGTTAGACTCGTTTTTCAGACCTGTGCTTTGTAACCAATCATACAATATACCTATATACAGGGTTATTTGTAAAACACCAACAACCTCTTTAGAGGTCATTGTACTCATCATTATAAGCAACTTTTACATAAAAGAATCAGCTGTTCCTGTATTTTGACGAGTTAAACAAACATAATTATATAGGGACCAGCTGATTTTTTTTCGCGATTTCGCCCCCATAGTAAAAGTTGCTTATAATGATGAGTACAATGACCTTTAAAGGGGTTGTCGGTGCTTTACAAATAACCCTGTAGGTTTAGTCATTAGAGAATGTATGGTTACCCACAATCATTATATTATTGTAATCAAAACGAATGCCTGCAATGTGACTTGCTCAAAACATCACCGATTATTTATTAAGCCAAGTTGAAATGTATATGTTGGCAATTGTATATGTATTGTATATGTTGCCAACATATGTTGGCAATTCAGCCTTTAACATTTTGCTTGATTGTTAAGTTACATAGTAACTTACAACCTAAACTTACGTACTCATAATATACAAATTAAAATACTTCATTATTTTCTTTCAGTGGATCCTGTTTATTGTGGCATGTTTTCTAACGATGACTTTCGGAGAGTGTCGACAACGGTTCAACCATGCTCGTCGGCCAGTCGTACTGCTAAATAGAAATCTTAACATCAGGAACCCTTCTCAAATGAGGATTTAGTTAACTTTTATTATTTGATAAGGACTGAACTACTCATCAAACAACCAAATAACCTTTTTATGGTTCAAATATAAATCTTCAAATAATTTATTTTATTTTATTTGTAATTAGGTATGTGCCATTAAAAGAGTGGTCCCATTTACATATTTCAATACTGATTTCATATTAGCTCAAATCTTAATGATGATTACTGCTAAAGTCCAGATCCATCCATAACCCTTCCTCAGTCCACTGCTGGACATATGCCTCTTCATATCACCACCGCCCACATCCATTCCACAACCTTTCCCAAGTTAGATGTCTATTTTGCAGGGAAGCGTCCAGTGTACATACAATTTTAAAAAATATACTCATTCATTCAGAAGGGTGGGAAAAATCTTGATACTTATGCACGTTGACAGTATTAACGTATGCTACCTAGGCATTTTATTTACACTTTAACGAAACAAATACAAAATTTGACAGGTTTTATATTTTTATTTTAAAAAGTCAACACAACTTCCATTGATATTTTTTGTCTGAGCATTGAACAATTAGTCTTATAATATCGTTTACTTAGTACTTAACTTATTAAACTAAACTCCAACCAACGTTATTCGCCTAATAATTGTAATTTAAGCGTTTGAGTTATGAAAGACAATGAAAATATTACTTTGAACTTAATGTTTTATAAATTGTTATCAAAGCTAGCCTTAACAGATTGTATTCCGCAATTAATTAATTAAAGGCTCTTAACCCTAAAAGTATCCATACAAAATTTATATCTTAAACTATCCAGACATTCACCTTAAGCATTTTAATTAAAATTATTTAATTACTGGGTATATTTGTGAGTAATACTAGTAATCATTGTCAATTAGTTAATGTCATTCTTTTATGACTTTCACGTAAACTATATACAACTATATATACGAATAAATTTTAATGACAACAAAAGACCGGATATCGAAAATTTTACAAAATTATTGGTGATTGAATTTGCATCTTTGAATTTGGCAATAATTTTGTTATAAAATCGGAAAAATGGAAACAAAATTTATGGGACAGCAGTGCCATAATGGATGTTCAATTTGATAACACCTGACAATCTTAAAGGTTTTTTAAAATTTTAGCATGTATGTAATTATAGCGACATAAGTCCTTGATATAATAAGCTTTACCTGCCCTACGGTGACACTTCATAAGGCTGAACGTGATCAAAATTTGAATGTGTTGATTGAGGAAATTATGTAAGTTTATCCGTTTCCATGGTGGTACCCCTTGGTGTCCTTTAATTGACCACTAATATAAAAGAAGCGTTGATTGATAGTTGATCATTGTGCATTCGATCTCGGATCTCAGATGCAGTCTTAAACTAAGAAAAAAAACTAACAACATCATGTTCAAATACGTAAGTTATTATTTATTAACTTAATTATTATTCTGCATTTTAAATAAGATTAAGAATTTTTTTTATTCAAATATATTTTTCCGAACAGTAGTTCAAGTTCAGTAGCTAAGCAACATTTCAAAGTTCAATAAAAATGCTGACCTTTACAGCATTTTTATTGAACTTTGAAATGTTGCTTATCATAAAAAGTCTGTTTAGATTTATATAATAATTTTGATCTGTCCAATAAACCGCAACTTTGATTGACTCTTGCATATTTACAAGTACGTTAACAAAATATTGACTGAATTATAAACAATTTGCAATGTAATTAATTGTGTGTTCTTTCTAGATGCTTTTCGCTGCTATCCTGGCTTTCGTCGCTGCCAAGCCTCTGGTAGTAGAATACGAGTACCCAGTACATTATGAGTCATACTCCGTGCCGGTGTCATACAGTCACAGCCACTATGACTATGACTACCACCCGTACTCAACATACTCCTACGCCGCACCCTACACTTACTATGAATACCTCCATAAGTAGAAGAATTGAGAAACTATAGATACTGAATTTACCAACGACGAATTTATTATACTGTTAAGCAGCAATTCGAATAAATATTATTTAAAAGTCGAAAATGTATGTGTTGTATCTTTTTCAATACCAATCCCAACCGTTCCTCTTTTCCCAATGTTCCAATATTAATGACTTGATGGATTACTGGCAGATACCTTCGTAGATCCGAAGTCTAAGAAGCCCGCGAACTGTAGGGCGAAAGTTGCACAAAACTCCCTTAAATATCTAAAAGTCAAGTACTTCTTCTGCTTCTGACCGCCCTGAACCGAGGCCATTTTGCTTAATTTGTAGTTCATAAGCCATTAAAAATACTTGATGAATAACCTACCTGCATGTTACCAAATAATTTTGAAAAGTTTGTTAATTAGGTACCAACTTAGGTACTCATTATAGAAAATTATATATATATATATATATATATATATATATATATATATATATATATATATATATATATATATATATATATATATATAAGACAATAATTATTGACTTGACAGGAATTTTATTTAAACGAATGCGTTGCTCTGTAAAACAAAGATTTTATTTATTATATAAAAATATACACAATAATAACAGTTTTATTTAAACCTTAAGGTATTATCTTACCTGTAAAACAAAGAAACGACATTTAATGTTTATTCCTTAATTTGTCAATTCCTTTTTACAGTTCTTTTATAATAATATCTTAATAAATTAATCTAGGATAATATGATCAGTCACGGCGAGATCTGTCAACACCGAGAAAAAACAATCTGCTCTAGCTGTCGTGTTGGCCGCCGTTACTCATAGCGCCATCTATATGTTACATAGGAACAATGTTCACTGTTTTACCAACACTCGAACGCTAAACAAAAAACCAATTAAAGAAATATACTTTCTTTATATCTTCCTCACCCACAAAGAAAATTTTCGCGGAAATTTTCACACTTCTAACAACTTACTAAAATATAAGAAACCTAAATACTATAATAATATTAAACTAAGATTAAATTACACAAATAGTACAAAATACTTATTTTGCTTTTATGTAGGTATTGGTATAAGCTTAGTGATATGAAAAAGATTCGACTGTATTTTTTTATGACCTGTATCAATTCTGTAAATTGAATTTGATATCTTTTCAACTATTTTAAATGGGCCAATATTCAGCTCATCTAATTTACTTCTATTCAGTTTATTTCCATTCTGTACATACACCATATCCCCCGTATTGAAATAAAACTGAGTTCGATTTTTATCAAATATTTGTTTATTGTAATTATGTGATTTTATTGAGTTTTCAAACGCTATTTTCCTATCTCTAATCCATTCAACTTCTGTTTTGTCTATTTTAAGTTCATTTGGTAGAAAAGAAACATCTGTACCATCTAACAAGTATTTTGGTGCAAAACCAGTAACTGTGTGTTCTGTACTATTATATTTGTCTACACAGTTATGGGCAATGGTTGTCCATGCTATTTTATTGTTTTTTTCATTTATTTTACATCTGATCTTGTTTACAAGCGTTTGATTGAGTCTTTCATTTAAGCCGTTAGAAAATGGAGCATTTACTGCAGTAAAAACTATAGGTATTGATTTTTCATTTAAAAATATTTTGAATTCTTTTGAATTGATTCCTGGATATTGATCAGTGAGAAGCAATCCAATTGAACCATATTCCGTTACTTTACTGACCAGCTTAACAAAATCACTAGCATTTTGTGTTTTTGAGGTAACTATAAAAGCATATCGAGTAAAGTGATCAACTAGAAGGTGTAAATATCTTTTCGTTGATCTCGAACCTCCAAAACCTCCAATCGTATCTATTGATACTATTTCAAACGGTTTTGTGGCTGGGCCTAAATGCGACATCAATCCATACTTATCCTGGCCTCTCGTTTTATTTTTTATACATATTTCACATCTTTTACAACATTTTCCTATATTTATTGTTAGATTTTTTGCCGTATATATCAAACTAATTTTTTTTTGCATCTGTTTTACACCTAAATGACACATATGTTCATGTACATCTTTAATAACTTTTTTGCTGAAATCTTCTGTCAAAATAATTTTTTCACGTTTTTGTACTTTTTTATAGTAGACATTGTGTTTTAATATTAATTTTGATTGATTTTTTTGTATTTCTTCATTGTTTTCCTGATCTGTAAGAATATCATTTAATTTTATCATGTTTACAATTTTTAATTGCTCATCTGTATCCTCATCTGCATTCAATACCGGATTCCTACTTAAACAATCTGCTTCTACGTTATCTTTCCCTGGCGCATATCTAATTTTAAAATCATACTGTGATAAGTAATAAGTTAAATCTCCCAATTCGTCATCTGTTCTAGACTTAATGTTTAAATGTTCCAATGGTTTGTGATCAGAATATACCGTAAACGACCTTCCTATTAACCAGTATTGCCAATATCTTATAGCTTCTTTAATAGCCAAACATTCTAAATAAATCGCCTTTTTTTTCTTTTGTACTTGATTTAACTTTTTTGAAAAGTATGCCACTGGCTTATCTATTCCATTCAACTGAGTTTGTTTTAGCACTGCTCCAATACCTTCTAAAGAAGCATCAGTATGAATATTTATGGGCAAATTTTGATCAAATATTTCTAATATTGGTTGTGAACACAATAACTTTTTTATTTTTTCGAATGATTTTTGACAATCTTCAGACCAAATAAACTTTTGATTTTTCCGTAACAATGCGTGAAGTGGTTCTAAAATTATTGCACTTTTCGGTATATATTCATGATAGAAATTAATTTTTCCTAAAAATTGTCTAACATTTTTCTGATTTTTGGGTATTGGGAATTCCTTTATTGAAACTAAATTATCCCTTACTGGCCGTACCGTGTTATTATGTATAATATGACCGAGATATTTTACAGAATCTGAAGCAAATGTACATTTTGTGAATTTTAGCCTAAAACCTTCCCTTTTAATAGCTTCTAGCAATTGTGTGAGATGGTTAATATGCTCAGAAAAAGTTTTTGAAAATATGAGTATGTCATCTATATAGTTTACTGCAAAATCAGTAAGCTTATATTTTCTCAAAATGTTACCTAGTATTCTCTGAAAAATAGCTGGCGACGTCTTCAGGCCGAATGGAAGGCAAGTCCATTGATAATGTCCTTCCTGTGTTACAAAAGCCGTCTTCTTCCTATCTTCAATTCTTAGTGGGATCGACCAGAATGCTGAATTGATGTCCAGTGTTGTGTAATATGTTGAATTTCTTGTTTTTATCACTAGGTCATCGATCAGTGGAAATGGTTGAGCCTCAGGTACAACTATTTTATTTAGATCTCTAAAATCAATACATAGCCTAGATCTTCTGTTGTCTTCTTTTTTGAAAGCCAAGGTTACTGGTGCCGCAAAAGGACTATAAGATTCCTCTATTAGATGTTTGTCAAGTAATTTTGCAACTTGCTCTTCTATTTCCTTTTTGTCTTCAATTGAACATTTATATGGTCTTTTACTACAATATTTGTCTATGAGTAGGTCAATACGTGCTTCATATTCTCTAACCATGCCAATGTCATATTTGTCTTTTGCAAAGGTCACTTTGTACGTATCTATAAGTTTTAATATCTCCGACTTCTGTTCAGTATTTAAATTATTCATACTCATTTTGAAGTCTTCTTCTTTTATGTGTTCATTAAAATTTATTGAATATGGGTCTGTTTTATTTAGCCCTTCTTCAGAAATTTTGTGTTTTTCTTCATGTGTATTTGTAGGACATTTATCTGTCTTTACTTTTATTTCTTCTCCTTTTTGGGTGATTTTTAAATTTTCGTCTTGAACCAGTCTAAATTGTTTTATGATATCTAGTCCAATTAGAAAATCATATTTAAATTCTTCCCCATCGATTATATAAACATCTGCTGTTTCTTCAATATCAAATATTTTGATCTTTATACTTGTCAAACCAACTGTCTTTATAACACCATTAATTGTGATTAATTTATCACTTTTTGAATCATCTTCTCCGTCTCCTTTCAGTCTTATTAATTTGGAATTAATTATAGAAATATTTGAACCTGAATCATATATTCCAAATATTTCAACTTTTTCATTTAATAATAGTTTGACCTGAATTAATGGTGTTATTATTCGTTTTTTTTTTCATTGAGATTAAGTTCAACATCAATGACTGAATTATTTACGGTTTTATTATTGTTTCTTCTAAAATATTGGTGTGTATTTCCTTCCGTCTGTTTAAACCAGCACTTTTCTTCAGGATGGAACCGGATCCCTTTATTCAAATTTTCACACGTTTTACATGGTTTTATTTTATCCGATGTTGCTTTATTATTATAATCATAGGTATTCCTTTTAGCTCTGATGAAACTCTTTTTTTTCGCAAGATATTCATGTTTTCCAATTTCATTAAAGAGGTTTGCAGCCGATTTTACACTTTCTTTATCAATTTTATCCATGACGTAATCTGGTAAACCCATTACAATGAGATTTATCATTGTTTGGGTGTCGATGTGTTTGTTTACCTCCAATAACAGTCTTTCCTTTTTTGTGGCATATTCTAACAATGATCCAGCTTGAAATTTGAATGTGAACGCATATTTTACTTGGGACCAACCTTTATTTCCATATGTTTCACAAAAATTGGTTTTCCAGACTGCCCATTCAGAATTTACTGTTAATTTTATTAGCATACTGCTATACCAATCTAGGCACTGTTTTTCTAGCAGATGTTTTAAAATCTCAATTTTCTCTTCATCTTGTTCAATCTCAAATCTTCCACATTCACTCTCAAATTCAGTAATCCATTGGTCAGCATTTGACGTATTATTTGAAAATTTTTCTAATAAAAATCTTTCCGCAATTTTTCCAACATTTTTTTTCTCTTGTACATTGCTATTTGCAGAACTAGAATTGTTTTGTGGAGATAGTGTCGCTGGTGTAATCTCCTCTAAGTACTGGTCACCAAATTGTACATTATCACCTTCATCTAGATATATTTTTCTCAAATCAGAGCTTAGAGGGATCCATACTGTGCGTGTTTGGTGTCTTTTCTTTAGCGAATTCTTGATTTTCGTATATAAGTCTAAAGGCAATATAGCGGTGTGCTTACTTACAGGTTTTAACTCGTTTGGCACGTCAAAAACACATCCATCCGGTGTCTCTATAGAGGTTATGCAGATCATATTTGTCTTGCCGTCTGCTGAACCCAATACTTCGAATTTAAATCGTAGTTTGTCCATTTTCTTTGTTATAAACAAAAATGTCGTTTTATAAGACAATAATTATTGACTTGACAGGAATTTTATTTAAACGAATGCGTTGCTCTGTAAAACAAAGATTTTATTTATTATATAAAAATATACACAATAATAACAGTTTTATTTAAACCTTAAGGTATTATCTTACCTGTAAAACAAAGAAACGACATTTAATGTTTATTCCTTAATTTGTCAATTCCTTTTTACAGTTCTTTTATAATGAAAATGAAAACGTTTATTGATAATGTAGACGAATCGATCGTACTTATTATAAGTCAAATACAATGATAAAAATATACAAAGACAAAAAAAAAAAAAATCTTGACTAATTAATTAGTACTTATACATTTCAACAGTAATGTTATTAAATAGAATTTAAATCTACCAATGTGACATGTGAAAGTCGCGTATTATAAATATAATTAGAATCAACCAGCGCGGGCTGGGATTAGGTCAGAAGCATAGAACGCGTCGCGAGCCTCGCCTTGCAAGGACGACCGGACCCTATCCTAGCTTCCTACGAGTCTTTCTCTATCTACCTACGTTGTGACACCCGGAGAAGAAAGACTATAAGAAACTCCGAGATCATTCTTTTTGTCATCTTTTAAAGTCTTTGATTAATCATTTGTACATATTTTAAAGACATTTTTAGTATCTAGGTTAGTGATCCCCATACATCGATAAGTAGGTACTCGCAGCACGAAATTGCTACGGAAACAATGAAAGTTTCAAGTAAGTATCGAGTATAGGGAGCACTCCTCCAGATTTACATATTTTTTTTTTTACTTTTGGTACATACCTGCAGTCTGATCAGTTGTCTTACATATAGATTAACATTTACAAATTTATAAATTACATAGCATAGACTTTTAATTTAGTTGCAAATTCGGTGTGATAGCTAAAAGGTGCCAGTCTGCCGCAATGTAACCGATGGACTCATCCGCCAAACATCTCCATCATCCATGTACTCTTTGATATTGTAATAACCTCGAGTCATAAGGACCTTTTTTACATATTTTTTGAATTTATGGTCCGGCAAAGCTGTCACATTTAAAGGAAGTTTATTATAGAATCTTATACAATTTCCAAGAAATGATTTACTTGTCTTAGATACTCTGTAAAAAGGTGTAATGAGCTTATCTTTGTTTCTAGTATTAAAATTATGAACGTCCTTCTTCTTGATGAATTTATTCATATTTTTACGGGCGTAAACTATATTTTGGTATATATATTCAGAAGGTACAGTAGGTATATTTATTTCTTTAAATAGATTACGAAGAGAATCGCGACTTCCTTTTTTATAAATACCTCGGATTGCTCTTTTTTGTAATATAAAAATAGTTTGGATATCTGCGGCCGATCCCCATAGTAGGATCCCATATGACATTACACTATGAAAGTAAGCAAAGTAAACTAACCTAGCTGTTTCTACATCAGTCATTTGTCGGATTTTCCAGACTGCATATGATGCAGAGCTAAGTTTGTCAGCTAGTCTTTCAATGTGTGGTCCCCATTGCAACTTGGAGTCCAGAGTAATTCCTAAAAATATTGTTGATGGAGTTAAGTTTAATAGCTCCCCATTTAGTTCAACATTAGGAATGCTATTTGACACATTTGGTAATGAAAATCTAATACATTTAGTTTTACTTGCATTAAGAAGAAGATTATTGGCGGAGAACCATTCCGATATTAAGGTGAGTGTGCGATTTAACTCCGTAACACTTTTATCTTTTCTGTTTACATTAAATATAAGAGACGTGTCATCTGCAAATAAAACGATATCGCACTCATTCTTGACCACATTTGGAAGATCATTAATATATATTAGGAATAAAAATGGACCCAGGACAGACCCCTGTGGAACTCCTATTTTGACAGTAGAACTTTCAGAAGTTATATTATCAATAGATACTTTCTGTTCTCTATCTGTTAAATATGATGTTACAAGATCAACTGCTGAGTCAGTGAATCCGTAGTATTTTAGTTTCATAATAAGCGTGTTATGATCAACGCAATCAAACGCCTTCGAAAGGTCGCAGAAAATACCTAATGCATCCTGCGATCTCTCCCAAGCTTTAAATATAGATTCTATTAGACTGGAACCGGCATCTTGAGTAGATTGTCCTTTCGTGAACCCAAATTGTTTGTTGTTCAAAAAATTATTTAAGTTAAAGTATGCCAGCATTTGATTCAATATTATTTTTTCAAATATTTTACTTAGCGCTGGCAGTATGGAAATTGGCCTATAATTTGAAGCATTATATGAACAGCCTGCTTTAAAAATGGGAACAACCTTGCTTATTTTCATTAGGTCAGGAAATATTCCATCTCTTAAACAAGTATTAAAAATATCTGCTAGAATTGGGGCAATACTGTCAATTATTGAGTTTATTGCTTTGGTTGACATTCCCCATATATCTTCAGTGCTTTTTTGCTTGATAGTTTTAAAGACTTTTATAATATCTACCGGATCTATAAATTTAAAGCAAAACTGAGACACATCTAAAGTAACATTTTTCCTCAACAGTTCGTCAGCCATTTTCGTTGATGAGGAGAGACATTTAGTCGTTTCAAGGGGTATATCCGTAAAGTATTTATTGAAAAACTCAGCGACAGCGAGTTTATCCGAAACTAATTTATTATTTATATTTAATGTTACTGATCCATCGTTAGTCCTATTTTTACCAGTTTCCTTATTGATCATTTGCCAGGTTGCTTTTATTTTATTATCAGAAGTAGAAATTTTTTCGCTAATGTAGGCAGCTCTAGCTTGAGCACACACGTTTCTAAATATTTTTGAGTATTTACTGACATAATTTCTAAAATTGGGATCAGGTGTAAAGGACCTCATGTCATATAACTCATATAACTTGTCCCTACATTTGCGAATACTATTTGTTGCCCACATACTAAATTTTATTTTAAAATCTACATTTCTATATTTTACTTTGCATTCTTTATTGAATTCTTCACAAAGTTTATGAAGCAACATGCTGTACATATCATTTGGATTTTCATAATTATAGTTTAATGAATATAGTGCAGCATTCACATTTTTACTAAATTTTTCTAAATTATTTTGGGTCAAAGGTCTTATCCTAATTTTAATATTTTCTTTTACAATGGAATCACAAAATTTTACCAATTGGCATTTATGATCAGAGCGGACCCCAGTAATTAAGGACTTTTCCTCTACTTCAAAATTAGTAATTATGTTATCTATGCAAGTGGCTGTTGATGGTGTAATCCTAGTTGGTTCATCAAATAAACAATATAAATTAAAAGAAGTAAACAAAGATATAAAACTACATTTTTCATTTGATTGTCCCAATATATTTATATTAAAATCCCCACAGATAACTATTTTTTTGTTACTTTTAAACTTCTTAAGAATGTCTTCCATTGTGGACAAGAATAACAATAAGTCAGATGATGGGGGTCTATACACACAAAGTATTAAGTACATTTTAGTTTCTATGCATGCAGCTTCACACACTCTTTCAACGGAGAGTTGAGAAATATCTTTACGTTCTTTAAAAATAATATTGTCTTTAACTAGTATCAGTGTCCCCCCACCCTCTGCTGACACCCTATTGAACGAGCTGGCAACCCTAAAACCATTCACACCGAACCCCATCTTGTGTGCCTTCAACCATGTCTCGGTAAAACACATAAAGTCTGGGTTATATTTCTCACAAAAAAGTTCAATATCTAATATTTTTTTTTTTTTTTTTTTTTTTAATAATATCTTAATAAATTAATCTAGGATAATATGATCAGTCACGGCGAGATCTGTCAACACCGAGAAAAAACAATCTGCTCTAGCTGTCGTGTTGGCCGCCGTTACTCATAGCGCCATCTATATGTTACATAGGAACAATGTTCACTGTTTTACCAACACTCGAACGCTAAACAAAAAACCAATTAAAGAAATATACTTTCTTTATATATATATATATAAGACAAGGATTGTCATGTTTTGATTTGTTGGTCCTATTTACTAATCGGCTCTAAAAAGGATAAGGTTCTATGTTCCACTGTATCTATATGTTTTAATGAACGAATATATTCTCCAAAAATAGTCACCAACCCGCCTGCCAAGCGTGGGGACTATGGCAAATACCCTCCCGCGGGAGGAGCCCCATGTCCAGCAGTGGACGTTATACGGGCTGATGATGATGATATTCTCCAATTCTATTTTCAATTGCAGACTGATTTTTCAAAATATTTTTTTAAACTTCTGTAGATGTTTTCTGAACGGAATGTCACGGCAGAATAGTATTATTGATTGATGTTGTGTTGCTGTGCGTGAGTAGGGTTATACATCGACGGCAGATACTATATTTGGACCCATATGCACCTTAGTATCAGGTAGATAGGAGTCATTAATGTGGTCAAAAAAATACAATATAGATTCGTTTTACGTGTAATAATATATTTTCTAAAACGAAACCAAGCTTTAATGAGTTTCCTAAATTAAAAATCGATCGAAAAATTTGTATCATGTGTGTTTGTTAAAATTAGCTGCCATCGACTACAAAATAAAAAAGTGCATTTAGTGGAAAATAAAATCTCCTCATTTCTGTTCACTGTTCTCTATTGTTTCTGATGTGTTTTGTAAGTACATAAATAAATAAATATATTATATCACTGTTCGAATAATTTTTACTGACTGCCTATATAATCTATCCGTGATATGTATGACCATAACGGCCGAGGTCTGGCTTGGAATTCCTCCCAAACATTTGTGTTACCAAACATTTATCACGAGAGATTACAGTTCCAGTTTCTTTATGCATCAACCCGAAGTCGGGAGGTTTGTGATGTTACACATGTGCTAGGACTGCGCCTACACCCGCCTAAACCCTTCTTACCAGACTATAAGAGTAAAGGAATAGAGTGCACTTTTGTTAGCACACATACTTGTGCTCTATAATATGTCTAGCACAGATGATTAACCTATTTAGAATTCGGCTAATGTGGTCAAAATTGGTCGGTTTTTTAATGTATTCTTATAGATATGACTGTCAATGATGGATGGATCGATGTCAATAATGGTCCGTTTCTAAAATTATTTTAATATTCGAAACAGTCATTTGTTCGTTCATAGTATTTTACTCTCCTTGAATCTCGGAGGTCGTGGGTTCGAGGCCCATGTTCAGCAGTGGACGTTATACGGGCTGATGATGATGATGATTGTTGTTCAATACTTAGAATGACTTCTGGAGTTCAAAAACAGTTAAAATATGTCGATAAGTTCGACATATTTGTAACTGTGTCTTAACGTGTGACACACTTCTTTTTTTTACTAATTTACATATATAAAGCTGAAGAGTTTGTTTTTTTGCTTGAACGCGCTAATCTCAGGAACTAAGTACTGTTCCGATTTGAAAAAAAAAATCAGTGTTAGATAGCACATTTATCTAGAATTAATATGTTATATTTTATTATGAAATTCTTACGGGAATGGGAGCTACACGGGTGGAACCGCGCAAGGGCAACTAGTATTTTATAAAACTTATTGGATCCTAATACCATTATGGTAAAGTATAAGAGGAAAGGTAGGCAGGGTAGATAAACAAAGTTTCGACTTTTTAATAATATTTATTCGAATTGCTGCTTAACAGTAGGTATAATAAATTCGTCGTTGGTAAATTCAGTTTCTATAGCTTCTCAATTCTTCTACTTATGGAGGTATTCGTAGTAAGTGTAGGGTGCGGCGTAGGAGTATGTTGAGTACGGGTGGTAGTCATAGTCATAGTGGCTGTGACTGTAAGACACCGGCACGGAGTATGACTCATAATGTACTGGGTACTCGTATTCTACTACCAGAGGCTTGGCGGCGGCGAAAGCCAGGATAGCAGCGAAAAACACCTAAAAAGAAAAAAAATCATAAGTAAGGCAGATTGTTTATAATGCGATCAATGTTTCGATGAACTGATTTTATAATGAGGAAGTCAAATTATGTCAAATTGAATCTTGTAGGATTTTAACACATTAAATTTTAGTAAAATACATACTAATATAAAAAAAAATCAACGAATAAAGGACCCCCTGATATTGTGAGTTCTGTAATAACTAATCATTGAATAATTAAGTTATACAAGTACAATATAAATGGGAAGCACTCTTTCAAGTTCTAATTATTATTAGAAAAATCATAAAAAAAAATCCACGAAACTTAATATTCTTTATACAATAAAAATACTTTAAAATAAAAACTTACGTATTTGAACATATTATTGTTGGTTATGTTTCTTAGTTTGAGACTGTTTCTTAGATCCGAGATCGAATGCACAATGATCATCACTCAATCAACGCCTCTTTTATACTAGTGGTCAATAAAGGACACGAAGGGTATCACCATGAGACCGGATAAAATATATAAAATTTCCTCCATGACCACTTTAAAATGTCTGTCACGTTCATTTTAGTTTTTTTATGTTAGTACTTTTATGAAAACTGTATTTAGCCGTGTGGTTATTGGCTTTGATTATAACACCCCATGTATTTAATGAGTGCCGTAATGTGTAATCGCTTGATGGCAAACAGCAGATGAATGGGCAGCGACATCTACCAGATTAAGTATATTACTGCGATTACCAATCCACCTGCAACGCGTGATGATTATGACAATATTTCTAGCTTGCCAAGGTCTGTTAAAAAGAGTCCCATGTTCACCAGTGCACGTAAACGGGCTAATAAAGCAAGTAATAGTAAGTATGTAGCTATAGACAGACGGAGTACATTGTCTGTAATATCCTACCATTAGCAGCACACACAGGTTGCACTTGCTAATCGTAATTATAGTTACATAAGTTGCTTTGTTCATAGAATAAGAATAAGAACCTATTAATTACAGTTCTTTTTCAGTGTGATTTTGGCAAGTGCAAGAGTATGTAAATAACTAAGTGCTCATTAATGTATTATTTCATCATTATACTATGTATAACTTTTATTATGTATATGAATTAAAGCTATCAAATTTATTAGAAACTATCTGATGCCCGCGACTTTGTCCACATGGTGTTGTTATTACAAAACCATGTGGACAAAGTCGGAAGGAATACCTTCGATGAACATTTTTAACGTATAGGTAGAAACAAAAATATTTATAATGGTGACCGGAGATGTAAGGTCCATGCAAAATTTCATTTAAATCGGTCCAACAGTTACGAAAATTAGCTAGTACTAACAGAGAAACAAAAATATTTTAAAAAATCTGGTTGTGTTCAATTTTACTTTTAACATCCCCCTGATTCGTATATTAGGGTTTTTTTTTCTATGTTTAGATATTCGACCTCTACAGTTTTATTTTAGGTATAGAAGTGCTACAGTAAAAAGAATATATTATTAAGATCAGTAAACTTTAACTTAATATATAGTCAATTAAGTTTAATATGAATTTCAACGGTTTACTCTATTATGAATGAAAAGTTCATACTATTTTCATGTCGATTGTAAAACAGGCAGGTCATAGTGTTCCTTAATGTTACGTTATAATCCTTTGGGAAAGGGTAAAAACCTCTCAATTGAATAGGTAACACACGTAACAATTACTTATTGTAATGTAATAATGACTTAAAAGTTTTCTCAAAGACGATTGTTCATTCATATAACACAATAATCTCAATGTTTAGTTTTGGTAAAATTCCTAAGGTAATTTTGCTACAAATGGTCTTTTAAAGAGCATTCAAAAGCTTGTTTCCACCATTTCAGTACTTTCATACTTCGTAATTCTACTGCCTTTGAAAATGTAGTACCTATTTTGCCATTATTAAGTAAACGTGCACATGAAAGCGAGTTGGGTTCAATTGTGTCCATACTTTGCAACAAGCATACTGAATATTTGAAGGCTATTTCGTAGGCGTATGATTTCTATGGTGGTACGAAATTAGAACTTAAATAGAATATATTATTCCATATCGGTACTTAGAACATAAAACATGAATAGGCCAAATATTAAAAACAGGTTGAAAATATTTTATTTGTGGGTAACTCACTAATAAATAAATAATAAATATTCACCTTAGGTAACGTTCAATATAGTTCCATTTATATAAATCATAAAGTGATAACTTTTTAAAGTAATATGCTCTAGGCTATTCCGTTATCGTCGGGGGGTCGGATTGCTTATGAGTACCCGGCCCCCGCCAACGGTGGATCCAGGGGGTGTTAGTGGTGTAGGGTCCTCCCCTCGTGGTATGAGTTAGCATACCATGCTATGGAGAGTGCGAGTCCCACATATCCCACCGCCAGCGCGAATGCTTTTTTCCCCCGGACAACAAAAAAAAAGGCTATTCCGTTATTAGTTATACCTACCTAACGCATTAAATTATCTTGAAAGGCTACACTTTGAGATGTTTTGTTTTCAGTGAGCTTCCTTATAATTACGGTAGGTACCATGATTTAGAATGTAACAAACAACACGTGTTTATTTCTTCGTCTTACAGGGAAATGTAAGGGTAAAAGTAAAGATAAAGGTAAGGTGGGTTACCTTTACCTTTACCCATATATGCAAATGTAGTATATACATACAACCGTTTTTCTTAGTAAGCCTTCTTTAAAAATTAACTATTATTGGTATGAACTGACAACAAGTTAACTCTCAGACTTAAAAGAAGATTTCTTTTCCGGTCTGGTTTCGATTTTTATAATATGATCTATATCAATAATCCGTTTTCCTGTTTGTTATTATCATAATATACTCAGGAGGAAGCCCAATGCTCAGTAGTTATACGGGCTGATGATGATGATGGTATGAGTTAAACTATCTGAACGTCCTTAAAAGACGTACAGCATTTATACATGCTGTCATATTGATTGTCCCAAAACCCCTAATCTGTTCTCAAATTTTTGAGAATCCATTTTAGCCGCCGTAATATTAAGTTTCAATACCTAATTAAAAAAAGGATTTTTATATTTTGTGTATAGTTATAGAAAATAATTAATGTAATTCGTGCAGTTGTATAGAATTAGTCGCGTGAGTGCCTACAATATCAATACAGTAATATGTACCTAATGAAGTTCATATGGATATTGTTAAACAACCTTTCTATTATTGCAGGTCGAAGCAGCTCATAATGTTTAACTTGAAGTAAATTTGCATAGAATTTGCATATAGGCTTCATAATAAAGTTTTACAGTTACATCGTGACTATTGTGTGTAAAACTGCTTTTCAAAGTATTACTCAGAGTTAATTAATTAGTTTGAATATTAACACCTGCGATTATCCTATATCTGGTAATACTTGTGTATATATTTTACATTACACTGAGGTCGTGAACCCGCTCCTTCTTCCCGCGTGGGAACGAGTCACCGTCCCTCATATCAAGCGTAGAGACTATAAACTGTCAAGGCCCCTGTCAAGGCAAGCCCATGCTCAGCAGTGGACGTTCATTTTCTTGGGCATTTTCTTACAAAGCACGTGACTTTTAACTATAATAAAACATCGCACGAGTTTAAGCAGCAATTGAACTAAAGACTTACCTTACTATGTAATTAACAAGTAAATTAAATGTATAATAAGTACCCCCCATTACTCCCATTTAATTACTTCATAGTGACGTAAGTTGGTAAAAAAATATCAAGTTTTTTCAAAATATAGTCAAAACTAAAATACCAATTTTAGCGGTTGCCGGGTGCTTTGACAACTTTATTTTAATCCGACCGTATTTACAACATTACAAGTTCAGAAATCCAAAACCACCGGGTATGTCGGTTGTACTCTGGTGTATCTATACTCCACATCTTATTTACTTGTGATTGTAATATTACCTACTTACTCTACTAAAACTTTACTTAAATATAGTACTTCAAAAATACATTCCTTTAACTTTAGTAGATAGATGAAATAGATATAATGATTAAATTGAAAGTGAAATAAATTATAAATTTCATATTAAAAAAACAACTGTTTTTACTATAGATATCTACATACACTGTCGAAGGTATAGGAGTGAAACGTGAAAGCACCTTGTATATCCATAGGTTCGCCTTTATGCCCGGTAAAGTAGCGAAAGCCTTCTGGCTAAATACGTATGTCCGTCCGACCAGTACCAAAATCAGAGCCATGGTTGATTGGTTATCGGTCTATTAAGGTACGTGCCGACCAATCGCAATCACCTCTATACTCAGTAAGGTTATGAAACGTGTTTTAAACAACCGTCTCCTAGCATACCTGGAAGACAACGATCTCCTCTGTGACGGCCAATTCGGATTCCGTCGAGGCCGGTCTACTGGGGATCTTCTTGTTTATGCTACTCAGTTCTGGAGCGAAGCCATTGAGAGACACGGTGAGGCTCTTGCCGTATCTCTTGATATCTCTAAGGCTTTTGACAGGGTTTGGCACGCAGGTCTCATTGGTAAGCCTCCGGTTTACGGTATTGCTCCCGGACTTTGTACCTGGATTCAGGATTTCTTGAAGGGGAGGTCGATTCGAGTTGTCATTGATGGCGCCTCGTCCGATCTTCTTGGTATTAATGCCGGTGTCCCTCAGGAATCTGTTCTGTCCGCGACTCTTTTTTGCTGCACATCAACGACCTGCTAGCTACTCCCGGTATCTTTGGGTACGCAGACGACAGCACAGTCTCGGTGAGATACTTGTCGGATGCAAAGTCTGGGTCAAAGGTTCAGTCGCTCAGGGAGTCGATGATGGAGGGGGTGAACACGATCTTGGAGGCTGTCTCCTTATGGGGTGATGCCAACCCTCAAAAACACAGGCTTGTCTTTTTTCGGCGAAACGGAGTCCATTCCAACTGACTCCGACTTTCCGGAATGTTTCCGTTCCGATCAGCGACCATCTTGAGCTGTTAGGGCTTGACCTCTCTTCTAATCTAAACTGCGGTCGCTACATCGAGTCCATTACAAACACTGCAGCCAAAAAACTTGGCATTCTTTCCAAGGTGAGGCGGTACTTCACATCGGAGCAGCTCTTGAGTCTCTACAGAACTCAAGTTCGCTCCTCAATGGAATACTGTTCTCATCTTTGGGATGGGTCTGCTAGATATCAGCTGGATGCGCTGGACTCATTGGAGCGCCGAGCGAAGAGAGTCATAGGCAATAACTCACTTGTGGAGGCATATCTTCAGAGCCTCGAACACCGTAGACGAGTAGCCTGCCTATCGGTTTTTTATCGGTTACATTTCGGGGAGTGTGCGGAGGTTCTACATAACCTGATACCCCCTTCACCCTTCCATCCCACCCTTATGTTGTAGACATTCCTTCAATACGCACGAAGCGATTTGCTTCTTCTTTCATAATGCGGTCGGCTAAGGAGTGGAATTCTCTGCCGGGGTCAGTTTTTCCGGAACGCTATAATCTGGACATCTTTAAAGCTAAAGTGAACAGACACTTTCTAGGCACGCGTGAATCATCATAGGCCTTATCTTCGCCTTCCATCAAGCGAGATTATGGTCAAACGTAAGCCGATAATTAATAATAAAAAAAAAACCTAACTGTCGTTAGGAACGTGTCAAAATTTGTGAATGCAATTTATTTATCTACCTTGTGTATAATTGGACTTATTTGAAAATATATAATAAGTATGTTAATGGTTCCAAAAAATCCGTAACATATAATTCACGGTGAATTAGTCGATTCGTTCTGAAAGTATCTCAATAAGCGTTCGTATTTTTTTTTTTGTTAGGAACTCGGTAGGTATTTTAATGTACCTAGTAATACACGTTCACTTAATCTATACTAATATTATAAAGCTGCAGAGTTTGTTTGTTTGTTTGAACGCGCTAAACTCAGGAACTACTGGTCCGATTGCAAAAATCCTTTCAGTGTTGGATAGTCCATTTATTGAGGAAGGTTATAGGCTATATTTTATTATCAAAAAAGTTAGGGATCCGTAAGAAAATTGCGATTTTGTAACCCAAGGTGTAAAAGCGAAAACCTATTTATGCGTGCGCTGCAAAAACTATTGACAATAAAAGAAAATAATGTACTACGGGTTTGTAGGTATTATTAAGATCTACAAAAAAGTCCACGAGAGCATATATCTAACTATCATAGTTTAGTCACAATAACCGCTTTTATGTTCATAAAAAAATATTAAATCGTCTGAAGAAAGAAACTACGTTAAATGTATATCGTAATATTAATCCATATCCAAATTAAGCATTATGTTATCAAGGGTATTTATGGAGAAGTAAAATACTTTTTGTTTTATTTCGTTGAGAAATTATCACGAGTATAAAAACGCAAGGAATTGGTACCTAATAATGAGTTATTTGCCATAATAGATAAAGCTGAAGAGTTTGTTTGTTGGAACGCGCTAATCTCTACTGGTCCGATTTGAAAAATTATTTCAATGTTAGATATCCCATTTATCAAAATAGGTATCGCGGCAAGCTAGTCTTATAAATAAGGAAACAAACATCTAGATAGAAATCTAGAGACCTTTTATTAGATTAGATTATTACCTATAGTTATATATTTATGGATATGATCGGGAACCGAAACCTGTAAATTAAACTTTTTTTTGTACGTGGTGTAAAACTTTTAAAGACTTCCCACCGCCTTGGAGAAAGACGGTGGGGGCGTGTCCTTCACTTGCTCCCTGCTCTATGTAGCTAGCCGGTGCATCCGGTTACACACTTAAACTAGCCTGCACTCGACACGATCGACAACCAGGACCACCACCATGCGTCGAAATCTCTAGAGAGACTCCTCTCGGGAGGGGCAATGATTGGGATCCCCTGCGCCTTTGCGCAAAGGTAACCATCGAAAACATTGGTATTTGTAGTACGAGGCAGGATTTCAGCTTGCAATTTTGGTCTTGACAGATTCGGTAACAGATGTCTCCAACCAATTACATAAATACTGCTTGAGTTTTTTATTTTATTTTAGTAAAACTGTTATTGGAAAATTCCAGCCTGAAAGCATGTGTTGAGTCCAGAAAGTTTCCTTACACGCGTCTTGAAAGTATATTGCGTCAACATGCCATTGTTTAGTTGAAATCAACACTGTTGTTTAGAACTTTCTCTCGACGGTAAGCATTTGAAGGTTGAATACTGTAAAAGCAAAATTTTCAGATACTTACCTTTTCTGGTTACATTGATTCTTTATGCACCTAAATGTGAAATCAAATCTTTGAATTACATTGATTCTCGAAAAATATACTGATGTAGCTTATATAGAAAACGCGTGCGGTTTCACCCGCGTAACACCCGTTCCCGTGGGAACTTTATGATAAAATATGCCCTTGATAAATGGGCAATCTGACACTGAAAGAAATGTTAAAATCGGACCAATAGTTGCTGTGATTAGCACGTACAAGCAAACAAACAAACAAACTCATCAGCTTTATACAGGGTTATTAAAAAATAATACAGCTGTAGGTATGTTCACTAACTCGACAAAATGGATGGAAAAGCTGATTTTTTTTTTCGCCATTTCTGTGTAGAAAAAAGTTTTTTTATAATCATCAGTAATTTCAGCCCCTGAAAGGTTGTTGGTGTTTAAAAATAACCCTGTATATTATTATTCCAAGAAACTGATATAAAAAATATATTTGAATTTTAATTACATAGGATTATTTTTGCAGGTATTTAAGAATAGATAACATAAAAAAAATAATTTAAGTGCATACCTTGGTTATGGAGACTGGTGCTTGCCAGTTCGTGAACTGGCAAGCACAGCGTAGGACGACCGTCTGCGCGATGGACCGACGACCTCATAAAGATTAATAAAATAAATAAAAAAAAATGATTAATAAAATAAAGGTCGTGGGGAGTCGGTGGATGCAGGCCGCTAGCGATCGGCGAATCTATTGCTGTCGGGGACAATATGCGATATCTAGGCATAGTCCTCGACAGCAGATGGAGCTTCGGGACCCACTTTCAGCGGCTGGCCCCGAAGCTGGTGGCGGCGGCGGGTGCTCTTGGCCGGCTTTTGCCGAATATCGGCAGACCCGGGAGCACCTGCCGCAAACTGTACGCCGGAGTGATCCGCTCCATGGCGCTCTACGGTGCCCCCATTTGGGTCGACGCCCTGAAGAGGCGAAACATGGCCCTGCTGCGACGTCCGCAGCGGGTCATGGCCATCAGGGCGTCCCGCGCCTACCGCACGGTCGCGTTTGACGCGGCCTGCCTCCTTGCGGGGTCCCCTCCGTGGGACCTGGAGGCGGAGGTTTTAGCCGCCGCGTACCGGCGGAGGTGTGAGGGGGCGCGTTCTGGCCGCGACCCCTTCCCGGAGGGTGTTGCACGGTGGCGGACTGAGGTCCGTCGCGAAACCCTCCGGAAATGGCAGGAGCGGCTAGAGGCCGCGCCGCGGAGCGGATTACGTACGGTGGAGGCGATTCGGCCCCATCTAAAAAAGTGGGCCGGTCGCCGTCACGGCGACGTCACCTACCACGTTGCACAGGTAGTAACAGGCCATGGCTGCTTCGGCCACTACCTGTGCAACGTGGCGCAGAGAGAGCCGGACACTCGCTGTCACCACTGTGACTGTGCCGACGATACGGCACAGCACACGGTGGTGGAGTGTCCGGCGTGGGCCAACGAGCGGGAGGAGCTCGTTGGCGTGGTGGGAGTCCAAAGCGAGAGGTCGTGGGAGGCGGTTGCCTCCTTCTGTAGACAAGTAATGTCACAGAAGGAGGCCGCGGAGCGGGAGAGGGAAGTAGATCCCTCCGCCCACCCGCTTCGCAGACGGCGTGTTGGCCGTCGGCGGCGGGCTGAAACCCGCCGCCTACCACCCTAGGCTCGGCCTCGGGGAGTGGGGGACATGGGCCCCGCTCCCTTCGAGGCTGACCCATGAGGAGTAGGGACGCCTCTACACTCCGGGCGTCCCTATAATTGGGCAAATGGGCCACTGTAAGTGTGGCCCTGGAGATCCCGCGGTACCATATTGGCCGTGGGTGCCGTCGGGGGGCCGGATTGCTCATGCGTACCCGGCCCCCACCAACGGCGGATTGAAGGAGTGTCCGGGAGGTTTTAGTGGTTGGTAGGGTCCTCTCCTCGTGGTATGAGTTTAGCATACCACGCTATGGAGAGGGCGAGTCCCACATATCCCACCGCCAGCGCGCGAATACGCTGCAGCGGCGGTGGGAATGCGTAAATGCATTTCCCCCCGGACAAAACAAAAAAAAAAAAAAAAAAAAAAAGGCCGCTAGCGATCGTTCCCGCTGGAAATCCATGAGGGAGGCCTGTGTTCAGCAGTGGACTACAACAGGCTGATGATGATGATTATATATTATATAGTACCTAAACATTTCAACATTTGCTGGCTATTAATTAAATCTGATAATTATCCATATACTACAAAACCTGAGCATGTGAGCCTTTTGTCAACACCACGTGGAGTATTCTTATACAACATGTAGCTATACTGGGGGAATCCGATGCACACTTACCCTATTTAAATAGTACCTAACATAAACATCTCTTCTCTTGATTAACTATCACACTGTAGACATCTTATTTTTTAACTTTAATACCAACAATCAGTTCATGAAAATATATTTACATTGAAATACTTAATCAGATAAAATATAATAGTAATAGTAAACTATTCATTAATATTTTATTTTCATTCGTCAGAATTAAATTACAATCGTCATTTTAGATTTATGTTAAGTGTTTATTACGGGGAGTTTATGAGTTGAGTGTTTATTATTATGGGAACGGGAGTTACGCGATTCACCCGCGTAATTCCCGTTCTCATGAAAACATAATCATTTAATATAGCTTATGTTACGCGATTCACCCGCGTAATTCTCGTTCTCATGAAAACATAATCATTTAATATAGCTTATGTTACGCGATTCACCCGCGTAATTCCCGTTCTCATGAAAACATAATCATTTAATATAGCTTATGTTACTTCTGCGTAACTTTGCTTTCTTTCTTTCTAGTTCCGGAGCCTATTCAATGCGAACATGCCAAATAATACTATGTCCTCTTACTAATATTATTATTAATTAAAACTTGTTACACTGAATTTAATTTGACAGCGAAATTATCAGCTATGTTGCCTTAATTGTTTTTTTTAATGGGTTTTCTTCAATAAAAAACGAAATATTTGTTGCTTACATTCAAAATTGTGTACCTAATTAATAAACCGTTTAACATCACTATGCATTTCGAACCTGTCAGAATTGATGAGATAATAGGTATTATTCTGATGGCGTGGATACCATCCACTGCTGCAACTAAAATACGGATTTAGGTTGTTTATTTGCATTTTTTTGATGCATAAAAACACTATTTATATAAAATACCTAGCATTAAAAAGATTGTTTGAAACAACCGTTTGATTTAAATTGTTTTGCGATATATCATTCAGCACTTGGGTACCTAAGTATACATATACACTGTAGATATAGCTAAAGGATGAATTAAATTGTTGTAACTATTTAAATATATTTCAGACAAATTATGTTTCCCAATTACGAACACGCAAGTCCTACACAATAAACCTCCATCAAAAAAGGCCACGCACGTAATACCTACACACATAATTCCACACGTTCAAAACATACAAAAACAAATAAAATGGGAAATATATTCAAGATAAAAGGACAGGTTATTACGTGACACAAGTCTCGACGCATCGGTAAGTGAAAATTGTCGGTGTCAAATCCAGACCTGACGACATTCTGCCCCTGTTGTCTTCAACGAGCAAATTACGCAACAAATAACCTCCCGAAAGGACTCCAAGATATAGTTGCATTGTTACTAGATAAGTTGAGATTATTACTTGTTTAAAATCAAACAGTTTTTCCTCTGTGTAGGTCACCAATGACATATTGTTACCTTCGACTGTCATAATAAAACCACTCTTAAAATGTAAATCTAACATCTACCTTTGCTAATATTTTAAAGAAGAAGGATTCGATACTTTGTTTGTTTGCATTGATTAGACTCCAGAAATACTGGATCAGTTTCAAAAGGAATAGTGATAAGGCCTGTTTTTCCTTACACACTTCTGCGCTTTAATATTGTAGGGGTTCGGAGACCATGGTGAATTTCCTTTTAAGATGTTATAATAATAGTATGTAGATACAACACTATACATAATGTAGATAGAAACTTTTAGGTAGGTACCTATATATTCATAACATGTGAGGATCATAGTGTGGTGTAGTAATAAACCCATTGTTGGCGACTGTCTGTGGTTCGTTCTTTATTTTTATAAACTTTATACTTCTTAAATTATTATTCTATTTTAAATTTATTTTCTTTATTACCCATGAAAAACAGTCTTCTTCTTCCTTTCGTGTCGACCTGGCGTTCAAATTTGAGAAGACCAGTACTCGGTCACTGACACATCATTATCAATGGCGTTGCACAGGTCCTCGCGTGTACAGGTGTTGGGGCACACAGGGCAGAATAGGAGGTGCGCCATTGTCTGGGGGGAGATACCACACGGACACGCAACCTCTGAGCTATATATAGGTACTTATGTCCGCAGTCTATTTAAGGACTTCCAAGTCTGCCAAGGAAGTTCATGACCAGGTGGAAGGTGCTCCGCAAGAGGAATGGGTAGACTCGTGGGGAACCTCTCCTTCCAAAGACCTCATCGGGCTTGGTTTGCATTACCGTGAAAAACAGTTACTCTCGCCAAATGATCGACAGTTAATACTTTCGATTTGGTTTAGTCTTATGTTCTATTTTCACATCAATATTGATTAATATAATATAATACGGGCTTCATATTTGTTCATGTTTAACTATCGTTTAAAACATAGTTTTCTAACGTAATTATATTATAATCACAATATTAATTTGATAAATAGATTCGTATAATAAGAAATTATGTTTTTACTAAATAGGGTGTATAACTGTGTTGGATTTATTTTCTCTTAGATACAAAGGGGGTGGTAGCCCATGAAAGCTTGGTAGCCTATGATCTAAAACATCCGAAGCGCTTCTAGCTAGAATATCTAGATCCCGTATTCTATATTTACATGCAAACTGATACAGTAGAATAGACTTATATGTGAATATGTAATCGCTTACCAAATCTTTTGTTTGTATTGTACCGATCTAATGAGAACAGTTGAAATGTTTAACATTATTGGTTAGAATTGGCTATATTGAATGATTGTTTGATACAAAGACTGAAAAGTTACATAGAGGGGTACTGATTATCTCACGGAAAATTACGCTGTGACATTTTATTATAATAAACAATACATTGGCGACATTCAAAATACTTTAGCTCGGTAAAGAGTTGCTATTGTTTTGTGAGATTGAAACTTTGTGTCTCAAATATATCAATTTATTGGGTTTATGATTTAACATTTCTGACAATTTTTTTATATATGCGGTACAATTTTAAGGCAAATCATAGGATCACGAAACCACCTATATCGAAATGTTGGATTATTAAAAAGGTAACGATTTGCCTTAAAATTGTACCGCGATTGAGTCCCGCTTCTATAAATTATGTGTATAAAGCGCGAAAGTTTAAAAATATTTACAACAGTCAAGTGCTTCTCAGGTACCACGTACCTACAGAAATTGACTATTGAAAAAACACTTTGCCAACAGTGTAGTCAAGATATTGAATAAATGCGTTTTAATTAAACGCGCCTTCGGTCCTGCCAACTTTCTTAACACCAATAATGATTCAGATTCACTAGCTAACATAGAAACGTAACAGCTACATGATCAATTCGTCACATGCACCAGTGTTTGAATGCAAGAGGGTATTGAATGCTAATTTTTTATAGCCTTAAAATTGTGGGACTTTCAGGTCAATGGTAAAGTCTAGATCGATTGAGTTCCAATTTACATCATCGTGAAGCATAGGTAGCCTGTTAATGGTAGTACGTAGAATTACCATACTTTTTTACAGTGAAATTGCGTTTTGAGCAACCTCCAACTTTAAGTATGGATTTGTTTGAAACTGATTTCAACTGAACATGAATTGGGGTGTTGCAACTTCAATAAGGATTTGATTGATTATCTTCTAGGAAAGAGATGCTGAGCAATATTTGTTATGTAATATTATGTAAATAAATTTAAGCGAATTTGGACGAGTTTCTAGCGACTATTGTGGTGAGTTCCGTGTTGGGGTATAATATGAGAGGTTTGTGAAAACTTTTCAGCTTGCCTCAATTACCTACCCAAAAATTGGTGCCAGCTCTCCTGCTAAATGTCGCATGTTTGCATCGCATGGCTGCGATGTAGGTACTGCAAGTTAGACCCGTACGGCGTCATCGGGAAGTAGTAAGGATAATGTGCGGGGGTGCGGGGAGGTTCTACGCATTGTGCTCGTGCTGGTGCTGCCATTTCTCATCCAAAATATTTAAAGTTTAAGTGGACATCATTAATTGGCCAGTCAAAATATGGTATAGTCAAGAATTTATTAGTAAAAGAATTACATTTTATCAGATTACTTATGTAATCTGTTATAATGTAATTAGATTAACTTGCAATTAAATAACTTTGTATTTAATTACTGTAAGTACTCAATGTAATTAGTTACTTAAGTAATCTGTTCCAAAGTATTTCAATTACAAATTACAATGTAACTGTAATTTGTAATTATTAATCTAATTACTTTTTGCCCATCACTGTTCCAAGGCACGGTGGGCAGTCCCTCAACCAACCAGACACGGAAAGAAATTTTAGAATTTACACAAAGATTTTTTGCCTCCGAGATTTAAAGCGAGCCAAATACCGCCACGCTACGGAGGTTGTTACAGAAAAATACTTAAGTATAATGTGTATGAAAATCCTTAACGTTTGTTCCGTCCGTTTGTTTGTTAACTGTCAAGTGCTGAAGAAATGTTTGGCCTATATAGCGCCCAGCAATGCAAAGTCAAAGTAAGACATTCATAGTTATGTATACAGCATGTATCAAGTTAAAGACTTTCACGTGTTTTTACTTAAACTATTTAAGGAGTTCCTTAAGGGGAACAGGAAAATGTCAGGATTCACATAAAATAAATACATAGAAATAATAAGCCAACACTTAAATGATAACACTCTTGGAGTGTTTTTTGTTTCCTATTTTTCTTTATTATTTAATATACCACGTGTTTACCACACCGTAATTACTTCCCATGGGTTGTCGTAAGAGGTGATACTAAGGTGTATGCACCTTAGTATCACCTGATGGATGGGTGGCCAGTAGCATCTATCAGCTAAGGTTATTTACCATCTCACTCTGCGTTTAGCAATATGCCTACCCAGCATGTTGATAAAGGTAATATTCCATAACGAACCTGGCTTGCCAAGGTTGGAAAGAGGTGGCAAATATATAGCAGTGGATGTTAATGGGATGTGGATGATTTACTACGCTAGATACCAACATTTAACATCATCATCTATTGTTTTTTTTTTTATGTGGGGAAATGTGCTTTTACGCATTACTAGCGCCGCTGCAGCGTATTCGCGCGCTGGCGGTGGGATATGTGGGACTCATCCTCTCAATAGCGTGGTATGCTAAACTCATTCCACGAGGAGAGGACACTACACCGCTAAAACCCCCCCGGACAGTCCTACGATCCACCGTGGGCGGGGGCCGGGTACGAATAAGCAACCCGGCACTATGTATGTATCATCTTCCCACTCTGCCCCCATTACTTAGGTTCGGCGATATCGGCAATATGTCATCCTTTTCCATTTTTCCCTATTAGACGTCTCTTCCATACTCTCACATTTTTTACACATGTCATCTTTCACACAGTCCATCTTTTTTTTTTTAGCCTTCCTCTTCTAACGTATTCATCTTCATATTCGGCTTTTTTTGTGTCAGATGCATATCATGTACCAACATTTAACATGAGAAACTAAAATAGTGCTAAACATAATGTGGTCGATGATACTCCAATACCACGTGTTATAGTGTAAAGCAGGGAGATTTTTTAGTAAGTTAGTTTAAATTCTGTTTGATAACTTGTAAGATATAGGTACATATAAAGTTCTGCAGGACTTAAAATAAATGAAAACAATAAATCAAATATAACCTTTTCTTTATTGTTTTTTTTATTATGTGTCCAAAATGTATTATCGTGGATATAGGTAAATCCTACAAACTTAATCGTCCATTAATCTATTGGTACTATGACAAATATAAATGAATATATGTTTGAAATAAACGAAATAAACGATTTTTATTCAGCACTTAGGTATTTACATACACTTGTACTTGTCAAGAAAATTTACAATGCATATAAAATTAATTATAAATAGGTAACATTTACTATTAAATTATGTTTAATTTACTTCAGGTGTGCTAGTAGTCTGTCAGTCTTGTGTTAGTAAACAAGCTCTTAATATTAACGTTAATATCTATTTACTATATTTATTTTATTCAAACATTTTATGAATAAAAAAAAAAATATATATATAAAATATTATAACACATTTTAGAGTGCAATGACCGGTCAAGCAAGAAGTAAAGAGAAATATAGAGGACGTGATCACTGGCACGGACTACAGGCACTGGATCACACGACAGGGGCAAGGGTTAACGCGGTCCTCGGTCTGTCCGGCGAGGATCCTAGCCTAGCTAACCTGCAGGTTTCTCTAGCTACCTAAGTGGACGGCCCGGAGAAGAAACTCAGAAAGAAACTCCGGTTTATTCTTTTCCGTCTTCTTTTGTTCTGTATCTTTTTTTTTTAAATGTATAATTATTTTTAATACAGTTTGCACAGTATGTGGGCTGGGGCACGCCCCTTACAGTTATTTCATAGAATAATAAACAAAAAAGATAATTATTCGTTTGCATTGAAAAGGGTCCGGAACTCCTAGACCGATTTCAATAATTCTTTCATCATCATCATCAGCCGGTATAACGTCCACTGCTGAACATGGACCATCTCCCGAGGGAGGATATTTGCCATAGTCACCACGGTTGGAAGGCGGATTGGTGACCGCAGTATTATATTTTACCGCAAAAGGAAACGCTGCTGCCCGTTCCTTGATATACGATTATTATAGATGATGTTATAATACATACATAAGCTCACGCCTGTTTCCCAGCGGAGTAGGCAGAGACAATGACCCTCCACTTGCTACGATCCCTACACATAATAATCGGGACCAGGAGCTTAACCAACCAAACCCGGATAGAAATCTTAGAATTTACACAAATATCCGAGATTTAAAGCAAGCCAAATACCGATAGGCTACGGAGGTTGTCTAAAAAAAATATTTCGCGCGAGTGAAACCGCGCGCGAGAAGGTTGTATGAAATAATTTACTTAGATTGAAAAGATTGTTGTAAATTTCTAACATTTTAATTGGCAGACGTTTTAGATCATCACGTTTTATTGTACGTCACAATATTCTAAAAAGTATACATTTGTATTTAGATAAAAGTTAGCTCATAAATGTCACGAGGCTTTAGAACTGTGCACGTTTTCTTTTCTAACAACAAGTTCGTCACTGCGTTCAAACAACTTGTGTTGTTGAAAATAAATCAATTTGAATTTTAATTGGTTTACTTTGAACATTGAGGGTTAATTCCTCCTGCACGTTTTATGGCTGTGCGTACGATAGATTTTAGTTATTGAACTCCGATTGTAAGACAACGGAGTTCTTTTTTGCTTTTCGGGAGAACATATTATTATGTAAGTTTTTTTTTTTTGGTAGATTTAATATGTACCCGCGATGCTTTAGCTACTTCACCGGGAGTTTTGGGCTAGTATTTTTCCAGCCTTAATTTTTCAAACAGTTACAACAGTTAACTTTGAGTAATGTATGATCACTACATCATTATCATCAGCCCGTATAACATCCACTGCTGAACAAGGGCCTCCTCCCGAGGGAGGGTTTTTACCACAGTCACGCTTGGCAGGCGGGTTTGTAACCGCAGTACTAGGTAGTAACACACAAGAAAACGCTGCTGCCCGTTTCCTTATATACGATTGTTATAGATGTTACAATTGTTATAGATAACAATCGGGACCAACAGCTTAACGTGCTTTCCGAGGCACGGAGGGTAGTCCCTCAATCAACCAGACCCGGAAAGAAATCTTAGTATTTACACAAAGATTTCTTGTCCGGTGTGGGGATCGAACCCACGACCTCCGAGACTTAAAGCGAGCCAAATACTGCTCCGCTACGGAGGTTGTTGTATGTCAAATATTAATAACTATAATTTGTTATAGTAACTATGTCAAATATTAATATTTGAAAAAATATATAATTACCTATTTAAGCTTTTTTAACAACCTCGAGTCTGCTTATTGTCGTAATATTTCGTATGCTAATCGGTTTAATCTATTATCCACGAGTGAATTGTTATTATTATGTTGTGTTATCTGTCTTATGGTCAGTTTAACGTAGGCAATTGTCGCCAAGGCCAGGTAAGCAACTGAAGTTAAGTAAGCATTTAGTCCATATTTTGATTTTCATTTCGTAAGTGTTCGTGATATTCATAACATGATTTATGACAATCGTATGCCAGATAACGGGCAGCAGCGTTTATTATTTAAATTATATTGTAGTCCCCAACCGAGCCAGGCGTGGTGACTATGACAAAACCTTCAAGGGGAGGCCCATATTCAGCAATGGACGTTATACGGTCTGATGAACATGATCAAACATTCGTGACGGTAATTCCATCCTTCGTCACTGTCCTGGGATATCAAAGGACGATTGCATGGATATTTTTATTCCTCATAGTTCGGTCTATAAAACAATTAATATGTTCGATAAAAAAAATCTAACGCTAATGTTAAAAAGCTGATAAGAAATGTTATTGATTAATAATAATAACTTTAGAATAAAGTAGATGCAATGAATTTAGAATATTATTCGATTATATTTTTTTGTTTAGTTTATGCTACACTACACTCTTATTGATAATAAGAGTGAAGAGTAGACTCATTCGGCGTTTAAGACAAATTGATCGAGTTGAAACACAGTCAAGTAGGTACATTTTTTAACGTTAATAGGTAAAGGTACGTAATTATCAAGAAAGTGAAGCGGCCGTAGCCCAATGGCTAGGGCGTCGGACTTGTGATCTTGAGGTCGCCGGTTCGAACCCCACCCATCGCACTACCGACGTGAACTCACTAGTAACACAAGTATTTTAGCTTAGCACGAGGGGTTAGCAAGAATACTATTAGACAACAAAATTCAGCTAGTAATCGTTAAAAAAATATATATATATATATATATATACTCGTATCACCAAGCGTACTCACTTCAACAGCCCGATTACGTCCACCGCTGAACATCCTCTTTACCAAACCTTGGAAGTCAGGGTCGTTGAAGATATTGCCACTATCACCACGCTTGGCAGTGAGATGGTACCCAATATTGAGCTGATAAATGCCATATGTCCTATAGCTGCCTCTTTCGATACTCATGGAAAGGTGGTTTATTCTAAGCCGGCAACCACATCGCACCAAGCGTACTAAATTACAATATTGATTTACTATTATCAGACATGCAAAATGATATTAAGCTTTTGTTGAAATTCTGACAGGAAAATTTGAACTATCTTTAATTAAAAACTAGATTATAAACAACTAAATTCTTTCCAATTTCCATTGCGTAGGTATAATGTTTCTTTTTATTAACCCAGGTCACAAACTTACTTCCCGATATCATTACTTACAAGATATCCAAATGAATTGTTATCTAAATAGCATCGTGTGCAAAGTGAAAGATTTACAAGTGTATTGTAATAAAATGTATGCTTGTATGAATGCCGATTAATCTCGAAGGCAAGAGGCGTCAATTCATGTCACGCTTCAGCCAATGCCAGAGTAGAGGATGGGATTGCGACACATATATACTATACCTTGTATAAAATGTACAGACGGACAAGCAGGCAATACGAGTCCTGTTCTAACAGTAGCAGCACTAACACAAACAATCAAAATTATGAAGTTTGTGAGTATTTATTTATAAATTATTATATTTTTTTAATTTTATAAGACATAATAATATTGTCATAATCATAATTGTTGCAACAAGTTCCAAGCTCCAGAGACCCATTTTACTTTTTTGTAGAAAACTTAAAATATACCTACAGATTGTCTCTTTTTTCTCTTAACTGTAATTATTAATTTTATTTTCTTTCCAGATCGTTGTCCTCGCCTCCCTCATCGCCTTCGCTGCCGCCAAACCATCCGTGGTTGCGGCTCCGTTGGTAGCTGCCGCTCCAGCGCCTATCGTCACTGCCACCAGCTCGCAGTACTACAACCGGTACAGCAGCGGTCTCGCTGCATACGTGGCTGCCCCAGCTGCTGCCTACGTTGCTCCGGCTGCTCCACTCGTTGCGTCATACGCTGCTCCGTATGTTGCTTCCCCGTATGTTGCTTCCCCTTACGTTGCCGCCCCTGCTCCAATCGTCGCCTACTAAGATAGAGGACCAATGATTCTTACAATGTGATAAACGACTGATTTTGCTAAGAAGAAATAATAATAAAGAAGTTTTGAAGAAATTTTGTGTGTTTTATTTTCTGTTGTTATGTTTTTTTTTTTTTAATTTTATGACTTTTTACTTGTTGTTAATTCACCGTTACGATTTATTCTTGCTAACATAAAAAAATAGAAATATTAAAATGACATCGAACCTATTTTAGGGGCCTATTCGGACAACCTCGATTATCTTGTATTGAAAGTAACTAGGTACTAACTCTAAGTACCTACAAGCTCATTATGCCATTATCCAATTGCCGTAACGATAAAGTAAAAAAAAATGTCTTTAAATTGCAATGTTACGTTTCGATAGTAATACTGATGTCAAATTGTTCTGCCTGTTATTAGCAACGATTTAAAAATCACGGTGTGTTATGATAGATTCCACTACTGTTACTACATTAAATTAAACTGTGAAGCATAACCAGTTTTAGGTTAAGAAGTTTTAAAGATAGAGTCAAAAAATAACATGTAGCAGATTTTCTTTTGGATGCTACAAGTTGATTGTTACTTATGAAAATTCAAAAATATCAGTTAGTTACTTCACAAGTAGGATAATTTTGATTTTTACACTTTAAATTAAAAATAAATTACTAAAAGAAATCTTACACGATTCTCTCGAATGCTTTACTATTATTTTATTCTTTTCTGACAGACCTTATGTAGTTAGCCAGGAGGCTTTTGCTACTTCACCGGACATAAAGGCGAGCAGAGCTCCAGCCTCAATAACTTGTTTAAATACTACAAACTAAACAACCTACGCAAGAGGGCGCCCCATGTAGGACGACCTCGACTCTGGGCGGTTGCCGGCGGATTGAGAAATGATGACTTTAGTCTCTCAAATGCAGCCTTTATGGGTGTAAGTTAACTTTATTGTTCTACTGTATTTGAAGGGGTTCAAATACAAGGACAGCCAATAGGTATGTACAGTAGATGTACAGCACTATAAAGCCACCTTTATCCTGCCAGTCCTTTCTCCTTTACCTACCATGTGAGCTCTGGCAAACGTAGGTACTAACAACTACACTAATAGCAAAAAAAAACAACTAATTGTCTACGGTATTCTGTAAGTCTCTTACTAAAAATACAAATATTTTGTCGCTATAAATAGTAATTATGATATAAATACCCTTCAAAACGTAACCTACGCTAAAATTAAGGCTTATAGAGCTAATTCCACGCAAATTTTCTTAATCCCCTATATTAATTAACAAAC
Source organism: Nycteola revayana (assembly GCA_947037095.2). Taxonomy (NCBI): domain Eukaryota; kingdom Metazoa; phylum Arthropoda; class Insecta; order Lepidoptera; family Nolidae; genus Nycteola; species Nycteola revayana. The sequence continues at coordinate 10,750,652 of OX344847.2, forward strand.
AAACATTAATTTTCACCTAACATCACATGTAAGTCATAACATACCTATGTTGCGTAGAATTATGCCAACACGTGACTCATAAACCCAGTAATTTATTCGCACGCACATCAAAGCCTTATAGAAACAAGTTATTTTCGCTAATAACTTATGACGGGCAAAGCTGGTAAACAAAATCAAAAAGGTTTCGTCGCCTGGTTTTTTGTATTGTTCATACTTACCTATAGGTACCATTTTCCGTTCACAATAATTGTTTGTTCCAATTTCTTGGCCATTTCCTTTGGTAATGAATGAAGGTAGTAGGAACGTTGAAAAAATTAGGACGTTACGATTCCAAATGTTGTCCTATTTGAATTAAATTGAAATATGTATTTATTAAGATTTGCTCACGTTTTTCTCTTGGCCGTTTTTTTTTCAACAAAAATAAATATTTCTTCAAGTGATGTTATTTCATGAAATTTCGATAAAATATTCGGTTGGTTGTTTGTAAATTTGAGGAGCAGGATAGGTTTGGGTACATACCTAAATATTGAGAAAAGAATGTAGTTTATTAGAGGTAAAACAATGATACTGAAGCATTGTCACATTATGTCAAGTTTAGGCATTTCACTTATGTTTAACTAATAAATTGTATCATTCTGATTCCAATTACCTTATAAATTTAGGCGTTGTTTAAAAACATGTTGACAAAGGACTGCGGAATATTAAATTTACTTTTGTCACAAAATAGGTCTAGGTTGAATTACAATCACCCGATTTAAAAGTACGAAAACAAAGAAATCAAAGGATCTATTAGTTGTCGTAAGTAGGTAACCATAAATAATAAATCAATAATCTCATTTTGTACTACTTTGTTGTACAATAATCTACAAAAATTGTTAAAAAGCATGGCTTTTTATGAAATAAAAAATAATAATATATGTATGTACCCACGACGACAACGACGCCTTAAAGTTCAATACTAATAGTAATAGTACTAGGTAGGTATATGTATAAAAAAACAGATTTCAGTTTATCTTTGGCTCATTACGTAATTAAAGTATATACCTACTATTATACAAAGAGTATATATTATTATAACCTTTGCTTAAAAAATATGCTACAATGGATTAGCCATCAAAATTAACTGCTCTATATCGATCCAAATTTAAATCCTAAATGAAGCTAGCGCCTTACATAAGTTGCATGGTTTTTAAAACATTGCTTATTGCTATGATAATTATTCAGGAGTAGATTCTAATAAGAGCTGTAAAGAGTTATTGATTTCTTGTTTAAGAAGGCGTTTACTTTATTATATTACTTATTTGAAGGAGATTTTTTAATAGCTTTTAAAATCATTAAAACTGCAGTTACATAATTGTTAAGCAAATCAGATTCTAAATCAACTACAACGATTACACTCCGAGACCTTAATAGAATCATTTTTTATTAAGGTTATAGTTACAATAATTTAAGTTTATAGTTTCATGAATTATTAATTACTTTTATAATAGGAAGAAATAGATCTCAGTATTTTTAAGATAATATCGCCTCATGATTTACAGTTGGAATAAGTATAGTAGGTATATTACATTGTAGTTATTGTATCAGGCGCTTTTAATAACCTTTGAGTCTTTTTATCAAATCTCAGGAACTGATAATGAATGACATTCGGTACCCTCTGGCGGAGGTATATGACAATACACATAGTACCTACGTCCACACTAAGTACCTACTTGTAATGTGAATACCTGAATAATTGGTAGGTATATAAAAGCATTGTAAATAAAAATGGATCGCTAAAATGCATATACGCGCATAATTTCAGAAAGACTTAGCCGATTCGATGTTATTATATTGACAATTCTGAAGAAAAGGTTGGTATGAAAGAAAATGTTGGAAAAATCACGGGACGTGTTAGAATATTTACGGGCAACGACGGGTTCATACAGCTAGTTCATTATAATTCATAGTGATGAACTGGAAAAACTGATTTTAATCAGTTAATAAAATATGTAAATAAAAAGTAATTATGATACCTAAGGATTAAACATTTGGTGTGCACTCAATCACCTATTCTCATAATTCGTTGTTACGGTTATCGTACGGACCGTAACGGTAAACTGACAACTCCTAAATCAATTTTGTATTAAACAATAAAATATAAAATATACGGAATTAAGTGCTAATTATTTATATAATCCCAAAATCTAAGTTAATCTATTTTACATTTCTTTAATATTTGTAATAAGTAAAGATTAATATTCAAAATATTTCCCTTTAGGGCTGTAGGTTAGTAAGAGGCATTAAGTTAAAGGCAGACCAAAACGATTTCCTCGTAAATACTAAGTAGGTATTTGAATAGGATTAGGTAGGATTGCCTTGCGTACCCAGCCCTCACCAACGGCGCGCGGCGGTCGGAGTAGTATCCGGGGGGTTTTAGTGGTGTAGGGTTCTCGTGGTATTGTGGTACGTGGTCCCACATACCCCTTCACCGACGCGGGAACTGTAGCGGCGGAGGGGATACGTAAAAGCATTTCCCTCTGGACAAACAAAATATATTTGAATAAGAATTATTTTGAAGTTTATAGTGTTTTGATAGTTGAAATAATTTGTCACATTTAAAATAATGATATCAGCTATAAAATGGTAGTTAGGAGATATTGGCAGATACGGCCGATATTATACGTACGTTTCTGAAACTGTTGGAAACCAAAATTAAATAGCTATACTATACTTATACATATATAGACTGTAGCTATACTATAAGGCTTTTGCACGAAATTATTAGCATCAAGAAACCTCTCCACTGCTGCACACGATTCGCGCACGTTTGCTTTGATGTCAAAGGTTTCATACATTTCAAGGCTCCACGACTTGCGACTTACGATGGTGTGGAAATTGTATGGGCTACTACAATGCTGGTGCCCGTTACCTGGTATATCTACTATCGTTATAGATAATGTTATAATATTATACAATCGGAACCAACGGCTTAAAGTGCTTTCCAAGGCAAGGAGGGTAGTCCCTCAACCCTCCAGTCCCGGAAAGAAATCTTAGAATTTGCAAAGATCTTCTTGTCCGGTTCGAACCCACGACCTCCGAGATTTAAAGCGAGCCAAATATCGCTACTGCTATATATATTAAATCAATGCGTAAGTCGTTGTCGTAGTCGTTACGTAAGACGTAGTATCAGACTTATGAATGACGTATTGATTTTGTTCCTGAAATTAGCACGTGCAATCAAAAAAACTCTTCAGCTTTATATATTAGTATAACTTTTTAGTATATCTCAACATTATATTATATTTATAGTTATTTAATAGCTTTTTACCATTCATGTAATATGTATTTTGTTACCGTAACTACACTGAAATTAATTTAAGAATACGCTAAAATAGTGCGTGCCTATTTCAATCTATCAGTATATTTTATGGAGCGACACTCCACTCTACCAGAAAATATGTTTCTAAAAGACCAGTCTTACGATTGTCCACATAGGGATATACAAGGATTTTTAATTTAAATTTCAGTGTTTATTAAATGGCGAAGAAGGGAATTTCTTGGCCCAAAGATGAGACATTACCTACTATTTATGCACAGTGGTGATCTTAAATCCATCAGACGACATTTACTCTGAGATCGGAGAACTTGTTTTACGACTCAATTTATAGACACTCACGGTATCAATAAAATACATAAGTATTACTACAGGCACATAGTACAGAAAATATTAAGTATTTTCTGTACTTACGAGAATTAGAAATATATTGAATGAATATAATATTTTATAGACATGATTAAAAGTCGCCTTGACAAGGGATTAAGCAAATAAACATGAAGTAAAATGCTTTTGTTTTTGTACGAAAAGGTATCAATACACGTGCATTGACGATTACGTCAATTAAGCAACCTTTAGTAGGTCAGCTGACCGATAAATAGGCAAATACGATGTTACAAGTTATGTCTGGTACGCAGGTACTTTCCAAATGGCCCATCGTTATTATTCCCACGACGTTTTCAATACGATTTTTGTAGCCATCAAGGTCCATGTCCATACCATAACTATTAGGTATTCCGCGACAACCACCATGTTGCCTCACCACAATGCAAAATTTCTTACACCTATATAAAAGCAAGGGTTCCGTTTTGTAGTGCCCGCATAATAATAATAATAGTGGCCCAGTAAGGGAGGCCTAAAAATGTTCCAAGCGGTAATTATTTTTTTTTTTCTTAGAAATATATAATTATCTGTTTGATATTAAATATTTTTTATGTTATATTAAAATCTTTTTATTATTTCAGGTTCTGCTTTTGTCACTATGCAGTTTGGTGAGAAGCTCGGGTGTGGGTCATTTTGCACTGGTAGATCCAATCGCTAATGCTCCGGTAGTAACAGCAGCGAGCTCGCAGTACTTTCAAAGAAATTATAACCGTTTAGTGATACCGCAACCAGTAGCTCCCGTTGTTCCCGTTGCACCTCCACCTTTGCAACCAGTGTTCCCAGCACCACCGACTCCAGCTGTGTTTGTGGAGCCTACTAGGGCTGTGCCTTTACCTCCTACACCAGAAGTGCCAGTACAACCTAACGTGGCTATAGCAGTTGCGACAGCTCATGCGGCTGCACCTGTGGCCACAATTCTGTTACCACCATATCCTTTCGGATTTCCACCAAATATTGGATTTATACCTGCAGAACAACCGATAAATGTTCCTGATGACAGTACTAAAGAATCAACTACTCCATCAACCACGCAGGCGGAAGCGACAACAACGCAAGAACCAGAACAGACTACGCCGATTCCGTCAAACAGCGATGACAATTTCGTACAGGCTCTGCCGTCGAACAACAACTTGAACTTCAATCATTATGGTCTACCGTTACCAGAATCTGGTGTACAGTTCCAGCCATCACCTTCACAACAACCTAACCCCCAGTTTCTACCACAGCCTCAGTTTCCACCGCAGTTCCCACCCCAGCCACAACAGCCGCAGCCTCGTCCTCAGCAACCACGACCACAGTTCCAACCGCAACCACCTCGGCCACAATTCCAAAATCAGCAGCCCCGTCCCCAATTTAATTCAGTGCAACAACCTCAACAGCCTCGGCCTCAGTTCCAACCGGCGATTCAGCCACCACGACCACGACCGCAATACTTACCTCCGCCGAAGCAAAGGGGTAAACCACAAAAACTGAAAACTTCAGTGGAAGTAGTACCTGTACCCCTGGAGTATATTACTCCACCTTCACCGCACAAGACTCACGCCCATGTGAAAGTTGTAAAGCATATATACGCTTATGTACCTGTCACTAGCTCCAGAATCATTTTGCGACCCATTAAAGTCCGAAGTGTGCCAGTGCGACTAGTCAAACACAAATCCTTAGATCGGTCCCAGAATATACGGGATATCGAGCTAACTACAATCAGTTCTTTTCCTAGGCCCAATACTAAGCCACCGAGGGTATGATTTCTAGGATACTAATAGTCAATTTCTTCACTTGTTAATATACTTGCACTCTGTAAATATGATTAAGAGCTATATTAAAAATTTATTTATAATTATGTAAAAATAATGTTTTATTTCGACGTTCCGTTACAAAACAATGCAAGTACGCTAAAAACCTCAACTTAAGATATAGCCATTGATTAAATGGTACCTGAGGAAATCCCTCAACTGACGTGGATGCAGCACTCGTTCACTAGGCCTAGGCCAACTGGACAATATACTGAGTTATGCAACAATAGAGAGAACGTGTATGCATTGTCAATGAAACAAGGCCCATAAAGCAATACAAATAAAAGTGAAAAGCATGGGGCTTTTCTTGAATATATTATTATGACGTTTGATTTCAACTGTCAAAATAATATAACGTAATAGGATGTAATGTTCCAACATGTATGTTTCTATCACTTACATATTTTTCTGTCCACGTAGTTAGAGGCGCGTATGTCTTTATTTTCACTATGCGGAACTCATTATTATAAAATTGAAATATTTGTTATTAAACATGGTGAAGATAAAATCAGCTACCTCCCAATGTAATTACTGTCAAAATCGTTCTCTATGTTCTGAAGTATAATATACTACTACCTATACTAGTATTCACTTTATTAATTTAATTTAAACTATGTTAATTATAATAAATATAAACAACTAGCGACCCGCCCTGGCTCCGCACGGGTACAATGATGATGTATAATACATATTATAAACCTTCCTCTTGAATCCCTCTAACTATTAAAAAGAACCGCATCAAAATCCGTTGCGTAGTTTTAAAGATTTAAGCATACATAGGGATATAGGGACAGAGAAAGCGACTTTGTTTTATACTATGTAGTGACTAAAAGTATACTACTACATATACATAAAATACGTAAAATACTAACACTAAAACACTACTATATACTTATAATACGAACTATTCTAACTTGGCAACGTTCCCATATTCTTGAAAAATGCTGTATTTACTTGGTGCCAAAAATGTTGGATTAGTATTACTTTTCTAGTACAATACTAGAGCAATAAAATAATTGAATTTGAACATGAAGTTCCCAAATATAATGTTGTTAGAAACAGAATTTAAAATAACGCACTAAAAGTTTCGTATTCTCTTTATTTTTTTAATGATACTCCAATTACTAATAGCCTTATCTATAATATAAAACCGGCCAAGTGCGAGTCGGACTCTCGCACGAAGGGTTCCGTACCTACTAGTTGCAAGTGCCTACCTATTTTTGATATCAAGAATACAACAAGTAACATAATATAAACGTTCTTGTAGTTCGTTGTAACTCTGATCGATGTTAGTAATAGTTGATTGAATGAAAGGTAAATTGCGGTTTACGGTTTATGACGTATTAAAAAAAAACTACTTACTTAATCTCGTTCAAACCAATTTTCGGTGGAAGTTTACATGGTTATGTACATCATATATTTTTTTTAGTTTTATCATTCTCTTATTTTAGAAGATACAGGGGGGGGACACACATTTTACCACTTTGGAAGTGTCTCTCGCGCAAACTATTCAGTTTAGAAAAAAATTACATTAGAAACCTCAACATCATTTTTGAAGACCTATTCATAGATACCCCACACGTATGGGTTCGATGAAAAAAATTTTATTGAGTTTCAGTTCTATGTATGGGGAACCCCAAAATTTATTTATTTTTTTCTATTTTTGTGTGAAAATCTTAATGCGGTTTACAAAATACATCTACTAACCAAGTTTCACCATTATAGTTCATATAGTTTCGGAAAAAAGTGGCTGTGACATACGGACGGACAGACAGACAGACAGACAGACAGACAGACAGACATGACGAATCTATAAGGGTTCCGTTTTTTGCCATTTGGCTACGGAACCCTAAAAATGAATCGCTGAATGTGTTGCTAAGCGCAAATCTCGAGAACAGCTGAACCGATTTCGCTAATTCTTTTTTTTTTATGTTCGTGGAAGTTCAAGGATGGTTTTTACGGCGAGAAAAATTCGAATAATTGCCTGAAAACCCCTTAAAACAGCCTTTTTCTTTTTCCCATACAAACGTTTTCTAACTAAAATGTAGAGTCAATTTGAGCTTTATTTTGTTAATTAAAAACTTGAATTTTTTTGCCCAGATTTTTTAGGGTAGGGGTAGTGTAGGGTAGGGGTAGTGTAGGGTAGGGGTAGTGTAGGGTAGGGGTAGTGTAGGGTAGGGGTAGTGTAGGGTAGGGGTAGTGTAGGGTAGGGGTAGTGTAGGGGTAGGAGTACCGCATAAACGAAGTCTCTACGGCCCAGTTTATTTTATACAAATGTTTAGGTCTTTTATGTATCGATTGAGGCAGTACGAAGTCTGCCGGGTCAGCTAGTTCAATATATATGTATGATAATAATATAAAGCAGAAAAAAAATAATACTGTATTTTAATCATGGCAATGAAAATTCTGACACTTTCCGGCTTTGTTCGAAACCCAACAAATCTGCTATGACGCAAGTCGCTGCCATGATCTAATTAGAATTTCGTGTAACAATAAGAATATTCTATTATTCCTTGTTAGTAGGGCTAGATTTTTTAAGTTAGAATAAATAAAACGTCGAACTTAAGTTTACCAACAAATCATTTTGAATAAAAATAAATAATTTAGTTGCGATTTTTAATAACTTGTATTATTTGTATGTTAAATTTTGTGCCATTACTTTAAATTTATCGCTGTATAGGTATATATATCCTCTGTGTGTATGAATTCTTAATCCACTTACAAAATAAACAAATAAAAAAATAAAAAATTGTAGTAGTATCCATGTAATTTTAAATATTATATTTTATTGTATTTCTTTTGCTTACCGTTGTGGTATGTGTCTCCTTACATACAGTTTCATTTATAGTGCACCTACTACATTATTTCTGCACCACCCTATGGTTGACTGGTAGAGAATGCCTCTGGCATTAAGTCCGCCTATGTACTTTTATAGTGCTGAAGTTTTCAAATAAAAAAATAAAAATAAATTACCCAACTATTTATTTTGAATTTATATAAATTTCGGGTTAGTAGTCGATTCGCACGAAAATTATTCGCACGATCGTGCGAATCGTCCCCTTTCAATAAAAATATTTTTTTAGTAGGCGATTCGCACGGAAGTATTTAAATTGCGTGCGAATCGACCCCTTCAAGAATTAGTAGTATGCGATTCGCACACACCTATACTTTATCGAAAAGTTTCAAGAAAAAAGTACTATCACGTACAAAATGCTTTCTTTTAATACAGGACACAAATAAAACGATTTTTAAGGAAATCAAGTTTTTATATTTTACTTTGTATCTATCAGAAAGTGATTTTACATCATTCACAGTTTAAATAACTTAAAACCATAATTATAACCAAGATTACAAATAAAATCACAGTTAGTAGGTACGATTTATAATCAAATATTTGGTTTTGCATTTTTACAAGTAAGTACTCTTTTTCCGTACACTTGCATTTACCTTAAATCATCACAAATTACTACTTATTAGAGTTTTTACCGAAATCAACTTTTTATGAACTCCTGAGTCTTGTTAAAAATAATGTTGTTTAAAAAAGGTAAGTCAAAATTAAATAATTAACGTTATAATGGTCTAAAAGCTAATTTTAAAAACAACGAAAAATATAACGAAACTATAAATATATAAATCTTTTTAAATATTCGTAATAACAATATAAAAATCGTTTTAATTAGCTAAGGTATGGTTTTAAATGTGGCAATTAAATAAACAAAAATAAAATATTTTTTCTCTATTAAGTATTAACTAGTACAATTTTGGAGTATTATAGTAAATGTAATAAAATAACAGTCACAAAATCACAGTTACTATAACAACAATATTTTGCTCTAATAGGTAAAAAATAACAATCAACTAATCAATAATAATATAAATATTTCTTAACACAAAAATTTTACGATGATAGGAGCATTATCATCACTGAAAGTTAAAACAATCACAAAATCTCAGTAAGATTACTTGGCCCCTCTCTGATTGAATAAATTCGAATTGGCCTTTTCCACCTTGACTCGTTGATGGCCCTTCCATTATATTTTTTCAAAATCAAATGATGTTGATGCCAAAGTCATCTGGAAGAAATAAATGTCTTCACTAAAACTTCTGATAAAAATAATATTGTTTTTAGTTTTATTTAGTAGGCTATGTTTCTTAAAATAACAGAATTGTGAGTAATAATTTTTCATATAGTAATGCTATTTATAAGAAGAAGAAGATGAAGTATTATAAACCTCTTCATCCCTATACATAAAGGTATTTAAAGACATTGAATCTATTTGTTCATTCTGTTAGCTGAACCAGCTAAACGTTGTAAATTTTATAGCTGGAATACATTTTGAAATAGAAAACCTAATAAAATACCCTAAATAAGTCTACTTAAGTGTGCTAAATAACTAATACATAATTAATAAGTAGATAGTAAATTAAATTACTTACGCATCGGAATCTCCTAAGATATCGCGAAGCTCATGTGCAATGTCGTCGGTGGATATGGTGCTATCCACTATCACTGAACAAATCACTAAACTGTAACTGTAAAAATATGCAGTAGGTACAGCACAGACCGCACTTCAGAACAGTGTGAAATGCGAAAACAGAATAATAATCTTAGTTTCGGCACGGGGTCCCAACGCGAACAATCGATATTTTGTTCTAATTAATTCTAATAGATGGCGTTACTTGTATCGATTGTATTTTATAGTGCGTATATCAATTGTAAAAGAAATGATATGGATATTGTATGTAATTGTTAAAAAAGTCTCTCTTGTACGAAAAATCTAATAATGGGTCCATAATTCCAATTTCTATGATCTCTCAAAATCTGTGGCTCTAGGTTCTACCAATAGATGGCGCTGTCACCAAAACAGGGAAGAAATCGACGGAAACAATCTCATGAAATGAATGGTTCATAGGTACAACCGTAACCTTACAACTACAACAACTTAGTGAGGTAGGGTTGCCCGGTTGGCTCAGAGTCAGAACTGATTTTCTATTGTGCTCCAGCTTATGAAGGCGTCTAGATCTTATACACTGTATCAAAGTTATCGTAACACATTTGAACTATAGAACATTTAAATAATAAATAATTGCGAATACCCTGTTTATATTATACCTGATTAATAAACGATGGTCCCGTTTCTTTGTATGGGATGGGGCATCTGTACGTAAGTATTATGGTTATCTGTAGATTCGGTATAAGGCAAATGCCGGTGCTTTTTACGGGGTAGGATTAAATATAGGTACTATTGTTTTGACTTGGGTTTATTTATTATCTACTCTAAAAGGATTAAAATACGCAGAAAGATAAAATATATTTTTGGCAAATCCTACCACTACTGATTTATTGCTTAACTACTTCTTTGTGCAAGTGCTCAAGCGCCATGTACCGGCAATATTTGTGGTAAGTAAAATACAAAACAAAGGGCTACTCGGCAAGCCGCAATAAAAATTAATCCCCTGGAGCTAATAAAAAATATTTCTTCATTATTTTTGGGATCTGCTATTGTGAGTACTTAAGGGCGTTTCTTGTTATTAGTTTCTTTGTTATCTTTAACAGTTAGTATTATTTGTATAAAAATACACCGGCAATTTATTAAATCTCTCATTTATGGTGTTCATATTATAAGTTTTCATATTAAATACTGACAAAACTTTTCATCTTACCTCTTAACTAGTATTTTGTGCCTGACTGCGATGCGAATAGAGAATTATTGAATTTTAATATTAATATTCTAGAATATTGTACATGACTGTACTTAGATTTTTATTCGCACATTTTGTTAAGTGTGCGAATCGCATACTACTAATTCTTGAAGGGGTCGATTCGCACGCAATTTAAATACTTCCGTGCGAATCGCCTACTAAAAAAATATTTTTATTGAAAGGGGACGATTCGCACGATCATGCGAATAATTTTCGTGCGAATCGACTACTAACCCTAAATTTCTTGTTAAAATAAGAATTATTAGTATGTCATGTCTGTCTTGTTCAATTTCATATTGTTTACATATACATATTTGCCTAAATATTTAAAATTAAAATTTGCAGTTCCATCTTGTGGGGCCTTTGTGGAAGGGCTATCACAATTTTCGTCCAGTCAACAATGCCACAGTTATTAAAATAGGTAACGGAGGAGATTATATGGTCAAAATCTAAATGTTCGTATAGATCTTCAGCATGAGTTCTTTCAACTTTAATTACCATTACTCAGAACTATACAAAATAAAATTTAATGAAAATAGGTCAACTCTCAAAGACATAACTATAAATAACTTAAACATTATGAATTCCTATAATAACACAAGCTTTGATTCGATTCCATTTTAAATAAATGTAACTCATTTGAAAAATGCTCAAATACTTGTATGTGTTTCGCGCGCTTAAGCCATAAAGTATTTTTAATTTAATTTAATTACACATAGCGTAAGATTTTTATTGCATCGACTGCACCGGTGGCTCAGTGGTTACGGCAGTTGCTTCTGAGACCTGGTGTTCTGGGTTCGATTCCCACCCGGGACAATTATTTGTGTGAACCACAAATAGTTGTTCTGAGTCTGGGTGTACTTTGTGTCCGTGAAATGAATGTTTGTAAAGTCCCCCGCGACACAGGGATTAATTTCCCTAGTGCGGGAGTTGTCTTTAAAAAGAAGAAGAAGAAGAACTTCTTCTTCTTTTGAAGAAAAATGTATCACTTACCTAACTAAAGGTTGAAAAACCGCTGCGTCCCCTGTGGGACTTGGACCTCGGCTCAGGGCGGTCGCTGACGGGGAAATTGAGGGATTATGGCTTTTAGTTTATTTAGGGGAGTTTTGTGCAACTGTCGCTCTACTTTACAGTTCGCGGGCCTCTCGGACTTCGGGTCTACGAGGGCATCGGAAGGTTCAATATCATAACGACACCTGAAATTTCCAAGTTAACTCAAACTCTCAAGTGTTGTTCTTGCATACGGGAGTTACAGTGGTATGCAAGAACAAAACTTGGCTTTAAATATTCACTTGTATTGTAGTTCTCAATGCAACTCTATTGCTCTATTGCTATGGAAACAAAAATCATCAAAGTAATACCTGACATTCCCAAGTAAACTCCTAGTCTCAAGTGTTAGTCTTGCATACGGGAATTAGAATCGCAACGATCTCATCTAGTACTCAATTTTTATTTATATTTCCTAATTCCCTATGTACGATTGTAAAAAACTTTAAAGATTTGCACATTTTACGGTATTATTATTGAATTAAGTAATCATGAACTTATTGATCAATCATTTAATGTACAATTCTAAAACTTGACTTTGTTATTCTAACAATGGAATTGCTTCCTATATGAACGTAGAAACTACGGCGACACTCTACCTACCTACTGAAATTTTACATTTAATGTACCTACTACAAAAAAGTATGAACGATTCAATCCAGACTACTTATTCCAACCATCGTAATTAGAACTTATTAATGAAAAAAAAACAGCTGTAATAATTATGGGTAGCATTACAATCTGATTTTTCCTAGAAATAATTTTAAATTCGCATGACCACTCATACGATTTTAAAATTATTTCGAGAAATACCTTCTGCGTCTAAACTTAGCAATATTTATATATTGCTAAGTTTAGACGGAGAAGGTAACTTATGATATCATCAGAATATATATCTTGTATTAGTAGACCAGTGGTATAAATTATAAGTGTGCGGAATTTCATACTCCTCCGTCCGCAATTTTCATAAAAAGGCACAAAGTCACTTATCAATATATATATATATTTATTGGGAACTAGACTTATTATATTTTTGTTTTAAGCCAAAAAACATAGTTTCATTGGTCCTGTGTTAAGTTATCAGTCTGTCCAGCTTTGCTGTCGTAATGTATGCGTCCCCGTTGCGTGCACAGCCTCTAACGAGCATTGCATGACATGACGAAACAAAACACAAGGTGAATCTTATAACGCTACTGTATAAAAGGTAATGTCACCAAAGTTCGGGCATCACACATCTTCTGTTCAACACAGATACACCACACAATATCAAAATGTACAAAATCGTGAGTATTTTATAATAATTGATTGATTGATTACCCATATCTTTAAATGGGCGTCGTAAGAGGCGACTAAGGGATTTACACCTAATGGATGGGCAGCAGTATCTATCAGCTCAAATATACTTCCATCTTATTGCGATCACCAATCCAGGCGGATTGGATCACCAAGCTTGACAGGTGCCAAGTGTGGTGATACGGTCACTTAAATAGGAGTTCTATATTCAACAGTGTACGTTAAAGGGCTAAAGTAAATTGATTGATTGAATGTTATTACGTAACTAACTACAATTAACATAGGTCTTAGTTGTTATTTAAACGCGAAACTAAAAGTTTTTCTTTTTTTTTCAGGTCTTCTTCCTTGCCACCATCGCCCTCGCCGCTGCTAAGCCCAGCGCGGTAGTAGCACCAGCTCCTCTGGTTGCCGCTGCTGCTCCTCTGGTTGCGGCACCCGCTCCATTTGTCACTGCTTCCAGCTCACAATACATTGCGAGGAACTACAACGGCTTGGTCGCAGCCGCTGCGCCTCTGATCGCTGCACCATCACCCGTCGTGCCCGCGCCATATGTAGCCCCTGCTGCCGCACCCTACGTAGCTGCCCCGGCCCCATACGTTGCTGCCGCTGCTCCCTATATTGCTGCCCCCGCATTTGCCCGCTATGCTGCCCCATATGTTGCCGCGCCTTACTACGCCCCCTCTGCTCCCCTAGTAGCTTTTAAGTAAATTATATAATAACGACTGATCTTTAGACATTTTTGTACTGAAATATATTATATTACATTATTAATTATTTATTTTATTTATTATGCATATATTTATACCTAAATCTTTTTTAGGGTTCCGTTCCCGTGTATCCATCTTACAAATACTTCCTTTTTCGAAACTTAGTATAGATATAAATTGTATCAGTATGGGTCATGCGCAAGTCTGGATTTTATAGTCGCTTAACTTGATAAATAAACACATCGCAGACAAAATCAGAGGCATCGATACTATTAAAATAATTTTGAAGTGGTTAAATCGCCATTGTATTAGACTTATCAGACAACTAAAACTGACTTTTTACCAACATACAGTAAGTAATTATACAGAGTTTTGGTAATCCACTATCTAGATGGCCTCGACAAAAAGCTACTACAGCGGATCAATGGCTAGCATAAAATCGCTGACTTGACATTTGTTATGTGATTAGCGGGCGCGGGAAATAAAGACGGGCATTTATTGGTCAATTCTTCTTTAGAAGGAGCGAAACTATCTCGATTGCCCGAAGCTATGTTCCCTCATATTTTACAGCTATTTTGCGTGACGTGTACTCTGTTATCATCTAATATTGTTGTTAGTAACTCACATTGTACATGTAAATCCTGATCGTAGTTTGAAGTTTCAAGGAAGTTTCTCGATAGTCCTTGGCAAAAGTAATTCTTGGAACATTAAGTTACATAAAGAAGCCATAACACAAAGGAAATCAGGCTGGCCTATTTCGGTACTAATAATAATGTTTTGATAAACAGATCTAAGCGGTGGTATAGAAAAATAATATTTGTTTGTGGATTCGAAATATTGATTTTAGCTTAATAGGTATGAATGTAACGACTTATATTTACTCGAGCATTTCAATGCCTGTTTACAAACATTGGCATGTTTATAAATATTACATGACAGAATCCAAACAAATTTTGTTAGTATCAATAGTATTTGTTTTGATTTTTCCTAGAGAAGAAATAAAACTGATACAGGTGAAAAAAATGTATTTAACTTACCGCATACACACCAATTATCAATCCAATCATATACACAAAAGATTCGGCAAAATCCAAACAAGACTTTTGTGATAAACTAGCTACTGCCCTTGACTTCGTCCGCGTAACGATTATACCTAACGATTTTATAAGCAATCTAATAATTAAAGTGTCGTCTATGTCGGTTGTCCGTTTCAGAAATTAAGTGGGATACACGGACAATCAAACAGACAACATAAAAAAATATATATTATATTGCACCTCATAAATTCAGCTATTTACCAATAAACGTTCTGTCGAAATCGGTCCAGTCGTTACTGAGATTAGCGGTTACTAACAGACACGCAGGCAGAAGAAAATTTCAAATTGTTTACTTTTATATTTGTAGGTACACTTTATACATTAATCAAAACTATTTTTCATGTATTTATTTGTATAGATGAGCTATTCAATATTCAAAACCATTAGATAAGCTTACAACATTCAAATATTCTTTGACATTGACCATAATTTTTTCACACAGATAAAATTGAGTACAGATTCTGTGGGTTTTTTATCGGCTAGTATTGTCCGATAGTGGTCCCTAAATGTGCCAAAATGAATTAAATTCTTCTAAAATTCTTATTGACATACCTAGTTGAAAAATATGATTGCTTCCAATACATAGGTACCTTTAGATAGTAATAAGAAATGTTTGAAAACTACGCAAAACTTTACAATCTTATGCGTCAACCAACATGACGTACAATACATATTACAAATTCCGACTAGCAATTTGTTTTAGTTTATACAGTAATTTCTTCGTATGACGGTCCATTCTCCTGAATACAAATCGTACCATTAGTGACGTGCGACGTACCTGATTGCGATTCGATTCATACACATGACTGCGATCCAATCGCGTAATATTTGGGGCATTCTTCATCAGTGATCTTAATCTCAGAATTTACAAAATATTTTCATATCTAATTGAAAAGAAGCTTTTGTATTTTGTTAAAAATTAAAAGAACCTTCTCTTTTCTTTTCTGTAAATTACTTTGAATGTTTGCCAAATAAATATGTTGCCAGCAGTTTCTGAAGTCTGGGCCTGAGTTATATAGAAATCAATATAGGTATAAATCTATAAAATCAATGGAATGCAAATTATTTCAATCTATGAATATTTTAAAACTGAAGAGTTTGTTTGTTTGCTTGAACGCACTAATCGCAGGATCGATTAATGTTCACTAATATTAAACAAAACATGTTCAATAATTTTAATACTCCATCATAACATATTTATTATTTCTAAAGGGGTTGCCCCAAAAAGTGGTAGCGATAGAGTATATTCTCACTAGTTCGATCGTCGAGCTCATTAGATTTAATCATAGGCGAAAGGACCCCGCCATCCTCTTCGTGGTTATTTTTTTTAAACCACCCAGAAGTAGGATTTTGGTGAAATGAAGAAAAAAATTCTCACTAGTTCGACGGTCGAAAAAATGAGAAAAAAATTCACTAGTTCGACGATCGAATTAATGAATCGAACTAGTGGGAATAAACGAACGATAGTGGGTTCGGTTCTCAACCGGGTTTTTTTTTTTTTTGTAAATTATTTGTGTGAAACACAGTTCTGAGTGAGCTTTTTATCCGTGGATTAAGTAAAGTCCCCCGCTACAAAAGAATTAATTTCCCTAGTTATTTTCCCTAGTTTAAACGGCCACTGCCGTTGGATTCGGCCCCCCACTTGGAGCACCGGAGCTTCATAGCTCCAAGATAAAAGATAAGATAAGATATCATAAGTAAAGATAAGATAAGTTCCTTCTTTAGGTATGCCCGGTGAAGTAGCAAAAGCTTCGTGGCTAACATATATGTCCGTCCGAAAAATATTGGGATTTAGTAATATATATTCTTATATTCTCTTCATAGTAAATGAATAATAAATAAATCATTTATTTGGACCAAAAATGTTGTACATTTCATAAACCCACCAAACTGCATAACAGTTTGTCGGCGGGATTAGCGCTTGTTTGTAACAATTGGTTCAAATGCAATGTACCTACATTGCATTTGAACCAATTGTTTAACAAAGCAAAAAAATACAGTTAGTAAGTATTTTCACATCTTGCCACTGCTTTGAGGAGAACTTTTTTTTAGCTTATTATTCAATGTACATAACGATACCACCGCGATTTACTTAATATATTTAAAGCCTACATGGTTAAAGTAATTGATAGAGAATCTACTTTGAAGATAGACCGTCATACATTTAATAGCATTAAGTTAACCTATTGTACGTCATACATTTAATGCCAGCTTATTCTGTTTTCTTAGGATTCATAAGATTCAGCCTGTTCTATACTTGGAAAACATTAGGTAGTATAATAAGTAGCTTTTCCCTGAAATCGCTGTTCACGATCCACCAGTCTAAGTATAGAATAATATTAAATTTTTTACTCACATAAATATAAATTACAAATGGCTGTCAAATTAGAGTAATGAGCTTGTTACAACCTACGGTGCTATTAAACTAAGCAAACTAGAGCATTATGAGCATTACTACTTTTTAAATATTTCAGAAACAAAAAAGTATTCATATTTTTTATGGATAATTTTATATATACCTACAAATTTTTGTAAGGTTTTAAAAGATATGATAAAACTTACCATTTTGGTGAAAATCGCAATGAAAATCTTTTTCCTTTTTACTTATTTCCTCGTGTATTTTTTTCCACGTGAACGATGGGGAATTCGGAAATGTTATTTTTAATTATATTTTTTTATTTACGGCAGTTTATGTACCTTTGAATGTCTATATTAACCGTATTAATACAGTTATATTGTTTTTGTAACTCACAGAAAAATAAAATACGAGGGGATGTCAATATATAGGAATGAGCTTGGCATTCACTTTCGGTGCTACTAAACCAAGGGAGCTAGAGCATAGTTCATCAATGAGCTACTGGACTGGGGAAGTACCTTACAGAATACCACAGTTAAATAATATAATTGTTAAATGTAGTCTTCCTGTACCTACCTACGTTAGTCAGGTCGTCAGTCGGAGCCCGCGGCTGGGACGAGAAAAAGGCAGGATAGGAGTGTCTAGTGATTTATATCTACTGTACCAACACTAGCTGTAATTGTAATTGGACCCCTATGCCAATTAGCATTAGAAGATATGACAAGATAATATGCCTGGTAAGGTATAAAAAAAAATTGAACGAGCATAGAATATATACGAGAGTATTAGTATCGGAAAACGTAGGTTCTGTGTGAAAACTCAAACATTTTTTCCGACTCTAATTGGTTGAGAGACTTATCGTCCTTGAGTTAGAAAGCCAATTAAGATTTATTCCCAGTTATTTTAACGTCATATGAGTAGAAACATTTAGGTAGAAAGAAACAATGTTAAAACATAGTACTGCGTTAATCCGTCTGCCTTGCGTGGAGACTACGACAAAACCAATGCTCAGCAGAGATCCGACTTATGACCACTACAAACGAGAACCTTAGTATGCCTGGGTAAATATGAGTAAAATCGCGTAGGTTGGTTGAGGGAACACTTTCCTTGCCCCGGATAACACGTTAAGCCGTGCCGATTGGGTTATAACATCATCTATAACAATCGTATGCTAAAGAACGGGCAGCAGCGCAATTCCTAGTGTGCTACAATATAATACTGCGGTCCCCAAACCGTTTGCTAAGCGTGGTGAATATAGCAATAACGATCCCTCGGCAGGAGTCCAGTGGACGTTTATACAGGCTCATTATGGTCATGACGTCAAATTGCATACGTTCATATTCATGATGATTTTTCACGGCGCTTCATACTCAGTTAAGATATGAAAGAGATTTATATTTTATTTTACTTTAGAAAAAGACCCAAAATGTATTGTAAAACATAATTAAGTACATTGTGTAAAGTGATTTAGTACAGTATATGGTGACCATAGGTACTTAAACGTAACTCTGCCTCGTTTAAATTATATAACATCGCTATGAACGGTAGCAGTGTGACATATTCGGTCACCGATGGTGTTCATGTTGACACCTAATTGAGCATGCATGGGTCCTGCCTAAGGAAAGTGAAACCGACACCTTACTAACATAATCGTGATGCTTGCAACAGTATGAACTATATAACCACATGTAACATTATCATCGACACATTTCATCGTTGTCACTCGAATAATCGGGTCGTGTTATCTATTCACAATGTCTTTCATAAGATTAGTAAGTCATTTGTTTATTAGAGTCACTTTTTATTTGCATATTGGACTTGAAATCTTCTATTGCCGTTAAAAGTAGTTTTATTAAAGAAAATTCATTAAAAACGTTTAATAAGTCATGAAAAGTTTTATAAAAACCTACTTCCATCTTATCTCAAGTAGACAAGGTTGAAGTAGTTTTTGATAAAATATTAAAACAATTATGTTATTTTCAGGTCATTTCTGCTGCTGCCATCATAGCTAGCTGCAACGCTAGCGGCATCGGCCACATAGTACCCGCAGTGAAAACATTTCCCTTCCCCATAGTGCGATACGCGCCGTTCTACAACTTTCCCAATGCAGTGAGGTCGATTCATGCGGTGGCTGCCCCAGTGCCTGTAGCACCGCGCTTCTTGCCTGCCCCTGTTGCGGCGCCATTGTTCCCCGCCCCTGCGCCCCTTTTTCCTCAACCTGCTCCAGTGATCCCTGCCCCAGCTCCAGTGTTTTCTGCCCCAGCCCCAGTGTTTCCTCCTCCAGCGCCAGTGTTCCCTGCACCAGCCCCTCTGTTACCTGCGCCAGCACCAGTCTTTCCTGCCCCCGCACCTGTATTCCCTGCGCCTGCTCCATTTTTACCAGCTCCTGCTCCAGTGTTCCCTGCTCCAGCGGCTCCATTCTACCCAAGGATTGCTCCCTTTGCCCCGGCTCCAGTATTTAGGGGTGTGCCCGCATTACCAGCTGCGCCATTCTCTCCTATCTTGAGACCTGTGGCGGCTCAAGTACCTGCACCATTTTTTAACCCTGCATTTGCCCCCGCGCCTGTGCCCGTTGCTAGAGCACCCATCGGCATATCACCCTATGCTCCTTTTGCACCAGCGCCTGCAGCGTGGAAATGATTTAGTGTTGAAGATATTTAGTAATTAATTAGGATAATGTTGTATACTATAAGCCCCACCTAGTCCTAATTCTTTTTATACGAATGTTTTTTAAATAAATTATTTTGTATTTTTATTGTTGTAATCATTATTTATTCAACTTCTTACTTCCTAACTTACAAAACGAAGTACAGATGATTAATTTGACATACTTGAATCCATAAAAAGAGTCTTCATATTTGGGAAATATTTTGGACGAGATTATGACTACTACTAACATAAAAAACAAAGCCAAAGCAAGGTGATACAATTTGAATACTGTTTGGTGAGTTCTAGTTTCATTGTTTGCAATAAAAGGTAGGTATTGTATATTTATGTTTTACCTAAAGACGAAGTAAAACAAAAAGCTTACTATACAGGGTGTCCCAAAAGATTACGTAGCTGGGAAGGGGGGTGATAGGGATGGTCACAAGGTTCACCAGAAAAATATAAAAAATTCCCTCTGGGTGTTTAAAAAAATAAATGGCATTTTTTAAAAGACTAAAAATTTTACACCTTGTGCTAACTGTACCTACAAATATGGCTGTATTTAAAAAAAATGCTGTTATGTAATCTTCAATAACAACAAGGTCATCAACATCAACATCAAAAATAACAAGGTGTAAAATTTTAAGTTTTTAAAAAAATGCCATTTTTTTTTTAAATACCCAGATCGGATTTTTATTTTATTTTTCTAGTGACCATTGTGTCCACCCCTGTCACCCCCTTTCCCAGCTACTTAACCTTTTGGGACACCCTGTATAACGCCAGAAGTGTTCTTTTACCGGCACGAGTAAAGTACGTAAGAATTTCAAAAATATAATAGTGTAACAACAACATCGCCGCGCTGAGGATAAATTTACAAAAAAAGCAATTTTCCCTATTAATAATATTTTTTTATTTTTTTACGTGAATTTGATTACAACCAAAAAATATATTGCTGTAGGTACCCGTAAGAATTGACAAAGCGTTTGTAGTGAAGTATATAAAACTAATAGAATATAATTTTTGACTTAACTTTCACAAATTAAAGAAAAAGTTAATTAGTTAACATTTTTAAAGTAAATTCTATATATTATAATAAATTCTATAGATTTAACGATTTAGTTTCAATCGGATTATAAAGTATTATTATCAATCTAATAAGTAAGAAAGAGGTTTCAAATAAACTCGTATAATTAATCGTAATTCAGTGAAATCGGGTATTTTGTTAAACTTCATTATATCATGTTAATTGATTCAGCCCTTTCGTAAAACATCAGCTCTTTAATGTATTTCCTCTTAATTAATACTTTTTTTTATAAAGGATAATGTTATAGAAGTTAACACCATTTATCTTTTAAACAATTTTTATTAAATAAAAGTATAAAAATATTTTATAACACTAGTCTTTAATTTGCTACAGGAAGGTCAGTCGATTGTTCTCATTTCAATCTATCGAACGAAAGCTGGGGCAAGTCCAAATGGAGCTGCACGGACGAATGGTCCGGCAGCGTAGGGGAATGGAGCCGCAGCATAAGGGGCAGGACCGGCGGCATAGGCGGCAGGAGCGGCGGCGTAGGCAGCGGGAGCAGCGGCATAGGCAGCAGGAGCGGCGGCGTAGGCAGCGGGAGCAGCGTAACCCGCAGCGTAGGGACCAGCAACAACTGGAGCTGGTCCAGCCAAGTAGGGTGCAGCATAAGGAGCTGCGTATGGGGCGGCTAAGGGCGCAGCAAATGGAACATTAAGGGCCCTGTTGACAACGTTCACTTGCGCTGCGTAAGGAGGAATGTTTTGAGGTACGGCATGAGCGTAGCCAATGGCTGCAGGAGCCACGACTGGAGCCGCAAGCGCCGCCGCCGCAGGTACTGCGACTGCGCTGGATTCAGCTCCGATGGTGAAAGCCGCAGCGATGAGCACGATCTGTAACAAATAAGTATTAATTTAGTAAATTTTGATCAAATAGGTAAATAAATCGAATCCATATGATATAAAAGTATTATAGGAGTTAATAACTTACAGATTTGAAGGAGAACATTTTGCTTGGTTTGGTAGTGGACCTTCCTTAACGAAAAGAGGATGTGTTGTGTGTCTAACAAGAAAAAGTATCGGCTTTTTATACCATGTTTATTGAGATTCAGATACCGTGCGACAAAACAAACATTTGAAGTATTGCGGTCGGTCATTTGGGATTCGCGAAGGCGTGCGCGGAGAAATGGAGCACATTGAGAAACGCTTAGCGTTGTGAAACTTTTTTTCCGCATTTATTAAGATAAGCTGCATTAGATACATGCATAATGCATTCTATCATATATAGGTTTAACGGTAACAAAACTTTCGGAAGTATTTAGAATGACCTATCCAATTTTAATAATTTTCCACTTTATCTACGTCCTCACTACTATTTAACAAACAGGTAGAAACTACTTATTACTCATACACCTATAGCTAACTCAGATATGAGACTATCACCACTATTTCCGGAAATTAATTGAAATTATTGAATACTTGATTCAAAGTTATGTAAGGTAAACGCAGCTATTACCGAGGTAATTTCAGGACCTTAAGCTTTAACCTCTCGAAATAAGAATTTCTTATAGTAAAAACAGTTACAAGTATATATTTTCTGATACGTTTGGATATGGACTTTAGAAATCTATAAAGATATAGGTAAGTTTTGAGTAAATATATAAAGAAAAAAAAATTAAATATACAAATCCGAATGTTGCTATTACCGAGGTATTTGAAAGTGATTGCATCGTGATTCTATTACCGAGGGTAGAAAAATAATAGGCATTTTGGTTCCGTACCAAATATTTATTAAAAAACAAGTCATCATTCCCGCAGCTGTATAATAGGTAGGTAGGTAATTATATATTCAATAATATTTGCATATTTTAGGTAATAATATCTTTATGGAGGTATAGTTGGCGATTCATCATGTTTCGCACCAATTCATTCTAATCTATGGTAATAAGAAATAAAAATAAATAAATTTATTTTATTTAAAATGAAAAGAGGCAGCCTCGAATGCTTCGCCTATTTTACCATTGCCACAAAAAAAAATGAGTTAGAAAGCTAGCTAGCTAAAGTCTGAAGAATTTCAAATACTTAGATATTGTTTCTAAAGAACCCTAAACTCAAAAATAAATGCTATTATCACTCGGTGTTAGATTTCTATGGTGAAGCTAATACCGAGTATTAATACTCGGTAATAGCTGCTTATACAAGTAATTACCGAGTAATGGCTTGTTATAACCATCGGTGATAGCTTCATCTGCGATAGTACAAATTATCTAATCCCGATGAATAATATTTGATCAATTTTAATCAAAACTAAAGTTAAATCAATAGCCAATAAAGTTACCTAAACATTAACTTGATACTTGAATTAAATTCTTGGGTTTAAAAAAGAGACTAAGGCAAGATTTCGTGTCGTATTCAATTTAGTGCTCTCATACAAAGTTAATTTTTATGAGTCAATTAAGGACGAAAAAATAAGAGTCCTAGTGCAATTTTCATACCGCGGAAATAGTTTTTAACCATAAATACCTAATGACTTAAACGAATTGTCACATCATTTGGGTTATTGCTATATAAAATATTCTTAAAAAAATTATAATACGATTGGTACTGATTTATGCTACTACCGAGTTAACCGCGGTTAATACATTCAAGACGAAAATTGTGAAGCCATTACCGCGGTATTTTATTTTTGTTAATTGTCGAAAAACTGTGCAAAATAAATGAAAATTAGATAGTTACAATCATGGCTAAAACTATAATCCACCTTTTGACCTACTTAGAATCTGTATAAATGGTATTTTAACGACGCAATAACCTTAACAAAATATTGAGCGTTCTTACAGTTCGCGACTATCGTTTGTATGGAAGTCGTGCTCCGGCGCCGGTTTGCAGCAAACTAATCGTTGTTTTGTTTTTCTGCGTTGTTGTGCACAGTGCGCCACGGATCCATTCAAACGGATATAAAATTGTCTTTCATAAACATTTTACTTTTTGAGTAAAATATGCTTGTAATTGCTTAAAATTGACTACCGCGGTAATAGCTGCGTTTACCTTACCTACTGTATACTACAAGTAGAATACCTACCTCTAACGTGATGAATTATTGTGCAACGGGAAACAAAAAGTAAAATTTCATAGTACTTAAATTAAAAAAAAAAAACTAATATTGAAAACACTTCCTCTAATATAATGTATTATTTCAAGTAGGTATTCAATTATTTCCATTAAATTTGGATAGTTTGTTTCCTTTAAATTATTAATATTAAAGTACTTAGTAGTATAAAATAGGTGTGAAATTGGATGATTTGAAAAAACACCCTTAATTTTTTGAGTTAAAACAAAAAAAAAACACGTGTCGCGGAGCGGAACAATCTCTAGCGGTACCAGTTTCACTTTAAGTCTCAAAGATAGTGTGTTCGATCCCTACGTCAGATAAGAAATTTTGTTACGGGACGAATTTCCGTGCCTCAAAGCAAGCACGTTAAGCCTTTGGGCCCCATCATCATCATCATCATTGTAACATCATTTATTACAAGCGTATACAAGAGAAGGAGCAGCAGCAGCGTTTCCTTGTGTGTTACAACATAATACTGCGGTCTCCAACCCCAGGCGGCGGCCAAGCATAGTGACTATGATAAAACCCTTTCTCGAGATTAGGCCAATGTTCATGCCAATGCTCAGGCCATCCATCAGTGGATGTTATACGAGCTGATGAGGAATACAAAAAGAAGCCGAATGAGTAAAGTCAGATTTCATACGTAGTTTACAAGGATTTTTTAGTTTCAATTTTAACTCTATTAATAGTGATGCGTATCTGTTTTAGAACTGCAATAAAAACTCTCCGCACGGAAAAACAATTATTAAAACTTCACAGTGTGCATTTGTCATATTTAGGTTATATTCGAAGCTATTTTAGGTGTTGATACCGAATGGATAGTAGAAACATAGGGACAGCACTAACCCCCTAAAATAATCAAATTCAAACAAGATTTTTCTAATCCACCCTGACCCACAAACTTAATTGTTGATAAAGAGACAGATTTCGCCGTATATGCAGTTATGTGTTAGACAATATAAATATTGTAACGCACTTCTGTACACGTTTCCCTTTTGTCAATTATATAACGAACAGTGAAATTAGTGTGCACAGAGTTCAAATTAGAATGCTTGGGCTGTCTGGGTCAAAATTCAACAGTGCCAGCGATGTCCTGCGCATTAGTTAGTGAGACACGCGCTATCGTCCACGTTATTGCTCAATGGAATCAACAGTAAGTATAAAACGTGACGATGCCCTGGAGACGACACAGTCCATTGGATTTTTCAGTGTAATCACTTGTGAGCAGTCACATAACCCAAGCAAAATGATCGCCAAATTCGTTGTGAGTGTTATACGGTTAATTTTACTAAGTCACACACTAAATCATTAGCTATCCTATCCTAATCCTATTGTTAGGTATTGGATTGGCAAACAATTGGCAAATCAATAACAATAGTATAGTCCTAAATAAAGTTTGTCCTGTTCTCACCAAAACAATTCAAAGAATATAGTACTTGGTCACATGTTTCACCATGTTGCTTTGATTAGGGCTGACTCGTCGGTCACTATTCCAATAATTAGTAATCAAACAAGGAGTATGTAAGTATGTATTGCGCATTGTATTTTTAATATTATTATGGTGTTTCATTTGTGAATTTCAGGTTGTCCTTGCCCTGGCCATCGCCACCACCAACGCTGCTATTGCTGCCGTAGCCGCTCCCGCGGCACTGGTCGCTCCTGCTGCGTACGTCGCTCCATACGCTAGCTCTTACTCTGCGCACGCTGTCAACCACGCGGTGGCTGCTCCCTACGTCGCTTCTGCTCCATACGTCGCAGCTGCTCCCTATGTGGCGGCAGCTCCGGCTCCGCTCGTCGCTCACGCTGCGCCCGTCTTTGCCGGCAGATACCTCTCAGCCCCCTACGTCCTATAAACGAATTTGGTGATATCATTGCCTAGTGACTTGCTCAAATATGTACATGCTTCCTAGTTTTTTTATTATGTATTTTGTTAATACATGAATTTCAAAACCTTAAAATTATTTTAATATGCCCGATTGTTCGAAAAGTGTTGATTGTATGCGGTATCTCCTTATTCATCGATACCTTAAATACTTTCAATATTCGACTAGTAAAAGTAAATTGGACAAGTTATTAAAGAGCTTAGGTAGTTTCCTAATACGTTTGTAGTTTAAGTACTAATAGGATTATTAGCAGTATTAAGGATTCATTCGTCTTAAACTTGCCTGTCTACGCAGTTTGAAAATAGAAACAATTAATGTCTTCTATTCCTTATAACTTGAAGGACATTTATCATATACAGAAACCATTTATTTCAATTTACGTAAGCATTACCTACAAGTTATAGCCGGATTTAAACATTTATACAGTATTGACACCTTTGATTAAGAATAGGTAAGTGCTAGTTATCAACACACATTATCTTTGTCAGGCAGTTTATACAAGCTCAGAATTTTAATGGACTTAGGCTTAGCTCAGAATGTTAACTGTTAGACATTCAATTTAATAGTATATGTTACACTATGACTTAGAATAAATTACTATGCATTTTCTAAAGTACGTAAGGATTACAACAAATATTCGAAGATATTTTTTATTATTTCTGAACAGGCAAAATACCCCTATCCACATGATGTTAAGTGGCATAGGTGGCTTGAAGGACATTTTGTTATAGGATTATCTCATAATTCTTAACTTCAACAGCCTGTTTACGTCCACTGCTAAAATAGGCAAATAAATATCTCTAAAAACACTTTGGCTAACCAGGGTCGTTGAAGGATATTGCCATAATTAAAATGTTTTTGGCTATCTGTGGGGCAAAGTTTGAGCATACGTGCTGTCCCCCGCTGGGGCCAGCCCATAGTAGCGGCATTTGATATTATGACCCCGACGGAGCCTATCCACAGTTGACTTTCTATGGATTTTAGTTATCCAGTTAATAATATCGCACTGTAACCCTATAAACTTGTCTGATAATGTAGTTAAATAGTGTGAATAGCGACTAGCGACCAAAGAGCAATATCTATATATCATTTGCCAAATCTAATAATGTATATTGCAATAAATTTTCTCTAAATGTTTTGTTTGTAGAAGGTAATGAACTCTAGAAGATTAAATATCTTATAAACTTTACAAATACTTCGGATCCCGGAACGAATTTAATCAGAAAGTTTGGAATTATAATAGCAGATATACTTCCTTTTACCTCAAAGTGGTAGATTATTTAAGTTTATTGAGGTGATTGACCTTATATAAACTCTTTTATTAGTTTTTTTTATGGGAATAATAACATTGAACTTTAAAAATCTACGGATGTTACATTTTAAATAGGTCATATTCGTATGTACCTACATTTTGTTATGAATGTAAAGAAAAACATGAAATAATTTATTCAGCACTTCACATACACTTGCACCTGTCCAAATTTCAATGTAGATTTTTTTATTTTTTTTAACCCGTCTGTCCCGCAACATATGACAGATGTTCCTCTAACATTATTTAATCACACAATATCGAAAGACGACTTGTGATAAATTGAAATTAACCAAATCCAGCCAAATAATGAAATAGGTAATGAAATTTATTCAGCACTTAGGTATTTACATACACTTGTACTTGTCAAAATTACACTGTATAAGACTAAATCCAACAAAAGTATCACTTAAGTAGCTAAAAACATTGTTATTATAATAATTTGATCTTATAGAATTTTTAATCAGTCTGTCCGTCTGTCGAGCTATAAATGACAAATGTACACATTAGGTATAGTAAGATGCCTTAAAAGTAACAGGTCTAAAATTAAAATTAACTTCCAAGAATCCGGCCAAAGTTTAAGCGACATCCACCTGAGGGCACCCTTAAGGGGTCAGGACCAACGCTCAGGGTGCCACTGGAGTAAAGAGTAGAAAAAGTCCAAACCAAAGTCAAATCAACAACCACAAGGGCCTTTTGAGTGGTAAGGATGAAGGCTTAGTATACGTATACTAAGTCTTCGTATTTTCTACTTAACCATATTATTATATTAAAAACATCAAACTAAGCAACCTGCGCAAGAGAGGGTCCCTTGTGTGGTTTGGACCACTAGAGTGATACAATATTAACTTTATAATATGATAATATACGCAACTAATTTTGATTCAGAATAAATTAAATTGCAGTTTCCTTGTTTATTTAGGCACTTGTCTAAGTACGCATAAAATTATCATAATTGGTTTTATAACTTTTTAATTGGTGGGCGTTATGAAGAATAATATACCACGTGTTTTATTACTTCCTATTACACTAGAGCTGTTAGCAATAAACAAATTGTTAAAGGATTGGCGGACCACAAAAAATATATTACGCATGTGTACTTCGACTATGAGGAATGCTCATCTTGCGTAAGGGCTAATTAAGGTTTTTTTTTAATACAATAGTTATATATTTTTATTAATTAATTAAGCTATGAAATATTGTTGTAGTTATTATCATAACGTTATTTTTTTAATAATATCTAAATTTATACTGACTTATAATTAATAGGTGGAGAAAAGTTCACATCCTTTTATTTATGTATGTCTCTGTGGGTTCGTTGCCCTAGTACCATTAACAGTTTTTTTAATCACTAGTACATTTTCATAGAATCTGAAAATAATGGAACTTATGTTGACCATTTATTATCGATCGTTGCCACTAGTACCGTAGACAGTTCCATGATGGAACTATTGATGGTTTTTTTCAATCACTAGTTCCATTTTCAAAGAATCTGAAAATAATGGATGACGAATGGATCTCCATCATTTTAGATGACGACAAAAAAAACTATTTTGTCGAATTACCAAAAAATATTCGTCACATGACCAAAAAAATAAATACGTATTTACAATTATAACGTAGGTATATATTATGAAACCACACCCATGAAATAAACAAATAAAACGTCCGAATTAAGAGTAGTTAACGTTTTCCTTATGAAGCTAATAAAATACCACCCCATGACTTCCAATGAGTATCGCAAGAGGCAACTAAGGGGTTGGGCAGCAGCATCTATCAGCTCACCATCTTACTACGATCACCAATCCGCCGGCCAAGCGTAGTGATTATGGCAATATCCCATATGGGGCCCATGTTCAGCAGTGGACATAGTGGACTTTTGAAATTAAGAAAGAAGTGAAACTGTCTTTTTTTCGGAGAAGTATGTAGTTAGCTACAGGACTTTTGCTACTTTGCTGGCCATAAAGATGAGAATGACTTCAACTTTATTCAATGGATATGAAGCTAAACATGCTATCACATAAGCATAAATTAATCCAATTATCCTCATACATTTACCTCAAACCGCTATTATCTTAAACGTATTTGCTATAAATGACACTATCAAAACATGTATCATACAATTAAGCGTTGTCCATAGTGATATGAAATGATAACTAGTCAGCTGGCTATGTGACCACCTGAATAATGTCATTGAGGCCCTGCCCTCGTTTACCTGTACACAAGCACTGAGCAATTTTCAAGTATGGACAAATAAATTTTAGTCAACCTATATTACCTACGCCTTTAGTTGGACTGGACTGGTTTGATACTTAAGTAAATAGTATTGTAGAGAAGCTGATGATAATGATAATTTATAATCATTGTAGAGAGATTGAGGTGGGTTTACGATATAGGTACTCGCGTAACGGTTGTATTTAATTAACGAAAATATTTAAAAATATGATATTTATATTTGAAAAATGATAGCTGACGTCTCGTGCCTCTGATGGAGCATAGTATATGATACTACTTACCGAACTCAGCTACCGATAACAAGGAAAAAAAAGTGTGCGCAAACATAAGAGTATTTTTTATTAATTTCCTCTTAAAATTCAAAAGGGCGGTATCTGGCACAGGACCGATAACAAAACTTTTTCTTGGAGGCACGTGTGAAACACAACCAACTTCTTGCCTTTGGACTGGTATTTAGATTCCTCCCCATACAAAACTTCTAGTAAAATATTCAGCACGAGGTCCCGGATGTTCTCGGTACTTACTACTTGAACTGGATAAATGAGGCATTTATCAAAAGTCTTAGTAAATAAATTCTAGACATTGGAATCAATGTTAAATTCCGACATAGTAATTATTTGACTGGCATCTTTACATTAATTTTACGACGTTATACACATTTTACTTTTAAGTAACACTTTTTCAATTTAATGCAAAATGTATAATATTTTTGTACTAAATTATATACGTAGCTCAGTATGTTTTTCTTTAGCTAACTACCTTTAACTAATCCTTATTTGAAAGTCACTCTGTTTATCTCTCTATTACACTTTTTAGCCTAGCCACTGCACTGATTTCGATTAAATTTGCTGCAATGACAGACTTGACCTTGGTTAAGGCCCAAAAAAAATCTAAAGAACTTCTACTAGTAGGTACTTATTTACCAACAATTTTATTCCACGCGGATAAAATTGCGGCATAAAGTAGCTTATGCTTAGTATTAATATACCTATTTATTATACAACATATAGGTACACAACAATGATTATATTAAAAAAATATTACCCAAAACTAGAAATCATTTCTAATATTTTTATGAAGTACCAAGATTGTTTCGATCAATATCAGTGTATGAACATAACGCGTGTTTCGAATTAAAAATACATATATCTTAACTACCAAGTGTTCCAAGTACCGTTAGATACTAAAACTATATCGGTAAAATCTATTTTATAGAAAGACAATAATTTTCAATAGCAGTTCGGTAAAGAAAATATGACTTTAAATAAACAAGAATAAATAGACAACACTATTTGTAGTCAAATAAAAGCAACACATTATATTTCATCATCATCATCAGCCCGTATACACCTGAACATTGGCTTCCCTCCTAGGTAGTGTTGCCATAGTCACCACGCTTGGTTACCGGTTTAGTGACGACAGTATTATGTATATTCATAGACAAGTAAACGCTGCCGCCTGTTACCTGACATACGATTGTCATAGATAATAAGAATCGGGACCATCGGCTTAGCGTCCTTTCCGTGGCACGAATCGAATCAAACAATCAGAACCTATAGGTATATTTCAGATCACCATGGCTAGGCTACATTTTCCCCCGCGTCACTCCCATTCCCGTAGGAATTTCATAAGCCTTCCTCGATAAATGGCCTATCTAACACTGAAATCATTTTTAAAATCAGACTAATTTTGTCTCTGAGATTAATGCGTTCTTCAAGCAAACAAACAAACACTTCAGCCTTATAAATTACTTAGTAAAGAGTAAAGATTGAGAATTTAAAGTTTATTTCCATTAATTCAAAGTTAAATTTAAATTGATCTTATGTCTCTAGTTCCTAGTCTCTGGCTATGAATGACGTATGTAACTATAATTAGAATAATAGTGTTATCGATACGAATTATTACAATGCCTTGGAGACAAGTAAACTTTAGAAGTGTCTATAAATAACCACAGTACAAAGCTATGCCTACTCAATCAATATCCGTGTTTCTATTGTGAAATGCATGCCAGTGTCTCCATAATTTAACAATAGATTCATATTGATGTAGCATGTTTGAGTTAAATAGTCTATGCTTCAGAGGTATTCTATACATATAAATATAACTAATACACCCTGTCTTTGTAATATAAAATTAATGGCTATTGTTATTATTAATAAAAATGTGAAAATGCTTTTCTGTATTTAAAGGCAAAGTTATTTATTGTTACTACTTAGATGCATCTTTTTTTGCTTTATTGTAATCCTTACTTATATTAATATTATAAATGTGAAAGTAACTCTGTCTGTCTGTCTGTCTGTTACGCAATCACGCCTTTACTACTGAAGCGATTTATATGAAATTTGGTACAGATATAGTCTAGAGCCTGAGAAAGAACATATTAATATTATAAATGTGAAAGTAACTCTGTCTGTCTGTCTGTCTGTTACGCAATCACGCCTTAACTACTGAAGCGATTTATATGAAATTTGGTACAGATATAGTCTAGAGCCTGAGAAAGAACATAGGCTATATTTTATTATGAATTTCCCACGAGAACGGGAGTTACGCGGGTGAAACCGCGCGCGGGAAGCTAGTACTTTATAATTTGTTTTATTTTATTTGGGCCGGATTGCTTATGCGTATCCAGCCCCCGTCAGCGGCGGATCGAAGGAGTGTCCGGGGGGTTTAAGTGGTGTTGGGTCCTCTCCTCGTAGTATGAGTTAGCATACCACGCTATAGAGAGGGCGAGTCCCACATATCCCACCGCCAGCGCGCGCATATGCTGCAGCGGCGGTGGGAATGCGAAAATGCATTTACCCCCTGACAAAAAAAGGTAGGTTAGACGTTAATATAAAATAGATTTGGTGTTTACTGTGGGCTTATATTTTATGAACAAAAGATTGAATTAAATGCATATGTACCATATTATTATATGACTTGCATAAAAAAAATGACAATCACATGTTTATTAGCATTTTTGAGCCCGGAATTAGGTACATGTATCTTTTACCTTGTTTATTTATGGCTCCAATAATTACAACAACGTTTCGATTCATCATCATCATCACCCCGTATAACGTCCACTGCTGAACGTGGACCTCTTCCCGCTTGGCGGGTTGGTGATCGCAGTATTAGTTGTAACAGACAAGGAAACGCTGCTCCTCGTTCAACAATCGGAGCCAACGGCTTATAGAGCTTTCTGAAGCATGATAAGCCGTACAGGGAAGTCCATCAACCAACCAGACCCGGAAAGTTTATGTTAAAATTTACCTACAATGATATCTTGTCCGGTGTGGGGATCGAACCCACGATCTGCAAGACTTATACCGCTAAGCCACAATCAAATATAATTGTAGGATTCGTTGAGTTTATTTGTTTAAGGATAGCCATTTTATACTAATTTTAACGTTGGTCAATTAGGTGAACACTTATTTTGCCAAAATCATCATGATTTTTTAAAGAAATAAACACTTAACTCCAGTAGCGGAGAGAAAACATTTAGGCATCAAATCATGACTAGGTATTTAGTTGAACTCTTCCTTTTGTCAAACAAAATCAATTACCTCAATGACATATAAACGATAAAATATCATAATATTAGCAATAAATAGAAAATGACTTCACTTTAAAAAATATAAGAAAGAAATGGATATTTAATAGACCTAATATGTACCCGCGGCGGCAACTTTGTCCGCGTGGTGATTATAATTCCTTCGGTTTTTTAACTATCCCAGGAAAAGTCATATTTTTTTTGGATTTAAAATGTTGACCGGGGATATAAGGTACCACCATGCAAAATATCATTTAAATCGGTGCATCAGTTTCGGAGATTAACCCTTACAAACAGACAGAGGTACGAATTTTTTTTAAAGAAATCTGGATGTGTTCTATTTTACTTCTAGCATCCTCCTGACTCGGTTTTCGGCGTTTTTTTTCTATGTACAGACATTTGACCTCTACAGTTTTATTATATGTATAGATAACTAACATACTTAAAT
Organism: Nycteola revayana; assembly: GCA_947037095.2. Classification (NCBI taxonomy): domain Eukaryota; kingdom Metazoa; phylum Arthropoda; class Insecta; order Lepidoptera; family Nolidae; genus Nycteola; species Nycteola revayana. The sequence continues at coordinate 10,784,533 of OX344847.2, forward strand.
AAATTGATTCTGTGTTTTTAATTTTGCTTTATCACGTAACGAAAGGCTTTACCTACGTATTATATTTCTTAGTAACATTAGCTAGTAATTACCAATAAATTTACTATCTATATCTCTTATTATTAATATCAATGACAATGATGCAATAGTTATTCGATATTGCTAATACATATTTCGACTTTAATGGGTAAACAGGATTACAAGTAACAACCCACTACAAGTTGACTTGAAAGGGCCAAGTTGCGAAATTGCTATTCGAGCAATGATTGCTTTCAAATTCTTTGAGAATGCAAATATCAGAACAATAGGTTCCTATAACGTATGTTTAGTTATCAATAATGAAAACGATAAATATTTTCATAGTAATACTGTGGTATTTTAAGCCCTTTTTTTTGCTGGCTGTACATGTGACTGTAGGCAATGAATGACCTAGGCCTAAGCCTATAGGTAGGGTTAGACTGATTTGGCCGAGCCATGTGTCTATGAGGTATAAAAGCCACACTTAACGGTACTTAAGCACATTCGCTCCTACATCCTTCTTCACTTCTACAAGTCATCCCCAATCCATCCACCAAAATGTTCAAGCTGGTAAGTCGTGATAACATCCCTTTACTGATAAAGATAGATTACAAAGTAATAAAAAAGCAATATTTCTTCTCATATAAAAAATAAAATAACTACAATTTCACTATTTCAATACTCTCATACATCCCAAAATAAAATTATCTATGTCAATATTGTACTTTTATAATCTGCATAGATGATAAAACTCTTTAGAAATTGATGTTTTTATGAATATAAGTATGAACTTTTATTTATAACTGGTGGTGCTAGGAAATAAACTAGGTATTAAAATATATTCGTTCAAATTGTATTAAATATGCAACTTCGAAAAGGGCACAACTCATATGGCATGTCTATTGGCTTTGTGCCCTTTTCGAATTGGTTATTTCTATTATTCTATTATTATCATAGTAATATTTTTTTTAAATCTCCTTCCAATCAACTTTAGCTGCATGATTCATTTGTTATTTTTAAGATTCAGTTGATTTTTTGTTCACATGACATTCTCTTGAACGACAACGACCCGACGAGGTCGATCCAGTTTCCACCCGGCACTTGACAAATAGGTCTTATTATTTTAAAAAAACTTAAGTGTTGCCAGGAGTAATTTGCGACGCTTAAGTGAGTTCGAGGGAGATAAAAAAAGTACTAGTCTGATCATTATAAGAATATCAAATTACTTATTTATGTTAACACTGCAGTGAATTTCACGTATGTAGGATCCAAACGATTTATTTATTTATTCTTTATTGTACACATGAAAGACAATTTTGATAAAATAACATGTAAAGATGAAGTACAAAGGCGAGCTAATCTAATGAATGAGTATTCGTTTTTCGTATTCTAATATAAAGGAACAATGAATTTTTTTATCTAGATATAATTTGATATTTATATTTTCTCCGTCAATAGTTTGATGCCGCTAAGTTTATTTGTTGATATTTACAATCCTTACTAATCCTTACTAATGTTTTAAATGTGAAAGTAACTCTGTCTGTCTGTCTGTCTGTTACGCAATCACGCCTTAACTACTGAAGCGATTTAAATGAAATTTGGTACAGATATAGTCTAGAGCATGAGAAAGAACATAGGCTATATTTTATTATGAATTTCCCACGGAAACGGGAATTACGCGGGTGAAACCGCGCGCGGGAAGCTAGTATTATTTATATGTGCTAATTGATTTTATTTTTTTATCTTTTTCTTTTGTTACTAATTATTCACATTCCAACGTATTTATTTTTATGAAAACATACAAACTGTTATCATCGAGTGCTTCTTAAGTTTTCAGTTTAATTTCTAAATCTTATATTTTTCTTCCCGCAACATTTTATGATAATTATTAAAACTATTCTTTAAAAAGCAAATACTTCAAAATAATAAAATTACGATTGTTTCTACTAAATAATCGCTTATGCAACACGTGATTATTAAGAAAGACATATTTCATTTTCTATTACTACACAAAAATATACCATAATATCATACATTTCGCTAACGATTGAAAATAAATGTCTGTCATAACACAAATTTCTAAGTTAACTTAAAACTAATTCAGCCAATACTTTTTAGTTGGCAACATTTTGCAATAGATTAGTTCAAAATATCTACACTAGGTGACTTTTTATTTCAATAGTTATAAATTTATTAAATAAAACAAACTATTTGAATGTAGATTCCATATTGTTGTAGATTATAGTTGTATACTTGATCGAAGAGATTGACTAACCTTTTTATAGATACTTATTTAATATTGTGTACTGGCTGGAGTATTATGTTACAAAGAGCAAAGATTTGATTGTTTTGAATAGGTTCCGCAACTTCTGGACTGATTTCAAAAAGTCTTTTACCATTACAGAGAAAGCTAATTTATCCAGAAGTAACATAGACTATTTAATGATGAAGTTCTCACGGGAACGGGAGTAACACATGTACAACAGTGGTTTTTAGGGTTCCGTAGCCAAATGGCAAAAAGGGTTCCGTAGCCAAATGGCAAAAAACGGAACCCTTATAGATTCGTCATGTCTGTCTGTCTGTCTGTCTGTCTGTCCGTCCGTATGTCACAGCCACTTTTTTCCGAAACTATAAGAATTATAATGTTGGAACTTGGTAAGTAGATGTATGTTGTGAACCGCATTAAGATTTTCACACAAAAATAGAAAAAAAACAATAAATTTTGGGGCTACCCATAGATAAAACTGAATCTCAATAAAAAAAAATCATCGAACCCATACGTGTGGGATATCTATGAATAGGTCTTCAAAAATGATGTTGAGGTTTCTAATGTAATTTTTTTCTAAACTGAATAGTTTGCGCGAGAGACACTTCCAAAGTGGTAAAATGTGTGTCCCCCCCCTGTAACTTCTAAAATAAGAGAATGATAAATCTAAAAAAAATATTATCATGTACATTACTATGCAAACTTCCACCGAAAATTGGTTTGAACGAGATCTTGTAAGTAGTTTTTTTTTAATACGTCAAAAATCGTAAACCGCAATTTAGCTTTCATTCAATCAACTCGAATATAAAATAACATTTCATTTCATAAACATACGCTTTTTTATTTATTCTTGATATCAAAAATAGGTACGTACTTGTAACTGAAACGGAACCCTTCGTGCGCGAGTCCGACTCGCACTTGGCCGGTTTTATTATTTGAATGTAGCTCATGGATAAATGTATTTTTCTTATGGTCTCTCTCTTCCTGGCTGTGCATCCCATATGGTGGTGGGGCAGCCATTCCTTATTTGTCTCCTCCACTTCGTCGTTCTTCTCTCTCACTTCTTCACTTTAATTTATTGACTTCGATTTTTTTCTTTGTGATATGTCACAAACACAATGGTATATACCTCATTGTGTATCATAGCTAAGTTTTATATATTTATGTATATTTTAATAACTTTAAAACGCGTAGTGTTGTGGGCGGATTTTAGTTTCCATTAATTACTACTTACTAAAGTTACCCACACGAGTATTCGATAATAATAAATAACATTCACATTAATTTATGGCGATGATGGTATTAGATATTAATTTTTATGATTTCTGTTTAGGAGAGGATCGTTATACCTTATTGCTAATTCACAAAAATATAATCGTGATATTCAATTGGTGTTACAATGTATTATGTTGTAATACCTAATAGGTTGTTTATATTTTAATTAAACGTTTCACATATTAAATAAGATGTGGCATAGTTAAAAAACTAAATCCTTATATACGATTATATGACTATCGTAAAATATTATTGTCTATATCTATACTAATATTAAAAAGAGGAAAGAATTGTATGTTAGTATGTTTGTAACGAATTGGCTCAAAAAGTAGTAGACCGATTTTATATATTCTTTCACCATTTGAATGCTACGTTATCACTGATTAATATAGGCTATATTTAATTATGAAGATCCCACGGGAACGGGAGTTACGCGGGTGAAACCGCGCGCGGGCAGCTAGTGTATATGTTACGGCTAATAGCCGGCTACATGCGGTTAAACCTAAGATCAACCTCAATAAGTCCCTGTTCAACTCCATTGGTTTAGGTTTAGGTTATTTTTTTTTTAACCACCCGATCATCTTTTTGTGTCGTGCATAGGTATTGTTTATTTAATGAAAACCTAGTTCTAACCGAAGATAAGTAGGATAGGTACATCTAAGTTTAACCGCATGTGGTCGGCTGCACCTAGTTGTAGCTGGCTAAACCTAGGTGTAGCCGCACTTCGGCTATTAGCCGTAACATATACATATAATAAAACCGTAGAGGTCGAATGTCTGTACATACAAAAAAACGCTAAAAACCGAGTCAGAAAAAAACCTTTTTTTTCTTCTAACATCCCCAGTAGTAAAATAGTTTTTTAGTTTTTTTTTTGTTTTATGTTTCTCTGTCTGTTTGTACGGGTTATTCTCCGAAACTGTTGCACGCGGTCAAAGTCGCGGGCATCAGCTAGTATAAAATATATAACAATATTAAAGTTAACTGGAACTTTCATAAATTCTACCTACCTTAAGACATTGCCTGTAGGTATATAATTATTTCAACTTACTATTATATAGTATAATTGTAACAATATGCATTTGTATGTATATCAGAATAATACATTATATTAATACGAATTTATTATTCTGTAATATAGAAACATGTTCCAGAACAACGCTTTTGGATATATTAAGTGTTAAAGTTACTTAGATATTACCTACTTTTTGCCAAATTCTTTTGTGTTTATAAACCTCGGAAATGCTACGTAAAATAATTAATTAAGTATAATTACTTTTTACTACAGGAACCAACCAAATTGTTCAATTCTTTACGCTTAACACTATTGCAATTTTACAACCAAATATTTCCTTTAAATGTTTCTAATTATCTAGCACGTTTTATCAATTAAATACAACTTTGATTGATTTCAATTACAACTAGCTTTCCGCGCGCCAATTCGTCCGCGTAACTCCCGTTCCCGTGGGAACTTAATAATTAAATATTATTAAGCCTATGGCCTTCCTCGATAAATGGGCTATCTAACACTGTAAGAATTTTGTAAATCGGACCAGTATTACCTGAGATTAAGGCGTTCAAGTAAACAAACTCATAGCTGTTATGTCTCTACTCATAGTGGTTACTGTCAAAAATGAATATATAACGGCTCCTTTTTGTATAGATCATTCTATGTAGTTTGTGTAATTCATTTAACAGGAAAATGCCAATTGTGTTACTATATTATACATCTAGTTAATACCAGTGCTCTGAATAGAATCGATGTCAAGAACTTAGTGCCAATTATAAATCTCACACATGAGAAAATTACTATATTATTATCTTAAGCAATTCAATGTTACGGTTTATGGCCGTTCACACATTTGTTCTTAAAAACGGAACAAAAATAATCTAACGCCGTCATATTTAAAGTTGATTAATTAGTTACATCCCATATGCGTCCATCCATGGTACATAAAAAAAATCTTATATTTAAGATTATATTTTATTTAGAAAGTAAAATATTTCGTTTTCTTTACCTATGAATAAATAAAAACCAAAGTAGAAATTGCTACATAAAATCAAAATCTGTACTTCTGTACTAATAGTTATATAAAGGTGAAGGTTTTGTTAGTTTGCTTGAATGCGATAATCTCTGGAACTACGGATTGATTGGAGATTTTTTTTCAGTATGTACCTTTCGCGATAAATTAGCTATCTAAGCCTATTTATCGAGGAAAACTACATAATTGATATAAGCGACACCGTGAGCGATATTTAATTATATACCTTATGTATAAAACATAAAATACATATTTCAATATCGTCTATGATGGCGCTTAGCTCAATTAGTCTTTTACCAGTCGATTTAATTATGAAGTTCCTACGAGAATACGAGTTACATAGGTAAAAACGTGCGGGAAGCTTGTTTGTATAAAATACCAAAAACAAAATCACTGGGTTTTATACTTTCCAAAGAGAATGAGAGCTATGGGATTAAAATTACGCTACTTATTCTTCTCGCCAACAGACGTGAATAAATATGAATTCTCCATAATCTTTAAACCCTATAAGGGTAGGGTAATAGTAACAAAAATACATCTCGTCTTATATAAGAAGATTTAACAAAACAATTAATTATATTATTATCCGTCACCCGTGATTGTGTAGACACAATCAGAGGTGACGATTATAATATAACTTATTGTAGTCTAATACAATGGGCCAACAACTACACATTATGTATCACCACGTGATCCCGTTTTGTATAGAAAATTAGTTGCGTTTGAATTAACTACTTCAAGCTCTAGAACTTTCAAGATAAAACAATTGGTTGTTTAATAATTAGAAATGAAACTAAATTTTGCCTACTAATACTACTGTAGATGTCGCTACAAGTTTTAGTCTCATGATATTACAGATCAATTTGTGTTGAATCATAACCTTATTTAAATAATAGATCCAAAACTAACTTTTTTTTATCAACTATTGTATATAATATTGAACAGTTGCGGTTCAAGTACCTTATTTACTTTTTATTTTAACTTTTATACAATGACAGTACAAAAAGGTCTTAATGTCATAGGCATTTTTTAACAGGAAACTATAGGCTGGTGCAGAAAAAAAGTGGTAGGTTCACAGAAGTACATTATTAAATTTTCTATCGTACTGGTAAAGCACTTTATTCAATATTTTTTTCGATTTCGATCTCAAACCAAAAAACATAAAAATGATGAATATTTCGATGTCGTATCCAACATAATAGCAATAGTCGTACCAAATATATTATAATATTGATATCTTCCGGGATATGTAAAATGAAAAAAAGACTAATTAAACAATATATTTAATTACGTTGTACATAAAATTTATATGATCTCGCTTTGTGGTTACACAAGGACGTTTTTGATTACTATCACGCATCGTATAATAGCAGAAATATTCGGATATGCTTATTAACTAAAGATCGATATCACAAGACTGTAAATTTGTTATAGGTAACTACTATATGATAAAAAAAAATTGCTTATCACAGGTTTGAAGGTTGGTAGAGTAATTTTCACGATAATTATGTTCCGATTTTGTAGATGGTGTAAATGTTTTATAATATATGGTTCCGCTATAAAAATTGAAGTGCTTTTTTTAAATAAGCAGACATATACTAATAATAATGAAAACAATCCTTTTTTTTTCGTTTGGCGTGGGAAGGTTCAGTTTGAGGCAGCAGTTGAGTTAACTCAGCGAGTTGTTAAAAGGAGGTCTCCATACCCATATCATAAAACCAATTGAACTTTTGAGTTGAAAAACATAGCGGACACTATGTTTTCGCTTAATTACTGTGTAAGCTGACTTTTTCTGTGTTAGTACACAGTACAACATAGAAAGGAATAACTTGTTTATTAAGAGCCTACATTTCAAATTCCCGTCTTCTAGATACAAAATACTTCCATAAAAAACTTATTTTTAATACGTAAAGATTTAACCAGATAGAACACTTACCGCAGACATCATACCGATTTTCATTCAAACTGGGGCGGAAAAAGTACCAAGTTTCTTGAGTTCCTTAAAATAAATTAGCAATTGTTTTTATGCAATTTAGATTTTTATTACGAAACGCAGTAATGTTTTATTCATAACTAGTTTATTATACATATACGTGTCTACTACGATATAAATATAATACCTAATCTATTTGCTGTGACACGTGGTTTTAACCGCGCTACAATAACCTAGTTATTTGATTGGACCGGTGGCTCAGTGGTTGTGGTAGATGCTTCTGGGACCTGATGTTCTGGGTTCGATTCCCACCGTGATTCCCACCCAGTTGTTCTGAGTCTGGGTATACTTTGTGTTCGTAAATTGCGTGCCTGTAAAGTCCCTTGCGATATAGGGATTTATTGATAATCTTTACTAATATTATAAAGAGGAAAGATTTGTATGTAAGTATGTTTGTAACGAAGTGGCTTAAATAGTATTCGACCGATTTTAAAAATTCTTTCACCATTTGAATCCTACATTATCACTGATTAATATAGACTATATTTAATTATGAAGTTCCCATGGGAACGGGAGTTGCGCGAGTGAAACCGCGCGCGGGAAGCTTGTAATGAATAAAAAATTACTGTGTTTTGTATAATAATATCAATATAGCATAAAAATGCCTGCTACTTTATTAACAGTAGTTAGGTAGGCTATAAAGCCTTAACCTAGTATTTAAGTCTACTAAGACTATTAAATAAGGCTTATTAAATAAGCATGGTGTATTGTAAAACGATCTCGGATACAAACATTGAAATTCCAATAATAGTTTTTGTGTGATGATATTGTCCTTTCATATTTAAAATACTAATGGATTAATCTAAGCTGTATGCCTATAAGACGCACAATATTATTAAGGAGTAAGATGATATAATAACATTAAACTGAATACATAAGCAGTTTCTTTCAATGCTTCCAGGTCGCTTTCGCCGCCCTCCTGGCCGTCGCTTCTGCTGCTCCCGGTATCTACGGAGGCGCTTACGCCGCCCCCATCGCCGCTGGCTGGGGTCATGGTCTGGTTGGCGCCCCGGTGCTCAGCGCCCCCATCGTTAAGACCGCAGTCCCTGTTGCCACTTCTTACGCCAACACTGTTAGGGTATGAAATTCCTAGATTATTCCAGGATTTAGAGTTAGCAAAACTAATAAGACATTTATGGGAAATGGTATTAGGTTCTATAATAAACTCCCTAGTTATGTCACAGACTTGCCTGATACTAGATTTAAAACACATGTTAAAACTGTTCTCATATCGAAAGGTTACTATAGTATTCAGGATTATATTGAAGATAAAGACGTTTGGCTATCGGTACCATCTTGCACCTACCTCCCTGAGGACCATACAGCCAAGTACAGTAGTTGTAATTAGAACTGTATCTTATTCTGTGAACTGTCTGTAATTGATTTCATGGTGTACTTTAATTATAAATACCGATAGTTCTGTCTCAATATCATTCAATCTTATTGAGTAAAACTAAAATAAATTATAACAAGACAACCGTTTGGGCAATAAATGTGCATGCCTACTAAAAATAAATGATAATAATTGGACCAAAACCCCGCGTATTTGTCCATTTGAGTATGTTTCGCCGGACCGTCTCATGTGGGCCGTGTTGAAGCCGGTAGTAAAGTAACCCACTGAGTTTGTTTCGCCGGATCTTCTCAGTTGGGGCGCATTGGATCCGGTGGTAGCATTAAAGCGCGTCCGTCGTTATATGCTCATGGTCCACCCAAATAATGACAATTGTTTTGACATAATATAGACAGAACAAGCATTTTGCGTCGCTAAGAACAATATAAATAAATAAATTATAATAATAACATATAAATATATGATAATATAAAAATTTTATAGATATAAATAAATAACAAATATAATTAATTAAATTTTTCTAATTAATGTTTGACTATCTACAAGTGCCTTTAATTGGTTTACGTAAATAAAAATGATTTTTATGTTATTATTTAAAATGAAAAAAAAATTTTTTTTTATTTGTCAATGAATTTATAAAGGCAGGAAATCCTAAATAGAGACGTTTAGAAAAATACAGTCAGCATGTAATTTGCTGATTTTCTTTATGTTGCAAATTTAAATAATATTACAAAGATACAGAATTAAGTATATAGGTATATATATTTATATATAGTTGTGGTATCTTGTTTATATACAAGTGTTCAAAGTTTCTGCATGATCGAAAATATTTCGGTCCCGGCTTTGGAGCAGAATCTAAGTAATTCTTCTCCAAAGCGGGGACGTTATGATATTTGGCCGTAAGCCGGCCAGGAATTTGTTCAAAAATCAGGAGCACGTTAAACTTCTCCTGCGCTTAATTAACGGTTAATTTTCATTTGTTTCGGTAGAACTGTCTAACCGAATTTTGAGAGCAAAATAATACATAGGGCACCCAGATAATTCTAAGAGATTGAACGTCATGGCCGAAATCTGTCGAGAGGACCATACTATGTATATTCTGTATACAAATCAACTTTCGTTTACTATTTATAGTTCTTTATCATATAAAACATAACTTTAAATTTGAACATAACCGATTGAGCAACTACGCAAGGTAATGAAGACGTGAGTGGATGAAGGTGATAAGTCACAAAATCATAATTTCGAGTAAATCGAGTTTAAAGTTTCACTTTTATTTTTTTAAATAAGTCGCTACCAAACAGATTTTTAAATTAAACTATGATGCCAAGTTGTGTAAACAACCTGAAATATTAATGGTACGAAAGCAATTAAACAAATTAATATTTTTTATTATATAATTTCTAAAAAAACTACACATAACTCCTTCTTCCATAAACAAAAGTCAACTTTTCTGCACTTTTAGTTAGGTTTTAAAGTAAGAATGTAAGTTGTACTGTCTTAATTATAATATAAATATTATATTTTACTTTACTTATATAATATTATATTGTTTTAGACACTATTTGGTATATCCTACACATGTTCGAAATTTCTTTAGTGATTCCTTAAGTTTTTTACGTTATACTTATTAGCGTTACTGCGTATTTCTGAGGTGTTTTTCCGATTTGTTTTGATTTTTGCATATTAATATCTCAGAATCTTCACGTTCGTGTTGGTTACTAGTAGAAAGAATAATTAATTTTGCCTTGTACTGCTTGCTCACTTACATTGCAAGAACGAAAGGCTTTCCGCAAATAAAATACCATCACTACCCAAAGGAATGTTCTAGCATGACCGAATGGTTAAGGCATTAGTGGCTATACATAAGATGGTCGGTAGTGTAAATATATTAAGCTCAATTCAAAATAATCAAAATTTTTAAAATGTAAATACGGGCGGTGTCTTCGTATAAAAATTTAATTCCAAATGCAACTTTGGACATATTTGTCTTGTTAAGTATTATCGATAGATGGCATCTGATCTACGTGTTACCGTGTTAGACGTGTTATAAAGAGGTTGATAAATTTCAACGACCGGTTGGGTTCCACTGTGGCCAAATGGTCTAGGCATTAGAGGCTAAGTATACCTAAGATGCAAGTTCAAATCCTGCCGGTGGTGTAAATTTATTAATGTTTGAACTTTTAATTTTAACTAAAAGAAACTAACACTTAACACCATGTTTTTATAAGCTTATCCTTGTAATCATCATGGATTCTTTTCCGTTACTGGGTGACCATCAGCAGTATTTTAACAATTTTTTTTAGTTACACTACCTATACATTATTAAAAAAAACCGGCCAATTGCGAACCGGACTCGCGCAAGAAATGTTCCGTATCATTTTCATGTGCCTGTCTGTTGCTTTCATTAATATCGAGCAGAAAAGAGCAAACAATTCAGGTTTGTTGTATGGGAGCCCCCCTTAAATAATTGTTATATATTTTTTAGTAAATTAAATACATAATTTCTCAAAATTTCAACTGTCTAGTGACAGACAAATAGACAGCGAAGTCTTAGAAACAGGGTCCCGTTTTTACCCTTCGGGTACGGAACCCTAAACATGCGCGATAATGTGACCGAATGAGAATCAAAATAACTAAATGTTGTGAATAAATGAATGTGATATGCATGTCACATAACACCTTAATTCATGAAAAAGTGACATCGCGTCTTTCAACCATCGTAAGCTGAGTGGAAGAAGGTGCTATGTACGTACATATCACTTTCTTCCACGAAAGAAAAACAAAGTCTTTACTTTATTTATCTGGAAGAGGGTGATATGGGCCCATATCTCTTTCATCCAGTGCCATTTTCAAAGTTAACTGTACATAACACCTTTTTCAACATTTTATTTTGAAAAATAAGCCTTAAATCGACGGTTTAAGGCCATTAGTCTGTAGTCATCAACATTTCAAGCTCATCTATGCAAAAAAACACAAAATCTCAAAAATGCGACATATCACCTTCATCAACTCATGTCTTTAATTATTTCCATGTAATTTAAGAAAAAAAAACAATGATTGTATCTTACTTTATGAAGCCTTAAATTTTTACGACAATTTTAATATTGCGATATATCAAGTGTAATTAATATGGTCACGACTAATTGATAAAAATATTTGTATTTAATGTAAATACTTTATAGACAGTATACGTAAATGGGTTAGACCTGGAACACTGCTCTGCTACACATGACTGTCCGAAAAAAAACTTGAATGACTTCATAATACGCACAAAGAAACAGGTTTTAAACTTGCACCATAATAATTATAGGTTCTAATAAAATGCCTTTAACAAGTTTATGTTAAATAAAAAAGTCATACCTATTATAAAATACGAAGCTATAATCATAGGGCGGTAGCTGATAGTTATAAAGTACTAGTATATTTTATAAATAAGCGCGTTGATGTCTTTTCGTCTTTGCTGTGCTTATGTATCATTTTGCTGAACTTATCTTACTTTACAATGCTATTCAATGAAGTGCAATTACGTTGATACAAATATTTTCGTAGCTATTTTATTCATGTCCCATCATCCATAAAGGGCTTAGCAACTTTAAGCTTCAAAATAACTCGTAGTTACGAGTATATCGATCGAAACGTATGTGAAATAAAAAAAAATGCGTTAAGATCCGATAGTGACATATTCTATTGCATTTAATAAGTCCTTGTTTTTAATTGAAAATGATAGCATTTTAAGTACGAGTTGCGCGCGTTCATTCGTTTGCGGCTGTTGCGACTATAGTCAGAGTATGCGAATGTATGAAGCCGATTCCTGCGACAGACACGCGGGCTATCGATAGCCGTCAGCCTCTGACTATTGTCGCATCAGACCCGCGCGTCAGTCACAAGTGATCAATCAAGTATGGCTGCGATCAGCCCAATCTTAAGTATTGGCGATGTTAAAAATTGAATACATTAACATAATTTTAAAGATTGTATACTATATTTCAGATTGCTTCCCCTGCTGTCGTAGCTGCCCACGCACCTATCGTGGCCGCGCATGCTCCCCTTGTTGCTGCCCCCGCTTATCACGGTTGGTAAACACCAATCCGACTGGCCACTTCCCCCCCAAAGGCCACAACACCAGGCCCTCTCCAATAGTGCAACAGTCAACCTTTATATTTATTTAAAAAATAAAAATAGTTACGTTTAAGATCATTCGGAATGTCGTATTGGAGCAAGAATCTAGCTCGTTCCAGAGTTGGAAAGTTGTGCCATGTTTGGTATTGTAATAAAATGCAGTAAATTTACAACATGTTTTATTTTGCACCATGTGTTCAAGCTTTGATTGCGAATAATTGGCGTTTATCTGCTATAATAATGTTTAAAAGGGCATAATTTAATTGAGGGCATAAATAAAGGTCTATGTTATCAAGATCAGCAATTTAGAATTCGTAATTAGAAGTGAAACCTGCTTAAAGCGCACCGTTCGCATTTTAAGTATTTATCGATGAATTATTAACATTATTAACTGTTATAAGAAAAAAATTGTTTATTTTGCCAATATAAAAACCAACAACGGGTCTATTGTTAATAAGCCTTAAAAGTTTATAGCATCAGTGGACCAAGTACTTGCAATACAATGATAAAAGGATTAAATTTAGATTACAGATATTCATAAGGCTTTTTCTATGTTTTTGATCTAATGATTACTTAACATAGGTCTGTTAGTACCACTTACTTTCGCAAAATAAATAAGATGCAAATATATCAGATAAGAAATGCTAGTGCGAAGGTTGCGCCTTAAAATATTTACATAAAGTGATTCAGAAATTGACTGAGCAATTTATGAAATTGTCTATCTAGGTATAACGTTTTGGTTATCAATATTATCTTCAATGAAATTCGAGTGGGTTAATAAGAATGATATGTACCTAACTGTAAACCTTAGGTACATAATCCGAAAACGGCAAACGAGATTATTTTGAAATGCTTTATCAGTTTTTAGGGTTCCGTAGCGTTTTAATACGTCAAAAATCGTAAACCGCAATTTAGCTTTCATTCAATCAACTCGAATATAAAATAACATTTAATTTCATAAACATACGCTTTTTTATTTATTCTTGATATCAAAAATAGGTACGCACTTGTAACTGAAACGGAACCCTTCGTGCGCGAGTCCGACTCGCACTTGGCCGGTTTTTTTCTACACATTTTCACTTGTGTAGGTCCACATGATATTCATAAAATCAAGTTAATATTACCCCCGGAGAACAAATATTTTTTTCAATTCAGTGCTTGAATTTTACCAACCTGGCTAATTCTTTTTATGTAGTGTTTCTCTGTTTAGACCGACGAACCCGGGTACAAACACCTAGACTTACTATAAATAAAGGTATACTAGTTTTGATCGTTACTTCTTCCACATAAAATAGTTTACTTAGGGCATGTTTTTTTTTTCTTGTTTATGTCTGTGTCTCATGTTCTATATTTGTACCAAATTTCACTAAAATCTGTTTAGTAGTTTACGCATCAAAGTGTAAGAGACGAACAGACAAAGATACATTCCTATTTATAATATTAATAGATGAGATATAGATAAGTAGATACGAGTGGTTGTAGTTGTAAATTTGTTAATACTCCATATACAAATTAATTGTCAACCACAAATCAAAGCAACAGAAAGACGCCATGATAAACATAAACAGGTTTACTGTATTTTTTTGTAATGCCAATAATTAGTTTCCATTGAAAAGGTCGCGTTTTTTGTAGCTCATTATTTATCAGTGATCGGTAATAAGATAGGGCTGTGCGAAGTTCGAGGGATTCAATCATACTAATTTGTTCAATATTGTGGAGAATATAACAGCATTGTTAAAAAATATAACGACATTTATTAATTCTTCGTAGCATATTCTTGTTAGTCTAGTTGTAATGTTTTCCACCGTAACTAGTAGCGAAGTCCCCGGGTCGGGCAAAATTTTATGTTACTAGACATTTTCTATTTAGGAAAATATAACTTTGAGAACTTCCAGACTGATGTCTGAAATTTGGTGGTGTTCCACCCGTGCCACGAAGAGCACGTTAAGCTGTCTGTCCAATACCTCTCACCAGTCAAGGTATAAAGAGTGCACTAGTATCTGTGCACAAACTTGTACACTGTAAAGTGGCCTGCACATATGGTTAATCTCCTTAGAGATTGGCCACTATGTCCGAAAACGGTTGGAAGGAAATTATGTTTTTTGTGACGTAATAGGTGTAATTACATATTTAACTCTATTTTTAGTACTACAAATATTATGTTGTTGAATCTATGTTGTACTCATCAGTACAACAAAATCGAGCATCCCTATTCTAAGCCCACGGTATAGAGTAACTACCATGTCGCAGGTACGGCAGTCGTTTTACACGACGCGTCGAATTCCGCATACCTTGTCATGCATAATGCCATGCCGTTGACGCTACTGATACATATATTACAGGAGCAGTTGAAACCTTCAATATGAAATCATTTGGAATTATCGATGGTCTGAACAACTATAAAATCTAGTCAGATAACGACTGCACTCAGTGTGTCAGTGGTTATGGTAGTTACTTCAAAGCCCTGATGTTCTGGGTTCGATTTCCACCCGGCAGAATTTTTTGTGTGATATTCTTGAAATTCTTATATTTTTTATATTTTTTTATATGGAATGTATTTGGGAAATAAAACAAATTAAATACACTATACTAATAAAAGAAACCTTATTTTAATTTGATCATTGTTAACTTAATTATTTTAATTTTAATTCCAGTTCCAAAAATCATTCCAGTTGCTTATGACTGGCATGACAATTTGTTATATATTAATTAATCATAATAATGTATTAATTGGCCATAATCCACTAATCAGTAACTTGTGTTATTATTTTCTTGTTATATACGAATAGTTTCTTAAAATCGATGCATTGCAAGACGAACGACACAAATCAAAAATATAAATTTGGGAAAAGCGGGTCTTAATACCACAAATATTCTTGAATTGTGTCGTTATTCTCGCAAAGCAGCGAAATGTTATATCCGAGAATGATATTACAGCTCTATACACATACAGATCAAGCCTACGCCCGGTGGACAGAAAGTGCTCAAGGTCGAACAAACGTTAACATTTTGTTTATAACTTACCGACAAAAAAGTAAACTCCAGTTTTTACGAGCGCAACAACGTACAATATCTCATTCCAGGCTTACATTTACTGCACTACTTTTTTGCTTGACATTTTAATAAATTCGATCTGGAATTTTAATTGCTTTTTGTTTATAAGTTCTATAGGGCATAAATATGGCTTTAAGTTACTGACTCATAAATTAAGATCATTCTTGTGATCGAAATATTGATTTCACATCATTATTCTTATGAATTATGGTACGTGTAAAACAGTACCTAAACTGAATGACTGATTGATTTGTAGAAAAAGGACAGACAACATTTTAGACATGGCAATAAAATATTTAAATATTCCTAAGATACCCATAAGAAGGATTTTTTCAAAATTTAACATCTATAGGCGAGATGTAATTAAAAAATGTTTGTATGGAGAATAAAATAGTATTTTAATCATCAGAGGGATGGATTTCATTTAAATCATATACAAAACACTGTTTTTAAAAATAACCTTTTCACCACGATTAAAATTCTTAACTGAAAAAACTGCTCCTCTAAAATGATAAAAAGAATGTGAAATTGCAGCTGACCAAAGACCGCAGGTAAAACATTGGGGCCAATGTAATAAAAGAAACACGTGGAAAAGTTGTGATAGCAAGCGAGTAACTCTCCTTATGATCATGGCATAAGCCTTTTGAAAGAACCATAATTTACTGTAAATCCAGGAGCTTCAAATATAGTTTTGCTTTTTGAAAAATCTAACCTTCTTAGAACATTATTCTAGATTTGTATATTTGTATTTTTTTACATTCTTTATTATTGTCAGTGTTGCAATTTATCTTTATCTTTTATTTAAAATACAAATAAATAACACTGGAGATAACCCAAACTTGTGTTAGGACTATGAATTAAATACTTTTATAGCACAGTGTGACCTAAACCCGCATTTTACGCACGCTTATCCGTGACCTAAGTTGCCAATTTCGGCACGGTGCGTAAATTAATCGACTAACTTCACAGCGAACAAATGACAGAGAAAAAGTGACAGCGGAATCATAGAAATACGCTGACATATAGTTCGTTTCGCGGAAATCGTAACTTTTGGTCTGAAATGGAGTTCCGGACGCGATAAAAGAGATGGCAAAATCGGTGATGGTTGTTAAATGTATAATAAAATGATGACATTAAAAATTGCAATGATTTGAATGTGACTTTTAAATTAATAGATTTAGCGTTTAGCACCCTCGCTACGCTCGGGTGCCAACTTCACGCCGTATATATAGGCTACTTGGGTCACACGTATCGTAATGTACTATACTTAAGCTGATTTAGTATTGTAACATTACTAAAAATATGTATTCATACCAAGCTTCTATTTAATTAAATTAATATTTACTCAAGGGTCTCCATAAAATTAAATATATAACTTAAAGATATATAATGTCATATAGTTGGTGTACTTTGATACAACTGATTCAAATTTTTCAAATCACATCTGTGGGTTTCATATCTACGATTTGTATACTAAATTTAATAAAATCAGATTGGCATTACTATATATTATATTAAGGACACAAATAACTGAAGAGAAAGAGCACTTCATTCAAACATATTTTTATTTTATAAAAAGCAGGATAATTAATATTACATCTCTAACAAGATAAGAAACTAATACTGACAGTCATACTGACACAATAATAGAAGATGGTTAGAATATTTAAAATGTATGATGTTTTTAAGAAAGGTTCCGAAATTAAATCTAGAATCATGTTTAAAAAATTGCACAGGTTACCCAATCTACTGATTTAGTAAATTACATTTATTAACATTTACTATTCTTTGACATTTACTGCACCAAAGGCAATCTTAAAATACCCACACATAATATTATCTTGTTTCACTTTTAATATCTTTATCCAAAACTCGCTTTACAAAAATAATATAATAAGTTGTACTGATTACAGGTAGTAAATACAGATGAAGGAGTTGACGAACTTGACTTTCATTTCATGTATTTTTAAACAATATAAATACACATATTGACTAAAAGAAAGCATCAGTTTCATCTTATTCCCTCGTCGTTCACATCTGAATTAACACAGACCACGATGAATTCGCTGGTGGTGTTCTTATCCGTGGTGGCGCTCGCCGCAGCCAAGCCCTCTGGAGCCCTGTATGGTGGAGCCCTGTCTTACTCGGCGCCGGCCTTAGCTGCTGCCCCCGCAGTACTATCATACTCCGCGCCCATCGTCGCTGCCGCGCCTGCAGCTGTGTCACATCAGTCACGTCTGGACATCAAGTCCTCTCCAGCAGTAGTGGCCACCGCGGCGGTCGCTCCCGTCGTGCGCACCGCTGCTGTTGCTGCTCCAGCTATCTATGCCACTCCCGCTGCCATCGCCCCGGCCGCAGTATCGAGCCAGTCACGAATTGACATCAAGTCAACACCCGCCATCACAAGCACCGTAGTCTCCGCTCCCGCTGCGTATGCTGCGCCAATCGCTCAGCCAGCATTCCTTGCCGCGCCTGCTGCCATTGCCCCAGCCGCAGTATCGAGCCAGTCCCGACTTGACATCAAATCAACCCCAGGCTTCACCAGCACTGTTGTCTCTGCTCCCGCCGCCTACGCTGCCCCCGCCGCCTACGCTGCCCCCGCCACCTTCGCCGCCCCCGCCGCCTACGCTGCGCCCGCTGCCTACGCAGCGCCTCTGGCCTACAGCAGCTTCGCCACTCCTGCTGTTTTGAAGACTGCCTACTCATCACCTGCACTGTTGAGCGCCACCCCCGCCTTCACGGCTTTCAGCTCTGCTGCTTTCCTGAAGACTGCGTCTCCTGCTCTGATCAAGACCGCCGAGTTTGCGCCCGCTACTTTTGAACAAGTCTCGCCCCAGGCACCTTTGGACACTCCTGAAGTAATTGCTGCCCGCGCCGCCCACTTCGAAGCTAAGGCCTTCGCCGAAGGTCACTCGCTCCACAAGCGTTCCGCACCCTTCGTGTCAGCTCCCATCTTCTCCACATACGCAGCTGCTCCCATTGCGCACTCCATCGCGACTCCCTTGACCTACTCCGCGCCCGTTGCGTTCTCGGCTCCCCTCATCACTAAGGCTTACAGCGTCCACCCCTGGTGAACGTCACCACGATAACGGGGAACGTTGATCCTCGGTTCAGATAAATCGAACGGCGAGAGGCGCTTGTACATAATTAAATTAAACATAATTTAATTACAACATTTTTTTATTTCCTAAATGTATCACAGAATGGTATAAATCTAATATTCAAACCGTATAGCCATTACGATAAAGTATAAATAGTAAAGTCAAAATTAATTTAAAGATTAATTAAGTAAGGAATTATGAAGATACTTTATAAATCGAACCAAAATTATGATATTGGGCCAATATTATATTGTAATAATTGGTTGTACAAACATTAAACTGAAATGTTTATTAGTATTATGAGTTTACTATACTGAGTTTAGCGTAGCGCAAGAAACATTACCTACGCGATTACTAGAACAGAAAGAAATTTTGAGCAGACCATATTTCCTTGAAATCTTAACAATATGTTTGGCGTTTCTGGAGGTATACTTGCTGGGACTACCATTCGTGCCTCGAAAAGCACGTTAAACCATTGGTCCCGAATGATAGAACATCATCAGCTATAACGATTGTATAACAGTTAGGAAAGTTTCGTTGTGCGTTACAACATAACCCGTGGGAGGCCCATGTTTAGCAGTGGATGATATACGGGCTGATAATGATGATGATTATGATAAGACTTGCCGAACTAGTTTTAGACTAAAGGTATAAATTCATGTTAAAGAAGTGCTAGAACATTTAATTTATTCGGTTTTGTAAATAATCAAAGATACGCATATTCATATTTAATTTGTTATGAAATACAGTATGCCCAGAACTCTCGTTTTCATTGTTAAGATTTTAAAACAATCAGTTTCATAATCATAGACTTTTGCATATGCATCTCTCACATTTCAAAGAAATTCACTCGCTGCCACACATGTGTACTTACATTCGTTGTTCGTTTTTTTGAGACAACATTTTGCAGCATAATAGTAAGTGTTAGAAATAAATATAGCGAAAGTCTTTAACCCTTAAGTATGATACTAATTGGTTTTCATAAATATGGGTAATTAGGTAACTTTATTATATATATTCTTATGTTATGTCACCTTCATACACTATAGTCTTCAGAAAAACTACAAATTCTAGCAATTTAATTTGATGACAGAATTATAGGGTTAGGTTTCTTTATAATAATTAAAGATATAAAATAAATATCGATGTTTAATCGATCGACGGTCAAAGGAACTTAGCTTACTATTGTACGAGTTTGCCTCAGTTTGTGAGTCAGTCTACCATTATTACAAGATAATGAACAACCATCGCCATATGTTTGTTTTCATTGCACATTGTTACTTTTAGTGTACCTTTTTTATGAAGAAAAATATGATTATAAAGGTCCTTCATCAATTTCGTCACACTTGATGTGGGGTGGAGGTGTTCGGCGAAGTGCAACATGGTGTAAGAGGGGCCCTAAGTTTCGTGACATCACATTTAAAAATCTTAATAACGTAAGTATATCTACGAATTGCTATATTAATTTTATAATATTTAGAAATGGAAAAACCTGTAACGTTAAACTTGGAAAACCGTGAAAAAAAACGTGACCGTGGCAACATGGGGCTCTTCTTGAGTAAGGGTTTTTGCCATAGTTACCACGTTTTGCAGGCGGGTTGGTGATCCCATTAATAAGTTATAACATACAATTTGAAACGCTGCTGCCTATTACTCGGTATGCATTTATTATAGATGATGTTGTTGTTATAACAATCAAGTCCAACGGCTTAATGTGCTTTCCAAAACACAAAGGGTAGTCCTTCAACGAACCAGACCCGGAAATAAAAACTGACAGATTTCTTGTCTAGAATAGGGATCGGACCCAAGATATTCAAGTTTTGAAGCGACACTTACACCACTACGCCCCGTGGAGGTTCAAATGGCATGTTCACTCACTCATATGATAAAATAAAGGCTAGAATAGTTGTCACGTAATATCGACTCGAAAGCACTAATCGTATTTATTATACATATTACTTTTACATACACCCACACACACATAAATATATTATATTTATTTATACTTTATTGTGTAGCGGGGTATTGCACAGAACGTAGAATAATAAAATACGGAAAATATAAATAGGAAATGTATATTATAAGAAAACGGTAGTCATGACAGGATTGACAAAAAAAGGTGACATGGAAGATATTTTTTTTTTAAATATTACAAACTAATATATTTCTACCAAACCGTTAATAGTCAGCCAGATATAATTTACATTAAATTAAACCTATTTCAACACGCCCCCTTAAATTATATCTCGCACACGAACTAAAAACCCTTATATTTAGATAATGCCCAAACCCTCCATACAATAATAATGCTTTTCTTTAGGCAAAGGTTTGGTAAGTATATCTCCCAACATCATATCAGTAGAAATATACCGTAACACAATATTCTTATTATTTCTCAAAGTATCGCGCAGAAAATGATAAGTAATATCTATGTGCTTGCTGCGAGAATGGAAGACTGGATCCTTTGATAAAGCAATCGCTCCCTGATTATCCGCATGTAATACAATTTTGCCGAAATTTTCTAAACCGATTTCAGTAAGTAAACTATTTAAATAAATAGCTTCCTTCATACTTAATGCTAAACTTACATACTCGGCTTCACATGTGGAAGTCGCAACGCATTTCTGTTTTTGCGATTTCCATGAAATGGCTGCACCAGCCAAAAGAAATGCGTGACCCGAGAAACTTTTTCTATCTATAGAACAATTTCCCCAATCACTATCCGAATATCCATTTATACTCTTACCGGTTTTCCTATAGATAAGGCCACGATCACGGGTCTTTTTGAGGTATCGAAGCACTCTAATAGCTGCTTTCCAACATCGTTGATCCGCCTTATCCACGTACTGACCTAACTTGGCTACCGCGTTTGCAATGTCTGGTCTGGTTCCTACGGATAAATAAATCAAGCATCCTATGAGTTCTCTATATGGTACACTTCGGTCATTCTCTTTTTCAGTTTTTTCTAACTTTAAACTTACTTCCATTGGTGTAGAGTAATTTTCTTTACAATTTTGTTGACCAAATGTTCGTAATAATTTATCAACATAATTTGATTGCGTCAATTTTATGACATTATTACTTCTGTCAATATCTATGCCCAATATATATTTCGCAACTCCATAGTCTTTCAATTCGAACTCTTTGGCCAATTCAGCTTTAAAATGTTCTATGCAAACTCTTTTCCGACATGCAATTAAAATGTCGTCAGTATAGACGCAAACAAAGAGTTTTGTTCCACCGTCGTCCTTAAAATAAAAACAAGGCTCATTCAAGGATTGCTTCAGATTCATTTTCTTCAGCTTCTCGTCCAATCTTATGTTCCATTGCCGTCCAGCTTGTTTTAGGCCGTATAATGACTTGCGTAATCGGCAAACATTACCACCCGCTTTTAAATCGTCTAACATTTTCTTTGCTTTTTCCTTGACCAAACTATCCTCTTCGGTTTGCATCAACTTTGTTAAACTCTGTTCTAAAAGCTCTGGTACCTTCATGTATACTTCCTCTTCCAAGTATCCATTCAAGTAAGCAGTGTTGATATCTATCTGATGTATCTCCATGTCCATTTCTACAGCTAATGCGGCGAGTAATCGAACAGTTTCAAGTCTCATAACTGGTGCGAAGGTTTCGCGATAATCAATGCCATAGCGCTGACTGTAGCCCTTTGCAACCAGTCTTGCCTTCTTCTTCTCAGTCTTGTCCACATTTAGCTTAGTTGTAAGAACATAGCGACATCCTACTATATCTCGATTTGCAGGTTTCTTCACTATTTCCCAAGTCTGATTCTTTACTAGGCTTCGGATCTCTGACATAACAGCGTCCTCCCATAGTTTTCTCTCATGACTTGATAGTGCTTCCCGTAGAGACATTTCTTCAGCAGCGGCTACAGAATCTTCACAATCGATAAATTCTGCTGGTGATTCGTTCTCATCTCGATTTTGACTATTTTCACCTATATAATTCCTCCCATCTTTCTCTTCCAGTTCTCGCTCCACTTTCGGTACACTGACAGTTCTGTATATCTTTCTTGGTCTTCCTACGTTACCTCTCTGGATTCTAGGTCGACCAGGAGCTCTCCTCACTTCATCTTCTAATAGATCCTCTGACTGAACATCAACATTCGACGAAGGAAGGTATTGAACTGATCCGTCCGGCACTGGTACATCTTCTCTTTGTTCGAAGTGAGACGAGGAAGGAGAATGATTAGTTTGAATCGATGATGGCTTATTCATTTCCAACTCCACATACTTCGTTGGATTTATATCTGAATACATGTCTACCACCTGTAAGGGATCCATCAGGTTCTCGTTTTCAGGTTTTGTTACCTCTAGAAACCTTACATCTCTAGCGACTACTAATTTTCGACATTCTGGCAGCCAAACTCTGTATCCTTTTTGTTCTCTTGGATAACCTATGAAGATCCCTAGCTTACTTCGTGGTGCGAACTTATCCTTATTTGCATCTTTGTCCAAAATGTACACTTTTGCTCCAAAGGACTGCAAATAATGTATCTTCACAGGTCGATTAAAGAACTTTTCATATGGTATTTCGCCATTAATCGCGCTAGATGGACATCTGTTTCTTAAATGACATGCTGTTACCACTGCATCCGCCCAAAAACCAGCTGAAAGTCCTGATGAGATAAGTATGCATCTTGCCATCTCGACTAGGGTCCTATTCATCCTTTCAGCCACACCGTTCTGCTGAGGTGTATAAGGAATGGTCAGTCTTCTGCTGATTCCTTCAATCTTCAAGAAGTCATCAAACTCCTTATTACAATATTCACCCCCGTTATCGGTCTGCAAATATTTAATCCTCTTTCCAGTAATATTTTCTACATATTGCTTGTATATTTTAAATACAGTAAAAACCGAACTCTTTTTACTTAACAAATATACCTCACACCATCTTGTAGAGTCATCGATAAATGTCACAAAGTATTTTGCGCCTCCTAGGGCTGTATTTTTCATAGGTCCTACAACATCGGAATACACTATCTTTAATGTTTCATCACAGGGTCCACAAGAACGGACAAAAGGGATGGAACTCATCTTACCACGAATACATGTTTCGCAACAATTTAGCCTATTGATGTTCGTCATATCAATATTCGCATCTAAATTGCAATGTTTCATGAGTTTTACTAAATCTTTCGCATTGAGATGACCTTAACGCTCATGCCAAACCTGAATGTCAACATTGTCATTTGATATTGCAGAAGCTTGAGCACACTGTTCCTTTACACAATACAAATTTCCCTTACGATAAGCTACTAACTTTACGATACCTTTGCAATCAGTCACTAGAGCCCTATCATCCCTAAATGTGACCACATGCCCACTATCGGTCATTTTTGCAACTGAAATCAAGTTAGTTCGCAAATCAGGAACATATAATGTATCTGTAAGTTGAACTACACTTTTAGAGTCGTCATTACATGCGGAAAATCTAACCGTACCTTTACCTTGTACAACAGTGCTTTGATTAGTCGCCAAATTCAATTTTCCACAAGAAGGTAGTAATGTATTTCCAAAATATTTTGTATCGCTACACAAGTGACTTGTACAACCACTATCAATGATCCAGTTTCCATTCCCGCAGTTTGCAGCATGACATTCATCTGAAACACAGGAAAATGTTACAAAACTAGAATCAGAATAGGTCTCACTTGTTTCTAGCACACATTTCACTAACCCTTGTTTATTGAACTTTTTACACTCCGAAGCTATGTGACCTTTTTTGTGACATTTGAAGCATTTTATAACTTTCTGGCTTGATTCAGTTTCATTATCTCCAATCGTTTTGGTAAAATTAGATCTACGAGCATTCCGCTTTTTATAGTAGCCCTTATTCTCAGCTATTAAAGCGTTTTCACCACCGGTATTTCTAGATTTGCTTTCATCGAGGATTTTAATCTTCAAAGACTCGGGGTCTGGAAATGTATCCCTTGACTCGATCGCACATCTGAAGTTCTCGAAACTTTGTGGCAAGCTGTAGAGCAGCATTATTGACGCTAGATCGTCATGTATTTCTACACCCATGTCGTGCAGTTTATGCTTTGCATCAAAAAATTTGGATAAATGCTCCTGAACATCATCGCCTTCGCTCATCTTGTGTATAGTGAGCTGCTTCAGTAAGGCAGCCTTTCTCACAGGTCCTTTTGAAGCATATGTGGACTCCAACTTTGTCCATACCTCTCGGGACGTCTTGCACCCTCTGACGTGCTGTAGTTCGCTCGGGCTCATAACTAAAATTAGTTCTGCCTTCGCCTTCGCGTCCTTAGACTCCCATAACGCCGCCTCTGGGACTGTGGCAGGCTTAGGTTTTCTACCGTCAACATATTCCCATAAGTCGTTCTTTATTAGGATCGCCTCGGCCTGAATCTTCCATGATTCGAAATTATTCTTATCAAGTAACTCAATTCTTACCGTAGTCATGGTGTTACTCCTCGCAGGACCCACCTACAGAAGAACTTTGGCCGCGATCACAAGAACACAGAACACAAGTACTCTTTTCGTACTGTTTCTTCAATTCCGTATTTTTCTCATCTACTCCGACCTGGGCCCATAACCAGTGTAGCGGGGTATTGCACAGAACGTAGAATAATAAAATACGGAAAATATAAATAGGAAATGTATATTATAAGAAAACGGTAGTCATGACAGGATTGACAAAAAAAGGTGACATGGAAGATATTTTTTTTTTAAATATTACAAACTAATATATTTCTACCAAACCGTTAATAGTCAGCCAGATATAATTTACATTAAATTAAACCTATTTCAACATATTGTACACATAAAAACAAGTTATTCAACAATTAAACATGATGTACAATGGCGAGCTTAACTCATTTATGAGTTTTCTTCCAGCAAACCATATTCAGAGTGAGATTTGTGATAAACGGGCAAGAACAGTGTACACAACAATAGTAACAGTTTGAGTATATCAAACTAATGCTGCAAAAAAAACGTCGATAGATGAGCTAGCACGATTGGAGTGGGGAAGAGAGTTCCAAAGGCGTACTGCACGTATGGTGAAAGAGCCATCATAGCGGCTGGAAGTGTGTGTAGGCATTCGGAGAAGAAGAGAAGTACGGCAAATTTTATACAGTTATGCTATGTTAATTTTAACAATTCTAGACCTCAGAAACATAGAAACGGATGTACTATTGAAGCATTTGGTCGTAAGTGCCAGTTTACAAAAAAGGCATACCTATACGATGAATGTTTCCGACTGCACCGGTAGCTCAGTGGTTACGATAGTTGCCTCTGAGACCTGGTGTTCTGGGTTCGATTCCCAACCGAGACAATTATTTGTGTGAACCACAAATAGTTGTTCTGAGTCTGGATGTTCTTTGTGTCCGTGAAATGAATGTTTGTTAAGTCCTCCGCGACACAGGGATTTATTTCCCTAGTGCGGGAGTTGTCTTTTTAAAGAATGAAAGACGTATACTGGCACATCCGACCTTATGTTTCTGAGCTCTAGAATTCATTTCCAAACTGCCACAAATTTTTACTTCTCATTTTAAAATTTAATTGATTACTACTCATCTGACGTGGTTTCTTTGCATTTTACAATTCCTATGAAAACCCATATCATTGAATATATGTTATTTCTGGATAAATTAGCTTTCTAATGGTTAAATAATAAGAAGAGCCGTACAAGGCCCAATGGCTAGGGCGTCGGACTTGTGATCTTGTGGTCGTCGGTTCGATCCCAACCCATTGCATTACCGCAAAACTCTGCTACTTAGTAATATTTTTAAAACAAAAAAAAATTTTTTTTTTTAGTTTTATTTATAACCGCGCATTTTCAGAGTGTATTATGAATGCCAGGACTACGATAACAATACGATTTTATACCTCAGTGTAACCCATATCGCTATCAAAATGAATTATGCACTATGGCAGTGTCTTCTGGGACCTGATGATCTGGGTTCGATTCCCAACCGGGAAAATAATTTGTGTGAACCATGGATAGTAGTTCTGAGCCTGGGTGTGCATTTGTCCATGAATTATGTATTTGTAAAGTTCCCCGCGAGACAGGGATCTTTTTCGCAAGTGCGGGAGTGGTCTTGAAAAAAAAACACTAGGAACAAGAAAATAAAAACAAGCGAACATATTGACATTAATATATTATTGATTCGTTGACTGAGTCAAATAAATCATTAAATATTTCCAGCCATTTATATCAACTCCTTAACAAAAACGTTGATTAAATAAAATGAATATAAATTTTAAACGCAGCCCTTAATAAAAATAATAAAACCCTTGCTATTTTCAATAACAATATGTTCACAGATAATTAATATTTTTTGACAAAACTGACAAAATGTTTTTATTTTACTTCATTAAAAATCTTATATAACCTTTAAGAACAATGAAATAACCTGCACATATTGCATTTACGTAGGTATAAAATTTGTTTCGTTAAGTTGAGAAGTTGTCGAACTTGACTTTCATTTCAGAACATCGAGTATAAATACACATATTGACTAAAAGAAAGCGTCAGTTTCATCTTATTCCCTCGTCGTTCACATCTGAATTAACACAGACCACGATGAATTCGCTGGTGGTGTTCTTATCCGTGGTGGCGCTCGCCGCAGCCAAGCCCTCTGGAGCCCTGTATGGTGGAGCCCTGTCTTACTCGGCGCCGGCCTTAGCTGCTGCCCCCGCAGTACTATCATACTCCGCGCCCATCGTCGCTGCCGCGCCTGCAGCTGTGTCACATCAGTCACGTCTGGACATCAAGTCCTCTCCAGCAGTAGTGGCCACCGCGGCGGTCGCTCCCGTCGTGCGCACCGCTGCTGTTGCTGCTCCAGCGTTCTATGCCACTCCCGCTGCCATCGCCCCGGCCGCAGTATCGAGCCAGTCACGAATTGACATCAAGTCAACACCCGCCATCACAAGCACCGTCGTCTCTGCTCCCGCTGCGTATGCTGCGCCAATTGCTCAGCCAGCATTCCTTGCTGCGCCTGCTGCCATTGCCCCAGCCGCAGTATCGAGCCAGTCCCGACTTGACATCAAATCAACCCCAGCCTTCACCAGCACTGTTGTCTCTGCTCCCGCTGCCTACGCTGCCCCTGCCGCCTACGCTGCCCCTGCCGCCTACGCTGCCCCCGCCACCTTCGCCGCCTCCGCCGCCTACGCAGCGCCTCTGGCCTACAGCAGCTTCGCAGCTCCTGCTGTTTTGAAGACTGCCTACTCATCACCTGCACTGTTGAGCGCCTCCCCCGCCTTCACGGCTTTCAACTCTGCTGCTTACCTGAAGACTGCGTCTCCTGCTTTGATCAATACCGCCGAGTTTGCGCCCGCCATTGCTGCTGCTCCCGCTGCTATTGAGCAAGTCGCGCCCCAGGCGCCTTTGGACACTCCTGAAGTTATTGCTGCCCGCGCTGCCCACTTTGAAGCTAAGGCCTTCGCCGAAGGTCACTCGCTCCACAAGCGTTCCGCACCCTTCTTGTCAGCTCCCATCTTCTCCACATACGCAGCTGCTCCCATTGCGCACTCCATCGCGACTCCCTTGACATACTCCGCGCCCGTTGCGTTCTCGGCTCCCCTCATTACTAAGGCTTACAGCGTCCACCCCTGGTGAACGTCACCACGATAACGGGGAACATTGATCCTCGGTTCAGATTGAACGAACGACGAAAATTATGGCTTGTACATAAATAAAATAACATAAAAAATACTGTCTTTAATTTATATCTAATCTATGATAATAATAGAAAGATTAGATATCTTTC
Source organism: Nycteola revayana (assembly GCA_947037095.2). Lineage (NCBI taxonomy): Eukaryota > Metazoa > Arthropoda > Insecta > Lepidoptera > Nolidae > Nycteola > Nycteola revayana. The sequence goes on from OX344847.2 coordinate 10,813,500, forward strand.
TATTATATTGAACACCTCTTTTTTTTAAGTTACTGTAACCACATATAGGCAATATATTTTTCCGAAATATCTACAGATCGATAAGGTGCAAAAAAATGCCACCCCTTTAACTAGGAAATTTCATTGAAATTCCACATTCGGATATAAGTGACATAAAAGATGTGTATGTTCCATATTTTAACTTACGACTGCACTGGTGCCTTAGTGTTTACGGTAGGTAGTTGCTTTTGAGACCTGGTGTTCTTGATTTGATTGACAACCTTATTTGTGTTAAACACTCATAGTTGTTCTGGCTTACTTTGTGTCCATGAATTGAATGTTTGTGAAGTTCCCCGGGGCACATGGATTAAATTCCATAAGTACGGGTGTCATCCCAAAAAAAAACTTGATACGAGTAGATCTAGTAGGTTTGGAGTAAGTAAGTTTGTAACGTTGTAGTTTAAATATTTAATGGCAATGCAAAAACAATTACGTAAGTTTGTATTGTAAGAATAACATGAAGAAATGAAATTAATATGCCTTATAAGACGTTGACATTAGTGTGTACAATGAATTTGGAATTGATAAGATCTATTGTGTTAAATGTTGCAATATTATATTATAGCATTATGACACATTTGTAACTTTTGCATTTTAATGTTACCTAACCTCCCTCTGTAATGAAATTAGTTTAAGAACAATATTGTCCATGTCATTTTATAATTGGGTTATTTAACCCGAAATAATTCTTCAAATCAAACCGGTTCCTGAGATTAGCGAGTTCCAGCAAATAAACTGTTCAGCTATATATAGGGTGACTGGTAATTAGTGACCGATGCCTAAACACATGATTGTGCTCATGATAACAAACAACTTTTACTATGGCACCAAACCTGAAATCGCGAATTGAACGTCTCTGTGAAGTGAATCAGCTGCTCCCAACCATGTTGACGAGTTATGTGAATATGAATGTATGGAACAGCTGATTTTTTTTCGCGATTTCAGCGTTGGTGCCATTGTAAAAGTTGTTTGTTATCATGAGCACAATCATGTGTTTAGGTATCGGTCACTAATTACCAGTCACCCTATATATTACTATAGATTAATATACTTAATACAAGTGCGAGGTGAGGCTCTTCTCACTCAACGAACTATGAACGCGAGCTAGTGTTGGGGTACGACTTTATTTAAAAGAAACATTTAATCTTTTTGTATAGAACACTAAAGTTGATTAATAGGAACACAACATTATTTAATGATGTTATTTGGCTTTGGTATTGTTCAACTTTTAACTTCTACAGTCGAGCAGCTCATAACGCTATGCTCTGCAAATATTGAATTGGTATGTTTCATTTTTTATATTGTGATTACACAATTTAGTGTGTATTACACAATAAAAATATAACTATTAAGTTATATTTTTATTGTTTTATGCTATACTTAGAAATAAATATAATGAAATTATTCATCATCATCATCATTATCATCATCAGCCCGTACAACGTCCACTGCTGAACATGGACCTCTTCCCAGGGGAGGGTATTTGCCATAGCCACCACGCTTGGCAGGCAGGATGGTGACCGCAGTATTATCTTGTACCACACAAGGAAACGCTGCTGCCCGTTCCCTGATATACACTTATTATAGATGATGTTATAAAAATCGGGACCTACGGCTTAACATGCTTTCCGAGGCACGTAGTCCCTCAACCTACCAGACCCGGAAAGTTACTTACAATTTACGCAAAGATTTCTTATCCGTTAACCGGGGTGGGGACCGAACCCACGACCTCCGAGATTTAAAACGAGCCAAATACCGCTACGCTACGTAGGTTGCCAAGCGCCTTATAAATTATGGTCAGGATAACTATCTTTTACATACAATTTCGTTTTTATTACTTGATCACGATTTTATTCTAATTGCGTAATGTTTATCTTAATTGTAGTTACATACATACCTGCCTAAATAAGAAACAAAAAGTAATTTCTAAATATTAATTTGAAATATATTAGGATCTGATAAATAAACTGATGATATATACTATTATTTGACAGTGTGAATGTTCGACATTTTATTATTATGAACCATGGCTTGTTTTATATATTATTTACAATCTGTAAATAATGCTAAACTATGCATTAATTTCATTAAACCGTCAGATTTTTTTATAACGACCTTTAGGTCATGCGTAATTAAACAAAAGCTATATTTACATACACACAAATTTACAATAAATCTATTGTTGTACAAAACAATGCCAAAACACGTGTTAAGAACGTGGTCCTTGAATGTTTCGAGCTCTCAAGGACCACTTTATTCTTGATTCACATGTTTTCCCATGATTTTAACTATGAGTGTCGTGACGATTACAGTAAATCTGCTGAACATAGGCCTCCTCCCAAATTAAGGGTATTTGCCATAGTCACCACGCTTAGCAGGCGGATTGGTGACCGCAGTATTATGTTGTATCACACAAGGAAACGCTGCTGCCCGTTCCCTGATATACGCTCGTTATAGATGATTTTAAAACAATCGGGACCAACGGTTTAACGTGCTTTCCGAGGCACGGAGGGTAGTCCCTCAACCAACCATACCCGGAAAGAAATATAAGAATTTACACAACGATTTCTTGTCCGGTGTGGGGATCGAACCCACGACCTCCGAGACTTAAAGCGAGCCAAATACCGCTGCGCTAAAGAGGTTGTCTACCAATTATTAGCAACGAATAATAAATCACGGTGTATATAACGTAAGTAAGCCGGTAACTACTCAGTAACCTATAGGTACTAATTATTACAATTGGAGTGTCTGTTTTTAAAGAAAACAACAGGTTTTAACTACAGTAATACCCCGACTTACGCTTCCCCGTTTTACGCGAATTCGGAGATACGCGGTTTTTATTTTTGATCGCCACGCGCATCGGCGTGTTCGGTTTACTGCAAGTTAAACTGCTAACCGCTAACCTAACCTAACATGAAACGAAAAACACTGTCTTTTAGAGTGTCAACAAAATTTTATCATAATATACTTAAGGGACTTTGAATCTAAAAGAAAAAAGGAATTAGCAAACATATTTGATCGATCGGAATAATAATTGAAAATCTTTCTCTTTGAATTCAAACGTCACGGTATTATCGCTTAGATGGAAACCATGTTAAAATTATGGTGTAATAATGTAAAGATCATTAAAATTAAACGTATTAATCAACATGTTTCTTCTGATCTATTGTTTTTTTTAGACTCTGGTCCCGATTACACATACTTGATATGTATTTATAGGGAAAGTTGAACCCCGACTTACGGGAATTCGACTTACACGGCTATCCCGTGGTCCCACCTATCCCGTAAGTCCGGGGTATTACGGTATATGCATATGAATATATATATATATATATATATATAGGTTTTGTTATTCCGCCTAATCTCGAAAACGGTAGTACCAATTTAGACGGGACTTTCATTATTAGATAGCTAATAAAATTCTTATTTTACGCGGAGGGACTCGCGGGCGGCAGCTAGTAATAACTAAAGAATGAATTAAAAATCGATTCCGGAAGCTAATCACATCACAAAAAATATTCGCTACCTACTCGAGCTAACATGTCGTATCTTATAATCAGCATACAGAGAGTTTTGAAGGTTGTTTGGATGACAAGTTGGTTTAACGAAGTTTGGACGCTTCGTATAAAAAGATCTGTCACAGTGCGTTAGACATCAGTTGATCCAATTAGTTGAGCTCGACAACAACACAGACCACAATGTTCAAGCTGGTGGTGTTGCTTTCCGTGGCGGCGATGGCGGCGGCCAAGCCTGGAGTCGTGGTGCCGGCGACGTACAGCGCGGTAGTGCCTGCAGCATACAGCTCAGTGATTCCCGGGGTTAGCTCGGTTTCCCAGTATAGCTCCAGTGTAGTGCATGGAAGCCCCGCTGTCTACAGCGCGCCCGCTGTTTACAGCGCACCTACTGTCTACAGCGTACCTGCCGTCTACAGTACCTTGGCCCAGGCTCCTCACTCACCCGCCGTTGTGCTGGACGCTGTCAATGGAGTCCCCCTCGACACACCTGAGGTGGTCGCCGCACGCGCCGCTCACTACACCGCCAAGGCTCTGGCCCCGTACCACCATCTGCGCAAGCGGTCCGTCGTCGGCGTCGCCCCCGTCGCCTACAGCTCGGTCGTGTCTCCCGTTGCTTACTCCAGCCCCGTGGTCGGTCCTGTCTCCTACTCAAGCCCTTACGCTCCTGTTGTCTCAGCTTACTCCGCCCCCGTGGTAACTTCTCCTCTCGCCTACTCCTCTGTGTATCCCAGAGCCCTTAGTGTACACCCCTACTAAAATGTACATATAGACAAAGACATTTTAATGTTTGTAAATAAAATATGTATATTAGATGACGACCACTGGCGAAATAAACGATGCTATTTAAAGTATAAAGTTTATTTTATTTTGTTTTTGATCCTTGCTTCAAAAGCCTCTCATACATTGTCTGTCATAGACGATTTGCAACCAAACGTTACCTACATATAAAATAAGAGCTTTTAGTTTAATCACTAATAAAGTTATAACTAGCTTTGAAAAAAAAGCTCGGGTTGAAATTCTAATATTTGTTAGGTATGCTTTATAATAGAAGTTAGTTAAAAATTAGGAATCCACTTTGATTTTCATTAATCATTACATTTATAATTATTTTTAATTACATAAAAATAATGATGAATATAATTTACGCCTGATGAAGTTTAAATTAAATGTTTGCCGACTTAGTTCTGTATTTAGAAATTAATTAGTGATGAAATTTGAAAATTAGGTAAAGGTCCATCTTATTTCGTATTCCATACTTCATTCAATCACTGTACACCAAATACATTGAAATACGTATGAGTCACTTACTCGTATATACAAGCTTTTGTGACCTAATCCTACCTCCCGATAATATATAAATGTTGGCTATAGCAGACACCAACCTGTATTTCAGCAACGGGTGTTCATCTGAATAAGGAACACAGATTTGTCATTAATGAGGAGTTTTAAATGCCATATTGACAACTATCATTAAATCAAAACCAATAAATCCATGAATTATAAAGGAAATCCAAGCCTACAGTGCAAAATGGCTCCGCTTCAACAATTATTATCAACAAAACTAAGCATTAACATGCAAATATGTTTCAACTTATTTAATATTTAAGCCACTGAAGAAGAATACCAACTCACAACAAATTCTTTTTTAAGATTGTAATGTCAATATAGTAATGAAGTATGAGAATGAGGATCAGTTATTGTGATAGGTATAATTATGACTCTTGATCAGTAACTCCAGTAAGTATTTATTACCGGGAGCCAAATTAATTTATGAAACCTCTCAGCGTCCCTCTTTTGCAGCGCGTTCCTGTGCCGGAGTGCTGGTATTTATTTTGCACAGCAGATAAGCATTACCATTCAACGGGGCATGCTGCCAGCATTCTGGGAACATTGCTAAATAGTATAGTTAGTATTTATAAGCTAGATTTTATTTAAATTAGCTACTATTAGCTGTATATATTATTCATTCAGAACCATAAACTTTTTAACAGCATCATGTATCAATCGAGTTGATCGGATCCAGCATATTTAGCAAAAAAATCATAATATGGCGGGTACGGTCATGTGCGAGATTTTGTTTGAAATGTGCGATAGTTTATTTTAAAACAAAAAGCACAAGTATGAAATGTATTACGAAATTCCTACCTACATCGGCGATTAAAGCTGTTTGCTTAAGGTGCAAGTTGGAAGCGGGCGACATGAGTCAGCAGCAGACGACGTGTCGCAGCGACACGTGGTTTCTATGTATTTCTATGATAAAACGTCGAGCTTCGTGTCGCTGACTGCGAAGGGAATTTCATAGAAATACATACAAACCAGTAGTGTCGCTGCGACACGTCGTCTGCCGCCGCGCCGCCTCACGTCGCCCGCTTCCAACTTGCACCTTTATGCATATTTTTGTTCGATGCAAATAATATCTAATTATGTAATTATGTATTGAAGGCTAGAAAGTGGTTATTAAAAAATAGTAGTTACAATAAAATCTTGATTGAACAATATAACTTGATGTAATAGATGTATTTTATTTTACTAAATAAATTGCTGAAAAAGTATATGAGCAATTTTAAATTTACAAAAATGGTTCAATCCTTTTTTAAATTTCCTTTAAGAAATAGAAAAATAAGACCCCAAAATTTCCACACGATGATTCTATTCGTAATATTTTCGTGGTGCAACAATGTCGCACCGCAACACTTAGGTACTATTGCTGCTATGAGATTCGGTGCTTCGCGACGTCGAGTCGTTGCAGTCTAATAGACTCCACCTCCTGCTTTGTCTTAACGTAGATGCTAGGCATATAATACGACAACCCAACTGAAAAATAGGTACGAATGCAATACATGCCATGCCGATAACACACAAATTCAAATAAAGAATTTGTGTAAAGTGACACAGAGCAACGCAGTACCAAAGGACACTCTGATTTCGCTATATAGATCAACTTTTTAGCTAGTTTTCGTTAGATAAATTTTTATATGGGTTTGCAGTTTCATTATTTCTTAAAATTTCCCTTTAAAACCGTAGCGTTATTTGGCTCGCTTTAAATCTCAGAGGTTCGATCGTGCGTTCGATCCCCACGCCGGACAGGAAATCTTTGTGTAAGTTCTAAGATTTATTTCCGGTTCTGGTTGGTTGAGGGACTACCCTCCGTGCCTCGGAAAGCATGTTAAGCCGTTGGTCCCGATTGTTATAGCATCGTCTATAATAATCGTATATCAAGGAACGGGCAGCACCGTTTCTTGTGTGGTACAACATAATACTGCGGTCAGCAACCCGCCTGCCAAGCGACTATGGCACCTGACCTGGTGACTATGGCAAATACCATCCCTCGGGAGGAGGCCCATGTTCACCAGTGGACGTTTTACGAGCTGATGATGAACATTCTAAAACGAACCATGATAATTATGTTTCGTATAAATATTTAGGTACTTTGATTAAGTATAGTACACGTTTGAAGTAAAAACTTATTTTTTTTGTTTTTGGTAGGCTTGGAAACGTCAGCTCGGTAGTTTAAGGCTATGATGACTTTCAAGATTTTAGAGGAGTTTTACTGTACCTACTCTATAGTTCGGGAAATTATGTAGAAAGTTACAATACGTGAATTTAGTTAAAATCACACTTTTTTTATTACAAGAATTGAGTTTGATTTTTCACCAATTTTTTTTTACTAGCTTCCGTTCCCGTACCATCTTCATCATTTAACGTTCATGGATACGTCGTACGTGAAAGATTTTTTCGACGGCCAAGTAGCTTTATCAATACAAACAAACAATCAAATCTTTCCTCTTTATAATATTAGTATAGACAATGTACAAGTCATTCATATGTCATAGAATATTTATAACTAACTAAACTTATTAATACCTACTGCTTTTTTATTAGTCAATATGGATACATTAGCATAGTATAATATTCAAATTTAAAAGGACATCTAGCCTCAGTAATTTTTTGCCATCTACTTAGGGACAATGTTTGTGACATTTTTAATGCATAAGTGCATACGAATGATTGTTTTGAAGGTTGTTTAATGTCAGTTGTTTTGGCGCAATGTTAGCGAGCTTAGTGCTTAGTATAAAAGGATCTATCATGACATATTTGATATCAGTTGATCCAATTAGCTCAACACAACACAGACCAAGATGTTCAAGCTAGTGGTGTTGCTTTCTGTGGCGGCGATGGCGGCGGCCAAACCTGGAGTCGTGGTGCCGGCGACGTACAGTGCGGTGGTGCCCGCAGTGAGCTCGGTGTCGCAGTACAGTGTGCATGGGGCCCCTGCTGTTTACAGCGCACCGACCGTCTACAGCACACCTGTTTACGGCGCTCCTACTGTATATCACTCCCTGAAGAAGCGCTCCGTTGTCGGTGTGGCACCAGTCACTTACAGCGCCTCAGCTGTCTACAACACACCCGCTTTCTACAGCTCGCCCGCAGTCTATGGCACATCCGCCGTCGTACCCGTAGGAAGTGTAAGCTCCTATCACACCCTGCACAAGCGCTCCGTTGGTGTCGCTCCTGTCACCTACAGTGCTGCCGTATCTCCTATTTCCTACACTAGCCCCCTGGTTTCCGGATACTCCCCGGTTGTCTCTGCCTACTCTACTCCCGTAGCCTACTCTTCTGTGCACACCTATTAAAAACATTTTTGAAATTGGAACGATAAAACGTTATTAAATAAACTGATGCAATTATGTACTTGTTTATTTCTATTTACCTATTATTTTCACCACTCACCACATACACATTAACAAGTACAACTTACAACTAATAAGCATATAGAACTTATTCAAAATTAACAAAATAACCGTTTATTGTAGGATCTTTTACATATTAACTAATTAGGTAAACCTTTCCATAAATGGTCTTTGACGTAGAGGCAAGTTTTATAATGTTAAAATTAAAAAATCTGAAAATTATATAAAATATAATACTTATCCACTTTGATAAACTATAATCTAAGCAAATCAGTTGGTAGATATAGTACGAAAGCTTATGCATGCTACATTACGACATTTTGAATAAACGTTCTCACGTTATTATACTAATAATTTACAGGAAGACTACAATTGATCTACAAAAGCAGTCAAGCACCTTGCAATTGTAAAATATTTTTTATTTCTATATTTCCTTCAACAGCCTGTTTGTCCAGTGTACATAGTTTCAGCATGCCCTGTCGAACGGGTATATTTAGCAGGGTTTTTAGTCATGAAGCTTTTGCTACTTCACTGTGTATAAAGGTAAGCAGGGCTTCAGCTGGATGGTTTAAATAAAATAAAAATCATTTTTATTTGCGTAAACAAATTACAGGCACTTGTAAATAGTCAAACATGAATTAGAAATTTTATTAATTAAATTGGTTATTTATTTATATCTATTAAATTAATTGTTAAAATTTATTTATATTGTTCTTAGCGACGCAAAATGCTTATTCTGTCTATATTATGCCAAAACAATTGTCTTTATTTGGGTAACGACGGACGCGCTTTAATGCTACCACCGGATCCAATGCGCCCCAACTGAGAAGTGGACTGAGGATTAAATGGCCCTTATATTTCTTAGATAATCAAAACAACATCGAACCGAGTCTTATTGCGCAAATAATAATGTATTCAAACGAGCACTAAAGAAGGACTTTTCGCTATGGAAACATTAAATAATGCAACGGAAGCTCAGAGTTTGTAGGGTTAAATAGAAATGTATACGGGTAAATACTTAGTAACTATATAATATTTATCAAAGTGAAACAGTAATAAACATTTTTACAATTTAATTAGGAGAATATTTTTTTGGGACAGACTATAGTGTACTTATCCAAGAGGCTTTTGCTACTTCACCGGGCATAAATTACTATTAAAGATGGAGATATCAAACATATTTTGTGATGTGAGATGCAACTAGGATAACAACAACTATGAATATAATAATAGGGTAGCAGGCGCCATGCGTACTTTTGAAACAGGCGCGGCCGATAGAAAAATTGCAATAAAGTAAAAAGAACAAAGAAGTTCGAACATTAAATAATTATTTTATATTCCATTTGCCCGCGACAATGGCCATTGTATCTTGACCAATTTATTATAAATATTTATATCAATTTATACTTCAATGGTTTTAGAGACGAAGAGGATATAACTCCCTCAATCTACCTCCCATAATCACTATGTGCCATCTTCCTTACAAACCGTGTTCCTTTCTAACAGTTTCAATAGACTAATCTTGCTGCAAATTATATGACTAGTCTGATGTGTGAGAGGATAAAATATTGAGACAGGATCTCGAGGTTCTATAATTTCTTCCTAAATATTAAAAATTATTGTTCTCTGACCCAAAAGCTAGCATGTTCTTAACTAAAAGATTCAATATTGTCACCTACTCACCAACTCATATTACTCGAGACTTAATTAAGTATTTTGTCACCATTAAAAGTGTGCCATAAAAGCTTACGGAGACAACATGCACAAAGTTTTTTTTTGGAATTTTTCTAATTCCAACCAATTCAAAAATTGAAATGAAATGAAATATATAAATAGTGATATTTCAATGGCTCTTTTCCTGTGTATTCTTAACGGTACTCACTAGCGATGCCTTTTCTTCTTCTGGAGGGAAAGGCATTAGGCATCCCCACCGCCGTAGCAGCAGGGTATATATGCCCCCCCTCTCAATAGCGATGATATGCTAATCATGCCACGAAGAGCGGATTTACCCAGTATAACCCTCCAGGTACTCCTCCTAACGCCAATTATGGGGGCACCAGGAAGTATAATGCATGACATCTGGCGGCCCCAAGCGGTGCCCGCGACCTATGAGCTATCGCGAGTTCATCTGCAGAGCAACAGTGTATCTCTTCTTCTCATGAGTCTATCTCTAAAAGAATGGGACCATTCTGCAGATTCCCAGCCTGAGCTGAGAAAAAATATCATTATTTTGAAAGTTTAATTGTAAGGCGTCGATAGTAGGATTACTATCGACGCCTTACAATTAAACTTTCAAAATAATGATATTTTTTTAGTATTACTTACAATACTGTAAAAATTCAGCGTTAGACAGGATTAGACAAATGTCATGCAATGAAAGGACAACTTGCCCATCTAGTCTTTTGCTATCTATATAAAAAACTCGGTCAATGTACTTGCATACATTGTGTGTATTTGATTATAATAATTGTTTGTACTTATAATATGACCACGGATTACTTTTTCGAAGGTTGCTTAGATGTCAGTTGTTTTGGCAAAATGTTAGCGAGTTTAGCGCTTCGTATAAAAGGATCCGTCATACCGTATTTGATATCAGTTGATTCAATTAGCTCAACACAACACAGACCAAGATGTTCAAGCTAGTGGTATTGTTTTCTTTGGCGGCGATGGCGGCGGCCAAGCCTGGAGTCGTGGTGCCGGCGACGTACAGCGCGGTGGTGCCCGCAGTGAGCTCGTTGTCGCAGTACAGTGTGCATGGAGCCCCCGCTGTTTACGGTGCGCCCACCGTCTATAGCACGCCCGCCGTCTACGGCGCTCCTACTGTCTACCACTCCCTGCACAAGCGATCCCTCGTCGGTGCGGCACCTCTCACCTACAGTGCTCCAGCTCTCTACAGCACACCAGCGGTTTACGGAGCATCCACTGTCTACGGTGCACCCACCGTATATGGATCATCCGCGGTAGTACCTGTGGCACCTGTGAGCACTTACCACCACCTGCACAAGCGCTCCCTCGCCTACAGTGCAGCCGTCTCTCCTATCTCATACTCTAGCCCCGTCGTATCTGCGTACTCCCCGGTCTCCACTTACTCTGCTCCCGTAGTCACCTCCCCCGTCGCTTACTCCTCTGTGTACCCTAGAACTCTTGGCGTGTATCCCTATTAAATGTCTTCTAAAAACATTCCGATGTACAATTCTTCCTGAATAAAAATTGCTGAATAAAACGATGTTATCACAAAACTATCTAAATATTTCTTTTTACAATTACCCGCAGTTTTGTGTACAAATACCACGACGACGGTTCATTTCTGTAGAGGAACGGTTGGTGGTGTTCCTCCACAGAAAATGAAGATCTTCTTTGCCGGGCGAGGTGGTATGCCCGGCGACCGACGGCCATTTGTTACTGTTCGGAACTTTTATATGTTCGAATTGGCTTGCGAACTTGTATTGCGTGATACAGGTTAGTTGGGATTCTAGGTGGTAGATGGCGCTGCTTGTCTTCTTGAAGTTTTTGTGCGGCTACTGTAGATGTCGCTACAGTACTCCCCTCCGAGACTGAAAGTCGTTCTTACTTTGTTGGAGTTCCAGTGAGTCGGAACTGATCCCAGTGAGTCGGAATCGATGCTGGGTCCCAGTGAGTCGGGACCGTTGTGGCTGAGACTGCGTGCGGCGAAGCTGGCAGTGCTGCGCAGACCGGTGTGCGAGGTCGTGTACGCAGTGCCGTGGTGCTGTAGCCGGAGTCGATGGAGCCGTGTTGCGGAAGCTAGTTGCTTGTTGTTGGTGGTTGTAGAGCTGGATAAGGAGTACGTTGCTGAAGTAGCCTGTTGCGTGCTGTCTTCGGGGTCACCAATTGTAGAGGAACGGTTGGTGGTGTTCCTCCACAGAAAATGAAGATCTTCTTTGCCGGGCGAGGTGGTATGCCCGGCGACCGACGGCCATTTGTTACTGTTCGGAACTTTTATATGTTCGAATTGGCTTGCGAACTTGTATTGCGTGATACAGGTTAGTTGGGATTCTAGGTGGTAGATGGCGCTGCTTGTCTTCTTGAAGTTTTTGTGCGGCTACTGTAGATGTCGCTACATTTCTAATGGCCTAATTTGTCTCAACAACGGACACTGCCGTATATTATTAATTAAACTTAAACATAACTCTGCTTCAAAATCCTAATTGGTGGCCCTCATGGCTCCGTTCTTACAGAACACACACCGTCATGCTAATTCAAAAGATTATACCCATACCGTTATGGTAGAGCTTTAAATCCATTTTTACTTACTTAGAGATACTAAACTTAGAGATTTGCCGCCACGTTCAAGATTGGTCCGGCGGATTTATCGTAACACGTAGTGCAATGGGCAGCCTTCTCAAAAATGTGATCTTACCCAAGCAACGGAGAAAAGAGTCTAAAAAAGAAATATTGGATTTTTTTTCTATCAGATGCTTCAAAGATTGCCATGGAGTTTGGATAAAGGCCAATATCATCAAATATTATCTATTTATATTTAAAAGGAGAAATTGCCACTGACATATAGACGCGCGCAGCCGTAACAATTTAATTCAAAATGCAAAATGCAATAGGATTTAAACAAAACTCTAATGGTATGAAATTGGGGTTGCAGGTTGGTATGGATTTTTTTAATTAGCAAAGATTTTGATAAAACTTGAGATTAATGCTTTTAAAAACACAGTTCATGGAATACGTGTTTCATGGTTTATTGGAATTCGCACCATTAGGGGGCTAATGGTGCAAAATAGAGGTTGAAAGTTTTTATGGAAAATATTTAAAATCGGCTCCAATTTCTATTAAATTTATTATCCGAGCTCTTAAATAAAAATAACAGAACAAGTGTTTTCCTGTTCTTTTAAAAACACGCCCAGGGGTAGTAAAATAGGGGTTCATAGTTTGTAAGGATAATCTACAAACATTTTGATTGTTTGTTTGTATTAAATAGGCCCCGGAACTACTGGAGTGATTTCAATTATTTCCAGTACAGCTACGTTATCCAGAAATAACATAGGCTTTATTTAACTTGCAATGAAAAAACTTCGTATTTAATTATTAAGTTCCCACGGAGTAAAACGGGTGAAACCGCGCGCTGGTACCTAGACTCCTTATAGAACCAGTTAACGTAGTATTTAAGTTAAGTATTATTTGTAGAAAAGTAATCTCTAATCTAGGTACGTTAAACTCAAGCACTTGTATAGTATAGTATAGTATATAGTATGAAACATCAGTATGTTTCATACTATTTGATCTATTCATAGTAACCACGCTAGACTTCGAGTATCAGTCGTTATACAATTTAACGAAAATATAATTTAATCTCAATTAGAATTTAGGTTAAAAAAAAAGGTGATGATTTAATAGAAAAATAATTCCGTGTTTATTTCGTTTTATTATGAATACCAATCGTAAAAAGATATTAAACAATCTAAATTCAAAATTGTTATGAACATTTTCTTTTACTACGGTCCCCTTGCTATGTTTACATATCCTATTCACAGAACCCTGCCGCCCTGAGCCGAGGTTCAAGTCCCACAAGGGGTACCCTCTTGCGTACTGCTCGCTTTTATGCCCGGTGAAGGAGCAAAAGCCTCGTCGCTAACTTCTCGTCCGAAATATAACTAAATGGAGACAGATACATTCTTTTGGACGGACATACGTGTTTAGCCACGAGGCTTTTGCTACTTCACCGGGCATAAAGGCGAGCGGAGCTCCAGCCTTAATAAATGGAGACAGGTACATATTACATAAACCAAGTATACTAAGTCAATAAATAGCAATCGTAACTGCACATACCGTACAGTTACAATAAGCTATTGTAACTGTACCATACAGTATCCTGTTTACGTCCACTGTTGAACATAGGCCTCCTCTTAAAAAACCATGGCAAGCCAGAGTCGTTGAAGGATATTGCAATAATCACCACGCTTGTGCAGGCGGATTTGTGATCCCAGTTAGATCCCTCAGTCGCTTCTAATAACTACCATGACGGAAGACATAGGGTAGTCTATTCTAAGCCAATAATAACTAACTAATAATATCTAACTAACTAATTAATAGCTGTGTGGTGTCCACCACACAGCTGTTAATTAGTTAGTTATAATTTTTTTTGTATTTCGCGAATAATGTGCGCATGTAGGTTATAAAATTTATTCGTCATTTAATTGTAGCAAATATTGCATTTCTGACCCCCAAACGTGTAAAAATAATAACATCATTGTATAAAGGATATATTAATATTTTAATTGAATGTTATTTTAAAAATCAGGAAATCGTAAACATTTTATTAGTCATTAAACAAATACAATTTCCAACGGCCTAAAATAACACCGAGTGAGCGATTTTTTTAATTTGCTTATGCCTACTTATATTTGCGTAATAATATCACTAATTAATGTCCAGAATAAGCAACATTCGTGGCATAGAAGTATTAGTCTCGCTTCAAGTCCAGAAGAACGCAGGTTCAATCCCCACTCCACACAAGAAATGTTTGTGTAAAATCTAGTTTTTAAGATGATTTGGCTAAGAGACTAACTTCCATGCCTCGAAAATCACGTTAAATGATTGTTATAACGTAATCCATCGCCATTGGAAATACCAGGGAACGGACAGCAGCGGTACTCTATGTGTGTTACTTAATGTGGTGACTATGGCAAAAAAATTCGGGAGGTGACCTATGTTGAAGAGTGAACGTTGATATACGAATAATAATGCTTTCTATGTGCAAACATTCCAGATGCAATACATCGCCACGGCTGCCCTTATAACAATATGATAAAAATCGAATTATTTAACAGCATTATATATGCATTGAGCGAATCTACGACAATCTGACTGTTTCGTCTCACGACCCTTTCGTCCTATGGGAGGAATCAAAGAGAAATTATTCGAATTCTGTGTCGGATGTGCCCCAGTATTTGAATAAAAAATAAAAATAAACCGGCCAAGTGGGAGTCAGACTCGTACACGAAGGGTTGCGTACCAGTATCGAGCGCCTACCTATTTTTGATATCAAGAAAAAAAGTTTGGTGTATTGGAGCCGCCCTTAAATATTTATTTTTAGTAGTTGTTACATTAGCACCATAAATACATCATTTGTGAACATTTGAACTGTCTATAGCTATCACGGTTCTTGAAATATAGCCTGGTGACAGACCGACCGACAGTAAAGCCTTAGTAATAGGTTCCCGTTTTTACTCTTCGGGTACGGAACCCTATAGAGTGAATCAAACCTGCGAATGAGTTTAGTGGTTTCATAGTGTCACCTGGAATTAATATTTATGTCGACCAAACCAATGTATATAACATTGGTTTAAAATCGATTACATGAGAAATCAATCAATCAATCATTGATGAGAAAGACAAATAAAATAAAAAAACAAACGAACACAAAGTGAAGCTTATATTATTATAACTATTTAAAATTCAATTTTTTTGCGATTTGAAGGTTAATTAATTTTTTAATTTGTTGGGTAAAGTATTGAAGGTATTAGATATATTGCTTTATATAAAAGGCTCCTTAGTAATCCTTCCGACATCAGTTGATGCAACTCATTGAGCTCGACACAACACAGACACAATGTACAAGCTGGTGGTTCTACTTTCTGTGGCAGCGATGGCGGCGGCCAACCCCGGGTTCGTGGCTCCGGCAGCGTACAGCGCGGTGGTGCCCGGCGTGAGCTCGTTGTCGCAGTACAACACCCACGTGGTGCACGGAACTCCCGTCTATAGGGCACCCGCCGTCTACAGCGCGCCCGCTGTCTACAACGCGCCTGCTGTCTACAGCCAGCCCGCCGTGGTAGCATCCCTGGCCCCCTATCACCACCTGCACAAGCGCTCCCTCGCCTACAGTACAGCCGTCTCTCCTATTTCCTACGCTAGCCCCGTCGTGTCTGGTTACTCCAGCCCCGTGATCGCCTCTCCCATCGGCTACTCCACCCCCGTAGTCGCCTCTCACTCTCCCATCGGCTACTCCGGTCTGTACCCTAGAGCGCTCAGCGTACATGCTTACTAAAATCTAGGAATGATAATTTAAATATTGATTGCACTTATGTAACGGCTCGATTTGGTCCTATTAAACATTGATGAATCCGACATTATTTGTTTTAATTAAATACTAGGTTCCTACGCGCGGTATCACTTGTGTAACTCCCGTTCCCGTAGAAACTTCATAATTAAATATCATCATCAGCCAGAATAACGTCTACTGCTGAACATTGGCCTCCTCCCGAGGAAGGGTATTTGCCATAGTCACCACGCTTGGTGGGCAAGTGGGTGACCGCAGTATTATGTTGTACCACACAAGGAAATGCTGCTGCCCGTTCTTTGATATAGAGGATGTTATAACAATCGGGACCAACGGCTTAACGTGCTTTCCCCTTGTCCCTCAGCCAACCAATCCCGGAAAGAAATCTTAGAATTTACAAAAAGGTTTCATGTCCGGCGTGGCGATCGAACGCACGACCTCCGAGATTAAAAACGAGCCAAATACCGCTACGTTACGGAAGTTGTCATAATTAAATATAGCCTACCTATATCCTTACTCTATAAATGGGATATCTAACACTAAAAGAATTATTCAAATCGGACCAGTAGTTTAAACAAACTGCTTTATATATTAGTATAGATATAGATATGGAATTCTGAAAGTGGCCTTATAAATTCCTTGGTATTTGAAATTACTAGTACATAACACGTAAACATAGGCAGGTATATATATAGAGAAATATCTAATACACGTTCTTAAGGTCAACAAAAGGTACAATTCAGACCGACCGGCTCGCAAATGCCCACGCCGGACGGCATGTGACAATGTGGCATAGGAAATTGAAACGTGTAAACAGGAATGACAGTTTCAATTTTGGTACCGGAATCCATCGGGAATCAAGTAGGTACGGTTCTAGATGTCAATGGACATGAAAAAGTATATGTAGGCTCAGCCTAAAAATAAAAATAAAGTTGGATAGTTAATTAACAAAGCTTAGTCAACTGTAAGGAATTGGGTTACTTTAGGAAAGTTGATAATTATTGAACTATTATGGACAAACACTTTGTAACAATATTACTTGGGGCCATTTACGGCACAACACCGCGAAAATTGGCAGAGGGACATACGTAGGTATATATTCATCATCATCATTTCATTCAGCCGTAGGACGTCGACTGCTGGACATAGGCCTACCTCCAGTTGTTGCGGTTGGAGCGACCTGCATCCACCGTGATCCCGCGGCCTTAATCAGATCATCCGTCCATCTAATTGGTGGACGTCCTACGCTACGCTTGCCGATCCGCGGTCTCCATTCGAGAACTTTTTGGCCCCAACGGCCATCTGTTCTCCATGCTATATGGCCTACCCATTACCACTTCAACGAACTAATCCATTGGACTATGTCAGTAACCCGCGTTCTTCTGCGTATCTCTCCATTTCTGATTCGATCTCGTAGAGAAACCCCGACTCTTCTCCATAGCTCGTTGAGCGACTCTGAGTCTGTTCATAAGTGAAGGACCACGTTTCGGATCCATACAGTTGGACTTATATATTACATATATATTACTGAATAATTTCAAAGTAGTTAATTATATTTTTGTCTGGTTGGTTGAGGAACAACTCTCCATGCCTGGGTAAGTACGTTAAGCCGTCGATCCCGATTGTGATAACAACATTCTGTAGCAATCGTATACGAGGGACCGAGCCTCAGCGTTAGTATACAACATAATACTGCCGTCACCAACCCGCCTGCCAAGCTAGTGACTATGGCAAAACCCTCCCTCGGGTGGCATATGTTCAGCGGAAGACATTATTCGGGCTGATGATGATGAATTACTTTTTTAAGTTTGTATTCAGTTTTTTCTAGTATATTTTTAGAATATATTAAGTACTTAGACATAAAACGGTATTCGTAATGTTAAAATAAGTATATTATGTAAACGATGAATATAAATGTAATTTATGAAGATGAGTGTCAGTTGAGTTCACTTTTATGATGATTGCTTGAGTTTTACTTAATACATATTTACAACTATTTTATTATAGTCGAGTCTATTCTGATCTAAATATAAAATATTAGCGATCCTGCGCGATATCATACGGTTAAAGCCTTCTATTGGCAAAAGGAATTTTCCAAATCGGTTCAGCAGATCCAGAAGCCTCACAAACTTCAACTCTATATAATATTTGTTTATAAAAGACTAGCGGCCCGCCTTGGCTTCACACAAGTGGCGTTTTTTTTTTTGGATAAACTTATATGGTTTGTTTCAAGCTGATCATAGTCTTGTAAACTTGTAGGCGCGATCCAACCCGAAATCGAAAATCTTATAGAAAAATATTTTGTTTAGATTGACAACTTTAATTCGTAATATATTTTGAATGCAATGACCGATTTTAATAATTCAAAAATAATTTACAGGTAGTGAAACAGTCTTTAATTAAATTTATTAGCATTAGGATTAATACGAATAAATGAATAACGTAGTATTTTAGACATGGTCTGGTTTTTGTTAACGTTTCTTTCAAAAAAAGTAGTTATAGACACATCTACCATCGTACCAAGTGAAGTTTTTTATAGATGTTGATATGATCTTTAATATTGTAATTTTTTTCTCTATCATTCATGGTTTCTGCAGTGCATGCGATGAAAGACATTTTATGGCATTTGTTTCATACCTTTTGGCTTACATTATTGAAGTTTGAGTTGGGATATAGTTAGATTATAGCCTATGTCACTCACAAATGACACACATGACTTTCTATGGGTAAAAGAATTTTCAAAATCGGTTTAGTAGGTCCAAAGATTACCGTTAGATTTGATTATCTGAAATATGTATAACAAGTGAAATCGACTATGGAAAAAAAATACTATCACTGAGAAAAGCACAAAAAAACTAAAATCGGGACACAATATAAGAATATCTATACATATCTACACAAAGCGTAGAAGAATATGGTTGACTCTTCCTAAGCTTAGGAATAGTCAACAATATTCTTCTACGCTTTGTGTAGATATTCTTATATTGTGTCCCGATTTTAGTTTTTTTTCTCACCCCTTTTTCTTATTAGAAGCATATATATTGAGGTCCTAATGTCATAAGACTAACAAAGGGTGATTTGAGTCATAAATTCTAAGATTGTTATTAGTTTTAAATGTTATAAAACATAATTATGTAAAAAAATACCATGTTAATTTTTTGCGTCCCAAGTACGACTATTTAATCCCTAATCCCTTATAATATTATTATAAATGTGAATGTCCGTTTGTTTGTCACGCTTTTACGCGAAAACTACCCAACCGATCATCATGAAACTTTGTACACATATTCTTCGAGGTATCAGAAGTAACATAGATACTTTTTATTTAAAAAAATGCGAGCAAAGCCGCGGGTTAAAACTAGTAAATGAATTGTGGTTTACCAAATACTTATATTTTTTGCCATTTAAACATATATGTAAAATTAAAACTAAACTATCTATATGTAACCTAATGAATTATTTGTTCGGAAAGTCTTTCGTCAAATATCTGGTCTGTGACACCGGCGTCACCATAGATGTAAGTCAAATTGACTTCACCAAGGGCGGGTTAATTATACTGCAGGATACTATCGGTTTATTGTATTTATTGCATAACTTAATGAAATTTATGCTTTTAAATAATCCTAATAATAGCATATGTGGAAAGTACAGAGGTCTCGCCGTAATTATGAATTTATCTATTCACTTCCTAACTAAATTTTTCAGAGAAACTTGAGACGAGAGGGAATGAAGTACATGAACTTATAACACAGGTTTGGGAATCACTCATTTTATAAAAAAAACATACCGTGTATATGGAATTAAAATTATGCTTATTTCATTCTCCAAAACTCGAAAAGAAAGGACCAGTATTAATGGTTAAATAATAGTAAAACGTTCGTCAAGACCTGAACATAAATCAGTAAAACAAATGTTTATATTTACTAATTAGGTACCTAGTCTTGGAATACCGAACCAGAACACCGTAACAAATTATATTCTAAAATTGCATTTTATCAAGTTCTTATTTTGCAGTATCATTTAGCAGTACTAAATATTTTAAGATATAAGCAGACAAATAAAAGAAACAATGTTACGGATTGTGCTCTGTATACCTAACAGTTTTCAATTATCATAATCGGTGTTGAAGGTAACTTTATCACTATTTTTTCGTAGCGTTGTTAGGTATAGCTTCGTATAAAAGTCTCGTCGCAGTGCGTCCGACATCAGTTGATCCAATTCGTTGAGCTCGACACTGCACAGACACAATGTACAAGCTGGTGGTTCTTCTTTCTGTGGCGGCGTTGGCAGCGGCAAGCCCCGGCTTGGTGGCTCCGGCGGCGTACAGCGCAGTGGTGCCCGGTGTGAGCTCGTTGTCGCAGTACAACACCTACGTGTCGCATGGCGCCCCCGTCTACAGGGCACCCGCCGTCTACAGCGCGCCCGCTGTCTACAGCGCGCCTGCAGTCTACAGCCAGCCCGCTGTGGTAGCATCCCCCTATCACCACCTGTACAAACGGTCCCTCGCCTACAGTGGTGCCGTCTCTCCTATTTCCTACGCTAGCCCCGTCGTATCTGCGTACTCCCCTGTTGTCTCAGGATACTCCACCCCCGTGGTTGCCTCTCCCGTCGCCTACTCCGCCCCCGTAGTCGCCGCACACTCTCCCGTTGGCTACTCTGGTCTGTACCCCAGAGCACTCAGCGTGCACCCCTACTAGAAACTGGAATCATAATCGACACTTATGTAACAGATCGCGGATTACGGAAAAGATTCACGGCATAAATAAATGAAACTGAATCAAGTTGCAATAGTTTTATTTTCCTATATTTATTTTAGCAAAGCGGTTATTTGGCTCGCTTTAATCCTCGGAGGTCGTAGGTTCGATCCCCACTCCGGACAGGAAATCTTTGGGTAAATTCTAAGATTTCTTCCCGGGTCTGGTTGGTTGAGGAACTACCCTCCGTGCCTCGGAAAGCACGTTAAGCCGTTGGTTCCGATTTTATAACATCATCTATGTCTATCTATCTATAATCGTATATCAAGGAACGGGCAGCAGCGTTTTCTTGTGTGGTACATTATAATACTGCGGTCACCAACCGGCCTGCCAAGCGTGGTGACTATGGCAAATTCCCTCCCTCGGGGGAAGCCCATGTTCAGCAATGGACGTTATACGGGCTGATGATGATGATGATGATATTTATTTTAAAAAGTTATACGACACTTAGTAGATTTTACCTAAGTGTCATAATTTGGTTTTAAATGGAATATTTTTTGAACAATTTTAATGCCCATTTGAATAACTATCACTTTCGTTAAATGCTCTTCAAGCTACGTGGTGTACCGACATTACTGGTGAGAGAACAGAAACATACCTACAGCTTTACGAGTCCCGTTGCCCAGGCGCTTGGCGTGGGCATTATATTTCATATATAATATAATGAAAGTGTAGAGGAACGGTTGGTGGAGTTTCTTCAGACCAAAGTCTTTTTCAAGACTACAAACGCATTTGTCAATGCGACCTTCGTTTTTAGACAGTCGTCCCGTTTCTTGATAGACACGCGTCGACGTACTTGTGGTAACGGTATTGTTATTACGGTGGTATGGTAAAGGTAACATTGTTGGTAGTTTTGATGGAGGTAAGGTAACAGGTAAGTATTATAGTGGCCTGGTGAGCGCGGCCGCTATAAAAGTATAACAAACTTAACTAGCTTTTTCCCTCTAGTTTGCCCACGTAGAATAGTAGGTAATGATGAAATTCCATCCTCTATTTCAACCTCTCCAAACATTTTCTGCGATGAAATGCATATCGTCGCCTAAGGTCTCATCATCATCATCATCCGTATAACCTCCACTGCTGAAAATGGGCCTCATCCTGAGGGAGGGTTTTTGCAAGAGCGTGTATGTATAATGTTGTAACACACAAGGAAACGCTCCTGCCCGTTCCCTGGTTCCCTTTTTATAGTTGATGGCTTAAAGTGCTTTCCGAGGCACAATGTCCTAAGATTTGTTTACAACACTATTCATCAAAGTTCATTAAAATATGATTATGTGAAAGTCACCAAAGTGTAACAAACAGACAGACAGAGTTACTGTCGCATTTATAATATATTGTGGTGGTAATTAATATGGATATTCTCAACGTATGATCGTATGTATCTGTTTTTGAATTGAAATTAATATAAAGCTGCTTTTCAAAATTAAATAGATGTAAGTGTGTTGAACAGCATTTAAATCGCAATGAGACAGTTGCCAGCCATCTGTGAAACATACAGCCATAAGCATGGATTAGTGTATAACTGTAAGAAAAGTGAGTACATGGTTTTCAAGGCCACCGGTAGGTGTCCGTCATATGTACCTGCGATAAAGCTGAATGGCAGTGAACTGAAGCGGGTAAATCAATTCAAATACCTCGGACACTACGTTACTGAGGGCCTTGATGACCAAGCTGATACAGAAAGGGAACGGAGGGCATTGGCGGTCAGGAGCAATATGCTGGCCCGCAGATTTGCGCGTTGAAGTGAACAAGTTAAGGTGACACTATTTAGAGCCTACTGTCAGACCTTCTACTCGTGCAGCCTGTGGTTCAGGTATACGCAGAGGACGACCAATGCCCTACGTGTCCAATACAATAATGGATTTAGGATGTTGTTAGGGTTGCCCCGCTTTTGTAGTGCCTCTGGTATGTTTGCGGAGGCTAGGGTAGGTTATTACCCTCCGTGCCTCGGAAAGCACGTTAAGCCGTTGGTCCCGATTATTATAACATCATCTATAATAATCGTACATCAAGGAACAGGCAGCAGCGTTTCCTTGCGTGGTACAACATATTACCACGGTCACCAACCCGCCTGCCAAGCGTGGTGACTATGGCAAATACCCTCCCTCGGGAGGAGGCCCGTGTTCAGCAGTGGACGTTATACGGGCTGATGATGATGATGGTAACTTTTTTCCAAATTTATTTAGATTGTTTATATAGGAATATAAAGTATTTTATTTCTCGTATTACTATTACAAATTGATTTTGGTGGTAATCTTGATTATCCAATTCTTTTTCAAAGCAGAAAACTAATTACATTACGGGATCTAAAACATTTCATATAATAATAGCTTTCCGCGCGGGGTTTCACACGCCTTACTTTAGTTCCCGTGGGAACTACGTAAATAAATATAGCCTATAGCCTTCCTCGATAAATGGGCTATGTAACACTGAAATAATTTTTCAAATCAGTCCGATAATTCCTAAAATTTGCGCTGGCAAAAAAACTCTTCAGCTTTATATCGCTGCTTCAATTTTATAAGGATACAAAACCACATGTGTAACTTTACGATAATGAGTTTTAATTAAACGATCATCAATTCTCGTTGAATCAAAACATTATTTTGTGCCACTATGAAATTAAAGCAGCGATATATATAATAATATAGATAAATGTGTGGTTTCCGGCTTAGAATAGACCACCCCATGTCTTCCCATGGGTGTCGTAAAAGGCGACTAAGGGACATATGGCTGATGGATGGGCAGCAGCATCTATTAGCTCAAGGTTTACATCTTACTGCGATCACCAATCCGTCTGCCAAGCGTGGTGATTATGGCAATATCCCTCTACGATCCTGGCTTGCCAAGGTCTGTAAAGAGGAGGCCCATGTTCAGCAGTGGACGTAAACCGGCTGTTGATTATGATAGATAAATGTATCATATAAGAATAATTTAATTGCTTTTTTGGACCTATATTCTTTTGTTATAATTTCTTGGCATTTTAAGTCGAATGCATTTTGTTTGTTTAAATCGTTTTTTTCTTTGCAATTGTATGCTACAAGCAATTAAATCATTACTACCATATTATATCAATAAAAAGGGTTCCTTCTATCTAGTAGAAACTTAATGATCCAAAATTTATTTGGCATAATCTTTTTAACCGGAGACTTTTACTACTCATATACTATTGTAATAATAATTTCATACTATTGTAATAATAATTGCCGTGTGGTTTCCAGCTTAGAATAGACCACCCCATGTCCTCCCATGGGTGTCGTAAAAGGCGACTAAGAGACATATGGCTGATGGATGGGCAGCAGCATCTATTAGCTCAAGGTTAACATCTTACTGCGATCACCAATCCGTCTGACAAGCGTGGTGATTATGGCAATATCCCTCAACGATCCTGGCTTGCCAAGGTCTGTTAAGAGGAGGCCCATGTTCAGCAGTGGACGTAAACGGGCTGTTGATGATGATGATGATGAATCATTGAATTTATTAGTAAGTATAGCATAAAACAAAAAAATATAACTATTACACAATATAAAAACTGAAACATACAAATTCAATATTCGCAGAGCATAGCGTTATGAGCTTCTCGACTGTAGAAGTTAAAAGTTGAACTAACAATACCAAAGCCAAATAACATAATTAAATAATGTTGTGTTCCTGTGAATGAGCAAGGTCGCCAGACAGATCTCACAGGCGGATGGAGTAAGGGCCGGTAGTATAAGGGCTAACCACTCTTATACTACCGGCCTTTACTCCATCCCCCTGTCAGCTGCACATCGCATAGCAGTGGCATTAGCAGTCCTTGTTTTTGGACCCCTCTGTCACTTATAGGGATGAAATTTCTATTTGCTAGATATTAAAACAAATAAACGGATACAATTACAAAGTTTGGTTTTCAAACAATGGCATAGATCATATTTTAGGATAATACTGATGAAATCATTTGAAATACATTTTTTATAGTACAGATATACTGAAAAATATTTAAAAATAATTCAGAATTCGACTTTTATGTAATTCTAGTAATAAATTTTATTACGTCGTTCCCATGGACAATGGAGGAAGAGGAGGAGGAGAGAAGCTGCCATCGACGCTAAAATTAATATCAAATATTTTATTACATAAAAACTTAAAAGAAAAAACAAAAATAACTCTTTTCCGCAAGATTTTAATAGCTAATCATATAATACAAATAAGTATGTGGTGGATTCGTATTCTAAATAAAATATGTTCTTTTTGCGATGTTTTGTATGTGGCTTATATAGAAATATTTATTTCTTTACCTAACGATAATAACTAATAAAACATTTGTATCTTGAACTATAACACCATACCAATTTTAAAAATCAAATGCCTTGAAATTCGTGGGTAAATTTAATAACAAACAAAATTAACACAAGTTTCCTGGAGTTCTTTTAAATTCAATTAGATAAGTAATTAGCTTTCTGAAGGTTACTAATTCTTCAATTTTTGTTAATGCGTTGAATAAAACACCTTCGTATAAAAGAACCTGTAGCAGTGCGTTCGATATCAGTTGATCCAACTCGTTGAGCTCGACACAACACAGACACAATGTACAAGCTGGTGGTTTTACTTTCTGTGGCAGCGATGGCGGCGGCCAACCCCGGCTTGGTAGCCCCGGCGGTGTACAGCGCGGTGGTTCCCGGCGTGAGCTCCTTGTCGCAATACAGCACCCACGTGTCGCACGGCTCGCCCGTCTACAGAGCACCTGCTGGCTTCAGCGCGCCTGCCGTCTACAGCTCGCCCGCAGTCTACAGCGCTCCAGCTGTCTACAGCCAGCCCGCCGTGGTAGCATCCCTGTCCCCCTACCACCACCTGCACAAGCGCTCCCTCGCCTACAGCACTGCCGTCGCTCCTATTTCCTACGCTAGCCCCGTCGTGTCTGCGTACTCTCCTGTCGTCTCTGGTTACTCCACCCCCGTGGTCGCCTCTCCCGTCGCCTACTCCACCCCCGTGGTCGCCTCTCCCGTCGCCTACTCCACCCCCGTAGTCGCCGCACACTCTCCCATCGGTTACTCTGGTCAGTACCCCAGAGCACTCAGCGTGCACCCCTACTAGAAACTGGACTCATAATCGACCCTTATGCAATGGATCACGGATTACGAAAAAGAATCACGTCCTAAATAAACGACTTTCATTCAAGTTGCATTTGTTTTTTTTTTTATTGGGACACAAAACAGTTACTCGTTACAGTATTTCTACCAGATTATATGGTAACCTAAATTAAATAAACGTATAACCCACACTAATGTCCGCAGAATAATTTTATATGTTAAAAGAAGATGAGCTGTGCGCATCTTGTTGGGAACATTTTTTTTTGGTTCCTGATACATTTTTATTCGTATACCCCGAAACTACATAATGAATCTATTTCATGTTTATAAAATTTTGTTTACTTTTGCTTTAAAAGCTGAGTGTGAGTGTGCAAAAATATCCAAATCCACACAATGTGTGTTATACGTATCTACAAAACGGCAGAGAGGAGCCCGTGCCCCGGCATTAGTTCTATATATCACGGTATGAAACAGCCGCCGGCGCACGCGCACCTCACGCTGTAGAGTAGTTCCAGAACTATTCTACAGCGTGAGGTGCGCGTGCGCCGGCTGTTTCACTAACCAACTATGTTATGTTGTACCCAGGTACAACATAACATAGTTGGTTAGTGATATCTGTACAATCAAACTTATGATATCTGTACATATGCTATGCAACATCATAACCATGAGTAACTTAGGTCTAGACTCCAGGCTTAACAGTTTATATTCTATTAATAATGCTTCATATGAAATTTTTAATTGATTACATCTGTAGTGCATGCTTTTTAAACCATTCTTCTATACCATTTCAATTTGTTTTACATATTTGTCATAAAAAGGGCTCCAAATTTGAACTGCGAACTCAATATGGGAGCGAATTAAGGTTTTCAAACATTAAAAAAAAATTGATACTTAGTAGGAACAACATCCGAGTGTTATAAGTCGGTTTTAAATATTTATTGAACAATTCTAGTAACTAACTCACAAACTTTAACTCTTTATAATATATGCATAGATAACAATAGTTAAATGCTCTTCAAGCTACATTGTCTACCGACACTACTGATGCGAGAATAGGAACACAGGCTTTACGAGCTACATAAAGCACTTAAACCTGGGTTTGCGCATACGCCTGGACAATGCAACACTTATAATGGACACATGTTACGAATCCACAACGGCCTAAATAAACGAAGCTATGGCATGTGTTTCTTTGTTACTATAATAAATCGTCAGGGCAGGGCAAACGAAACGAACT
The DNA here is from genome assembly GCA_947037095.2 of Nycteola revayana. NCBI lineage: Eukaryota > Metazoa > Arthropoda > Insecta > Lepidoptera > Nolidae > Nycteola > Nycteola revayana. Next base: position 10,840,831 of record OX344847.2, read on the forward strand.
TACTGAGCTGCGATTACTTATTTATCACAAACAGCCAAATCGTTTTTGGGATAACCAAAATGACCAATTAAACCAAAACTGTGACAAACAAAATTAAATTCAAGGGTAGATTATATTCAGTCGAAAATATTTGCAAGGCCACCTGTCTAGGATTTCTTGCTCCTCTTCTATGTGGTAAACTAAGTAAATACGTTAAAATAAATCATCAATAATAAATTAAATTACATATGATATCAACTATTATTCGAATTCCTATTGTTGAAATCTTCAGATAAAAATGATCTGAGAAATAAATTATAATTCTAACAGATTTTGTATATAAATTCCGTCAAATGAAAACAATATTTTTCTTCAGTCTTTTTCTTTTATGTAATGACTAGCTTCCCACGCGCACTTGCTCTCGTTCCCGACGGAACTTAATAATTATATGTAGCCTTCCTCGATAAATGGGCTATCTGACACTAGACTAGAATAGACTTTGGCAGGATTTTAAAACTCATTAAAGCCATTAAAACATAAATAACAATAACGGTGCCGAAAATAGTAGGTTAAGTCCATTCCTATATAAAGATCCAGGACATCCCATGACAACCTGAGTGCATGCAGAGACAAAAAAATTAACCCGTCACTGCATCAGGTCCACTGTACATTTGTACGTTGAACATATTTTTTCTTTTTTCTACCGACAATTCGTTATCTATTCGTTCGTGGATATAAAAAATATGAAATTTAAAAACTACTAAACCGTTTATGACTCTTAGACTACAAAATAATAGAATTAATAAAATTACACTTTTTATTAATACAAATCTAAGTACCAGCCCAAATTCTGGAAGTGCGTGCTTGAGCGTGTCAACCCAACCAGCAAAGAGATCGTATAAGCAATTACTCTCACGACTATGAATCGAAAAACACTCGTATGAAAGATCCTATTATTTCAAAAAGCCGTTTAAAAGCAGCTGGCTAGATATTTTAGCTTTCCACGCTTTTTGGCTCTATAAACATGTCTAGTAAACGTGTACTCGACGAATTCATATTGCATTTACTCGATAATTATGTAAAGATATCTCTTGGATAGGACAGGACATACGGTTGCATGAAGGTGACTTCATGCAACCGTATGTCCTATGACAGCTCTTTGAAAGCAACTGAATTGCTAATTTGTCAGAAAACTAGCATTTATAGCACTATCTTTCGAGATGTATTTATTACAGCATAATTATAGAGTAAACGCTGTTTATTCGATAAAATAGCATCTTAACTACTATACCGGCACTTAATGTCATATAATAGCTTATTACAAGGCTTTCATTCAGCTTAATTTTTGAAGTTGAGAAAACGCTTAAAAATTATCTATTACAGCCCCAAAGGTGCTCTAAACATCATTTGAAAGCCGTCTTACAGCATAGTTGTGGTATGAAAGTTGAATAAAATCTTTTACAGCACTGTACTATATAGTTAAACTGATGGTGGTCAACCATTTAATTTGCCACTAAAATAATTTGAAAAAGTCACTCATATTATATATTTTTTTGTTGATGTTGCATTTTTTTTAAATTCTTCTTGAGTATTCATAACAGTATTTTGATATTATATTAAGGATTTAACATTTTGCGCTAAGGAACCCCAAACTTACTGCAATGGCGGTCCTAGAAGTCGTAAAGTTGAAACCCCATGTCTATTTCTCAGCTAAAAGCCGAGTGAATGCTTTGTGATGATAAGTGAATTGCTATTAATGGCGAATTAGATAAACTTTTAAATTAATATTATTTGTAATTAATTATTTACTAAGAAATCTTACGGCCCATGAAAATATTAACTAAAATGTAAAGAATGTAGACGAAAAATTTAACCCCGCATAGGAAAGTAAACACCTTTGAGCTAACTTCAGGTCACGAATTGTCAATATGACTGTAAAATTGTATGGCACAAATAATATGGCAAAATTTAATACTTATATTAAATAAAATAAAAAGTTTCTTTTCACAAACAGCTCCGGTAATTGAAGAAATAAAATGGTCTATGAATGCTGCTTGGTTGCATTCACACGATCAAAGAGTCGAGTGATTGCAACCGCACTGCTATATTACAATAAATTTGTCGAATGAAAGCGCTTCTACCGACTTGGGAAAAGCTAATGTGTTGAAAAATGGCATACTGATGATTAATATGATACTATTAACTTTCGAATTGCGATTACTCTATATTCTTTCGACTATTTGGCTATTTATACGATAATCTTACGATACTTACATCACTTAAAGCAAAGAAAAGTGCGCCCAAATCGCGTTGATAGAACGTGCACAGATCATTTACTCGACATTTTCTCACCACCAATAGCTGAAATAGAAACGTGCTGGTGGCATTTTTACGATATATTTTGCTGGTTGGGAAGCTGTCGTCGGTCCTGTAGGTACCGGATCTCCCACTGGTCGTGCCGGTAGATGCAATCCCCCAGATTTCGAGAGAACGAGATTTAGAGATTGGACGCAGTGGTCGGTTGGAAGGACTACACATTCCTTCGAAGACAACATGAACCTTATATTTACTTAAAAAGTCGGAGGTCAGGAATTGGTCTACAGAATACAGCAAATTAACTCACGTAAATACAGAAAGTGACTTTGGTCGGATTCCTAATGACAGAGCGCAGGCTCTATGATAATTATCCGTTAGAATATTTATTGAAACAAATAGATCGTTATTAAATCATGCTTAGTGTAAAAAAAAATATGTTATGAAGAATGTAGGTCTACTCCTACCCAAATTATTCATTTATTTCGAATTAAAGGAAAATAAAATTGTTACAACTTGATTCAGGTTTGTTTATTTAGGTCATAGTGGATCCGTTACATAAAAGTATATGTCTATTCATTGTGTCCAGTATTTAGTATGGGTGCACGCTGAGTGCTCTGGGGTACAGACCGGAGTAGCCAAAAGAAGAGTGTGCGGCGACTACAGGGGTGGAGTAGGCGACGGGAGAGGCGACCACGGGGGTGGAGTAACCAGAGACGACAGGAGAGTACGCAGACACGACGGGGCTAGCGTAGGAAATAGGAGCGACGGCAGTGCTGTAGGCGAGCGAGCGCTTGTGCAGGTGGTGGTAGGGGGACAGGGATGCTACCACTGCGGGCTGGCTGTAGACAGCTGGGGCGCTGTAGACAGCGGGTGAACTGTAGACGGGGGGCGCACTGTAGACAGCGGGTGCCCTATAGACGGGCGTGCCGTGCGACACGTGGGTGCTGTACTGCGACAGCGAGCTCACGCCGGGCACCACCGAGCTGTACGCCGCAGGGGCCACCAATCCAGGGTTGGCCGCCGCCATCGCTGCCACAGAAAGAAGAACTACCAGCTTGTACATTGTGTCTGTGTTGTGTCGAGCTCAACGAGTTGGATCAACTGATGTCGAACGCACTGCGATGGATGCTTTTATACATAACAATATTAAACAATGCTTTATTAAAAATACTGAAAAATGTAACCTTCAAACGCTAATTACATTATTTTAAACAATTAGATACCTAAATTCAAAACTTAATTCCATGCATTTGTTTTTTTTTTTTTTTTGGAACAGTTTTTCATGTAATTATTATATAATAATCATATTATTATTGATTACGTTATAAAATTTAAATAATTATATAATACTATTATAGTTATGCGAATATTATTAGAGAAAATGCCATTCGATAGAATTTGATATAAAATAGGTTTACATAATAAAATTAAGAGATATATAAGTATTATTCCCGTTGTGATCTTTGGGAATAATAAATTATAATAATAGGTGAATTTAAGTTTGTTTATTAGGTACTTAAAAGACTTTTTACTTTAAAAGATTTAAAATTATTATAGAATAAGCTGTGCCCGCGACTTCGTCCGCGTGGAATAGTGACTTTGAGTAGCATTTTTAATAATTTAGGCTAATTATATTATAAATCATATGTGTACATATATAAATATTTTAATGAACGTGTCTCCGTAAATATAACGTCAGAATTGGTCTAATTTTTTGTCTCTTGTCGCAAACTTGTAAAAACGCACATACACTTTTTTCTTTTTTTTTCGGGTGGAATTGCATTTACGCTTTCCTACCGCCGCTGCAGTGTATTTGCGCGCTGACGGTGGGATATGTGGCACTCGCCCTCTACATAGCGTGGTATGCTAAGTCATACCACGAGGAGAGGACCCTACACCACTAAAACCCCCCGGACACTCCTTCGATCCGCCGTTGGCGGGGGCCGGGTACGCATAAGCAATTTGGCCCCACGACGGCAACCGCGGCCAATATGGCACCGCGGGGTCTCTTGGGCCACACTTATAGTGGCCCATTGCCCAATAATAGGGACGCCCGGAGTGTAAAGGCATCCCTACTCCTCATGGGTCAACATCGAATGGAGCGGGGCCCATGTGCCGCACTCCCCGAGGCTAAGCCTAGGGCGGTGGGCGGCGGGTTTCGGCCCGCCGCTGACGGCCAAAACGCCGTCTGCGGAGTGGGTGGGTGGAGGGATCTTCTTCCCTCTCCCGCTCCGCGGCCTCCTTCTGTGACATTACTTGACTACAGAAGGAGGCAACCGCCTCCCACGACCTCTCGCGGACCATCTTTGAAATGATGGTCGGCAGCGAGAGGTCGTCTCCCACCACGCCAACGAGCTCCTCCCGCTCGTTGGCCCACGCCGGACACTCCACCACCGTGTGCTGCGCCGTATCGTCGGTACAGTTACAGTGGTAGCAGCGAGTGTCCGGCTCCATCTGCGCCTCGTTGCACAGGTAGTGGCCGAAGCAGCCATGACCTGTTACTACCTGTGGAACATGGTAGGTGACCGAACCACTTTTTAAAATGGGGCCGGATCGCCTCCGCGATCCGCTCCGCGGCACGACCTCCAGCCGCTCTTGCCAACTCCGGAAGGTCTGGCGACGCAATGCAATGCAGAACGCGCCCCCTCACACCTCCGCCGGTACGCAGCGGCCAATACCTCCGCCTCCAAGTCCCACGGAGGGGACGCCGCAAGGAGGCAGGCCGCGTCGAAGACGACCGTGCGGTAGGCGCGGGACGCTGCGGACGTCACAGCAGGGCCATGTTTCGACTATCCAGGGCGTCGACCCAAATGGTGGCGCCGTAGAGCGCCATGGAGCGGATCACCCCGGCGTACAACTTGCGGCAAGTGCTCCCGGGTCTGAAGTGGGCCCCGAAGCTCCATCTGCTGTCGAGTACTATGCTCAGATATCGCATATTGTCCCCGACAGCAATGGATTCTCCGTCCACTATGAGGTGGGAACGCACATATACCTTACATATTGCCATACAACTTCCATCCCCTTATACCCTGTTGTTATTTTACCCCCTTAAAAGTAGATTTTTACAAATTCTAAATGTCGCATTTATTTTTATCTATATATATAAGAAATTACGTTCTTATATTGTATTTACGTAATTTCTTGTTTCATTTTAAATCTTTTCTTATGAATATATATATATAGAAGTTAAAATACCTATATATAACTATTATTTCTTACAAAATGTTGCATTTTCTCCCTATTTGTCAGTCGATTATAGGTGGTACCCAACTCTCATTATAATTAACTAGCGTCCCGCGCCCGGTTTCACCCGCGTAACTCCAGTTAATGCTTATGTTTAATAAGAAGTGATCTCTACTCTTGGACGCATCTGCTCTAATTGCAATAGGATAATGAAAACTACTTACAAGGAGCCGAAGAACGAATATTTAGCCACACACATCCCAAAAACGTGAATATTCGTGTTTGCGTTATCGTGAAGTGTGCGGCCCAGGCATTAAGTGTCTTAGCACCGTAGATACATTTTACACGAAATTCATTTAGGAAGTCTCTTTGTTTGTATGTACTTATGACTATAACACTGTTACAAATAAATAAACGTATAAAAAGTAGCAATTATAAGCGTTAATTATCATTTAGAAGGTTATACAATTTTCGGTAAAGCGTTGTTAGATATTGCTTCGTATAAAAGTATCCGTCACCGTGTATTCGACATCAGTTGATCAAACTCGTGAAGTTCGACACAACACAGACACAATGTACAAGCTTGTGGTTTTACTTTCCGTGGCAGCGATGGCGGCGGCCAACCCCGGCTTGGTGGCTCCGGCAGCGTACAGCGCGGTGATTCCCGGCGTGAGCTCGTTGTCGCAATACAGCACCCACGTGTCGCACGGCACGCCCGTCTACAGGGCACCCGCTGTCTACAGCGCGCCCGCCATCTACAGCGCCCCTGCTGCCTACAGCCAACCCGCCGTTGTAGCATCCCTGTCCCCCTACCACCACCTGCACAAGCGCTCCCTCGCCTACAGCGCAGCCGTCGCTCCTATCTCCTACGCTAGCCCTGTCGTGTCTGCGTACTCACCTGTCGTCTCTGGTTACTCCACTCCCGTGGTCGCCTCTCCCGTCGCCTACTCCCCCCCCGTAGTCGCCGCACACTCTCCCATCGGCTACTCTGGTCTATACCCCAGAGCACTCAACGTGCACCCCTACTAAAATTGGGACAAAATTAATCGAGACAATATTATGTAACGGATGTACCACGGCCTAAATAAACAACGATAATTCAAGTAGTAAATGTATTATTTTCCGCTTTATCGAAATAGGCGTTCCTTTTCATAGAAATTTATGTGTAACGTAATTACCGATTTGATTCCCAATTCGAATCATTAGGATTATTACAAGGGCAGGTGTATCTTTTCAAAACAACGATTATGTGGTTAAATTTTTATTATATAAACATCATCATCATCATCATCGTACCGTATATCATTCACTGCTGAGGGACGTGGCCTCCTCCCACGGGAGGGATTTTACCAATTTTTAAGGCGAGATGGTGACCGCAGTATTATGTTGTAATACACAAGGAAACGCTGCTGCCCGTCGCTGGTAACGATTGTTATAGATGATGTTATAACAATCGGGACCAACGGCTTAACGTGCTTCCCGAGGCTCGGAGGGTAGTCCCTCAACCATCCAGACCCAGGAAGAAATCTTAGAATCTACACAACATTTTTTGTTCGTCCTGTGGATCGAACTCACGACCTCCGAGATTTAAAGAGGGTCAAATACCTACCACTACGCTACAGAGGTTGTCCAAATGGTCATCGGCCTGTACTTACACCCGAACGTGCTGAACAAGGGTCTCCCTCGAAGATGTGTTGCCAAGCAAACTGCAGTATCATGTATAATAGTATTCGCTGCTCTCCATTCATGGTATACGATTGTCATAGATAATGTTATGACTAACGGGATCAGCAAGTTAACGTGCCATTCGAGGCACAAATAAAACAAACAGTAGAAAGGCTTAAAACAATACAAAGCATTACATTATAAGTATTAATCGTAATACATACTTATTCAATAAATAATATTATATATTTATATGACTGATTTTTCTTTCATATTATATCAAAGAAAGTCAAAGTTAGTAAATTATTATCTATAAAGATTTTTTAAGAAATAATTTCGTCAAAATCACATTATTATAAATATCAAAAAATCAAGGCAAAGTGGCCAGCACAAACCTATACCTAGTTCGATTATCCGAAAATAGCGGTTTTCCGAACACCCATGTATCCCAATTAGTTCGGATAATCGACGCTCCACTGCACTACTGGCATCACAGATAAAAAGAAAACATGAAATAAAAATTGAAACAAAAGAGCATCAATTTTCGTAACTTCTATGTAACTTAATGTTTACAAGCTTGTTTAAGTATTGTCTTCTATTAATGAGTATATTTCAATGTATATTTTATCTTTTTCTAGCATCTAATTTGTGAAATAATTTAGAAAAAAAATAAAAAAATAGAGTATACAAACGAAACTATAAAAAAACTGTTATTAATCAACTAAACATTGTTTGTTTTTATCCGTTACTAATGAATATTACAAATATAAGTTGTTCCAACAAAAGCAGTTAAATTTTGTTGGTCAGGGTCGGAAGTAGAAGCGACACGAAGACCCAACACGGCAAAGTTTAAGACAATGATAATTTGACAAAACAAAATGCTACTATTTGTGGTATTTATTTTATGTATTCGGCAATACAACCTCTGTGGAGTAGCGGTATATGTCTCGCTTTAAGTTGCGAAGGTTCTATTCCCACGCCAGACAATAATACAGTTTTGTTTAAATTTGAAGATTTGTTTCCGGGCCTGATTGTTTGAGGGACTACTTTCCGTTCATCAGAAAGCTCGTTTAGCCTAATATCATTTATAAAAAGATTACCTATGATAGGAAACTGGCAGCAGAGTTGCTTGTCGTATACAAAAATCGTGTTATTTGAAATGTTATTTCGAGAAAATCGAAATACCAGCCCTAAAATAGGAAGACCTTGGACTCATCGGTCATATAAAACTGTTTGACCGGATTTTGAGAGTAAGGAAATAAAGAGTTCATATGTATTAGCTTACAGAATATCAGATGGTGAATCTTATTAGACTTTCGACCTCGTGGTGTGCTAATCATATCACCCCTTACTAAAGGAGAGGGTTAGTCCTACATATCCCTGCGCCGGTGCGGAGATATAATATAACATGCCTCCCCGCGATGTCGGAAGGAATATGTAATGCACTTTACCCTGAAAAAAAATGACCTGAGTGTCCTATTAGCCATATAAGGAGGCTGAGATCTCAACGTTCCCTCCGTACTATTACTATTATATACAAGTTGGTGTTGTATAAGGGATTTCAAAGCCAGCATTTGCATATAGCGCCTCATACAAAGCATTAGTTTTATTTCTTCGTAATTAAAAACTATAGCTATATATACTATAGCATTAAAAAGGATCATTATTAACAAACAAAATTGTATAAATAGAAAAGATTTCAGTAATTGGACAGACTCCGATAAAGTTGTAATTTTTATTGTAAAATCTGAAGCTATTACCCTAATACTTTAAGGATTAAACCACTATTATTAAAGTGTGAAGGTAGTTTTTATGTTACTTCACAACCACTAAAGCATATGTATATTTTCATGACTTGATCAGTTTATAATACTTCATGTGATTAGTTTTATCAAAATTAGCATACTCGTTATCGAAGGTTATCCGGATATCAGTTGTTTTGGCAAGGTATGGGTACATTGTGCTTCGTATAAAAGGATCCGTCATATAATGTTAGACATCAGTTGATTCATCTCGTTGAGCTCGACAACAACACAGACCACAATGTTCAAGCTGGTGGTGTTGCTTTCTGTGGCGGCGATGGCGGCGGCCAAGCCTGGAGTGTTGGTGCCGGCGACGTACAGCGCGGTTGTGCCTACGGCATACAGTTCAGTGGTGCCCGGCGTGAGCTCAGTGTCTCAGTACAGCTCCGAGGTAGTACACGGCAGCCCCGCTGTCTACAGTGTTCCTACCGTCTACAACGCACCCACTGTCTACAACGTACCTGCTGTCTACAACTCACCCGCCTTGGTCCCCGTGGCCCAGGCACCTAATTCTCCCGCCGTCGTATTGGACGCTGTCAACGGTGTCCCCCTCGACACACCTGAGGTAGTCGCCGCACGCGCCGCTCACTACACCGCCAAGGCTCTAGCCCCCTACCACCATCTGCGCAAGCGGTCCGTCGTCGGCGTCGCCCCCGTCGCCTACAGTTCGGTCGTGTCTCCCGTTGCTTACTCTAGCCCCGTGGTCGCCCCTGTCTCCTACTCAAGCCCTTACGTCTCCGCTCCTGTTGTCTCAGCTTACTCCGCCCCCGTGGTCACTTCTCCTCTCGCCTACTCCTCTGTGTACCCCAGAGCGCTCAGTGTACACCCCTATTAAAATGTATGCCTAGAATAAAAACTTTTAAATGTTTGTAAACTAGAAGTGCATAGTAATTATTTGTGTAAGAAAACGACCACAGCCGAAATAAAATAATTTTAAATATATATTCTTGAATTTCATTAAAAACCTTGTAAAGTATTTAAATACCCAGTACCTACAAATAATTTTTAATAGGAAATGTTGATTTGCAGTTTTATGCAATAAACATTTTCCAATTATGCTGCATTTACAATTGAGGTGGGAATAAAACTTAGTTCCATCATGCAATTTTATACAGATTGTCTTATTTGGTTGTTAGTTTGTCATAAAAAAATAGATGATTTATTTTAAAAAAAATATATTTTTGTGAAACAGTTAAATTAGTGAAAAGAATCTTTTACTGTTTCACTAAATATTTAATTGCCATTTGTAATAAAAATATAATAATAATATTGACAATCATTTATGAATTTTATTAATTAACTAGTATTTATTATAATTAACAAACATGAATAAAATACAAACTAAAAGTAACTAATTAAAAATAAAACTAACCTTTATACTACTATTCTAAATCTATTCTACTTGGCAAGGTTCCCAGAATGCTAGCAGCATTACCACGTTGAATGGCAACGCTTACCTGCAGTGCAAAGTAGAAACCAGCACTCGGAGAAAGTGCCACACTTAAGAGGGCCGCTGCGAGGTATTTATAAATTAATTTGGCTCCCGGTCCCCACGGCCCCAATGTTTAGACACCAAAAGGCACAAATACATAACCACTATCAAGGGTACTATATTTGCGCCTCTTGAGATTCTCCGCGGATTCAGCCGCCATGCCAGCCCTACCCTGAGTCCCAGAAAGATGAGACGGCGCGAGGGTGTCGACGCACGTAGCATCCCACACCAAAGGCCGTTCCATCCTCCAAGGCACGAGAGTCATTCCGTCGGGCCTTTTACCATCGTCGCGCATAAGGCCATTAAGCTCTAAAACGGCTGGCATATTTGCCGAGCTAAAGGCCCAACGGATTATATCATTAATAGTGGCATGACGGGACAGACGTCCAGCACTTTTGCTACAACACAGGCCGTGCACAGGCACTTTTGCTATAAGTATTATTGCCATTTTATTTCCGCAACTTTACCCAGAAATAAGATCACATTTAAGTCATTAGAGAAATCTGTTTACTAAGAATTTCCATTAATTGATTACAAAATATAAAAATAGATAGTCTTTCTCAAAACAATAATATGTTACTCATTACCTTTAAAATCAATTATATAATAAGCTATTTATTTAAGGGAATAATAATTGACAACTCTTAAAATTTAAAGAAAGAGTTGTAAATGTTGTGTGTTGTTTAAAGTGTGTTTTAGCCATATGATTCTGCAACATTATTTAGCAAAAAAATGCCTTTGGTACTTAAATTTAATATAATTATTTTATTAGGTGTTATATTTTTACTATAAGTGTGAGTAACATTATTTTAACTGGTTCACAAATTTTCGATACAAAATAGGTATATGTATGTCTCAAACCATATAAGATGAAAGCTTAGGTATAAGGCAAACGTTTATTAATTAAGCGTTTATGTTTTGCTATGCAGTACAGTAGAATTGATGTTTTACGAATAGGTACTTTATGTAGCATAGATTAAACACATCATACATTAACCCTTAGCCAGGCAGTGATCACATAGCGTTAACCATATTTTGAACTCTATGGTCCTGTAATAAATTTTAAAACGAATTAATTCGCACCAGACCTTCTTAGACAAAGGTTAATAGTTCATAATGTTAAACTTTATTAAAAATACTTAATTTGATAATTTTTATTTATGTATCACAACATTTATGGACAGTGAAAAAACCATAGGTCCATATTAAATAAAGAGCAGACGATTTTCGTAAAAATGATTTATTTGCAAACTTATGACTACAATCACAAAATCTTTGTATTTCTCTCAAATTATACATCCGAAGTAAATTTGACTAGTAATGTCCGTGTCCAATATGCCCGGCGTGCCCTGCGCCATAAAGGCCAGCGCCATGAAGTCCAGCACCATATACACCAGCTCCATGTAGCCCGGCACCATAAGCCCCAGCTCCATGTAACCCGGCTCCATAAACCCCAGCTCCATGTAGCCCGGTACCATAAACGCCAGCTCCATGCAACCCGGTACCATAAACGCCAGCTCCATGCAACCCGGCTCCATAAACTTCAGCTCCATGCAAACCATGTACACCTGCCCCTAACCCTACATGATTAGCATGAAGCACAGGAGCTACAACAGGTTGGATCACTGAAGTACTGACTACTGCAGGCGAAGTTCGTACGTCTACACGAGATTGGTGAGACACAGCTGTAGGAATTACGTGGGCAACAGGCGCGACATGAGCTACAGGTGCTACATGCGCAAGCGGCGCCACATGACCGACAGAATGTACCACGTGAGGAGATCGCTTCAGAATGTGATGTCCGATACCGTTTCCCAACAATCCATGGCCAACTATTCCATGTGCTCCATAGCCGAGACTTCCCAATCCATATCCTCCGTAGCCCAGACCATGACCGGCGTATCCCACTCCAAGAGGCACCGGAGCCACTACAGCGGCATGGTGCACAGGCGCCACTAAAGGCACCACAGCATGACTGTGGCACAAGGCGAGACAAGCTACTAACACTGCTAAGCAAAGCATTTTGCTGTTGTTAACCGAATACTTGGTGCTAACTGATGTTTGAAGCTAGGAGACACCTTCTTATATTCTGAATTCTGAATCATAGTGACAGGATCGAAGCTAATAATAACTTAGAATGCTATTGAACAGTATCACAAAAAGTTCACCTTACTTACGTTTACAAATAGCGTTAAAATTACAATAGATATAAGTACGTGATTCTAATAAAAGCCTCACTGTAGTCAGAGGAACTAACTTTTAATTAAATGTATATATATGCACCTAAATACACAGGAAATAACGTATCTTATGAATACATTACTAACGTTTGATGATTCATAAGTGATCTTTAGATGAGTGCACATCGTTTATGATGCACGCGTCACACATTAACATGTGACGTTTGTTTAATGCATCTGAATCCGGCCAGTGCCCCTGGAGCAAGCGCTGTGACGCAACGACCCGTCCAATAACTTTGGCCGAGAACTTGAACTCGCTGCGCTCGCGCACTACGTAATATCTACCGTTATATCACTATAAAATATCATCTCATCTGCCGCACGTACACAGAAACGATTCGTTCTAACAGTCATAATGATGACGTTACTATTACTTGTGAGTGCTTTATATGCAGTGCGCGGACAAATAGTTCCTTTGATATACGCAGCTCCAAGTGCAGTCTCACATCAATCAAGAATAGATATCAAACATAGTCCAGGTTTGGTAGCAGCACCATTGATATATAGTCCAGTGTTCGCCAGTCATAAACCGGAAGCAAAGATTCAAGAAACTATACTAACACCAATATTTACTACCGACACCGTATTGACACCGGTAGCTTTCAGTTTCTTTCATAATCTACCGCTAGCAAGAGCACTCGAGCATCCAATATCTATTGATAAAATACAAGAAGAAACATTACAGAATGATGAAATGGTATCGCATAATATGGCTGCAACAAAAGCCCCTAATGAAGTCTATAACAAAATAGCGACGGAAGTTTCCCAAGATGAGGTTCAAAGCCCGAATGATAAGCAGAAAAGTCAAGATCAAACCGAACATTACATGATTATAGCATATGATGAAAGTAACAAAATGTCCACTGATCAGCCTAAATTGGATACAGTAACCGAATACATTTGATTACGTATCATTATTTATACAACTAAATGTAATTCTTATACAATAATCTGAAACAAGACTGCTTATTAGGGGACGCAAATGACCTCTAGTTTATTTATAAGAAATATTTCTTATCTATTATTAATAATTTATAAATTAGATAGCTATTATTGTACTGATCTAATGATGGAGTAGCTAATTTTATAATAAACCTTAGCTATTCTGAATTCCAATTAACATTTATGATTTTATTGCTGTAATGTTCTTTTATGAAAATATTAACATTTGAGTGCCATCAGTAAAAACTCCATACAAAACGACTCTATTGAAAAGTTTGAAAAAATAAAGATCAATTAAATCTTTAATATCTTTGCATTAGAAAATCATAGAAACTTTTTGTAAACTGTATTAAAAAATTGAATTGTTTGACTATCAATCTAATATATTAAGTCAAGGAATAACAATATTATACTATTCAAAATAAAGTTGCAAATATGGCTAAATCAGCATATTTTTATATATTTACAAGCAAATATATCAGAAGTGTGACGTGATATATAAATTTTAATTATTGTTCAGATTTTAATTAACAATTATTAATACAAAAATTAAAATAGAAGTTCTGCACCTTGAAAACAGTAAAATTTTGTTGACTAATCCTTAGAATCATAAACCTATTATAATAGGTTTATGATTCTAAGGATTAGTTCATTTAAGGCATTTAAACTCACATATGTATGTTTAAAAAATATTTCATACAATTTAATATAAATTAACGCTAGAACTTAAACAATAAATCCTTGTTCTTTGTTTTTATTATGTAGCATAACAAAGTAAACATACTCATAACCACAACGAAGTTTATCCACAGAAATATATTAAACTGTTTGTAATTTTCCATTTGTATTAAAAAAATATATAAATTCACATTTAATAGGAATTTTTAATATCCGATAATCTGATCTAGATTAACGCAGAAATAGAAAGGTATGGCAAAAATGGTTGACAGAATACACAAAGTTTTTTTTTGGAACGAAATTGTTTAGTTTAATGGAATATATACTTATACAAATGGTTACTTATACTTGTATTATGGTTATGACAAAAAAAACAAAGTTGCACAAATGTGTTCAAATATGTGTAATTTAATACTAGAGCCATGTCCATGTCCAATTTTGAAATGGGTTCATTTTTTAACCCTCATATAAAAGTTATCAGAGTATTAAATATTAATTTTGACAAATTTTGAATGGACGTTTTGCCAAAATAAAATTGATTCAAGTTTCCAATTGGCATTTAAAAAATATTTAGATTCCACAAGTATGACTTATTTATTTGTAGGAACTTGAATGAAACTTTATTGTTTTATTATCAGCACGTACCGAGACCACGTGACCCGTTGTTATTGTACTTACGACGCGACGTCGACCGTGTCGTCGACGCTCGTTACGTAATATTAATGAGTTTATATAACGCAAATGTTAAAAAGGTATGGGGCGTAATAGTTTTTTTGTCACAAAATCGGTAACAACGCATACGAGTCACTTACTGACTCGTTGGTTTAGTATTAATAAAGATATATATTTTAAAATTTTGCCTCTTTATGAATTCTGGTAACCTTAGGCGACTACTTGTGAGACTAGATATCAAACATAGTCCGGGTACTACTCATACTCAATAACAACATTAATCGATCATTTTATTTCGGTACGGCGGCATTCTGCACAGTAGGCAACTTCCCAATTCAAGCAGCTCATTGAGCATACTAACGAGCTGCTTGAATTGGGAAGGTCCAGGCTGAGTCGAAACTTAAATGTTCCTAGCCAAGACTAACTACCTCTCTACTAAGCGTAGGTACTGCAACCGGCTGAGTCGAATTCCAAAAGTTCAACTGCCCTCCCTTGCCATACTCCATATTTATTCACAACGAAAATAATAGTAACAAATAAATTTATCTTATTTTTAATAGCAGTTGCTGCATTCAACTTTTTACATTTCGTTTACTTTGATAAAATTAGATAGCATGTTTTAAAATGTACTAGTATGTGTATGTACTAGTCGCTTGGTTAAGTAGCAAAGGTCAACACAGATGCGTTCTCTATTCATTTACTCTCAAGTGTTGTTGGATATGATACAGAAACCACCGCCGAGAAATCAGGCACATGGCTTTTCTCGTAGATGTTTAGAATATTGACAGAAAGTTTATTTTAACATAAATAATTATTGTTCTAACTACACAATACTACACATTGACAATTCCTTATAATTTCAGTTATAATGGATATTGTTGTATCAGTTGTATGATAATTATAAAAGCAGTAGCTTACAATCCCATACGATTTTTTATACATAACACTAATATTTTTCACTATTTAAATAATGTTTTAGAAATACCAGGTTTATTACATTACAATACAACTTTTTTTTTTTTTTTTTTATTAGAAATAGGTTAGCGTTTGACTACACCCTGCCTGATGTTAAGCATCGGAATAGCCTAGGATGGAGCACGCTTACCTAGAAGGAACCGGTTTACTCTTGATTTGAAGAGACCCATATCGTACTTATCGGGAAATATAGACCCCGGCAAGGAGTTCCACATCTTCGCAGTACGTACAAAAAACGTGGACTCGAAGCGCTTCGTACGTATTTTAGGAATATCGACCATGTACTGATGGCGCCTCTCCGAGTGTCTTGTTGTCCGATAGAAGAAAGGGGAAGGCAGAACTAAGTTGTGCAGTTCCTCAGCACACTCTCCGAAATGTATCCGATAAAAAACCGACAAACTGGCAACCCTTCGTCGGTAACTAAAAATCGAGTCATTTAATTACATATAACCTTGAAAGGCTATGGCGCTCAGGGACGTAAACATATCTTAATGAAGCAGAATTTTCTTTTATATTAATTATAATGCTTTTCAGAACCCTGGTAGATATGCTAGTAATATAAATAATATTAGTTTTAATGTCGTTTTAGATAGTTATCTATATAGGTATATAATGCTTACAATATTTGTAACTAGCGACGTTTATGGCCTATGTTACTCAGAGATAATGAAGAATTCTATTAGTGCAAGTGAAAATTATCGAAATCCGAAACAAACATACAAAAATATAACAATACAAACTTTTCCTCTTTATAATATTAGTATAGATAGATTTTAACTAATTTAATCAAATTTCTCAAATTCTAGTTTAGTCACACTCCAAATTACGTTCTAATTAGAACACTATATAGATCAATTAATCATTAATTATTATTTTTTTTCTCCATCATTAGCCCGTATAACTTCCACAGCTGATCTGTACATAGTGCCCCTTTATCTAATCATACCTTTAACAGTAGACAGTGTCGTCACTTATACAGGGTGTCCCAAAAGATTACGTAGCTGGGAAGGGGGGTGATAGGGATGGTCACAAGGGTCACCAAAAAAATATAAAAAATTCCCTCTGGGTGTTTAAAAAAATAAATGGCATTTTTTAAGACTAAAAATTTTACACCTTGTGCTAACTGTACCTACAAATATGGCTGTATTTAAAAAAAATGCTGTTATGTAATCTTCAATAACAACAAGGTCATCAACATCAACATCAAAAATAACAAGGTGTAAAATTTTAAGTTTTTAAAAAAATGCCATTTTTTTTAAAATACCCATAGCGGATTTTTTTTGTATTTTTCTAGTGACCATTGTGTCCACCCCTGTCACCCCCTTTCCCAGCTACTTAACCTTTTGGGACACCCTGTATATGTAGATTACACAAGTGAAGATTTAATTTAAATTATAAATAATAATAATACTACCCTACAACAAAATATAATATTTTTAAAATACTTATATATATAGGTATATAAGCACTCGTGTATTATTTGTTAATTTTAGTTTTTTGTTAATAACAATTCAACGACGCTAAATAAGATAACCATTTTCAATACCAATCTCCGCATAGCAGATCAAAAACTAATAAAAAAAAATTGATTAGATTAATTAATTTTTACGCCAGCTATCGTGTTTCCAACGAAAAAAGTGTTGATTGAAGGGATTTTTTTTTCTATTTCTATATTTTGTTCCGGTTCTGTTATCTTAAATCAATTTTTACTAGTGACAGAATTATTCTCCATTAATTTATCTATAAAATGGTACGCAGATTGAGGAGATTACGTGGATTACCAATCGAAAAATTAATTAAATAGTCGCGGAACCGAGGCAAATCTATTTTTTCGGTAGTAGAGACTCTCTAATGCTTCGCATTATGAGTCGTGCAATACATGTTTCTAATAAATAAAATGCCAAAAATGACAATCGGAACTCACGTCTTACTGTCCGTTCCGAGTCCGAGGAACGGAAATTAACCGTGTTGGAGCCGGCGCGCGGCGTCATTTTGACTTTTTTATAAAATGTGAATGAAATAAAGATCAAACAATGTAATATGAAATTTGGTTAGCGTGTGGCCATTAGTGATTTAGTTAAACACAGAACGTCTTAGGCAAACAAGATCCATTATTTTATTTCTGATAGTTTTAAACTTATTTTATTAGTTAAAGGTCTCTTCGTACAATTTGCGATACAAAAGTGTTTGGCCGATAATTTAGATGTAATTCATTTTGGTCACAGTTATCCTTGGTCGAGGACACGGCCTAATTGAATGCATCAAGGGATGCCACAATCTCGAAGACAAATGTTAATCAAGCTTTTGCCTAAACAATTATTATTTAATTTTTCACTTTCGTGATAGTCTCATAGGATTATTCGGTCAAAACTTATTGTACGAACTTAATCTAATAACCCGCCTCCGTACGTCGTCACGTTGTGCACACACTAATCTCGAATCGACGGGATACGTAATCTATTACTCCCAACCTCCGTCCCCTTAAAACGAGCCATTGTTTTTGTATGGGAGGTCTTGGTTAAGCCCGGTTAGTGTCGTTCATCCGTAGGACGTTATATGCATATAAAAAATTGTCACAATCAAATAAAAAATACATATAGTTTCATAAAACTACAGTTTATATTTTAGCCTCTACTTATAAGTATACCAAAATATAAACATGTAAGTACCTACTTACAATATTACTTATTGTTTATGTTACACGTTGTCCTGACATTTATTGACTGGCTTTTTTGTTCTTCAAATGACATTTTAGGACACAAAATCGAGCACTTCAACTGTGATGCACTTACTAGTCGGGGCCTGTGGACGACCTCGGGAGCTTAAATATCAACTTCCGGGACAACGCCTTGCACCGGTTTGATCGCTCTTAGTTTTACTGATTATTATGTATAAATACTGTAACGAATATCATCGGGCATCAGTCGTTCATCCAAACAATAACCACAACCATGTTGAAGTTAGTAGTATTGTGCGCCTT
Organism: Nycteola revayana; assembly: GCA_947037095.2. NCBI lineage: Eukaryota > Metazoa > Arthropoda > Insecta > Lepidoptera > Nolidae > Nycteola > Nycteola revayana. Next base: position 10,859,755 of record OX344847.2, read on the forward strand.
CTTTGCCGCGGTGGCTGCTGAGCCCAGTGGTTACTTAACGGCGCCTGTGACAACTTACTCGTCAGTAGTAAGTCCCGGAGTTACAACCATCTCGCAAGAATCCAGCAGTGTGATCCATCCATCTCCACTAGTGTACTCAACTCCAGTGGCATACCCATACGCACACTTCATTAAGAAGCGATCGGCCCCTCTGTTTAACTATCCTTACATCGCGCCGTATGCCACGACATATGCTGCACCCGCCGCACCCCTGCTGACATCTACTTACTCGGCTCCCTTCATCAGCTCTGCTCCTCTGGTATCGCACGCGGCCATCGCAACTCCCGCCGTACATCTGATCAAAAAGCGATCAGCACCTCTATTGGCTACCACATACTACGCGAACGGACCATACGCCACAGCTGCTTTCCCTTATAGCGCCGCCTCTGTATCGAGTTACTCTTTTGCCAGTCCCTTGTACAGCTCCGCCGCTGTCATCCCTAGTGCACCCATACCGGCAGTACACCTGATCAAGAAGAGGTCTGCGCCTTTGTTGTCTACTTACTACTCAACCCCATACAGTGCAGCTGCTGCGGTGCCTCTGGCGTACTCCACTCCCTTGGTACATTCTGCTCCTGTGCTCTCGACACCCATTGCGTCTTACGCCGCCTACCCCGCCGCCTACACTCAGCTGATCAAGAAATAAAAACGAAGAGTATTGAACCTCACCATGTGAAGAGAAATGTCTCCAAATTTCCAATGTTTTAAATTTTTTGTACATAACCATATATTTTAGACCAATTAAAAATATTCCGGTTGTATAAATTGTTTCTTATTTATTTACTATTATGCACCTAATTAAAAGACCATATTATGTTAGGATTGTTTGAGCGAAAGATTATATTTTATACTTAAATATTACAATCTTTCGTTAAACTTAAAATGACGGATTATCTTATGTATCAAACATTGATACATAAAATTGTCTGTAATTTTAAGTAATTATGATAAATAAAATATGTATTAAGCAGTTTATTGTAAGTTTAGTTAGATCTAAACATCTATGTGTATACCCAGCAAAAAATAAAATAGGGTAATGCCTTTCCTTGGCACTCCACCAATTATAGGCACAGCTTCGTTAAATGTACAAAAAACACAACAACTCACAACCATCAAATAACGTGAAAACATATTCCTATTGCAACTTTTTACCATCATCTTCTCTTAAAAAGGCATATAATTTTCACAAACAAAATTTATAGTGGATATTTTCCGCTTATATATATATATATATTTTTTTTTTAATGCATGAAATTTGCACCGTTTGGCACCGTCTATAGCACGTACCGCCAATATGTTAATAATCTGAGAAAGGTGTTTCCTATTGAAAACGGCCAAACACATTAAACTGCAATAGCATTTAAATGCATTTGACCGTGGCATTTGAGTACTATCACAATAAAATTATACAGTGGGTTTATTTATACTACAGTAAATTATTGGACAATAACCTGATCTCCTTAGCTACGATGTTGTTTTTCTCTATATATATAGATAATTAATACTTAAAACAGAAGATTTTGCTAAAAAATATATGTATATATTAAAATAAACATATATTTTTTACAAAAAGAAATCATTAAAGGGGATGGTAATGATAAATGTACATGAAAAATAAGCTGATATAGCACAAGATAGTCTATGTTGTACGAACGGGCAACTAAGACAGGTTGTACGTAACTTTAATCTGTAATTTTTTAAACTTTTGAAAAAGTATATTAATAGATCGGTTGTATGTACTGCCAAAAATACATTATTTCTCGAAGTATTAACTAACACTATGAAAATATAACTTTATCATCATTGGTAAAACATAAATAACATGTATTCCGGATTACTATAGTACCTGAACTAACGGATCGCATGCTTCGTCTTACAACCATATAATTATCTCTCATGTAAGTGAACGTATTATATGTTCTTATGAGAATAAAGATTCTTTAAACCTATACTGGGGTAGATTTGTATACGGATGTTTTGTTGTTGGAAACCTGATGTGGTTGTGAAAGATTGGGTACGCATTTGATGATTTCTGGTGGTAAGTGTTTTACAAACTTTCATAAACCCAAATGATTTGAAATTTGGTGAACTGCAATGCAGATTACTATATTTTCCACAAACTTACAGAAGATAAAAAGTGATCATAGGAACAGACTCAATGAGCCTGGTAAACATCCATTTACATACCCAGCAAAAATAGTCTCAAGGAGATGTTGAGATAAATGATGATCGAGGGCACACGCTAACCACTCGGCGGGATGTTCGAAGAATTCAATGATTGCTCAAAATTGGCCTTGATTTAGTTTTTTTTAAAACGCCGCCTTTTTTTTCTGATTCTCTTGACTTAGAAGCTTCATTGTAGTTCAAAAGGTCGTTGATTACAGTATTTGGTAAAAAAATGTGTCTTTATATCTGCAAGCGTTATTGAGCTTAGGTCCTGACAGTCATTCATGAGGATTTTTGGCGTTCAGAGCTCTTAAAATGATTTTAACCATCACAATATTTTAAAGGGCTAGACCACACTACAATAATATTCAAGTTTATTTTATAGTTACTCAGATCCAGTTTAGAAAACTTCTGGTTCTCAACAATATATCTATCTGGTCTATTGTAATGTTCTTTATCTCAATCGGAATTGAATCGCAATCATTTTTATTTTTTAAGCCGAAGATTCTCCCGGCACTGGAATCGGTGAACCGAAAACAACACAGTGACCGTTTCATTAATGCTTAACCATTTAAATTATAAATCTATGGTTATGGTGGTATTCTACTTTAAATGAAATAATATGTACAATATCAATACAGTCCATCACATCATGATTGTCAAAATTATATCTACCTATATTCCCAGGAACAAGCTCATGCACGACAGGACAAACATTCATTCACAACACATCACCATAAACAAACCTATGATATTACCTATATGAGAAGAGTAGCTTCCCGCACGCAGATTCACCCGCATAACTCCTTTTCCCGTAAGAACTTCATAATTAAATATAGCCTTTAGCCTTCCTTGTTAAATGAGCTATTTAATGCTAAAATCATTTTTCAAATCGGTCCACTAGTTCCTCACAACACACAAACTCTTCAGCTATAGCTTCATATATTAGTATGGAACAGGGGTGGCCAACCGGTCGATCTCGATCGACTGGTCGATCCCTGCAGTTATTGTAGTCGATCCACATAAACAGTAAAAAGTGATATTTTTGTCGTTGTTAATCTACAAACACGTGCCACAGATGCACTAAGTTGGGGATTGTCGATTGTCTGAGAAACTACCTATTTATAATTTTATCGACTTGTATAATACGAGATTCAATGTGGTCGATCGCACACAATAAACAGTCGAACTTAGATCTTATAAAGTTGGCCACCCCTGGTATAGAAGTATTGAAACATTCCTGCCAGGTAACAAATATTACCAAAAATAAAACAATGAATCTCTTTACTTAATTACCTGTTATTTAACTGTAACATATTTGTGAAGTACACACCATTATTAATGAGATCACATAGGCTTTAATTATTTCTGAGCATTTTAACCTCATTCACGATACATTATAGAGTTTTATTGTTTTCTGAGGTGGTAACAGTCTCCGTCCCTAGCAGTACGAGCTTATTGTAACCAATGTATGTATATTGTATTAGTTTTGTCGTCAGGGAGATATTAAATATTCTTTCCTTTGCAGTTTTATGATAAAATTAATGTTCTTAAAGAAATACCCAAATGAACAAATGAAATGTTTGTCATATCGTACTTAAGCTGATGTACTTATTAAAAACAAAACAAATCTGTAAGTCTTTCTTTCGATAAATGATGTTTTTGTGAGTTTCCCCCAGATTAAGCAATTTTATTTTAATCATAGGTGTCTATAGTTGTATTGCAGAGTGAAAATAATTCTCCTTTTTAATTTTTTTTTCTCGATACGATGAATTTCATTTATATCTATTCATCAAATTTATGTCATATTTAATTTTCAAAACTTATTCATATTTTTTGTCTATATTTAATCACTCAACAACACTACACAAAGAAAGTATACAGTGATGAACAAACGAGTAAGTAATAGCCAGGGTCTGTGGATGGCCTCGCGGATAGTAAATATCTTCCGGGACGAACACCTTGCACCGGTTTTGCTAAAACGAGATCGCCCTTATTTTTTATGTTTCTTTATTATTCTCTATATATACTGCCCTCCAATGTGGTGTGGCATCAGTCGTTCATCCGAACCCCAGTACAATGTTGAAGATAGTAGTATTATGTGCCTTCTTCGCCGCGGCGGCCGCTGAGCCTAGTGGATATAAGATATTTGGAACGCCTATAACAACTTATTCATCAGTATTGAGCCCTGCTGTAACCTCCATCTCGCAACAAGCCAGCAGTGTGATCCATCCATCTCCGCTAGTTTACTCAACCCCGGCGGTGTACCCATACGCGCACTTCATTAAGAAACGATCAGCTCCTGTGTTTACCTACCCTATCGTGGCACCGTACGCCGCGACCTACGCTGCGGCGGCCCCGCTATTGGCGTCCACATACACCACACCTTACTTCAGCTCTGCTCCTCTCATCTCGCATGCACCAATTGCTACACCCGCCGTGCACCTTATAAAGAAGAGATCTGCTCCATTCACCTACATTTCGCCTGAAACATACGCCGCTGCAATCTCTCCCCAGACTTACGCCGCCGCCTCCGCGCTGCCGCTGCTAAAACCAACATACACGGCTGCGTCCACCACCAATTACGTGCAAACTCCTTTCATCACGTCGTCGACTCCGTTATTGTCTCAACCCATACCTGCTTACACCCATTTTATCAAAAAGCGTTCAGCTCCTAGTCTGTTGACATATTCAGCTCCTTTGTCTTACTCACACCAATCTAGAATTGATGTCCAATCTCACACTCCTTATTCATCTGTTTCCTACATTGCCCCTGTTGCCTACTCTAGTCCCATCATTGTACCCACCGTATTGAAGAAATAATTTATTTCTAAGTATTCCTATGAAAACTGAAACTTTACATCTTAAAATATAATAAATTCAGTTTCAAAAACTTTCTCTTTTTTTCTTTATTACCTTAACAATTTTAGATATACCTTCAATGTTATTTCATTGTGTATGTAGATAGCATTACTCGTATATATAACTTTTTGACTCTGCTGTAAGTAACCTGGTGGGACAGTTTAAAAACAAGTCCCAAATGACTTACGTCAAGATCAGCACCACTATTGAAGTTATGAAAGTGGCGAAGCCGTTCATACGTACATTATGAACACCTTTCGTACGATAAATAGACTTTATTACCAAAGTAAAAACAAATGGCGTCATTGTTAAAGAGCACCACACGCTGTTTCATAACAATAAAGAATATAAATGTAGCGATGAACTAGGCCATAGAATTTCAGCAATTAGAAGAGTAATAATGAATTTAATCACAAAGAAAGCGTAAAATGTAATTGTAATGTTTTTTAGGGTTGGAAGCAGTTAAACAAATAGTTTACTAATTATTTTCAGTGTTACAGAGAGATAAATAATATAAAGATAAAGAGTTTGTTTGCTTGAATGCACTAATCTCATTGTCTTATTATTGAGAAAGGCTTTAGATTATATTTAATTATGAAGTTCCTACGGTAACGGGAGATACGCGGGCATAACCGCGCGTGGGAAGCTAGTTTTAGTATCATCATCATCAGCCCGTAAATCGTCCACTGCTGAACATGGGCCTCCTCCCGAAGGAGGGTTTTGCCATAGTCACCACGCTTGTCAGGCGGATTGGTGACCGCAGTATTGTGTTGTACACAGGGAAACTGAAAGTTTTTTTTTTTTATGAAAACAACAAAAGTCAAAATCTCGACTGCCTGAAGAGCTCAAGCTAAGCCATTGCAATTTTGACTTACGGGAAACCGGGAGATAAGGCAATATTAAAAACTGAACGAAATATCCTAAACTGCTTATTGTAGTTTTATTAATAGTACTTAATATCATCGAACTGTCATTTCAGAAACTGCATCCAACCATGTAGGTAATTGTAAATAATTTCAATAAACTCACCTGTCATTGACAAGTCGGCGTGATACACAAATAAATTGTCATGTGGTTAATTATTTTGTTCATTTGGTATAGGGCAGAACGATTGAACTTTACATAGTGGACCAAAGTAGTCCTTTCAAGGCCAGCGATGAGTTTCGGCATCGCCCAATAATAGTTGTATTATTATACTAACAGTATGAGAGGCGACGGGACTAATGTAAATTTACTCGAATGCGTCAAATTAAAGTACGGTCAACAAAGAAGATAGGTTTACACATTGTGAAACGTATTTTATATACCTATAATATATTGTACACGTTTATGAGATGGACCCCTATTTCTGAGAGTCTATCGGCTGGACATAGATTACCATGGCCAATCTGGAAGTGTTTAAATCGACTTCGGACTCAGGTTGGCCGGAGCAAGGAAAATATGTTCAGGTGGGGACTCTCAGGAAACCCAAACCTTGACTGTGTGTGTGGAGCGGTGCAGTCCATGGCTCATTTGGTGTCCTGTTCTGCATGTCCTGTCACCTGTTCGCAGCAGGACTTGATGGACGCCACAAATAGTGCGGTGGAATTAGCAGAGTTCTGGGCCGGGAAGATTTAATGTATCATCGACACGCTAAGAAGAAGATGACATGGACAACCTCCGTAGCGTAGCGGTAATTGGCTCGCTTTAAATCTTGGAGGTCGTGGGTTCGATCCCCACACCGGACAAGAATTGTTGTAAATTTTAAGATTTCTTTCCGGGTCTGATTGGTTGAGGGACTACCACCCCTCCCTCCGTACCTCGGAAAGCACGTTAAGCCATTGGTCCCGATTGTTATAACATCATCTGAAATGAAAAGAGTTTACTATTATGTGTACACAGCTAGCAGCGATCTCTTTTCCCAATGCCGGTAATTACCGGCAGTCGTAGCGACATAAACATATTTATTTACATTTATGGATGTGTACCCGACCAAATCAGGAGTTTGTTTTGGTGGTACTTTGAAATGTATTCGCAATTTATTGTTTGTTTACTCTTGCTGGAGAGTTAAATTTCTATTTAGCAAGAAGATGATAAAAAACTTGAGAGGTGTCGTGGGACACCAGGTAGGAACGAAGTTCCTTCGAAAGTATTTGTTTGTAAACACGATTGTGCCCCTTATTATTTACTAGCTTTCCGCGCGCGGTTTCACCCGCGTAACTCCCGTTCCCGTTGAAACTTTATAATAAAATATAGCTTATAACCTTCCTCGATAAATGGGCTATCTAACATTGAAAGAATTTTTCGGACCAAATCGGACCAGTAGTTGCTGAGATTAGCGCGTTCAAGCAAACACACTCTTCAGCTGTATCTATTATGGCAAATAACTCATTATTAGGTACCAATTCTTTGCGTTTTTATACTCGTGATAATTTCTCAACGAAATGTCCGATTGGAATAAAACAAAAAGTATTTTACTTCTACATGCATACCCTTGATAACAAAATGCTTAATTTGGATAAGGATTAATATTATTATATACATTTAACGTAGTTTCTTTCTTCAGACGATTTAATATTTTTTTATGAACATAAAAGCGGTTATTGTGACTAAACTATGATAGTTAGATATATGCTCTTGCGGACTTTTTTGTAGATCTTAATAAGACCTACAAACCCGTAGTACATCATTTTGTTCTATTGTCAATATTTTTTGCAGCGCACGCATTAATAGGTTTTCGCTTTTACACCTTGGGTTACAAAATCGCAATTTTCTTACGGATCCCTAATTTTTTTGAAAATAAAATATAGCCTGTAACCTTCCTCGATAAATGGACTTTCCAACACTGAAAGATTTTTTGAAATCGGACTATTAGTTCCTGAGATTCGCGCGTTCAAACAAACATTAAACGGCTTGAACGTTTGAGTGGCTATAGCAAAAAGTGTCGTGACAACTTTTCGTAAGAATTTTTTCCGTCTAGCCCCCTTTCACAACGCGCAATCAGGAACTTCGTTCCAAAAATGAAGTATCTACCTATATTTATCAAGTACAAAACAATGGTAAATTTCTCTCTAGCAAGAGTTAGTAAGAGTCATTAAATTTGTTAACAACACAACCTCCGTGGCGAGACTTATAGCGATAGCTGTAGGAGAAGTGGAGGTCGTGGGTTCAATTCTCGCACTGGATAAAATTCATTGTTAATTGTAAATTCAAAGACTTATTTACGAATGTGTTTGTTTGGTTGATGATGATTAAAACTACAATGGCATCCGAAGCATAGCAGTTTTAATCTTAGATAATTTTAATAAAATACTTTGTATCTGTAAATTTTCAAAAAGCTGCACTTATATGCCATGCCAATTAGAAGATAATTTATTTGTAAGAAACTAAATCAAAACGTTCCCAGGGGAGCTAAAGCTTCTTAACTTTTATTTTGGTGAACACATGAGGCGTTAATGCGATCCCCAAGACTGTTCAAGAGGATTTCGTTATCGTAAGAGTCATTCAGACAACCTCCGTAGCGTAGCGGTAATTGGCTCGCTTTAAATCTCGGAGGTCGTGGGTTCGATCCCCACGCCGGAAAAGAAATCTTTGTGTAAATTCTAAGATTTATTTCCGGGTCTGGTTGGTTGAGGGACTACCCTCCGTGCCTAGGAAAGCACTTTAAGCCGTTGGTCCTGATTGTTATAACATCATCTATAATAATCGTATATCAAGGAACGGGCAGCAGCGTTTACTTGTGTGTTACAACATAATATTGCGGTCACCAACCCGCCTGCCAAGCGTGGTGACTATGGCAATACACTCCCTAGGGAGGAGGCCCATGTTCAGCAGTTGACGTTATACGGGCTGATAATGATGATAATAAAGAGTCATTCAAGAGGCTTTAAGACATAACACCGGGTATTTAAGATAAGCATGGCCCTATTCAACCTTACAATATGGTTTAAAATTACAAACTAACATTAGGAATGACAAATATATAATATACTCATTACAATTCTCTTTTAAAAAAATTATAATATGTTACAATACTTTATTAACCTAATTACAAAATACTTTATTTAACATTTAAATTAGAGCGATTTAATTTAATGCCAAGCATTTTTGTCACAAAAGTAATAAGAAATTTCATTAAAAGCCCTGCTGCACAATTTTGATTTAATAGTTGCTTTAAACTTATTTATACACAATTCTCTTACATTATTGGGAAGTTTGTTATAGAACCGTATACATTGCCCTATAAAAGAGTTACTTATTTTGCGGAGACGGCTAGCATGGACCACAAGATTATGCTTTTATCTCGTATTTATACTATGTGTCAATATTTTTATTTTATTTATTTTTTTATTTATTCATTTATTTCAGGTAACAAAGACCCATATTACATTCATAATACTATACAATATAAAATAAAATACTATACATAAACAATTAAAATATATAACTAAAATTATACACGATTACTGCTTGTTCAGCAGTATCGGCGCCGTGCATTGCGCAGGATCCGGTATCCGGCCACGGAAACGGCGGAATACAACTCCCTTAGGCCAGAATTCTGGTGAAGTGAATTTTGAAAGGTGCTCAGTTGGCACTCTCACCACAAAGGAGTTAAAACTCACGTTGTGACGTGATTCCAACCTCACAACTCTCAAAGTCCACTTCGCCTTGACCTGTATGTACTCTACAATCTCCTCAGCCTTTGTAGAGTAATGCAGTCGGGACACGTAGAGCGGCGTCACGGGTGCAGCAGGACGCAGCAGGTGGTTCGGTCCGGTCGGTGCAGTGCCGCACTTGTTTTGGGTTGGCTTCTTTTTCTTTCTCTGCACCATCACGAAGCCATCCCTGTCGACATTCTCCTTCGGCTGTATCCTACTATCCTTAGTGGTAGATATACAGAGCTTCTTTGTAACCCCTCTTTCATTTGGTCGCTTTGTATTTTTCCCCTTAGCAACACAATCCGCGTAGGCACGTGTTGGGGTTGACGTACCTACGTTTGACGTCACAGCGGTCAGTGCAGACGTGCGGGCGACCGGAGCTTTGTCAGCAATATCGGCAGTTTGTGACGCACTCGTATTAGCTGACTCAAAACTGCCAATTGACACATTATGCGCTCCACGACGAGTGTTGACCTTTGAGAGCTCAGGCGACCTAATTACTGATCCAACGTTGCGAAGTGATGAAATTTCTGCACGCAGCTCAGCGATGATGTCATCTGAGGCCTCCATTCTGGACTGCATCTTGGTCATCTCAGTTTTCAATGATGTGATGTCCTTGAGCAGTCACGTCACATCGACGTGGTCAAACGTGACGGGGGGCAATTTACTCAGCTCCCTCGCCACGAAATCGGGCACGTCGTCTGGGTCGGTCGTCTTCAAGACATTAATCATGTCTTGGAGACTCTTCTCAGAGCCATCTCTACGGCGGGACAGCATCTGGTCCAGTTTTCCAAGGGACTGGAACAGTAGCAGCTTGGCACTGCTTACATCTTCCTCCATGAAATTTGTTCGGCATATCTGTAGTATGCTCATTTCGTCCATGTAATCAATAGCATGGACAAGAAACGCCAACAACTCGTTAACTATAAGTTTTTTCGAACTCATAGTAGGTATCCGTGCAGCGGCTAAAGCCGCGCAAAACGCGAATAATAATTCAATCCGTGTACAGTGCAGGCACGTCCGTACTCGAGCGCGCGTACACTGTGACTGTACTTATGTACAGTCACAGTGTACGCTGTGATTTATGAACACAATATATTTTTGTCTCATAAATATTTTGTGATGCAACGATTAGAATATTTTTCCTCTTTAATCTCTCTTTAATTTTTTCTCTCAAGCTGTCTCGGGGACCGAGTTTGTAAATAGCTCTCACGGCTCTTTTTTGCAATATAAAAATGCCGTTAATGTCCGCGGAGTTACCCCAAAGAAAAATGCCGTATGACATTATGCTATGAAAGTAGCTGAAATTAACTATTCTAGCCGTATCAATATCAGTTAGACGTAAAAACTATTAGAGTTTGCATATGCTGCAGAACTCAGTTTTCCAGATAACTTTTCTATTTGTGGTCCCCATTGTAGTTTATTGTGGTTTAGATACCTAAGAACACAGTGGTCTTCACAGGGTCTAAGCCATTTCCATTAATATGTACATTGGTGGAAACCTGTTTTACATTAGGTGTTGAAAACTTGATGACTTTAGTTTTTTTATCATTTAAGCACAGATTATTATTAATATTAAACCAATGAACTACTTTACAGAGTGCATTGTTGACTTCGTCATAATTACTTAATTGTCTATTAGTTTTGAATGTCAATTGAGTGTCATCTGCGAACAATACAATCTCATGTTTATCCCTTACGTAATAAGATAAGTCATTAACGTATATTAAAAATAACAATGGACCCAGAATCGATCCCATAACGACCGTTGAAGTACCAATACATTTTAAAGTAGCACCGCAACATACTCCTGTTTTAGTCGGGCATATATCTTTATAGATAATAGAAACAATGGCAAATGCACGAATACTCTCTTAATTAAAAAAATACTATTCATCAAATCAAATCATTTATTGTTTTTTCCAGTTATTTTACATTCAATAGTAACGCGCAATTGGAGCGGAGTAGGCCAGGGGAGCGGAGTAGGCAAGAGGAGCAGAGTAGGCGATGGGAGCTGCGATGCGAGGAGCGATGAGCGGTGCAGAGTAGGTTACAGCAGCGAAGGGCGCTGAGCGCTTCTTGAGCAAGTGAGCGCCGCTGAATGCCTTGGCGGTGAAGTGCGCAGAGCGATCCAGGTTTACGTCCAAGGTGTCAAGAGGCCTGCCGTCAGCCGCCAGAATGTTAGCGGGCTGGCCGGGAGCGAGAGACAGCGGTCCTCTGTAGTTGTAGGGTGTCAGCAGCGGCGCCGAGTAAGCGAAGGGCGCCGAGTAAGCGAACGGCGTTAATAATCCAGCCGCCGCCGTCGCCAGGATGCAGGACAATACTACCAGCTTGAACATGTTGATTGTAGTAATCTGTGTTGGTTTACACTGATGCCTATGAACAGTATTGAGTGCTTTATATATTACTGTAATAATACAACTATTACTGGGCGATGCCGGAACATATCCCTGGCCCTGAAAGAACTACTTTTATCCACTATATAAAGTTCAATCGTTCTCCCCTTTATCATTGTAACAAATATGAATGAAACAATTATTAATATTTATTATTTATTAATATTAATCAAGAAAGAAATTTCATACTCCGAGAAGTATGAAATTTCTCACATTTAGGTATAGTAGTTTTCATAAGAAGATACCAAGCTTTTGATTCACATATTATTACTTACTTTCTTCGTCTTGCCAAAAATATTGTTATAAAGATTTTTTTTTCTACTTTTCGTAATATTTATTTTTATTTATTATTTATTTCTAGTTAATAACATGAATATTAAATCATTAAAAATATATAAAGGTTATCCGAAGTGGCCTCCATTGAATGCAATACAGTCATTTAAACGTTGAGGCCAGTTACGCACCCTTTCCATAGGAAAATCATTCACTGCCAATCGCATGGATTGTTTTAGGGACTCCAAATTAGTACTAGTACTTTATGGTGTTTAGAGCAAGCCATACTCTCTAAAGCTGAGCATAATTCATAATCTAGCGGATTAAGATCGAGACTAGATGACGGCACGTCGTCATCTCTGATGAAGTCCGGAACGTTCGTTTCTAACCGAGATTGAGTGGATCGAGCTTTATGACCCGGCGCTGAGTGTTGCTGAAAGGGCCATTCTTGGTTATTGAACATGGTGTTATTAAGGGGCTTAACTACTTTCTCAAGAATGGTATCTTGATACACTTGTGCCGATGCTTAAATACCTTTTTTACAAAAATAAGGCTCAGTTACTCCTTCAAAGCTAACACCCCACCTAACCATCACTGAAGTCCGATAATGCCTATGTTGTACTCTTTTGACTAATTGGGAAGCTTCTTTAGAGTTTTGAGCATAAACACGGTAATTTTGTTTGTTAAAATATTGCTCGATTGTAAAAAAATCTGATCTCCTTTTGCGTACCGCTTAAGTAGCTGTTTCGATTTAAGCAACCTATTCTTTTTTAATGTATCATAAATAAATGACCAGTACGTCTCTAATAGCCTGCAAGTCCAAAGTCCTCTTTTAAAATACGCGACATGGTTGTAGATGCTATCTTCATATCCCGAGTCTATCAATAGCCCGGTATGGGGAGTTCAAAAAATTATGTGGCTCCATATCTACTTTTTGTAATGCAATCACAGCGATTCGGTTCTCTTTATCACCCTACTCCATTTTAATATCACAAATTATTTGGCAATGTAATGGCGCGAAAATGATAAAACACAATGAACAATCACATAAAAATGACAGTTTCCAAATTCAAATGTACACTTTAATAACAAAATATTTTGTTTATTTTTAATTGTAAGTATTTATGACTAGACTAAGTAAACATTAATAGTTAATTAATATTTTACCATTAAAATTTAATAACTGCGTAGTTAAATATTCCGACTCGCAGTAATGTATTGATTAAAACTGAATCTTGGGTTGGGGATTCTTTTTTAAATATTGCAGGCTTTTCTCCACGTTTCAATTCTAATAAGTGTGTAATGGTGGTGTTTCACTCAAACCTAAAATCAGGTATAAATATGACGATCCTGCGTCTAATCTCTTACCGATAACGCACTCATCTAATTTTGTCACTTGTGCAATACGGTATAATACTTACTTACAATATGTACTGCTCTGTTCGCCAATCTATTTTGGCTCACTAAGGAGAACACTACCGTTAAGCTAGGATTATATTAGGATCTGTTTTACGAAGAGGTTTTCATTAAATACTTAATCTACAAATGCATGTAATTGGCAGATTAAAACCTTGGCACTCTATAGTAATTACTAGGGGACCCGACAGACGTTGTTCTGCATGATAATATATTAATATATATGATTTATAAATCTCTAAAAACCATCCACGGCGCCACCCAAACGCATACAAAAAAAAACATTCAAATCGGTCCAGCCGTTTTGGAGTTCAGTGACATACACACGTACAGTATAATTATATATATAAAGATATAAAGCTAAGAAGGTTCGTAAATTGTTTATGAGGTTGTATGGGGTAATCTCTGGATTTATTGAACCGATGTTGCACAATTTTTTACCAATAGAAAGCCATTATTTATTGTTAGTGTCGTACGTTATATTTTAAGTCAATCAGAATCAGTCAAGTCACGAGAACGGGATCTTTGCGGATGAAATCGCTCAGGATAGCTAGTCACTAATAAAAATTATATGAAGCAGTAATATTCATAACTATTTTTCACGAAGAGCTTACGAGAAGCCATCATCAAATTTTAACTGGCTGGTAACCCGGAGCATCTTGAACCTAGATACTGTAGATGATGTAAATGTAACCCAAGTCCCTAAAAAAAGTCTTTAAAACTAAGCGAAATTCCCAAAATTGTTACTCTAGTTTTAATAATAGAAAAGTAATAACATCAAACTGTCATTTTACGACTTGTATCTAACAATGTAGCTAATTGCAAAATATACAATTTAAATAAAATTGAACCAGTTTTCAACAAGTCGACGTGATACACAAATAAATTGTCATACGGTCGCTTAATTAATATTTGTTTACAATGATGAAGGGGAGAACGATTGAACTTTACATAGTGGATAAAAGTAGTTCTTTCAGGGCCAAGGATATGTTCCGGCATCGCCCAGTAATAGTTGTATTATTACAGTAATATATAAACCACTCAGTACTGCTCATATGCATCAGTGTAAACCAACACAGATTACTACAATCAACATGTTCAAGCTGGTAGTATTGTCCTGCATCCTGGCGACGGCGGCGGCTGGATTATTAACGCCGTTCGCTTACTCGGCGCCCTTCGCTTACTCGGCGCCCCTCGCTTACTCGGCGCCACTGCTGACCCCCTACAACTACAGAGGACCGCTGTCTCTCGCTCCCGGCCAGCCCGCTAACATCCTGGCGGCTGATGGCAGGCCTCTCGACACCTTGGACGTGAACCTGGATCGCTCTGCGCACTTCACCGCAAAGGCACTCGGTGGCGCACACTTGCTCAAGAAGCGCTCAGCGCCCTTCGCTGCTGTAACCTACTCTGCACCGCTCATTGCTCCTCGCATCGCAGCTCCCATCGCCTACTCTGCTCCTCTCTCCTACTCCGCTCCTCTAGCCTACTCCACTCCTATTGTGCGTTACTATTGAATGTAAAATACTCTAAAACAATAAATGATGTTTAGTGGCTATATATTTTTTAATTAGGTACTATTATGTATAATTTGTATATGCCCGACCAAATTAGGAGTATGTTTCAGTTTCATAATTAAGTTTATGCCTTTTTACGAAAACTTATATAAATATAAGAAATTTCATACCCCTCGGAGTATAAAACTTCACACATTTATAGTTTTTCTAGGGAATGAGTGCAGAATACCAATATGTTATTTTCATTGCGGTCGAATTTACACTACTGGACGTCCACTAGTAAATAAAAATTTTCTAGTGGACGTCCAGAAAAAACGAAACTTATTTTTATTCTCTAACTAGCCAGTAATAACTATATAACAAATATCTACATTGACATTAAATGTTCACATTTATGATATTACATTATACTAGATTTCTGTATTTTAAAACAACGCAATTCAATGAATAATTAACAGCAGTTAAATGCCCGTGACCTTAATCTTACTTAATTTTGTGAACTATATCAAAATGCATTCATCGCGTTATCACATGCATTTTTTTATTATTTAATAAGTTTTTATTCATTATAACCTAACATTTTCACAGTTGAATAATTTATAAAAAGTTACTTGATCTTACAATTGATTCTAGTGATCTTTATTCATCATCTCTGCGAAAGGTAGTTACTTCAGGGTCGACGATGCATTGGAATATTCAACGGCTATTGTGTCAAGCTACAAGATATGCAAGTTCGTATTTATAAACCACTCGCCCCATAGGAAATGCATCAGTGCATCTTAGCAGTGAAGCAACACAGACCACTATAGTCAACATGTTCAAGCTGGTGGTGTTGTCCTGCGTGCTGTCGATGGTGGCGGCTGGAGCCTTAATAGCGCCCATTGCGCCGCTCGCCTACACTGCGCCCCTTGCTTATACAGCGCCCCTACTAACACCCTACAACTACAGAAGGCCGCTGTCCCTCGCCCCTGGCCAACCCGCCAACATCTTGGAAGCTGACGGCAGGCCCCTCGACACCTTGGACGTGAACCTGGACCGCTCCGCGCACTTGACCGCTAAAGCACTCAGCGGAAGCCTGCACTTACTCAAGAAGCGCTCGGCGCCCTTCGCCGCTGTGGCTGTTGCCCACGCCGCGCCCGTATTTACCCACGCCGCACCACTCGCCTACTCCGCTCCGGTACTCGCCCCGCACATCGCCGCTCCCCTCACATACACCGCACCTATAGTACGCTACTAATAGAAATTTAAGCAGAGTATTAATTGATAGATGCGCAAATAAACATTAATTCAGACCAATTTTTTTACTTATAAATTTTCCTAAAAGCACATAACTGCATAGCATAGTAACTGAAGCAAAACCAATAGCACTAGACAAACCGATGATGATGAAATGTTAAATGCTTCTAGAAGGATATGGTAACTAAACGCCAGTATATCACATGTACCATAATAATTTCGTATATTATTTGAGTTTTTAATAGAAATGACAACAAACACTAAATAAACAATTTGAATTAGTTTTTAATTGTTATAAAATTGTGCAGTTCTATTTTTAACAATTACAGTGTCTAGCCCGTAAGGTAGGCAGTTTAAACTGGTAGTGATAGTTTTAGTTATTAAAAGGCGAGTTTTCTATCGTCAGACAAAAATCATCAAAAGAATACCTAAATTTATTTTTTCTGGCGACATGATATTAATACATCATTGTATATTTAAAATTTGTAAATTAAAACCTGAAGTTTGACCATAATTGATATAGTGAAACATATAGATTTCACTTTTGATTTTAAAAAATCAGTAATTTATCTCCTTATGAATGAGAAAAATATCAGACTAAAATCAATTTTCTGGAACTAAACATAGTAAAATTGAAATGGTTTTTGAATTTTTCTTTTCAGTGATTATTATGAAATATCGTGCCCCAGCCCACATTATATTCAAATTCTACCAAACAATAATCAAATAAAAAAAGATACAAAACAAAAGAAGACGAAAAGGAATAAACCGAACAGTTGCTAGGTTAGGATCCTCACCGACAGACCGAGAACTACGTTGGCCCCTGCTCCTGTTGTGTAATCCAGTGCCTGTAGTCGGTGCCAGTGATCATGTCATTATTTACTTTTAATGATTGTGTGACTTTTGGCATCAGCGTCCTGAGTCGTGTTTCATACCCCTTAAAGGTACCCTCAGACGTATGTCGCTTCAATTAAAATAGAATTTGGCTGAGGAGGTCCTTAGCCAAATTCTGAACTCGCCATTTGACCGGTCAATATACTTCATTCTTTTTATTGTTATTATTTATCTTAAATCACTAAAATGCTTGATTAAAGCAAACATAGCAAATAGTTAGTAACATTTTTTTTTTTTTTCTTCTCGCTCCCTTCTGAGAGCTTTTGGCTCGCACTTTCTGTGCATCTGCCATATTCAAGTTTTCTTGACATTTTCAGTTTTGTGCTTGTGTTGAATCGTATTTTGATGGGTTTGTTTGGATTGGATTGTTACGGATATAGGTAAGGTAGGGAAACGAAACGCGTTAAATGCAATTAAATTAGATATTTCAATACAGGATCAGAGAGAAAGTTATTTTATAAAACGTATAAAAACAAAAATATACTAAATTAAATAAAATAAAAAACCCATAAAAATATTAATGAATATGTACATATTATTATATTTATAATCTAATATTATTACTATGTATATAATTAGAAAGTAAATTATATATTGAAGGATTGATAGAATATAAGAGGGTTTTAATACATGTTGGGAAAGGAATGTCAAGGGAGATTAGGTTATCATCAAAGGAAGAACGGTCATAATTTGGACAGGAAAAGAAAATATGGTTCAAATCCCCAAAATCATGTCCACAAACACATCGAGTATTATCAATAATACGTAGTTTTGCTAAGTGGGCAGGGCAAGTAGTATGTCCAAGGCGCATTCTTATCAATATTGAAGTCGCAATTTTATCCAACTTAGTGATAGAAAACCACGATTTAATTGGTATTTGTGGTTGGATATCGAAATAGTGTTTACCTTTTGATTTACTACTTTCCGCACATAATGTTTCCCAAGAGCTCTTTAAATATTGTTTGGGAAGTGTAGCCAAGTCCTGAACAACGTTTTTAAAAGGAAATAGGTCTCCACATTCCACAGCCTCGTTTGCAACCCTGTAGGCTTTTATATTACCCGTGATACCACGATGGCCAGGAATCCAAACGAAAGTAACTAAATATCCTTTTGTATAACAATTATGAAGTTTATTTCTAATGTCTGCTATAACAGAAAAAATAGATTTTGAATTAAAAGGATATTTTTCTAAAGTCTGTAGGGCACTCATGGAGTCACTTAAGATTAAACTATTTTCAAGTTTGAAAATTAGGATATATTCCAATGCTTTAGCGATGCCAAGACATTCAGCAGTGAACACAGAAGTTTCAGGTGGACACTTTATTTTTTCTACTATGTTATATTGTGCATGATAAACTCCCGTTAGTAACATTAATATTAGGAACTTATTTGTTGACATAAGACTGACAGACTTCTATAGACACAATAGAGTCATTTTATAAGGGGTTTTTGATGATGTCACTCAAATGTTAATATTTTTACATAGGACAATTACAGCAACATAATCATAAATGTTTATTGGAATTCGAAATATTTATGTAGGTACTTTCATGTAATTATACCATTTTTATAATATTTATTCTTAAATATATCTAAAATTAGACTTGACTGAATATTTTTAATGATCAATAAATACTCATCATCCTCTGATTTGACAGATAAATGCAAATCTGTCAAATCACAGGCCGACAAAATTCACCTTGACAAAAATATTTATTTTTGTTAAGGTGAATTGGCCTTTGTTGTCATTAAAATCAAATGATATGAAATAGTATATATTATAATTGAAATAATTAATTTAGGTTTATATACTATCCCTTTTATGGATTTACCAAAAAAAGCTATCGCCATTTAACTAAAATGTCGCGGCGTACATACCCAAGTAGAGACTTAATATAATAAAATATTTCAACACATTCAAACTCCACCAGCCATCTCAAGATATTTATGTTTCTTATTGAATTTTGTTTCTGACACTTTTTTTGTTTCTGGCCATTTTTTAGCTTTACCTTATTAAGTAAGTAAACTTTGCAAAATGTTACTCTTGGCTCCTATATAGGCATAAAAAGGGACTATATTAAAGGATTTATAACAATAAATTCTTGTGATCTTTATTAATAATCGAGAAAAGTAGTTTTTTCATGGTCAACGGTGCATTCCGACGACGACGCCCATTATGTCAATCTTATCATGCAAGTATATAAACCGCTCACCTTCAAGGAAATGCATCAGTGCATCTTAGCAGTGAAGCAACACAGACCACTATAGTCAACATGTTCAAGCTGGTGGTGTTGTCCTGCGTGCTGTCGATGGCGGCGGCTGGAGCTTTAATAGCGCCCATTGCGCCGTTCGCCTACACCGCGCCCTTCGCTTATTCAGCGCCCCTACTGACCCCCTACAACTACAGAGGGCCGCTGTCCCTCGCACCTGGACAACCCGCCAACATCTTGGCGGCTGACGGCAGGCCCCTCGACACCTTGGACGTGAACCTGGACCGCTCCGCGCACTTCACCGCTAAGGCGCTCAGCGGAGGTCTGCACTTACTCAAGAAGCGCTCGGCGCCCTTTGCTGCTGTGGCTGTCGCCCACGCCGCACCCGTGCTCACCCACGCCGCACCACTCGCGTACTCCGCTCCGCTACTCGCCCCGCACATCACTGCTCCCCTCACCTACACCGCACCTATCGTACGCTATTACTAAACTATGTAAAACATAAACCGATCACTTTATCTGTAAATAGAAAATTAAACTTTTGTCCGATGGTAGAGTAAATTGTATTATTGTTATGTACTACTGTAAATTATAGGTAAACCCAATTTAAGTCTAAGTGAAATAACGGTCCCAGTTTTATTCAATGTAGGTAATACTTAATAGCTAGCTACTAGCGATCGTTCCTGCTGGCAATCGATGGGGAAGGCCTATGTTCAGCAGTGGACTACAACAGGCTGATGAACATGATGATACTTAATTTAAATAAATTCTCTAGTAAATTATGAAGTAATGCACGATGAAATCCCTATTCAATCTATGTAAATAAAAATGTGTATGTAAAAATGTTCTTGACTCGAGAACTTGGCTATTTTGTTGAAGGTTTTTATAGAGAGAAAAGCCATAAAAATATTTGACCTTTTTTTAATATAACGCTTGATTCTACGAATTCTGTTGATATCTAATAAAATGTATATTGACTGTTTTCATAGCAACCATTTGATGGGAGCTCCACTAAGATATCGCTAAAATAAGAAGTAATAATACAACTACTTTCATAAATAATTGTAATGTTTCCGTACGAAAAACTAAAACTCATTACGCGGTTACTGCGCCATAGTTGTCTCGCGCAGTAACCGCGTAATGAGTGTTTAAATAAAAATATTTGAAAATATTTAATCATTAAAACAAAATACTAGAGACATACTTCACATAACTATAAGTAATAGAAGAAAAAAAGTTGATGTTTCTTATTTTTAGTCTAATGTTACGTTCGATTCTTTTTCATTAATATTAGTAATCAAATGTCAATGTTAGTCTCATGTTGCTAAAAATGTACCTAAGTATTTTGGAGTAGGTAGGTACTCATGTTGTAGAAATAAGTGATGTAATATAATTACAATCAAATCAAATCGTTTCCAAGTTAACACTGTCATCCATTATTAAAATAAAATAATCGTATTATAATGTCCGGTGTTTGAAATTGGCTACATTTTTGTGTATCGATTTAATTTTAGTATGACATTTGTTATTTTATTAAGTAGGTAATAGTAAAAGTACAATCAGTATTAAAATTTAAGATACCACATCTTTGTATCGGCTTAATTGAATCTGGTTGTATTCCTGAATTCAATGTCTTCCATATATTGCCAGATTGTAAGTTCAAGCCCTTACACACGCAATAGTAATTTAATAAAAAATACAAACATCAAAGTTATTTATGAACTTATTGTACGTTGTGTATTGTTTTTTAATCACAAATATTGATATTTGTAATAATGGATGTACCATTATTATTAAATATTAATATAAACCTTATAAGTTACATATGAAACCTTTAAATAGTATATAATACTTAGGGGTTTGAAAAAAAAAAAACAAAAAATCCAAGTAACTCTCTTTATAAACTAGAGGCAGATAGATACAGTCGAATAATCTAAATTATTTTCACAAATATTTTTACCAAAGGTGACCCAAATGGGCGCCATGTCCCCAACCACCCCAGGGAGCCACGGCTAGAGGCGCCACAGGCGCATGCAAAGCAGCGGCGTGGAGGCCAAGGGGCGCAGCACCCAGATGTCCAACACCAAGGGGAGCAACTCCCAGAGGAGCATGAAGAGCCGCGGCGTGGCCCCAGGCGCCCACCAATGGAGCGGAACGCTTTCCTAAGATGTGAGCAGCAGCATTGTGGTCGACAGCCCGAGCGGTGTAGTGTAAGGCACGGTCCACATTCACACTAAGGGTGTCCAGAGGCCTGCCGTCGGTGGCCACAATGTTAGCGGGCTGTCCAGGAGCCAGCGATACGGGACCCCTGTAGTTGAGAGCGGCACCGTGCAGAGGAGCAGCGACAACTGCGGTGGGAGCACCTCCGTGGATGGCGCCTAAGGGGGCAGCCAAAGGTGCGGCCAGATGTGCGCCAAGAGGTGCGCCCAAGTGAGCTGCTCCCCACGGCGCTGCTAGTCCGAGTCCTCCCCAAGGCGCTGCCAGGCCCGCTAAGCCGATTCCTCCAAGCACGCTGGGCTTGGCGTTCGCCACAGCCAACACGAGGGACAACACCACCAGCTTGAACATTGTGGTCTGTGTTGTTTTCTAATCAGAGAGCAACTGATATCCTTACCCTCTAAGCTTCAGCTTTTATACTAATCAATTTCGTAGGCGTACCTATTCCAGATACCTTTGTGACGTCGACAAATATGCGGCAAGGCGTTGGCTGAGGTCGCGGTGGAAAGAAAAGGACTATAGGGCAGTGCGGGCGATAGAAGCGTTGTCCACTATAATACCTTTATCGATATAATGCTAATTTCAACTCTAAGCAAAGTACATTTGAGAATGATTCTGAAACTATTCAAGTTCCCTGCTTGCCTTGACAATACTGTTAAAGGGCCGTTCACTAATACTGATTACCCGTATCAATGCAGAAATTACCCCCTTGTTCAGTCTGCTTAACACGCACGTGTAAACAGGTGGAGTCTAGATCTACTGATTTAAAACTAAATTAAGATATAATATCACCCAACATAAAGTGATAAACTTTAAAGCAATAATTGTGTAACTATATTAAACACGTTTTAGCACTTTAAATGGATATTTAAGTTATTTCAAATCTCATTTGTGTGTTCGTTTCGTAAGTTAATTAAACTTCTAAGAAATAGTTACATTAGTTTTACTGTAATGGATATATTAACATATTGAAATTATATGATTATGATACTCGATATGACATCTGATTGTAAATATGATACGCGAAAGTCTTAAAGTGTATATACCTAATGAATAAGTTTGATTATTAAATTGAAACATCTTTAATATTATCTCTATTCTTATCTTATCTTCTATCTTCTAAACAATAACGCATGTCTTCCTATCTTCTTTTCAAATCAGTTTGCTGTGCCTTTAAAACGTGTTAAAAATTGTTAACAAATTATGTATTGTTAATTTTTGTTAATATTATAATTCCCAAGCTTACATGCTTTGTTATATAAAAAAATAACAAATCATCAAATTGTTAAAATATAGTAAAGTAACATATCAATATAAATTACTAGCAACCCGCCCCGGCTTCGCACGGGTGCAATGCTGATGTATCATACATATAAACCACCCTCTTGAATCACTCTATCTATTTAAAAAAACCATTAAAATCTGTTGCGTAGTAAAAACATAGGGACTAATATAATATAATAATAATAGGATCTAAGTATACATAGGGACGGCCAGACAGCGGCAAGCGACTTTGTTTTATACTATGTAGTGATAAAAGCGTTTTAAATTAATGTCAATAATATAAAAGAGATAAAATAAACTGTCTCACTCACCACGCGCCTGTTGAAGCCTGCATTTGAGATTATTGTAATTTTTTTTTAATACTTAAATTAAATTATCATTTTAATGCTAATGGAACGTCATTATTATGAAAAATAGTACCATAGCGGTTATACAAACTAGGTTTTGTTGCTTCCTTTCTTTCACATCCCGTTAAAATCTTTATAAGGTTTTTTTCGTAAACTTATTTCTCATTGTAAAGTCAAAAGTTTATTACTGTCATGTTGTAGGTTTCTAAGCACAAAATTTAATTGGAACGCCAAATCGTTTGCAATAAGTATAATACTTTGGCTGAAATGCATTTGAAAGACCTTCTATAGGTCGTACAAATTCAAATAAGGTTGATATTTTGAGATGAGTTGACATATTGGCCAAGGACACACATATAGCCATTGTATAGAAACCGCTATTTTATATAGGTATGTCTTTTTGGATTTATCCGGACTAAATAACATACCTACTTATTTTGAGGTCAATGGCCTTACACGCCTTCATCTTGAAATTTTAAAATTAAATTCACGAAACCATAATTAACAACAACAGCGCACGCATGATGAATAAATACGTGAACTTGACACTTGCTATGACGTATGAACCGGTTGTATGCGTATGCGCATATCGAGTATGTTATCATTATCACACATACTTGTAGGAAAGAGCATATGTGAACAACTGGTTTTCGAGAGCTTGTCGAACCGCCTTTGACATGTTCCGGCCTTATCCTCGGCCTTGCTTTATTTTGTACCCTTTTGGCTAGTGTATTCAATTGCTCAAAAACTGTATATCTGAGGGCTTACCTTAGTATGTATTTATTAACCTGATTAGCTCTTGATCCCGAGGAAAGATTCTTGTAAAATGTAGCGAATGTTACTCCTGAATAACGTGGAAATGATTTTTAACTTTAATAGTCACTTAAAGATATTCAAATAAAAACTGGTCAAATGCGGGTCGTACTCGCGCACTAAGGGTTCCGTACCATTTCCACCAAGCGTGACTACCTGTTACCCTTATTGATATCGGGAAAAAAAGAGGAAAACAAAACGTTTGTTGTATGGGAGCCCCCCATAAATATTTATTTTATTTTATTTTTAGTATTTGTTGTTATAGCGGCAATAGAAATACTTGGTTGAAGGACTGTCTTTCGTGTCTTGAACATTGAACCATTCGTCATTCATCATTTATAACACTTTTTAACCAGGGAACGTTTGCCTACGTGGGGTCACTATATGGTCACCAACCGGCATGCCAAACGTAATGACAATGGCAAAAAGCCCCCTCAGAGGGGACCCATGTTTAGCCGTGGATGTAATAGTTTATGATGATGGTGAACCATAACCTTCATTGTCGTGATAAAAGTGAAGAAATAAATTGGTATGTAAATTAATTCAATTATTAATTCAATTATTCTTCTATGTTACTAATAAACTATAAACTATTTCATTTCATTTCAATTGATCCTAAAGATATGAGTTTTACATACATTATCATTAATTCTTTCCTTACTTAATATTATAAATGTGAAAGATTAAATGAAATTTGGTGCATAAATAGTGCAGAACCTGAGAAAGCAGCTTAACAGCGAAAAAAGGGTTGAAAGGGTTAAAAGGGGGACATGAAGTTTGTATCAAGTCCCTATTTCACGCGGACGAAATCGCGGGCTAGTCAATAAAATTTACTTTATTGCTCCAACTAAATAAATTTGATACAATTATCATTATTATTATACAGTTCGCTCCATTTTCTCGCAACTACGGAGAGCGGACCTTTAATAATACAAAGCTACTTTATCCAGAATATAAACAAAGTTACATATCTACTGCCTCCGGGAATGTCTTGATATATTATATCAAGACATTCCCGGAGGCAGTAGAGTTACGCGTGTTCAACCGTACCTAGGTAGCCGTATCTGTATGATTAGTACAACGACCTCAAATCGTGTCATGTCAGTTCCCAATGTAATTTAATATTGGATAGTCCTTCGGGGTTATTAAATAAGTTTAAGGTATGTATCTAAAACCATATCGAGTCGTATTCTGTTTTATGATTCATAACTTCTCAATTAATGTTGGCGTTTACGAATTTTTATTTAATTAAACAATAATAAAATTTAATACTAAAGCTCTTCTAGCATTGGCATTTATAGTATTAGGAAGTCGTAGTCTTTAGGTGGTCTTACAAAATGTCATCGAATTAGAGCAGAGAATTTTTTATTTAATATTTTTCATATCGCTAGGAATCATTTTCAGGAAAAACAATGAACATCGTTTAATGTTTTGAACACTTTACGGAAAAGTTTACCATGAACTTTATATCAAAAATTTAGATGAATAAAATTTGTGGTTCCACTGTAGCCTAATTGGTAAAGGCTTTAAGGGCTAAACCTACAAAGCAGGTTCTAATCCTGCCGGTGTTCGAATTTATTAAACTCAATTTTTGAAATATATTTTTGAATGTGTTGAATTACATATTGATGTTAATCATACTAATTATGTTTTTACTACAATAGAAAGTGTATTTAACTCTTGAGGATTCAGTACAAAAGATAACTAGGATTGTGTAGACTTAACTAGCTTTTGCAAGTCTTCTATACTTATTAGAAGTACATAAAGAATTACGTTAATAGAACGCCTTGTCCTGGTTGACCGACCGAACAACGCACTTGAGGGGTATATCCTACTAATATTATAAACGCGAAAGTTTGTAAGTATGGATGGATGGATGTTTGTTACTCTTTCACTCCAAAACTTCTGGACGGAATTGGCTGAAATTTTGCACCGGGATAGGTTATACACACATACATGGATTAACATATAGGTTACAAAACATCACGCTCCGACCCACTGGAGCAGAGTAACGCGGGCAAAACCGCGGGTCGCAGCTAGTTCTCTATATAACTTAGAAAGGATTTTAAAAAATGCCACCCCTAAGTCGATGAAACGGGCAGCAAAGTTTATATGGAGACATATACATCTAAGGGTACGAAGTCCCGGGCAAATGGTAACTAATCTGTATAACAATTAGATCATTAGTCACGTAGAAGCCAGCAAATAGCATAGCACACATAGCATATTTCATTTTCCAATTTAAACCAAGTCTTAACCTTGTGGTCACGAGCGGTTAGATAAGCTCTAGAAATAAATTATTAAAGCCTTAACTACATACTGCTGCAGCTCATCAGTAACCACGGTTCCTTAAAAGTAAACCCTCAGCCCAAATATTGGATATTAAATACATTGTCTTTTTATTTATCTTCACTACATAGTATAAAAAAAAGTCGCTTGCCGCTGTCTGTCCGTCCCTATGAATGCTTAGATCTTTAAATTACGCAATAGATTTTGATGCGGTTTTTTTTTAATAGATAGAGTGATTCAAGAAGAAGGTTTTTATGTATGATACATGAGCATTGCATCCGTGTGAAGCCGGGGCGTGTCGCTAGTTCTTTATAAAAGACAACTACCGTAAAAAGGAAATAATTCCCTGTGTTACGAGGGACTTAACAAACACATCATTCACGGACTCCACGTACACCCAGAATCAGAACAACAAGCACACAAATAATTATTCTGAATAGGAATTGAAGCCAGAACACCACCGCTAAGACACCGGTGCAGCCAAGTGTCATGTCAAGTATGACAGTGTTTACACCAGGTCAGAAGCAACCATTACGCCACAATGTCAATTTTTACATGGTCATTGACTAGCCGTGAAACTCTACCGACCATAGTGACTATTCGTGACCAGACCGTAGTACTAACTAAACCTACACCACGATTTTTAAGTCGTTGCTAATACTCAGCAAGATTAATTGTTTATGGTAGGGCAATCAATCTATTCACATACTTTTTAATAGCATTTAAAATTACTGATTTAAATGACATCATAATATGAAGTCATTATAATCAGTAATTTAGCGAGAATTTGCGAGAATAACGGTACAATTCTAAAAGAGTAAGTATGGGAAAAAAACTTTAACTTAATCTTAAAAACCGTTTTCTCAATGTTTCTCTTTTTGATTTGCCTCGTTCTTTCCGCAAAACAGCGATCTATGGGATACCCCCCTTCCTCGGGAGGAGGCCCATGTTCAGCGGTGGACGTTGTACGGGTTGATGATGATGATATTATCTATGAAATGGCTGCTCGTTCCTACAACCGAAATTATCTTTTATTCGTAGAGCTCATTTTGCCACATACATTTATAATAACCGTCTCCTTGCGATCATTTGAGCATTTTTCTTTATATAGATCCATGTCTATTTAAATCTAATACTTTTATAGTTATAATTATGGCTTAAGATCCTATATGTAATTATAAACGACTAGCTGTATGTGCCCGGCATTGCCCGTCAAATATTTTGACACTTCCCGTGTCATTTCCAACATTTTCTTTCATAAAAACCTTGATAATTCTGAAAATTATCGACATAATAAACAACGAATCAGCCAAATCGCTCAAGTCGCTCTCACCTTATGCGCGTACATACATTTTAGCGATCCATTTTTATTTATATAGATTAAAAAATGACAATGTAGATATAAAACATATAGACATATAAGGTAGTGGCCGTGATTAGTAAAACAAGCCTACAATGTTTTAGTGTTAACTTAAGCAAGACCAAACGGAAAGTTGAAATAAACCTGGGTCTGATGTAATAGAACACAATATTGCACCATTGTCCTTAGACACATATTTACTACAGATTGTAATCATACCTTATAATAATTCAGGAAGGTAAACGTTTCTACCAACTTGTAGGAAGTTATAATAATTGAACTTGACTTTTTTTTCCCACCCCATACACAGATAACGAGCATGTCCGCTCACTAATTGTATCTATACACGCTGAAATTTAAATGGTTGTTTTCCCGCATCGAAAAGATTTGGTCTTAGTTAAACATTCAATTTATACAAAAACTAAATATTATAAAGCAAAAATGACCGATTAACAATCGTGAAAAACCAAACTCGAAAGTGACATCGAACCGATAGTAATACCTCGCGATACCTAGCGCTCGCGTCGATCGTTCGCGCGTTCGTTGACCCGGGTGTTAGTCAATCAGCTGATACCTACACCTTAGGTTATGTAACACAGTACCCAATCATAATAATAAGCTTTATCCAATACCTTTTTACCTACTTACAGAAAACGTAACTTAAAACAAGTTTATTATCTAAGAACAATAATTTTCTGAATTAGATTATAAAATATTAAAGGCGTATTTAAAA
The DNA here is from genome assembly GCA_947037095.2 of Nycteola revayana. Taxonomy (NCBI): domain Eukaryota; kingdom Metazoa; phylum Arthropoda; class Insecta; order Lepidoptera; family Nolidae; genus Nycteola; species Nycteola revayana. The sequence goes on from OX344847.2 coordinate 10,888,441, forward strand.
AAATTGAAAAATTAAATGAACTGCGCGGAAATGATATGGATGCAGTCCTTCTGAGTTGAGTAGTTTCCAGACGTAGTATTGGCTTACGCCAAACATAGCTGCCGCCATTCGCGTACTTCGGCGAGGATCGCGTTCGAAGTACTCGATGATCTCCTCGTCGAGCTCTGGCGAAAGAACGGCCGATCGACCTCTGCCCTGTGCATGTGCTGGCACCTGGAACTGCCCATGATCGAGTAGCCGTCGCCGCTACGATCGTCCGGTCCTGTATGACTTGAGGGTTCAGAACTCCGCGAAGACGGAGTGACGCCAAGTGATGCAGCTCGGCGTAAAGACGCCGGGCAGTATGGGAATTATAATTAGCCCTAGCGTACAGTTGCACCATAGCGACGTACTCTAAATTACTAAAACTGTAATGTCGATCCATAATACTAATAAAGTAATAAGATAACGCGTGCTGCGCTTCCGACGTTCACGGGACAACTAAGGAAGGAGGGAGTCGAAGGAGAGCGCGGGGCGTTCCGGCGTCGGCGCCGCCGCGCGGCGAATTACAAAGGGAGCCGGCTCGTTTGTAATTCTTGCGTGCAGGCTATTTTATGCCGTATGACTACCATTGAGCTCTTATTTTGCTTTAAACGTTTATTGATCGTTCTTTACTTTGTCAGCAGCGCGTGCGATTCGAGTAGTACCTACAAGGTCCGTCTAGTGTTACTACTGTTTATCACGCTTTCGAGTTTATAATTTTTTAATAATATAATTTATTTTTAATAATTTTAAATCGAAAACATGTCTTAAAAAAAAAAAAAAAAATGTTTCGATAGTACTACCGACGGCAAGTTGTTCTGCTTCGGGAAAACAACCATTAAAATTTCACGGTGTATATATAAAAGAAAGTCGTGTTTGTTACAACACTTATAACTCGAGAACGGCTGGACCGATTGCCATGGTTTTTGATTTGTTGGATTTGTTTCCGTCCCGAATAGCAGAATACATTTGAATGAATGAATAAAAACAAAAGAAAGTCGTGTTAGTTACACTATTTATAACTCAAGAACGGTTAAACCGATTTGGCTGAAAATTGGTAGGGAGGTAGCTAAGAACTGGGAGAAGGACATAGGATACTTTTGGGTAGGGGTAGGGTAGGGTAGGGTAGGGTAGGGTAGGGTAGGGGTAGGGTAGGGGTAGGGTAGGGGTAGGGTAGGGTATGGTAGGGTAGGGGTAGGGTAGGGTAGGGTAGGGGTATGGTAGGGGTAGGGTAGGGGTAGGGTAGGGTAGGGGTAGGGTAGGGTAGGGGTAGGGTAGGGTAGGGGTAGGGTAGAGTAGGTGTAGGGTAGGGGTAGGCGTAGGGTAGGGTAGGGGTAGGGGTAGGGGTAGGCGTAGGGTAGGAGTAGGGTAGGGTTAGGGTAGGGGTAGGGTAGGGCAGAGGTAGGGTATAAAAGTCCACCCGTGCGAAGCCGGGGCGGGCCACTAGTTTAATATATTTATCAAAAGTAATTTAGTTACAGAACGCTCTATTTAAAGTAAACATTATTTAAATTAGTTTTAATTTATTTACAAGCATATTTTAATAACATAATTAATATAGGTAAATTAAACTATCTACTTTTTTTTCGGACGGTTATTATGTATTTAGCCAGAAGGCTTTTGCTACTTTACCGGGAGCCAGGAATAAAGGCGAGCAGAGCTCCAGCATAAATAAATTGTGTAAAAACTACAACTAAGCAAAAAAAAACAATAATAAATTCTATGATTTTATTCAGGGTCTGGTTGGTTGAAAGACAAGCCTCCGTATCTCGAGAAGCACGTTAAGCCGTTGGTCCCCATTGTTATAACATCATCTATATAACAAGCTTATACCTGGTACGGGTAGCAGCATTCCCTTTTGTGTTACAACATAATTATGCGGTCACCAACCCTCCTGCCAAGCGTGGTGACTAAGGCAAAACGGCGGTGGTCGCTTCCTCGGAAGGAGGTCCATGTTCAGCAATGGATTTTTTACGGGCTGATGATGATGATGACGATGAAACCTGTACAACAATTAATATACCTAAGTTCGGGCTATATCTAAACTATATATTATACAAGGCTATCCTCCGTGGCGTACTTGATAAGTATATTATCTATCTATACTAATATTATAAAGCTGCAGAGTTTGTTTGTTTGTTTGAACGCGCTAATCTCAGGAACTACTGGTCTGATTTCAAGTCCATTATTGAGGAAGGTTATAGGGTAAGTATATTTTATTTTCAAAAAAATAAGGGGTCCGTAAGAAAATTACGATTTTGTAAGCCAAGGTGTAAAATCGAAAACCTATTTATGCGTGCGCTACAAAAACTATTGACAATAGAACAAAATGATATACTACGGGTTGGTCGGTCTGATTAACATCTACAAAAAAGTCCGCGAGAGCACATATCTAACTATTATAGTTTAGTCACAATAACCGCTTTTATGTTCATAAAAAAATATTAAATCGTCTGATGAAAGAAACTACGTTAAACGTGTATCGTTATATTAATCCTTATCCAAATTAAGCATTATGTTATCAAGGGTATTTATGTAGAAGTAAAATACTTTTTGTTTTATTCCAATCGGACATTTCGTTAAAAATTATCACGAGTATAAAAACGCAAAAAAATGGTCCCTAATAATGAGTTATTTGCCACAATAGATAAAGCTCTAAACAAACTCTTCTGAGTTTGTTTGCTTCAACGCGCTAATCTCAGCAACTACTAGTACGATTTCAAAAAATCTTTCAGTGTTGGATAGTCCATTTATCGAGGAAGGTTATAGGCTATATTTTATTACGAAGTACCCACGGGCACGGGAGCTACGCGGGTGAAACCGCGCGCGGGAAGCTAGTATATGATACTAGTATTTATCTTATTCAAACTTTAACGTTAGCAATAAACGTAATACGGATTGTTGATGGTGAGACTCTTCGACAGTATATGTAACTAGGGTTGCCACCTTTTTTTTTGTTTTAAATAGTTCTTTTTAGAAAAAGTTGCAAAATACTTAAATAGTACTTTTGGGAAATTCAGGAAAAAAAAGTACTTACACATTAATTTTTTATTCATTATTTATTTATCCATGTGTATTTGCTATTAGTCTTTGCTTCGGTATTCAAAATTTTTACCTTTATAATAATTATAAGAATCTGAGCATGTTAGATATTAAAATAGGTAAATCAACAATTCATTTTTCAAAATTAAAAAAACGGGCGAAAATTCGATAATCAAAAAAATATAGTATTTTTTGTACTATATTATATTTTTTATAACATAAAGGTACATTTGACTGAAATATAGTACGATACTACTTAATACAATTGAAAACATTCCTGAAATGAAACCTTTACAAAATTAAATTGAAAGAGGTTTTGAAGATGGTTTCAGGACGAGCCTGTCCGCTGTCTCATCAAATATAAAAGGCTTAGGAAGTGTACCAAAGACGAACGACCTTTAATCAGAGGTCGCGAACTGTTTATATTATATTGTTAAAATGTTAAAAAACTGATCAATTTTCATTAAGACTTTTTGTTTGTGCTCTACATTGGTTGAATATAAATTTAACCTCAAACATGAAAGCTATGAATAATTTAATAAAAATATTTAATTTAATTATGAGTAGGTACGTTTTTTGTTTTTACTAAACATGGAAATAGAATAATATTGTATTGTATCTTTATTGTGTCTTTATTCTACAACTAGCTAAATAAAGCTAGCTAATAAAGATTTTATAAGCTATTAATCAAAGTCCCGTCTAAATCGATACAACCGTTTTGGTGATGAGGTGGAATATACAGACAAAATAAAAAGTAGTGTATTGTCTATACTAATATTTAGATTAGCATGAATAGGTTAGATTTGATTGTTTGTTTGTATTGAATGGGCTCTGTAACTACTTGACCGATTTGAAAAATTATTTCACTGTTGAGAAGCTACACTATCCCCGAGTGACATAGGTTATATTTAATTATGAAGTTCCCACCGGACCGGGAGCGAATGAAACCGCGCGCGGGAAGCTAGTGCATTATAAAATTAGCTATCTACTGATTACAGCCACGACAAAATCGATTCAGCCGTAACTGACATCAGCCGAAACAAAAAGACAAGCAGACAGACAAAGAAAAACATTGTGCTTTTTTTCAATTTTCTCAACTGATAATTTCAAAATAGTGGAGTACCCTCGAGCTATTAATATTATTATTGAGAAATTTTACTCTTGGATATCAATATTAATGAACGGATTAAAATGTAATTAATATTCAATGTAGCTTAACATATCACTACAAAGTATAAAAACAAAGTCGCTTGCCGCTATCTTTCCGTCCCTATGTATGCTTAGATCTTTAAAACTACGCAACAGATTTTGTAGCGTTTTTTTTTAATAGATAGAGTGATTCTAGGGGAAGGACAACCTCCGTAGCGTAGCGGTAATTGGCTCGCTTTAAATCGCGGAGGTCGTAGGTTCGATCCACACACCGGACAAGAAATCTTTGTGTAAATTCTAAGATTTCTTTCCGAGTCTGGTTGGTTGAGGGACTACCCTCCGTGCATCGGAATGCACGTTAAGCCGTTGGTCCCGATTGTTAAAACATCATCTATAACAAACGAAAAAGGGAACGGGCAGCAGCGTTTCCCCTGTGTGTTAGAACATAACACTGCGGTCACCAATCCGCCTGCCAAGCGTGGTAACTATGGCAAAGACCCTCCCTCGGGAGGAGGCCCATGTTCAGCAGTGGACGTTATACGGGCTGATGATGATGATGATAGGGGAAGGTTTATATGTATGATACATCAGCATTGACCCCTGCGAAGCCGGGGCGGGTCGCTAGTAGCTATATATGTATATTGTATTATATTTTATCTATACTAATATTATAAAGAGGAAGTTATGATTGCATTAAAAAGTCTTCAGAACTAGTAAACCTATTTCAAAAATTCTTTCTCCATTAGTAAGTTACGTTATCATGGAATAATAAAGGCTATATTTAATTACACACAACCTCCGTAGCGTAGCGGTATTTGGCTCGCTTTAAATCTCGGAGGTCATGGGTTCGAACTCCACGCCGGACAGTAAATCTTTGTGTAAATTCCAAGATTTCTTTCCGGTTGGTTGAGGGACTAACCTCCGTGGAACGCACGTTAAACCGTTTGTCCCCATTGTTAAAACATAATTAATAACGCTGCTGCCCGTTCCTTGATATACGATTATTTCGTATATCAAGGAACGGGCACCAGCGTTTCCTTGTGTGGCACAACATAATACTGCGGTCACCATCGAACATGGGCCAGCGGGCGGAGGCCCATGTTCAGCAGTGGACGGGTTGATGATGATGATGATATTTAATTATAAATGGGAGCTACGCAGGTGAAACCGTGCGAGGGAAGCTAGTACCCTATATGTTATCAGAGTAATTTATGTTTAAAATATTCTTTTTTTTTCCATCGACTATACCTACATGTAATCATAAAACCATATAAGATCCGGCTGTCAGCTTTTTTGTTCTAGTTTTAGATCTAGTTCAAGCTTTTTGATCAATCTATTATAATTATTTAATTGTCGTTTAATTACACTGCAATCTTTGGACTTGAGTAACTTGTTGTAGTAGTAATTGATAGATATAATTGGCATATACACTGCAAACGTTATAATCTAATAACCATTTTGCGTATGGAAGGTGCTTTCAAAGTATATGCCATCCCTTTAACAGTAAATAGTATCATGTATTGAAACTACAATATACATTTTATATTTCCAAAAAAAAAACACTAAAAATAAAACTATGTTACGCGCTATGCAGGCTGAGACCTGTTTTCATTTTTAGTCCCTTGGTCTCCTCTTACGACACTTATGGGAAGACATGATTTTTTTGTGTCTATATTATAATAATAAATAAAGCTGAAGTGTTTGTTTGTTTGTTTACTAGAACGCTCTAACCACAGAAAGTTCTGGTCCGTTTGGAAAAAATATTTTAGGGTTAGATAGCCCATTCATCGAGGAAGGCTATAGGCTATATTTAAAAAAGTTCTAACGGGAAAGTTCTAACGGGAAACTTTTTAAAATATGCTGAAAGCGAAAAAAAAGAAAAATCTTCACACTACTCTCCTGTACTCTCCACTCACTTACTAATGTAGTGGCAACCTATTTGCAAATTCATAATAATAAAAAAAAACATTTAATTATTTTCGTTAGTGTTTTGTTTACACTGTGAATTATCTTTATTTGTCTAAATATATTGTAAATTTAATTATAATATGAAGCCAGTCATTCTAGCAATTCCAACCATAAATAACGGGTTGTATGTGGTATAGCCTAAACTATTAAAGGGATGGCGTATATTTTGAATGTACCTTATATATTATAATTATACCAACAAAAAATGAACATTGAATAAATGAAGCAAGGTCTTCCATGTCAATAGATTTATAACAAATAACATTCCTTACCGCCATGACTTGGTTAATACTCAGGTGGTAGCACCTTAAGGTAAGTAATTACCATAAAGTTAACCTACTTATAAATTATGCGTAGTACAAAATTTGTCATTTATGAATGCATCAAGTATGATGGCGCTTTAAGGATGTGAAGGGTTTTATTATTAGTGAAAAAGATAGAATGTGCGTAGGGCTGAATTCATCTTTAATGAAACACTAGTAAATGTTAAAATATAATAAATGGAAAAATCAACAACAATCTTTTCAGTTTGAATGAAAGACGAACAACAAATAATGACACTCAAAATGTTGCGAAAAGAAAATATTATAAAAAATAAGTTTAAAAAAGGTTGCAAGCAACAAATTCGGAGAAATTTTTATGGACACTACAACATTAGTTGTGACTCGGTAGGAAAATAGTGTAATGTAATCTTTATTATTGATAGTATCAATTTAAATTTTTCCTGAATGACAGACTGACTGGCGGATCAACGCACAGCCATTAATCGTAGTGGCCTGGCTTCTGCCTCATTTAAGCATCGTCTCTGCTCTCTTTTGCTAATTCACTGAAGACAACCAATTATAAGCGGCCGTAGCCCAAAGGCTAGGGGCGTCGGACTTGTGATCTTGTGTTCGCCGGTTCGATCCCCACCCATTGCACTACCGACGCACGTGAACCCACTTGTAACACGACCATTTTAGCTTAGTGCGAGGGGTTAACAAGAATACTAGTAGAATACAAAACTCTGTTAATAAGCTTTAAAAAAAAATAAGTCTAGCGGAGAAGAGAGATAGAATGTAGGGAACATTACACCGAAAAGCTAAACTGAGTCCAACCTAAACTACAATAAAAAATGAGTAGTGACAAACGAAATCACATGACCGTCCTGACAAAAATGGCAAACTAAATCATACTGCGGTTATAAAATCCTTATTTGAGAAAATATAACAAGTTGTCAATACCTTGTTTCAGTCAATTGAGCTAATAGTAAGTTGTAACTAATTGCTTGTATAATAAACATTAATTATTATTCATTTAAAAGTATGTCATGACTACGTTCAATCGCCCACCTGTAAATGAAAGAAGGAACATTGGGGTCGCCAATTTAACCTCTGAGTGAGATATTAAACAAAATATATGGGCCCAAAATAATATTACAGTTAATTCGAAAAGGGTTCAAAGGAATCCCAATGGAGTGTTGTGAAACGGTTTTTGGTATTTTGATAGTTAATAAGATAAGGTGTTTTGCTATCAAATAACTATTGGTATTTTATTATATTTCTTGGATGAAATAGTTCCATACGTTCTTTCTTCGCTTCCATTTACAATCGGAGTTATAGATATAACTGTGGCGTAGCGGCATATAAGAGTGGTTTCGCACTACGTCCGATCTGAATCCGATCCGAACCCGTGAAAATATTTGTCTAGAAATTTGGAAAGAAATCAGATGACGGACATCAGATCTAGTGCGTAAATTACCATAGAAATAGTTCTACGGCTACTAAGGATCATATTTTCACGTGTTCCGATCGGATTCGGATCGGACGTAGTGCGAAACCGCTCTAAGTCTCGCTTTCAGTCACGGACAAGAAATCTTTGTGTAAAATCACAGATTTCTTTCCGGGTCTGATTGCCTGAGGAACAAAGGGTTGAAGGGTTCAAACGAATCCCGAGTTCGAGTGTCTTAGACCTTTTTTTTTTAATTTGGTATTATGCCCTCCGGTCCTTCATGCATTGGATAGCAAGAAAGAAATTGGTCCAGATTGTTTAACATCATCTTCAACAATCGTACCTATACTAAGAAGAGTTTGTTTCTTTGCTTGAACGCGCCAAACTCAGTAAATATCGATCCGATTTTTAAAAAATTGGCATAGATTTCTTTCAAGCCAATTAATCGAGGAACTTTTATGAACTTCCTACGGGAACGTAAGTTAAGCGGGTGAAACCGCGCGCGGATACTACATATACCTATCTCACAAAACTCTAGCTCACTACAAAACTGATATGTATAGAATATTAATTTAACTATTCCAAATACTTACATTCGATCATGAATAGATGACTAACTGCGACATTTGACTAAAATCACACCGAGTGCTGTCAACATAATTTCGCGTAAGTAAATCAGCCACATTTTGGGCTCTAAACCGTCGTCCACAAATCATTCAATTGCGACTACAATGAAATGCATATTGTAAGGTCTGTTTCATACAAGAATAAATTATAAGATTTAATTTGACAAACTTAAAATTTAGCATAAAATACTGTAGGAACTAGAGTAGACTTAATGCTCTAGATAGTGAAATTCGACCTTTGGATAGTGAAGAAACCAAAGATAGGTATGTTGTAGTTAAAACGATAATAAAATAAATTAATTATAATTATGAAATAGGTACATTCCATGCTAATTTACATTCGCCTGGTGACAGAACAATGCCTGCCTCATAGTTTCACTCTTCCTCTTAGCTCTTCAATATAAAGGTTCATCATCGTCATCATCATTAGCCCGTATAAAGTCCATGGCTGAACATAGGTTTTTTTTTTTTTTTGTCCGGTGTGAAATGCATTGACGCATTCCCACCGCCTCTGCAGCGTATTCGCGCGCCGGCGGCGGGATATGTGGCACTCGCCCTCTCCATAGCGTGGTATGCTTAACTCATACCACGAGGAGAGGACCCTACGCCACTAAAACCTCCCGGACACTACTTCGATCCTTCAAGCGTTCCTGAGAAAAAGGGTCTTGACAGACAGACTGACGGACGGACGGACAACAAAGTGATCCTATAAGGGTTCCGAAAGCCTAAAAATAAATACAAGATAAGAAAAAAAATTTGATAGACAATGGTGATTTTTTTAAATTAATTTTAGATTGTTTTGGATTTTATAATCCAAAATTCATTAATTAGTGCAAACGCTTCTAGAATGCAATTTTTATCATTATTTATATAAATTTACTAGTAGAATAAAAAATAAATAAAAACAGAAGATATTATAGTCAAAATGCGGCCCGCGAGCCGCATGTGGCCCATGGACAATATAATTGCGCGGCCCGTGGGTTTCTGAGTTCAGCATAACTATTTATTAAGGGGCCGTCCATTAATCACGTGATCTTTATTTAAGCCCCCCCCCCCCTTGGTGATACATGGTGAGGTTTAAAACTACCCACCCATCATCACGTTTATTTTTAGTATCTACGAAAAACTTAATTTTTTTAGTATATTTTAGAATCTTAAATATCATTTTCCCGTTGCTTAGTTATAAAATTAGAAGTTTGATCACGTGGCCAATAAAGAAATGTGTGGCTGGACTTATAATTTCCCAAAATTAAATACACGTGATATCTTACAACACCCCCTCCCCTCTTGTGACTTTTCGTGATTTTTGTCAATGCCCTCCCCCCCTTTCAAGACTCACGTGATTAATGGACGGCCCCTAATCTGCGGTTGCAGGCATAGCCGCACGGTTCGCTGTGATAGGTACCCTAATTATATCAATCCATCGGAGTTTACCCATCTATATAAAAATGTTTGCTAGTGAAATTACAATAATATATATAATACCTACTTATTTATTTCTAAATATAGAAGCTACTAATTAATTAAAAAAAAGGTAAATGTTACTCATATTTCTGATAATCAATCATGCAAAATTGGCACTGTACGGATTTGAATGAAATTTTGCTTAAACTCATTCGGTATACACCCAACGAGTGTATACAATGTGGTAGACAATTTATAATAAAAGTATTCTTTAAGTTCTCCCGTCTTTAAAGGCCTTAATTGAACTCGTTATGCGGTGCGGGGTAAGACAACTTTGTTTAGTCCGTACCTATTACCTGTGTATCGTGGATTGCCTTGATCTAGTAAAGCTACCGCAACTTAGCCATTCAAACTCGTAAAAATGTCGACAAATAACTATTATCTACACAATCTGTGTTATTACACCAGGAAACCTATGCAATCTGGTTGACAATTACTTTTATCTTTGTACATAATACTACGTACTTACGTAGACATATAAATCGAAAGGCGTACGTAAACCTGATACTGAACGTAAGAAAAAATCAGGAAGTGTGTGTGACTAAGTAGTAAATGTTTGAAACAGTCTGAGTCATACTTATACCTAAGGGTCTAACCTTAATACACGTGTGAGCAGTATTCATGTATATATGTATTTTGAAATTATAATTATTCATTAGTCTAGCTCAGGGTTTCTCAAAGTGGGGTACGCGAACCCCTAGGGGTTCGCCATTCGACGGCAGGGCAGACGCGACAAGATTTACGTAATGGTGGCTTGTTAACAGGCACTTGGCAGGCGTTTTCTTCAACAGTCAATGTTATTATTTTCTCTGGGGGAGGGGGGGATTTAATTACTTAGGGGTTCGCTGTCACCTGGAAATTTTAACAAGGGTTCGTGGAGCCGAAAGTTTAAGAAACCCTGGTCTAGCTGCTTAATAAACAGTTCGTTCGACTGTATCCAACTGTTCTTAAGTAGCTCTGATTGGCGATGATATTTCAATTTGCAAGTTACCTACTAAACGGGAGTGAAAGATTCGCAGTAATAATAAATTTATTGTGAAGAAACTGATTATACATTGTTCTTTGTTTTTTGTTACTAAATAGCTGTAATATTTACATTATTTCAATATTTTACAGAACCTAGACTTATATCATTTTTTTTATCATAATTTAATAAATATATTTTTTATTTAAGTAAGATTTTCATTTCTATAATATAATTATATAAAAATAGTACCTATTAGGTATACTTATTAACTTTATAGAGTCAAAAAATCAACCAATAAATGCATATGAATAACAATGACATTGAATGTGAAAATAAGAATAAGAAATAAGAATAGGTACAAAATAAAAATATATAGTTAGAAATTAGGTATTAGGAACGATTAGGTAGCGTATCAAAACTTCAGCATAATGATAATAGGCAGAAGGGACGAAATTCGGACGGACATAATATATAGTTAGCCCCGAGGCTTTTGCTACTTTACAAGGCATAAATGCGAGCAGAGCTCCAGCCTAGATAAATGGTTTAAACACAAAAAACTAAGCAACCTGCGCAAGAGGGCATCCCCTGTGGGACTTGGACCTCGGCTCAGGGCGGTCGCTGACGGGGAGATTAAGGGATTATGGCTTTTAGTTTAGGGGAGTTTTGTGCAACTGTCGCTCTACTTTACAGTTCACGGGCCTCTCGGATTTCGGGTCTTCGGTTCTTAGCAAACTAAGGGTCGGGAGGGCGAGGGGGGACGCGTCGCGTTCGCGGGCGCACTCTTCTCCGGCGGGTCGGATAGAAACGAGGGTTCGTTCGTGTGATAAATATAGGTAACTAGCAACCCACACCGGTTTCGCATGAACGCAATGCTGATGTCCTCTTAAATCACTCTATCAATTAAAAAACCGCATCAAAATCTGCTGCGTACTTATAAAGATCTTACCTTCATAGGGACAGACAGATAGCGGGAGTGAACTTTGTTTTACGCTATGTAGTGATATTTAATTGATAAAACGAATGTTCATCAGTGAATTGAGTATTCCTTGATTAAACAAAAATTCGGTATAATACCGTCAGAATTATAAATGTGCACTAGTGAGTTTTCTTCTTTCGTGTCGCTGTTTTAACTTATTAGTTTTAATACTTTGTTTTAAGCCATTCTGACCAGTAAGTCGCCACTCCAATAGTCTTTGTCGTTCCCGCCATCACTAGTGAGTGAAAGACGGTAAAATATTTTATTACGACCAATTAAAGTCGTAATAAAATATTTTAAAAGTTAACAAAAGCTAGCGACATCTAGTAAATAATCGAAGTACTACGCCTACAGATGGCTGAAAGCTTTGCTAATGATTCGATAGCGGTCGCCACGCACCGCCTCCGGTTATTTAACATCCACCACTAATGCGATACTTCTTCTAATTTTTGTCAATTAAAGCATCTGATCTCAACACATGTGGGGACAGTCTACATCCCATACCTTGAAGGTATTATTAGATAGGTACCTGAAGAGCCTTTTCCTCCATTTTCTACAACTGAGAGTTAATGCTTATACAGAATAGTAGCGCAAGTCTAAGTTTATGGTTTATCTTCAAAGTTTATAAAAGTTCACAGTAATATAGACGTAAAAGAAAGAATAATTCATTGGCCCCTTTTGAGGTCCTTATAAAACAATAAAAAGTTTACGTCACTCTCAGGATATAGTCCTGTTATGGAAGATAAGGGATTTAACTATTTTAATCATGATACAACATAAATAAATCCAATTTATCTCTTCAGTTTTCTCAAAACCAACTCCATCAACTTAAAACTTCACTTCAAAAGAAGCCTGATATCGACCATACCCTTGACATTTGTTGGACTTTAAAGTGAGCCGAGATCTATCCGCGACTAGTGAATGAATTTACCAACCTACTCATTTAGAATTATCTGACCTGATCTAAACTATCGTTGACGAATGGCCGCTATAAATGGTTGTCCCCTGCGCTATTAGATAGCGAGCTAGCTTAAAACCATATCTCCATAAATGCGGCAATACAATATTGCAGTGTGTATAAAACACTGAGCCGATGGTAGGTATCTGATCCCGATGTCCTTCTTATTTCTTGTAGTGTTATTTTTACACAGTTTACTACGCAAACTGGCATATTACTTTGATTACAACCAACATTTTTAAAAACTTTTGACACGTTCTCCTCCTACAGAATCGTTGTACTTGACAAATGCAGAAAAAAATGTTACGCCGAAATCGGCGTTCTCGTGACTGGCTCGGGAACGCCGATTTCGGCGTAACATTTTTTTCCAGCAGTTATCTAGTTGAGCGTGCGAGACCTATCATTTATGTATTTCGCTAGCGTTACAAGTGGCCTCTGAATATTTGCTTGTCTCTATTTTGAATATACATGTAACGCTGCCCTTAAAACTAGTTGTAATCGCCACTTCCTTTTAGGAAGTTTCGCATACAGCGTAATGGCATAATTATAACCTGATTAACGCCTACGTGGTAATAAGGATATAATAACAAATCTTAGATTATTTAGGGCAGTAAATGTCAATATTATGAAAATGTATACTTATCTAAAAATCGAATTAAAAAAATGCTTCGCATAAAACATGTTTATTTTTTTATAATTTGCATAGTGTCCCTAAATTACTTATATTAATACTTTAAGTAAAATGTCCATGTTTGGATAATAAAATATAAAAAAAAAATACTTAAGGATTAACTTACTTATGATTATAATTCTTATATTATTCGGTTAAATATAAATGTAATACACATTACATTCACTAAAATACTTTTTGGTTTATTACAAAAACACTCCACTGAAAACACATTGACAAAACTTACATAATCTTTACAATTTTTTTTAATAATAGCAAAACTACTGAAGTTGTGTCTTTATTCACACCATTCGTTATTCATGCTTATCCGGCGTCGTGCAATGCATTCAATCGAATGTTTATCTTATTGAGTATTGTAGCAGCACGGTGTGACAGCAGGACGCTTATGTAAACGTGAATTGCCAACATAGCCAACAAACTCACAGGTTCCCAAACAGTGGCGCCCTGTTAGCGGATCACGAACGATTTGAAAAGTACCCTCATACCATCAAGTTAATGTCGTTAAAATAAAAAACATCGAAATAAGAGTAGTGGTACTCAGAAAATAGTTAAAACAGGCCTAGGTTTCCCATTGCTTGTACGCAATATGTGAATGACACTGGCACGAACCAGAGATGCATGCGTACGATGAGTGCAGTGCATCCAGATCGAGCGGGAATCGTAATTTTTTTCACTCCACACATCAATCAGAGCATGAATAATTTAAAAACATAAGAATATTAAATATGAACTTGACATTTTATTATGGCCTGTTTTCACTGTTTTTTATTGTACGGAATTGTACAGAAACGGCGTACGGTGTACGGCGTTCGGCGTACGGCGTCAGTCGTGTGGAACAGATAATAGGCACGAACACGATTTAAATTATATCAAAGAGGCGAAAAGACGCCGCAACTGGTGTCCCAAAAGGTTAAGTAGCTGGGAAAGGGGGTGACAGGGGTGGACACAATGGTCACTAGAAAAATAAAAAAAAATCCGCTCTGGGTATTTAAAAAAAAAATGGCATTTTTTTTAAAACTTAAAATTTTACACCTTGTTATTTTTGATGTTGATGTTGATGACCTTGTTGTTATTGAAGATAACATAACAGCATTTTTTTTAAATACAGCCATATTTGTAGGTACAGTTAGCACAAGGTGTAAAATTTTTAGTCTTTTAAAAAATGCCATTTATTTTTTTAAACACCCAGAGGGAATTTTTTATATTTTTCTGGTGACCCTTGTGACCATCCCTATCACCCCCCTTCCCAGCTACGTAATCTTTTGGGACACCCTGAAAAACCTATCACGATAAAGTCAGCCTATAGCTGACTTTATCGTGATAGGTTTTTTTTCTGATGGACTTACCTAGGTAGCCACGAGGCCTTTGCTACTTCATCGGGCATAAAGGCGAGCAGAGCTCCAGCCTTAATAAATGGTTTAAAAACTACAAACTAAGCAACCTGCGCAAGAGGGCGCCCCCTGTGGGGCTTGGGCCTCGGCTCAGGGCGGTCGCTGGCGATGAGATTGATTTTATTGAAGAATTGAGATGATATTGAATTACGACTTTTGGTATTTTAGTGCGGTTTTGTGCAACTGTCGCTATATATCGTGATAGCATGTCTTCCTCTTCAGACGACGAAGATGCGCTTGCTTTGCTCCAACTCATTAATGTGCAGACACCTAAGATATTGGGAGCACCCTGTGTGGAAAATGTCGCAAGACCATAGATATTTTAAAATAATGGAAAAATTATGCGAAATGATCAGGATATGATTATTTTCCTACAGTGTATAAAATGTCACTAGAATGTTTCCACATTATGTTGTCGAAAGTAAAACACGGTCTTCAGAAGATGAATACAAATTGGAGAAAACCGGTGTGTCCTGAAGAAAGATTATTGATTTCTGCGCATTTTTCTGCACCCACTGTATATACAAAAGTCGTGCTGCTTGCGCGCCTCTCCAGTCACGCCTGCTAGCGACGCGGAACAGGCGACAAAACGGCGTGCCTGCGCCACGCCGCTTGAGTGTGAGATAATTCACATCGTGTCGCCTACCTAAATTTTGTATTGAAACGTTTTAAAGCGGCAAGATGACTGCGCCTTACGCCTTACGCCTTTTCTGTATAATTCGCGCCTAATACTTACAAATGTTTACTTTAGACAGGCATTTTCCTGGAAAATCTGGCATTTTGGGTATCCCAGCGTAGGCATTCTTCCATTTAGAAATGGTTACCTTTGACGGGACGGAGTCACTGCTCTATTACTAGTGAGGGTTTTGTCATTATTTTATCCAGTGTCAGCAGTCGAAGAAGGATGTTGTTTTTAAAATAAAATGTACTGACTTTTATGTACAATTTTTCTTTATAAATAAATAGGTACAAACCATTAAAACGGTACGGGATACCTCTCTTGCATATCGTTTTACTGACTAGGGAAAATTTTCAGACAGAAAAAAATGTGCGACTCATGGATTAAAGTTATATACTTTATCAACTGTGCCTATTCATTTTGTTCGACTACAATAATATTTGGGATAAAATATAATGACCACCAAAAATATATACTTGACACCAGAAAAATAAAGTCTAAAAGTTTTAGTCACGACTGCACTTCAAATTGTATTCGAACACCAAATGTAGTAAATGATCACCAAATCTTAGCGAGCAAATGATTGCGCTATTCTACCTTAATAAAATCAATGAAAAATGACAATCGGTTAGGTTAGGTTAGAGCTGCGGCCATACAACGCACAAGCCGAGCGAGCGAAGCGAGCGGTGCCGCGATAGCGGCCGGCGAGTGCCAGAACCGAATAGTAAATTAGTAAAACATTTAGGTACTTTTGGTGATCATTTACTACTTTTGGTGATCATTTACTACTTTTGGGTTAACAATGATTTATTTGGAGTCATTTTGCTTAAATACGATAGCGAAATGTTAAAACTTTGGTTACCATTTTACATTAAAATGCGGGTTTAATTTTGGTGATCATTTTTACTATATCTGATGGTAAGTTAAACATAAGCCATAATATTTTATTCATCTCTTTAAAAACCATTCATCACTTTGTTAAGAACAAACATAAATGCTAACTCCGTGGGTTGATAAAGTTTGGGAATCCCTGACTTAAAGTATTGTTCCAATGAACATGGCAAGTCTAACCGACAGCATTATCAGATTGCTCCAGTTTGCCACAAAGGTACATTGTGACGCCCCACCACTGAGATTGTTCGCCAGCTGTTGAGAGACAATAAATGTTAAGCATTGTATTATCAGTTATCACATTTTGATTTATGTTTGTATAAAAAGCTAACTTGTGACCGCCACTGTATTTATGTAGATTTAGAAGGTGATATTAAAATAATGCTTATAAGTTTATTTTTCTTTTCTTAAAAGCATACCCGCGACGTATACCTCGTTATTAACTAGGTGTACGACGCGACGGACGAACTTAATCACCAATCAATTTGAACATTTTAGATTGTAAGTAACAAATATATCGATTCCTCCTTTTTTACAGTTTCGTACGCAAAGGGTAAAAATGGGACCCTATTACTAAGACTCCGCTTTCCATCTATCTGTCTGTCAATCCGTCCACCAGTCTGTATCGCACGAACCTGGATAGCTAGATAGTTGAAATTCGCAGATATATATATAAGTATAAACGGCAAAAAAAATAATATTAAAGATATACAGGGTGTTAGTTAAAACACCCTTGAAACCAGTGGTTTGGTTCCACTTACAGAACGCAAATTCAATTTAAAAAAACGGTTTTTTTCAAAAAAAAAATATATGTCCGACACCGTCCTTATTTATTCATGGAGGTACGTATTCACTTCAAAGGGCGCTGACCGACTGCACTGGCCGTCCGTTTTAACTACCTACATAAGTTTTAACTAACTACATTTAAATAAAAACACAATATTACACATAACCTGTGATGTAACTTTACCTTCATACTTTTTCTGGCTTAGGACAAGCAAAAATTCCTACCTTGTGTTGCGTGACGAGTCCAAATGTAAGTTAGATTTAACAACAAAGAAAATTAAAAAAAATAAACATCTGGGTAGGTTATTTAGGCGCATTTAAAAGTTAATCACATTTTTGCCGGCACGGTGAACTGACCTGAATCGCTTGAGTTACTCAAACGTTTCAGTAACGTTTGAGAGTGGAAGGGGTTGGCGCGCGCGGCTTGCTACCTGTTCGATCATACGCTGTGTTCGCGCGCTCCGTCCTCTTTGCCCATGCGTATAGGGTGAAATAATTTTGAGGAAAAATTGAGATTTTACTTTTTTTTTTAATTTCAAAAGTTTCAAGGATAACGATGTTTACACTAACACCCTGTATAACGGCCACAGGTAGACAGGCTTAAATCTTTCATTATTTCAAAATCTTAAAATAATATAATGTCTACTGTTGTATAAATGATACTAAACCCTTCTGCGCGAGTCTGAGATGCACTTGGCCGGTTGTCTAAGTTGCCAGCCCGACACGGTGCATACTATGTACTGGTTTTATCTTTGTAGCAACATTTCTATCATCATCATCATCTTTCTGCCATTATTCCAATTTATTTGGGGTTGGCCCAACGACTAGCAACAACATTCCTAAGGAGGGTTGTTTCAGACTTGCGGACGATTTTAAAACTGTTACCAAATCTTGAAGCGACATTTCTTACATAATTGAATATACTTTTTCACTTAATGGAGTTAAGCCGTTTTCAAAATATTGAATACCGTCACAGACTATAAAAAAATCAAACCGTCTATCCATAAAAAAATATCCTTCTTAGTAAGCACAAACAACAAAGGCGCGATTATTAGACAGCAACAGCGAATATGATATAAAATTGTGTTTTCCCAGAATATAAAATTTGAGCCTTAAAACCTGATAATTAAATTCTAGGATTTCACATGGCTCTTATTTTGTAAGATAAAAGCGTTACTTAAATTTCGTAATAAATTATTCTATTTTAATGTTTGACCTAATAACGTTTCTATAGGTCGCTACTTTTTTAAACTTATACCTATGTTCTGCTTTTCAAAACGTCAAAAACTGCTTTTGCAATGTTAAATTTCTTAATTAATTTATTTTTTTAAATATCACTAGCAGATTTGTGCAGTCTTTCAGTATTCTTGTTAAACCCTCGTGCTAAGCTAAAATATTTTTGTTAAGAGTGGGTTCACGTCGGTAATGCAATGGGTGGGGATCGAACTGGCGACCGCAAGATCACAAGTCCGACGCTTTAGCTATTGGGCTATGGCCACTTTATTTGTTTTTTAATTAGAATTTAAAATTGCATTACTTTGACAGCAATCTTTTATTTGTGTTTACTCGTGTTCATTCGTCCTTACGCTTTAGTGGCTGAATCGTTTTTGAACTTAACTACAGCTTTTTATTCTCTAAATTAAGTTAATAACTTAATAATGATAATTTTCAAAACTCTGACAAACAAAATAATACGAAAATGCAATCGATTCTATTCATTCAAACATGTTTAAAAGCTTGAACATCTCTGTTCCGTAATTGCTGACGCCTTTTTTACGTAATCATAATCATCGGCAACAGCAGTGAGTTTAATAGTTTTTACTTGACAGAAAAACAAAGATTTAATGCGTAACTATAACTTTGGTATAATATTGTTACGATATTAAACTGATAACTAAAAGCCCTTTTTTCAACTATAGACTTTAATAAGAAATCCTAGCCAAGATGAATTTATAACGAATATGACTATAAGTTAAGCCCCAATGCCTGGGAGGTTCAAAGTTTCGCGTTTCTCTATTTTATATTTTATCTTAAAATGGTAAAAAGGAATAAAAAAACGATGTTTAATTATTTAATCACTTCTATTACATACTATGCCAAAACTATGTAGATATGCCTGGAAATTCAATGGCTGTAGTAAGCCAATGAACCCGGGCTTTTCAAAGTTCACAGTCCTTTAAATGCCTGACCCAGAATTGTAATTCATTTATTCATCGAGGAATTAATTTTATGAAGGCTTTAAATACTTCTTCCTAGTATTGGTCTATGAATTATTTGTACGCTGGCTTATTTGGATTTTTACATTATAAAATAAGCCAGAAAAATAGCCTCAGATATCGAATTTAGTAACCAATAATAAGTATTATTGTTTAACTAGCTGTGTGTGATGATTTAAAGCTCTATTCTATAGGCTATAAAAATAAAGAATGTAATAACAAATTTATGATATTGTTTAGGTAATAAATAAATGCTAAACTGTAAGAAAATGCAGGAGTGACAGACGTACGGATTGTTAAAATCCACAAAATATGTTATTTTACTTTTTTATTAGCTATTTAAGTGATTATGACAAGTACAAGTGTATGTAAACACTCCAAGAGGTGAATAAATTTAGTTATTTCACTAAATAAAAAACATATTTATATTTTATTTTTATATGATAGTTATTTAACATTCATCCATACAAACTTCCACGTCTTTAAAAGACTGAGATTCCCGCTCTTTCCTAATTGTTCAAAATTAATCCCTACGTAATTTGACATAAGGGTTTTTACAAACACAAAACACACCCAAGCTCCGCTTTGCAGTCTAGTTCCGTCTCAGTTGAAACGCACATAATAACTACATTATTAAAAACCAAGACAGTGATTGATGTAAGAAAAGTACGACTAAGGTGAAACGTTCGCACTTGAGAAATTTAACTGACAATTTGACCGAACATGGCATAACGTACCCGTTAAACGAAGATAAAGATATTTTTCTTCGCTAACGTAAACAACATTAACATTAATTCCGTTAAGTTAACTGTAGTCGTGGTTTAATGAATGCCAATAAAATACTAACAGTAAAATCATTTGACAGGAGGAAAAAGATGGCAATAGTTCATGCTAAATACAGTTTTCTATTAGTTGATTTCGGAACAAATAGAAGAGTTTCCGATGGTGAAGTATTGTTGAATATAAAATACTTGAAAAAAATACGTTAAACATTTACAGCAGGCAGATTGAATAAATTCAGAAAACAGTCAACTAGTCCTGCCGTTTGTGTTTGTACGCATTTTCTCTAAGAAAGGAAATGATGAAACCATTAGACGTAATACTCTTCTATTGTCTTATACGTTAGCAAAACAACAATCATTAAATTAAACAAATAAAAAATGCCATATACAGTCAAATGGTCCGCCGAAAATTCACACGTTTCTCCGTAAGTATATATTTTGAATGTCAAGTCGTATTACTTGCAAAACTACTTACTGTTGACATTCATGCAAATTTAAACCTGCTATTTGTCTCCAATTAAATATAATGAAAATTTTGTAGTTGTAAAAGTGAGAGTAGGAACTGTTAATACGTATAAAGTCTGTTCAGCAGTTATGGATGTTATACAGACTGATAATGATGATGGTAAAGATGTAAAATAATGACTTTTCACAAAGAACTGCTGGACCATTTATTTATTTTTGTTCCGCCGCAGCACCGTATTCGCTTGCTGTCGGTGGGATATGTGGGACTCGCCCTCTCCATTGCGTGGTATGCTCACTCATACCACGAGAAGAAGACCCTACACCACTAAAACCCCCCGGAAACTCCTTCGATCCGCCGTTGGCGAAGGCCGGGCACGCATAAGCAATCCGGCCCCCCGACGGTACCAGCGGAACCGCGGGATCTCCTGGGCCACACTTATAGTGGCCCATTTTCCCAATAATAGGGACGCCCGGAGTGTAGAGGCGTCCCTACTCCTCATAAGCAACTGCTGCACCAGCAAAATAAATCTTTGTATTGCTTATTTTACAAACACATCATTCACGAGCATTGAGTCCATGCACAAATTCAGAAGAACAGTGCGTGGTTCACGCAATAGAAAATAGTATGTTTCAAAATTGAGATTAATAAAATTCAACCACCGGCAGGATTCGAACCTGTTTCTTAGGTTAAGCCCCTAATGCCTTTACCAATTAGGTTATGTACACCAGTACACCCTATGCTATCCTATTTCTTTTTCTTTTACTTTTTGGTCCAATGCATAAGGTTGCCTGGAAGAGATCGCTTTTAGCG
This sequence comes from Nycteola revayana, assembly GCA_947037095.2. Taxonomy (NCBI): domain Eukaryota; kingdom Metazoa; phylum Arthropoda; class Insecta; order Lepidoptera; family Nolidae; genus Nycteola; species Nycteola revayana. The sequence goes on from OX344847.2 coordinate 10,910,034, forward strand.
ATAAGGCCGCCGATTGCAAAATATAATTAGGATAATAATTCTCATATTATGTTACCAAAGTTACTGTATTGTTTTATATTTTGCAATAAAGTGTACTTCTTCTTCTTCTTCTACGATAAGATAATAAATTTCGACGACCGGTGTGGTTCCTCACCACACCGGTCATCAAAATTTATCGATCCCTTTATAAAGGGTTATAACACGTCTCTAAGGGGGACGTTAGTGCCATCTATCGGTAACGATCCGCATTACTTTGACAAAAATTTCCAAAGTTGCATTTGGTATTAAATATTAAACGATGACACCGCCCGTATTCGAATTTGTATTTTATTAATCTCAATTTTGAAACATAGTATACGGTAAAAATATCCGTAAAAAAAACGTAAAAATCGAAAATAGTTATCAACCCCTGAACAAAAAGTCTCAGTCTTTAAAACTTAATGATAATAATATTTTTTCAGTCCATGATCCACCAAAAGACCTTCTCTATATACTTATATACTGCTTACTTAATCAAACAATGTGAGTGTCAAATATAATTGTTCTATTTTTGCAATATAATATATTAAATATAAAGTACCTATACAAAATTAAACCAAGCGTTTGTAATTGTACAGTAACTCACGGCTAATAAAATAGCTACTACAAAATGTAATAATGTTCAACGCATTTTTTTCGTACGTACAATTTTAACTTTAAATAAAACGTGATCAGGCACGAATTTTAAATAAGGCAGGAATTTTAATATCTGTAAAATTGTTATGATTATATATCCGGTAAAATATAATATTCCGCGCCAGCATGCGCAAGGTCTGCACATGATATAGAATGGTGAATGACTTATAATATAATAATATAATAAAAAAACACACGATTATATTTTATTATAGTACAATACTATTGTATGGTACAATAGTATGGAATAATATATTAGTTTTAATAATTTAATTTCCTTACAAACCTAGTTCTTAAGTGTCGAATTATATTTAAGTAAATTAAACTAAAACTATCTTCTCGCACGCGGTTTCACCCGCGTACCTCCCGTTCCCGTAGGAACTTCATAATTATTTAGGGAGGATGTAGCTTTCTATCGGTGATTTTTTCATATAAATCATACCAGTAGTTCCTGAGATAAGCGCGTTCAAGCAATCAAAAAATAAAACAAACTCTTTAATATTAGTATAGATAAACAGCAATGAAACCCCCATTAGTCCCCAATCCATATTGGGGACTAATCAAAACTCTTTATATTATAAACTCTTCATTATTTTATCAGTTCTCTGCTACTGTACTAAAATAATAAAGAATTACTCGCCTAGTTACGCACTTGAACGACTTCACCAAGGACAAGGCCAGACACTCCATTCTACATACCTTATTAAACAAAAGCCAACAAAAAAGTACGAAACATATTATTAACTTATATAATTGTAAGACATTTTTTTGTTCAGCTAATGTAGTTAATCATTCATTTATTTCGGTAGCCGTACGATCGGAACAACAACTAGATTCAAATAAGCTTTTAATGATATGAAACTTTTTTAAATTAATAGCGATTTTGGAAAAGTAATTGATATTTTTAAATATTCATTTAAATAGTAACCTGGTTACTAAATAAAGGTTTTCGCCAATTTAACTGTCACTGTATTTTTTATATAAAATATTACAAAAACTTGAACAGCTGATAAAAAATCGCAATCACTATCGCAATCTACAATGTTCATAAAACCGAAATCTGGACGATGTATTCGCTTGTTTCCAAGAAGAATCAAGCAATGAATGCCCGTCATTTTATAAATAGAATCGCTTAATCACATGACTATATAATGTACTAAACATTTTCGTTTGCGATTTTATGCTGGCGATCGCTCCGGTATTTTCAAACTGAAACTGAAACAAACTTGTACAAACATATGTCAGCGGCCGCATGCTAGGAACGACAAGCGAAATTTATCAAAATACATCAAAGGGATAAATATTTATAGCACCGTTATTTTTAATACATAGAAAAATTTACTGACAACTCACTTGAAAGTAAGCTTAATGGCTACGAAAATAGAGGGACTTGACACGCTTTTAAGTTGAACGAATAATTAATCCAATTAAGTTCTGTGCTTGCCGATACCGAACTAGAAAATTATATTAGGAGAAAGTAGGGTACAGTTCTATTTCTTGATTAATAAACAATAACAATAAGCAGTAAGCTAAGTTTATTTCAATAAATGTCATGTTGCAAACACCTTAACTCTATGTCTATTGGCAATAATGTTTAATTATTAGAACTTTAGCTTATCACTCTAAAGCAATTAATATAGATAAGCGATCAATTCAATCACCAAACTACAAAATGAGTGCAGGTAATGACGAAATGTGTTTCTGGATTGCATAAGAAATCATTTTACAATAGAATAATGTATCGAGTAACGTTTCATCAAACCTGCAGCTTAAGTCTAGAATTACAATTATGATAAAATAGACAATCATTAATCGTATGATGATTGATATTACTTATGTTGTTAGTATTACTATATCAACAATCTACGATTTAAATAACTATTTATAGCTAGAAATTAGAACGCAGTCCAGTTTCTTAAATAATAAGATAATAATGTATGTAGGTAATTGAATTTTAAGCAATTGAACATATTTAATGCATGTCCCTTAAGAGTGTCCTTAAGCAATTTTTTTGAAGTCTGAGTTGGCGCCGGACCTCTCCTTTTAGAATACTAAAATTAACACGAAAAAAGAACAATGGCCGATCAACGCGCTCGCGGGCAATTTTAATGCCTTGGCGGGCCATTTAATTGCCCGCGGGCCTGAGTTTTTAGAAATAAAACTTGAGAAGAAACTTCCCTACACCTTATATCGCACCGATGGCTCAGCGGTACTTAAGTTGCTTCTAATATCTGGTGTTATGGTTTATATTCCTATCCGGCACAATTATTTGTGAGAATCAGTAATACTACCTGTTCTGAGTGAGAGTGTACTCTCTGTACGTTAATTATGTGTTTGTTAAGTCCCCCGCGACGCTGAGATTAATTTCCAGTAATTTTTAAAAGTGATCATTATTAAATTACTTTTAGCTATTGATAGAATAGGAAAACCGATCGTTTACTATTTGTCATTTTGGCTAGCCTTAAATCTATTGAGATGCCAAAGCGTTTGCGATAAGTAAGCGATAACTGGACAGTAATGTCTAGAGTCTAGACCAGTCGTTACACTTTTCTGTTCAAGGTTTATATGTATAACAGCCATCAGAATGTTATTGTTTACTGTGTATTGCTTTAGTTGCATTACAGAAACCGTTAGCTCGCGGGCCGCACTAATATTGGCCACGAGCCACATGCAGCCCGCGGCCTCAGTTTGACGACCACGGTTCTAGACTCTCAGCTGTCTAAACTATCTTTACTTAACTTTATCGTGGTTAGTGTTTTTTTATTATTATTATTTTCTTTCAGAATCGAATCACAAACGTCATTTCGATTTGATCATTCATGTTTCAGGAACTGAGTTCATTCGAACGAACGTTGCTATGATTAACGTTTGGAAAACCAGTTGTAATTAGATTGAACCGCCAATCATCTAAGAATAGTACTTATAGATATATACTAATATAAAAAGCTAAAGAGTTTGTTTGTTTGTTTGCTTGAGCGCGCTAATCTCTAAACTACTGGACATATTTGAAAAAAAAACTTTATTATGAAGTTCTGATGGGTACACGCGGGTTAAAAACCAGCGGTAATCTTTAGACAACGGGCCTTCGCTAAGATGTTTGTTAAGTTTTTAGATAAACTCTTTCACTGACCCTGTCTTAAAAAAAACTAACTTACCAATTAAGGAAATATCATATCGTTAGCTAATTCCTATGTTATGAAAATGTTACAATATCGTAAGAGACTAGGGTCACGTAAGTTCCATTAACTGACTTTATGACTAAGATAGCCGTTGAACTTTTATATAGAGTCCATATAAGGTGCCTGATATTACGATCACGTTTGTTTAAACTCACGGCTAAGATACATACATAGGTATTTATACTCGAATATACTCGTAATCTGGTAATGTATCTATTTTCTTTATTGTGAGACCATATAAATGCACGAAACGCTTCGTGGATACCCCTGCGTTTGGTTGCTTCTTTGCCCAACTCGTACTATTGAGATGATTTATTATATTATGTTGTATATGTGGTAACTTACCAGATACCTCTCTCTCAGCAGTGGTATGGTCATGGTACCCCATGACCATACCACTGCTCAGAGATTTACCTTAAAGGATATATATATATGTACTAGATTCCCGCGCGCGGTTTCACCCGCGTAACACCCATAGGAACTTCATAATTAATATAGCCTATAACCTTCCTCGATAAACAACCTTTCTATTACTATAATATTTTTTCAAGTCGGTCCAGTAGTTTCTGATATTAGCGCGTTCAAGCAAACAAACAAAATCTTTAGCTTTATTTAGTATTAGGTACCAATTCTTGGCGTTTTTTTACTCGTGATAATTTCTCAACGAAATGTCCGTTGTTAGAGCTATACCGACGATATAGTCCTGTAGAACATACGAACAAAAGAGTGTGCCATAGCATATAGCCTATCGGTAAGCTCGCGGACACGGGGACAGTTGTTTAGATCAGATCGTAAAATGTCCGCTTCCCGCTAGTACTGTTGTACTGTTTTATTTTATTTGAAAGTTTACGTTAGTAAAACAAAAAGTATTTTACTTCTACATCATATACCAGGAAATAGGCAACAGCGTTTCCTTTTGTGTTACAACGGTCACAAACTCGTCTGTCAAGCCTGATGTATAAGGAAAGGGAGGAGGCCCAGGTTCAGCGTGGACCACAGATATATATCCGTGGCGTGGACGTTATACGGGCTGATGATGATGATGATTTTTGTCACAGATCATGCTATGACAATCGGAACCTTTTTTTTCGGACGGACGGACATACGTTAGCCCTGAGGCTTTTGCTATTTCACCGGGCATAATAATTGGGACTAACCAATTGAATGTGCTTTTCGAGGCACGGTCTCATATTCGAAATGAATGGTTACTACCTGCTAAGCTCAGTTACGTTCGGTCGTACATAGTTTTAAGATAAGAAATAGTCTACGTGTTATTTATAACAACGTAGGGCGCCAAATTTTCAATTATTAAATATTTTTATCATTTACCAATATTGTTATGGCATGAGATAGCTACCGTTCATAAATATAATTAAAATCAACGTGCGCGGGCTGGGATCGGGTCTGAAGCATAGAATGCGTCGCGAGCCGCGCCTTGCGAGGACGACCGGATCCTATCCTAGCTTCCTACGAGTCTCTCTATCTACCTACGTTTTGACACCCAGCGAAGAAATACAATAAGAAACTCTGAGACTAATTATTAAAAAAAATATCTAAACATGGACAACCGCCTGCACAATGGACCGGCGACCTCATAAAGGTCGAAGGGAGTAAGTGGATGCAGGCCGCTAGCAATCCTCCCTGCTAAAATTCGATGGGGGAGGCCTATTTTCAGCAGTGGATGACAACAGACTGATATAATGACCGACTTGGGCGCTACAAAGGTGTTGTTAGGCAGATTACATCCAACTTTTATCTACCCATAGCCTTGTAGTTAAAATACCAACATGACTCATTACTTTAGCTTAATTTCCATTTCAACTAGTAGTACTTTAGTTTAGTTAGTAGTTTAGTCTTAGTACTTAGTAAACCTTCTTAATTAATACGACTTCCGGCAAACTAGTTTATCCAAGTGAACTACCTATTTAGTTATATGACATGCTCAAATGCAGATAAAAACACCTTGAATACTAAACAACTATCACGGAGCTTGTAAAGAACTTTACATAAAATGCGTATTAGATTGGAAGATATAAATATACTTATGTCATAGTTATAGAACTATTTTAATTAACTTTTTCTATTGATATGAAAAAATGCTGGATGTGTGACTCTCACATGTGAGAGACACACATCCAGATGCAAATTTATAGATATTTACTATAGGTTAATACAAATTTATACATATATTGATTATTAAGGAAGCAGGAGTATCGACGACTGACTGAATGACGAGCCCTTTTTGACAAGCGCGCGGTTGTTTTATGCGATGAACGCTGCGTTACACGCAATGCGTTTATATGTCGTAAATTTATATTCTGCGCTTGGCGCTGCGTCAACCGCGTAAAACAATGGTTTGTAATTATAATACCTGATATGAAATGATGTGCGTTAATCGCATTGCGTGTAACGCAGCGTTTATCGCATAAAACAACCGCGTGCTTTAGTATTTCGGTAAATAACAAACAAAATTGCTTTCGTAAATTGTGATTTCGTGTTAAATATTATTTTAATTAAAATATTGCAAGATATTCTTAATAACTTGCATCTCATCTAATTTTAAATACAAATAACTCGCTCGCTTACAAGGTGATTACAAGACTATAAATCATCTTTACGTGAAGCAACATTTCCCAAGCCACAGCTAGCTATAGCAAAAATAAACAAATTAAAACATATTAGGAACTTATTAATAGCTTTTATTGACATCACCGATTTAACTATCAAGCATTTTTGTCATCAAAACATTACGTGTATTAAAAATTTTAGCACAGTCAGTCGAAAATTATTTTACTGCTTTAAAATTCGGCAACATTTGACTCGACTAAACATAGAAACATTGCAAGTTAAATAAAACCTTGTAAATTTTTAATTCTATCCAAACTTTTATTGCATGCAAACATTTGCATTGGTTGAAATCTTAACTTTAGGTTTCCATAAACCTCACTAGTTATGGTAGATAACATTTTCGCTACACTAACGAGCCTGTTGGCTGCCTAGTTGATTAGCAAATAACACTCCTAGGTTTTTAAAAAATCCCTGATAGAACATTTCTAGGAAAAGCTGGCACGAGGCGTTGATTAGGTACACAAGAATTTTTTACTCAAAATATCTTTGCGAGCGTAATATCTACCTGCGTTACTGGGAAAAAGCTCCAATCAAGGAACTATTCATTCTTCGAAATCCTCGACGCAAAAACTTTAAATTAAAAAGCGTAGCAAGGTCCTGTAATGTCAACAACTTCATTATTCAGTATCCGCAATTGTAGGCGCAAAAAATGTCGCAGCTAATTTTGTTCCGGCTACTATCGCACTTATTTATACTGACATGTTAATCGGCACATAAATATTCGCAACTCAATAGATTGCTGGAAATCGACTGTACTTCTTAAAGCCAACCCAATCATAATTTACTTAGATATTTATTAAAGACATTCAAAATATAGTCTTTTAATTAACTATAGACTTTATTTAATGCAAAGATGTTATAGTCCGGTCAATTTAGACATTTTAAATAACAATAATTCTCGTAAAGCTAAAACTTCGAGGATAGCTTGGGTTTACCATGAGAAAGGAAGTTTTAAAAGTCCCCATTAATCCCAAGGTTTTCGGGGTCAAAGGTCAAAATTTGAGGTTTTTTGTTTTTTTTTTCGAAAACGGTAAGTTTTATCAAATACGTTACCGTTATCGGTAACGGTAACGTTAACGGTAGTTATTCAACTGAAAGATCGCTGAATACAATGTTAATGTATTTATGGCTAAGTATGTAATATTTAAAACAATAATGAGTGTGATAGGAAGCTACCTAGTTGAAGAGTTTTTTTTCAATGTACATTTGAACTTATTCCTAAAAGACGCCCAGTGGTCGAAATTCGACTATTATAAAAAAAAATGCAATTTTTTGACCTCCTAACAGCAAGAAGTTAGTTAGTAGTCACTTTTGCAGTAACTATATTTATCTGTGCCAATATGTAATGTCGACCTAAAGTATCTTACTTAGTCTATTTACGTTCAATCTGGCGGAAAACAACCTATTTTAATGTCGTTGACCCAAGGCAGGTAGGACAGATACTCACTGATGCAGGAAATGAAATATTAATCTAATATCAAATAGAATTTAAATTGCCTCGACAACTATTATGTAAATATCAAGGGAATGCGAATATTAACGTTTAGAAGACCCGGACCCCAATGACCCGGCCGCGTGTGCTAGATCGTGTGAATATTAACGTAAAAACTGTAATTTTAAAACGGGATGATGAAAATTAAGTATACCAGAGATTGAGAATTGTTAAAAAAGAATGAATATGACACATAATTGTACTGTTATAATCTTTGTATATAAAATCATTTACACAGTTGTCAAACAATCACAAAATAGAATGCAATTTGTGTTAGTAAAGATAAGATGGTAAACATTATTTTTAATAAAATATATATCGAAACTAAAAGCATACGATAGACACTAATATATATATTGAGAATAAAGTAGTAAGTTTAGTAGGGAACCCTTTGAAATGACTATATCCTTACATTCGTTCAAATTTTAGGCAGAGCGGGTGGGGAAATCATCATCTGGCCTCAAAATGAACCATTATACTAAATTTGCACTGACTTAAAAAATTGTTTCCCTATCCCATGAATTGTTTATATTTTAGCATAAAATATTCCGGACTTTGATCTATTTCTGTGACATTCAGTAGCTTCAGGCCTATTTTTAAATGTGTCTACAACATTTTTCAGAGCACAGGTAGGGAATTAAAATGGATTTAACAAAACTGGAATCTTATTATTTTAATCGTTTCCGTATATAATAATAAACTTTTTGAAATAATTTAATATACATAGCTTATTATTCGGCTTTGAATCACGTGTTATAAACATGCTCAAGTGGTAGTTGGTTGACTATTTCCGTATAGTCTGTAGTAATTTATATTATTACGGTAACATGTTCGTTTGTCGTTACCCCAAATTTCTGGGGTTTAGAGAATTAGGTACCCCAATTTTCCAAAAAGGAAATTTGGGTTCAAATTTCAGTTAGATAAAAAACTCTTATTTTTTCACTTCATATCCGGATGTAATCCATAAGAGATTCATAGTGATACGATAGTAAAATAATTAGCTGTCCCGCGCAGTTTCAGTCGCGTAGATCCTGTTCTCGTGGAAACTTTAACTTAAAATATAGCCTGAGACGAATGTCATTGTGAATACAAATGCCGGGGCTTTCTATTGGCAAAAGCATTTTCAAAATCAGTTCAGTAGATCCACATATTACCCCCTACAACGTCACAAACGTTACCTCTTTATAATATAAAGTTAAGATATATACAAACAGAAATAAAGAAAAAATCTACTTCGACGACTAGCCGGCTCGCGGTTTCACCTGCGAAGTTCCGTCCCGGTGGGAACTTCATAATTAAATATAGCCAATGTTAGGTACTCAAGGATAATTCTATTCGACTCATTTGATTAAACTCACCACGCATCGCGTTTCATAGGGTCGCTTCACGTTTTGACAATATGTTATTAATATGCCTTAACGTAGTTGTCTAAAGGTGAAAGAATTTTTGTAATCAGTGCTGTAGTTCCGGAGCCTGTTCAATGCACACAAAGTATCAATATCTCGTTTTTATAACATTAATGTAGATAGTATAGACATGATCGAATTAGTAATCATTTTCTTACTTTAAAATCTAGTGTTAGTACATTCAATTTTAGCTGTCTTTTAATGAAAACGTTAATAAAATTCGTATGAAGACAACCGATTGGTAAATTGTGAATGCCAACTAAATAATAAAAGTAACTGGACCAAAACTTCTTGGACATGCATGCCCATCTGAGTATGTTTCGCCGGATCGTCTCAATGAGGCCGAGCTGAAACCGACAGTAGAATAACCCCACTGAGTTTGTTTCGTCGGGTGTTCTCAGTTGGGGCGTATTGGATCCGGTGGTAGCACTAAAGCGCGTTCGTCGAGATACTTACGGTCCGTCTAAATAATAACATACTTACTCAAAGGACAGAACTTAGATTTAATCATATATATAAAATAATATTGTATTTTCATACCTGACAGCTTTTAGGCTAAAGCTATATAAACTATTATAATATGAATGAATGAATATTTATTTGCTAGAATTGTAGTTCTTTACAGGTGTTAGGTACATACAATTTTTGTGTCCATACAATCCACTATAAAATAGCATGCAAATGTTTACATTAATAATAAGTAATAAATACTACACAATCTGGATAACAACAATAACACACTTATAATTCACAGAATAAAATTAATAATTATTATAATAATAGCACAGATAAAATTTCAATATTAAATTAGATTAAATTGTTCAACAATGTCAAAATAAAAAAATTATTCTTTATGTCCATAATACTCATTTAAATTATAAAACACTTTTTCAATTAGCCAGTCTTGTACATTCGATTTAAATTTATTAATTGGAAGATCTTTAAACATTGCAGGTAGTTTATTAAATATTTTGATGGTCATTGGATAACAATTGCTATGGTACAAGTGTGTTCTCATTTTTGGCAGTACAAGTTTATTCGGGTACCTTGTATTGAAAGTGATAGTATCACCCAGTCGCTGGAACAGATGGTAATTTAATTTTACAAATTTACAACATTCGTATATGTATACGCAAGTGACTGTCAATATCTTTAATTTTTTAAAAAGAGGTCTACATGATGTCAATGGTGTTACGTCACAAATGGCGCGAACACATTGCTTCTGGGCTATAAACACTCTATTAATGAGGACCGTGTTACCCCACAATACAATTCCATATCTCAGATTTGAGGCAACGTATCCATGATATGCCATCATAGCTGTTTTGAGATTGGCTACTTTATTCAGACGCCATAAAGCAAAAACAAATTGGTTTAATTTCTTTATTATTTTTTCAGCTTGGGATTTCCATGAGCAATTTTTGTCTAAAGTGATTCCCAGGAAAGTTGTCTCGTCTGTTTGTTTAATAGACTGGCCATTATGTATCACCGATAAATTAGGGGTTGTTTTCCTATTATAAAATTGCATATACGAGGTTTTTCCAATATTCACTTGTAGATTATTATTATTTAACCATTCTATAATAGATCGGATAGTATTATTAATTTCTAAATTGTAGTTTATGAACTTACTTTCAGTAATGACGACTGCAATATCATCAGCAAAAAGAGAATAAAAATGATTTGTCACATTAGGGAGATCATTGATGTATAATAAGAATAATAATGGGCCTAAGATACTTCCTTGGGGAACTCCGGTATTATTAAATCGCGTTTGGGAAACATACATTTCTTCTTCTTTATCACGATTAATATTGGTTATAGCTGTATATTGAGATCTCATTTCTAAATAACTTTGAAGCCAATCTGAAATCACACCACGGAGACCATACATTTCACACTTATGGAGCAGGATATTGTGATCCACAAAATCAAACGCCCTGCTCATATCAAAAAACACGCCACACGTAGGAGTATTTTTATCAACATTTTCAATTACTTTTGCTATTAATTTAAAACCAGCTAGTGCGGTAGATTTACCTTTTTGAAAACCTGACTGTTCAGGTTTTAGTATATTATGCTTATTTAAAAAGCTTGTTAATCGTGAATACATAACTTTTTCTAGAATTTTAGATATGACAGGTATTAGTGCTATAGGTCTGTAATTACTTATTTCCATTGGGTCACCTTTTTTTAAAAGGGGTTTGATGACAGAGGTCTTTAATCTGTCTGGGAAAATGCCCTGTGAAAAAGATAAGTTAATTATATGGGTCAAAACTGGCGTTATAATTGTCGCAGTGTTCTTTAATACATGTGTAGAGATTTCGTCGTACCCTACAGCGGGTGTGTTATTTAAAGATTTTATTGCTTTATATGTTTCTTCATAAGTAACTGGATGAATGAATAATGTTGAATCATTAGGAGAAATTAAATAAGTTTGTTTGGATTGGGATGTCAATTTTGGTATATTATTATTATTACATGTCAATTCTATAAATTTATCATTGAAAGCGTTAGCAATGTCACAACTATCAAGTAAGGTACGATTATTACATTTTATTTCGGTTATATATTTGTTCTTATTAGATACATTTGACTTTATTAAATTCCATGAAGCTTTACACTTATTTTTTGACCGCGATATAATTTTCTCATTTTGTAATTTTTGTGCTGATATTACAAGCTTTTTAAAACATTTATTGTATTGTCTGTATTTAATTTTAGTTTTCGGATTTTTATGTTTGTAATAGGTATATCTTAAGACTCGCTTCGTTTCACACGATTTTTTTAGTCCCTTAGTAATCCATTCGGAAGATATTTTAAATCTGTTTGTTATTTTTCGACGTAATATCGGAAAACAGAGTTTAAAAAATAACACGTATGTGTCGTGAAACTTGTCAAAAGCTGCATTTGTGTCTTCTTCATCATAAACGTCTGACCACGATAAGCTTGAGATACACTCTGAAAATTTTAAAATGTTTGTCATACTATAGTCCCGTTTGTAAACGTACCATTCACAAAGCGGTATGAATTTATTTGTAATAGGGACATGTAATAGTTGTGCCGTTTCGTGATCTGACAGTTGGGTAATAAGAACCAATAACCAAATAAACTATTAATTAACACAGTAAATTGAAAAGCCAAAATATGTTTTGACTGGCCTGACTGACTGACTGACTGACTTGACCTGTAATAGGTTTACGTGAATAAAAACTTTTTTATTTTATTTTAACCAATTAGTTACATACAATTATGTAAATAGATATCTACAGGAAGATACAATATGTTTATTTTATCCTACAATACTACTAATTCGTCAATACTTTAGATACTAGACACGGGTACATGTGATGGGCAATTTCTCCGTATATTGTGACAAAACTTTTGACAAGGAATAAGTAGATTAAACGTTTAGGGGCTTGAGCAAATATCTGTTGAACTTTGCTAAAAGGTCAGTAATGCCCTGACGGGTCATCGTATTTATTTTTCTCACACAAGTCCTTTTCCTGAATTCAATTTATTCGTACTACGTAAATCAGTAATTATATTTACAATTACCATTTACGCATTTTCGAACCATTTTTAATGTTGATTGCGTGTTTATCTCTTTGTGTTATTACCGGACATTTAAACTACAGTCACAAATACGTATTATTGATCATTATATAACCCATTCCGGAAGCATTACTAGTTTGAATTGCGGCTTATTAATAAACAATATAGGTAAGTACATTATCTATTTTATCAGAGGTGGTTTTTTTGCTTGAACGCGCTAGTGTCAAAAGCTACTGGTCTAATTTGAAATATTCTTTCGTGTTAGATAGCCAATTTGTCGAGGAAGGCTATATTTAATTAGGAAGTTCCTACGGGAACTGGAGTTACGCGGGTTGGAAATTAAAGTTGTGCTTATTCAGTAGTAAAAAAAATGTAAACAAATCCCTTAACACAATATTAGAAATTCATAACCATCATCTTACAACGTCCACTGCTGAATATTGACCTCCTCCCGAGGGAGGGGTTAGCTAAAGTCACCACGCCTGGAAGGCGGGTTGGTGACCGCAGTATTACGCTCCCTGGTACACTTTGTTTTAGATGATATTATAACAATCAGGACCAACGACTTAATGTGCTATCTGCGGCTCAACCAGCCAAACTCGGAAAGAAATCTTAGATTTGACACAAAGGTTTCTCGTCCGGCGTAGGGATCGAACTCACCACGTCCGAGATTTAAGGCGAGGCGTATTTCGCTACGCCACGGAGGTGGTCAACATAACTAATAGTAGAGAAAAAGTATGTTATTTTATGTAGTGTTATTTTACTTAACTTAAAAATTGTAATTTGATTTGATGTTTTCTTTATACAAAAGAATATTCTCATAAATTGGTCCTGATATTATCAATATCCCGTTTTGGAGTTGGATATAATGTCTTCAGAAACATTAATGTGTCATAACTTCATAATATACGATATGTGCTAATCGTTAACTGGGTAAATTGCAGCAACATTTATGTGTGTATCAGCTACTACTATAGTAAAGCCCCCGAGGCCGAGGTCTTTGTCCGGTAGTTGACCGTATACGGAGCAAATTTAGGATGAATAGGGAATTGAAATATTTAAGTAGTCCTCGTGATGTCTGTTTTTATTCGTTTATGTAACTTCTACTTGAACTGTTAAGATAACATGTAGTACTATCAGCAGATTTAGTATTAAGTATTCTATGATATACTAGCGCACCGCACAGCTTCGGCTTAGTCTTTTGGGATCTTGATAACAGCGCCACCTATCGGGATCAATCTTATTTTTAAATAATTCCGGGACCCTTTCTAATATACCTACACATATATTTTCACTCAAATAGGTGCGCACTTGATTAGGAGGAGTTAGGTGAAAAACATACGTATTGAAGGATTAAATGTATAAAGATAGGAGTAAGTCGAGCAAAACAAGTACAAGGGCCGCAGATGCTAAGAATGACGAATATTTTTAGACCTCAGAAGCATAAGGACGGATCTTCTATTCTATATCTTGAGAAGCATTTGGTAGTAAGTGCCACTTTACGGTAAAGGCACATATGACGAATGTTTCTGACGTATAACGGCACATACGACTTATACTTCTGAGCTTTAGGTTTGAGTTCAGTCCCAAAGGTTTGTTGATTTTGTATGTTCTCCTAGAATTATAGTTGACTATTGTAAAGCGAATTTTCCCTTTATTTGTGTCATTTATATTTTCTAAATTTCAAATTAGATGATTTAAATTAGCGGACGTCTAAAATCTCTCACCGTTCCAAAAAAATAAAGATCCACATAGTGTGAAATGTTTTAATAAAATTTATTTGTTCAAAAAATTATGGCATCTATACCAACAAAAAAAATTGAGTGAAATGAAATTTTTAAGAAACTAATCGTCGGTTTCTGTTGTTACTCATTAAAATTGAAATGTACTCCAAAGGAGACAATTTTCAGGAATACGTTGTGTAGGTAGCCAATTCGCTGGAATGATCATCAGGAATACGTTGTGTAGGAAGGCAATTCGCTGGAATGATCATCAGGAATACGTTGTGTAGGAAGGCAATTCGCTGGAATGATCATCAGGAATACGTTGTGTAGGAAGGCAATTCGCTGGAATGATCATCAGGAATACGTTGTGTAGGTAGCCAATTCGCTGGAATGATCATCATGAATACGTTGTGTGTAGTAGAATAAGAATAACGTTTTTTAAACGGAATTACCCTCGCCACGGATTATCCCCGAGACATAGGTCCCCTTTTATTTACACCTAATAATGTATTTTTGTTTTATTCGTGATGATTTTCACAGGGTTAACAAATGTTTAATGCATTTGTTTATTTAACATTGCTTTGATAACAACAAGGAACTAAAATGTATAAGTAATACTTCGCGTTCTCGAACATAGCTCACAACTATTTACTGTATAGTGCCTTTCATTGTCTGCCGAGATCCGTACCCCGCGCTTGATAACACTGCCAACCCAATCAAAACCATATACCAATACAATTAGGTTTACTTTTACTATGGTATCACTGCTCCCGGTTATTACTCCTACAGTGTGTTAAACGGCTTTTGTAATAATAGCACTTACTTTGCAATATTTTAGGTCAGCTCAAGCTACAAATGGCTAAGTACTAAAAGATTAGTAGGCACTAAATTAAAGTCAAGGCACTTTCCTATTGTTGCAGTAACCTAAAGTGAGTCATATGAAGGTTGCGATATTTTAAAATCAATTAAAATAGGGTTCCTTATTTTGTATCTGGAGCATCGTATACTTACTTCACTGTCATCGTCGCGCACTACATACGTATAATAACCACGAAATTCTTTTGCTGTATTAAGTTAGGCGTACTAATACTTACTGCGTCCACCACACACGTACCGAGGTCACATTATTGACAACTGACATTGTTCTACCTAACTACGAATACGATTACTTTTAAAATTGCCTTACCTTTTAATAATTATATCCGGTCACTATAAATATAACAGAATGCGAGTCAAATTTATCAGTCGACCGTCAGCGGTTTGTAGTGATCTATTAGTTCGTCAGAAAAAACACAGACCACGTTCATAATGAAATCGATGGTGGTGTTATTCGCTTTGGTGGCGGCGGCGTGCGGCTCACTGGTGCCGCTGGCGCAGCCCCCTCACCACCCTGCGCTGGTGCTGGACCCCCACGGCCGCCCGCTCGACACCGCGGAGGTGATCAACGCGCGCGCCCTGCACCTGCAGGCTAAGGCCCTGGACGGACACTACGCTCCTCTCGCGCACGCTGCTGTCGTCGCGCCCATCGCTCACTCCGTAGCCGTCGCGCCCGTCGCTCACTCCGTCGCCGTCGCTCCCGCCGCCGTCTCCCACCAGTCCCGCGTGGACGTGCACACCAGCCACCCCATCGCTACCTCCGTGCTCTCCCTCCCCTACGCCTCTCACGGCTACGCTGCTCACGGCTACGCTGCTCACCCACACTACCTGCACAAGCGCTCCCTGGGCCATTACGCGTACGCCGCACCCGTCATCGCGCCATCCGCCGTGTCTCACCAGTCCCGCGTTGACTACGTCTCTAGCCCCGCTGTAGTATCGCACGCCGTCGCTGCCCCCGTCGTAGCTCATGCCGCCCCCATCGTGGCACACGCTGCCCCCGTAGTTGCCGTTGCCCCCGCCGCGGTCTCCCACCAGTCCCGTGTTGACGTGCGCACCAGTCACCCTGTGGTGTCTCACTCCGTTGTGGCCCCCATCGCCCACGCCTACTCTGCGCCCGCTGCCTACGCTGCCCCTATCGCCTACGGAGCTCACACTGCCCCCTTCGCCTACGGCGCTCACGCCGCCCCTGTCGCCTACGGAGCTCACGCTGGACTCCACGCCGCTCCCCTCTCTCACGCCTGGTGATCAGCGAAACTGACGAACACCTAAGACACAAACCTAAGATGATGTAAATAAAAAATAAAAGATATTTATAAAATACATAAAAGAAAAATCATTTTTTATTTCTTATTTTGCACCTTTCAGTGTAACTTGCAAGATAAAAGGCGGCTAGTGACCCACAGGCACATTCCACCGTTAAACACTCACCGCCTCATACTACGTAGGGTGTTGTATCTTTGTCACCGGATTGACCAGCAGTTTGGTGATCGCAATATAAAAAAATATATATAATCCAAATATCCATACAGACCACGTTCATAATTACAAAGTTCAAATATATTTGACACTAGCTTTCCGCGCGCGGTTTCACCCACGTTACTCTCGTTCTCGTAGAAACTTTATAATAAAATATAGCTTATAGCCCCCTCGATAAATGGGCTATCTAACATTGAAATAATTTTTTAAATCGGACCTGTAGTTGCTGGAATTAGCGCGTTCAAGCAAACAAACTCTTCAGCTTTATCTGTTACTAGCTTCCGCGCGCGGTTTCACCCGCGTAACTCCCGTTCCCGTGGGAACTTCATCATTAAATATTTAGTATATAGCCTTCTTCGATAAATGGGCTACGTAACACTGATAGATTTTTTAAATCAGACCAGTAGTTCCTTAGTTTAGCGCTTTCAAGCAAAAAATACAAACAAACTCTTCAGCTTTATATGTATATAGCTTCCCACGCACGGTTTCACCCGCGTAACTCCCGTTCCCGTAGAAACTTTATAATAAAAGATAGATTATAGCCTTCCTCAATAAAGGGCTATCGAAAACTGAAAGATTTTTTCAAATCGGACCAGTAAAGGGGCAGTATAGGGGTAGGGTAGGGGTAGGGTAGGGGTAGGGGTAGGATAGGGGTAGGGTAGGGGTAGGGTAGGGTTAGGGTAGGGGTAGGGTAGGGCAGGGGTAGGGTATAAAAGTCCACCCGTGCGAAGCCGGGGCGGGCCGCTAGTATTAGTATAGATTATGACAACCTAATTTCTCATGAGTTACTAATTTAACCAATAAAATGGAAACACATTACGAACAATGCAGCCTCTAATCTTATTTTTAAATATATACGATTCATTAGGAACATAAAAAACAGCTATAAAACATTAAAATAAGTTATTTTCTATCAGCAACTTTCTACGAATCTAGTCTTTTGAAGTGCACATATTAAAAAAAGGTGAAATATATCCAGTATCACAAGAGTATCACCGACGAAAACCTTTACAACATTACCTACATGCGCAACGACCCTGATATGGAACAGCGCAGTGCAGGAAATAAATCTGCGAATATATGTAGTGTCTAAACGATTAGTCTATTAAAGTATCAACTCAAGCTTATGGTCAAGATAGTCTCTTACATAACTCATCATCAACGTAGTACTTTTTTTTAGTATGGACCGACTGTTTTCATGGTCATATTTTTTTAATAAAATGTGCATGCGTAATGAATATACATATTTTGTAAACATCCATAGCAAAAGTAAAACTTTTCGTTTTTATCTAGTACTGTAGATTTCGCTACAAATTTACATCTGTCTATGGGGATTGCGCCAATTATTGCTCGGAGACATGTTTTTATCATTCATAAAAATAAAGTTTTCTATATTTTATTACTATATCTAAAGTATTAAAGATACGTAGGCGTGATAGGCAGCCATTGCGGCTCCTGGTTAATTGTTAATTATAGATTTTTGGAATTGAATTGAGCGTAAACAAAGCGATCTAGTTTATTTACAATTTTGTGCATGTATGATTTGCAGTTACAATATTCGTACAAAGTTATACACAAAAAGTTACGTTTATTGACAGTAGTTAGTTTATAATTTTTGAAGTAAATGTCTAGGTTTACTGCGTCTGAGCTGACTGTATGAAGTTATAGAATATCCCTCTTAGACATATTTATTTTAAAACTGTTCTGTTTAAGGCAGTTGATGGTATTTTCTAAAGCAATAATCACTTCAGTTTCGTGATTAGCCATATTTGTAGTTCTAATTATCGTTCTACTGGTACTGGTCAGAGAATAGTTTACCTACATTATGTTTTTATTGCGTCAGGGTTTTTTTTAATGTACCTATACGAGGAAAAGTAGTGGAGCTAGTGTACTCCTTGGGGGTTGCCCGTATTGATTCGTCTAAGATTAAATCTAAGCCGTTTTAAATTAGAATAGCCAGTTTTGGTTACTTCAACACTTGGTTTTCTATTTTCTAAGTAGCTCTTGACTCAGGCATTAGCTTAACTACGTGGGCCAAAGGAATCTTACTTCGATAATTAGGGTTAAATAGTGTTTTGTGACAAATAATGTCAAAAGGATTTGTCATGTCTAGAAAGCCATAAAAAGTTCTGCTACAAAAGGTGGCCCCCACGTTATGGCAGAACTTTTATTGGTATTAACTTAATTTTATATCAACATAATCATTATCATACGTCAGAAAGTTTCATGCATATATATGCACTTAATGAAACGATTGATTGTGTATATATTAAGTTTTTATTTCATCATGCTGCTTGTTTGACTGCACAAAGCATGCAGACAAGCAGGCAGCATGTAAGCAAGCATGCCATGCAAGCAAACATGAAGCATGCAAGCAAGCATTTAGCATGCAAATAAGTAAGTTACATGCAACATATAATAATCAAAGTAAAGTTCTGGAACTCGCCAACACTGCTGCGATTCGATTTTTTCACTTACTATATTGTAACTAAAGCACAACATATTGACTTTTTCTATATTTGAATTAAAATTTAAAAATTCTTATAATTCTATGTCAAATAAAATTTTACGATATTCATAGAATGCTTAGTGAATTTATTCCAAATACTCGTCTAAATAAACATTATGTTAAACGAAATTATGCGGACAGTTAACTCTGACAAAGGTCATTATTCCAACTAAAAATTAGCCACCTTAAAGGTAACATTGTAAATTCGAACATAAAGCAAAAAAAAATAATCTTTAATTCTTTAATCATATAGACACATTTAAAATACTTTTAAATCATGTTCTTATGTTGCGTTTTATTCTTTTACTACCATCAGTTCTGGACGTGGCAACTCTGAGAAGAACTAGCAAGAAACTCAGAGGAATCCTTTTTTAAATAATTTTTATGTTATAATTATTAGTAAAGCAGTATTGTTTCAGAGCAACTCACTCCCAAGCAGTTTTGTCATTGACATAATCAAAAATTTTATAATAAGCTTTTTTACACATCAAACATCATTAGCAAGTTTGTTGTAGAAGCATATACATTGCCCCATAAAAGAATTACTTATTTTGTGGAGACGTGTAGCATGTAAAACAAGATTATGCTTAATTCTAGTAGGTACTAACAATATGAGTGTCGCTTTTTTTCTTAAAACTATCAATATTCTTATTAACATATTAAAGGTTTTCATAGACATATTGTGATGCGACTGTAAGAATATTAGTCTCTTTGAATTTCTCCCGTAGGGAAACTCTGATATGAATGAAAATTATGATAAGTTTGTTTTCGGAGCATTAACTTTCTGACAGATAGAGGGAACCCCTCAAGAAACATACATCTAACACACTAGTTTCGTTATTTAGACTATCAGTAATATGTTTAATTTTTGAAAACCAAGCTAGTAAGTCGAAATTATTTTTCAAAACCAAGTTGTTTTGCCCACAAAAAATCACTCACTGTCAAGGCGATTTTTGAGCGCATGACTACTTCAACGATTTAAGATATTATTGGAATGTGTGTAATAGGACGATAATTAATTATAACGGTGTTTATGCCTTTCTAAACCACTTCAAATAGCTTTCTTTGGTTTATTAATTAAAAGTTATTCCTGATAATGTAATTACTTTTTGTTATTAATGCCTGGCTTCCGGGCCAGTTATTAATATCATATCAAAAGATAAACCAAATTTTTTAAAGTTCATGTAAACGACGACGATACCAAATCTTTTATCGGCATTAATTTCAAGCAATTACTTTGTAACAAAAAAGTATTTACTAAGTATTTCATAAGGTTATTTTTATTTGATAGGTATTTTTAATTTAAAAATAATTTACTATTTGTGCATTCATTAATTAGTATAACCTAAATGAATACCCACTTTCTGCAATTATTATTTACGTATAGGTACTACCCACGCACCAAGGTCACAGTATTATCGAGAACGAAATATTCTTTCACCATTGAATATTAATACGCCTGAAATTTACTTACGTTTTAATAACTATATCCGGTCAGTATAAATACAACTGCGTGCGAGTCACATTTATCAGTCGACCGTCAGAGGTTTGAAGTGATCTATTAGTTTGTCAGAAAAAACACAGACCACGTTCATAATGAAATCGATGGTGGTGTTATTCACTGTGGTGGCGGCGGCATGCGGCTCACTAGTGCCGCTGGCGCAACCCCTGCACCACCCCGCGCTGGTGCTGGACCCACACGGCCGCCCGCTCGACACCGCGGAGGTGATCAACGCGCGCGCCCTGCACCTGCAGGCTAAGGCCCTAGACGGACACTACACTCCCCTCGCGCACGCTGCTGTCGTCGCGCCCATCGCTCACTCCGTTGCCGTTGCTCCCGTCGCTCACTCCGTCGCCGTCGCTCCCGCCGTGGTCGCCGCGCCCGCCGCCGTCTCCCACCAGTCCCGCGTGGACGTGCGCACCAGCCACCCCATTGCTACCTCCGTGCTCTCCCTCCCCTATGCCTCTCACGGCTACGCTGCTCATGGCTACGCTGCTCACCCACACTACCTGCACAAGCGCTCCCTGGGCCACATCTCGTACGCCGCGCCCGTCATCGCGCCCTCCGCCGTGTCCCACCAGTCCCGTGTAGACTACGTGTCCAGCCCCGCCGTAGTATCCCACGCCGTCGCCGCCCCTGTTGTTGCTCATGCCGCCCCCGTCGTGGCTCACGCTGCCCCCGTAGTGGCCGTAGCTCCCGCCGCAGTCTCCCACCAGTCCCGCGTTGACGTGCGCACCAGCCACCCTGTCGTGTCTCACTCCGTTGTGGCCCCCATCGCCCATGCCGCGTCCGTCTACTCTGCGCCCGCTGCCTACGCTGCCCCCATCGCCTACGGAGCTCACGCTGCCCCCATCGCCTATGGTGCTCACGCTGCTCCCATCGCCTACGGAGCTCACGCTGGACTCCACGCCGCTCCCCTCACCCACGCCTGGTGAACAGTGAAACTGACGAACACCTAAGACACAAACCTAAGATGATGTAAACAAATAAAAAAATATATTTATAGAATAAATATGACGAAAATTTATTTGGTAAATTATTTTATTTTAAAGGTAAATTTACACATTACACAAAATGCCATTAAATTGTAATGACACAAGAGTAAAATTTTCATCCTATTTGGAATTAATCACTTAATTCCAAATAGGATGAAAATTTTACTTCCTACTTGTGTTCTATATAAATAACTGTTTAAATATAAAATAAATAACTTTGGGTTTATCAATTCCGATTTGTATAGATAATATTGTTTTTTTACAAAATTACGAAAACAAAAAAAAATCAAGCACTCGTTTCGGTAGTTTTCTATGTAGGGACGGACAACATTTTTTTTTATATATACTTTTGTTCCAATATAGTCGGAGAGAGTAACATTCTACCTATTGCCGCTGAAAACTCATTCATTCATTTCATAATTTGGACAAGACAATAGATGAGTCTAAATCTCTAATATGTTTCTACATTACCAAATTAGAGCCTTTACCACCAGCAACAGAAATTTATTTTGATATAAACCACTTGAGAAAATATCCTATAGTATCCAATTGTTAGATACTCATAATATCACCGAAAGAAAAATAATTAAATGTAGTTGTGGATCAGTGGTTTGAACCTATAACAGAAAACTTGGCATTCATCACCATCATCAGCTTCAAGGTCACCACGCTTGACAGACAGGTTGATAACTGTAGTATTATGTTGTAACAAACAAGGAAATGCTGATGCCCGTTCCCTTGTTTACCATTGTTATAGACGATGTTATAACAACAATCGGGACCAACAGCTGAACGAACTTTCCGAGGCATGTAGGGTAGTCCCTCAGCCAAGCAGACCCGGAAAGATTTCTTGTCCGGAATGGGGCTCGAACTCATGACATCCAAAATCTAAATCGAGCTAAATACCGCTACGCCACGGAGGTTGTCGAATATGGTATGAATATTTTAAACAACGAGAAGTCTAAGTTGATATGTTTTTATTAGAGATTATTTAGATTAGATTGTAATATTTTTTGTTTATATTTTTCCTACAACCAGTTCTGGACTTGGCAACTTTGAAAAAGACTGATAATAAACTTAGAGAAAATCTTTTTTTTTAACTAAAATGTTTAAATTCAATAAATTTAGCAGTATTTAATAAATTGTAGTAATGTTGTTGATATTTTATATTACTTCACTTTAAATACTAGCTAATACATACACACTTATTTAGTACACCAAAAAATAATTTCTAATATTCGCCGTGATAATGATATTATTTAAGCAATGGGTTCTCAAACAAGACACTTCTTTCCTTTTTCTATGCAGGAAAAAAATATTGGCAACCATTTTAATAGCTGAAAAAGTGTATTGAATTTATTCAACAATTGGGCATTTACAAATACATGTGCTAATTGTCTTAATCACAGTGTTTAAGACTTAAAATAACAAAGCATCACTTAAGTAGGTAATAACAATGACAAGAAGGTAATAACATAGACGGATTATAAGAATCCGCAAAATGTGTAGATATAATCTACACATTTTGAGTGTCCTGCAATACTTTTTTACAGTTATTTCTATTAAGCTAAAGTAATAAGTTACATTGAATGGCATAACTTCCGAACAGTAGGTAATGTGAACTTAAAAGTCGGAAGCCTTATGGCACAGGGTACATAACCTTGAAGTATCGGAGTCTGTAAGGCCAATACATTGCGGAAGTAGGCATTACGCTCACGTACCTACAGAAAAAATAATATTAAATAGATTTCGATTGTCTATTAGTAAATAATAATTGCACATATGCAATACTGAACTTTATAATAGCAATAATTTAAATATTTGTAAAGTATTTGAATTTCTGAAAATACCCAGCTGCAACGATAAATGTAAAAACTTAAAAATTAAGAAGTCAATATCTCACTATGTCAGCTTTTTTTTTCGAACAAACATAACTCGTAGCTAACTACATAGTTAGCTACGAGGCTTTTGCTACTTCACCAGGCATAAAAGCGAGCAGAGCTCCAGCCTAGAAAAATGGTTTACACTATGTCAGCCATCTCATACACACAGTAGCACAAAATCCCGCCGCCAGCGATCGCGTTAAACCGAAATTCAAATCCCATGAGGGTGCCCATCCCATTAGGGCGCCCTTGCGCGGGTGGCTTGGTTTGTAGTTTGTAAACCATTTATATAAGGCCGTAACTGACAAATTAAGTCCACAATTAAAAATAATTATTATAAAAATTATAAATTATAGAGTGTAGAATGTGTAGATCTTATCTTTATAGTAATTACAAAATAGGTATTAATTCATATTTAATTTAAAAGTTATCATGAATAGAATTTATTTCGAGAACGGCCTCCAATATAGAACATTAATATTAAAAAAAACAAAAATGTTGTTTTCTGCTTGTTGAGTTACTCCTTATACTAGTCTCAATCGCGCGGTTTCACCCGCGTAACTCATGTTCTCGTGAGAATTTCAAAATTCAATATAGCCTATGTCATCCGCAGATAGTGTAGCTTCCCAAAAGTAAAAGATGTTTTCATCATTCCGAGGCCGAAAGTTTGAATTCCTTCTTTTGTTTGACTGCTCACAATTAGTGACTTTTTAAAATAAAATAACACAGATCTAGCCCATAATATGACAAAATAATGGCATCAACTATATACCAGAGGAAGTCAAAATCGGTCGAGCCCGTCTTATTAGACAAGCAGACAAAAAAAGTAAAATAAAGTTCGACGATAGACCTTTTTTTTTGGTTGTCCGGGGGGAAAAGCATTTACGCATTCCCACCGCCGCTGCAGCGTATTCGCGCGCTGGCGGCGGGATATGTAGGGCTCGCCCTCTCCATAGCGTGGTATGCTACACTCGTACCACGAGGAGAGAACCCTACACCACTAATACCCCCCGGACACTCCTTCGATTGTCTCCTACCACGCCAACGAGCCCCTCCCGCTCATTGGTAACCAAGAGACCTAAATAATTTATTTATATGCAAGTACATTAAAAAGCAAATTTAAAATCCATAATAGACTACGAATACGTTTTGTTGATAACCTTTTTTTTAAGACCATTCCACACAAAGCGCACCCAGAACAAGAACAACTATTCTCTCAATAAATTCTCGCGGGTGGGAATCGCACGCAGAACACCAGTTCTCAGAAACAGAACCGATGCAGTCTGCCTGTACTTTCTTGTGATATAAGGCAACAATTACGATGCGTTTGGTTTATGCTCTAAATGAGCGCCGGGGGCTTTGACCTAGCCGTGATGTGAATTGACCTTGAAAACCGTTACTCATTTAATCATTGATAACAATTAAATAAGATTATAACTTTACCATTGATAAAGTTAAATCCTTTTTCAGCTCGACATTAAAAACGTAACCTTTTAAAATAAGTCATTTTAGGCACTCAAATATATATATTTGATTTATAAGATTTATTCCTTGGCCTTGCTTTATTTAATGTATATGTAGGCTTCCACACACACCGCGACGTAATAGTAGGTATTATCGACAACTAAATATTATTCCACCATTGAACATATTAATTTGTACGAATTTTGCCTTTAACAATTACATCCCGTCAGTATAAATACAACTGCATGCGAGTCAAATTTATCAGTCGACCGTCAGCGGTTTGAAGTGATCTATTAGTTCGTCAGAAACAACACAGACCATGTTCATAATGAAATCGATGGTGGTGTTATTCGCTTTGGTGGCGGCGGCGTGTGGCTCACTGGTGCCGCTGGCGCAGCCCCCTCACCACCCTGCGCTGGTGCTGGACCCCCACGGCCGCCCGCTCGACACCGCGGAGGTGATCAACGCGCGCGCCCTGCACCTGCAGGCTAAGGCCCTGGACGGACACTACGCTCCTCTCGCGCACGCTGCTGTCGTCGCGCCCATCGCTCACTCCGTAGCCGTCGCGCCCGTCGCTCACTCCGTCGCCGTCGCTCCCGCCGCCGTCTCCCACCAGTCCCGCGTGGACGTGCACACCAGCCACCCCATCGCCACCTCCGTGCTCTCCCTCCCCTACGCCTCTCACGGCTACGCTGCTCACGGCTATGCTGCTCACCCACACTACCTGCACAAACGCTCCCTGGGCCATTACGCGTACGCCGCGCCCGTCATCGCGCCCTCCGCGGTGTCTCACCAGTCCCGCGTTGACTATGTCTCTAGCCCCGCCGTAGTATCGCACGCCGTCGCTGCCCCCATCGTAGCTCACGCCGCCCCCATCGTGGCACACGCTGCCCCCGTAGTTGCCGTTGCCCCCGCCGCAGTTTCCCACCAGTCCCGTGTTGACGTGCGCACCAGCCACCCTGTGGTGTCTCACTCCGTTGTGGCCCCCATCGCCCACGCCTACTCTGCACCCGCTGCCTACGCTGCCCCCATCGCCTACGGAGCTCACGCTGCCCCCATCGCCTACGGAGCTCACGCTGGACTCCACGCCGCTCCCCTCGCCCACGCCTGGTGATCAGTGAAACTGACGAACTACTACAACCTAAGATGATGTAAATAAAAACATAAAAATATTTATAAAATAAAAGGTAAAAATACTATTAAATTATTTTATTTAATAATGTTAAAACAAGTAAGCGTGATATGACGACGTCTTTACCGCATCGTAGTGTGAAGTACGGCTAGGGCTAAAAGATCAAAATGCTGATTATTATTTATTACTGACTGAATCATAATCACGAAATATCTCAATTTTAAAATTTAGTTAGCGTTAATCTTTTGCGTAAAGTAGGCAGGTACTTATTCAAATTTGTTAATGAAATGAAATAATGAAATAATGAATTTTATTCAGCACTTAGGTATTTACATACACTTGTACTTGTCAGAATTACAATGTAAGAAGATAAAATAATAAATAATTATAACCAACAAATAATTCTTACTCTATAAGATATCCGACTAAGTAATTAACAGTAGTAGCAAATCATACAAATCTACAGACTGCAAAGTCCGTCCGTCTGTCCTGTGATATTTATTGCAATTAACCAATTATTATTATTATTATAAGAATAAATTAAAACCGCATCCAAATTGCAAGTGGTCACATTATATCTAAGTGGCACACACCTGAGGGCACCCTTATGGGGTTTAGGACCACGACCCAGGGTGCCACTGAAGTAAAAAGGTAGATATATAAAGAGGATGTGATCACCAGCACCGACTACAGGCGCTCAATCACAGGGCAGGGGTAGGGGCGCAACGCGGTCCTCGCCGGCGAGAATCCTACCCTAGCTAACCTGCAACCTTTCACTAGCTACCTAAGTGGACGACCCGGAGAAGAAAGGAAGAAAGAAACTCTGGGGTTGTTCTTTTTCGTCATCTTTTGTTGTGTTTTAGTCTCTTATTTTTTTTAAAAAAGCTTGTTAACATAATCTCATTGATTACATTGTAATTATACCATGTGCGCTGATGTACGCCCTGAAACATTTCCATTAGTGTAGGCGAAGTATTTACTGGATTTCCTCAAGCAAAAGAAAAACAGCCTCTTGCACATGAAAACGGAGGAAACATCCACGCACATTTTTAAGGAACAAACTACACGAGGTAGATCTCTCGTCATAAAGGACACAAAACTACCACCTCAAATACATCCATCAGCAAGACGACCAGCCACCGCAAGCAGCACCCGTTCACGACTATGACGTGTGAGCACACAGCCATCGCCTCCCTCGCTATATTAGAGGGAAGGAGGCGACCCGACTCACATCGCCACCGCAAGCAATGACAAACAAAGGGAGCATGACGAACTCACTGACAGTAGCATTTGTGGAGTCAATAATAATAAAAAATATCTAAACTTTAACTCAGCATAGCATGTTCCAATACAAGTGAGTCTATACAAATTAAAATATTTAACCATTTTATAAATACATACTTATAAAATTACAACAGATAGGTATTTATTGTGAGAATGACTTTGTTTTACTGCTTGCACCATGCAGTTTTATCATTAATATAGTCATTGATTGTGTAATAACCCTTTTTCATTAGGGTATTCTTAACCTCGATTTTAAATTTATTAAGAGGTAAATCATGCACATATTCTGGAATCTTATTATACATGCGCACACTAAGCCCCACAAAAGAAGAATGAACTCGCTGTAAACGGTGGTATTCAGCACACAATTTATGTTTATTTCTAGTATTTATTGTGTGCAAAGCACTTCTCTTTTGATGTATATTTAAATTATGTCTAACATGCATTATATTTTCATAAATGTATTGAGAAGCTACCGTTAGTATATTTATATCTTTAAATAAACCTTTTAGAGAGGTTCTGGCACTTAGCTGATAAATAGATCTTATTGCCCGTTTTTGTAAGATAAACATGTTTTGAATATCGGCTGATTTTCCCCAAAGTAGAATTCCATAAGAAAGAATGCTATGGAAATAACTAAAATAGACCATACGGGCAGTTTCTACGTTAGTGAGCTGTCTCACTTTTCTGACAGCATAAGCAGCAGAGGTTAACTTCTTAGCAAGGTTCGATACATGAGCATTCCATTTCAATTTGTTATCTAATGTTATTCCTAGGAACACTGTGGAGTTAACAGTTTCAAGCACTTCATTATTTATTATCAAATTGGGTCCAGTATTTCTTACATTGGGCGTAGTGAATTTAATACATTTTGTTTTTTTCGCGTTAAGAACTAAATTATTAACCGTAAACCAATGAGTTATCTGTGTGAGTGCACTATTAATAAAATTAAAATTATCAATATTACGATCCACTTTAAAAATAAGTGAAGTGTCATCAGCAAAAAGCACAACATCACACAAGTTATCCAAATAATAAGGTAAATCATTAATGTAGACGAGGAACAGAAAAGGACCTAGAATGGAGCCCTGTGGTACACCGAGTTTGACTGGTAAGGTATCAGAGACTTCGCCACCTACGTCAACGCACTGAAGTCTCTGTGAAAGATACGAAGATATAATTTCGAGTGCTGCATTATCAATGCCATAATGACGTAGTTTTAGTAAAAGCGTGTCGTGCTGAACGCAGTCAAAAGCCTTTGAAAGATCGCAAAACACACCGATGGCATTTTGAGAATGCTCCCACGCATCATATATACGTTTTATAAGAGCAACCCCAGCATCTAAAGTTGAACGACCCTTAGTAAAACCAAACTGATTCGTGTGCAAGAGGCTATTTAAATTAAAATGCTTGAGGAGCTGGTTAAGTATAATTTTTTCAAATATTTTACTGAACACTGGTAAAATAGAAATGGGTCTAAAATTCCGTTAAAATGTCAATACGGGCAATGTCATCGTTTAAATATTTAAGTCCAAATGCAACTTTGGAGATATTTGTGTGATAGAAGACACTAACGTTCCCGTTAGAGACGTGTTATAACAGAGCTTGATAAATTTGGATGATCGGTTGGGTTCCACCGTAGCCTAATTGGTTAAGGCATTAGGGGTTATACCTAAAATGCAGGTTCGAGTCCTGCCGGTGGTCGAAATTTATTAATATCATTTTTGAAATTTTAATATTAACTTTTAATATTTAGTTAGTAAAATAAGTAATATTCGAATATTTTGTTTCCATATTTAGATTGAATATGGTCATAATTTTTATGCCATTATACTGGTCTACAATGAGTCTGCTATTTTTTTAATTATTGTGCCACCGAAGTGCCTTCATGATATCATTATGCCAAAAACGGTAATCTACTAATCTCACTATGGTGTCGGCGCTAAAATGGCAGTCGGTGTTGCTACCGCAGAAAAAGGCCGTTAACAGAAGTAGCAGGGGAGATTGTTAGGGAGATTTTAATGTTTTTTTAGGCGATTTCAAAACTTATAAATGTATCATTTGTTATTATATTCACCTACTCTAACGTCATCGCGGCGTCATAGTGACACCATTAAGACTTTATTTGGATAAGTAGATTACCAATTGGAAAAAAAACCGACCATTAAACGTTTCATGAACACGCGATTACGTCAGTAGACTCGGGGCCCAGGTGCCATCTGGCAATACCTGCAACACGATTGTTAGGTTCTCCGGGGTTCTTAAAAAATAAAAATCGGTATGCCGGATTATAACTTTTAAAATTTTAGGAGAGTTTTGTGCAACTGGCTTTTTACATTACAGAAAAATTACATTAATAATTAACTAAGCGGCCATAGCCCAATGGGTAGGGCGTCGGACTTGTAATCTTGTGGTCGCCGGTTCGACCCCCACCCATTGCACTACCGACGTGAACCCACTCGTAACACAAGCATTTTAGCTTAGCACGAGGGGTTATATAAAAATATTAGTAGACGGCAAAAATCTGTTAGTACTCTTAAAAAAAAAAACTGGCACCACTCGTTCTATTCGGTAATTATTCCACGGGGACCGTCATTTTGAAATAAAAAGTAGCTTTTTAAATATGTAAATGACAACTGTAGTATTGCAAGTGTTCATAGCCTACGTTAACGGCATCCTATACGGAATCCGATTATCGTAAGCACGGAAGTATACCTTAGATGGGCCGGATTACTTATGCGTACCCGGCCCCTGCCAACGGCGGATCGAAAGAGTGTCCGGGGGGTTTTAGTGGTTTAGGGTCCTCTTCTCGTGGTATAAGTTAGCATACCACGCTATGGAGAGGGCGAGTCCCACATATCCCACCGCCAGCGCGCTAATATGCTGCAGCGGCGGTGGGCATGCGTAAAGGCACATCAAACCGGATAAAAAAAAAAATTGGTATACTTTAGATGATGTTTGAATTCTGACGGAGGTCTCACTTTATTTATGTGACCTTTGCCGTAAAGTTTTCAAAAAAGTAAAAAAAATGTTTTCAATTAAATTACTTTCAGTTTCGACTGAAACTGGATCGTGGGTGCCAATATATGTATAAGAATTCACTTGCCTGACGTTCCTTAAATATTTTCAACCGAATAGAATCAATTACACTTCAGTTTTGCAATTTAATTTTGTCAAGTGCTATCAATTATGTACACATCATAGTTCTTCAGGAACCAGCGTATTTTATTTTAATAAAATTTATAAAGAGATATACCAGTACATATACAGGTTATATTTAATAATGGAGTTCCCACCAGAACGAGAGCTACGCAGGTGAAACCGCGGGTGAGAAGTTAGTCGAATACCAAAAGTGATCGTCTAGTATAAGTCATTTTGGGTAGTCCAAAAACGATTCGGCCGCCAAAGCGTTAGCAATAAGTAAACCATAACTTAACAGTAATGTGGTCTTACCCACTGACCTGAAGATTTAGTTTTTGTTATAAAAGTCATAAAAGTGTATTTTACTGGCAGAAAAGACGAAGATTCAGAGAAAGAAATGGAAATATCAGTCTGTCGTCGGTCAGTCTGACTGTGTTCGTTTGTTACGGTTAATATCACTAATAGTTGAACTGGTTATTAATAAAACTTTCACTGGTAGATGGCAAATTCTATACGAAAGGCTACTTTTTATTTTGTCTATCTGTTTATATGTCCGTCTAATCCCTAAAACGGTAGTTGGACTGTCATTTTTAGATAGGTAGACTATTAAATCCTCGCAAGGCGAGTCTCACGACGCGTTCTATGCTTCTGAACGAATCCCAGCCCGCGCTGGTTGATTCTAATTACATATATCTAAAATACGCGACTATCACATGCCCTAACAACATTGGTAAACTTTATTTAATAATACCTATTGTTGAAATGTAAACTCATTTATTAGTCAAGATTAGTTTTTTTTGGTCATTACCATTGTAATAGTCTTATAATAAGTACGATCGGTTCGTCTACATGATCAATAAAAGTTTTCATTTTCATTTTCAAATCCTTATTTAAGCATCGTCCCGGTATATAGGTACTACAATTATGTATTGTAATCATCTGTTTAATAATCACTACTAAATGACTGGACAGATTTCATCAATTTCAAATGAGGTCTAAATATGATCAATAAAAATAAGCTTTTATTTATGGATACTGTAAGAACGATTCGTTTCCTTTCTTACAAAGTCTACTAAATTCTTTCGAGAGTTATATTACGAAAATTAACATATACCTACTGCTCCAAGTAAAGGCCTTGACCTAGCCGAGATGTTTATAAAACAACCTTGAACATGGTTAGTTATTATCTTTAATAACAATAAAATACATTCTCAAGAAAGTTAGTTTGTGTAAGTTGATTGATTGATGTAATGTAGTCGACCACATTTATTAATTTAGCGGATTAAGAGTATTTATTTATTTAAATTAGTCATAACTACTATTATAGGTACTTAGGAATGGAACGAAAGTCTACTACTTCTACTACTACACACGCTGTCCGAGGTCGTAGAATTATGGACAGGTAATATTGTTTCACCATTACATATTAATACGTCAGAATTTTACCTTTAATAATTACATCCGGTCAGTATAAATACAACAGAATGCGAGTCAAATTTATCAGTCGACCGTCAGCGGTTTGAAGTGATCTATTAGTTCGTCAGAAACAACACAGACCACGTTCATAATGAAATCGATGGTGGTGTTATTCGCTTTGGTGGCGGCGGCGTGCGGCTCTCTGGTGCCGCTGGCGCAGCACCCGCATCACCCCGCGCTGGTCCTAGACCCGCACGGCCGCCCGCTCGACACCGCGGAGGTGATAAACGCGCGCGCCCTGCACCTGCAGGCTAAGGCACTGGACGGACACTACGCTCCCTACGCGCACGCTGCTGTCGTCGCACCCATCGCTCACTCCGTTGCCGTTGCGCCCGTCGCTCACTCCGTCGCCATTGCTCCCGCCGTGGTCGCCGCCCCCGCCGCCGTCTCTCACCAATCCCGCGTGGACGTGCGCACCAGCCACCCCTTCGCCACCTCCGTGCTCTCCCTCCCCTACGCCTCTCACGGCTACGCTGCTCACGGCTATGCTGCTCACCCACACTACCTGCACAAGCGCTCTCTAGGCCATTACGCGTACGCCGCGCCCGTCATCGCGCCCTCCGCCGTGTCCCACCAGTCCCGCGTAGACTACGTCTCTAGCCCCGCCGTAGTATCGCACGCTGTCGCCGCCCCCGTCGTGGCTCACGCTGCTCTTGTGGTTGCCGTGGCCCCCGCCGCCGTCTCCCACCAGTCCCGCGTTGATGTGCGCACCAGCCACCCTGTGGTGTCTCACTCCGTTGTGGCCCCCATCGCCCATGCCTACTCTGCGCCCGCTGTCTACGCTGCCCCCATCGCCTACGGAGCTCACGCTGCCCCCATCGCCTATGGAGCTCACGCTGGATTCCACGCCGCTCCTCTCGCCCACGCCTGGTGAAAAGCGAAACTGACAAACAACGAACACCTAAACTTAAGATGATGTAAATATAAAAGATATATATTTATAAAATAAATAATAGACAAAATAATATTTATAGAATTGTTTTATTAGTTACCTTTAATTATATATGCAACACCCTCGTCCACCTACTGTTAAGTGGCAGCGGGGTCCAATTACAAAGCATAGCAATAGATATACTACACCAGTCGTTTCCTCTTCCACCCATGAACTCTGGCAAACTTACTCCCGCTCTACTTCTTTTGTACAAAAATATTATCCATAGTTCACATTCCACACTCCAATAATACGGCATTTACATATGTGTATACAATAGTATATACGGCGACTATATTGGCGACAGCATTAGTTTCATCCTGCACTTATTACTAGCTATCTACGTGTTCGCCACAACTTAACTACTCAATGCAGGGTCAAGAAATAATATCCAATATTTGGTGGTGTCTGGTTGACGCGATTAATTTAGTAAATTTTGTGATACTTCAATGATCTGATCCAACATCCAAGTCATTAATAGAATTTCAGTTGCACAGCCCCGTTGAACTGCAACGCTTATCTGCTTTCCAAAGTAAATCTTTTGTATTTGGATATCATGTAGAGATCATCATCATAGTGAAATATTGCACATGTGATCAAGAAAATAAACATGTCAGACTACGGGCATGTTTCATCTGACTCAGATTCAAAATTTGGTGACATAACATTTGATAGCATTTTAGTCTTAATGCCTTTTTTCGATAATTTAAAGAAAAAGGAATTTAACAAAAAATAAATTAATGTTTTTATGATGATTTTTGTCTACGGGCGCTTTAATATTTTTAAAAACATTGCCAGAGGGCACGTCTTAGATCACGAATCAGATTTCCTAGCTTAAAATTTAACAGAGTTGTCGGAATATATACTATTCTCCTAACGAGTATCCTATTGCTTGTAGTAAAATTTAAACCAATTAATTAAAACTTTACTGCCCATCAAAGATGTACAAAGTAACCGGATATTAGGTTATAAAACCAAATGCAATTTCAAATCCTGTTAAAGAATTAAACATATGACCCAGTTTCAAATAAATATACACGTTCTTCGTTGCAAATTATTCTGAAATAACTAAAGTTGGGAACATTAAAGAATATATTACCATATTGTTAGTTAAGTATATTAATGAATATATACAATGTAGGTATATGTCACAATCTAATAAGTGGCACACATTATAATTGCACAACAATAGGTTAATATAATAATAGTCACCAGTCATTGTTATTTTATTCAGTGCAAGGATTTTTTTAAATACTTTTTTACTGACTTCACAAAAAAGGAGGTGGAAGGAGGTCTTTGTCTTCAAATTTGTTTAATATAAACTAAACTGCGTCAATCTGTAGTACATATGTATGACTGGTTTTTTTTTATGCGGAACGTATTCGTCAATCGATTTATTGTGATCATAATCCAATTCCAAAATGAGGAATTTAGCGAACTATGTAACAGGGGCATTTAGGTTTATCCGTGTTTACAATGTCCATATTTTGTTTAAATATAATTTTAGTCTTTACAAGAGTAATGTACAAAAAAACCAGCCAAGTGCGAGTCAGACTCGCGCACCGAGGGTTCCGTACAAACCTGTTTTTATTATAAGTTGTTACTAAAAATTTACGGTTTTCGCAATTTTTCCTTTTTCTGTGCTATAAGATGTTGCTTCGTACGAAATTTCAAGATTCTGAGTTTACGGGAAGTATAGGTTTTGATTCCCTTGCGAGTGTCGAAAATTTGCGGCATAAACGGCTGTATCTTTTGATTGCGTTGGCTTAGAAGTTTGAATTTTTTCACAGCTCCAAGGGACAGAAGAGCCTGCGTATTTGATATAAATTTCAGCTTGATACGCACTCCGGAGAAAAATGGCCTTGACAGACAGACAGACGGATAGACGCACAACAAAGTAATCCTATAAGGGTTCCGTTTTTTCCTTTCGAGGTACTGAACCCTAAAAAATAGTAAGTTTGTTGAAGAAAATTGAAAATATGTCTTAATTGCAGTATTTTACGGAATGACAGTAAACGAAGAGATAGCAGTGGTAACTTTAATTGATATATTTCTATTAATGAGCGACAGAGCTATATCGACTCTACCACAAAATTTTGTGAGCTTGGAGAAAAACTGTTTTTTTTTAACGTGTTACCCTTAGTATCTGCGTGATATCCATCTTTATAACAGGCAAGCCTGTTATAAATTTGAACCTTAAGATTGCAGATTCAAGTCTGACCGTTTGTTATTTTTTTATTATTTTCAAAATAATACAGTTTATTAGCTTATTATATGGCAAAAACGGTTTTAATAAAAGATTTAATCGAAATATTAAGTTAAACAAACTTAATATTTCTATGAAATTTCTTTTTCCTACTTTTCATTACTTACTCGTTGCTATTAAATATGTTTTTAAAGATTTTGAACATATATATGAAAGCAGAGTAAAATTACAAGCGGTCATACTATATATATATATATTAAAATTATAAACAGGAAAGATTTGATTGGTTGTTTGTTTGTATTGAATAGGCTCCGAACTAGTTGACCGATTTGAAAAATTGTTTCCCCGTTAGGAAGCTATAGTTACTATTCCCGCATGACATATCATTATCATCAGCCTGTTATCTGTCATCACCACCGAAATTACGTTATATTTTAATAACTACATCCGGTTAGTATAAATACAACTGAATGCGAGTAAAATTTATCAGTCGACCGTCAGAGGTTTGAAGTGATCATTAGTTCGTCAGAAAAAACAGACCACGTTCATAATGAAATCGATGGTGGTGTTATTCGCTTTGGTGGCGGCGGCGTGCGGCTCACTGGTGCCGCTGGCGCAGCCCCC
Organism: Nycteola revayana; assembly: GCA_947037095.2. Classification (NCBI taxonomy): domain Eukaryota; kingdom Metazoa; phylum Arthropoda; class Insecta; order Lepidoptera; family Nolidae; genus Nycteola; species Nycteola revayana. The sequence continues at coordinate 10,946,191 of OX344847.2, forward strand.
GCACCACCCCGCGCTGGTGCTGGACCCGCACGGCCGCCCGCTCGACACCGCGGAGGTGATCAACGCGCGCGCCCTGCACCTGCAGGCTAAGGCCCTGGACGGACACTACGCTCCCCTCGCGCACGCTGCTGTCGTCGCGCCCACTGCTCACTCCGTCGCTGTTGCTCCTGTCGTAGTTGCTGCACCCGCCGCCGTCTCTCACCAGTCCCGCGTGGATGTGTGCACCAGCCACCCTATTGCCACGTCTGTGCTTGCCCTCTCCTACGCCTCTCACGGCTACGCTGCTCATGGATATGCTGCTCACCCACACTACCTGCACAAGCGCTCCCTGGGCCATTACGCGTACGCCGCGCCCGTCATTGCGCCCTCTGCCGTGTCCCACCAGTCCCGCGTTGACGTTATCTCTAGGCCCGCCGTAGTGTCGCACGCGGTCGCCGCCCCCGTCGTGGCTCATTTCGCCCCCTTAGTGGCCGTGGCCCCCGCCGCCGTCTCCCACCAGTCCCGCGTTGACCTGCACACCAGCCACCCTGTGGTGTCTCACTCCGTGTTAGCCCCCATCGCGCACGCCGCGCCCATCTACTCTGCTCCCGCCGTCTACGCTGCCCCCATCGCCTACGGAGCTCACGCTGGACTCCACGCCACTCCCCTCGCCCACGCCTGGTGAAAAGCGAAACTGACGAACTACCAACACCTAAACCTAAGATGATGTAAATAAAAAATATATTTATGAAATAAAGAATAAGTAAAATATATTTGCTACTTCACTCATACACTAACATCCAAGTAATCACCGGTCTTAGATATATTCATAATAATAATACATTTTAAGTAAAACTTACACCGTTAACACGGTTTTTAGGGCAAGCTTAGGGCTAAGGGTTTTGGACGACCTCGTTGAAATTGCTTGGATCCAACAAGGTCATACCAAAAATCCAGAAAATGAAAATGAAGATGAAAATGAGAAAGTGAGCTCTTGACCCTTGCCGCTAACGCGTGTATTATCCGTATACTTTTTTACATTTCCTTAAACGCTATCTCATTATTATTTGTAATGCCGATGATGTTGTATGCAGGAGGCATACAACAATGTTTGAGAATGAGATTCCTACATGTTCGTTAGGACGGTATTTCTGTACACCGTGGAACTTTACACTTTTATCGCACAAAACCCAGTTAAGCATGAATATGGGACTGCAAGCTATGCCTTGAATGACAAAGGATAATGCTATAGACATACACCTTATTATAACTTTCTTTGATAGTAAAAATTCAGCATTCGAAAACAACAATTTGTAGTATTTTTTCCTGCGTATCGCCATAACGAAATGTGGGATCTTTCAACTCATACAAAAAATGTTCTTTCTTTTTAAGCCCGTTTTCCCATATCTTCATTTCACAGTCTTTAGGCCGTAGTTCTGCTTAGCCTGTTCTGAAGAGGTTTCATGGATTTTTGTTTACGCACAGGATTTTGTTGTATTAGCGCCTTCACTTATTTGATGAAGCCTGGTGTCCTAAGTCTGCGAGGTCAGCCGCTCCTTTTACGATCTTTGAAGCTACAATCGATCTTAAGTTTAACGTTTAATAGCGCGATGAACAAACCGCAGTACCAATTTTTAATATTTATTATTTTCCGGATAATACTGAAAATGTCTATCTCTATCGCTTAAAATTTACTCCTTTGATATTTTCTTATCATACGATTGAAAAATCAGCCCTAACTGTAAAAAAGATTAATAAAGTAAGTTAATAGATAAAAATATTAAGGGATAATATTTCTGTAAAATAGTTGTATAACATTTTTAAATAATAATAAGAATATACAAATATAATAATTGAAATAATAGCGCAATATCCTTACACCTATCGGTGCATCTATTAAGGTCTATGGAATGTATGGTCTGAATTAGCTTATTGTCAACCTTGGAGGATAGGCAATAAAGGCTATGTAACGACCTTGCTTACTACTCCAACAGTGAGCTTTGTGTGATCTAATTAATTTAATGTCTTGGAATGTGCAAAACACAGTATAATCTAGTTTATGTCTTTTCTACACATAAAGTAGCTCTATAATCCTTCTCGTCAAGGCTAAACGAAATTCAAATTCGATGTTAGAGACATCGAATTCGAATTTCGTTTCGTGCAAGGACACGTCCTGATACTTCGTGTTTTTTAAATGCATAGTATATTATTATTAGATAGTAATGCGTAGAATGTAATATTTTAAAGAAAGTAATGAGTAATAAAATAACTTAAATTTGCAAGCTCTCGAGTAAAAATCAGCGATGTAATGGACCCAGCTTTATGCTCACCTAAATTCTTTCGTTACATAACAGCAGTGAATTCTAGTAACAACATTAATAATTATAACAAGTCTTATTGTTACTTCCAACTTTATTACTTATTTAAATAAAATTTAAGTAGTGTGAGATTATGTGTTAATAGTTTTTTATCTAGAATAGCACAAATGATAGAGAAGGAATTTTGTTGAAGTCCAAACTACAGACACTTAACGACATGATGATAATAATTGGTTTAATACGTGTTGAAATAAAAATAAACACAAATATATTCTTTATAAATTATTTTATTTTATTATTTATCTATTCATTTAAATAAATCACTGTCTATTCATTTTATTAAAACAAAAACTACAGTGATTGTCGTCGAATCTCATTTTTTCTTTACCAGTGCGCGGCTCTCAGCAGGGGGGCAGTCCAGATGGAGGAGTGGGTGAGTGGGGCAACATGGGACACGACAGGGGCAGCGTACACAGCGGGAGTAGCCACATATGCAGGCGCGGCGTGCGTGAGCACCGAGGTAGTCACAACGGCGGGCTTAGAGATGACATCCACACGGGACTGATGAGACACGGCCGCAGGCACAGAGTGGACCACGGGAGCGATGGCCAGATGGGCCAAAGAACGCTTCTTTAAGTAATGTCCATGGGACAGAGCTAGTCCAGCGTGAGCTCCGTAAGCGATGGGGGCGGCAGCGTAAACAGCAGGTGCAGAGTAGACGGGCGCGGCGTGGGCGATGGGGGCTACCACGGAGTGAGACACCACAGGGTGGCTGGTGCGCACATCAACGCGGGACTGGTGGGAGACGGCGGCGGGGGCCACAGCCACTACGGGGGTAGCTTGAGCTACAACAGGAGCGGCGTGAGCTACGACGGGGGCGGCAATGGCGTGCGACACTATGGCGGGGCTAGAGATGACGTCTACACGGGACTGGTGGGATACGGCAGAGGGCGCAATGACGGGCGCGGCGTACGCGTAATGGCCCAGGGAGCGCTTGTGCAGATAGTGTGGGTGAGCAGCGTAGGGGAGAGAGAACACGGAAGTGGCGATAGGATGGCTGGTTCGCACGTCCACGCGGGACTGGTGAGAGACAGCAGCGGGCGCAGCAACCACGACGGGAGCAACGGCGACGGAGTGAGCGATGGGCGCGACGACAGCAGCGTGCGCGAGGGGAGCGTAGTGTCCGTCCAGTGCCTTAGCCTGCAGGTGCAGGGCGCGCGCGTTGATCACCTCCGCGGTGTCGAGCGGGCGGCCGTGCGGGTCCAGCACCAGCGCGGGGTGGTGCGGGGGCTGCGCCAGCGGCACCAGCGAGCCGCACGCCGCCGCCACCAAAGCGAATAACACCACCATCGATTTCATTATGAACGTGGTCTGTGTTGTGAGATTCGACGAAACACAAGATCACTTCAAACCGTGTAACGGCTGACTGATACTTTCTACTCGCCATCGGACTCTTTTATACCCCCAGCGGTTAAATTATACATCGCTCATACATATACAGATCATAATTTCACAGATCTTAAATTATATTAGGTACTGTCCGGCAATGTCAAGTGTCATATGAAAGTAAACAACCTTGCACTACAGCTGATTTGCGTAATGTTTAATCATGCTTCCTACACGGTAGCGGTATGTTAGGGATATCTGCCCTACGAAGATTCATTACATCAAAGGTTATTTGATTTCATTATTACTGTAACGCTGCTATCTTAATTGGATCACTGATTTTCAGTATTCATTTAATTACTTGTCCTAAAATTGTTATTACTCAACCCCTCACGACATAGGTATATATAAGTAAAAGTAGATTCGCTTATTAAAAAAGTAGGTTGCCCTTATACCCTACGTAATTAATTATAATTTTAATTAGTTACGGTAATTGTATTTTGTACATTCATGTATATTATGAATAAGTATTTCAATACCAATTACAAAAAAATATATACTAATTACGTCTCATAAATGTACACGTTTACGAGATGTAATTAGTATATATTTTAGGGTTTTTGACTTAGTTAAGTAGGATTAGTTACATAGCAAAGTTATCATAGCATAATAAATGACATAAAAAATATGAACATTTTCAATATATGTAAGTATTTCGGGCTAATTTAAGTCTACAATAATACACTCATGACATGATGTGTTAACTAAATTATATGTAATGCGTACGCATTTTATTAATTATGTATTTTAAATTAACGATATTATCGACGTATTTGTATTTTTTGGCTGGATTCAATTAAATTTGAAATGGTGTGAAAACCTTCGTGGTGTATCTTTAAGTCTAGAAGGTCATGGATTTGTTTATCCGTCGGACATTTTGCGTAAAATAAAAGATATCGTTTCTTTTGAGAACTACTAGAGCCGTTGATTGTTAATTGTCATCAATTATTAAAACATAGTTTGTGACAATCTTATACCAGGTTTATACATAGCAGCATTTACTTTTTAATAATGCAATGATGATAATAAGTGGCTGTGTTGTATCCGGCTTAGGATAAATTACTCCATATCTTCCCGAGAGTGTTGTAGAGGGAATAAAGGATATTCACTTGATGGATAAGCATCAGCATCTATCGTCTCAAGGTTACTTATAATCTTACTCCGATCACCAATCCACTGGCCAAGAGTGGAAATTATGGCAATAACCCTGGCTCGCCGGTAAGGAGGTCCATGTTCCGCAGTGGACGTAAAAGGGCTGCTTAAGTATATAAGTCATCGCGATAAAAGAACATTGAGATCATCATGCATTTAAGTTGTATTATATTCAGTCAGTCAAAAAACTTATATATAAATAATACAGTAATCAAGAGGAATTTTGTGTTATCAAAACTTTAGATTGTATTGTCTTGTATATTATCTTAAATCTTGAATTGTATCTCTTCCTTTTAATAACGAATGCTATGTAAGTATGCCCACGCAAAATTTAAGAACGGTATGTCCGATATAGTGCAGTGGTTGCGCAGCGGCGCCCTAGTGTGCCGTATGAAGTAAAGTTTTTTTTTTCGGACGGACATACGTAGCTAGCCACGAGGCTTTTGCTACTTCACCGAGCATAAAGTTGAGCAGAGCTCCAGCTTTAATAAATGGTTTAAAAACTACAAACTAAGCAACCTGCGCAAGGGGGCGACCCCTGTGGGTTTTGGACCTCGGCTCAGGGCGGTCGCTGGCGTTGAGATTGAGGGATTATGACTTTTAGTATTTAAGGCGAGTTTTGTGCAAACTGTCGCTCTACTTTACAGTTCACGGGCCTCTCGGACTTCGAGTCTACGAGGGCATCGGATGGCTTAAAGTAAAGAGGGGCACCTTAATTCGATCATGTCTATCATTATCGGAATCACCAAATATTCGCGAGTACTTTTTTTGCGTTCGCATCGGTAAAGTAGATATGTTTCGAAGTACTTTGCAAATTATTTTGTCGAAATATTTCGCGATCCAAGATCCTTTACATGCACAGGCTTCAGCTGGATTTTAAACTGTGGAGATCACCATGCTCCCCCGTTACACATTTGACTGACTATCATATTTCACTATTAATTAATTAATAATAAAAATACTCAAAATCATATTGTAGATGTTTTATTTTTTGTTCCTACCTAACTAACCTAACCAGGTACTATTATTGTAGGTACCTTTTTCTTCGGACTGTATATTTTGTAGTGCGCCGTGATAAAATACTAAATTTGTAACTGCGCCACGGGTTGAAAAAGATTGGGAGCCCCTGGTACAGTGCATGGTGTACAGAGGAAAAAGTTTTAAGGAAAGAATATTTGGGAAATATCGTCGTAATTTCCAAAATGTATGATAAGTGATGTCGACCTCAGAAAAGTAGTTTATTGTTTGTTATATGTTTGCATTTATAAATAAACATCAATATCACGTTGAAATAAATAATATAATCAATCATGAAGATAACCGAAAGTATTCTATATAATAATATATAATTTGGATTGCTAGTTCGTTTTGTAATATAATCTAAGTCATTGCTTGCTGAGAGTGAAAAAGTTATTTAAAAAGCCCTTTGGATTGTGAAACCACAATGTGTTTTCACTATCCAAACTGAGACATCACGCAATTATAATTCGTAGGTAAGTCCAATATGATTAGTGACGCCCATTCACTCATATCCAAAGCAAACTAAGATCTTCTACGTTGAAGTACGTTTTTCACTATTGGAAAATGCCATAACTCTGTAATCTAATTTTTTTTTAAATATTCAAATCGATGTACTTCGAAGTCAAAATCTGTAGTAAAAGGGCCATTAAAATTAAAACTACATAGGACTTCAAGTTTTACGCAATCACCGCGCTTAGGTGCCTATACTACCTCCGCGCTCGCTTGTAGTAAATTAGATCCTCAGACAGTATAACGATTCATTTGGAATGGTTAATAGTCTGGGTGTGTTTCGTGTTCGGTAATAATTGTTTCTTACGTTGAACATTAGATTAAACATTTCTGAATTAGTTTCAATAATTAACTGGTTAAGTTGAGCCTGTGACGAAAGGAAATATCTTTGAAAACGTCACATTTGATAAACGTTCATAACCATGATGCCTACCATAATGCGTATAAACGGGACCATCATGGGATTTATCGCTATAATAAAGAGTTAGCCGTGTGGTTTCCGGCTTAGAATAGACCACCCCATATCTTACTTACATGAAACTTTCATTGTTTCCGTCACAATTTCCTGCTGCGAGTACCTACAGAAACCATGTTTTTTTTAAACGAGTATTTTTTTTTAATCATTTTTGTCATTATCAACGTTTTCATTAATGCTCTGTCGGGAGATTCGGTCGAGCGGAATTTTGTAAGAAAGAATTCCTGAAAATGTGCCCTGAAAAAAGCCGATCGGCTATCGCCTACATACTCCATCGATGTATGGGGATCACTAACCTAGATACTAAAAATGTTTTTAAGATGTACAAATGATTAATCAAAGACTTTAAAAAATGACAAAAATAATGATCTCGGAGTTTCTTATAGTCTTTCTTCTCCGGGTGTCACAGCGTAGATAGATAGAGAAAGACTCGTAGGAAGCTAGGATAGGGTCCAGTCGTCCTTGCAAGGCGAGGCTCGCGACGCGTTCTATGTTTCTGACCTAATCCCAGCCCGCGCTGGTTGATTCTAATTATATCTATATATTTTTTTTTTTTTTTTTTAATCTTTATTTATTTAGAGGCTTTTACCTTACAAAGGTACGTCAGCCTCATCGTACCCTTAAAATAACTACTATCTACTTTTAATTAAATTGCTAATTACACATTAATTTCTAATACATTACAATTACATTACTAATTACACCTATATTTCTACAAATATTATTATTGCGTAAGCGAGGGAGTTACTGATGCAACAATCATTTCATAAACCAGTTTCGCTTCTCCCGAATTACCTATATTTATAATACGCGACTATCACATGCCATATTGGTAGATTTAAATTATTAGCTATTTAATAACATTACTGTTGAAATGTATACTAATTAATTAGTATTTTTATCATTGTATTTGACTTATAATAAGTACGATCGATCGATCGTCTACATTATCAATAAACGTTTTCATTTTGATTTTCTTCCCGTGGGTGTCATACGAGGCGACTAAGGGACTATACACCTGATCGATGGGCAGCAGCATCTATCAACTATCAACTTATGGTTACTTACTATCTATTGCAATGATATGGCAATATCCCTCAATGACCCTGACTTGCCACGGTTTTTAATGAGGAGGCCCCGTGGGAGACTCATATTCAGCAGTGGACTCATATTCGGCTGTCGAAGAAGAACAAAATGTTGATAAATTCTCTTAAAATAAGTATTTAGGCGATAGCTGATCGGCTTTTTTCAGGGGTCATTTGTTTTTTTTTTACAAAATTCCGCTCGTCCGAATCTCCCAACAGAGCATCAATGAAAACGTCCAGAATGATATTGCATTAATAACCGATAATTAATTATAAAAAATTCTCGTTTAAAAATACATGGTTTCAATAGTTACGTTAAGAATGTAAAAAAATCTAAAACCTAACATTTTATATAATGAAGCATTTTAACCATTCTAGCACGAAGCAATTTTTGAGCGCAAAGGCCTTTCAACTCGCAATTATAATCTACATAGTAAAGTGCTCAATAAATTAGTTATTCTCACGCAATATGGTTTCAAGTTTAGATGAGTTCACGAACAGTTTATGTCATATGGGAAGGTTACACTGCCATACCTTCAATAGGCACGAAGACTTATACATTATATTATGTCCGTTAGTTATATAACTAAAGAATATTGGACACGCACTTTTTTATTTATCATATCAATAGTTCAGTCATGGAGGGCTTGTGACGTCACTAGTAGTGACGTCTCACGAAATTTCAAGGCGCAGTATCTTAGCCATTTTTTGTTTGAAGAACGAAAAAAAATACGTGTCTAATATGTTTGGTAATTTAACTGACGGACTAAATAGATTTTTTATTCTTGATGCCTTTTAAAGGAGAAATAAAAACGAAATATATAATAAGCATTTCTTTCCATTAATTATTACATAATATGTTAATTCATCATCAGCCCATATAACGTTTACTGCGAAACCAACCCGTCTGACAAACGTGAAGACTATGGGTTTACAGTCACCACGCTTGGCAGGTGGGTTGGTGATCACATTGTTTATACTAATATTATCTTAAATCTAAAAAGTTTTTTGTTTGCGCAATCTCAAGTCAATCTGAAGTCCGGCCCCATTTGAAAAATTATTTCGGTGTTAGATATAAGCAGGGACCGGCCGGGTACTCGTTGAAAGGGTTTTTGAAGGGGTTTTTTTAAGCGCTTAAAACAAAAACCCTAAGATAGATGGTACACCCTCGAACGGGTGTCATGTAACTGCTTCCGAACGGCTTACCCTTTCAATACCCTGTAACACGGTAACAGGGTAACCCATTCCAACCGATGACACTGTAAAATGCACTCTTTATAATCGACATTAGTTTGAAAATTGCATAACCGAGACCACAAGTGTCATCTTATCGCCCGGCGCGGCGGCGGCGCCTTTGTTCTTTATTCGTGTTTAAACTTGTTTAGTCTCATCATTCGTCATTTAATTCGGAAGTCGGACGAAGCTACGGAAGTCAATCAGTGTTACAGTTTAAGTGCGTGTTGTAATACGTACTTCCTTTTTATATTATAACAAATTTGGCAAATACCTAGTTTGGTTACGTAGGTACCTATTATTTCTGCGAAAATGCCACAGCCGAGGCGAGATGCTGTACACCGTTATTTTGTATATGATGCATCAAATAACACAAGCAAATGTAATTTATGTGGAAATGCCTTAAAGGTAAGGTTTAATATTTATTGATTCGCCTGATCTTAAACATATGAAAAATAACATTACCTTAGTGTTAAGGCGAGGTTAAAGGCGGAAACATATTATTAAAACGCGACGCCACCTGACGACACGCGACGCGTGTTGAGTCGAATCAAATGTATTGTTTTCTATAGACCAGAATTATGAAAACCTGACGCCACGTCGCGTCGGATGTTCATAGTGTAATTCTGGTAATAGATGGTCAATACATTTGATTCAACTCGCGTTTCGTGAGGTCGCGTGGCGTTTTAACAATATTTTTCCGCCTTAACCCGAGCGCCATAGGCATTTAACGCTTACCCCAGCCCCCGCAAGGAGTAGGTAGCGATACGTTACATTACAATTTACGAAGCGCGGGATTCGCGCGCGCCAAACGCGTCGTCGCTCATGAGTTCAAAAACTTGAGTACTAGGTATATTCTGCGTCACAGAATAGAGCAATGCAGTAGAACAACTTGAATTGATTAGTATATTTTTATTTTGTTTAATTTTTCCAGTTGGTATTTTTTAAGGTTATGCATATATTAGGATTAAGTATTATTATTATAGATTACGTATTGTATATACTTTAATCTAATGACTTATAATTTAAAATAAGTTTAGGTAGTTACTTATTTATTTTTGTGAATAAGTTGGTTTTTAAAATCTGATTGACAAATCATGAATAGATTAGATCACATTTATTACAACCTTTATAATGGTATAGGTAAGTTTTATTGTTCAAAGCCTAATGTAACTCAAATAAAATAATAATAAGACCATCATTTTGAATGTCTTTGCGATTTAATTAAATGCAGTAAAGTTCAAGTAATCATGTATCGCACGACCGAAATATCTAGATCGAAGTGTGAAGTATATAATATGTTTTTTTCAAAATTTTAATCCGCGTTATCTACGAATAAAACACAATACAAAACGATGTTTATCCGGATAACCTCGCCTTAATAATTTTCGTAGATACTTATTAAGGCTAACTTCGAAAAAGGTAGCAAATTAGGTAATTAATATACACACCCTACGAACGGCCTTGTGTTTTTTACATATATTTTTTTTATAGATGTTTACAATTACTAACCCGTTTTGTTCTAGGGCAAGCATACAACCAATTTGAAAAATCATATTTCATCGAAACATGTGCAAGAATACCTTTTTATAACTAATATAAATAAGGAAAATCACCAGTACCAACCAAGCACATCTCGACATTCTACAACGTCAGACCAAGTTATAAACAATTGTGTTAAATTAGTAACAGTACATGGACGACCACTTGCATTAATTCAAGATAAAGCTTTTCAAGACATAATTAACATAGCTGTTCCTTCTAATATTCAAACTAAACACATAAATATAAAAGTAATAAAGGGAAAGATACCAGAAAAAGCATATCAAATAAAATTAAAAATCGCGTCAGAAATTAGAAATAATTTAATAAGCCTTAAACTTGACTCAGCTTCATATTTAGATAAAAATTTTTTAGGCATTAATTTGCAATACATTAAAGAAGGCCAGATACAAGTTAGGAATTTAGCAGTTTTGGAGATTTTAGAAAGACAAACAGGAGATTTCCTTAAAGAAAAAGTTTTAGAGGTTTTGAATGATTTTATGATATCGACGGCTCAAATATATTCAATTACAACTGACAACGGCAGTAATTTTAAAAGGATGACAAGACTGTTGACATCTCATTGCTCTTCAATAACAGAAGATACCGATATTAATAGTGATTGTGAGATCGACGACGAAAATGATGGTGACGAAGATAATGATGACGTTGAACTTGGTACGGATACACCGTTGGAATTAAACGTCCATACCTTAATTAACGCAATGAGAAATGAATCATTCAAACCCCGTATTATGCTTTGTGCGGCACACACATTGCAACTCGCTGTTAAAGACGCTATTGCTGGCAACTTACACGTACAGCTTTGTATTGAACTTGCAAGAAAGGCGGTAAAAATTTTACGACGCCCAACCATGAAAAACTTTATAAAATCAAAATTTTTAAACAAACCTATAATTGATTGTCCTACTCGTTGGTCCTCCACTTACCAAATGTTAGTGCGATTGGTTTCATTAAAGGATATATGCGATAGCCAGTCTGAGCTATCAGATATTTTCTCAGACGACTTCTGGACACAAATTACCGAAGTTGTCACCTGTCTTAAACCTATTAATGAGGCGACAGAAGCGTTACAGCGAGAACAATTAACAATTGGCGATTTTTACATAATATGGCTGAATTGCAAAGCCAAGCTTGAATCGATTTCAAATACATTTGCAAATGAATTGGTAAATAATATGAAATTACGGGAAACAACTTTATTAAATACAGATATAGTTTTGGAAAACTTGTACCTAGATGGTCGCCTAAATGTATTATTATCAGATGAAGATTGCCTAAAAGCTAAAAAATTAATAACTGAAACATATAGGCAGTTACAAATCATAACATCAGTTGACGCTGAAACTAGAGAAGATGTTTGCACTAGCCGGTATGATAGTGAAAGCTCTAGCCAAGTCAATAATGTTTTAGAGAAACGTTTGCAAGAAGCTGAGGCACTTCGTGGGCTGCCCGGAAGAACTTCACTAGATAGTTTTGAAGGAATGCTTCATAAATTAAGATATGAACCCAGAGTGTCCTTGAATGATAATATATTAGCTCAGTGGTCCAGTAAAGAGGTACCTAAAAATTCTATATTGTTAAATGTCGCTAATTGCGTGTTAGCTGCTCCAGCAACACAAGTATCCGTGGAAAGGCTGTTTTCTTCCGTGAAATTTGTCCTTAATCCATTAAGGAGCAATATGAGCAGCAGCTTATTACAAGACATCATGTTAATCCGTTCCAATCATGATTTATTTACATAGTTAATATTTTATAATTTATTATACTTACATATTTTAATCAGTTGTGATTCGCAATCATTCATCCGCTATTATTAACAAATGTGATTTCACTCTAGTGACAAAATAAATGAAAGACTGATTAGTGATTATGTAACAAATTTTAATTATTATTTAAATGCTTATGCTTAAGTGTTTCGACATATTTCAATATATTAGTGTAGGCGTGTGATCTCATACATGGAGGCAAAAACTGCAGCTCTCCTATAAGTAAATTTCCAAAATAATAATTTCTTTTATCCAGCTCCTTTTCAAAAACACAGTGAATACATTCTTTATTATTATCTGTAACGTTCTCACACGATTCTTCGACTTTATTCCTCTTTGGATTACTGGTTTCACCATAATCTTTTTGAAATTCACAAGTTTCTTTATTCTCATTTATTGCCGTCTCGGGTACATATTTCCTTTTATTTAAGATAATTGTACTTTGTGTTAAAGATTGTGATTCGTTATCTGTGCCATTATAGTCGTATTCGGGGACACCTGAAAATTAGTACCTATTTAGTTCGTTATTTTAATTTTATCACTAATATTAAAATTTTATTAAAAATATGATTTTCGTAAGGTTTTTTTTTCGAAAGCTCTCTAAAAATATTGCACTGCGTCATATGGTGGGGCACGCCACGACAGTGGCGATAAATCCCCTCTTTGAGGAGTGGCTGGAGAGGCGCCACGGCGTCCTCACATACCGCCTGACGCGGGTCCTCACCGGACATGGTTGTTTCGGGAGGTCCACTGCGAGGATCACCCGGAGGACACGGTGGAGCATACGGTGCAAGTCTGCCCCGCTTGGGTCCGTCATGTTCTCGCAGCGGCGATCGGTGGCGACGCCCTCTCGCGTCCGGCCCTGGTTCAATCAATGGTCCGGAGCGAGAGGAAGTGGGAGGCAGTCACCTTCTTCTGCGAAGCAGTTATGCTAGCGAAGCAGGTGGCGGGACGTTTGAGGGAGAAAACCTCACGTCCGTGGTAGACGCCTCGGGCGTCGGGAGCCGCGTGACGACTCCCGGCCACCGCAGGCGCGCGTCTGCGGACGGTGAGTAATGAGTGGTTCACAGTTTGATCAGGACCAGGCCCGTGCCGGACGGCGCGTTTGTGTTCCACGCGCGCCTCAAAGAGAAGGCGCCCATTGGAATCGCGGGATTGTTCGAAAGAGTTACCGTGGCCCCACATGGATGGGTGCAACGTGCATGGGTTTTAGTCAGTAAAAGTCTGACACTCCCTTCCGCTCAACCCACAGCGGGACAATTGATGATTTCCCATCCGAAAAAAAAGTGCCATATAGAATACGCCTTATGAAAGATATGAATTATTATTAATGACTGATCATAAGCCTATTATTACTTTTTATAGTTAACTTAGAAGTTTGATTTTGTCACAGTTTTAAGGGATAAAGGAATTGTAGACAGAAGTACCTATACGGTTTTAATTTCTGCTCGATGCCTCCACGCGTTCCCGAGATAAAGGGTCTTGACAGACAGACGGACGGTCAAAATACGATGTAGCAAATAACTAAACTGATTAAAGGTTTACTGTCGTTACTTACAAACTGTGAAGTCCGTTGCGAGGGCCGTAGGTATACCTAAAACTTGGATCTACGCCGCATGTTGCACAGCGTCGTGTCAGGCGGTGCTCCTCTTCACAACCGCCATAGAGTTTACATCGAACCAAATATGCTATACCTAAGTACTCAGTTTTATGTTATCCTATTCATTCTTAACGATTACTTACCATCATTGCCGTCTGTGCTAGTAATCGAACTAGGGAATTCATCCTGATTCTCTGTAAAAAGCGGCTGACTATATTCTTGGAACAATGCATCATCATCAGTATCGATAGGGTCACCTGGAATACGATCAATCATATTAGAAATTAAATAATAATTAAAGTATATGTTTCTATATATGTAAAAGATTATGTAATTCAGTTGTAACCTAATATAATAACAATAATTATTTAAATACAATTACATGACACAATATTAACATTAAGGTACCTAACTCAGTACTTGAAACAATACTTACGTACCTGTGTTACTCATCCTAATTATTAGCTCGCTTATCTGTCCTCTCGTCAGTCGTATCGTGACTTACTCGTCGTTGTCAAATTCGTAACTAAATAAAAATAGTAGGTAAGACAATGAGGCACCGCTCGGGTGCAGGTATCCCCCCACCTACATACAACTCAAATTTATTGGGTAATTCAGGGTAACACGAATAAAAGCTTTTCGTGGAGGTAACCCCTTCAAAGGCTTAAGCCATTAAAGGGGTTAACCTCTTCACGCGGTTACCTTAATAAAGGTGTTAACCATTTCCCTGGGTTTCAAGGATGTAATTTGAACAAAAGATAACACTGCGATATGAGTTACCCCATGTACGGGTTACCCTGTCAAAAGGCTTAACTCTTAAGCGGGGTTGTCCGGTCCCTGGATATAAGTATACCTAAGAGCGGTTTCGCACTACGTTCCATCCGAATCCGATCCGAACCCATGAAAATATTGGTCTAGAAATTTGGAAAGAAATCGGATGACGGATCTCGGATCTAGTGCGTAAATTACCATATAAATAGTTCTACGGCAACGGACCATATTTTCACGGGTTCGGATCGGATTCGGATCGGACGTAGTGCGAAACCGCTCTAAGTATATCACGCTAAGACCAATCGATCATCGATATCGATATCTAAGATCATCGATGTCAAACCTATCAAAGTGTCAACAAGTTAGTGCTTCAATTCAAGTGTTTAAAAATATTAATTGAGCTTTTAGTAGTTATCAAGTTAAATCAAATAGTGCAGAAACTCTGAAGTGACCACTATTATTGTTGGTTTAACAAGAAAAACACTATAAAGTAAGAAATTAGCAAAAAAGTGAAATAAAAGTTTTTATTTTTCTACCCTCATCGAAACCAAAACTGGTTCGGGCGCGTTCCAGCTACATCAGTTATCAACCTTGAGCATCGACATAAGGTGTCACTCACACGAGCGTTTTTTTAACGCACGCTAAATAAGGCACGGATATCAATCAATTTTCGTCGATTCTCCATTGCTAACTTTTGAGCTCCTGCAAGACTTGCCTTTCTCCTGGTAATCACTTGGTCGTACCTACGGAATCATGCCCATAAATCGTACACCTCCTCCAACATCAATGCCGATGTCAACAACATCTTCGACCGAAAACTTAGCGCCTGTACTGGCGCAGGACGGAACATTACACCAATGTCAATCAGCGCCTGATCTTTCTAATATAACAAAAAACATCCCGAAGCGTAAAAAGAGGAAAGTCGAAGGCGAGGGAGATATTATACCAGAAACGCTGTCTACCTTTACAACTTTCTCTGATAAGCAGGACCTTCGCTTTGAGGACTTAATGGAGAAGATTGGTAGCATTATTGCACAAAACTCAGAGTTAAAACACAGTGTCGAAGTCATGTCGTGTAAATATGATGAGTTCCTGGGACGTATTGCCACGCTGGAGGCGGAACGGATGGATGACAAAAAAAAGATCCAAGTATTAGAAGAAAAGTTGGAGCTAGTGGAGCGTAAATCTCGTTCGACGGGTATTGAAATCCGAAACATCCCTAAGACCGATAAAGAGACAAAGGAAGACCTTTGCAGCTTAGTCCTCAATATGGGTACATCATTGAATATTGATATCGATGACTCCAAGATAAAAGATATTTATCGACTTAAATCGAAAGACAACTTCCACCCAATCATTGTGGATTTCACTACGGTTGTCACTAAAGAAAAAGTTATCAGGGGAGTTAAAAATTTCAATAAAACAAGGACTAAAGAAGCTAAACTTAATACCACTCATCTTAAAATTAATGGCTCTGTGGTACCCGTAAATGTTGCTGAATGCCTTACATACCGAGCACAAAAACTTTTTTATCTTGCCAGGGCCTTCCAGCGGAGCCACGGATACCAATTTTGCTGGACTGCCAATGGCATAGTGTACATTCGAAAAAAGGTAAATGATCCGCAAATTCGAATAACTTCTGAGGCTGATGTGGAAAAACTAAAGTGTACCGAGTGACTAGTCTTGGAAATAATTTTATCATATTATTGTATCCCTAAAATGTTTTTTTATGCATGCTTCAATTTGTTTTCTGTTAAACTTTAAGTTTTGTCCATTTACACTAAACAAGAAACTTCACACACACTTCAACATAACTTATGAATTGGAGAGTAGATCTTGCCAATTTCCTTGCAGTCACAGCTTTGTAACGTTCAACTTTAATCTTTACTTTGGATGCTGTTTTTACTTTGCCCCATTTCTTATAGAAAATCATTTTTGGTGACTTAGATAACTTAACAAAGGATATAGATAATTGCTCTGTCTCAAAAGTATCTATCTGTGATCTTGAAAAGTGTCAAGACTTGATCTCTTTTTCGCCTAACAAACGTCTCACCATACTCACGCAAAACATCCGTAGCGTAAATTGTAATCTCCCTGGACTTATATTATTGCTAGATAGGTTAAAAATGAATTGTGACATAATAGTTCTCACGGAATGCTGTTTATTAAAAACAAATGTTATTCCTACTTTACATGGTTTCCAATCGTTCTCTACTTTAAAGAATTTAAAGCAAAATGATGGAGTTATTATTTATTACAAAGACCACATTGAGTTAATGTGTGAGGAACCATCTTTTCAAGAAGTAAACTGTCTTATAACACGATTAGGAAAACAGATGACTATAGTTTCTATATACCGCTCTCCCTCATATAAAAACGTTGATCCTTTTCTAGACTCTTTACACGATACTCTTCTACAAGTAGAAGGATCCAGCAACTTGATGTTAATAGGAGACATTAATATTGCCATCAACAATTCGAAAATTGATCTATCCGGAGAAAAATATTTAACTCTTACAGCATCTCACGGATTACTACCTGCCCATACGGAAATTACTCGTAGTGCCAGTGGAACATGTCATGACCATGTATTATTAAGAAGTTCGTACCGTTCACATACTGTAATTCCTACAACTACCTTAACGGATCATTACCCTGTGCTTGTATGTTTAGATCTTAATTTGCCACGAACTTTTACAAACACTTCGTACAGTGTAACCGATGAGGAATCCTTAACACAAGACACACTAAAAATCGATCTAACTCCGATATTCCAGTCTAATGATCCCGACTTTTCTATCAATTATTTAACCAGCTCAATACAGGCCGCAACAAATCAAAACACTGTTGTTGTCAAAACATCAAGGCGTAAAAAAATTATTAAACCATGGGTAACTCCTGGGTTATTAAGATGCATGAGAAATAGAGACAGGCTACACCATGAACTAAAATCATCACCAGATAATGACGCTCTGAAAGTTACATATACGCGATACCGGAACTTCTATACTGAAATTTTAAAGAAAGTTAGACATGGATATGAGAAATCGGAGGTCGAAAAAACTAAAAATGATCCTAAAAAGCTCTGGAAAGTTCTTAAAGAAATCTCTAACATGAATAAAGTTCATAGTCACTCGAATCAGCTTTTGAAAGTAAGGTCCTCACCCGAAAAATCACTGGACTCTATAAATCAGTATTTTGTGAACGTAGGCAAGACCTTAGCTGAGAACTGCTTGAATCTGCCAAACAGTACTATTGTTACTACCTCGCCGCTACTTACGGATTCTTCCTATAGTAGTACACAACTGAACTCGTTGGTATTGGAGGAAGCAAGTGAAGATGAGATCGTTCGCCTTGTGATGGGTCTAAAAACTGAATGCACGGTAGGCCGCGATAACATATCAAATAGATTTTTGAAAAGACATGTTGACTTCCTTGCCCCCCCACTTACTTTCATTTTTAATCAATGTCTCCAGACAGGTCTGTTCCCATCCCAATTGAAAACCTCCGAAGTCCGTCCAATTTTTAAAGGAGGCGATAAAAATGATATCTATAATTACCGTCCGATCTCTATACTACCCGCTATCTCAAAACTACTGGAAAAGATAATTAACAATAGACTCACAAAATATCTGGAAAAAAATAATCTTCTTACAAATAATCAGTTTGGTTTTAGAGCAAATAGATCTACCGATGATGCTGTCTATTGCTTAACCAAATTTGCTGGTACTAACCTAGACAGAGGGCGCAAATGCTTGTCTATCTTCCTGGACCTGAAAAAAGCTTTCGACACCATTTCTATTCCCATCTTAATTATTAAGCTAGAAAAGATCGGAGTGAGAGGAACTCAACTCCGACTTTTTGAGAGCTATTTAACTGGGCGGACGCAGTGTGTTCGAATGGGGAGTCACGTAAGCTCTGATCTTCCGGTGTTTTTTGGCATTCCCCAGGGCAGCATTTTAGGCCCTACTCTCTTTCTCATTTATATTAATGATCTTACTAGTATCAACATCCCCAATGGCGACATCATATCATACGCTGATGACACAGCTCTTCTTTTCTCTGCCAATACCTGGAACGAGGCCTTTAATGCTGCACAAAAGGGGTTTAATATAGTAAACCAATGGCTCAGACTTAATCTTTTGACCTTAAATAATGATAAAACAAAATACCTGACTTTCAGTATTCGTCATTCAACGCACACTGGGAGCAACTACAACATAGTCCCTCACCAATGTTCCCTAGATATACCCTGCACTTGTAAACCAATAGAACGTGTTAATACAATAAAATGCCTAGGGATCCTCTTCGACGGCAATCTCAGCTTCAAGAATCACATAAAATTACTCAGCGCTCGAGTCAGAAAGCTTATATATGTGTTTAAGAAGCTGCGTGACGTGGTTGATGCTTGGTTGTTGAAACAGATCTACTTTGCATTGTGCCAGTCAGTATTAACATATTGCATTTCATCCTGGGGAGGAGCTCCAAAAACAGTAATCAAACCTATTGAGATCGCTTAACGCACAATTCTAAAGATTTGTACTTATAAGCCTCGACTATTTTCCACTACATTGCTATATAAATACTGTGAAGTACTTACTGTTAGACAGCTCTACTTACTTATTATAATTCTAAAGCATCATCAAGACTTAGCATATGACCCCAAGCTTAAACATAGGCGTAGGAACCAATTAGTGTGTACTCGTAAACATAAACCTGAAACTTCTTTTATTAGAAGATTTTATGTATTTTTGGGTCCCTATGTCTATAATAAAATGAACTTTCTTCTAGATGTTTACTCTCTTAATAGGGTTCGCTGCAAGGACAGGGTCAAGAAGTACTTACTGACCTAAACTTATGATGACATAGAAAGACTATTAATCGTACCAGAGTAAAGGTCCGTTGTACAACTTTTAAAGTTTTTATTACTCTTCATCTCCATATCAGTCAAACACACACATCTGCTTACACTCAACATTCCTTACATCACCACACACGTGCACACTTTCTGACACTCACCGCCTTACACGATCACTTACCTCTCTCCATAAATACACACTAACTCACTTAGTTTTTAGCTTAGTATACTTTATTTTATTTTTACGTGCTTTTCTTCAATCTACATAAGACTGTACTCGTTAGTTTAATTTCATACGCAAATTTATAACATTTTGAGAGGTTTGGCGCTGCATGCCGAGATACAGGTTTAACCTAGTTTGGTTGCAGATGCTCCTATTTTGTATTGTATTTATTTATAATAGCTTACTAGATTTTAAGTTGTTTCTGTACAATCTTTTTTTTTTGGTAAATAAATTATTATTAATAGCACCAGATCACCAACGAAAACGGTTCAAAATCGTGGTTAGCCCAAAGTGACTATTCCACGCGGAAGAAGTCGCGGGTACTAGCTAGTTAAGTTGTATACAAGGTAAGGCTGCTGCTCATTCGCTATAAGTGGCTGTTATAGATGATATAAAACAATTATACAGACGTAATCGTGCAAAGGCACAAAGGGTAGTTCCTCAAAAAACCCTACCCTGAAAGAAATCTTTAATTTTATACTTAAGCTTGTAACCCTATTTACAGCGGGTTACGTATGATCGGCAGTTTTTAGACTTAAGCATGAAACCCTATTTACAGCGGGTCACGCACGGTCGATGCGATCCGGTCATCATATTCAATGGCAAGTACTCATAAACACAAAACAAACGAGCCTAAAATCGATTATCTTAGCGCTTGCATTAAGGGTTATGTTTCTGCTCATTATCAGACCCTCTTCATCATGTGCAATGGAAAGTACCTACTCATAAATACGAAACAAACGAGCCCAAACTCGACTATCTTAGCACTTGCATTAAGGGCGTACCAGTGGTACTGTTCCTGCTCCTCATCAGACCCTCGTCATCATGTAAATGGAAAGTACTTATAAACACAAAACAAACGAGCCCAAACTCGACTATCTTAGCGCTTGCATTAAGGGCGTACCAGTGGTAATGTTCCTGCTACTCATCAGGCCCTCGTCATCATGTGCAATGGAAAATACTCATAAATACAAAACAAACGAGCCCAAACTCAATTATCTTGTTCAGTACAGGAGTGAGTTCCTATGGCCACCTTCCGACTCCATCATCAGATCAGCTCCATTGCATTGTCACGCAATATACATAAGCTTGCAAAATTTCAGCTTAATCGGAAACCGGAAAGTTGTCTCTCTTTCTTGTCCGGCCCGGGAAATTAACCTGAATTGAATCAATCGGAACAGCATCTCGTTTGACTTAAGTCACCTTAAACGACTTCCATGTTTTCACGGTCATTTCGGTTTTATTCACATAGTCTAATCAATAACTTGAAAATGGGGATAAATAGAGATTCTCAATGGAAGCGGAATGATGCCTAGAGAATGTGCTAAAAGCGTAAATTGGTACATAAATAATTTAAAAACTTATAAACAAAAATGAAACATAAGTATGTACTACATTTTGGTGGTATTAAATAGAGTACCTACTTGTACGTCATACTAAATATTTTATTTGGTGTTCAATATAAAAAAATATGGAGTAAACTTACCTTAAAGAAATGATTCCCGTTATACATTAATCTTAAAACAATATTTTTAACAAAGTTAGACAAACTCTAATTAAAATTTTGGGGCCGTAATATTATCTCTCAAAATTTTAAACTTATTGATTAGATTATATGTTGGTTTTTCTAGAAATTTGTAGTTTCTTCTTATTCCAATTACACTTCATTCTTTATACTAATAATTTTTATGCGTTAGTTACTGATTTTATACCCTAGAATAAATAAACCTTATTTCAGGCATGGAAGAATACTAATAATAATTTATATTTTATTTAAATTCTATATTATTCTTTTTTAATCATTTTACTCTGCACCAAGTGTTAGCTTTCTGCCAATTAATTTCTTTGTACATTGCTATTGATATTATTTGTCCTATATAAGTACCTTTCTACATATTTTGCGCCTATGCTTTAATTTAGCGGGTACATTGATTACTCATAACAATATAAATATATGTTCTTGTACGATAAAAGTATATGTCTTACTTCCATATCAGATATGATGAAGAGAAATACAATCATTGCTTCAGGTGAATTTTTCACCACTGGAAATCTAGTTTGCTTCGAGGATTTTTTAAAGTTATCAAATTGACTGTTATAGCGATCACTGTAATTGTATATATACCGTGCAATGTCCCAGTCTCAACTTATGCTGAATAAAAGATACCTACTTCATGTGCTAGATTCCTCTTTGTATAATTTATTTCATATGAAGTAGGTATCTTAAATACAATCATAATAGTAGATTGTTTATCTAGGGAGCAAATAACTATTTTAAAGGCGGGAGTGTTTTTTTTAATCCAGAGCGGAGCGAGGGATTCTTAACTAGAATCCTGAGCGCAGCGAGGGATTAAAAGTATGTCACTCGAGCTTAAAATAGTGTTGCTCCCGAGGTGGACACTCTACTTTTTATCACCCTCTATGAGAAAATAAGTAAGTGCAACTTATGAACAAGAATTTATTTACGTACAATGAAGAACCATAAGACAATAATACTTTCACTTGAGGAAGACGCACTCATTTTTATAATTCTAAAATCTGAATATGAATCAACTACGAACGAAAGCAGAATGCATTTAATTTCGCGCTTTGTTTATTTTTCATCAACTTTTTTTAAATTTGGCGCGCTCGCAGTTTTTCAGCCAGTCACATATTCAATACATTGTTCCCGCATGGTTTGTGATTCACCTCTTTGCTGATTGAAAAATTATTAACAATATCCACATTCCAAATTCAAATCAATTTTGGTCCCTAGGGATTAATGAGCTATTTTGGTCCCTGTTTATGAGGAATAAACTAGCTCTTTTTGAATAGATGTGATAAAAACAAATTTTATTATCAAATCAGAAACGCTTCGTCTCTAAAGAAGAACATATTGGATATAGAAGATAATAATAAAAACATGGATTTAAAAATATATAAAATGTTTGTAATTACTAAAATACATATTTTTTTATTTTTATATAATATTTATTTCATCGTATCCTAATCGTTCTTGTCGTTTACCAGGAAGAAGCATAGTAGGCGGGAGCGTACACTTGTTCGGAGACCAGAGCGGGGGAGGACTCAACGTCCACACGGGACTGGTGGGACACGGCAGCACCGCCGGCGTACACGGTGGCTACGGGAGCGGCGTACACGGAGTGAGCTTGAACCACGGGAGCAGCGACAACCTCTTGAACTACTGGAGCGGCGAAGATGGGAGTGCTGGCTACCACCGCAGGAGAGTGACGCACATCAACACGGGACTGATGCGACACGGCTGAGCCACCGGCGTACACGGTGGGGCCAGCACGCACAGCAACCAAAGGCTGGGCTACGTATTCTACTGGAGCTATCACCGCGGGAGATTCGTGGACATCCACCCGGCTTTGGTGAGACACCGCCGCGGGAACGGCGTAGGCCACAGCGTGACCGATTGATGGAGCGGCCACAGCCACTGCGACAAGAGCGAACAACACCACCATCGATTTCATCTTGAACGTGGTCTGTGTTGGGATTCGAATGAGGACGATCACTTCACACCGACTTGGGTAGACTGATGACCAACTGAGAGTCGTCCGACTATTTATACGTTAGATATTATCTAAGTACGTACGCGTGTACGAGCTCGTCATTTGGGCGTTTTGGAACACAAAAGTGACCGTCCTTGCTTCTGTCGCCGAAATCAGCTGCTACTCATAAAGGTCGGACTTACACCTATGTAGGCCTGTGACGCAAATGTAGGTGCTTAGTACAATTTTGACATTTGGTTGTGATAATTGAAAGACGATAGCCGTTACAGATCGCAAAAAATAATCGCATACGCGGGCTTACAAATATTTTGTCAAGGACACGCAATATGTCCGCTCATATTTCAATTACAATGGCATTTTTTTACTCTAGATGCAGCTATTAAACTCTGTGTATTAATTGTAACGAAGGCGGTATTCTTAAGATAAAAATCTGTAAATGTAGAAAGTAGGTATTTGCAAGTGACTTTCTTTTAAAAATCCTAAATGCAGTTCTAAATGCAAAAATGTTTTTTTTTCTAATATTAGGCTAGAGCAATTTTATTAATAGGCATCTGATTCTATTTAATAATATGGTACCTATATATTCAACTGTAACTAGCGAGGTCCGGGTCCGGGTTCACTTTGAAAACAGTCTCAACGGAAAGTCAAGAAGCTGGTGATGTTTTAAGTACGATTTTCAGCCACCAGCCCGCTGTTAAGATAATTGAAACAGATAAACAGGAACAACAACTCATATTACTATCACGGCGTCCATCGAGAACTGTACGGAACCGTCTAGATCCGTACTTCTACTATTGAGAAATATGAAAATTTTATTCGTGTTTACACGTTTCAATTTCTTTTACCGCGTAGTAAAATACCATTAGGCCCGATACGATGCGAGGTTTTCGGACTGAATCGTCATCGTCGTCATCATCATCATCATATCGGCCTGTTTTCGACCACAGCTAAACATAGGTTTTCCTCATCGGTTGACTGTGTGAACGATTGCTATATAGTAGGCAAATCGGCTGCAAGCAATCGTTGAGTCTGAGTCTATTTTATGTATTATGGCGCAAAAAGATACTTCATAGGCCTTATTATTGGTCTTATTACAAAGCCATTCTTTTTCAGTCGACCTTTGGGTGATTCAGAAATAATATAGTTGCATCTATACCTCGAAGAGCACATTAAGCTGTCTATCTCTTACAGTTTGTGTCGTGAAGACCATATCACCTTACCACACTTATGCCCTCGAGCTGATATATTTTGCGCCGATGGCCAATCAGCTTAGAGTTTGACTGCCATGGCCGAAAGGTGTCCAAATAGATGACAGGATTTTTTAAGCCATTGCTTATTACCACCTCAGCAAAATATTTACTTTTTGCATTAAAATTAATCTATGTATTTACTTTTCAATACCTATAAATCAAATTACAGATCAAAATTACTTACAACCTGTTAGGAACGCTCGTTCGTACAACCAAGATCATCTTGTATTGCTGGGCACTAAATCTCATGTAGCCATGAACATTTATCATTGCCATCTCATTTAAGAATTTTTTTTTCTAAAAAAACATGCATATAGTTTTTCTTTAGTTGTTTTTGATAGTACGTTTAATAGAAATAGTGACGGTCCTGTATTTATATTATATTGTATTATAAAGAAAATCAAAGTGTTTGTTTGTAATAAAAACAAATCCTGAAGCATTTCAATGTATATAATTATTTACTTTGACTTCGGTATCTGTCTCTTTTGTTTGTTCTGGAAATTTTACCGAAATGGCTGGACTGATGTTAATGTTAAAAGGAGGAACTAGGATTACTCACTAAACTTAACTTAAGCAGTCTTTTTACGTCCACTGCTAAACATGGCTTCCTCTTTACAAACCTTGGTTAGCCAGGGTTATTGCTATAATCCACCTTAATGCCATAAACCACGCGTGGCAGGCGGATAAGTGATCGCACTAAATTGGTAAGTAGCCTTAAGGTGATAGATGCTCCTAGCCATCCATCAGGTGAATGTCCCTTAGTCCTATTATGTCCGCCACGGGAAGACATGAGTGGTCAATACTAAGCCGAACAGAGGATCTAAAAAAAAATAGTTCACCCGCAAATATAAACGTCTCCACAGGAACTGAATAATTCGGGTGAAACCGCGTGTGAAAGTTAGTACTTAAATATTTTTTTGTCACGGTCCGTTTAGCAGACGGTTACTAACAACACAGATTACAAAATTATATAGTTAATTAAAAATGAAACTTGATTATTTTAGTACCTACATTTTTACTATTAAGGCCGGTACAAAATAGGTCAGTAGCCCGGATACAGACCGCAGTTTGACTTTTTGTTCATGTTTTATATATTCATACGACATTAACTACTACATTTTTTTATACGACAATAACTACTATATATCAACTACGTCATATTCATGGCTCTATATCTACAATTAGCGCGTAGTACCTTCCTAAAGTCAATTAATATTTGGCATATTTATTGATCTCTGATGAAGACAAATAATTTATATCAGTTTATTTTGCGTATGTTATTTTTTAGTTTTATTTTTAATGAACTGGTTAATCATTTACTTGTTTTTGTTTTATACGCGTAATTATAAAATATCTAATGCGAACAAAATAGCCAATATCCGGTTTTTATTAACTCTTAAAAGGTATTAGGTACCTTCCGTACTGGATATTATTCTGGCAACACATGAATATTTCTTAAACAGTAGTAAACAAATAAACTGGTCCTAATTTAGCATAGGTAATTGATATCCTTGTTTAAATAGTGACCTAATGTTGTAACTTATTAATAGATTTCATTACATTGCTAAAATATGAACGTATAAATTGTCAAAGTTACCTACTGCTTTGAACGGCATATCAAATATCCGTAGTTACGTGTTAATCCACATTTTCGCTCCAAAAATGCAACAAAATTTAATTTGAATTAGATTCCGGTGATAATGACTTTTTTTACCTACAATTTTATAATATTTTTTTTTATCCGATATCATATTTTTGTTTTAGTTTCCCGCGCGTAGCTCCCGTTCCCGTGAGAATTTCATAATTATATATAGCTTTCTAATGGTGAAAGAATTTTTCAAATCGATCCTACATACAATGACATTACGTGCCAAGGGAGGAGAGTATGAGTTCTCAACCCGCGCGATACAAAACCGTGGGTTGAAATGTCCTGCTATCCTCCCGTGGCGCGAATACTATTTTTCATCATACCAGGACCGAAAGTTTAATGAAATTCTATATAAGACTGGGTCCGGGGCAAAGCCCCGGTTGGGGGCCTGGGGGGCAAAGACCCCCTACGGGGTCCGGGTCCCAGCCCCGGTGGCGGGTTGAAAAAAAAATAGATTTAACTGTCTTATACTTAATAGATATTATTATTAATATTCGAGATAATTAAATATTGAATTTTTTTAGTAAGAAAAATAGTTTTTATTATCGAACGCAAAAAAAACATTGAACATTGAACAGGAAATAACAATAACAAATAACAACTGCACTATTACCATGGTAATGAGTTATTTCAAATAGGTAGCGGGAAGAAAATTAAAACAGAAAAGACTAAATTTTTAACTGTCACTAATTGTGAGCATCATCTTTGATGAAAACCATATCAACCAATCAACCATTCTAATAACCCACACGTATAGGTTTGCCCATACGTGTGGGTTATCTATTGATTGATTTTCAAAAATGTTATGGAGATTTCTAATATCATTATTTTCTAAACTGAATAGGTTGCGCGAGAGACACTATAAAATATGTGTGTCCCCACCATAACTTTTTAAATAAGAGAATTATAAAACAAATATATATATATATGATGTACATTACCATGCAAACTTTTACCGAAAATTGATTTAAATGCGATCTAGTAAGTAGTTTTTTTTTAATACGTTATAAATCGTAAACCGCAATTTACCTTTAATTCAATCAACTATTATTCAAACATCGATCAAAGTTACAACGAATTAACTCGCACTATGTAAACAAAAGGACTAATTAGCTAAATACCTACTACTAAACGAGTAATGTTGTTATGCAAATTTATTAAAATTAATACATACGGTCAAACAACTTTAACGATTACGACAAAATTTATAAAGTATGATTGTAAGAAGTGAAATATTATTTAAGCATAATATCATTAAAGTTATATATACATCAACAATAATGCGGAATTGACATATTTTGTAATAAAAGTTTGTTTTTATAAATATAGTTTAATATAACAAATGTTCAAGTTTGGAATCATTACAAGTTTTCTTCGTACCTCTTTTTATGAAAATTGTGCGGACGGGGGCATTTGAATTCCCTAATGCCTAATTCCCTTGATCTAATTTCGACCACTCGGCGACCTCTAGTTTATATAATAAGACGATTTTGCCAGAATGACTGACTGACTGATCGTAGAAACCTCAAACATAGAGGATGTATTCTCTATATGACGTATCCGATAAGTTAGGATTTTTTAAACATCCACCCATAAGGGGAAGAAAAGGGGTGGCAAAGTTTGTCAGAGGATATAACTCAGATATACGTACATATAAAATTATAATGTAAGCATTCGTTTAAATAATTTTCCAGAATTCACATCTTAAGGATATGAACGAGAGTCCAAAGTGTGTATAAAGAAATCGAAATCCACTCGGACGATGTTGCAGACAAAAGCAAGATATATAAAATCATTACATAAGGTTAAAAAGGAGTAACCAACCTACGCAGCTAACGCATAGTGATAAATAAATGCTCTATCTAGAACCTTCATTAGCCAAAATACTTCCTGCGGAAATCGAAAATGTAACACCTACATACTTACGAACGGCCTTAAACATTGTACCTACTACCGTTGAAACCATTACATTTGTTTGGTAGGACATTTACCAAATGTTAAGGTAAGCCTTCATACCTCAGAAAACACGATAAACATCATACATGTAATACTTATTTAAGTATAATGTTCAATTTATTTGTAATATACATAAAACTCTAGAAACTATATTAAAGGGCAGTGTTTTTCAATATCTTTGATTTCGCGTCCACTTTACATTAAAAAAAGATCTGGTGACTTCCTTGTGCTATAGACAGAAACATAAATAATTTAAGAAACTACATAAATGATTTTTTTTAGAATTAGATGCGAGTTTTCATAATTAGCACGACAAAGATGACTGGCGACCCTCCGAGACTACCTACTATTATATAGACTACCCACAGGGGGCCGCGACCCACAGATTAAAAAACACTGTAAAAAATGGTTCGTCACCCAACCAGCACAAAGAGCTTGAGAGAGTTTATAGTTTAGCGGATGGAGACGGACAAATTATTGCGCACAAGCCTTTGCGGAACACTAATGCAGACTGCATGACAAGACTATTCCTTTACCCTACAAATCCGGTAAGATGTTCTTAACTCGATTGATAAGAGATCAGAGGTAGAACCGTCAACGTAACATACTATCCGACACACGGATGAAACATCAATAACTTTCTGACTTCGGGATGACGTTTAGAATTTTCACGGGAACAAAACGTACTAATACTTTTTGGCCTAACCCGGGCCCTACTAATTAAGGTTCAACGTTCAACATATTACCGCTGCATCACAAATATGGTTTATATAAATTGAATTTCCTTCAATTTCACTGACTGAATTAAAAAAAGAACTTCATAGAGTCCGTTAAAATAGTCAAACCACAAATACCTAATGTTTACTCGAAAGAAATTCTTGAAGGTTACATCAAAGATTTATATTATTATTTGTTGTATTTTATTTTATTTAGAATTTAGGTTGCTTGTCGCTTTACACAACTATACTAAAATATTGCGCCATACGTAAAAGGGTTTTAATTTATTAATATGCTAGTTGACTCATACCAAATTATTATAAAATAATTACCTGCGTAGATGAATTTAATTGGAATTAGTATATTTAGGGCAAATGTCATAAGAAACCTCAATATAGTAATTTCAATACATAGAAATGGAAGTTCGCTGCTTAAATTATATTTGCATAAAAAATTGGCCAAATTCGGCGAAATTGCTGTCAACGTAACGTCCCATGTCCTGTAAGAAAAAACCTTATTCGTTGTTTCTTGGCTATGGCTTTCATGGCCTTTAGGCTATCAATTCCTATTTATCAAATGTCTTAGGGGTGCAGCAACATCTACAGTAGCCGCACAAATTACAAGAAGACGAGCAGCGCCATGAAGCACCGAGCATCTCAACTATACTGTATCGCGCAACACAAGTTCGCAAGCCAACCGTTCCTCTACAGGGGTATATACCTACTTGCGTCCCTGTACGATAATAATAGTCATAATTATTGTATTACTAGTTTTATTTAACAACGTTTACGGTTATAAGAACTTAATATAATAATATAAATTTGTAGTCCATCTTTTATAGCAGCAATATCGTCATGATACAGTAACATACAGAATCCAAAATAGCTAGATAGAATGAAAGTCTAAAGCTATATTACCTAATATATAAAGCTGGAGAGCTGGTTGGTTTGAACGCACGTATCTCAGGAACCACCGCTCGGATCAGACAAAATCTTTCAGTATTATTGAGGAACGACTATACTTTATTATGAAGTTCCCACGGGAACGAGAACTACGTTGGTGAAACCGCGCGAGGTTTAAAATATAAAGCTAGTTTTAAAATATTTATTTTCGAGCTTTTCCAGTCCTTTAAAAAATACCATGTTTTGTCCCAGTCTAAACTAATACCATTATTTATTGAATCATCAAAAAGCGATTTCAAAAAATCTCAACTAGCCTAAAATAGTATGTAAATTTGATGTACTTAATTCAGTGTTTTTAGTGCCTACGTAGTAATAAGTAACTGGTCTTCCGGATTCCATTGCCAGACTGGTTAAAATACATATATTGACTTATCTATTTATCGAATCTTTATATCGATACATAAACAAAGTCTATTTAGTTACTCCACTTGTAACTTAATATGTTACTTTATACTTACAAGTTATAATATGGTTACTTTTTATTATTTTCACGAAAAGGCCACTGAAATTGCGCGGACAAAGAATGTATAAACAGACAAAAAAATCAAGTCGATTAAAGCATAGTTTAAAAAAAAGCATTTGCTTTACAGGCCTTTATTTTATTCTTTACTCACTGAACAGCGTAGATCCTGTTCCCGTGGAAACTTTAATTTAAAGTATTATATACTTTAGCCTATGACACTCACAAATGCTTTGGCTTTCTATTGGTAAAAGAATTTTCAAAATCGATTCAGTAGATCCAGAGAATATCTCCTACAACGTCCCGAACCTTACCTCTTAAAAATATAAGTAAATATTAAACATCTACTTCGATGTCTATAACATTATGTTTCAATTTTTTATGACAAAAATATGTCATTGACAAAAACGCGTGGTATTATGTAGACACAATACAAGTCCTAAGCACAATTAAAAAAAGCTTTACAGCTCGAATTAAGTGTTTGGCTAACAACAAAAGAAACATTTTACCGCGACCTCTATGCCACACATAAGGTATTAAGCAGATGTAAACACTAGTAACAAGAAACATCGGAGAAGGGTATACACCTCGAATAAAGTTACCGGCTAACGAAACCATTTTAGCGATAGTAACATCACGCCCTCTATACGAGATATAAGGTACTAAGTAGATATTGCAGGAGCACGGCACGAGCAACAAACATTCTAAAGCCTTCACAAGTCGAATACTACGTGTTGGCTAACACGCCTATTTAGTGTAATAACTTGCCGACAGATGTCATACAATAGTATTCTACTATATTATTAGGAGTCAATGACTTTCGTTGACTGTACTTTATAGTTCTGTAAATGATTATTTCGAACATAAAGATAAAAATCCGGGATTAGGGGCTTATTTTCGTTTGGCCCTTTTAATTTAGTTACGAAAAAAAATGTAGACTTGCTTGTCTTTTCCCATAAACTGACAGGCAAGAGAGTGTTCCGACTATTCAATAAGATTCCTGCTAACCTTTGGCCGGCGTAGTGTAGTAGTAGTAGTAGCCTGGCCACTGTCTAATAAAATAGTGCACATTGAAGCTACGCACTATTACAAACTGCAAACTGTTCAAACGCTTACACTATGATCGAACTATCAACTTGTTATACTCGTAACTCGATCATAATTTATTAAGTGAGTGACTGCATAATAAATATAATATTATGGCTCATATCTTATCGTATCGTTTACCATCTTAGACTGTGGTGTCAACTTTCCAAGCAATGAAAGACGTTGAATGGAAATCAATGTATTAAATATATACGTATTTTAAAGAAAGAGCAGGTTCCGCCAGAAAAAAAAGGATCCGTCTACTAAGAGAGAAACTCAATTTTATTTAAAAAAAATTGAAAGAACAATTCCGAAAAGGGCACAACTCTAATAGACATCCGTATGAGATGTGCCTTTTTCCAAATTGCATATTGAATTAAATAGCTACTTAGAACTCATGCAAAAGACGCATTCTCAGTTACGGTAGCTCTCGTCAGCACAAATTTTCTCTTTACATTTCCATACAATTAACGTGGGAAAATATTTTACATATGTACTTACTTTTTCTTTCTCCTAATGGGAGAATTGAACAATGAAAGAAACTTAACACGTAATGTCATTTTAATCTATTTATCGCTTAAATGTGGTACCTACTTTGATTGTTACCTACTTAGCTATCGCCGCAAAACGATTATGAAATACACAATTTTTATATGAATTATAATCTGTGATAGTTCTAAATTGTCAGATAATACTAGTGCACGCAGTAGTAAAAATTTTATGTGTGGTAAAGGTTACTTTAATTTTGCTGGTATTTCTTTATTCCGATATGTAGTAGCCTAAACTGCAGTTGCTATTCCAGCGTCTATTCCGCCCGCGCGCCCCTTTGTACCTTCGCGCCCCTAGGCACGTGCCTAGTTTACCTTATGGATAATCATCATGTGTGGCAGGAGAGCAGCCTCATACACACTTGTATTATGTTTTTAAACTAACATAAGCAGTACACGTGATATTATCTGCTGTTTAAAAATATTTTTTCTACTACTTTCCCACTCGCAGTTTCACCTCAGTAGCTCGTGTCCCCGTGCGAACTTCATAATTACAAATATATCCTATGATATTCGTCCTGGATAAAGTAGATTTCTAGTGGTAAAAGGATTTTAGTTCCGGAGCCTATTTATGCAAACAAATAATTAAATATTTTGCTCTTTATTATATTAGTATAGATAACATGATATAAATTAACTCGCTTAATTTTTGTCTGGGTTTTTACTGCATGTTACCAAACCAAGTATCTTAGATAATTATCCAAAAAATATTGTTATATCAATTATCCTCAATCATTATAAACACGATTATTCATCCAGTCCTTTCAATAGAGGTCCTTGGAGAGAACCTTAGGGAAGCCCGTGGTTACACACACCGATATCTAGGTCATCGAATCGATTTGCACAACGAAATACGTGGTGTTTGTTACAACTACATTTATTATTCTTATTGCGTTTTCAGTCTCATGTAAATGAAGCGTTGTTCAAATATCCGGTCAAGGTCACGGTATGTATTTATTTTGTTGACATACTAGTTATAATTTATTATTTTTAGCAGTTAAATACTCTTCAAGACCAACACACGTCAGAGTATAGGTAACTTTTATTTGAATAATTAATGACGTTCATGAATCATGGATCTTCTCCCTAATACAGAAATAGACTCCCACTCGTACTGTATAATTCTTTGTTTAAACTTACATCATCAGTTAGAATACTGCATCAAGGGCCTGCTAATGACTTCCTTACCAAGCTCTGAACATTACATATGCTACATACACTTCATATATTAGGTATATTAGAATTCATGTTCACGAAATGTATGCGAATAAAACCTTTAAATATCCAAAAAATAAGCCATTAAATATGAATACGTTTATTTTCAAAATAGTTCGAAATAACGTTTGATAAGCGTCAACATTTCATGGATTTGGACATATTTAACTATCTTCTTTTATTGAAGTTAAGTTAACAATGAGGCTTGTGTCGTATGATACACGATATAAATACGTAACTGTCATTTTGTAAACAACGTGGTTAACCAATCGTTATACAACTTATGATGTAACTTATTTTGTGCACGCAGCTATTGCAAGCGTACTGCATTTTTAGATATTATCTAACAGATTGAAACTAAAAATAAATGGTCAGAATAAACGTCTATAAAACGTGCTAATGCCTGAAACAAAAGAATTACATCGTTCAGTAAAAGTGCAGTATGCCAGCCGATTTAATAAGATTTAAAACTTATCTAGTCTAGGGCTACATTAGCCCTAAAGTTTCGTAATAAGAATTCACAGCAGGCTTAATAGAGAAAATATAAATTTAAACTCGACTCTATACATTTTATATTCAATCTTTAAATGGCTGACTTGGCCTTGCGCGCGGCACGCTGCAATAGCAACTAGGTATTCGGAAAACCCGCGCCTTGCAATATCAGTTCCCAGTAAATTACCCAAACATGCAATATTTCGTTGATTAGCTAGTTTGGCATAACTTTGGGAAAACCCATCAAAGTTATTTTACGGCATTTTAATGTTCGTAGTTATTGTTTCGATTGTATGCCTTAATAAAACTACCTAAATAATTTTTAACATATAAAAAGCATTCAAATAAGTTCAGCTAAGTATTATGATATTATTTGTTACTCTTACACGCATAAACTACTGAACGGATTTGTCTGAAATTTTGCACAGGGATAGTTTTTAAGCTGGATTAATATATAAGCCACAATCACGCTACGGCCCACTGGAGAAGAGTAGCAGTTCAATGCTGTTAAACTAGCTCAGTTTGTAGAACATAAACTCTAACTGTGTCAAATTTAGTATTTTTTTGTTAGCGGTATTTTCGTACCACGTGTTATCCTATGCTTAGAAATATATCTAAGTAAAACTTACTTGGTACAGTGAGCGTGCAAGTGAGTAATTTCATTCCAAACAAAAACACCACAAAGGCATGCTTCAAGTCATTGATCTTATGTTACGTAATAGTAAACCAATTTTGAGCGATAAAAAACGTAAACATCTTCAACAATTTGTAGATATACCT
The DNA here is from genome assembly GCA_947037095.2 of Nycteola revayana. Taxonomy (NCBI): domain Eukaryota; kingdom Metazoa; phylum Arthropoda; class Insecta; order Lepidoptera; family Nolidae; genus Nycteola; species Nycteola revayana. The sequence continues at coordinate 10,980,822 of OX344847.2, forward strand.
ACCTATTCTAACTACATCATACTGGCTGAAGAAACACGACTCGTCTTGTTGAGACACGGAATATATGTATATCACTCAGAAAAGAAAAAGCCACACTAAAAAATTTGCAGAGTTTGATGATCTTTGCTTTTTTTCAGACGGACATTTATGTAGAGAGTCGAGAGGCTTTTGCTACTTCACCGGGCATGAAGGTGAGCAGAGCAACAGCCTCAATATATATTTTTAAAACTACAAACTAAGCAATTTGCGCAAAAAGGCGCCCCCTGTGGAACTTGGACCTCGGCTCAAGACGGTCGCTGGGGCGGGGAGATTAAGGAATTTTGGTGTGGTGTCTCATTACTTTACTGCTACTCTACTTTTTTTTTTCATATTAAGTGTCAGGGACGGACGTGTCGCGATTACAGGCGCAATTTTCTCCTTCTAGTCGGATCGTGCAAGTGTGTTTACAGATGAATATAGATACATTTTTTCTCGCATTCTTTCTGCTATGTTAGTGCCAATCCCATGTTGCACCATCTACCGTTCAATGCCACTTTAATGCGTTAGTACAATTTTCTCTGCCATAAATGTTGCTTGTCTTTGTCCAGAAATAATACACACTTCTTGTACAAGTAAGTATGTAGGTTATAGTTTTCAATATTTAATATCGTAAAATAATATATTAATTTGCCTTTACTGTGAAATCTTAATACTGTGAGGCTTCGCTAGCGACGTGAGTGATGACGTCACTCGAGTTCATCGCACTGTTTGTTAACATAACATACAGTTAAGTCCGTGGTGTTTATAAGATCATGCTGCCTTTGTGTTTAGGTATAGGTACCAACATTACTTCATGGTACATCAAAGAAAGTGAAATACTTCATATCACAATCTTATACCGGGTGACTTTTTCCACCGTCTTGAAAATAATAGGGCGTGATATGTATATGAAATAGATGTCTAAGGCATAGTTATTTTATCTTTTTTTTTACTGACATACAGTGAAAATCATAACGGTAAAAAATGCGTACCTAAGTAGGTATTATAGGCACCTATTTTATTATTATGCACGCGCTATGAAATTTTGTTGTTCTTTTAATTCGTTTTTTAAGTAATTTATGAGATTTTCGAAACACTAATTACCGAAATACTGTGGTCTATAGATTCTATTCTACTCACATAACACACCATGTTATTATCAAGACGGTAAAAAAAGCCACCTAGTACATAAAAATGAAGCGATTTCTTCCACGTAAAATAAGGATTTTATAAGCTAGTAGTAACAATAAAAGTCTAGTATAAATCGGTACTAACATTTTGGAGATTAGGTAGACACGGACAAACATACAGATAGACATTTTTTTTGTTATTGGAGGCCACTTTCTTATGCATTTAGTAAAAACCTGTAATTGTCCCATTACAAACTGACACTTCAATTTTATTTATTTATATACAGGTACATACCTACAAAGAATACGTAAAAAAAAATATATACTTAGGTAAAGTGTAGTAGGTACTCCAGTGGCACCCTGAACATTGGTCCTATTCTATCCCTTTAAGGGTACCCCTAAACCTTAGCCGGATTCTGAGAAGTTAACTTTGTACCTTGCGATATATGACAATATATTGCGATATATTGTCATATATCGCAAGATAGTAATTCGGACGGATTATAACATCTTTAAAGATCAAATCTATATATATAAAACAAAGACGGGTTTGTTACAACACTTATAACTCGAGATCGGCTGGACCAATTTTCATGGTTTTTGTTTCGTTGGATTTGTCTCCGCCTTGAATAGCAGAATACAATTTAAAAACAAAAGAAAGTCGTGTTAGTTACACTATTTATAACTCAAGAACGGCTGAACCGATTTGGCTGAAAATTGGTAGGGAGGTAGCTTAGAACTGGGAGAAGGACATAGGATACTTTTGGGTAGGGGTAGGGTAGGGTAGGGTAGGGGTAGGGGTAGGGTAGGGTAGGGGTAGGGGTAGGGTAGGGTAGGGGTAGGGTAGGGATAGGGTAGGGGTAGGGTAGGGGTAGGGTAGGGGTAGGGTAGGGGTAGGGTAGGGGTAGGTTAGGGATAGGGTAGGGGTAGGGTAGGGTAGGGGTAGGGTAGGGGTAGGGTAGGGGTAGGGTAGGGGTAGGGGTAAGGGTAGGGTAGGGTAGGGGTAGGGTAGGGGTAGGGTAGGGCAGGGGTAGGGTATAAAAGTCCACCCGTGCGAAGCCGGGGCGGGCCGCTAGTAAAGTATAAATTGTTTTTAGCAACTTTTGTTAGATTTAATCTTACACGTAGTGGCTGACAAGTGCAAGTGTATGTAATACCTAAGTGCTGAAAAAAAATCATTATTACATTATAATAAGTAGATATGTTTGTTACTTAATAGCGCAAAAACTGTTGATTTTAATGAAATGTAGCAAAGAGTTTATGACCTTTGTGTCATACTTTTGTGTGTAGTGTGTGATGCACCTTCAGATACGCTCTCTATTCTTTTACTTTCAAAATTCAGTGGAACTTAATATAAATATTACCTTAGAATAATATTAAATCAAATAATAAGGATCCGGGGTCTTATTTCTGTTTTTATTAACACACAACTACGCATAATTTCTTACATAAAACATCGATTCAGTGCAGCAAAACGTTCAGCCATGCAATTGCGTTATGATTGCTAACTGTGTCAGTTACGTGGTATAACACATATTATGCGTAGTAAGATAACGTGGTGATACAATCAATACGCAAATTCAGTAATAAATAAGTAGGTACTAATAATATTGATATTTCGTAAAATAAAAAACTTCACTTCCCCTGTCCCGCAGTCTAATTACGTAAAAAATGCGATAGCGATAATTTAGCATACTCAATCGCAAAACGTTAAAAAACTAGACATTATTTAACCTACGTATTATGTATTAGGAATCAAATAAAACATTCAAAGGTTAATAGCAGCACACTGTTTTATATTTCACAATCAACATCTGTCATTGTTCCATTATCAAAAATAGTTACACTATGGTTTACAAGCGGCCTGTAACGCTAAGCGGCCAGTAACATACACAACAACTACGCGATGTTTTGATTGTCGTAGCTACGCGACGTATTTTTACGTTGTCATAGAAACTTAAATATAAGTCGTGCCCGTATTCCCGCGAAGAAATCATGTCATAAGCTATCCATTAAAAAAATGAGTATACTAAAAAGAGAGAATAAAATAAAATACGTAATCTATAATATTGATTTTAAGCAAGTTAAAAATGTTTTAACATTGATGTAGTTTTCAACGAGGGGTACAATTGTACCCTTGTTTTACCAAATATGTGAAATATATAAACGATTAAAAAAGTTGTAATTTATAATCAGTACAAATTAAAACTCAAAAATACATAGACTGACTAAAAACCTGTAATTCTCGGGTTACACCGCATTGCGTAATCAAAATTATAATATCCTAACGCGTTGAACTCTTTTGTATGTATAATACAAAAGAGTTCAACGCGTTAAGTTATGTAGATTAAAATAATTTCTTATTTACTTATATTTTTTATTATACGTTTTGATAGCAATATTGTTGGTAAATTATCCTACCAATATAAATAAAAATAAAAAAAATAGAATCGAGAAGCCGCTTGTCCTCTGGTTAGTGTCCATGTAAACAAAAAAAAATCTCGAACTTTGATACTTAAGTAGTAAACTTATCCGAACTTTTCGATTCCCTCGTAGACCGAAGTTCGAGTGGCCCACGAACTCTAATGTTTATATAATGTATATAAATTTTTTTAGTACAGTTGCACAAACTCTACTAAAAAACTAAAAGTCAAAGTGCCTTCCTCCGTCATCGACCGCCTTGAGCTTGATACTTGATGCTTGTGGACTAGGACCTCAGTCCTAGTCCACAAGCATCCTCTTGCACAGGATGCTTAGTTTGTGGTTTATAAATCATTTTATAAGGCTGGAGGCTGCTCGCATGTATACGCTGAAGGATCGTGGCTACATAAATGTCCGTCCGAAAAAAAAACTTATTCCGCTTCCCTGTTAAATAACACTCCTGGTTATGTAACACTGTATCTATTATAAGTAGACCTAATTACTTAGAGATATAAACATAAAGACACACAATATTTTTGTGTCGTTTATACAATTTAGCGAGTTTAACGTCACTTTGTTTTCATAATGTGGTAATAACACTTGCAAGATGAGTCAGAACATTACTCAACCGTTTGCGTTATGACAGTTTTTTTCCCTGTCCTTAGCACCAAACGTCAAGGCCGCAGAAGATTGTAGGAATAAACTATAATAATGTTTGACAATCTTCCTCATCAATAAAAATTTAAATTTCGTAAATAAGTAACGAGTAACTTAAGCATACAACCAAATGTAGCTAAGGAACAAAATGTTATGAACGATTTTTTTCAGACGTAGTTAGCAACGATCCTTTTGCTACTTCACCGGGCACAAGGGTGAGCAGAGCATTAATAAATGGTTCTTCTTCTTCGTCGTGTCGATTGTTTAAACACAATAAACAAAGCAACCTGCGCAAGATGGCGCCCCCTGTGGAGCTTGGACCTTCGGCTACTATGTATATGACGCTACAGTTAGATTTAATTAAATATTAAAATCATCATCATATATATACCCGAATAACATCCAGTGCTGAACATGCGCCCCCTCCCAAGGAGGGTATTTGCCATAGTCACCACGCTTGGCAGGCGTAATGGTGACCGCAGTGTTATGTTGTACAACACAAGGAAACGCTGCTGTCCGTTCCTTGATATATGGCTATTATAGATGATGTTATAACAATCGGTACCAACTGCTTAACGTGCTTTCCGAGACCTAGATTTAAAGCGAACCAAATACTATAGTGATATAAACTATCCCCGTATAGTTTTATTGTCAAATCCGTTCATAAGGTTTTGAATTAATTTAGAGCAACAATCATCCATCCATCCAAACATTCGCGTTTCTATGTAAGTAGGAATGATATACCTATAGGTATAACTTATACGTTTTGAATAATCTATTTCTACTTACACTAATAATATATATACTAAGGCTAAAGAGTTTATTTGTTTGTTTAACGCGATAATCTCAAGTACTACTGGTCCGATTTGAAAAAATATTTCAGTGTTAGATATCACATTTAACAAGGAAGTCTATTGGCTATATTTAATCATGAATTTCCAACGGGAACGGGAGTTATGTGGGTGGAACTACGTGCGGGAAGCTAGTTATGTATGTATATATTATGTATGTAAGTATAAGTATAATATAGTATATAAATAAGCAACTAAAATTATATGAATGAGAGATCATATAACAAGGGATAATATAACCTTCAATGTAAACATCGTTTTGCATCTGACTGTACACTTATAACTATGACTTACTACATCGTTGGCAACGCACCGAGTTCATTCAATGCATCAAACCTAAATGGTTCAGCGAACTCTTGCGCAAGTAACCGCTAGTCATTGCTAGCTAGGTCCGGCTGGAAAGCCCCTCTTGTGCAAGAAGCGCAAGGCAAGAGAGCAATGTTGTAAACAATCCTGGTTTTATTAATCAACTCACAAGGTCAGGGTTAGTAAGATGAATTAATCATATTATGCTACTGCTTACTATACTATGACAACCTCGGTGTCGACGCGGTTATAAGCCTCGTTTTAAGTCTCAGAGGTCGTAGGTTCGATCCCCTAGCCCAAGGTTTCTCAAAGTGGGGTACGCGAACCTCTAGGAGTTCGCCATTCGACGGCAGGGGGTTCGCGACAAGATTTACGTAATGGCGGCTTAAAAATTCAATACGCGGTCCAAAATTACTCCTTAAATTGAATCCCTTTGCGACAAGAAACAAGCACACCCATCACATTAATATTAAAAAGATATTTCTTTTGGCACTTTATTTGTTACCTTTTATTCAAATAAAAACCTTATTTTCTTCAACAGTCAATTTTATTATTTTCTTGGGTGAAAGCGAACCCCTAACTAACTAATTAAATCCCCCCGGATTTAATTAGCTAGTTAGGGGTTCGCTTTCACCTGGAAATTTTAACAGGGGTTCGTTGAGCTGAAAGTTTGAGAAACCCTGCCCTAGCCGGACAAGAAATCTTTTTTTATTTCTTTCCGGGTTGAGTTCTTTGAGGGACAACTCTGTGCTTCATAAAGCACGTTTGATTGGTCACGATTGTTATAACATCATCTATAAAAATGGTATTTCAGGGTGCGGGTAACATTGTTTTGTCGTTTGTTACAATGTATACTGCGGTCATCAACCCGCCTGTAAAGCGTTGCGACTAAGGCAAACACTCTCCCTCAGAAGGCGGCCCATGTTGGTCCCTTAGAATGCCATGGTTTTTCAGGGATATTGCCAATAATAATTGGCAATCTTTATACTAGATTACGGCATCACATTAAGATGGAAGTATCACTGATAGAGATCAGAGAGACCCATATAGTAAGTATAAGAACCTATTTATTTAAAGAGCAAATTACATAACAATCACAATGGGTGGCAAATGTCGATGTTACGTCATAAGCGCGTTGATGTCTTATTGATGAATGTTATGTGCGGTTACCTGCTAATGCTAATGAAACCTATATGTTATTATAAACCACTCTTCGAACCCGTTCCCTTGGGAATCTCGTTATAAAATATAGCCTATGTTAGTCCTGGTTAAACTAGCTATCAAATGGTGAAAGAATTTTGAAAATCGGGTCTGTAGCGCTGGAGATTAACTAACCCATACAAACTTATCTCTTTATAATATTAGAATAGATGTGTAGTTCCAATAAAAATAAACATTAAGACTTAAATACTATTTTTAAAGTGATTAACGTGATTTAAATTGTTGTGGTAAGAAGTATTTGTAGCATATAAAAGTTTACATCGCAATTATGGTGCTGTAATCTTCTATATGCTAAGATCAGAAACAAATTTCTTTTGTTTGCAATCCCTAACATTAGAAATACATGTATGTGTTTGCACCCATGTATGTCGAAAGTGGCAAAGGCGTAACGCTAAGAAAACAGCTGAAGAACGGGCAGCAGAATCTTTTAACTCAAGGTAAGTTACCATCACCAATCCGCCTACCAATCGTGGTGAGTATGGCCATACCGACTAACGAGTCTGTCTTGCCAAGATCTGTTAGGAGGAGGTCCATGTGCATTTGTTTTTTATTCTGACGGACATATATATCCCATAGGCTTTTGCTGAATCACCGAGCATAAATGTTAAGCAATTTTTTTTCGGACGCACGAACTTAGTTAGTCACGAGACTCTTGCTACTTCACCGGTCATAAAGGCGAATAGAGATCCAGCCTTAATAGATGGTTTAAAAAACTAAAAACGAAGCAGCGCTAGAGAGCGCACCCTGTGGGGCTTGGACCTCGGCTCAGGGCGGTCGCTGGCAATGAGATTGAGGGATTATGACTTTTAGTATTTCAGGGGGTTTTGTGCAACTGTCGCTCTACTTTACAGTTGGCGGGCCTCTCGGACTTCGGGTCTACGAGGACATCGGATGGTTGCAGTAGAAGTAACCGGGTTATTGAAGAATGCCGAAATAAACAAAAATGTATGAGTTGCGATTCAATGTTCGAAAACATTTACATCATAGGACCAATAAATAAATATGATATTGCGTGTTTACTTTGCCATATTACGCAAACGTGTAATTAGATAAAAAAACGACTAATTTTGCAATTAGACGTTAAAAATAATGATGATGATGAAACAATATCCTACTTACTAGTCACTATCAGGAGAATAAACGGGGATGCTCAGCACCGCAACTGAACATTAAGGCTTGCTTATAATCGCCAGATTAATAAATTATTATTGATTTCTTTGATAACTTTTATTTTGTCAATTAAAAAATGAACCCTAATACACTTTGATGACACGGCACCTGCGGCCAATATGGTACCGTGGGATCTCCTGGGCCACACTGACTGTGGCCCATTTGCCCAATTATAGGGACGCCCGGAGTGTACTGGAGTCCCTACTCCCCATGGGCCAGCCTCGAAGGGAGCGGGGCCCATGTGCCCCACTCCCCGAGGCCGAGCCTAGGGCGGTAGGCGGCGGGTTTCACCAACACGCCGTCTGCGGAGCGGGTGGATCTCCTTCTGTGACATTAATTGTCTACAGAAGGAGGCAACCGCCTCCCTGTCCGCTGTGGACCATCTTCGAAATGATGGTCGGCAGCGAGAGGTCATCTCCCACCACGCCAATGAGCTCCTCCCGCTCGTTGGCCCACGCCGGACACTCCACGGTGGTGGAGTGTCCTGCGCCGTATCGAGGACTAGTAATGCGTGAGATTTGAGTTTGTTCAAGCAAACAAACTCTACAGCTTTATAATATTGAGTATATATAATACATAGTTGCCTTTCTTTTTCGGCAGGCGAATACGCCAGCCCTGTTTGGAGCCGTTCAGCACACACGCACATGGTGGATACAGCACTAAATTACACATGCCGGATTGTTACAGGTTGTCTTTAACCAACCCCGGTTGGGATGCTGTATCCATTGGTTGGCATTGCCCCCCCGGACGTCCGCAGAGATGTGGTAAGCTCTATTGAAAGGGCTAAAAAAGACACCGACCCCCGGCACCCTTTACACCAACACGTGCCGGTAACCCAGAGGCTAAGGAGCCGCCACAACTTCATAAAAGAAGTGCCCCTTCTGGATGGTAATGCAAACCAAGCCCGATTAGGTCTTTGGAAGGAGAGGTTCCCAACGACTCTACCTATTCCTCTTTCTGAGCACCTTCCACCTGGTCATGAACTTCCTTGGCAGACTTGGAAGTCCTTAAATAGACTGCGGACTCAAGTCGGACGAAGCCGGGAGAACATGAACAGGTGGGGGTATAGCTCAGAGGATGCGTGTGCGTGTGGTATCTCCCCCCAGACAATGGCGCACCTCCTAGTCTGCCCTGCGTGCCCCAACACCTGTACACGCGAGGACCTGTGCAACGCCGCTGATAATGCTGTGTTAGTGGCCGAGTACTGGTCTTCTCAAATTTGAACGCCAGGTCGACACGATAAGAAGAAGATAGTTGTACAGTGTAATTGCTATTTGTAATTGTTTTATTGGTGTAACCGTACTAATTATAAATTAAAAAATAAATAATGCAGACAATAATACTTAATTAATATTTGGAATACGGATATTAAAAGTCCAACAACCAGTTTCTAAAAGGATGATCAGATGATCAATGATGAAATTAATTAGTCGGCTCAAAAGTCTGCCGTGTTAGCTGGCAAATGAGTTTCATTTTGATTGGATTGTGTTAGTCAATGTTCAGACTAAATCATCCTTTCAGAATCGAACGACGAAAGACGAACGGCGTTTTGGATATACTAGAACAATTTTTTTTGCCTTTGTTTCAATAGCTGAATTTGATTTATACTGGACAATTAAGTCAACAAGTAAGTAAGTGTTTCAATAGCTGGGCCATGGAGCAAAAGTCGCTCACTGTTTTGGTGCTTCTTGACTTTTGTAATGCCTTTAACTCCGTGGATTTTGATATTCTCCTTGAAATTCTTAAATCACACAATTTCTCCTCGGAAGCTGTGGCCTGGTTCAGTTCATATATTCGAGGTCGCTCTCAACGTGTTCGCCATAAAGAGTCTTACTATGAATGGTGTTCACTAGTAGCAGGCGTACCTCAAGGTGGCGTGCTATCTCCTTTACTATTCTCCATTTTCATCAACTCTGTATCTGGAGTCATTTCCTCGAATTTCCATCTCTATGCAGATGATTTACAGCTTTATCGTAATTTTTTTATAAATGAGGCCAGAAACGCCATCACTGCAATTAACCATGACCTTAGCTAAATTTACGAATGGGCCCAATCATATGGACTTCGTTTTAATCCTGCCAAATCGCAGGCTATATTAATTGGTAGCAGACAATTGCGTAATGGAGTAGATGCAGCAACTTTTCCACAGATTCTGCTAGGTGGAGCGAACATACCCTATACTGATGTTGCTAAAAACCTAGGGATCCTTATTGATCGTAACTTATCATGGAAAGCTCACATAAATGAAGTCAGTAAAAGGGTACACTTCACTTTCCATACACTTAAGTGCCTCCAGCATTTCTTGTCGTTACAAACCAAAATTATCCTAGCTAAGTCTCTTATTCAACCCATTTTGGACTATGCTGATATCTGCTACTTGGATGCCACAGAGGAGCTATTTAATAAGCTTGAGCGCTTGCAAAATCTCTGTATTCGTTTTATATTTAACTTTCGTAAATTCGATCATGTCTCTGAATTTCGCAAGGATCTCAAGTGGCTCCCAATCCGCCTTCGCAGGAACACTCGGATATTATGTCTCCTCTTCAACATCCTACGCAATCCTACATACCCGTCCTATTTACGTGATCGCTTTTCCTTTTTGCATTCTCCTGACGATCAATGCAGGTCTCACCTAAAGTCTCTCCTCAGTTTTCCCCCTCACAAATCCGATTTTTATTCCTACTCCTTTTCCGTGCATGGGGTTAGATTATGGAATTCGTTGGCCGCTCACATCCGCAATTGCAATTCTCTTTTGTCATTTAAGAGAAAGGTGAAAGAATTTTATCTCTCTTCTTCATCATAATGTACATGTAAATATGTATTTATATTTAGTATGTAGTTTATACTTATTTTATAAATATGTATTTATGTATATGTTTAGTTATTGTATGTATGTATGTATATCTATCTACACACTTCTAAATTCTTCCATCTTTCGACTTCTCCTCTTGCAGGTCTACTGGAAGAGATTTCTTTAGAAATAAGTAGTACCTTTGTACATAGTTATCTTTTTGTTGTTTCTTTTTTAAAACTTGTGTGTGTACAAAAAAAAATATAATAATTAAGTTTTATTTAATAAACAAACAAGAATAAAATACATAACTCAAAATAACTAATTAAAAATAACACTTACTTATAAAATACTACTATTCTAAATCTATTCTACTTGAGTAATAACGACGTACCTGGGATGGTATTATGATTGTTTTCCTTTATAATGTTAAGTGGCTTAAGTGGGAATATAGCTCGAACCTAGTAATAATGTAAGCTACACAACGTACTACAAAAGTAGCACGCACAAGCCCAAGAGGTTTTTGTGTTACTATTATTGTTAATATTTATAATATGTATCTTTTGTGTTTGGTAAATAAAAAAAATAAAAAAAATGTAAGTTCATTGTCGCTTTTAATGACGTTTAAGAATCCAGGTCTTCAGGAAAATATTTCGGAAATTTTATAAATATTTTTATGATTTATGGAATTTAATTTATTTTATTTGCCCTGAATACAATGTGCCAACAAAAATACAATGTTCTTATTGTATTGCAGGTATTATTTATTATACGAAACGTATACAAACAAATGTACTTTCACGTTCATTCATAGTAACACGGTTTTCACTATTACTCGACAATTTCATATTAGACGACGAGGCATAACGCTGTGGGTTTGTGACCGATAGGTACTTTTAATAAGCCGTACGTTCAACCCTTGACTCGTCAACGTCAACACCTCGATGACGTCCACTACTGGATATAGGCTTCCCTCATAGATCTCCAGTTATTGCGGTTGGAAGCGGCCTGCATCCACTGTGATCCCGCGGTATTTACTAACCAGATTATCGGTCCATCTAGTTGGTGGACGTTCTTACACTACGTTGCCGATCCGCGGTCTCCAATCGATAACTTTTCGGCCCCAACGGCAATCAGTTCTCCATGCTATATGGCCTGCCCATTGCCACTTAAACGAGTTCGTTAAGTGGCAATCCGTTGGGCTATGTCGTAAACCTCGAGCATAGCTTAGCTTGTTGAGCGACTCTGAGTCTGTTCATAAGGCTTAGAGTGAAGTATAGGTCATCACTGGCAACACACACACTGGTCATATCGGGCAAACATGTTGGTACTATAGGCTGAAATAAAGTTTAAGCAGTTTACAACGTTGCAACGATTAGAACGGCCGCTAGCACTCGTTCTCACTAGAAACCAATGGTCCCGATAGGTACTTTTAATAAGCCGTACGTTCAACCCTTGACTCGTCAACGTCAACACCTCGATGACGTCCACTACTGGATATAGGCTTCCCTCATAGATCTCCAGTTATTGCGGTTGGAAGCGGCCTGCATCCACTGTGATCCCGCGGTATTTACTAACCAGATTATCGGCCCATCTAGTTGGTGGACGTTCTTACACTACGTTGCCGATCCGCGGTCTCCAATTGATAACTTTTCGGCCCCAACGGCAATCTGTTCTCCATGCTATATGGCCTGCCCATTGCCACTTAAACGAGTTCGTTAAGTGGCAATCCGTTGGGCTATGTCGTAAACCCCGAGCATAGCTTAGCTTGTTGAGCGACTCTGAGTCTGTTCATAAGGCATAGAATGAAGTATAGGTCATCACTGGCAACACACATACTGGTCATATCGGGCAAACATGTTGGTACTATAAGTTGAAATAAAGTTTAAGCAGTTAACAACGTTGCAAAGATTAGAACGGCCGCTAGCACTCGTTCTCACTAGAAACCAATGGTCCCCCATTGGTTTCTAGTGAGAACGAGTGTGAGAACGGTCTATGTTCAACAGTGGATAACAACAGTCTGATTTATGATGATGGTGTTAATTTTTTTACATGGTACTGACTCAAGAATCAATAATTTTGTAGGCGATATAGGCGATTTAAATAAGTGCCAATTTTTTTTTTTTTTTATTAATATTTCTCTGTCGATTTTTATTGATTTAATAATCGACAGAGAATCATTACGCTGCTTTAATTTGCTAGTGACAAATCCGAATATAATGATCCGATCCGATATATCCGATCAATTTGCTATGAATCATAATATTTTTGCGCCACTAACAAATTAAAGCAGCGATGAGTAGTGATCGATAACGTTAGGGAACAAAATCGGAAAGATCGTGAAGCACATTAAGCTGGTGGGTCCCCATTGTCCTAACATAATCTATGCCAATAACAAGGAGCAGCTATTACCTGTGTATATGCTGTACATAATACTGCGGTCACCAACCCGCCTAGCAAGCGTATTGACTATGCCAAGCCAACACAGTTTCGATAGAAGCCCACCTGTGATGCTGACACAAAAAGTGTGGTTACCTAAATAATTTTGTTTGTAACTATTATTATTTCTATAGATGTTAGGTATTGCCCTCGATTACTTAATAGTAGAACATATGTTTATATATTTGGATACATACTATGTTTGTTGTAATTCGGTCATATTACCGTATCCGTAGTATAATGTCCTGAGAAAGCGAGTATTAGCTCGTTATGGAAGGGTGAGCGCTAACGATGTGACTATTGTTAGATAACAACCGAATTTCGAAACAATTGGTACCACTGTGATATAAGGAAACTAGAAAGATGACTTTGTTTGTATGCAGTTTCGTCTTGAGACGTTTTTTTTTTATTATTATATTCGCACTGTCTTTGGTTGGTAAACCTAATTACTTTATCCATACCAATATTATAAACGATTTGTGTGGATGAATGGATGGATTTTTGTTACTATTTAATGGACGCAGATCATAGCCGCTGGTTGTAGCCGTGTTGGCTACAACCAGCGGCTTAAATAATTTCAGATTACTTATTTTAGAAATGTGAATGTTTGGATGAATGGTACGAAATATGGTATAGGGATAACACATAGACTAATTTTTACTACTAAATAGGCAAATAACTTTTTACGTGTGCGAAGCCGCGTGCTAATGTTGGTAAGTAGGTATATGCAAAAAAATTCGTTAGCAAATAATTATAAGATAAGATTTAAAAAAATATATACCTATAACATTGTAACCAACAAAGCCATTCGCAACAAATTGAAAATGAAATACCGGAATAAATAATTAATTTTATTATTTCTTTTCGTAATTTCTTGATCATTTTTTAAATATTTTATAAGAACGAACGATAAATATATATATAATAAATATACCTATAATTTCTAGAATTTGGTTTATAAACCTTTTTGGTCCCCTCATAGACCGGAAGTCCGAAAGGCCCGTAAACTGTAACGTAGAGCGACAGTTGCACAAAATTTTCCTCAATAATTAAATAATAGTCATGATCCCTCAAACCCTCCGTCAGCGACCGCCCTGAGCCGAGTTCCTAATCCCACAGGGGCCATCCACGTGCACAGGTTCCTTAGTTTGTAGTTTATAACCCATTAAATACGGTTGGAGCTCTGCTAGCCTTCATGTCCGGTGAAGTAGCAAAACTTATTTTTGTTTTGAACGTATATTTACTATTTAGCTAAATCATTTAAGACTTATAAAAAGTATTACAGTTTATAATAAACCATTGCGAGATATTACAATCCAGTGATACGTTGAGATAGCTTTTATCGTGTTCTACTATAGATAAACGTAGGGTCAGTGTCCGAAAGGCATTTACTTGAATTGGCGCGCTACAACTAAGCCGTGTTTATGCTTACTATCGAACAAAATTACTGCAAATAGTTGTTAAACCTATTCAACTAATTTATTAACAGCTTGTTTAGGGATATGATACTGTAATCTATCTATATAATTATACGTGAAGCGAAAACTTTGTGTGTGTTTGAGTTTAATACGGAGGAGTAACATAAACTATATAACTAACTACATATATAAAACACTTATAGTTTATGTAGAGAAGGAGTGCAGAGTGATAATATTTTAATTAATTATGGTCGAATTTCGGCAACAAGTTATAATAATACTGACAAAGTTATGAGATCTACAATATTAAGATAAAACATGATAGTTAAACTATTAACTGTTTTCATAATTTTGCAGATGACCCATAGCATATATTTTTCAAAACTATGACATTAGTAATTGAATGCAGGTTACGTTAACAATAAGATCCGCCAAGCCGACCTCAAAAACCCGTATTGCCTAACTTCTACTCGGAACATGAATGAACTAAGGGTTGATCAATGTTTTCGTTTGACGTCATGACCTGTACCACGAAACCTAAGTCTGAACGTATCGGTTGAAAATTACAACGAGAAATACCCAAGATTGGCGGTCGGTGAGTTCGCCTTAAGGTTCAGTGGTAGGAGCCTGCGTCGATCGTCTTACAAAATCAGTGCGCATGCATCTTTGAGTTGGTCGAAGTATAAAGCGTCGAAGTGGAAGAAGTGGCAGTCATTCGAACGCAAACTGTGCAACAGACAACTTGTGAGAATTTAAACATAAATTAGTTATAGTGACATACAAGGATTGCAGAAAAATTAAGTAAGTCCAAGTGATCTTCACCTAATCGTGTTAATTTATTGACATATCGAAGGATTTGCGGTGATATAATATAAACAAATAATAATAACATTAACTTCCTAATTTCTCTTACGGTTATATGGCAGATGAAAGTGAGTTTAGTGCAATTAGTGATAAATGCAGTACTAAAGAGTAATTTATCGTAGGTAATCCAAGTTGACATGCGCAACTATTTAGAATATCTAATTTATCAAAATACAAGTAAATTGTGAGTGTAAAGAATTCACATAATTTTCTGGTTTTATGTTAAAATATAAATATAGATCAGAATGTACAAAAACTTTAAAAAAAGTGATTAATTTTATTACATCTGGGTGTATACAGTTTAACGAATTAGATATAATAATTAAACAACAATCAATTTTTAAAATATATAAATCATCGCACAAATTCGATAATCAAACAATATTTTTTAAATAAATTATTCATAAATCTGATTCCGTTAATCATTAATTACATCATTATCATGCACTCCAATTCGTAACATTAAACAGAGATAGTTTCCCAAGTAAGCGATCCTCGCGTTAAACTTTCACTTTCCATTCGGATTTGAGCGCACTCACCGTAGAACCACACTGCCTCAGGAATATGTAAAACATTGTATAACTACAATAACATCGCATTGTGCAGATGGTGGGAAAGATTAAAACATTTACATAAATACTTCCGGAGTATAATTAAGAAGTTCTTATAAAAGTAATTGTAAAAATCTCTTTGATCCAATTTATGACTTGCACTACCAAATAAACCTGACTCTATAATTCGGACCAACAAAACCATTTCAATGCGATACCCCCAAAATGTTATTTTTTTTAAATTAACATTTTCTTCATCTCCGATAATGTGTTGCATAAAATACACTACTCAGTATCGGAAGTTACATAATTATTATTGACGGTTACCGAATTCGTGACGCATCAAACCGCGCGCCGCTTGCCAAGCTTGTGCCAGTTTTTTGCCACCACGACACTGACACACATATATAACTTTCTTTCATAACAAAAACAAAAGGTGACCTCGATACAGTCAGGATACTAAATGTGCTATTAAGACGATCCTTTGGACTTGGAACGTCAGCATTTTAGAAACAGACATGAAGCAAGTTTTGTAGACTGTCTAAGAAAATAAAAATTTAAAGTTTTGTACACAAAATTAACTTAACCATGACAAGCAATTATATCTATAGTCAATGTTATGTAGGTACAAGTCGTTTGAGAGTGCTTTCGCGGACCTACGCGAACCAATACCCGCGCAGCCACAACACAACGATGACGTTATGTATTACATAACGAAGTCTGCGAAAGTAAAAGTGATTCTTGCCTTAGTCTGCGGTTTCGAAACAATGACATGCTTTACTAAATAAGGATCAAATGACATCAACATTTGATGATTAAATTTTATTTTCCAGGTCATGCGGTGGTCAAAGATAACGCTCATATTACTACCGTTAATATTCGCTTATGCGACAGCAGATTGGTCATGGGGTGGTGATGCAACCACACAAAAACCTACCAGTCTACTAGAAGGAGAACAATTATCCGATGCACAGGACAAGAATTTCGAATCTAACAGCACAGTACTCGATGATATTGTTGACGAACTCGTGAGCGGAAAACAAGGAAGAAGCCTGGGTGGCTTTGACGACGACGTTTATGGTGATCCGACGATCAAGGAGGCGTTGGACGCAGGAGATGATTCTGAAGCTAGAAATTTGATAAAAGGAAGACTATGTGCCTTAGGCCTTGTACAAGTAAATATAAATTATTATTACTAATTTACTGATTTTATTATATTTTTGTAATGAATACACTCCATTAATACTTAATCGATTTCGAAAAATGTATCACACTTATGGTGAAGAATTCTTATCTGTGGAATACTTAGTTAATACTTATATTTTTTTCAGTGTGACGAAGAGGAAATGCAAGAAAAACGCACTTACTTGACACCAGATGACGTGATCTACGCCCAACCCGTTGACATCAAACCTATTGGAAAGCCAATAGCATCCATTGCGGTTCGTGGACCCCCAAGAGCTTATGGCCCACCTCAACCGATGCCATACCCTGGCAGACCTCAAAAGATCCCACCCAAGAGGATTGGTTACGGGGGTAACGTTCGACCAGGATTCTCAGATAAATATGGAGTTGCTGGTGGAAACTACCAATTTTCCCAGAGCAGTGGTGCTCTATATAACGCACACGATGGTAACTTCGTCACTAAGCCACCAATATATGCCAACCAAGGTCCTTATGCTTATGAAAATACTAAGCCCAGCTATAATAAGGTGCAAGCTTCTCAGACTGGAACAAAAACAGATTCTGTAGTACAACAACACGTCCATCATCATTATGTACACAGTGATGCCGATAAAGATCCAAAGGTCATAATAAAGCCTGTAGCAATTCCCGTAGGTTCCGTCGGTAGCTTAGGGTCACAAACACAATTCCAACAATCAACTGACGTCATAACAGCTGCTGGCGGCGATTACAGCGGATTCGCCTCGGGTGGCTTCAAGCCTATGCCTGGAAGTTTCTCCTTGGACAGTAGCATCAAACCCAATTATGAAACGGACACCATCTATGGATCTCAATATGGACACAATACTAACAAAGTAGGGTCTAATGTATTGAATCAAGGTTTACCTAGTCAGTTCTCTAATAACGCTTTCGAAGATCAAAAATACGGAAATGGTATATCAGGCTATGGTACACAGAACAAGGAATTTTACAAAAAAGAACTGCATGTTGGTGGATCCTTTAACAACAACAATAATCTTTATAATCAGGGACCTGCAAGTTTTAGTCAAGGCAACGGATACGCCGAAAGTTATCATGAAGCCAAAGGCCAAGGATTTGACTGCGTTTGTGTAAATTATGATCAATGTCCAAGTCAGGAGGTAATTGGTCGCAGAGATGACTTATACTTGCCTATCGATCCTCGTAATAAGGGAAGTGAAATTGCTGCTCTAACTGAGGAACAGCTGGACAACTTGACTAAAACAGAAACTGCCGCAGACACTGAAAACAAAGAAAAACCTACTGAAACAGAAGCTAAGAAATTAAGCAAACGTGAAACCACAGAAGAAACTCCTGCTGAATCTGAGAAGCAAATCGAACCGGTAAGTAAATTTCACTTTATTAAGATTAAGGCAGATAATTCAAACACATCAGACTTCGAACATACAAATCAAGCTTATTCCCAAAATAATTTTAACATCTCATCCATAACCGGAAAAACTTACCTCGCCTTCCTTTACCTCTCATATATGATCACTATCCAACTGGGTCGAATAATGTTTTTGACTTTACATATTCCTAAGGGCTGAGACTCTGCTGGTAATCTGGTAACAGTCCACAAAAGATATACTAAACAATGGGCACTGACATAATGATCTAACTTTTCATATCTTTTACTTAATTAAAAATAAGTGAATATCACTACAGCGCTTCTCACGGCCTGTATCGCCTGGGTACGGCAGCTATAGCGGCATTGACAACAGACATTTGGAGCCCACGTTTGGTGTTTCTTTTGGATTGCCCCCTGGTGTATCCGGCCCTTTACCTTTCAATCCTCAACTAAATCCTTGTGCTCAATCCTTCAACGGAGGCGGCATTAATCTAGGGATTGCTAACGTCAATCCTTTACTCTCTCTTCAAGTAACAAAAAACCAAGACGGAGAAAAGGTTTACAAACCTCTTATACATTTTCACTTTACGCCTAGCCAACACAAACTTTTAGCCATTCAAAAACTGTTCCTAGATAAAAAGCAATTTTTGATAAACAAGCACCAACATTATCATTACGGCCAACCGCCTCTAGCGGTATATCCAATAGCCCCTGTACCAGTACCAGCTATATATCCTCCGTCATATGGTCCTTATCCACCACATTACCCACCACAGTACCCACCACAGTACCCTTCCAATCATCCTATTAACAATGGCCCTCCACCGTACGTCTCTCATCATGAACCAGCATCCCATTATGGACCTCCAGTCTATTCACCACATCATACTCACTATGAACCAAATCATTTCAAAGAACTGGATAACGATGGGTATGAACATCCAGCTCCTAATTCCCCTTATTATGAGGATAATAATAGTGAGTATAACGGCGACGAGGAATATCCACATGGACCCCACGGTAGCTTTTATACTCACTCTAGGTCAACCAATATTAGTGTTGACCAAGACATCAGTTCCGCAAACTATTTCCGTTCCCATAACCATCCTTCTAAACCTCTTGGGGCAAACCGAGGATACCAAGCAATCCGGTTTCCTGACAAGAGAAGGAAGAGAGAAATAGGAAACTCTTCCGTTGAAATTCAAGAGGTAATTCACTCAAATTTCAAATTCTTCCCTCGTACCCTAATTAGTAATTTTGTTGTGTCTTGTGTAAATGGAATAAATGTATCTATGTGTTTGTTTTAGCGACAAGGATATTTTGGTCGTCCTCCTGTACAACAATGCCGACAAAACCAAGTATGCTGCCGTCGACCTCTTCAACCCCAGGCTGCAAATAAAGGACAGTGTGGAATCAGGCACTCTCAAGGAATAAACGGAAGAATTAAGACACCCGCATATGTGGACGGCGAAAGTGAATTCGGGGAATATCCATGGCAAACAGCTATACTGAAGAAAGATCCTAAGGAATCTGTGTACGTTTGCGGTGGTACACTCATTGATGGACTTCATATCATCACAGCAGCTCACTGTGTTAAATCGTAAGTAACTAATATCAACGGCTGAGCTCCTTTTAAGCTACATTATTGTTATTTACCTTGCAGTAAGTTATTATGGAATCATAAAAATAATTTCATTCTTTCCTTATCTCCAGATACAAAGGCTTTGAATTAAGAGTACGCCTCGGTGAATGGGACGTAAACCGTGACGTCGAGTTCTACCCTTACATCGAAAGAGACATCGTATCTGTACACGTGCATCCTCAATATTACGCCGGAACTTTAGATAACGATCTCGCTATTCTGAAGATGGACCATCCCGTAGAGTGGACCAAATACCCACACATTAGTCCAGCTTGCTTACCCGACAAATACACAGACTATTCTGGACAACGTTGCTGGACAACAGGATGGGGCAAGGATGCCTTCGGTGACTACGGAAAATACCAGAACATCTTGAAGGAAGTCGACGTACCTATCGTATCGCATGGTCAATGTCAGCAACAAATGAGGCAGACACGTTTGGGCTACAACTATGAGTTGAACCCTGGTTTTATTTGTGCTGGAGGTGAAGAGGGTAAAGATGCTTGCAAGGGTGACGGGGGTGGTCCATTAGTATGTGAACGCAGCGGTACCTGGCAGATTGTTGGGGTGGTCTCGTGGGGTATCGGCTGCGGCCAGGTCGGCGTGCCTGGCGTTTACGTTAACGTAGCGCACTATTTAGATTGGATTTCACAAGTCACTGGAAAATTCTCACATTACAATTAAAGTTATTTAAAAAAAGCATGACGATTAATCTAAACGTACGTCATACTTATTTATTCATTAGGTTGTAAATGTATTTAAATATTATTTATATCTTATAGCTTTGGATGGTAATATCCAGAGCATCCGAGTAATTGCGTATAAGCAGTTTTTTTAATAAAATTGAATTACATATATCCTATTTGTATTATTTTCATATCTATACATATAATATCATAAATAATAAAAAACACTCCCTCCTATTTTATGGCTATGTTTTACTTGATTTGACATAAGAGTCAAATAAAAAATAACCATTGCCTCTTTGGTCTATATATACGTAAATGAGTAATAAAAATGGCTGGAAAGGGTACTGACCGCAAAGTAAAAGGAAAAGATCAAAAAGCCACTAACGAACTAGCAGAAATATTAGCAAATTTCTCGCTACCGCACAGCCTGCCCTGTTCTGAGGTAGATTTTCCAGTAAAAATAAAAAGACGAGCTAAAGCAAGATGGAAGGACATAGTCGATGAAAGCGATAAATTTTACCATGAACTGAACGAATATCAGGAGAGCAAAAATGCTCCTGGAATTAAAGCACCTTTTCTTAGTAAGAATAGATTTTAGCTGTCATAAGTTATAATATACAAAATGCTAGTTTTTATTAGGGTTCCGTAGCCAAATGGCAAAAAACGGAACCTTTATAAATTCGTCATGTCTGTCTGTCTGTCTGTCTGTCTGTCTGTCTGTCTGTCTGTCTGTCTGTCCGTCCGTATGTCACAGCCACTTTTTTCCGAAACTATAAGAACTATAATGTTGAAACTTGGTAAGTAGATGTATTTTGTGAACCGCATTAAGATTTTTACACAAAAATAGAAAAAAAACAATAAATTTTGGGGTTCCCCATACATAGAACTGAAACTCAAAAAAATTTTTTTCATCGAATCCATCCGTGTCTATGAATAGGTATTCAAAAATGATGTTGAGGTTTCTAATGTAATTTTTTTCTAAACTGAATAGTTTGCGCGAGAGACACTTCCAAAGTGGTAAAATGTGTGTCCCTCCCCCCTGTAACTTCTAAAATAAGAGAATGATAAATCTAAAAAAAAAAATTATGTACATTACTATGTAAACTTTCACCGAAAATTGGTTTGAACGAGATCTTGTAAGTAGTTTTTTTTAATACGTCATAAATCGTAAACCGCAATTTACCTTTCATTCAATCAACTCGAATATAAAAATATAAAATAACATTTCAATTTATAAACATACGCTTTTTTATTCTTGATATCAAAAATAGGTACGCACTTGTAACTGATACGGAACCCTTCGTGCGCGAGTCCGACTCGCACTTGGCCGGTTTTTAATCGTTCGCATTAATCAAGCCAAAACAAGATTAACTGAACTGAAGGAAATTATTATTATTTCGGTTGTGTTGTTTTTTTTTCTCAGCTTTTGGGCTGGAATTAGCTACATTTACGGGCCAAAGCCAAGTAAATGCAGCGTGTGGTGTGTGTTTATGTATTGTGATGTGCGGTTACTTCATGTTCGTCTATTTGCATGAACTTCCTGACGATCCTACATGTGTTCAAGATGGCTGCCTTTTGTAGGGTTATATAGAGGGTTTCATTAAGATCTAATAATTTTAAACTATGGAGAAGATGATTAGGTATTACGCCTGTGGTAGAAAGAACAATAGGGACTACGTATACTTTTTCTTGACGCCAGATTCTCGTGACTTCATCCTTGAGCTCTGTGTATTTATTATTTTTTTCAGTGATTGTCTTATGTATGTTATGTGTGTTGGGAACTGCGATATCTATCAGGTAAGTAACTTTCTTTATTTTATCTTGTAGGGTTATATCTGGTCTATTATAATGGATAGTCCTGTCTGTGAGTAATAGTGAGTATAGCGCGGTCAAAGTAAAGTTTATGGGTGTTATTTTCTAAGATAGTTTGTGGTGCATAATTGTAATAGGGTGTATTGGTATTTTGAATGAGTGCGTGTTTGAGTGCTAGTTTTTGGTGAATGGCGTTTGCTATTTGATTATGTCTATGAGTGTAGTCTGTCTGTGTAAGTGTTGTGCATACGCCTGTGATGTGCTGGATGGTTTCTGGTTGTATGTGACATTTCCGACATTTATCATTTGCTACGGTAGGGTCTTTAATTATATATTTTCTGTAATTTTTTGTGTTAATGATTTGGTCTTGGATAGCTATTATAAATCCCTCAGTTTCTGGAAATAAGTTGCCTATTTTGAGCCATTTATTTGAAGCTACTGTGTTTATGTGAGGTTGCTCTAGATCGTGAGGGTGTCTACCGTGAAGTACTTTCTTCTTCCAATTATTATTATTATTATTATTTGTTTATACACTAGCAGCTCGTAGAGCTGATGCGTGTATATCAAGAAGAAGAAGAAGACTTGAAGAAGAAACTTGACGATGGCATAGGCATAGGCAAGGATTTCTGTATACTTATATAAATTCAACATTTAAAAATCTGTATTATTACAGAAACTGAATGTGAATACTTAAAAAACGAAATATTCACGCAGCTCATACCAGCTCTGGAAGAAACTCTTCTTAAAGCTAAGAAATGGAATGCATTCCATAAACCCAAATGTTTTTTCAACGGAATCGATCACATTGCTCAGGTATTAAAAATTTTTTAAAGACTTGACTGCCTTTAAATCTTGGTTTTTTTTTTCTGACAGACATACATTTTTTTTATGTTTTTGCTACTTCACTAGGCATAAAAGCAGGTATAACGGTGAGGGGCCTTCCCTCAGCCGTATTAAATGGTTCGAATACACAAACTAATTGCAAGCTGCGCAATAGGGCTCCCCGTTTGGATCTGGGGGGTAACAGGGAATGATGACTTTTAGATTTTTAGAGAAGTTTAGTGCAACTGTCACTCTACAGTTCGCGTGTTTCTCGGAACGAAACTTAAAATTATTTAAGCTATGTTATGGAAATGTTCAGTTGTCTTAAGGCTACACACATGCCGGCGGCAATGCCGCGGGAAACACAAGCCATGTATTTGTATGTGTAGCCATGTCGGCGGCTCCTTTGTGTGGCAAAGCCGGCGGCTTTGAATGCCGCCGGGTGCATGGCGGCTTGGCCGGCCCTGCCGCCGGCACTGTGTGTAGCCTGTGTGCCTTAACAATTTTCACTACTCTATTAAGTTAATAAGTATCCTGCAATAACCTGCTAATTAACGTATTACTATTTTAATTTTCAGGTATTATGGAGTAATAACCCTCGTGATCCAACACGCAAACCCAGAAATTTGCACTTATTTAACATGCCGTGGGTGAAAAAGATATTACTGGAAAAGTACGTGCATATATATATATATGTAGAGTCCATATTGGCTCACCTAAAGTTTTACCCGAAATTGTTATTCCTACCGACATGTAATCCGAACGCTTACTCTTCCAAAAAATTTGATTCCTAAAGTTTTAAGTCATTCAATTTGTAATACTACAGACGATGATTATAACACTCATGTTTCCGAAAATTGTAATTAATAATAGGTATCACTATAACCAGTTTGAAAACAATTTTGAACATACGTTTTGAAGAAAGGACATGGCACAGGCTTCACTTCCAGTACGATTCTGTCTGCGCATTAAAGCCATTTCAGACGTTGCTCTCCCCGCTTTTTTGTCTTCTTCTTTATCACTAAAATTCCCTCGGCTAGTCTAAATAATTATAATATTTATTATATGAAGGAAGCTGGGTCTGAATGGCTTGGAAATAAAATAAAAATAAATGGATGCAAATACGTTCCGTGGGGCAGTATCGTTGCGGCTGGGTTCGCCGTAGGGTGCTCCCCACCGCTGCGAGTGTGGCGCCAATGTGACCCAACTCGGTCACCACGGCCATATTGTAAAATCACCTTCTAACATTAACTAAATAAAAATACTGGAGCCTTATGGCCAAAAGAGTAAAAGCAGATTCATAGAGTCGCTTCCTTCTTGTACTCACTTGTAGTTTGTTAATTATAGCCCACGGTCTTACTATCCGAAGTCCTGGCTATGGCCGCCGGAGTATGCCGCCACTGTGATACAAACAGCGGTCCGCCAGTATTTTGTTCAGAAACAAGATGATGTACAGGAAATGCGAGAATTTTGGAAGGTAACTACATTTTAAATTACAGTTGTTGTTTATTAATACTTTGATATGTGAACAAACATCAAGCCATGTTACCCTGCCAACTGTGGTGACAATGGTAAAAGACCCTAAGGATTCACTATAATGTCGATCACGAACCGTGATCGATATTTTACCAGACCGAGATCGGACCACGAACGAACCGCGATAGAATTTATAGTGTGGATCCTACCTTATGCTTCCTCCTAAAGGACCCTAAGTATGTTCTGCATGAACTTACACAAGGAAATAATCCCGTTCCATCGGTGATAACTCACTTATAAAACGGGATGGAGTGAACCAACATTTAAATCATAAGCACTTGGTACAACACTGATTTTCAATAAGCTGTCTAAAATAAACATGATATATAAAATAAAGACATGAACCTACGCTTTCAGAAACTGGAGCTCGAACGCCGAGAGCCGGACATAGTTAAAAATCCATTGTTAGCCAAGAAATTCGCATCCACTTCTCAAGTTGATGGCCAAAAACTTACCGAAGATCGGCCTAAAAAGAATACCGGAGAAAAGGTGAAGAAAACCCAAAAAAAAAAAAAATTAAGTTCCTAACCCTGTTCTAGCCAATACAGGGAGGTTTTATCCCGTATGTTTGTAATTTTACATCTAGTAGTTTACAAGTTTTCCACATTCAGATCAAACGCGACAGATGCAGCGTGCTATTAGAAAAAGAGGAACAATCTGATAGAAATAATAATAAAACAAATCTAAAAACTCTTAAGGATTTAATTAATTTACCATAATATATAAATTGCCATACTTCCCAAACTTTAATTTACTAGCAAAAAGGCGACCGGAGCTCCAGCCTACGGGCATGATCCCGTAGGCTCGAGCTCCGGTCGCCTTTTTGCCCAGTAAAGTAGCAAACTTCTGGCTAATTAAATAATCCGAAAAAAAAAACATGTCCGGCGTCGCTCATGCACTGGATTGTCCAAAATGTATTGTCATGCAAACCTTTTCCTCATGAATACGAATACAATACAAAAAAAATAATCAAATTAGTAAGTCGTGATCAAGTTATTCATTTTTCGATTCATTTTTATTTATATAGATTAAGCTTGAATTGTAAAATATCTTCTTATCTGGTTTTGTTAGAGGCATTTTGTTGCTATATTACTGTAATGGGCTTCCCTTAAGGACAAAATTGTGTCCAGGTGTGGTTCATTATATAGCCATTTTTACTTAGTTTTACTTCATCGGCCTGTTTGCATCCACAGCCATGAACATGGACCTCCTCCTTACAGACCTTAACAGGCCATGGTAAACACAACTTGAGTTATAGTTGTTTTACCTTATCGATTATTCGTCTTCATCAGGATGAAAGGTCACTAAGCGTATTTAGCGGTGAATTTATGCCTAAAATTGCTTTCCTATTGCTCCTATTTGCTTCCTATTCTGAAAAAAATGATTCCATCGTAATCTAGAAGTAAAACTACATTTTAAGGGTGCATTCTGATATCAGGTCGGCCGGTCACCGCGTCGTAGAGTCCCTGATAAACAGAATTATTGAAATTCATGGTGGCCTTTGGCTTCTCTTACCGTCTTATTAATAAAAATGGCCTACTTCTTGCTTAATCCGAAGTTACGTTTGGTTTAGCTAATTCTGGTGTAACTAAGTATTAATTTCTTTTTCATAACGTTATTAATAAACGTGGACTAAACTCGGACTAGCTATACATTCGTTACGCCTGGTTTAACGGACAAGCTATGGCAACACCGTTGAAATTAAAAATAAAAAGAATAAACTAGCGAATGAAATAAAACAAATGACAGTGACCGATGACAGACGATGTTTGTTTTGTTTCTATTATCTATGATATGGATGTTTGGATGTGAATTGTGAGATTTCGATTATTTTGTTACAAAATAATAATAATATAGGTATAATACCTACTTAAATAAGAACAAATGACATAATATGAGAAAACTTTATTAAAAGACTAATTATATAAAAAACTTAATACATATATTGCTACAGTTGGGCTTCATACCACACAACTTGTGCATTAATTGAACTATATCCTAAATATTGTCCAATATTTCCACTGACTTTTGGTATTCTAATATGTGTGCAGTCAATGGCTCCAATCACTTGTCTAAATCCACATACTTATCGAATAAAATTCTTCTATCACATTGCTCTGTTCTGCATCAATTTGTGAAATTTTGATCCATTGAGCACTTTTTGCCACCAATGCTAAAGCAACTTGTTTGCATACAAGTGATATTGTTGGCTGATACCCCTTACCACTTATATCTCCTGCGTCATCTTGAATCTGTTGAATTCACAAAATATAAAAGATTTATAACATAACCATAACCCAGAAGAAGCAAAGATTGTTGAATATCATTTTATTGATTGTCAAATTCTTACCTTTCCGCTTGCCCAAGATCTTATTGCACTTAAAACTTTCATATGGGGCGGTATGAAACCACCTCTCGCATCACTAGCTAAATCATTTTTTATCATATCAATGATAAAATCAGCCGTAGATCGAGAAAACCTATATTTGGATTTAAATTCAGCTTCAAGTTCTTCAAGTGGATTCTTACGAATGTTGTATAATTTAACACGCCTTATTGTTGGAATGTAGTCCATCTGATTCTGAACCTCATTAATTTCGTCTATCAGCCATAAGTCATCCCTAAAATAGTCTATTCATTTTAATTAACTTTTACCAAACGATATTACAATTTAACCTAAAAAGTAAAAACAGCTGTCAAAGATAGTTACTCTATGTATGCTTAATCCGTCCTTAAACAAGGTATCCCTATGGTTTAACTTTTACACCGAGACTAGAGTCGAATTAGCTATTAACTCCTTAGTCCGTGTTTATTAATAGTGAAATTTGTTAGTACCGGGTTAATGCTTAGAGTAAAGCTAATCTTTCTTTAGTCCACGTTTATTAATAAGACGGTTAATGTTTTACAACGATAATACTGAAACTATCGCGGCAATAAAGATATCGACTAAAGTGTTGTATATCAATATTTTTAGCGCCTGATATAAAAATAAAGCAAATCTCATATTTAACATTGCAGTTATGCTAGAGAAGGCGATAAATCTATCATATTGTACCGATGGCCTACAGCTAAGTAGGTATTGTGCTATTTAAAATCGTATTTAGCGACAAAAAATCATACAAATGTAATAAACACTTGTAAAGATAATATTTCAGTTCTAATAGGAGTTTCTAATGCAGCTAGTCAACAATAAAGGACTTGGGCATAAATTCAACGCTAAATACTCCTAGTGACCGTCCATCCTGATGAAGATGATTATTCAATTCAATTGGATTTTTTATTTTACTATTTTAATTTTATCATTCAATAACAGAATAATTAAAAAACAGGTGGAATGGGTAAATTGATTTGTAGATTTAAAAAAACTCAAACTTATAATTTAACACCTACTTTAATCTGTTCTATGATAAAATAATATATATTATTATGATGATATTTTATTTAACTAAGTGGTACTCCTTCGTAAAGGCTTGGGCTGGCTGGAGTACCAAGGCCCATGGTAAATTGAACAGTGGGCTTCTCATCTCCTTTAGCCACTCTGTTAACTCTATTAGGGCTTTGGTTGTAACTAATAGGCATTGTGAAGTCCGACATTATCTGTAAAGGAGAATGTAAAAACAATATTAGAATATATAGGTGAGTGAAACAGGTGTTATTTTTTTAAAAACTAAATTTAACCAATTCGGATTTTTAATAAAGTCAGATTCAGTCATTCCTAAGTAAGAACAACTTTTTTTTTAAATTGTGTTTGTAACATTTGTTATGACCCAGCCCGGCCACAGTTTATTTTGAATTTATAGCCATTTCAATTTTATAGCAGGTGGCATTCTGTAGTAGTAGTTCTGCCTACCCCCATGAGAGAAAGGCGTGATTATATGTATGTATGTATGTTCAATTTTAAAAATTTTAACAAACCACTTTTTATTGAAATGTCTGATATTTTCAATTGGCACTGACCCAGAAACCAACCACTGATTTTAATTCATTTACATTTTACTAACCAACAAACAGACATACACTCAATGGATCATTCCCATTTATACCACTAAATGTAAATTGGTCCGTAGACAGTACATAGTTGCATGGATTTTAACAATTAAAGAAGTGATAATTTTGATAAGATCTGTATGACCACAAATAGTTCCAATATTCACACAAATAGTTTTCTCAGGTGTGGTTTTTTTTTTTCACTATCGAATTTATAATATTAATTAGTAAGGAAACTTAAAGCTAATACATTAATGAATAAAAATTGAACAGAATGATTCTAAATATGAACCTACCAAATAAAAATTACCTATAATTAAAACTAACTAAGAATTAAAAACTACCAAAAGCAAAATTACAAATAACTAAAAAAATTAAACTTCTAAAATGGGGTAGCATGTGTGTGGGGATTGATCTCAGACTCGAAGGTGGTGATGAAAATAACATGAGATATAAACAATTTTAATTCTAAGTAAATCCAAACTACAGCTTGCTATGTATTTTATTTTTCATCACCACCTTAAGAATATAGCAAGCTGAAGATTGTAAATAAAAAAAATAAAAAAATAAAAATCATTTTTATTTACGTAAACCTAATACAGGCACTTGCAAATAGTCAAAACAATAGTTTATTATTAATCTTTGTATAATTTTAACATTTTTAAATGAGCATATTAAGCAGGTATTTTAGTTATTGTTTTTAATCATTTTAGTCTTAACTTTATTATTTTACTATATTGTGTCCGATAGCTTGTTCTGTCTATATTAAATTATATTAAGAACAATTGTCATTATTTGGGCGGACCATGAGTATATAACGACGGACGCGCTTTAATGCTACCACCGGATCCAATACGCCCCAACTGAGAAGATCCGGCGAAACAAACTCAGTGGGTTATTCTACTGCCGGTTTTAACACGACCCACATGAGACGGTCCGGCGAAACATCCTCAAATGGGCAGAGCATGGGTTTTGGTCCAGTTACATTTATTATTTATTTGGCATACACATTATTTTCCCGAATGGTTGTCTTTATAATATTTGATTATCTATTAATGTTTTTATACTAATAAAAGAAGCTAATTTGAGACAGAACTAGCGGTCTATTAATGTAACTCATTAGGCCGATTACAGATAGTTCACAGAACATCACACTATTATGCTTACTATTTTACTTAGATACAGGGTCTCTAGGAAGTGTTACGCAGGATGGTTCATGAGACCAAACATCTTTATCCTCAATATAGTCCTTAACGCTATAGTAACCTTTAGGTACAAGGACACGTTTAATATATGCTTTAAAAGTTGTATCAGGCAAATCAGTAACACAACTAGGGAGTTTGTTATAAAACCTAATACCATTTCCCATAAATGATTTATTGGTTCTACTTACTCTAAAACCGGGTATGGCAATTTTATGTTTATTTCTTGTGTTAACATTATGAATATCACTTTTTTTACTATAATGATCTATATTTTTTCTAACAAAAATGATATTTTGGTATATGTACTCAGAAGGAGCGGTAAGTATATTTATCTCTTTAAACAGGGTACGTAAGGAGTCGCGACTACCTAAACCGTAAATAGCCCTAACAGCTCTTTTCTGTAATATAAAAATACTATTGACATCAGTGGCTGAACCCCAAAGCAGTATTCCATAGGACATAATGCTATGAAAGTACGCGAAATACACTAGTCTAGCAGTTGCTTCATCTGACAATTGCCTAATTTTCCAGACAGCATAAGATACGGAACTGAGTCTACCAGTTAATTTTTCAATATGAGGGCCCCATTGCAGTTTTGAATCTAATGTTATTCCTAGAAAAACTGTCGATTGAACTAGGTCCAACGTTTCTCCATTAAGTGAAGCAATTGGTTTAGCGGTAGTTACATTTGGTAGCGCAAATCTGACGCATTTAGTTTTACCCGCGTTTAATTAAAGATTATTTGAAGAAAACCAATGTGAAAGTATACTAAGTGTTTTATTGTATTCAATAAGGTTAGGATCTTTTCTATTGACTTTGAATATTAATGATGTATCGTCTGCAATGTAATTAGCTAATATCCTCTGCATTTAGAAAATAAGAGAAATTATGGTATATTTTTTACACATATTCTGTTCACATATAAATGTTGCGAATTTTATATATAAATAATAATAAATATATGTAACTTACTTCTAGGCCTTTTTTCTCATGGTCTTTAATGATAAACTTCTTCATCAATGGTGGCATCTCAATTCTATTAGGCAGGATTTCTTCAGGCTGATTATAAAATTTCTCAGCTACAGCTAATACTTCAGCTTCTTCATTCTTTGGTACTAGTCTATAATCAGCTTTATATGAAGTCCGGTGAATTTCAGAAATATTTGGCAATTTTTTACCTCTGAATGTTTTCTCTACCCATACTCGTACTTTGCGCGTTTCCTGTAATTTCAATAAATACAAAATAGAAATAGTTCTAGTTTCAAGATGTATGATATTTTTGCTTATTGACGTTTTTGATAGTTTTACATTTAAACACTCTCACATTGGCAAAATCAATGATTGAGGTAGCATGCTAATGGCCTAAAATAAAAAAGTATAAACACTTCTATATTCTATACATAACAATTCTTATAAAAAATACCTGCACTATAAAAAACTATAACAATATTATAGTGGAGGGATAGAGGATTTGTAGTAGTAAAGCGGGTTGGAGTATATGTAACAGGGCACTGAGGAAAAAAGACTTATTTTTCTTAAATTGTTTATTTTTTACGTTTCTGTCGTATAGAACACCTAAAAACAAGGCGAAAAGCACCTGGGTAATTTTTGTCTCCGACCAACCGTTTGTGGTAAAAACGATGTCGAAGGCGAAAGGATAGGTTACAATGTACCAGGTGACGGAACTAGGGGCATCCCAACTTGGATAGGTTAGGTTAGAAGGGGATGGCGGGGTCTCCCAGACCCCTCCATCCCCTTCATGGTTAGTTTTAACCCCCCAGATGTAGGAGATGTTGATATAACCTCCGGAATCACTTAACCTTGAGGTGTCCCATGGTGTTCCCCTACCCTACTACTTGACCGGGTCCCGAAGGCTTGATTAGGCGATGGATTTTGGTGAAAAAAAAGTATATTTTTCATAGTGCCCCGTTTCATTTCTACTGACCATAAAGCGTCTATACCCTATGGCCCAGTTGATTGCTTTGCAGCAGTCTTTCCCTAAGACTACACACTGACTCGTTGAGTATTGATAACCACAAAAGGACAATTTTATTCAGGTTTAATCCAAACACCTTAAACTTGTCGGACTTAAATGTTAATTTGGGACCCCTAAGACTACCGACTGACCGAATTAGAAATATAGAGAAAAAAGGTACTGAATTTTAACTTACCTCATCAGGGCAAGCTTCAACTTTAACTATTTTCATGAAACTAGGTTCTGGGTATCTCTCGAATACAGACCGCTTGATTATCCTCCCTACTCCAAAGTTCTTTAGACTTCCAACGATTTCCCATAGTGTTTTGCCTTTGAAATCAGTGGTTCTTCCAACGTATTTGATTACTTTTGTTGTCATATTTAGAAAATTTGTTTTAATTCTTGAGATTTAGGTTAGACTTTATCATAGACAAAATTACTGTAATTCACAAAGAGATAGATATTAATAGATAAGTTGTTATATATAGTTCCGTTGGTAAAATAAAATATTCTTATATATAAAATGTCTGATCCAAATTCAGACCTTGATGGTTAACAATCAAAGATATTTTTAGAGAGTTTTGGTTGCTATACATTTAATCGATTTCAATTGAATGAAATAAAAGAATATTCTTGATACAGACTGTAAATTTTCTTTAATTTTCTTACTTTAACTATCCTCTCATCTCTATGGTACGCAAACGGTCCAGTCGTTCGCAAGAAAATCTATAGATGGCGCATGCTGGCTACTGATAGATTTGTACCATAATTTTGCAATTTTCAACACGTGTTTTCTTATAACCTAAATACACATAATTATTGCACTATATTATACGACTCCATACAGTAGATATTATTCATTATTATTATGACAATTTACGAAATACTAATAACTTGTTCTGCACCCCTCGCATACACGACATCTACCGAAAACGCTAAGAATCATTTTGTATGGTTTTTGTCAATATTCTTTATCCGCAAAGAGGTGGCACTAGTAGAATAGCGAACGTGAACAAAAATCGTTGTGATTTAAATAAATGGAGGTTTTACGTATACTTATAACATGTTTATATAATTAATTATTACAAGATAGAAGTGATCCCATCAGTTGACAATATATTATGTTCAGTGTGAGCTAACTTTTACACATGTTTAATAATCAACTATACCTACTAGAGTTCAAAGTAAATCTGAAGCTTATTGGACGTAGGTATCTAAATAGGTATCGCTTTTGTCAAAAACAAACTCTTAATTCTTCGGGAGGATTCTCTTATGCGTTACAATTGTACGTATCATTCCTTATTCCCGTAACGCGTAGTAACTAACTAGTATTCAGCTATCCCGGATATCCAAATCTTTTTTTTATACATAGGTATTATATTCGAGACAACATTATTTGATTATGAATTCGCAATCGGCGGTAAAGTTTTGCGTCCTTGGACCAAAAGCTAGGTACGTCCGCCATCAGAGGGCAATTACCAAAATATGTCAAGGCGGGCAATGTTATATGTTAACTATTTGTGATTTTTTGAATAAAGGTTTTTTTTACTTATTATTTATAAGCATATTTGTAGTAGTAGTAGCTTTTGTGCGCGTTTCTACTGGCGCAACTCCGTTCTTGTGAAGTGGGAACCCTTTAATAAATTATTATAGTCCAAGCTACTAATATCATAGGTATCCTGAGATTTTTTAATTGTGTAAACTGTATAATTTTTGAATATTCACCTATCAAAGAGTAGCAAATAGTAGATTAGTAGTATTCTCTGGTAGTATTAGTAGGTAGGTATATAATAGTGTGATTGACATACAAAACTTGGTCCCTTCAATTTTGATGGACACTGATCATAAGTACCTTCTCTTGTTATAATATTAATAACAATGTACTCTAATTTGTCGCACAAACCTCATCAAGCCATAAATCAATGAATTGGTAATTGTATTTTTATAAAAGTTACAATAATAATTAAATAATGACCAGGTAAAAGAATAAAAGAGAAACATGAAAAATCAACTTCAATTTATTTTCAATTTCTTACTTTGTTACTTTATGGAATTTATGTATTACAAATGTTGTAAAATATAATTACAATAGTTAACAGTTATTAAATTTTAAATGCAGATTTTAATTATTTAACAATGTCATGGAAATTTTCAATTTATGTTGACCAATTTTAAAATAATGTATCTCGTTGCCCACAAAGTGTTGAGAAATTAATAAATTAGTCTTGGTACTACTAAGTGATACTTACTCCTACATTTTTCTAAATGAGGGTCTCATATTGAACTATGGATTAAATCCCATTAAGCCCTAATTAAATATTGAAGGCATTAACGGATCCAGGGAGGAAGGCACAGGAGCACTCCTGTTACATAGTCTAAATTATTTATGTGAAGTGTTCCAGAATAACCTGAATTTTAAGGCCATTGCACATGTGCCTTCACTAGACGACTGGATCAGCCAATACTTACAGGCAAGTCTTAGGCATTTTAATATACCTGTTGCTATAAATGATTACAACAATATAAATAATGTAAATGCAATTTTAGAACCCAAGTGCCATGACATTGAATATTTTCTATGGCTATTAACTCGCTGTTTATAACAACACAAACATTAAAACAAATTTGCACTAATCACTATCCATAAAGCAATTCCAATGTCTTAATTTAACTCCAATAAACGAAATAATATATTTTTTTAGACAATTAATTACCAAGCAATGAAATTTGTCACCTTAGGTGCCAATATCCGTATACTTTTGCTGTTAGAAATACATTACAAAGCACAAGTAACTTGTCCTTAGCATTGAAACTCCATGAACTATAACCAGTTACCAGAGCTTATATTGAATTATATAGAGAATTGAGTGAGTGTGGACTACCAATATATTATACATCGGCTACCATCCGTCTTTCAATTCTATAGTAAAGAAGCTACCCTTCTTACATTAGCGGCTTCCATTTCTACGACAACTTATAACAGTGTCAAAATTTATCTAATTCGGTCTATTAATATACAGTTACCTAACAATTTATACCCTTATCATTCATACACGTACCGCTACAGTTGAGGTAGAATATAGAAGCACACTAATCATATTTTCTACTGTTATAACTGTACAGTCACATTCCGTTGGCAAATAATTAAACATAAAATAAATATTAAATTTAGCTATAAATTGCCTAGTTACCAACCGGAATGGGCTTCGTGAACACGCAGGTGGTGATTAACAAGTCCATTCTTACAAGAGGCCCGTATATAATAAAAGTTACATCGCCCCACAATTAACTATATACTAAGCGATCGCAATAATAATTTAAGACATATTTACACATCATCCTCGGTATTTCTCAATTAAATAAGGAACTTAAATTAGAATAATTTAAGATAATCGGGATATTATTATTAATAGGAATCAGTCATTCAGCATCCTGTGATCGATCGAGTCGGATCGATCGTCGTCTCGTCCGGCGGTCGTCGTTTGGCGTTTGGGTGCGGGGAACATTGTGACGCGACACGCCGGAGCTTCAGCAGATCGACTGTCGCACGCACGGGGTCGATCATCGACGCGGAAGCTTTCGGCTCAGAATGTTCCATGCTCTAAATCAAGGCTAGAAGTAACCTAGAAGTGTGAACTCGTCGCGTGAAGCCCGAGTTAAGTCGTGTCTCGCCCATACGTGCCGATGCGGACCTCGTCGATCACTCGCACCCACTCCAGCGCGTACGAATCGGGATCCTCCAAGTAATATGTACGATTCGGCTAGAACAAAAAAAAAATCATAAGCTACAGTTCCAAAATTAACTCACAGTTTGGAATTGACTATATTTAACTAATAATTTCAAATTTAAGAGTTAGTATATAATTGTATACATACCGTGTGTACCAAAAATATTCTGAAATTCTTGGCTTCAGCGCGTAGTTCGGGTGACCAAGGAATCTCTCCTTTAAGGACCATGTTGGTAGGGTCGACATAGAATAAACGTGGGCCAGTAGTCAGCAACAACATTCGCCGTCGGGGAAATAGACCCTTCCTTTTATCTACTAAGCCTTGTTTTAATATAAGTTCCCCATCAACAAATTGATGCCATTTGCTATCACGCCCTTGTGCTTCTAGACGCCGCCGTTTTTCTTCAGGGCTTATGTTTAGAATTCCTGAAAGAAATACATAAAATATAGAAACGTAATTATTAAATGAAATTTGTAGTATTTATTATTTATATATTAGTTGGTATTTTTAAAATTCTATGGAATCTTGAATAAGAATGAGCGCTTTAAGACAGCTGATTATAAGGTCAACTTTAATCAACGTAGGACGTTATGAGAGACTCATTCATGTCATGGCATAAGCGTTTGAGAATGTGGCTCTCTGGGACGGCGTGCCGGAAGGCTGACGTCATTAACTATAAAACCGTAAAACATACACTGAGGACGTCCGTTCTGAATGTATTTAGTTAGAATGAATGCGCTGACGTAGAGTGCTCGTGTAGCGGATGTACGAGTAGTATTACATTAATTTGTAAGCACATTACTGAAATAAGTAAAGTTCTTTGAAAATTGCTTGTTTTGAATCAAATTAAAACATTATTGGTCTCAATTTATTTATGAAACGAGAAGCGTATAAATTTGCAAAGAATTCAGGTCATGGACGCTCTAGTTGCCTCTTACTCGTCGCTTCACTGCACTCGTGCGAGACTTTGTAATTGTCCACAATGAAACGTACTACATACTCAACCTACAAAAATGTAATAATATCGACAAAGGCTCCTCGAAATTGCTATTTACATTATTTAAAATAATTCATAAGAAATTACCTGTAGAGGTAGATAAGTTAAATTCCCAAAGTCGCACTAATTGATGGTTGCCCAATCCTGGTTCAAGATAGTCTGGTATATTGTATTCTTCAAATGAGCCGCCAGGCAAATATGGGCTAATGGTAGGCGGAGTCTGTTCCCATACATTGTCCCATTCGATCCCAGCAAAAAATGGATGATTACGAATACTGTCATACGTATCACCCTTGTCATTTGCTCCGATTCTTTTTGTATGGTCCAACACCAACAGTTTTTCAACAAGGTCTTTTGCGTCAGCAGGGAAGCCTTCTGGGAATTCAAACTCCATTTTCAGGATTTTTTGGAAAGTGTGGAATTCGTTATCAGCACGGAATGGAGGTAGGCCAGATATCATTTGGTATATGATGCATCCCAACGCCCACAAGTCGGAAGCACGAGTGTCAACGCAGTCATGTAATAATTCTGGACTAACGTACTGCGGTGTTCCGACAAAGCTCACTTTTCTAGACCGTTCATTTTGTGCGTCATTTTCTCCACCGTCTGGTGTGACTCGAACCTCTTCGGGGTCAAGAATTTTAGCTGTACCAAAATCGGCTATTTGCAAGTGCATATTTTCATCTAATAAAATATTTTCCGGTTTCAAATCGCGATGAATTATTCCTTTGGCATGCATTTTTTCCAAGGCCAATAATAGTTCAGCGGCATAAAATTTTGCTACGTTTAGTTCAAAGGATCCTACTTTATTAATGTAAGACAAAAGTTCGCCATTCTTCGCAAAAGATAACACGAAATACAGCCTCTCTTCATCTTGAAATGTGCAATATAGTTTTACAAAGCCATGAGGTACATTGAACAACATGTTTAAAGCGTCTTTTTCGCGTTTTATATATTCTCTTTTCTTTTTCCGGATGATATGGATTTTTTCACAGACTTTAACTGAAAAAAAAAGGAAAAATATTATTAATAATGTTTAAGTTAAAAATATAGATCTATAAATTCAACTACATTTGACAATAATTCTGAATATGATGGCATTAGACATGATTTTAAATCTATTTGTGGTTTTCCCCAAAACGTCGCTCCGCTTGTTGTTAAACAAAAACCTCGGCCTAAATTGTCCAATAGACCCATAATTTACATTAAATACCTACTTAACGAATATATCATGAAGTTCTTTATACATACTTGCATATTCCTTTCCACTGTGTATATCTTTTGCAAGGAAAACGTTGCTAAAACAGCCATCGCCAATTAATTTTCCAAAAATGTAGTCTTTAGCAGTTCTTTTGGTTGGCTTTTGAGTCTGGCTGGGCGCAGGCGAAGCAGATGGTGCTGCTGCAGTCTGGGCCGGTGTAGCCACCGGTGTTGGTGCTGGCACAGGCGCAGGCGCAGGCGCTGCTTGCATCTTGATAGGGCTTTCTACTATAGTTTCGGCAGCTGCAATTGGGGCCCGAACCTCACTCGACGCTCGAACGTTTATCTGTAATAACGAGAACATCAACTTGAGTAAATTACATTGAGACACACGGATCTTGTATTTTCAGACTTCGTCTGATAAACTAAAGAATCGTCGTGAGAGAAATGCGACGTCGTTGCCGCGTCGTCGCGCTTCGAAAGCGTGCACTTGTTTATCGGCTAGCGGCAACGACAGCGGCTGTGATGGTGAAATACGTCATGCGCGGTGGGGGCCAGGGGGCAACGCGCCGTCTGCAAAGCCTTTTAGGAAGCCGCTAACAGTAAACAACGTAAAAGTCTACACATAACTAAATGTTGATTACCAATCAAGTCCCGCTTGACGTCTTTGACATTTGACACAGAAACGTCAGTATTTTTTGCTTTTTGCGGGGTGAGTGCTCCCCGGCCCGTAATAATATACTCGTATGAATAAAAATAATAAAATAATAGTTCTTTATTCCTAAAAATGGAGTTTTGGCCCATTATAATAATGAATTATTAATATATAAACCAATATAGACAACTTTATCATTTCGATTTAGTTACGTCTATACTTACAGGTTTATATTTAAAACATTTAATTGAATTGGGTACTTAGTGATATTAAAGCTAATATCCAAAATGTAGACAGCCACGTTCACTGGCCTCGGCTACAGTTCGATGATCCAATTTTTAGTATTCGTGGCCCGAGTTTTTGTTCATTTTTTATTGTTGAACAAAAAACCGCCGCTGCTGCCGCTTCCATTCACACCGTGAGTGAAGACAGATAAAGATAGCTACAGTTTGCAATTTTGTCTCTTTCTAGCTGCGGTGCAGATAGCTACGTCGTGTTTAACGGTACATTAGCCAAAAACAAACTTAATGAAAAGGAAATGAAAGTAACTATAATGTTACCGTTATGTGGCGGGAATATCCATACCTATGATTTTCTGTGCACTCCATTTAAAGTGAAGGCATTCTTTTTTGCTACTTATATGCATAGGTATAATTTTGCAAAATGTACGATGTAACTACGTAACTTTCACTAAGATTTGTAACTTAAATAAATAGATAACACTTGGCAGTGGAAACACCCAATAATGATGTATTTAAAAAGGCGTTCAATTCAATAATAACAAACTATTAATACAACTGGGCCACCAACTGCTAATTACGGGTGTCAGTTAAAGAGAAAAACAACTCGGGATAAAAGACGAAGATGAATGGTTAAAATAGTGAACAATACAGGAGAAGATAAATAGGTATTATTATTCTCCAATTTAGAGGAAAATATTAGGCAAACCCTAATTATGTTTACGTTTTCCTAACTACTTACGTTATTTATGATAATAGTAACTTGACAGTAAATTCCAAATTAATTCTTGTTTGGCCTAGACGACACAATATACTCCAGACGACCTACATAGGAAGGTATATTCATGGAAATTTTTTAACGACGTGAGATCGGTATTTATTAAATTTATATCAATTTCATAACAATGTAGCTTGGCTGATGTACAGTACGTGTAAGATAATATTATTTTCATATTTAGGTATTTTAATTGTCGTCTCAAAAACAATGATAAATATTGTGCAAAACTTGATGGTCGGGTTTATATTTCTGAATGAGTCTCTAACAATTAATGAAACTGCGTTTTTAGATAGGCGCGCCGCGTCACCGCAAATGGGTCTCGCATTCCACGGTCGGATCGTGGTGTAGACCACCGTCGCAACGGTACTTACAATCGCATTCCCACACCAACGGATTCCACCGTCCACTAACACTGACTTCATACTCGACCTAGATCCCCTCCACCGACCCTCCTTCACTCATTGCATGGCCGCATGCACTTAACAATTTTGAGCGAGTAGATTGATGAATCCTTGGACAATATAGCTTTCGATATCCAAATGTTTACAAATACAAATCATCATAAGCTAGTGTGTTTATGGAGTGCATTCAACCTCTAATTTAACATCTATCACTTATTTATTTATATGGTCTTGGTGCTAATGTCATCTTGAGAATGTTAGTGATTATCTTAAACAATTATCTGGATAGGTAGATACTTTACTTGAAAAGAAAAACGATTTTCTTTTTTTTTTCAGGTTTCCAATGGTAATTAACACAAGACCTATTCATAAATTTAATCTAGAAAAAGTTCATGGAACCATATGTACCTACCTGTAAAATATCACGATTGCCTGACATGTTTTCCTCGACACATTCAAAAATAAGAAAGAGGTAAGAAAATATCGCAAAATGTTGTGTAGGTCAAAGTAGACAGGTACGACATACTTACAACAAAACACAAATACTAATGCGAATATAAAAGTTCCTATCTTGCATCGATGCAATGATAGTGATAATAATTGTATGACATTCTTAACGGGGTCGGAGTGTGTGTACAGAGATTGTGAAGAGTCGGCGCGACGGCGCGCGGCGGTAGTAAACAAGGTGGTCACGCTACGGACGCGTGAACAAACAAGTGCGATGCCGGCAGCTCCGCGCTTGCCCTCGCAGTGCCAATGTTTGTCTGTATGAAGCGCGCCGCGGCCCGCGCGCCCGTTCTGTACTCAGATATTACAAAACATGGCGAAAGTGCGCAATCACCGCTTTGTACAGCGAAAGTTTAGACAGTGCGACGTCTTCCTAACCGCGCCTATCTCACTTGTTATTGAGTAAATATGGTACTAGTAGGAAACTATTTTTTTTCACAGGCCAATAAAATTACAATCTTACTTCTACAATAAAATAGATAAATTTTATCCAATTTTAAATTAAATATCAAGGATCATTTTCTAATAGGTATATCTATTAAAATGAATGATTTTATATTACTGAATGACTTAAAATTCCGCATTTCAATAATAATAATTAAAATAAACAAAATAGTTGCTAACAATATTGTACCAAAAAGACCAAGATGATCTCGAGTATAATTCGATATAGCCCACAAACTAAAACAGGGGTACATGTGAATTACAAACACGCGGAGTCGCAGACAGTCAATGACCTTACCTTAGATTTGGGCGAGGGCTGTTTCCCGCGCTTCGAAGAGCTAACGCCAAGTAACCGCAAAATCCTGTTGGCTGCTTCAAGCAAAGTTGCACTACCCCTCGATCCTCTTTTTACTCTGCTGGTCAATCCACTCATTTCGACTTGTCTCAACACTTTATTTCCCACCGTTTTTTTATAGTTTGAAACGGGTAAAAACACTATCACAGTTCATGAATGTTGAGTTTTATAATTAAATAAAGAATCACTAGTAATTCACAAAAAAAATGAAACTTCGATAGTAAGTACAAATAAATAAATAAACAACGATAATAATTTGCTATGATACAGCGCGCGTACGTCCGTTCGGTCAA
Source organism: Nycteola revayana (assembly GCA_947037095.2). Taxonomy (NCBI): domain Eukaryota; kingdom Metazoa; phylum Arthropoda; class Insecta; order Lepidoptera; family Nolidae; genus Nycteola; species Nycteola revayana. The sequence continues at coordinate 11,022,479 of OX344847.2, forward strand.
ACGGCGCGTTGCGGACTGACAACTAATACAAAATACAATACTGGACTGGAATGCAACGAAGCGACCTGACGCAAGCAGAACATTGACTACGTCCCTTTCTCTCTAGACAGAATAATCACATTCGGTCGGTTTGTACGACTGGCGGGGGGTGAGGTGGCGGCGGCGGCGGGGCGCGGCGCTAGCTTGGTGTGGTTTTGAGACCCTCATACCCCATTTGCTACCCCACTCTACCCTTAGCATTCATACTATATCATGTATATGTAAGCCTTAGTGTGGCTGGCGCGTTTCGCCCTCAATACTAGCATTACGGAAATCTTTATTAATGGTTTACGTTTTGTTTTTTTTCTTTTATTCAGTTTTACACCTTCGTCTAAGAAGGTATCCAATTTACTGAGAAAATTTTAAGGAAATCTGCAACATAAATGCATACTGTATAGTATTTATTTCCTTATACAGTATAAGTTATATAATTCTATATCGGTCGTTTACTATAAAAATAAAAACCATTTTTTTATGTTTATTCCTTTTCCTTATTAATCTACTCGGTGCTATACAGTTTCACTTTTTTAGATTAAGTACATTACCTACCATAGTACCTACTTACTTGTTATAAACATTTTTTAATTGATTTCTATAATTCATGTTAAAAAATAACGAGATGTATTTCGCACGTGTGACTTTCGATAAAATAACTGCTAGCTTTATACCATACCAACCTTCTGTTACTTCAATACCTACATTGCTCTATTGAAAGCTCAAGAAAGTTTGTTTTTTTTATAGCTAGGTAGAGGTTGTATTGGCGTCGCAGCTGTCACATGGCACGTGTTCGATAGCTCGTGCGGATGACGCGATGCTACCAACACATGTGCATTTTGATTACCATCCCTGCATTTCATATTGTTATAAGACGTAGGTACGAAGTACGCCTTTAGTGATAAATTACTACTAGTCATAATATTACTTACAAATAATATAGCTAATAGAACAAATAACATTTTTTTTGTTAAGTTCAGTTAATATTTAATTTATGAACTTAGTCTAGAAACATTATAAAAAAGAAGATATTAAATTATCTATTTCGTCATTCATGCCGAAGTTAAATAATGATTTCTGATAAAATATCTGGGATTCAGGAAAATGCCAGTAACTGTTTTTAACGCCACGCAGGTAATATCAAAAATATCCTCGGTTCTGTACCTGATTTCGTTTCAGCTGTTTCGGAATGACTTCCCATCATATGGATAAAACAAGAGATAATTCAACTTGTAACCACACACACTGTTTTCGTAATTCGGCCATTCGGCGTCAATGATCTAAATACACAACGCATATTAAAAACAATAGAAATGACAAGGAAAAACATTGTGGATTGTGCAGGTGTTCAAAACAAAGCTGTTGACGAGTGTCTATAAATTAAAAAGTTAATGCACTTCATGTTTACGACCAAAGAGGATATTATCGCCAGGTGGATGAAACCTTTTATTTTGTTTTCGATTGTACGACTGCCATGGCAGTCTGTAGCAGTTGCAACCCCTAACTGAGCCCCGAAGCTTCATTTCAAAACAAAATAAAAGCTGTCTCGAACATTGAACCCGCCACCTGGCACTGTTTTTATGTGAAACTTTATCCATATGGGGATAGAAAATTGTTACAGTTACTAGCAGTGGATTATATACAAGGTGGAAATGACTATTATCGAGACAGTAAACAATAGTCATTCATACAAGCGCCCAGAAAACATAACAGAATATCGAGCAATCAATTTTATTTTTTCTGTTCATTACTGATTTTTGCAACAGGTTATTATTTATAAATATTATATAAACCAAATCAAAAACTAAAGTACCTAGGTACTACCTACATACTATTTAGGGCAACGTTAAAAATATAAGGCGACACTTAAAAATAACTATTGTAAATACCTACGAACTACAACAAGATATTGAGAAAACGGATAAAAAATCGTTAGGTTTGTTTAAGTAATTAAAAACATGGACTTTACGTGGGTAACTATTATAAGTATTGTCGAATACTATGAAGGTTATCGTTGACGTACCTACCGAAATGTCGTCTGGTCGCGGCCTTGAATGGTCCTTTGACCCTTCATTCGCAGTCATATCCGCCGTTCTCAAACCACCTGCTCGAATGCCTCTCGCATATTAATAATTTATGTCTAATAAAATGGCAATAAGATGAATAAAGCGAAAATATAATAATATAAATTAATTAATTAAAAATACGATTCGCTATCATTGACTTAATTATTTTATTTATTAAGTCTTTTAAGCATGAACTAATTTTCTAATGATCAGTTGTTATCTTATAATTTCTTAGAAATAAGTGGCAAATAATATGTTATCATTTGTTTATTGGTGGTAATTAGGTAAGCACGTATCCTTACGTCAACGACACCAAAATGTTCATACTTGTTTATTTATTGTTGATAGCAGAAACTCTCAAATATTTTCATAATATAGGTAACTGAACTGAACGAAGATAATATATAGGAATGGTACCTGCTTTTATTATGTCACATAAAGCACCAATTTTGTTTTTGATGCAGACTTGATGATATAAATGAAAACATTTTGTCATCACATTATAAAATAACCAAAATGAGCTGTATATTTAACTAGGTACATATTTTGGTTACCATGACCATTCATAATTTTAAAATGATATCATAATAAATAGGTACCCAAGCAGTTAATACTATAACAAATATATATCATCATATTTTGCCACATGTTCTCGTACGTTACGTGTTGCTGAACATGATAAAATGAAATCCAACTATCGTTCAAACTAATGTTTCACAGTTTTTAATTATTTTTCTTCACATCGCACGTTGTGATAAGTTCGATGACCGACGAATTAATAAATTATTCAAGGGCCTTAACCGAAGCTTTTATTTTCCTGATAACCTTCAAATTGCGGCCCCACGGTTAAGGTGATCTTGCCAAATAGTTTAATTGACTAGGCGAGTACATTAATCCCGACAAGTTATATATAATAGGTATTATTTTATTTAACTTTTATTATTCAGCTTTATATAAAAACTTAAATTTAGATATTCAACCCGTAAATTGGATATAAAATGCCACGTGGTGATCAAAATATTCTGTAGTTAAATTTATGAAATAGTAGGTACATATGTAACTACATATTTCATTTATTTAAATTAGGTTATAATTTTGCTATTTTTTTAATAAAATTGTATACGAAGATAGTCGCATCTGTGTATCCTTATATGATAAAGTAATCTAATAAAAATACGCATGGCATTTATTTAAATTATTTGATTTCACAGATTTAATTTAAAAATGCATGAAAAATCAAGAAAACAGCTTAAAGAAATACTGCTCAAAGTTATATTAATAGTTCATTATTTATATTAATAATGAAGTACACTTTTTTGTTCAATACAAATTTCTAAACTTGCGAATTTTGCCTAAAATAGCTTTCCAATAATTAAGTTTTGAAAGAAATCTGAGGTGATGAGTGTATACAGATGGGCGTAGGGCGTTGATTCAAAATCACACATAACAGAAACACTAAGTAGGTATCTATCCATCTATCAATGAACAATCGATAACATAATGGGCTGAGTATGTTTAGTGTCATCGGGAAACAATAAAAGCATGACAAACAATTTAGTTGCGGTCACAGATAGTGGAGCGGGTCAAAGTACAAAAATTTGTGCCAAGATAAGTGACAGCACACCGAAAACACATGACCAATGAAAATCAAACGGTTAGGATTAGGTAGTTATTTACTTTTTAAATAGTACATATTTGGAACGGATGCGAGTCGAACCAGAGGAACGCTGCAGAAATCCTTGGTCGACCACAAATCCTCTATTTTATTATAAAACAAAGCATTATAGACGAAATACTTTATATAAAAACTAAATATAATGTATATCATTGAAGAACTAATATAGAGTTATACAAACACAAATTAGACTGTGAATTTGTGTAAAACGTTTCGCTCTTAAAGGTTCACTTTAAAAATCGTGTTTAAAATTTGTATCTGCAGCTGTTTAAGTCATCTTAACAGATATTGATGGATGTAGTCAGAGTAGTTTGATTAAACGACGATTGGTGTCAGATAGTTAATTCTGAGTCACCGCAACAGCGGTATCGCGCTACGTCCGATCCGAATCCGATCTGGACCCGTGAAAATATAGTCCGTATTACAACTATTTCTATGGTAATTTACGCACTAGATCCGATCTCCGTCATCTGATTTCTTTCCAAATTTCTAGACCAATATTTTCACGGGTTCGGATCGGGTTCGGATCGGATTCGGATCGGACATAGTGCGAAACCGTCTAAGGGTAAGTCTACGTTCAGGTTTCAATGTATAAAAAACAAAACATAATCATTAGTAGGTAGTTTGTTGTTTTCCTCATGAATGACTTTTATGATTTGTAACATTAAAATTTGGCTCATCTAGAACTCTGATATAAAAACGAGGTTTAAAGTCTGTTTAATATAGGTAATACAATGGCAACAATAAATAGTATAAAAATAGGGTTGCCAATTAATTTATTTTGATGTATACAAAGGTAGTGAATCTGTAAAACTTGTAGGTAGTTACTACACTTACTACAGAGGAATGTAATAGTTTGAATAGTCATAAAGTACATAATATTTCATCAACTATTAGAACATGCCTCCAATATAATATTGTATAATGTCTATATACGGAGATAGCAATAACAATCTTCATCTAAACGCCCCCAAATGTTACTCAATAACTTTCTCCAGGAAACCACAGATATGCCAATTTAATTACACCTTTAAAGGATTAAACCTTAAAAAAGTTAGTGAGATTCGGGACTTAGGTGTGATACACGACTCAAAATTAACTAATGAAAAGCACATAGACCATATCGCTATTAGAGCTTATAAAACACTGGGCTTCGTCATGAGATCATGCTCCCAATTTAATAATATTAAGGTTATTAAAATTCTTTATTGTGCATATGTCCGCAGCATCCTGGAATATTGCTCTCAAATTTGGAACCCACAGTACGATGTTCACATAAATAGGTTGGAATCCGTACAGCGTAAATTCACGCGGTATCTCCATTATAGGTGTAAATTATTCAATTATAGTTACGAGGCAAGATGTAAAAGACAACATCTCTTGCCACTGTCGCAAAGAAGAAAGATCTCTGATATTACGATTCTGTTAAAAATAGCGCAGTCTAAAGTAAATTCTCCTGATCTCCTCAGTAGTATACAGTTGCGAGTTCCTAGTAGATCAGTTAGGATTCAATATCCTCTTCACATAGCGCTCAGTACTACCAATTATAGGAAGAACTCCTTCTTTATTAGATCTGCAAACTATATTAACAAACTTGATCTACCGGAAATAGACGTATACAATACGAGCCCAGCTTCTTGTAGACGTATAGTCTCAAAACAGTGGTTTGACTCGGTTCTCTAGCTGTTTTCTATAATACTTATTTTTCTTTCTAAATTATTTTTTAATACTTATATATTATATTGTAACAGATCAAGCATTACATACCTAAAAGCGAAAACATTTCAATGGTTCACAGTAGCATAAATAGTTGTTAAATAGCTATAAGAAACTGTTTGTTTTCCAAATAAAATAAAATAAAATAAAATAAATAAAATAGTTTCACATAATATATTAAATATAGTCTAGTCAACAAGTTCAAATTGGTGAAAAATAGTGATAAAGCTCCTAAAAATATGAGTGATACCTCATTGGATTCGGAATGACGTCTAGAAAAATGTATTCGAAGGAATAATTACCACGCAAAAAAATACAAAGTTATCAACAAATTAAGTTGCAAAAAAAAAAGGATTTCATTGTTTGTCAATAACTCCGAAACTATTCATATTTAAGAATTAAAAAAAAATCTTATCTTAAATTTCCAATAAAAAAGTCCTGAAAAAGAACGCTGAAAATAGGACTCCGCGCGGCCGCTACGGCATGCGCGCACCACCTCAAAAGTGAGTACCCCACAGAAAATAAATATTTTATAGTATTAAATATCAATTAAAAATCTCCCAGGGAATAGTAAAGAGAGCAAGGCCTCACCACGCGCTAAAATAATGTTTTTTTTTTTTTTGAAAATGAAATGTAACTTTCATTGTAATTTGTTCACAAACGTTATGACATTGTATTTCTATTTCTGAACTAATGGACAGCCCTAAGTGTGAGCGGAATGCCTTCCACTCACAATTCCACATACTTTAATCACTTCCCGCGCGTCTAGACATCGACCTCTAGTTCCCAGTTCTCGCCACTACCAAAATTGGCTCTTAGGGCTTCTTCTTAAGATCCCTATTACGCCGAACGTTACCCAACTTTAACGATTAATAAAAACGGGCCCGCTGTCCTCGGAAAGTGCATTGATCTCGAGGCGCGTCCTTCTGTGGCACAAAAATGACTGCACGTGAAGTAGGCGTCTCTTTTGTGTTTAAATATAAGAAATAAGAGCGAGTGAGACGCAATAATCGTAGTAGGCAGGATGCGCATGGTGAGCAGCGGCCAATACACCCAAGCGAGCGCAATGAACGGGAGCCATTAAAGTGGAAGTACCACGCGGGCGCATTTTGGCGCCAATACATCCGTTTATGGAAACAATATAATAGACGAATATCAATGAGTTGTAAATAGTAAATTAGTAATTCTGAATAGTAAATTAGAAATACTCAAAGATGTCAACTTAATTTTAAAGGATATTATTTATGTTTTGGTGTTGATTTTTGCTTTGTGGATATTTAAATTCAAATAAATATGGAAAAGCTAAATTTGGTAACTTTGCAAGTGGACTTATAATTAAGTAGTAATAAAAATAACGGTAGGTACGCAAGTAAGCAACGTATGCAAGTATGACTGCAAACAGTGAATGTATCACAGGTGCATTTGTCAGCAAAGCTTTCGCGCCAAAAGCGCTTATTCCAAGATGGCGCGGACCACGTGGTATACAAACACAATATTAAAAGCACGTTACTTCCCTGTCATATTATAGTAAATATTTTGGTTGATCCTATTGTTTTGTACGTAATTTACTACTTTATTTACAATTAAGTAAAACAATTTTTGTGTTTTAAGTAGTCGTCGCATAAGACCTATGATAATACCTACCTACTTAAGTACTTAAATCAAAGGTGTAGGTATATGAGAATTATAATATATATTATATTATATTATAATATTTATTTTCCAATATATTGCCAAGTTTACTAAGACTCCGAAATCGATTTCTTGTGAGTCTTACTTATTAAACGAACTTAAATAAAAACTGATTGTGTTAGGGCTTTAGTAAACAAAAATGAATGTAGGTAGGTAGGTAGGTTCAATTTTTAGCCTTCTCAGAAATGTATGGCAAGTCAAAAAAACAAAAAGTACAAAGGCGGCAAGGGCCGACATCGTATGTAATGTGCAGTTCTGGGTTAGAATGTGTGGGTGCAAATTCCACGAAGGATGAGATGCTTGCCGATACATTCAACTTTACTCAACCGGCTCGTATGCCACTGACCGTTGCGTTTGAAATAGCAAGCGAACCGCCATTGAAGATCATTCATTTTTGAAAATAAGTATGTCTTCTATTTTTTTACGATAAGTACCTTTTGCATATTATATTATAAAACTGCGTGCTACTCTCAAAAATTGGTTAATTCAGGCAAGCACTCAAGTGAAAAAATTAACGACCCGAACTGTCTGGCCGTTGAACCTTAGGCAAATGACTTGAAAACTTTAGAGACATTGAAAATACTTATCATTTTTATTACAAAATATTACATAGGTATGGACATTTCAGCATACCTATAAGTTTATTTGTTTTGTACTACATATTTCGTCTGATATCCGTAATACATATTATTATACTCTAGTCCATTTTATTATACCTACACCTTTCCTAAGGAATAAACATCGATGTTGTTAAAGTATTTTTATTCGTTGAAAACAATAGGAGGTAAGCTGTTTAAAAAATACTAGAATATGGTGTGGTAGCATCATGGTATTGTCTTCTTGTCGAATCCTTTGCCCAATTAAATTGCAAAGGTTTGACTTTTCATTATGTTTCCGTAATTTAATAAATCGCCATAGAAATATAACATTAATTAACCTTCAGAAGAATCTCACTTAGGTTATAATTTCAAAAAACTTATTAAAAGATTTCTAGGAAATCTGGAACTTCGGAATGAGAACCCTGCTTGGCTTCTTCTTGGTACCTACCGCTATTGATAACAGCAAATATTATATTTCATCATTTTTATAGATGACTTGCTAGTAAACACTGATTTTAAACAGAAAAATTTGTATATTAGAGTTTAGTCATTCATCATAAAGGAAGTTGAAATCAAACTAAGAACCTTGGAACATACAAAAAACTTTGTTTATTGCGCATAATTTTAGGAGTTCCATGACCTAGAGAGATCAATGTATGTAGACACCAACTATAATTTGCTACGCATTTGAATTGTTACACAACTATTTGGTATCTTTTATCTATACTAATATTATAAAGAGGAAAGATTTTATTGTTTGTTTGTTTGTATTGAATAAGCTCCGAAACTACTGTGATTAAAATTAAGAATATATAGATGAACATGCAAAATGAACATCGTGAATATTTTAATATATTACGTAGATATGGAATATTAAGTTTTCATACAGAACATAACGTATTCATTGTTGAGCATCTGAAAAATCCTATGACTTCTTCTATGAGTCATCTGTATGATAACAGCTTCTCTCAGTGTGTTAAGAAAGACAATCAGTAATAAAATACCAATTGAACATTGAGCCTGAGGAATGAATCAACTTGAGAGAATTCAAACGGTCTGCGAAGGAGGTCTGTTGTGGCAACGACGCGACGGCGACGCGGCGAAGCGAAACCGCGCTTTGCGCATTGGAGCTACGAGTACGACTAGGCGACTACTCAGCTAAGTAGTTGTGTTGAACATTGCACCACCGATCGCGAGGCGCCTGCATTCCACACATACTTACCGATTCTCGCCACCATTACCACTTGTATATTTAGGTACGTTAAGTGCCAATACCAATCCTGAGTGTTCCGATAGAACTTGTTTGATTAAGGTCTCGCGTGTATTAATTTAAAATTCTTTAAAATTGAAAGTTTTGTATTCAATTTTAAAGAAATTTCATTAGTACTAAGAAGAAAAGTCGAATCATTTTCTAATCAAATTAAAAATAATGACATAAATACTGACTAACACCGAATAATGACACATTTCTCATTCCAATACCTCTAGACAATATTTACAGTTTGTAAAAGAAAAATAAAAGGTGTTATTTTTTTAAGTTATTGCAGAGAAACTTATTAACCAAAATTATGTAAATTTTAAAAATACACGTATTATTTAGCCTAAATTATATATCAAGTACCTATTAACCTACCCTTGGACAGTTCAATCCCCTCGAGTCTAATAGCAATTAGGTAGAGACCTACCTACTAGATACGGCTTAGTCGCAATGCTGAGCAACATTCATCGAGAGAACAAAGGCATGATTCAGATTTCCGGTAGTATTCTATTATTACCATCGATTCTCTATTTAGATGTTGCGTATCAAAGATCCTAAACTTTCACATTAAAGGGCCGCATTTCTACGAGTTCCGTGACTCATCAAATACATAGATTTACTATTTGGGCTACAACGGTAAAATGAGTAAATTATAATGATCTACTCCCACTTCACAACTATAACTACTTGTCGGTAAGTGGTAAAGTAAGCAATAGGTATCGAATTCCTGAGTACAAGTACTTATTCATTGTATGTGGGTGGGCTGCGCGTGAGTCACTAAGTTGGCGAAGTGGAGGCAGCAATGCTACGCACGCCTTGCGGATCTCATTGTCTGTGCTTATTCACCAACTAACAACCGTCATGAATTGTCCCTGGCGCCTGCCCACTGTTTACCTACTTAATTTTGCATAATCTTCTTAATAAACATGAATCTAATCTTTGCATTTTTGTGATATGCTTTATAAATTATAAGACAATTTTCAGGAAATAAATTGAGGGAACTGCGAAAATACGTTCACGGAGAATACATTTATTCATTAATTTAGCCCTGAAGATAATTGGCGTTTCTATTACTTTCCATAAGCATTGAAGGTCTTTCAATGCAATGTCTTTCTTACATAGTAAAACGAGTAAATATCAAAAAAATATAATTTAATATAAAAATATTTTTGTAATGATAATTATTTTTTATCACATCTATTCAATAAGAGCTAGTTTATTCCTCGTAAACAGGGACCAAAATAGCTAATTTTGGTCCCTTAGGGACCAAAATTGATTTGAATTTGGAATGTGGATATTGTTAATAATTTTTCAATCAGCAAAGAGGTGAATCACGAACCATGCGGGAACAATGTATTGAATATGTGACTGGCTGAAAAACTGCGAGCGCGCCAAATTTTAAAAAAGTTGATGAAAAATAAACAACGCGCGATATTAAATGCATTTTGCTTTCGTTCGTAGTTGATTCATATTCAGATTTTAGAATTATAAAAAATGAGTGCGTCTTCCTCAAGTGAAAGTATTATTATCTCTTATGATTCTTCATTGTACGTAAATAAATTCTTGTTCATAAGTTGCACTTACTTATTTTCTCATAGAGGGTGATAAAAAGTAGAGTGTCCACCTCGGGAGCAACACTATTTTAAGCTCGAGTGACATACTTTTAATCCCTCGCTGCGCTCAGGATTCTAGTTAAGAATCCCTCGCTCCGCTCGGGATTCTACTCTAGAATCCTTCGCTCCACTCTGGATTAAAAAAAACACTCTCGCCTTTATAATAGTTGTTTGCTCCAAGTTACAAGTAAAAATGTGTACATTATTTTTTTGTACTTCTTTGTATATTTTTAAATCTTAACAACATAAGATATTCACACCAGGGGTGTTACGAATATTCGCATCCGCATCCGCAAATGCGGAATATTCGCATTAATTCAGACATCTGCATCCGCATTCACAATTCACATCCGCATCAATCAATGCGAAGTTTTTACGGATGCAGATTCACATCAACTAGTAACAACATGTAAAGAAAGTGGGCGGGGTCAGAGTGGCACGTTCTTCGCGTTTGTTTTGGTAATTGCTAACTTCATTCGGTAACTGACGAAGAGGAAGGCGCACATTGGTAACAAGATCTTACAGGTTTTGTTGTGTTTTTTATTGATTGATGTATTTTAAATTGATTTTCAGTTATTTATGCACTTAACTTAAATAATTGTTTTATTTTAAATCCCAAAATCCGCATCCGCATCCGCATCCGCGGATGTGAACTTCTAACCATCCGCATCCGCATCTGCATCCACGGATGTTGAAATTTTTGCATCCGTAACAACACTAATTCACACCACAAGATTTTACGGATGCAGATTCACATCAACTAGAAACAACATGTAAAGAAAGTGGGCGGGGTCAGAGTGGCACGTTCTTCGCTTTTGTTTTGGTAATTGCTAACTTCATTCGGTAACTGACGAAGAGGAAGGCGCACATTGGTAACAAGATCTTACAGGTTTTGTTGTGTTTTTTATTGATTGATGTATTTTAAATTGATTTTCAGTTATTTATGCACTTAACTTAAATAATTGTTTTATTTTAAATCCCAAAATCCGCATCCGCATCCGCATCCACGGATGTGAACTTCTAACCATCCGCATCCGCATCTGCATCCACGGATGTCTAAATTTTTGCATCCGTAACAACACTGATTCACACCGCAAGATCAAGAGATACAATTTAGACCGCTACATCAAACGGCAAATTTTACCCAATTACGAATATCTGTATGGGTTTTAAACATAAAAATGAGAAATTCTTTGCGTAATATTAATTTCACTTTTAAAGTAGCTACACAATTATATTCTTGATATGAGGTTCATTAGAATTTATTACATGTAATGACTTAAGTTTTTATTAAAACCCAATATTTCATTCTTTTCAGGGACTAAGTGCAATTTGCAATGCTATACAAAAAAAGCAGAGATAAAGAAATTATAGAGTGTTTACTTGTGATTCCAGAGCGAGTGTGTCGGCGGCATGGCATTGCATGTCTCAGAGCACTAGCGTTCATTTACCCGTCTCGGTAGCACCCGGGCGCCGACGACGCGCGACGTCGGCGCGGGGGTGGAATGGCCCGCCGCCGCGCCGGCCGCCCTTACCCAGCCAACCCTCGGGTCTGTGCCTCGAATACTTTAATTTCGTCCTTCCCCTGCTACGCGCGACGACGCGTCTGAAGATAGGACGTCTGCGAAAGTAATACTTATTGGTATGCCAAAACTGTTTTTAGAACTTATCGCGTTTCTAACAATGGCCAAAGAAATAAACACTTCTTATATCTATGAATTCGGGAATAAATAATGTTGTTTCTGTAATATTTTATTTTATAATCTAATAAAGTGCCTCGGGCTAAATCCGTGACGGGGTAATTGCGTTTATTAGGTCGCCTTAAAAAAATCAAAGTATTTAAAATATTTTTATTAATTTGAATAAAACGGTTTTACCCCTAGCATGGATTTACTCCGAGAGATACTTTACAATCTTTCATTTATGAACTTCATCTCTAGATCCGAGTTTCCGTAAGGCGATGGGAAAAAGTTCCCGCGCCGCGTGATAAACCAGAGTTATTGATACTTTTGTACCGCCCCGCGCCGGTTTCACCGCGTAGTCACCATGTTCGCGAAGCTCCAAGTTTTGTGGGAAAATCTTGATAAAATATATAGCCCATGGTGCTTCTCGATAATATTGCTAACGGTGAAAGATTTTTAAATTTCGAATCTTTAAGTTTAGGCTTTGGTTGTATTTTTATGTTCGCATAAATTATGTTATGTTATGTTATATAATGAAATAATGAAATTTATTCAGCACTTAGGTATTTACATACACTTGTACTTGTCAAAATTACACTGTATAAGACTAAATCACTAAAGTATCACTTAAGTAGCTAAAAACATTGCTATAATTATTTGATCTTACAGAATTTTTAATCAGTCTGTCCGTCTGTCGAGCGATAAATGAAAAATGTACACATTAGGTATAGTAAGATGCCTTAAAGGTAACAGGTCTAAAATTAAAATTAACTTCAAAGAATCCGGCCAAAGTTTAAGCGACATCCACCTGAGGGCACCCTTAAGGGGTTAGGACCAACGCTCAGGGTGCCACTGGAGTAAAGAGTAGATTTACGAACATTGGTGATGATCGCTGGCACGAGATCACAGTTCGGGGAATAAGCAACAACGCGGTCCTCGGCCATGCCGTCGAGGATCCTACCCTAGCTAACCTGCAACCTTTCACTAGCTACCTAAGTGGACGACCCGGAGAAGAAAGGAAGAAAGAAACTCCGAGATTATTTTTTTTGTCTCTTTTGCTCTGTTTCTTTTTTTTATGTCAAGTCTTTTATCACAATCATGTAATATTGTACAATGTATATATGATGTAAGCGAATGCAAGCACAGTACCATTTATTGCCTGGTCAATTTATACCGACCAGGAGCTCAATAAGACAAGAAAAAAAAAATATACAGTAATTACTATAATGTAGATATTAAAGTTTACTCAGGCACAAACAATCTCCTACAAAGAAACCTAATGGCGGATGCATTCACATACATTTACAATATGACAATTTACACAAGTTCAACCAAAGGATATACCTATAATAATAATTATAAACAATAGCAAGAATGAATTAACAAAATATAAAATAAAAATAACATAACATAACCCCGACAACAGCCGACCAGTCACCACAAGCAGCACCCGTTCACGAGTATGACGTGTGACGCAGCCATCGCCTCCCTCGCCATATTAGAGGGAAGGTGGCGACCCGCCCCACACCGCCACCGCAAGCAATGACAGACAACGGGAGCATGACGAACTAAAGTGGGGATATCTACAAGTCTATTAATATTAAACCTTTAGTTGAACAATGTTTAAACTGTTTCAATAACTGAGTTTATAATGTTGTCTGTGTTTCACTGATCAACCAAGCGTTATTGTCGTTTAAATAGTCGTTTACTGAATAATAAGCCCTTTTTATTAGAATCCTCTTAACAGTTGACTTGAATCTATCATGAGGTAACTCTTGTAGGTGTACAGGTATTCTGTTATACATACGGACTCCTAATCCCACAAAAGATGAGTGTACTTTTTGTAGGCGATGGTATTCGGTGCAAAGTTTATGCTTATATCTAGTGTTTATTGTGTGTATGTCACTTCTTTTCTTGAAAAGGTTAATATTTTGCCGGACATAGATTATATTGGCATAAATGTATTGCGAAGCGACTGTTAGTATATCTATGTCCTTAAAAAAGTCTCTTAAGGAGAATCTCGTACTTAGTTGATAAATAGAACGAACTGCACGTTTTTGTAGTATAAAAATGCTTTGAATATCAGCAGCTTTACCCCAAAGCAGAATGCCATAGGACATAATACTGTGAAAATAACTAAAGTAGACTAAACGTGCAGTTTCTACATTAGTGACTTCCCGTACTTTTCTAACCGCGTAAGCAGCTGAGCTCAATTTTCCAGCGAGACAAGAAATATGGGGACTCCATTGAAGTTTCTTGTCTAGTGTCAAGCCTAGAAAGAGGGTCGAGTCCACGGTTTCTAGATTAACATTACCCATTATTAATTTTGGCTCTACAAAACTTACATTAGGCATTGCGAATTTGATACATTTGGTTTTCTTGGCATTGAGAACCAAATTATTAACCGTAAACCAATAGTATATATTATTATCTAACAATGAAAGTCCCGTTTAAACCAGTACCTCCTACTGTTAAGAGATAACGCGGAGAGATTACACGGACACACTGACAGACAATTTTTTTTTTCGAATTTTGTTTTATTAGAGGTGCTTTTCCATTACAAACAGACACTTGAAATTTATTTATTTGTAAAGATGTAACTAGATTGAAAACAATCAAAGATATAATATAGAATTCTATAACTTTGGAAACTAGGTAGGTTACCTATCTTAATACCGAATTTTAATATTCCGAATATCATAATCCCGAAAACGTTTGGCCATTTTTTCATAATCCCGTTTTTTCAATTTCCGAAGTTTTATTTGCCATATAATCGCAACTCCGAATTTCATTTGCCCATTTTTTTCATTTGTACGACGTTTTATAATCCAGACGAACGAGTTCCAGACACACAAAATCTAAATGCACAAAATCCAGATGACCGTAATCCATATGCACGAAAGCCGAATTTTTAAAACACAAATTTCTGAAATGCAACCAATGAAAACCAAGATTTTTTAAATTAAAATAAACGATATCCAGAAAAACTAAATCCTTTTATTTTAAATAAATTGTATATTAACCTGTCTGTAATGGGCAAGTAAAACAATAGCGAGTAGGTTCTGGCGGGGGTCGCAGTTCTAACCTAACCTAACCTACTGAGTCGAATTTGACACTTAAACCTATCTGTAATAGGCAACTAAAACAATAAATTTACTGACTGGCAATTTTTATTTTCCACATTATTTCCATAAACTGTTGGAAAAATTACAAGGTAGGTACTTAACCTTAACCTGTCTGTAATGGGCAAGTAAAACAATAGCGAGTAAGTTCTGGCAGAGTGGGAGTCTGTTCTGGTTCGGGGGTCGCAGTTCTAACCTAACCTAACGTATATAGTTTAGTTGGAACACAATTGTATGGGAACCTAATAAAAATATAATAAAAATTTGGTAATAGTTTATTTAGAAAATGGTACGATGGGAAACAAAAAAAAATATTCTAAGAATCTGGTATAACTATATTTGGATTATGACAATATGGGAAACAAAAAAATACTATTTGAAAATTTGGTTTTAGTGCACCTGTAAATTGATTCATCTGGGAAATTAAAAACGGAATTATAGAAACTTGTCATCCATTACATCTGTCTTTTAAAAGTTCTACCAACCGTTTTCGGGGTTTTAAGATTCGGGTAACAGAAATTCGATATTTCAATAGGTTACCACCTAGGTACTCATGAATGAAGTTCCTTGGTCGCGTCACGTACCCACGTGGGCGCCATGTGGGACCCGCCAAAAAACTTTGTGAACACCTCAAAAATACAAACAAATATTTTACATTTTTGTACGCAACGAAGTGGCCAGTAAATGGAATGTCCCAATAGTTTAACGATACGTATTATAGTCATCAAGACTATCAGTTATTACCAGCAATGGTGTCGTTAATTATCGGCAAGAATTGGACTAAAAATTGGTATACATACTATTAAAAATATTTCATATCACGTTTTTTGTCAAGGCTCAATGATCGAGGCCTAATAAGTTCGGAACTGGATAATATCTATAGCTCTTATGATCTTTCCCATCTTTAAAGTTAATCCTAAGCGTCTTGTAATCTTGCTTCTGTATACTGCTTTTATATCAATAAACAAATTTTAAGTTTACCTATAAATACTTGATCTGTATCTGATAATATTTGTCTGAGTTCTATACAATTAAAAATATGTACATTTGTCATAATTTCTATGCAGGGTGATATACTTTACTTTACCTTTAGAGTACCTACTAATAAAAATGTAAATGAATGAAATCTTTTAGTCGCCATGAACTTATTACCGGTTTAGCAAATAATCATCTAGTGGGGCACCTTCAATAATGCTGCTCTTTATATTCATTGTGTTAGCCAGACAGTATTGTATTTCCATACCTAGTGACAATCAAAGACATGATTTAATTTAGAAACCAGTAAGTCGAGCGTAGAGGTCGTCGGGCGTGTTGCCGCCTCGCCGTCTGCTCACCTTGGGTGAGCCCAGCTTGAGAGTACATCCGGCCATATCTCAAAACGATTTATACCAAATATGAATTTGTATATCGACGCCCCTCTCTATCTGTAGCCGGTGACGACACCATCACTTTCGTTTTTTAAACATACTTCGACTCCATAGACATACATACTCGTATTTCTAAATATTTTTAAGTATAATGGATAGTTCAAAGTTTACATTATGAATATTTGTATTTTACTCTCACGCTTTTATTGGATGATGTAATCAGATTATGCGGGTATCGGGGATCATAGAAGAGGCGCGTTAACAATGAATAGTCCAGTATTCCCAATATCTAAACAATTGGTGATACTGTATTGTACAATACGAACAATACGGAGAGTAAGTGCTCTATTAGGTTCCTTTTAACAAACGCGCCAGTTACTAGGTGAGTAGTTAAATTGTAGAATAGTAAACTAGAAGCACGTGTATGCTGATAGGAGTGCTACATGTATAGTTTATCGATTATTCATAGCTTTGCTCAAGCTATAAACCTAATAGTACTACTTTACATAATAACTGCATTTATTATTGTACCATAGATAAATCTAGGGTTTAGTTAGCAAGACAAAGGTTAAGAGTAAAATCCGGGCTATTGTTTCGTTTATTTCATTTATAAAAAAGCATACTACATTGTCGTTATGCGAGTATAAAATATAGATCAATTGTTATAACAATTGGTTATTTGTTATAATAATTGGCCACAGATAATTTAAGATGTTAAATGCAATCAAACGGTTTACATTGAAAGAATGAAAGCTCCTATGCATTTCATCCTTTACTTCAATTAATAATGATTATTTAGATATATACATTATTTATCTTAGCAGTATCTTGTTGTAGGGTTGGAATTATTGCTTTTCTAAATAAGTTAGAATGAGATTATTTCTACCTTAAACTATAGGGATGTGGTAAAAATTATATCACCTGGCAACCCTGCACGTGTTACGTACTTACACGTGGTAAATAGTTCATAGAACTTACTACAATATAGTACAGTTCAACGATAAAACGTTTCTCCAATACAGAATAAATGTGCGACTATGCGACAAGGGCTAAGCGTTTTATTTGTTTATGTCACTCGCTAGTTAAATCGAACTATAAAGCCTTATCAGAAAAGTAATCATGACGGACATAATTTTACAATATAAGAACAAAATATAATTTAGTCACGATTTATAAAACTTTGCACGTGGAAGTGAGGAAACACATTCATTTGATTAACTGCACACTTTGGAGATGATAAGAGCTAAGCACAGAATACATAATAGTAAAAGTATAGCTATAAGTAATATAATTATGACACTGTGGGAGTTTAGTAGCATATTACAAGCTCTCAACGTGTCTCACTTTCCCCCGAGGATATGTGCGGAAGAAAAGGTTGTGCGTGGGTGCAACCTAGGCGCAGCTCGTATTTAGAAGATTTATTGAATCTTCAAGGAAAGTTTATTGCTTGTGGATAATAATCCAACATGAAATTACACGCCAAAAATCAGCCCTCGGATTAGAGGTACTTTCGTGAGCGAGTAGCATGTCAGAAGGTTATGAATCCAGTAAGAGATATCAGTAGCATCAAAAGTTTATAATAAGCATTGTTGGTGTAAGAGCCTCTAAATTATTTGAAGACTATTTCGTACCACCAGAAAGTACTAAGTATGCTTTTAATTTTTACGCTTATGATAAAATAATAACAGAAGTAGGTGGAGTGTACGGTGTCTGTAGCTAGGGAGAAACAGGGCAAGCCTGTTTTATGGTCTCCAATTACTATGATTATGGTACTCCAAATAATCTGTACCCCTGTGAACCAAGATAAGGCGGCACACACCAAAGGGCTCTATGCTCTTAGATTTGGGCTGGCCCCGGTTAATCTAAGCATCTTCTCTTTTGAAGAATCTGAATGGAATGTTGAAAAGTATGAGGCCCGTAGTATTGTTGGCATGATGCATCGGCGGCGCGGCGGCGTCTGCACGCTCCCGTCTCATATTGCAGCTAAAAGTAGACTCGGCACCGAGGCGCACGCAGAAAATAAACGCAAACAAACGACTCCCAAGACCATACTCATATAAACACACATACAAACGTAGTAAACATCTCATTATCTAGCTATGGAATGTAAGCACTTATCTATCGATTATGAAACGATTATTTTATCTATATAAAAACTGCACAATACTGCGTATTTACATATTTTATCGATACAATGTAGTAGAATAATGTCCTTCATTTGAATATTTTTAGGGAGCTAGAAAACTCTTGTTTGACTAGATGTTGAGATGGAACATGCAAATAAAAATAATTAATGTTTCTCATGAACTGGTTCTCACGTGCGTATACCGACTATGAAGAATACTGTGACGAAACGTAATAAAACTAGTCTGGTGGATTAGATGAGAACCTTGGTAGTTTTAAGGAAAATAATTAATTAGTCCAGAAACTCAAAGACGAAGAAGCAGAGTAGGTAAGGATAATGAGGGAATGAGTTAATTCTCTATGATAGCTATTGCTGATATTTTTGCAGCGTTTGCCCAACCGTGTGTTTGAGGAAACAGTTTTCACGTGGTTATATTTTTTACCATTTCTACTACGCTTAATGAAAATCTAAAATAAATACTTTAAATAATATGCGATATTCGTCATTGCACGCATATATTAATTACGTGTTTATGATGCCATATACATTTATCGTCGGAATTGAGTAACTTTATTATTATCATTACTTAACTGTTGGAATGTTACGATAAGTACATCGATTGTTTAAATAACGTGCAATAGTATGAATAAGTCAGCTCCACACACAATCATTACATTATTATTATAATGAGTAATCTAGCGAATGACTGTTTAGTATAAAAAAACAAACAAAAAGAAATAATAAGTTTTTAAATGTTTATTTTATACACATTATACAAAACATTAAAACAAACATACAAAAAAAGACTTAATGATTGTTTTAAATAATATGTTCTTGAAGTGATCGTAAAAACAAGTCTTACGCAACAACAAATCAAATCATTTTATTATCTTTTACTGTGTGCGGTTTCATCCTCGTAACTCTCGTTCCTGTAGAAACTTCATAATTAAACATAGCCTAAGTTACTAGCTTTCTAATTGTAAAAGATTTTTTAAATCATACCAGTAGTTTCTGAGATTAGCGTTTTTAAGCAAACAAACAAACCCATTATAATATTAGTATAGATTAAATATTAAGCATAATCTATACTAACATTATAAAGCTGCAGAGTTTATTTGTTTGTTTGAACGCGCTAATTTCAGGAACTACTGTTCCGATTTCAAAAAATCTTACAGTGTTGGATAGTCCATTTATCGAGGAAGGTTATAGGCATATTTTATTACGAAGTTCCCACGGGCACGGGAGCTACGCGGGTGAAACCGCGCGCGGGAAGCTAGTCAATAATAAAATCATACTTATTTATCTATACAAATAATAAAACGTGTGTACTATGTCCATTGAAGATATTTTGATAATGTTTATTGGATCGGTATTATTATAGATGCCGAAGCAAAACAAAAGAATTGTTGAACAAAGTTTTGATGAATTGATAATGATTTAAGTGCATAACGTGGTCTAGGATCTCACAAACATTTTATCCCGCATTTCTGCATAGTTCCCTTGCGACAAAATGTTAACGTACGTAGGTACCTTGTTATAACCCCTTAACGCGTTGTCTGATATGATTCATTACTTTTTGTAAGAAAGGAGCAGTCTAAGGAACATTTTGTTTGTTACTTGTAATCTACAAGTCTAGTTTTTGTAGTTTTAGTATTTCATCAATTTATTAATCTACATATATACTTAACTAGCTGACTCGCGCAACTTACAAATCGGATTCGGACAATAGACAACTTACCTTTTACAAGATTCTTCAGAAATCACCCACTGGAGGGTTGAAACGGGGACAAAATTTGTATAGAGAACACGAATTTGACGAGGCCAAAGTCGCGGACGCCATAAACTTAAAGAATATTTCTCTCGAAAAAAAAACATTAATTTAATCAAAAACGTGTCAGCACATAAATCAATAGATTTATTATATTTCATTTTGTCGTAATGACGCTGCGTTTATGAGTGCTATGCAAGGACAAACGCACTTACCTACTCCTACATGTGCGTGCTTTATACATCCGTATTCGATGTTACTAATTTAAAACATGTAAACAACGCCACATCCTAAAAATAGCTAAGTACATAAGACAACAAAATAATGATATAAATAGTGAATGTAATATAACCCAATAAGGTACACATTTGCTTGAATAATAATTAAGGCATGACACCTTTTGATTTAGTACAGCTATCAATCTTTGCAACTATTCATATTTTTTTTAGGTTACACGTTTCTGTGGTGACCGATATTGGCTTTGGATGCAATTATACATAGTATTGCATCATTAGTAAATACAGTAAGTACAGTACTTCCAATTTTATTTAACACGCATGCTTATTGTTTTCGTTTCATAAGGCCAACATTACCTTGATTAGGGCCACATTTGTAAACGGAAAATTTTCATACGTACAAGGTATGCGTTACTAAATTAGAGTTACGTATTTTACGTTAAATCGTTGCTCATAATTACGATTGACATGCAGGCGATTATATTTGACTAGACCAGGGGTCTCCAAACTTTGAAGCCATAATTATATTTTCAGTATGCTTCATGGACCAAAACAGATAAATTTTTTCTGCCCTTATCTATAGTCGTATTTCAAATAATAGTAACAACAATAAAACATTGGCTGTCGCGGGCCAGTTTGATGACACTGGCGGGCCGGATTTGGCCCGCGGGCCGTAGTTTGGAGACCCCTGGACTAGACTCCCGCGCGCGGTTTCACCCGCGTAGTTCCCGATCCCGTGGGTACTTTATAATAAAATAGAGCCTATAGCCTCGATAAATGGGTTATATACCGCTGAAAGAATTTTCCAAATTGGACCAGCAGTTTTTGAGATTAGCGCATTCAAACAAACAAACAAACTCTTCAGCTTTAGAAGTTAGTATAGAAGACGCTGTATTGTGTTTTTTTTATTAAAAGAAATATATGTCGAAACTTTTTTTTCTCAAACATTTTATTTGAATTATTTACATTAAATGCTTCCTTAGTTGTCGGATTTGTTTTGTTGTGTATGTTTTATTAGGTTATGATGAATTACCTGCTAACACTCACTTTACGAAACTAGTCTCATATTTAGAAAAGAATAATAAAAAAAACATAATGGTGTCGTGGGACACCAGGTAGGAACGAAGTTCCTTCGAAAGTATTTGTTTGTAAACACGATTGTGCCCCTTATTATTTACTAGCTTTCCGCGCGCGGTTTCACCCGCGTAACTCCCGTTCCCGTTGAAACTTTATAATAAAATCTAGCTTATAACCTTCTTCGATAAATGGGCTATCTAACATTGAAATAATTTTTCAAATCGGACCAGTAGTTGCTGAGATTAGCGCAAACAAACTCTTCAGCTTTATCTATTATGGCAAATAACTCATAATTAGGTACCAATTCTTTGCGTTTTTATACTCGTGATAATTTCTCAACGAAATGGCCGATTGGAATATAACAAAAAAGTATTTTACTTCTACATAAATACCCTTGATAACATAATGCTTAATTTGGATAAGGATTAATATTATGATATACATTTAACGTAGTTTCTTTCTTCAGACGATTTAATATTTTTTTATGAACATAAAAGCGGTTATTGTGACTAAACTATGATAGTTAGATATATGCTCTCGCGGACTTTTTTGTAGATCTTAATAAGACCTACAAACCCGTAGTACATCATTTTGTTCTATTGTCAATAGTTTTTGCAGCGCACGCATTAATAGGTTTTCGCTTTTACACCTTGGGTTACAAAATCGCAATTTTCTTACGGATCCCTAATTTTTTTGAAAATAAAATATAGCCTGTAACCTTCCTCGATAAATGGACTATCCAACACTGAAAGAACTTTTGAAATCGGACCAGTAGTTCCTGAGAATAGCGCGTTCAAACAAACATTTAAATGTTTTATTCCACGGACTTTTTTCCACGGTTTTACTATTACATTTTTTTCAGTTCGGTCGCGCAGCAAAATCACTATCTCCTCCAAGCCTGCCGTAAGGAACTTCGTTCCAAAAATCTAAGAATCTACAGCTCGTCCGGGATTAGTCGTACCACAGTGAGAGCAATTGCTGGAAGCATTTCCTCTACAACCGAATTTTACTGGACCATTTTTGGTTCGCGGTGGTAAAAGGCAATATAAACTCAAACTACTTCAATCGGTTAATATTATTATGGCGGTAAGTGACACACCGTTTAACCCTCTCCCGCATATTAAATCATGTATGGTTCATCACTTTAATAATGTTTTATATTTATATTTATTATGTTGGCAATACCTAAACATTTTTTTTCTATCTGTTACAGGTAAGTTGCTTTTTTCATAATTCATCTAGGGTTAAGAACAATAATAACAACAACATTCTATTTTACTTATATCCTACTAATATTATGAATATGAATGCCTACCCCGCTGGGAAACAGGCGTGAGCTTATGTATGTATGTATTATAAATGCAAAAGTTTGTATGTGTGGATGTATGTATGTTTATTACTCTTTCACGCAACAACTACTGAATGGATTTGGCTGAAATTTTGCACGCGGATAGTTTATAGGCTGGATTAACATAACACATAGGCTACAAAATATCACGATTCGACCCACTGGCGCAGAGTGACTGGTGGACAAACCGTGGGGCGCAGCTGTATTTAGATAAAGACTAAAGTTGGATATTAACGATTAGACTGTACACCACGCTGTATACTATTAACATATTTGTAAATCCCTCACAATTGATAACCTTTAATTGTAATTGCAAATACCCTTTTTTGTACGTTGGTTGTAACTAAACAAACATAGATAACATATCTAGGGATTTTCCGTATGTTATTGTGATTAACAAACATCTATTCTGGGCCAATGCAACAGTTTGACGGCCGCGTTATGTCACCGTTACGCTCATCATGCCGACATTCTTCAGGCGCACATAGTTAAGCTGTTAGCTCCTAGCTAGGTCGGTTCGCATTGCACTAGTGTAGTGTAATTAGGGTAATGTTTACCGTTGCGCGGCCAAACGTATGAATCACGAGGCACGAGGTGCGTAGGCAACACAAGAAAGACACCCGACCAAATCAGTCGCCTTGTCTCTCACGCGTTGTGTTTAACATGACCCTGTTATAAATAATACTAGTTATTGTTCTGTTTTATCCGATGCTTAATTATGGTTAAAATAGATTTAAACATCCTTGTGTATATGAATACAAAGCGGATATCTTATACTTACTAATATATAATTATAAAGCTGAAGAGTTTGTTTGCTTGCAAGCGCTAATCTCAGAAACTACTGGTCCGATTTGAAAAATTCTTTCAGTTTTAGATAGCCCATTTATCGAGGAAGGCTATAAGCTGTATGTAATTATGAAGTTCCCACGGGAACGGTAGCTACGCAAGTGAAACCATGGAAAACTAGTAATAAATATAGTTTCCCTTATGTCTAGTGACTCAGTTTGTGGTCCAAGCTCTATCATCATAATGATTACGTCAAAACAATATTGTAATATTGATTGAGGTAGTAATTGAGTTCCAAGAGAAAGATTTTTTTCAACTTTTTTTGGTGCCTCTGTAGCTATAGAGGATAAATATAGCCCTCAAGAGGAAGGCTGGAGCTCTGCCCGTCCAAAAAAAAAACCTTAATAGGTGTTGCTATTGATTACTTTCTCCATGACAATAATTATGTAAAGTGTATCCATAAATTTTTGTATTGAAGAAGCTGTTGCTTAAACTTGTCGTTTTTTATTAATTACATTTTAAGGAGTATTATTCTTTTAATAAAAACGCATTAAAAAGCTATGACGCCAGTGGCCTGTTCTATTTGTCTGGCGTTGTTTGTAGTGACGATTTATATGTGGAACAGAATGTCATGTTTTATTTTCACACGTAGTGTAATAAATTATGCGTAGAGCTTTGTGTTGTATACAAATTAATCAAAGGATAATTATAACACTTTAAAAAGAGGTTCTCAATATAACTGTTATTTGTAGCGGCCGCGCCGCCGGCCGCGGTATGCGGTATCTAATCACCAATGGATTCGATATATCCTTACTGAATATTAAAAAAAAGGATGTTTGTTTCTCTTTCATGCAAAAACTACTGAACGGATTTGTATGAAACTTTGCACATGAATGAATTTAGAAGCTGGATTAACATACTCCGCTACGACCCAGACCCAGAGCAGAGTAATGCGGCTAAAACCGCGGGGCGCAGCTAGTTCTCGTAAATATATTTTTTAGTTTTAGTATTCTAGCACTTGTCAGTGCTATATGTGTTAAGTCAATTAAAGCTTTTGTCTCATTTTCTCTAATTAACATAAAACAAAGCTACTGTTTTCAACTTCTACTGAAGTAATAAACGGATTATCGTGTATAATTTTAGTTATACAGGGTGTCCCAAGAGATTACGTAGCTGGGAAGGGGGGTGATAGGGATGGTCACAAGGGTCACCAGAAAAATATAAAAAATTCCCTCTGGGTGTTTAAAAAAATAAATGGCATTTTTTAAAAGACTAAAAATTTTACACCTTGTGCTAACTGTACCTACAAATATGGCTGTATTTAAAAAAAATGCTGTTATGTAATCTTCAATAACAACAAGATCATCAACATCAACATCAAAAATAACAAGGTTTAAAATTTTAAGTTTTTAAAAAAATGCCATTTTTTTTTTAAATACCCAGAGCGGTTTTTTTTTTTTTTTCTAGTGACCATTGTGTCCACCCCTGTCACCCCCTTTCCCAGCTACTTAACCTTTTGGGACACCCTGTATATTTTAATTGTTTATTTATAGTATTTTATTTTATATTGTATAGTATTATGTATGTAATATGGGTCTTTGTTACCTGAAATAAATGAATAATAATAATAAAATTATGTTTTCACTATCATTCAATTTGTAAGGTTTTTATGATTAATTCCATATAACATTGCAAAACTGGGTCGTGGCTTTATTAAAAAGAAAGTTTTAAACGCTCAGTACATTCTTGATGTTACCTAAAAATTGTATGACCTTTAAATGTATATTTTGATTTGTTCCTATCGGTGTGTTTATTCGTTGTTTCAAATTCCATTAAGATTTAAGTATTAGTTGAAATGTATAACGGTTGTAGAAAATTACATATTAACCTATATCGATGGTTCGGATTGTTTCGATGGCCTGCATTCGTTTCGCAACCAATGTATTTGTTTTAAAATTAATACAAATGTTTACCTTATTTAGATTTCTAGGTTAATAACAATTCGTACTCATATAGTCCGTTGCCCGTATGATATGTAGAGTCGAATCTAATCTAGCGTACAAAGGCTATGCCAAGTTTTAACCAGACCAGACCCAGTAACCTCATTAAGATACTATGTTACGCTAGGTACCTATATAAGTGAAACAAGATCTGGTACAAATTGGGTAAAGTGTTCTCATGTACTTTTCTCGGTAGTAATATAAAAAATGTGGAGCCACTTATAATGGTAGTAAAGCATATACTATACCTCATTATGTATAAGACAGATACATCATCATCTGACGGTTGGAGATAAAAATAGAATTCATTCAGAAGGTATCATGTGATCATCACAAAATTACATCATCAAACGTCATTGTAATGTAATTTCCTATGTGGCATTGGAATATAGAGATATAAACGAGACTAATGTGGCTCTAGATTCCCTTGTGATCCCAGAAAATTTCGCAAGCGGTATAATGTGTGTGTATGACGACGAGCGCCGCCGGCGCCGAGCCAACGTTGCAGCGACGGCTATGGCGTCGTCTGCGAGGCCGCGTCATCCATCCATCACCTAGCTCATCATTCGCTATTAATAGAACATGCGCCTAACATACACCTACTAGAGTTTCATTCTTCGAATTCCGCGCACTGTAAACAATATCTAAACAAAGGTACCTATTACAATTCTTTTTCGACACATTCGATTTCCATTCATGTAATCTTTAAGAGATACATTCAACGTGTTCGTGTGATAAACCACTTATCGTAAGGTCATGTTTGTAAACATGTTTCATAAATACACTCACGCTGTGGCTCTTTAATATCAGAATCTGAAAGTCATATAAATTTTATTTACCTACTGACCCGTCGAAATTAATTGTTCTGATGAAAACATACTATGACACTTGCGATCATTTTTTAAATTCGTAAAATTGGATTGGATTCGTTGGATTACTTTGTTATAGAACCATATTTTTGAATAATTTGCGCAATTGTAAAGTTTAACTTTGGAGTAAGGCAATTTTTTTTTTAACTAAGATGTATATATTTTTGACAGTTTAGAGGTTAATAATGCTTTGTAATCAATTATTATACCTTAGGCCAATACCATAAAACTTACTACCTACACTCACTACTGGAAGTTTTTCAAGTTTCACAGATAGAGCTTATTTTGATTGCTGCATTAAGTGACTGTGACTTAGCATTTTAAATCTTAATAGTAAACCAATTATTATACTAACATTTTTTTTTTTTTTTAACACCACCGGATATTAGCCTAATTTTTTAATGTAAATAAAGAAAAATCCTCAAAACAGTATGAGAAACGGACAAAATTAGCTGTATAGCCGTCACGGGAGACGATGATGTCATCAATAATTAACATCTTATCACAACAACATTGATACATATTTGCAAGATAACTATAAAACGTAAGTTCTTAAAGTTATTACGGTTAATTTTACATAAGAAATCCTCCGCAGAGCAAAACGTGATCTTACAACCTACAAATCTCGCAAGTAACGTGAAATAATTATTAATATCAATGTAACGCAAATCCACGGAGTAAATAGACATGTATTCTGGTTGAATGCGGCATGTGCGTGCGTATGAATGTTACAATGATTGTAAACAGTAAACACGGGGCATCGCTCGCGGCAAACTCCGAGAATATTCCGTTGGACTCCGAACGGAGCTGACACAAACACCACACCGGAAATACCCCGCCAGTTGCAACTTGCATATACAAACACTTTAAAGATTATGTTATTTTGGACAAAACATTCACTGGCATGTCTCATTTACTCGGAAACGTTACACCGCGGCTATATTTAGTAGTTCTGCATTTACTGAGTAATATGATTGTTTTTATTAATCAGTCAGTTAAATCGAGTAATGCACGATGCTCGTCATTTTGTATGATTGTAAGATTTCCGTTTCGAAACAGAGAATATATTAATTGAAATCATAATGAAAATACAATTTACTTAAGCATTAACGCAGACACACGTTGAGGGAAATGTATAAAAACATCTATAATGAAAATCAATAAAAAGTTTCAGCATGCAACCTATTTAAAAAATCAGAACTTTTTTCTCTGATAGAAATTTATAAATGTAGAAGTTTAAACAATATAAATGCAGCTGCTTCTGGTGACACAGGGATATATTGTTCGAAATAGTTTGAGGACAAAGTGTCAGGTGCATAATTTGTTATCAAAGTATTTGACCAAAGCTGCTTTGTGTCACCAAAAGCAGTTACAATAGAAATAGCAGCTTAGCAGCTACGTAAAACCGAATCGTGACATGAGTTGAATTGATAGAAACCCTGTACTAAATAAGATTCCATGTGCTTTATTTTTCCATAACTTGGAGATTAAAGAACGTACCTATTTAATGGCGTGGTGGTTTTTGCGATGTGTCAGTAACCTGTGACTACACGACGAGACGGTCAATCACCGGTATATGGTAAGTTGGTCCAAGGTCTGCGTAAAATATGTTGGTTTTTTACCTACGTATTTAATTAAAAAAAAAATACCAATCTTGGAATACGGGAAAATTAAGTTTTTATTCTCCGGCACAAAAAACATTTTCATGTGAATTTATGGTAACTTGTGTGATTTTTGTATTATTATCATCAAGATGAGATAAGGTGATGATCGTCTTGCTTAGCGTGTCAATGAAGTATTTTACTATGTTATAATCCTAATCTATATTAATACATAAAGCTGAAGAGGTTGTTTGCTTGCGCGCGCGTATTTTACTATTTACTGGTCTTATTTGAAAAATGTTGTCAGTGTTAGATAGCCAATTTATCGAGATATATTTAATTATAAAGGTCCTATGGGAACGGGAGTGAGTAATATCTTATACTAGCGGGAAGCTAGTTTAAGATATTTTATTTATAGGTAACCAAATTAATCTGATCGATTAGTCGACTTCAATAGAATTCTAACCTACTAGAAAGTATCGATCGAAAGCGACTAATTACATTTTACTGTCGATCGATCGAGAAACATCGACAAATAGTTAAATTAGAGCAATGGCATAGGATGCAATAGAATAAGGTTTAAATCTAGAAAACATTCATATACGCGATGTAATGTTTTTATTCTGAAATTAATATAAGTAGGTAAGATAAATAAAACATTTGGCCCATTTCCCCCAATAAACACGTTCATTGTTTTTGTTTGTGTAGGCTACACTAATTAATATTATTTGGAACATCCATTCGTCTGTATTCTAAAAGAACTGTGTTTTAATATTTCTAAAGGAAGGTGAAAATAGAAATAAAAAATATCTATGAAAATGAAAATATTAAAATTTGTTATAGCCTCCCACGCGCGGTTTCACCCACGTAACTTTAGTTCCTATGGAACTCCGTTACTAAAAATAGCCTATGTTACTCCCGGATAAAGTAGCTTTAAGGTTTCTAATGTTGACAAAATTATTGAAATTGGTGCAGTAGTTCTGGACCCTAATCTATGCACACAAACAAACAAACAAATCTTTCCCCTTTCTCTTTCAAGAGAGCAGACATTTTGTAGCATATATGTTAATCCAGTTTAAAGCTATCCCCGTGCAAAATTTCAGCTAAATCCGTTAAATAGTTTTTGCGTGGAAGAGTAACAAACATCCATCGATCGACCATACACTTAGAGGATCTAAGATTAATTTTGTTTTAACATCGAGGAACAATTATCTCTTGTTACTATTCTACTTATATCATTTAATTTTTAAGGAAAGCAAAGTAGAACTGTAGTCCTCAGAAGCATATGGACCGATGGCTATTATTTTTAGAAGCATTTGGTCGTAAGAGCCAGATTACGATAAAGGCACATACGACAAATGTTTCTAACGTATAATGGCACATGCGACCTTATGCTTCTGAGCTTTAGAACTATAAATCATAGGTGTGTTGACTACCGGTGAACAAGCAATTCATAAGTGAGGCCAAACTTGAATATTGAAGCCCATATTTGACGTCAATGAATACAAATATAGATAATTCGCAACTGTTTAAAATTATGTTTGCTTTATAATACAACACGTGTTTAATTATAATTGTCCAAACTACATAAACCTGTTCTTATTATATTTTTACGTACTAAAGTTACCTTCTTTCTATCTATTTAGATTCACAAATGTATGTATTTGACATTAAAAACATTGGAAAAAGTTGAAAAAAAAACAGAGAAGTGTTTTTTTTTTTAATTTTAACGAAGCACTTTTTTCAATAGTTTACGAAAATGTGTACCTTATCTAAGAAAACTGAGTAGCAAAATTTAGCGCCCACCTCCTGCCGTCAGAGGTATTCCGAAACTATCATTATTAGCTATTAACTAAGTCAACCTAAGGTACTTTAGGTTTAAGGTACCTTAGGTTGACTATACTGGGTGACTGGGTTTTTTACCGTCTTGATAATAATATGGTGTGTTGTGTAAGTGGAATAGAATTTATGGACCACAGTATATTTGTATATGTCGATAATAAGAGTTTCAAAATCTCATAAACTACTTAAAAGAAATACACCCTACTGTAGCGCGTGCATAATAATAAAACAGGTGCCTATAATACCTAGGCTGCAATCACACATGGATGAAAAGATTTAGCGAAATAGCGTAACTACCTTCTTAGGAAGGCATTTTTACCGTTACGATTTATATAATATGTCAATTTAAAAAAAAACCGGCCAAGTGCGAGTCGGACTCGCGCATGAAGGGTTCCGTATCAGTTACAAGTGCGTACCTATTTTTGGTATCAAGAATAAAAAAGCGTATGTTTATGAAATGAAATGTTATTTTATATTTTTTTTATATTCGAGTAGATTGAATGAAAGGTAAATAGCGGTTTACGATTTATGACGTATTAAAAAAAAAACTACTTACAAGATCTCATTCAAACCAATTTTCGGTAGAAGTTTGCATGGTAATGTACATCATATATTTTTTTTAGATTTATCATTCTCTTATTTTAGAAGTTACAGAGGGGGGGAACACACATTTTACCACTTTGGAAGTGTCTCTCGCGCAAACTATTCAGTTTAGAAAAAAATTACATTAGAAACCTCAACATCATTTTTGAAGACCTATTCATAGATGAATTCACCCCACACGTATGGGTACGATGAAATTTTTTTTTTTGAGTTTCATTTCTATGTATGGGGAAC
Organism: Nycteola revayana; assembly: GCA_947037095.2. Taxonomy (NCBI): domain Eukaryota; kingdom Metazoa; phylum Arthropoda; class Insecta; order Lepidoptera; family Nolidae; genus Nycteola; species Nycteola revayana. The sequence goes on from OX344847.2 coordinate 11,053,791, forward strand.
CCCAAAATTTATTGTTTTTTTTTCTATTTTTGTGTGAAAATCTTAATGCGGTTTACAACATACATCTACTTGCCAAGTTTCAACATTATAGTTCTTATAGTTTCGGAAAAAAGTGGCTGTGACATACGGACGGACAGACAGACAGACATGACGAATCTATAAGGGTTCCGTTTTTTGCCATTTGGCTACGGAACCCTAAAAAGATAAAATAACTACGCCTTAGACATCTATTGCATATACATTCATATCACGTCCTATTATTTTCAAGACGGTAAAAAAGTCACCCAGTACAAGGTATTTTACCTGTATTATGTATATATGTTTTGTATTTTATTTGTTATCAATTATCATTAAGGAAAATCCTGAAAAGGGAAACCCCTTTAAGATTTAAGAATGGTTTTTTCCTTTAATAATAATAATATTTATGTCTGTTAGCTCTGGTCACGGTTAAAATGAAACTAAGATAGACATACACAGGAAAGTTTACCTTAGTAATAAGGTCATGTTTACTTCCTTGGGAGCAGAATACTACAACACACAGAATAGTCAATGCACTGTTTATAGTCAGAAGTTTATGTTTGGATACTGCTGAAATATTTGATTATAAATTATTTTAATAATTGAAGTATGAAACCAAAACTAAATATATAAGTTGATTAATACTAACTACAAGTCGCCCACTGGTAAAATCCGTCCATTATGGGCATGAGGACTAAAACAATATATTTAGTCAGTCAGTTAGATTACTAAAAAATATTGGACACGTATTTTTTTACTAACAAATCAATAAAAAAATACTAAGATACAGAGCAAAAACAAACTATAAGGTTCAGGAGAGGGGGGCTTGTGACGTCACTATTAGGTAAAATTGTACCTAATAGTGACGTCACACAAAATTTCAACGAGCTGTATCTTCGTCACTTTTTGTTTGAGGAACGAAAAAAAAATGCGTGTCCAATATTTTTTGGTAATCTAACTGATGGACTAAATAAATTTTTTTAGTCCACATGCCTATTAAAACAGAATATTAGCATTCTGCACTCTTTTCTATTATAAACTAAAAGTGTGCAAAATTTCATAGGCACTCCTCTGTCCGCGCAATTTTCGTAAAAAGGGGTACAAACTTAAAGTAACTAAGATGTTAAATATTTCAAGTGATGTTTCATTGGTTTATCTTCCTCTAATAAATTTACTTTATTTAGAATTAAAATATTCATTCACAAAGTTATTTTTGAATAAATATTTTTTTTCTCAATATATTCTAATTATCTGTAATATTTTACATACATAAGTTATCAATCCACGCGTTACATATCAAATGTAGAGCATGTTAAGGCATGATAAATTAGGTAAGAAACCAGAATATTACATACGCTTGTGAAATAAATGACATGTTTATATAGACATAGTCGCAAAAAACATCGAATTATCAAAGGGCAATCTTGTTATCATAGGCCTTGTGTATTATTGACGTTAGTTTTTTCCACGTGTTCGGAGGGTGGCGCTGCGGCTTTACGTAGCGCGACGGCCGGCGCCTCTTTCTGAAAGACGTAAATAGGTTCAACGACCCCGACCTTGGCGGCGCCGACGCAAACCGTATTGTTTTTGCTATACATATAAAACAATTATTACATAACACACGATAACGTATTGTTTTCACATTAAGATTACTTACTATTATTTTTATTATTATTATTACTTACTAGCAGTAGTGATAATAAGTTTAACTACGTCTTAGTCCTATACATACCTACATAGTTAGGTAGGTAATGTATCTACAAATAGTAAAACGTGATCAATATAGTGAGTACTTTCCTACTTTCATCTATAAATAAGTTAATATGAGTATTTTACAGGTTACAGGACGTATAATTCTCACATTCGACCTTATAATCATGATTGGATTGGAGACAATCGGACGTGGGAACTGTGTGATGCCGACGCCGCACGCGGTTCCCACGCATGATAAGTAGGTACCAACTAAAGGTTAGAAGACTGTTCGTTAATCAATACGTCAGACCACCGGTTTATCCTAATATGTTTATTTGGAAATTAATTTATGGGACCACTGAATAATAAAATAAGAGTAATTTTGCAATGCATAGCTGTAAGCTAAAACCAAGGGCTACTTTCAAAATCATTCATTATTTTCAAACCGTTAATTTAACCTGTATAGGTAACATACGGTGCATAGTACCTACAATGGGAAAGTTAGTACTTGTGAAAAAGTTCGTCACCCAACTCTACCGAGTAGCTCTAGAATTAGATAAAAGTTACTTCTGAATACTTGAAAGCTACACTTTCAAATGGAAAATATACCTTTAAATTATAAACTAAACCATTATTTTTAAACACTTTACGTAAAATTTAGCACCTAATAAATTTCAACCATTTAAAATTAATAGCAGTATATAATTATGGTTTACATAAATAATATTTGTAAAGGTGAACGTCACGTGTCATCGCGGCACGACATCACACTTTGGTATACACATGGTTCGTAGACCCGCGTGTTTTGCGACCTAGCCATACCTAAAACTAGTTTTATCCGTGACGCTATCATTTGGTAAAAGAATAAATCAATACAAAAGCTAAAAGAAATAGATACAATATTTAATTGACGAATAAAATTAAGATATTATACTGATACTGTCACTGCTAGCATCATCCAACTGCTGGGCAAAGGTCTCTCCCCATGACATAGGAGCACATATATTCCCCTATATATTATATTTAAAAATAAATTGATGCGGACAAACTCTCCATTTACAAATAGAGTCAAAAATGACAGGCAATTTAATTTGAATGTCGAAGTAACTTAAACAATGCTTAACTAAACGTAACTACAACTAATAATCTGCAAAATACCTACTTACCGATTGAAAATTATTAGAGTTAATAATTAGCAAAACTATTACCTCAGAAGCATAATAATGGATGTCTTTTATACTTCAGAAGCATTTGGTCGTAAGTGCCAGTTTATGATAATTAGGCACATACGACGAATGTTTTGGACGTATCATGGCACATCCGACCTTTTAACTCTAGATTTGTTATAGGTAACAGGTTTAGATAACAGGTGACTAGTTGTAAAGACACAAAGTTAAAAATTTAATTTTTATGATTAAAACATAGTATTTTTTTTAAATTGATTTTGATGTCAAGACCTAAATTTAACGTCAAGTAAAAGTAGTTCCGACTATTCGAATATGGTTAAATGTAATTTTTTTATAGGTACACATTATATCCATACAAATATATTATTTATACCTATTATCTAATCAGAAGATTCATATTCACAACTCCTAAGTTATTTGACTCTTTTCATATTTACTACAAAAAAGTGTCGTAATTTTGTAAAATTATTTTATCTGTTGCTTATAATCTCATACATAATTAATCAATTATACATTATACATATGCGCATTTGCATATAACAATTGTTTTGTAAAAGAAAGACACATTTAAATAATATTATTTATAAATCTTCATGCAAATATACTTTTTTGCGAATCATTGTATTGTTTTCTAAAACATTATACCTAGTTATCTACGTGAGAATGTATACAAACAAAGATGAATGGTTCATCATGCCAATTTCAGCAACAAGCCATGCAAAAAGTGACATTGTGCTCTGAATGTCATTCACGATAACGAAAACATAGCGTGACACAACCAATGGCAATGTGACTGTTTGATGACACTGGCAATACGTAAGGTTAACAAAATAATCAGTTTCACATGGACTCCGCGTTATACTGCCATTATACTGACTACTAATTCGATATTATCTATATACTGTTTGCTTAAACGCGCTAATATTAGAAACTACTACTGGTCTTAATTAAGGGTAATTTGAAGAATTCTTTCAGTGTTAGATAGCTTATTTATCTAGAAATAGGCTATATTTTATTATGCAATTCCCACCGGAATGGGAGCTGAACCGTGCGCGGTTATATTATAATATAAGTAGGTGTGTAATCATCAAAAGAGAATTGGAGAATCATCATGCGGGTCGATTTAGTGAGGGTGGTTAGTATAACCCACTTTATCATAACGTGTATGTTCATTATATCATAACAATATTATTTCTCGTTTTATCTTTCACTTGTTGAAAGGTTACTGTTACAGAATTGTCCTGACAGACTTATTTTATAGGTCTTAATAATCAACGCTACCTCAACTATCGCACCAGCTCGCGTATATCGCTCAGTAAAGTAGCAAAAGCCTCGTGGCGCACTACATGTCGCAGCTTTAATAGTGACACAAAATAACGTTATGGTTCAACACAAATTGATCTGTAATATCATATGACTAAAATTCATTATTGTATAGTTACACATTTGGATTTGACACTATCACATGTGTCCGCCCGAAGAAAAAAACCATTAATTATTCACTAAATATTTTAAGCTTTTCAATTTGCAGCTTTGGCTGCTGACTGTACCTACTTAAAGTGTTTGTTTGCCTGTGCATGTATAAACATGATGATAATATGAAAGGTGCAACTAAAGCACAACAACATGTTATTCTCAAACGGAAATTCAAAATAAATTCTACAAAAACAAGTAAGTCGGGATTCGTGCTTTAAGGTATCTCACAACATGCGCATGTAATATTGAATGCATTGGTTATGGTACTTGCATGGTAGACCTGAAGGCTGATCACTTAACGATATTACTATGACTGATACAAATGTCTTCGCTTCTCAGCGTTTACTATGTACACAAACAATATTTGAAATATATATGTCAATATATTATGTGCGTGTGGTGTGAGGGCCACTTTATTAAAACACTTTGTAAATGTGCTTAGGATTTAGTGAACATTCCCAAAGAATTGTGAAATTTGGAATCAGATTTTGTGAAAGTCAAATATCCGTGTTATGGACTGTAATGTTGGGCCCTCAGTTCTCACATAGAGGATTGAGGGCCCACCTGAACCTGATAAACTATGGAAACTACAGAAAAGTCTTTATGCCAAAATCTAAGCTAATGCCAAACAAAATTTGTGAACATAAGATATTATCGCAAAACACTATACTACTTTGTATATCTTCGTACAAAATGGGCCCTCAATTCTAATACACGTAAAAGTTCATTAACTTAAACCTACTGTTTGAAATCCTTTATGGTTCTAAATAAATTGTTTTTGTTAATTGAATGTTCACTAAATCCTTATCACATTTTTAAGGAGTTTTAACAAAGTGGCCCTCACATCACATATAATATATTGAGTTCATGTAGCGTCTACGTGTAGAATACAGTGACAATAACATAGGAAATGCGTTACAATAACCGAAATAAATGTAATGAAGACATTTTCATAGACATATCGTTAAGTAACACTACGTCCTCGTGTTGTGAGTTCGATTCCACCCCTGAGTCTGTGTGTTTTTAGAGTCCATGAATTATGTGTATGCAAAGTCCACCACTTTTAATATATCCTAATGATCTGAGTCAGCAAAAATGTTAGCCACTGCTTATATTAACATAGGTTTATGAAGTCTAGAATAACACACTTCAATTTCTAACTCAACTTATAATAATTAATATGTTATTGGTAAGTCATTTTTTCCGTTAAAAATCGGTTTTACGGTTAAGGCAGGTTGGTTGCTTTCTAGTACTTAAAACTAATTAGGACCAAAATATACATTCATGGTTATCCAGCGGAGTCACATGCATTATGACATGATCGGAGTTAATAATCAACGAGTTCCTCGTTGATTATATGATTATAAATACTAAGCGTGAGAGAATTCTCACGACAGTAAATTCGATTAATATAACTGTTTATCACAATCATATAATTTTAGGTTTTGCGTTTTGTTCTAGACACAATTACATTATCATATATACTTAATATTATAAAGCAGTAAAGTTTGTGAATTGTTTGTGCTGTTATAGGGGGTAATATCCTGATCTACTGAACCGATTTTACAAATTATTTTACCAATTATTTGGATTTTTTTTAAGTCCAAGTTTCCACGGGACCGGGATCTACGCGGATGAAACCGCGCGGGTCAACTAGTAACATATGAAGTCAAGCACCGCGGCGTAGCGGTATATGTTTCTTGGAGGTCATGGGTTCGATCCCCACACCGGGCAACTAATCTTTGAGTAAATTCCAGTATTACTGTTAGAGTCTGGTTGGTTGAGGGACTACCCGCCGTGTCTCGGAATGCACGTTCAGCCGTTGGTCCCGATTGTTATAACGTCATCTATAACAAACGTATACCAGGGAACGGGCAGCAGCGGTTCCGTGTGTGTTACAACATATTACTGCGGTCACAAACCCGCCTGACAAGTGTGGTGACTATGGCAAACCCCTCAATTGGAAAGACTCCTATGTTCAGCAGTGGACGCCATACGGGCTGATAATGACAAATGCAAGATATTTATTTAGGTATAATAATCAAAATAAAGCTATGTACCAAACTTTAAAATTTAATTGTAGATTGCGCTAAAGATATGTATTACACTTGTTAAAATAATTTAATTCCACAGTAGCTAATGGACTCAAATTAGTTAACATCGCTCAACGTACGAGTACTTTGATTTCTAAGGGTCGTGGCCCGTCTAGACGAAGCTATAGAGGTCTAGACGTCTAGATATATAAATGTAAATTTGAATAGAGATGATTCTAAGAGTTGTGGTTATGCGAAAATATTGTTTATTTACTCAAACTCAAAATATACTGCAATTTTATAATATTTTACTATATCGCTATGCAATATAGCTATCTTTTAAAGCATATCTTTTAAAACTTTCATATTATTCTTGGCTATTTTAACACAATAAAACTTTGCTGGAATCTACATAGTTTGTGCCTGAATACCAAACATGGTTGTTGTCTTGTTGTTGTTTATTCTATTTCTAAAACAAAGTCCTAAGACAAAAGTCCTTTTTTGTTAACAAAATCATAAAAAAGACACTTTCTTATTATATTACGAAAAACAACTTCTGCATTCATGAAATCTCAGTGTGAATAAGACTTATAGATCATACAAAATGTAGGACTGAATGAGCCGGTATGATAAGTATTGTTTAATTTATAGCATACACATACAAATAAGTAGTTGGTACAAATTTAAATATGTGGTTCAGATCTATTGACTAGATTCACGATCACCTTTTTAAGCCCGAAACTGGATTACCTAACGTAACGTAAACTGGCATTCCAGTCCTATTAATCTATCTGACTGGCAATCTCACTGGATACGATTGTTGATTTTAACTACACTTTTTAGGTATTTTGAACACTACACAAATCGATCGATGGTGTCGGTCGACTTTTATCGTTTAACCATATCGTCCGGCAATATTCGATTGATATCGACATCGACTAGTCTATTCTGCGAGACATGTCGATGATCCCTCTGTGTGGTAGAAACTATAGATCGCCGTCGATTAATCCCTTTTACAGGTTACCCTTAAGTAAACTATAGTGAACACTACTCATACCTTGTTTACGGGGATCAGAATACCACTTAACTAACTAGATCAGTAGGTAACATTAAAGTGAACGGAGCTGAAATCGAAGCTTAAATCAAAGAGGTTTCCAACTAGAACTCTGTCAAATGTGTCAGATCAGTCAGATGACAATGACAATTTTTTTTGTGTTTTACAGTAGTAAGGTTTGTCATTTGGACCCTGATAATGCAGAAAAGATCCAACCAACGCTTTATTGCCTTTTGGTTGGATCTTTTCTGCATAACAGGGTCCATTTATTAGTGAAAAACTTATCTGATAAATGTCCACCATGATCACATATTATTATGTCGATTCTTTCATCAAAGATGATGGTTGTTACTTATTGGTCTAGTAATCTAGTTCGCTCAGAGGTACATTTATTTATTAACCAAACCTATAAATACTTTTGAACTACAAAAGTATCGACTGTATCGAGGAAAAAACAAAACCAATGACTGGAAAATCCATACATATCCAGCAACAATCCTAATGGTATTGTTATATGGTATGTTATGGTATTTATTACACAATATTTTTTTTTCCTCGTTATAATTTATTAAATATTATTAATATACAATTATACAATATTATATGTGCAGATAAAATGTATTGCTATTCTATTACAATTCCACTACCTACTATTTATTTAGTTAAATCTAGTTATTATTTCAGTTTATTACTTGTTCAAAGAACATTATTTTTCGTTGGTTTACACAATTTTTATCGAGGAATTAACAGACAAATATTGCCTTGAGATCGGCCACATATTACCAAAATATAGGAAATCAAACATTTTGTTTAGGACAATTATAATGCCATAAAATATAAACACATTTTAACTCTACAAATCCAGTATTTTGGGATTGCGTATCTACAGCATGTAAATAAAAAAAACCTATTGTTTTGCAGAATATATGTTCATCATAATATTTTGTTTATGTTTACTATCTACATATTATAAAACAATGCGCTCCACCGCATCTGTCTGTTTGTTCGCGATAAAATCTAATGCACGGATTTTTATGCGGTTTTCAGCAATAGCCGATTGTCGAGGAAAGTTTAGGTACATATATCATTTGTCAAGGTTTTGTGTTAATTAAGTTATAATATCCGGGCGGAGCTGGGGCGGGTCGCTAGTTAATAATATAATTGATGCATACCTACTACTGTTATAGTTTTTGAAAGAGATTAAGAAAACTAATTTTAAAATCAGTTTTCTAAAGTACGTTGTAACGATACCAATGCAAGTTGGCTCACTACTATAAAGAATCAATATCGGCAGACATATCTAGTATGCACACTTCGTACTTCGTTTGTGTACACAAATAAATCGTCGGACGATAGATAATCTGCAGTCTGCGGAAGCACTTATTGTAAGTATTTCGAACGGACGTGTGGTCATGCGCAGGCGCTATTGTTTATGCTAGATAGCCTAATACGATTGCCGATTCTCATTATTTATTCAATATTGATTAGTTTTTGACATAACAATATCAGGTTTGTAAACATGGTTTATTAAAATTTGGAGAGGCTGCGATAGCGATATCGAGCGAGGAATTATTGTTATATTTTATATGAATAGCCAAGTATATTAATATTACGCTTAAATTTTAAGCGTAAATGTTTATAATTCTCCAAGGAATTTGTCCTTCCACCGATTTCGGCGACGTTGTATTTTTTTAGGACTGATTTTTATATAGTCAGTCACAAGGCTATTGCTACTTCAAAACGCATAAAAGAGAGCATGGCTCAGCAACCTGCGGGACAAGGACCACGGCTCGTGGCGCTCGCTGGCGAAGAGATTAAGGGAAACATTTTTTAGGGGCATTTTGTGCAATTTCGTCTACGCCAACACGCTCAAACACGCGGTACCTCGCTAGTTATGGTCGAACATATTACCGCTATACCACCGAGGCCGTTAAAAGCTTTAATATAATATTCTTACTTACCAAACAATTTTGGTAAACGTTGTACACTGCCAGCTTCATAGACATCGTGTTAAGTTAATAGTTCCAAATAACAATAATAATACCCGGTTTTAATAATTATTAAATAAGGTAAAAGAAATAAACTGCGAATACGGGAAGAGGTTTGTTTACTACTAAAACGGGGATACGACTGCTTAATTACAATAAACTAATAGTGTGACTAAGTGAAGTTAGCAAAACAGGTTGCGTCACTACGCTCTAGGTATTAACGCCCTTAATAAGTTATGTATATGTTACGGGCAACTTGATTAACTGGGCATTATTAATTAGGACCGGCCATTATTAATAATGCCCAAGAGCGATGGGCAAAGTGTTTAATTTATTACTTTGACCGGCCATTATTAATAATGCCCGACGGCCCGTGGTCCATGTAAAAAGTCAGCGTTTGAGATAGCTTGATTTTATCACTTGGACCGGGCAGTATGAATAATTTTCTACTTGTAGCCGGGCAATGTGATAAATTGGTTTAGGTTTAGGTTATTTTTTTTTAACCACCTAAAAACCTTTTGCGCTGCTCCTTGGTGGGCATTATTAATAATGGCCGGGGAAAAGTGATTAATCCTGCTGTTTTAATCACATTGCCCAATTGAGTGGGGCATTATTAATACAGACCGGCAATTATTAATAATGCCCGGACTTATCAAATTGCCCGTAACATAATATATACCTACATTACAAAAATATAATAGGTTCAAATATTGTCAAGATGTTTAATACGCTCTAGAAAAAAGTATGTTGTTACAAAATAGACACAAATACAGATTCGTATAACTTGAATTAACCCATCGCGCAACTTACAGGTGGTTTAAAAAGGCTTTTCTATATTGCCTAGGCGCAATTAGGGGCTATCCATATAGTACGTCACATGTAACGGGGGAGTGGAGGGGGTCGACGAAGTGTGACATGGTGTGACAAGGGGTAGGGGTGGTCCTAAGTTTTGTGACATCTGAAATTTAATAAATTGAATCGCGGAATTCGTTTTCTTTAATTACTAGTTTATTGATTTGTTATTTTTTCAAATATTTGATGTTGATTTCATAAAAAAAAGTAATTTCAATGGAAATAAAACTAATTGTGGAATTGCAAATTTGTGACACAAATGTATGGCTACCTGTGACAAGGAGGGGGGGGGGGTCTAAAAATCATGAAATACTTGTGACGAACTTTATGGATGGCCCCTTAGTAGGAATAATAAATATGAATGAGGGAGGCCAATATTCAAGCAATAAACGTTATACAGGCTGATGATGATCATAAATAAACTTAATTGGTTTTGCATCGATACTAACACATAAATGCACATTCCAGGCAAGAAAATTTGTTTTAATTATTAATTTTAGATCAGTGTCTCATCAGACTTACTTAGGAGTTGAACTGGAAGCGCTTATTAGGTATTTTGCTGTTAATTTGCGTTTCATCATCATATAAGGTCCACTGCTGAACATGGGCCTCCTCACGGGATAGGGTATTTTGCCATAATTAACACCTGGCAGGCGGGTTGGTGACCGCAGAATTATGTTGTACCACACAAGGAAACGCTGCTGCTCGTTCCTTGATATACGATTATTATAGATGATGTTATAAAAATCGGGACCAACGGCTTAACGTGCTTTCCGAGGCACGGAGGGTAGTCCCTCAACCAACCAGATTCGGAAAGAAATCTTAGAATTTGTACTAAAATTTCCTGTCCGGCGTGGGAATCGATTCCACGACCTCCAAGATTCAAAGCGAGCCAAATACCGCAACGCTACGTAGGTTGTTTAATTATATCTACTCAAATATACCGAAACTACAGGAAATATGTTTTGAAATGTCTAATAAAGTTGCATTCAAATATTATCCGGGGTTGAATAATGTCGTGCAGCTTAAAAATACCTAATAATCCGAATTAAAAAGATTTCTATACTTTCTTTACAAATACAACCATAAAACGAAAATAACAAATTATTTTACCTGTTTCACTTAGGTACTGAAGGAATGTTAGCTCAATATAATGTTAGGCCCTAATCTCCATGACCTGAGAATATTTCAGCAAATAAATTTATAATTATAATAATTTTAACATTAAGCTCAATAAAAATCAATACATAATCTTGTAAACCACAAAACGGCTCGTGAGAAACTTGCTTTGATGAAATGCTGCTTAACCTAAAGTAATATCTAACATAAAATCTGGCAAGAAATTCAAAGGAATCTTTCCTTTGAATTTCTTGCCAGTTCATCTCAAAGTTGCCACGTCCAGAACTGGTGGTAGGAAAAAAACAAAAAGGACGTATCTCGAACATTATTTAGGAGTGTTTTGAAAAGTATTTGCATGAATGTTTACTATTGACTAATAAATGTTAGGTACTTAATACCACTTTTTAAGTGTAAATATTTCAATAGGTAAGTTTGGAAAGGTTTTTATACCACAAATATAATAAACGGGAATGTTTGTATGGATATTGATGTATCCAGGGTGTTTGGCAATAACTACTGATATTATGCACAGTCATTAGCATCGTTAATAAGCTGGAATAACAAACAAAAAGTTTATAATGCACCACGTAAAACTATGCTAGTATATTTACAATGAGACAAACAAATTAATTGAAATTAACATAGAAATTAATAAAATAAATCTAATAAATAATTAAATTTTTACTTCAGTGTCAAACGAATAATTTATATCTACTATAGATTTAGAATAGTTTGTATTATATAAATTAGTTTTTATTTAGTTTAACCACTTAGAGTTTTATTTAATATGTATCATATTCACGTACAAGAGCGATGCACTTGAAGTATTGTGTGTTCAATAAATCCAATTTATGGTCTGTGGTCAACCACTCTCGCATCATTTCCCGTTGTCAGAAAAAAAATACAATATTATTATTACTATTAAATATGATATTACGGGTCACTCAATATGGTTACAATCGCAAAAGGCGTATCTGAAGACAACAATAGAATTAAATTCGGTACCCCTATCACCACATCGGAATGGCCACAAATTTTGATAAATAAATGACTGACCCTACACGAATAGCCAATACAAAAAAAAACACACATATACATACGATAACATTCTGTGATAATGCGGGTTTGTCAGTGTGATTCACGTTAAGGGAAATCCCTCAACAAAATGCCCATTAGGACGAACAATTACGTGTGTTCGGTGGTGGAATCTGTAATGACGCTTGACTATTTGATAATGACTACCCTCATTACCTAAATGATAGATTTAATGACTCTCTATTCCCGCACTACTAAAATACATATGACTGAATTGGTGGCTGTATGTATGACCTTTATTCTCCTACTTCAATTTATATCTTTATACTGAGTACAAGTAATTTTTTTTATGTAGGTGGCCACGAGGCTTTCACTACCACACAAGGCATTAAGACCAGCCTCATAAAATAGTTTTAAAAACTCTAACTGCAACCTGGTTCGTAGCTTAAATCAAGTATACCTACTCTCTAAATAATTCTCACTAATATAAGTTTTAATGATGGGTTACAATTGTTATTTTTAGTTGTTAGTTGTATGTATGTCCTATATAGTTGTATAATTTCCTGAACAATAATCGAGTTACTTTCATGTCTAGAAAATTCCTGTCCGACACACTACTCAATTTATTTTTTTAAAACATAGGTAAAGGCTTGGGTTCACTGTTATACAACAAGCTAAGTGTTCCCTTATACAACTGTTGTATTCCAGTATTGAACTTTAAAGATTTAGTTGATAAAATAATGAATAAAAAACATAATGATAAGTCCTGCGTTACATTGTTAGTAGGAAATTGCAAAAACCTCACAAAGAAGGATATTACAGACAGTTTTACAAGAATGTTAGATTTAAGTTGTAGTAAGATTATATTGTGTGCCTTCCCTTATATAAATAATATGACTGACAGTACCAATAGTTATATTCATATGTTGAATAACCATATACAATTTTTGGTCAGTCATTATAGTGACAAATTTATATTTTTTGATATAAATAGTTTTAGGATTAGTTGTAAGGTGACCAGGAATACACTGTATGTCCTGAAAAAGTCATTAAATGTAATTGCTACTTTATTAGCAACCCATATTAACACAGTCATACATAGTATGACAAAGCCATTTTTTTTACAATATTTAAGTAATGTTACCTAAAATTAATTTAGATAGTAATTTAAACCATTAAGTGAGACAATGGAGAAGTGTGAAATTTTTTTGGTCTTATCTCACCAGAACATTAACCGCTTCTCTGGCAAAATCTATATATCGACGCCCCCAAGGAATAAACCTGTATTATACTATTACTGACTTTTTACTGTTATACCATTTACGGTATCTATGGGTCGGGATACACATATGCAATTTTTTTCAAATTTTTTCTACGTTAATTTCCAACGGTTTTCCTTAGAACACTTTTGTTCTTCGGAAAATTTCCATTTTTTATTTACTAGAAAAATAACGAAATACACTATTACAAATTAAATTCTGAGGCTACATTTTGGTAAAGTAATAATTCTGTAAAATATTTTAGCAAAATTTCTGGTTAACGCGATTACAGGTTTATTATCGTAAATTTTGTGGTAAACATTTTCAGTAATGCACTGTTACTGGGACATACATTTATACCTACTATATGTATTGGCGGTAAACTGCTCGCGCTCGGCGACTCAAGAACGCGTTTCTACATGTAACGCACATTACGCACATTAATACTAATATGCGGCATCCGCGACAGATTATTGCGCACGCACTAAGTGTTTGTTTACGAACATAGTTCTACAATTGATGATGTCCAGTACAATAAAGAAAAGCAATTTGTAAATTTAAGTTAAGTACCTAGTTATCCTTTAGCCGATAATATGTCAAGTGGAGAATTCGAGGAAACATTGCAACCTGAAAGTTCCCCCGAAGTTAATAAAACTGACTTCAACATGTCTGTTGATATCACACTAACCGACAGTTCTCAAAATGAACATCCCAATTTTAGAACTGAATTTACAGGACATTCATTAAAATTTGAGCCAAATAATTCGGACGAACCTTCCTCTTCATAAAAAAAAAAAAACAGAAAACGTGCAATTAATGACTACCAGTGGTCTAGCAAAAAAAATAAATTACTTAAAATGCTGGTCAGTCCAAAAGGTCATGGGTCCTGTATGTTCATGTAAAATGAACTGTGGCAGCAAAATTACCTCTTCAGAGAGGCAAGACTTATTTGATAAATTTTATAAAATTTCTGATAGAGAACGCCAATGGATGTATATTATTAAATATGCTAAAACCAAAAATATCAAACGGATGACTTTAGAACGGAAAAATAATCGCACACAGACTATAAAATATTTTTTTACTTTAAATAATGTAGAGATTCTTGTTTGTAAGAAATGTTACCTAAACACTTTAAAAATTAATGAACAAATGGTATATACAGCATAGGGCATGCAAAAACCGGGTCGTTTAAAAAACCGTTTTTTTCGGAGTTTTTGTTTACAAAACCGGTGAAACCGGTTAAATCGGTTTTTTCGGGTTTGTTTTTAAATTTTTATTAAATGAAAATAAAAATGCTGAAGTCTAATCAAAATATGTAATTTTTACGGATTGAAATAAGCTACACATAAAATAGAATAATAATCACAAAGCTTTAGAATTAGGAAAATAACATATTCTTTAAAACTTAAGGTACCTAACATACAAAATAAGGAACATTTAGTAGACCAGGTATACAAAGGTCTAAAATCACAGAATATTAAATAATAATTAACTGTCATAAAATACGAAGAGGCAAAATCAACAGCACGTAAAATGAGATCAAAATAATGTTTGAATAAAAATTAAATAATTAATTAAATTCAAAATTAAAATTACAAAGCTAAATCGAATTCCTATTTTTTTACATTGATAGAATGATCGTAAGGATACAACAAGTGCATCAAGAGAGTCATCATTAAGAGCACTACGGATTTTACTCACTCACTCGCTTGTATAAAAACACACAGACTAAAAACGCACAGACTAAAAATACACAGATTAAAAATGACGGCAGCGTGGGCTTTTTATCGTCATAAAACGTTATTTAGATTCATTCACGCAGTTGATAGAACACGCCAACGTGCTGAAATCTAGCAGCTGATTACCAGTAAGTATCCAGGAGTAGCATAGGCTATATTTTATATTATGAAGTTCCCAAGGGAACGGGAGAAATGAGAGCAAAACCGCGTGCGGGAACTAGGGAATTAAAATTAAAATTAAAAATCAAAATCAAAATTAAAATTATAAACAAACAAGCAAACTCAATAAAACAAACAAACTCTTCCGCTTTTTAATATAAGTAACTAATACCAATAAATGTTTATACCGATAATTCTGCCGTGCTTATTATAACCGCCGTATCCAACATTTTTCACGCTATTGAGTTAGTTACATATTCGGAATCGCCGTATCGAGATCTATAACTTTGTCTTTGATAGTTTAAAAAAAAAATGCTTGTATCATACATTTTAGATTTTATACATAAGTAACTACACAAAAAAAATATTTTCTTAATATCTTAGCCGCAAGTGCTGGATACTGCTATAGCCTTCTCAAGCCCCAGATTATTAATCATGTAGTGCTTAACATAACCGCGGTATCTGTTAACGCTGCTCTAATACAAACAAAGGGAAACAGTTTTCTTGCGAATTACGGCATGAAAGCCATCAGTTCGATACAGCGCGAATATCCCCGATGCACTACAGAAGCGAGGCAGCCCCAACATCATCCTGAAGATGTTGTTATACTGGACTCGCAGGACATCCAGTGATGTTTTGAAAGTATTTCTTGCTGCGAGGCACAAGAATTATATTACCGAGAAAAGATATGACTGTTTGTTTGTTTACATTGAATAGGCTCCGGGAGTACTAGTCCGATTTAAAAAATACTTTCGTGATAACAAAGATACATTATCCAGGAGTAACATAGGCTATATTTTATTATGAAGTTCCCAAGGGCACGGGAGAAATTAGAGCAAAACGCGTGCGGGAACTAGGGAATAAAAATAAAAATAAATAGGAACTAACGCCGTCTTAACGTCTTGTACACGTTTGGCAGTGATAAATTTAATATTTTGTTTGGGAAAATCAAAGTTTTATTAAATCAGACATAGGAAAAACGTAACCGAAAAAACCGAAAAATCCGGTTTTGTTATCCTAAAAAACCCGGGTTTCAAATCAGTCGGTTATCCGGTTTTTACGGTTATCCGGGTATCCGGTTTGCATGCCCTAATACAGCATTAGAAAAATTTAAATTAGACGAAGGGATTACAGACTTAAGAGGTAAGCACACCAATAAACCTCGAAAAATGAGCTCCAGTACAGAATCGAGTATTGAGAAGCATATTTCATTATTTCCTAAAGTAGAGTCTCATTATACAAGAAAAAGTTCAACTCGAGAATATTTGTCACAAGACCTCAACATATCAAAAATGTATCGTTTGTACACTGAGTGGTTTCCACAGCAAAACTATGTTGAAGTTACGATGGCGACAAAACGCCAATATGAAACCATTTTTAACACAAAATTTAACTACTCATTTTTTAAGCCTAAAAAAGATCAATGTTCCACATGTTGTATTGTATTGTATATGAGCAAGCCAGTCCATCAGAGAAAGACTCTTTAGAAGAAAGCTATAGACGTCATTTAAATAGAGAAGAGAGAATTCGGCAAATTAAAAATGAAGAAAAAATTACAAGTGACAAAAACGATAGCACGATTGCTATTTTCGACCTGCAAAAAGTTTTAAGTATTCCACAATCTGCAGTAGGCATTTTTCATTATAAACGCAAGTACCCTGTGTACAATTTTACTATTTTTGACAATCTACGTAAAAAAGGGTATTGCTACGTGTGGCATTACCAAATCGCAAAACGAGGCTGCCTTGAAATTGGGAGTTGTTTGTTGCAATTCTTGAAGAGTGAACATGAGCGAGGTATTAACAAGATATATTTTTATTCGGATGGTTGTTATGGGCAAAATAAGAACAGGTTCATTTTTGCCTTATATGCGTATGCAGCAAAACCTTTAAATTTATCCATAACACACAGATTTTTCGAGACTGGACATAGCCAGAACGAGGGAGACTCGATGCATGCCTGTATTGAAAGGAACATGAGAAATAAGTCTATTTACACACCTGATCAAATATATAATATAATTCTTAACTCTAAAGTCTCGGGAGAAAAATATACTATGAAAGAATTGGAGCAAACAGATATTTTAGACATAAAAAAATTGGTCAATCCTTTGAATTGGCGTCGCGATATAGATGGAAATACGATACGCTGGTCTGATGTAATGGAAATTCATGTATCATCATCCCAACAGGACAAGGTTTTCTTTAAATATGATTTTGATGAGGCATATTATTCTGAATTAAATATTTCAAATTCATTTCAAACCAAACGACGTGGGCGAAAACCTAAGGCAGATGCTGTGATAGAAGATATTACTGTATTGGCACGTGCTTATCACGAACCTCTTCCTATAAGCAAGGCGTTGCATACAGATTTACTGTCTTTGTGCAATAGTGGAGCGATTCCACGGTATTACCACGCATTTTATGAATTCTTAACTTTTGTAGAAAATAGTGATGATCGCGATGGTAATGATGATGCCAGTGATAATACCGATTAGTTATTAAGTAATGTTTTTACTTGGCTACTTTTTTATACTTTTACTGACTGTAATTTGTGATCTCTATGAGAACTTTGTTCTCAATAAACGTTATAATTTTAATAAATTTTGTGAGTTTTCTTTAATTATGCCCTCGAAGATACCGACGACAAATTTATTTTACATAATTGGTTTTCAATGATTACGATAATATGACTACCAAAAATGTTCTATAAAATACGGGTTACACTACTTTACCCTTTTATGGTTATTTGAAATTTTACCGTAATAAGTCGGTAACTGAACATTACAATCTGTCTCTGTAATGAAAAAACACGTTTAATAATCCAGTAAAGCAATATTATGCCTATGGTTTTTAAGAAATTTACAAGAATAATTCGGTAAGTGAACATTACTGGAATAATATTGATAAGTCAGGATTGTAAGATATCAATACCCTAAAATTTGTATGAAACCATTTTCGGTAATATGTATTTTGGTGAATAACTAATTCTGTGTTTATTTAATAGTTACACTTAATACTATAAACGTTTCGGGTAAAAATTAGCTTTTCCGCCATATAACAATGTTGTCATAATTACCTTTTGTTGAAGAGAAATACCCCAAAAACACAAAATCATTTTTCCTGTAAAATTTGATTTTTGCGATTACCGGTTTATTCCCCGGGGACGTCGATATATAAAAGAAAGTCGTGTTTGTTACAACACTTATAACTCGAGAATGGCTGGACCGATTGCCATGGTTTTTGATTTGTTGGATTTGTTTCCGTCCCGAATAGCAGAATACATTTTAAAAACAAAAGAAAGTCGTGTTAGTTACACTATTTATAACTCAAGAACGGCTGAACCGATTTGGCTGAAAATTGGTAGGGAGGTAGCTAAGAACTGGGAGAAGGACATAGGATACTTTTGGGTAGGGGTAGGGTAGGGTAGGGTAGGGTAGGGGTAGGGTAGGGGTAGGGTAGGGGTAGGGTAGGGGTAGGGTAGGGGTAGGGTAGGGTAGGGGTAGGGTAGGGTAGGTGTAGGGTAGGGGTAGGGTAGGGGTAGGGGTAGGGTAGGGGTAGGGGTAGGGGTAGGGTAGGGGTAGGGTAGGGGTAGGGGTAGGGTAGGGGTAGGGTAGGGGTAGGGTAGGAGTAGGGTAGGGTTAGGGTAGGGTAGGGCAGGGGTAGGGTAGGGCAGGGGTAGGGTATAAAAGTCCACCCGTGCGAAGCCGGGGCGGGCCGCTAGTACTAGATATAGAACTTTTTAGTGAAAAATTTAATAATGATATTTTATGTTTTACTGAAACTTGGTTGAAGGCACACAAAATGGCTTTTAGTGTAAATGGTTATACAGTTGCTAGCTTTTATAATAGAGTTTCGGCTAAGGGTGGGGGTGCACTCATTCTAATGCGGAACAGTATAAAATTTAAGGAACGGAAAGATATTAGTAATTTATCTGTGGAACGAATTTGCGAGGTAGCTTGTACTGAAATACAGTCTTATTATATAATATGTGTATATATACCTCCATCATCAGATTTTCAGCTATTTATTAAAACTATGGAAGATATTCTTAAAAAGTCAGTTAAAAGCAATAAAAAAGTCATTATATGTGGCGATTTTAATATCAATTTACTATCTGATTCACAGGATAAAAATAATCTTCTGTGTCTGTTTAGGTCTTTTAATCTTAGCTGTTTATATTCTGAGCCCACTAGAGTCACATCGACAACAGCTACCTGCATCGATAACATAGTCACAAACTTTTAAGTAATTGATAAATGCTTGGTATCTGGTGTTCCACTGACCACAAATGTCAAATTGTTAAATTAAATAATAAAATTACATTAGAGAAGTCTATCATTCGTTTCAGATCAGTATCAAAGAAAAATCTAGACCAGTTTAGCAAAAATTTAAAATTAAGACTATGCAATGTTACTTTAGATTCAAGTAGCTGTAATATTATGTATAATCATTATTCCAATGTATACATGAGGAATTTGAGAGGGTTTGCAAAATTAAACATATAGAGATTGACCCAAATAAGTTGAAATTTAATACTTGGGCGACTAAAGGCATAAAGCGGAGTAGAGATGTTTTATAATATGAACTACATATATGACATAAGGTCCTTTACACTTGATGAAAACTTTCCAAACTATCTTAGGAAATATTCAAGTATTTTTAAAGAAGTATGTATACAGGCTAAGTCAATATATATATAAGGGATAAAATACAAAAATCGGACAATAAAATAAAGTCTACGTGGCAAATGATAAATACTGAAACTGGTAAAAATAAAATTAGAGATAGATCAATAACGCTAGATATTAACGATAATCTGGTTTCAGATAAGCATACAGTTGCCAATTTCCTCGCTAAATTTTTTACTGACATTCCTATAGATACTACCAAGTATCTTTCATCATCACCGAAGGATGCTGAAAATCTTCTTAAACCAAATATTAGTTTAAATATTTCCAAATTCAGTTATCAAGAAGTTAATGATAAAGACATCATAAAGGCGTTTCGGACAATTAAAATGAAGGGTACTGAAGCCTTATGGGGACTCTCAGTAAAAGCTATAGACACAGTTATACAAAATATTGCTCCAATTCTAGCGGCTATCTTCAATAAGTCTATAACTGATGGAGTTTTTCCTGACCTTATGAAATTAAGTAAAATTGTTCCTATATTTAAATCGGGTAGCTCTAATAACGCGACTAATTATAGGCCTATTTCTATACTACCAACTTTGAGCAAAATCTTTGAAAAAATTATGCTCGGCCAAATGTTGGCTCATTTTAATACAAATGGCATATTGCACGACAAGCAGTTCGGATTCACAAAGGGTCGTTCAACTCAAGATGCGGGATGCGTTTTGATTAAGTCCATATTGGAGGCTTGGGAGGGATCGCAGGATGCCCTAGGAGTCTTCTGTGACCTCTCCAAGGCATTCGATTGTGTAGATCATGAAACGCTTTTGCTAAAGTTAAAATATTATGGTATTTGTGATAAATCACTTGAACTTGTAGTATCCTATTTATCAGATAGGAAACAGATAGTATCTATAGACGGCGTGAATTCTGAGGGACATGTTGTTAAAATGGGGGTGCCCCAGAGATCAATCTTAGGTCCTTTCCTGTTTCTTGTTTATATAAATGATCTCCCATACCTAATTAATGAACTACCAGACATTGTTCTGTTTGCCGATGATACTTCATTGATTTTTAAAGTTAAAAGAAAAGTTACCGATTTAATTGACCATAATAGATCACTCGGTTTAATTGCAAACTGGTTTTCCGCAAATAATCTTTTACTAAATGCAGGAAAAACCAAATGTGTTAAATTTGTACTACCTAATGTTATCAATTCTACGCCTGAAGTTTCATTAAATGGAGAAACATTAGATTTAGTCACGTCCACCGTATTTTTAGGAATTACCTTAGATTTTAAACTACAATGGGGCCCTCATATTGAAAAACTCGCTGGTAGATTAAGTTCAGCTTCGTATGCTGTGTGGAAAATTAGACAGTTGTCCGATGAAGCCACTGCTAAGCTAGTGTATTTCGCGTACTTTCATAGCATTATGTCTTATGGAATTCTGCTGTGGGGGTCAGCCGCCGATGTAAATACTATATTCGTATTACAAAAACGAGCGGTCAGGGCCATATATGGATTAGGCAGTCGCGACTCCCTACGTAACCTTTTTAAAAATATAAATATACTTACCGTGCCCTCTGAATATATTTACCAAAATATAATTTTTATTAGAAAAAATATTGATAAATATAGTAAAAAAAGTGACATTCATAATATTAACACAAGAAATAAGCACAAACTTGCTGTTCCAGGATTTAGAGTTCAAAACTAATAAAACATTTATGGGAAATGGTTCTATAATAAACTCCCTAGTTATATCACGGACTTGCCTGATACTAGATTTAAAACACATGTTAAAACTGTTCTCATATCGAAAGGTTACTATAGTATTCAGGATTATATTGAAGATAAAGACGTTTGGCTATCGGTACCATCTTGCACCTACCTCCCTGAGGACCATACAGCCAAGTACAGTAATTGTAATTAGAACTGTATCTTATTCTTTGAACTGTCTGTAATTGATTTCATGGTGTACTTTAATTATAAATACCGCTAGTTCTGTCTCAATATCATTCAATCTTATTGAGTAAAACTAAAATAAATTATAACAAGACAACCGTTTGGGCAATAAATGTGTATGCCTACTAAAAATAAATGATATTAATTGGACCAGAACCCCGCGTATTTATCCATTTGAGTATGTTTCGCCGGACCGTCTCATGTGGGCCGTGTTGAAACCGGTAGTAAAGTAACCCACTGAGTTTGTTTCGCCGGATCTTCTCAGTTGGGGCGCATTGGATCCGGTGGTAGCATTAAAGCGCGTCGTCGTTATATGCTCATGGTCCACCCAAATAATGACAATTGTTTTGACATAATATAGACAGAACAAGCATTTTGCGTCGCTAAGAACAATATAAATAAATAAATTATAATAATAACATATGAATATATGGTAAATATAAAAATAATTAATTTTATAGATATAAATAAATTAGGCTTATGTTTAACTTACCATCAGATATAGTAAAAATGATCACCAAAATTAAACCCGCATTTTAATGTAAAATTGTAACCAAAGTTTTAACATTTCGCTATCGTATTTAAGCAAAATGACTCCAAATAAATCATTGTTAACCCAAAAGTAGTAAATGACCACCAAAAGTACCTAAATGTTTTACTAATTTACTATTCGGTTCTGGCACTCGCCGGCCGCTGCCGCGGCACCGCTCGCTTCGCTCGCTCGGCTCGTGCGTTGTATGGCCGCAGCTCTAACCTAACCTAACCGATTGTCATTTTTCATTGATTTTATTAAGGTAGAAATAGCGCAATAATTTGCTCGCTAAGATTTGGTGATCATTTACTACATTTGGTGTTCGAATACAATTTGAAGTGCAGTCGTGACTAAAATAGCTAGTACTATTATAATTTTAGACTTTATTTTTCTGGTGTCAAGTATATATTTTTGGTGGTCATTATATTTTATCCCAATAAATTATAACAAATATAATGAATAAATTTTTCTAATTAATGTTTGACTATTTACAAGTGCCTGTAATTGGTTTACGTAAATAAAAATGATTTTTATTTTATTTTAAATGAAAAACTCATTTACTGAAAAAAGACAATTTTTATCCCACACTAAGGAAAATATATTTTTTATAATTAGTTTCATAGCCACACTATAAAGGAATATATTTGTATACGTGTTGTGTCCCATGTTTTTACATGCGGGCCTAATAAGCTTAGGACATTAAGGATTCCCGTAATGACTTAATTAATGTATATTATCTGTATTGCAAAGAAACACTTACAAAACCGGTAAATCTATAAATAAATATAATTTCAAGAATATAAGGATAAATGTATCAAAACCCAACGATAATGAATATTTCTGCACATAAGTAGCACTGAGGAAATCCCAAACTAACGGTAAACGTTATGATTCCAACCCACATTTTTCTTGCGATAAAATACTTAGTCTTATTAAGTAACAAAAAAAAATACGCAAATTAAGTTAAATGTAATTTCTTAGTGTTTGGTAATCTGTGCCCCAAACAATAATATGACTATAAACGTTAGGCTTTTAGGTTCCATGAAACAATATTTCATGGAGCTTAAAAGTTTTTTTTTTCGGACCGATACGATTTTTGTTACTTTACAGTTTGCAGGACTCTGGAACTTGGGGTTTGAGAGAGTATCGGAAGGATTAATGCAATCTTAGAGTCGGGAGACTTGGTCAAACATCGTATGAAATTTTTAGTGAAAGCTAGCGAGCAAATTGCAAAGTCTTGCGGTAGAAATAACTTCTATATTAATACGTAAAAAGATCGTGAATAAACGCGTAAATTTTTATTTTAATAAGAATGTTCTTAAGACGCAAAAATCAACAGTAATACAAATACTTGAACGAATAACATTTAAAATTGATGACTATCAAGTCCTGATGAATCTGTAATATTTCTTGTAAGAGAAAAAAATCGACATTTCTTTATCTATATAATTAATATGTTAGATAATGATTGTTAATTAACACTGATTAGATGATTAGGCATTTTCATTCAAAAGGGTCGAATTTTAATTTGAAAGGTACATATTATTATCATTTATCATATAATCACAGTAAATTACCTATGGATAAATAGATTCTATTAATTCCATTCAATACGGCTCAGGATATATACTTAAGGTAATAGTTACGAGGTAAGGTACCTATTACATTATGACACCCTTTATCGTTTCAAAGGCAAATAATTGAACAATAATGTACGGTGATAGTAGTGTATGTACCGTTCCTAGAAGAAGGGTAGTATTAGTGGTTATGTAATATTAGTGTAGTATAAATAAGCGGTAAGTATTATGAGATTATGTAATATTTTAAAGTCAATATCATCTAATCCAAAGTTATCATTTGGTTGCTGCGCCCCCATTCTATTTTACAAGAAAATAATCGGAGAATGATTATTTTGGAAAAATAATGAAAAAAGTAGGATTTTCATCATTTTTTCTTAAATAAATTACGCGTGCACAGTCCTCATATTACGTTGAGGTAGTAAAAAGTGTTTCTTTTACTTATATAATTTTTCTGTAACATAATCACCGCAGTAAAAATCCATTCCACTTAAAAAAATATGATACGCGAGCCTCACAATTTGACATATTTTATCAGACCTAGCATTTTCAGACATTACATTAATATATTACTCGAATAGCGACAAATTTTATAATTGTAACTACGGACACACCCGTCTACTAATAATTACGGTGCCTATAATTACACATACCAGTATAAATAATAAATGATAGCAAACAAGGCGCGCTCGCGTGGTGACCCAGACAGTCGACCTTATGCGCAGCAACCTTCGGCATTAACAGAACTCGGTGAGTACCTACAGCTGAGGGATTACGTAACGTTGGCGTGTACGCTGGCCGCCCGCCTACAGGCCTTCTGCCACCCCCGCCCACTCCAGCTGCAGTGCACCACGACCTTCTGGCCTTCAGCCTGCCGTATGCTGCAGCATTTACCGCGACCCAAATACAGAACAGTAATTATGCTATGTTTCAATATCATTCTTGTTTGTGTAGGTTTTAAGTTGACAATGTAGTGGCACGTTTCTATGTACATTATAGTCGAGGTTTATGTATGAATGACGTAGGCGATGCAGTTTATTAGGTAAGGAAGTGCTTACTGTATACGGAACGTAATTAATGACTTGGATGAACTGCTAAGTATAGATGATTACTGACTGTGAATTTGAGTAGTGATATTGTGGAGTCTTGTTTGTTTGCATGCGAAAACAACCTTGGCTTTACAATTACACAAATAGCGTGGGACCTGTTATTTTATAAAAATAATAATAAAATAACACATCATATTAATGTCATTATCATTTGTAGTACGAAGTTTAAAAAAATAACTATAGATTATTTGATCGTGTACGTACAGTTTTTATACTTTAACTTATGTTCACAAAATAAGTAGTAAGCTAATTTACATTTAAATCTATTTACTTGCTCATTAAAAACAATTTGCACTTATTAATGCCATTAATAAATAATAAGATAAGGTGCCTTAAATTAATTATTGCGCTACATTAGCAGAAAAAATAAATTACACAGATAAACGAAATTCTATAAATAGAATACAAGTGTTCAAAACAAGATATCAAGACCTCAGAAGCATAAAGACGGATGTATTACACTTCAGAAGCCTTTGGTCATATGTGTCATTTTATGATAAATGCACATACGACGAATGTTTCTGACGTATAATGGCACGTCCAACCTTATGCTTTTGAGGTCCGGTTATATTTACGTGCGTCAAACACGTCATTCATTGCAGATCAATGCTATCGTTTGTCAGGTTTTGTACTTGAACACGGCGATTCCGTATCCCTTCAGACCTATAATAACAATAATTCTTTCACACAACAATAAAATACAAAACAAATATTGACGTCTCCATTGAAATCACGAAGGAGTTATGTAGGTTGTAAGTACAAGCTGAAGAAGTCACGAGTTTTTCTTATTGATGTAGAAACAACATGACCCTAATTCGCTGAATGTTTGTGTGAATAGGACCAATAGGGGGATAAAAGGAAAAGATAGACATAAACCACCCCTCATGCTTCTGGAACAAGAGTAGAAGATTACTCTGCAACAAAAGTTAAAGAGGCTGCGGTATTCTGTAAAGTATAGTCGGAACGAACAGACAAGCAAACAACATTTCTTTTAATTGTGTCATTGTTATTAGCTAAATGTAAAAACCTGATATTTCCGATATACAGATATTTCAATTTTATTCTTTTGTATAGATATAACAATTTATCTGTGACACGTGGGTATAACTTGGATATTTATATTTAATTGCATCCTTGATTAGGGTTAGGAACTAAGCCTCAGGGATGTTCCTGACATTCCAAATATATGGGATTTTCCGTCAATTTAATTCTTGCTTCCCACGCGCGCGCTTTTCATCCGCATATCTCCCGTTCTCGTAGAAACTTCTTAATTAAATATAGCCTATGTTACCCCTGGATAACAAAGCTTTCGAATGGTGAAATATTTTTGAAATCAGTCCAATATTTCCCAAATCTATTCAATTCAAACAAACAAATAATTTTTTTTCTCATTTTAATATTAGTATAGATCAGAGGTACCCAAACATTTTTTGATCCTAGTCGCCTTTTAAAACTTGATTGGTTCCGATGAATGCCTTCTGCTACAATTCTAACTTATTTACATACTTAAGTTAACCTATTTTTAACGCCAACGTAGAAACGCATCGAAAACCCTGAGGGCTCGTGGACGTGGACCTCTTTGGGAATCACTGGTATAGATTAAAAGTGCATGCTGATGACTTCTGAGTATGAAACCTACGCACGAATCGAATTTAATTACAAAACACAATCTTTTCATTTGTAAAAAGGGTTGCAAATCTAAAATGCGCAATAAAAATTAATTGTACAATACCCCTCACTTAACCCTAGCCTCAGTTGTGGAAACGTGACGCGCCCACCGCCGAGCATCATGTGCGCGTAGGCGGATGTACCGCTTCAGTTTCAGGATCTAATTAAACGTTGCGTAAGCCTCCAATAACATTTCGTTTTATGGTTTTTCCATCTATTTTATCAGCTAAATTCTTTTAGTGATTGTAAATACCTACGCAAGCAAGACGTCATACATGTTTTTTATACAGGTTGATAAACGTCACTGCGATGTAACCATGTGTAACTACGTAGGCGGTTCGGTAGTGGTAATCCGTTACCGAATCAATCTTTATAGAAACTGTCATCATCATCAGCCCAAATAACATTCACTGCTGTAGTTGGGCCTCCTGCCGAGGGAGGGGTCTCCACGCTGGGCTGGCGGGTTTGTGACTGTAGCATTATATAATAACACGCACGGGCAAACTGCTGTCCGTTCCTTGGTATACAGTTGCTATAAATGATATTATAACAATAGGGATCATGGGGTTAACGTACTCTCGTGGCACGGAGGGTAGCACATCAACTAACCAAACCTGGAAAGAAGTCTTACGATTTTACTAAAAGATCGCCACCGCAGAGGCTTACATCGATATGCCACGAAGGTTCTCATAGAAACTGTACTTGTAAAATAATAAAGGTATGTCATACTGAAACTTACCTGTATTTAGAGTGGAGATAAAACTACTATTTTAAACCTTACAAATGTCTTATGACAAATAGCGATTATATACATCTTGAAGGAGATTATGTTTCAGTTTAAATTTAGTTATTTGTGAACAAATGAAAAGGCTTGTATGTAAAGCTTAGTATGAATGTATCTTAATTAATCACGCATTGACTGAAATGAAGCTAAATTTAAAGGACTTCTATTGAACCTTGCTTGTCATCAACCCCGCGTCCTACTCTGCAGAATATTTGTACAATTCGACATCTATCAAGGACTTACTTCTCGCACGGTTTCGCCCGCGTAACTTCTATTCCCATAGGAACTTATATAATAGCCTATAGCCTTCCCAGATAAATAGTCTCTGTCTTCGGTCCATTAGTCAAGCAAACAAATGAACTCTTCAGCTTTTCGTATAGATTTGTAATATGGTACACATGATACGACGGGTCAGAGCCCATTCGTCCCCTAAAATTCGTCCCCCAGCATAAAAGTTGTAGATTCGGCCCCTATATAGGTGCCCATTGGTCTCCTGGTAGGGGACCAATTAATATTTTAATAAAAAATATTATTTTTAAGGTACCCATTCGTCCCCTCCTCCCCTCTAATATATATACAATATAAGTTAAAGATTCGGCACCTATTCAGGTGCCTATTGGTCCCCTGAGATAAAATTAGCTATATTTTACATAAGAAACGGTTAACATAGTACACTTGTGAACAGTTTATTAACGGAATTAATTTAATAAATCATAACAGATCATTGAAAAAAGAGCATTCATCATAGATTCATCATAGATCATTGAATGATAATCCGTCATGATAATAATATAACCTGTCGATAGGCTTACGATGTAAAATTGTCTCTCTGATTTTGTGTGTGTTAATCTTATTTGAAATAAACATGATATCTACCGAATTACTATATTTTTTATTTTAGCCTTTTCTGCGCGACTGTACCAGGACTACCAAGCTGCAGTATACACATATACATGTACTTATATTAGAAGAATGAATAAAAATAAATATTCTTCAGGGGACGAATGGGCCCCTCAAAAGTTCCAGGGGACGAGTGGGCACAGGGTGCGAATCTTAGGGGACGAATGGGCTCGGACCCGATACGACATTGTTTATATTTATGCGGCCATACAGTGCCAACTCAACGCACACCTGATGTAAACAGTGCTTACAAGGCAAGTACCGGAAATAACAGAAAGATTACACGTATCTAGAGTTCCGTGTGAACAAATTAAAAAGTGACCAGTTAAGATGATTGATCTACCAATATTTTATATCTCAAAACCTTATATTTTTAGCATAAGTTTGTTTTATTTATATAATTAATGCACTTAATTAATTGCTATTGGTTATTTAATTTTAAAAAAACACCAATGCATAAATCTATATCTAAATTAGATATAGTGAGGTTAAAGATGGTAATCTCTGGATTAACTTAAATACTTTATTTACGATATTTAAAGTTTAGTTTTTGTATTTTCTTTTTTATGAAAGTGTACAATAAAGAGTTTATCTATCTATCTATAAGCGTCATAGGCTATATTTTAAGACGAGGTTCCCACGGCAACGGGTCCTACTAGGCTTGCCAGATAGTCGGGATTTGGCGGGATTCTCCCGAACTTTTGGATACCCTCCCGTCTCCCGACGAAATAAAATATCTCCCGAAATAATGTAGTTTACATCATTTTATAAAACAGTAATTTTAATTACCCATTTTACTGAATTAATAATTTAACTAAACAATCTTTACACAAAAGAAATGTACATGGATTGAATAAAAGCAGAGTTAATGATTCGGCTCAATTTTGACGAATATTGATTGAATTTCAGGTTTTCTAAAATAATCTTAATAGTAGTTAAAAATGATAAAAAAAATTTAAATTTTTGAAAAGCAAAACAAAGTATATGACGCAATCTAAAAAATAAATTACTTAATTAATGTTGCTGTTGACTCAATATATTTAATTTGATTTTATTTTTGTATCTCCCGACCAAAGTCTCAAAATCCCGAAAATTTGTTATTTTCTCCCGATAATATGGTCATTCGATCTGGCAACCCTAGGTTCTACGCAGGAACGTAGTGCAATATACATTGAAAAGAAACACAACCAATGTTTACGCTGAAACAAATAAACAGGGTAATTGATAAAAGGTAACAATTCATAACTTGTATGACTATACAAGTTATGAATTGCAAACAATTGTTTACTAATATACTCTATATCAACAAACATACTCGCATTTTTATTTTCAGACGGACATATTTAGTTAGCCATGAGGATTTTACTACTTCACCGGTATAAATAAAGTCGCTCTTAGTTGGTTTAATATAAGCGAAGTTGTGATGTCAACGAATAAACATTGTTATAGATAAGTATCATCGGAATCATTAGATATTGCACTTGAAACATAAGTGTTTTGCTTAACGCCAACATGTAAACAACAGGATAGGTAATATTTGTACTGTTTATAATTCTTGGTATAAATACAGATTGTTTATTATTGGATAATAATATATACACATTATACATTAATTGTTTAAATAACCCAAAACAATTAAAATAGTTTTTATTAAATGAACTACTATTACTTGAACTATGTCTTCTACTATTTGTAAAGAGGAAAGATTTTGATGGTTTGTATCGAATAGAATCCGGAATAACGGTAAAAATTCCTGCACCAGGAGTAACATAGCCTATATATAATTATGAAGTTCCCTCGGGAACGGGAGCTACGCAAAAATAGAATCCTATATTCATAACTTTGCCACCTACGAAAATTGCTACGCTTTTAGCATTATTGTAGTCAACAGAACATATAAAATTTAGAATCTTATAATTATTTCTTTAAAACTTTAGCACACACTATAATACTGAGGTAGATTTAATAATTTAGGCATAATCTGCCAGTCGACCTTAGGATTAAACTACACTGTGCGCTCTAGATTAGATGCTTTTACTTCTTATCACGTGATATCTACGGAATACTAGACACATGTAGACAACTTGCCCATACAAAGATTTTTCATGCACAATGTACTACAGCAAATAGCTGGTCAAAGTAAATTCTTTTACTTTATGGTTAAATGCTAAGAAAATTGTTGCGTAGTGACGGTAGTGGAAAATTGCAACATAAGAATAGAACGGGGCCGGAGTCCTCTAGAAATACATTTCTTTTCTACAGTTTGGGGAATATATTATTACTTTATACATATCACGCCCTATTATTTTAAGACGGTAAAAAAAGTCATCCAGTATAATATATCGTATTGTCGAGACAACAGATTTGAAAATATACCAACCAATTCAAAAATGTGCATTAAGTCAGTATTAAGACGACTATGAAAAGTCAGCAACAAATTTAAAGGATAATTACATATATAAATTTGTAAATAGGTATATATAATTTTGTGGGTGTCATGATTTAAATCCCTTTATTATATTTCATTGTATTTCGATCGACATAGCCCGTGTCAGAGTAAGAGGATAAGACCGATTTCTGTGCAGCTATAGAAGTGCAGCATTATGTAAACAATGTTAAACGCATTCTGTTGTAAAGTGAAGGGCGTTATGTAGGCCACGCCTTGAGTCCCTCGCACACTGCCCTGCGTTCCAGATCCGTGATAATAAACATAATAACATATACCATTTAAACCATTTATTTATGCCACACCGTTCACAGTAAGTATACAACAAATAGTAACAATAGTAAAGATACATTTTGATGTGTAGCAAGGGTCATCTTAGTTAACGCTTAAACTGTTAAGTCACAGTACTGATTTTTAGCTGGACCCATCCACTTGCACAGCTTTTACGATTAATAATACAACCACATATTAATTAAATGAAAAAGAGTTATTAATTGAAGCTATTTTTCTTAACTATAATTTACTGAGTGGAAATATATTTTGACAGAATATATTTTTATGGACTTGAAGGTTTGGAAATAAGCTTTGCCTTTGCGAATATGCATCGATTGGTTGATATCACATATTACGCAATATTTTGAAACACGAAACTTTTAAGACCTACGCATGAATTTTCATGATTCGTAAGTACGTCAATCCCTTCTTTGGTGATTTAATTTAAGTGCACCTTCCCGTGCGCGACCACCTTAAGTGTAGACTGTTACGTATTAAATGTACATATCTAAGTATTGCAAACATAGAAAATCTCATTGTAGTACGAGTTAGCTCACATGAAATCTAATATTATTAAGGTTACGTGGTTTTGCATTGTTCCTGATATAGAAGAATATTTCAACATTTTGCAATAGGTGACCAATACAGTTACATACGAGTAGGTGTTATTACGCATATGTATACAATAAATTTAAGTTTTAGTTATTTACTAAAATAGTTGAGTAACATGAAAATTTAATTTGATTACATGCAGTTGTATATTTTTGTGGGAAATACCAACACTGTACGTATATTGGCAAGTAATTCTCGCTGAGATAATGAATGATCAGACTTATGCGCATCAATTCATGTTTATAGCAATACCGAGAGTACCCGGTAGAATCACCAAATAGTCATTGCCTATCTGTGTAGATATCGTTAAGTCACACAACTATTTAAAGGCAAACACGAGTTATATGACTTCTATGAAACATAAAATGATGACGTCAGTCTATTGTGTAAACTAAATATAACTGGAAATCAATTCCACCAGTTACCATTTTATCAGTTCTAGGTATGTAGGACCCACAATAACAAGTATTTATAATCCGCTAGATACCAACTGTCATTTTCACACAAACAATTTTCATGGCGACATAAAATTACGGACATTAAAATTCAATTATCCGGTTGTTTTTTCAAAGTTTCTAGTAATAGACGTAACTATCGGACGCGATAATCATGGTCGCGCTTACAAATTACACTATACTTATTATGTTTAATGTTGACAGTAAGTGTTCTTAGAAAGAATTACACAATTTATTTTCGGTAAAACATCGGTACGCACGTTAGGTATATAAGTTGACATTATAAGTGAGTGCATAACATAGTTAATGCAGTTTGCAGTAGTGGGAGACGACACGAGGCAAAGCACGGGGTGGTGAGCGGGTGGCATACTGACGAGGAAGCTTGTGGAGGCAGACGGGGGTTAGGCGAAATGGGTGTACTATCGTATCGGACGCGACGGAAGCTACGTCACTCACGGCGCCACGTGCACGATCAATAATGACGTCGTACTCACAGGGGCTGGGGGAGCATGCGCGCGCAACGCCGTCCACCGACCTACTTACGATTACGTTTCACGTACCGTCTACGTAACGCGATCGAACTCTAGAATGGGGGTGGCGCGACAACTTCCACGCTAGCGCACGCGTGGTGACTCCTTTCGCTAGACGATATTATGGTTTTACTACATAACTATATAATTATAGTTGATTTATGTATAAAGTTTCCGTATGCTCCGAACTCTGATACATCAAATAATATAAATTGTTTAGATTATGTAAATCCAATGCTATAGGTATGGGAATATTTTTTAATTTCAGTTTAATTGTTATTTTGCTTAAACACGTAGTATAAGTAATTAACTAAAGCTTACGGAACTTTGAAGAGAAAAAGAGCAATAACTGTTATTAAATATTAAAGAATTTTGTTAGGTTGCAAGGCCACTACAAGTCTAGACAGTCTGAATCCATCGATCAATCAACCACGTGGTCTTCATCCACGTGGAATCAACAGAAACATACCAAACATACAAAGTTGAGTTTACAAATTTCCTTGCTCATTATTATCTTAATGGGAACTTTTAAGGCTTTACACGCGCAGCATTATGTAAGAGTACCTTTATGTGTCCATCAGTCTGTGTAACGAAGTGACATTTACTGACGTTGAGTGATGACACACAACGACACGGTTTTGACTGAATGGATGGCATGACATTATAGATGGACGCTTTGCCACGTTCTTACGCAAACGCGTAAAGGTATGATGTTATGGTGATGTGGAAGTTTTAAGCCTGTATTTGGTTCAATTTGATTATGAACTTCTCTTGATCCGATGTAGCATTTATATGAATAGAGGTTCAATACCGCAAAGTATCAGAAAGTTCCTTACTAAAAATATATATATAAGTATATATGAGATAGACTTAATGGGAAACAGACTGCGGACTAAGAAAACCGTAGTACTTAGGTACCTATATGGATTGACATATTGAGACTCGCAGAATTGGCTAAATGCACATCATAATATACCAACTAGTAGGTAATGGAAATTAGGTCTGGGTATTAATAACTATTGTGATGCGCAGTGAACTTAATGGCGGCCTTTATGTTGTTTAATGTTTACCGCTAATTATATCATGTTCATCCTTGTGTACACATAAACATACATCGTACCTATATAGGAATAAGGAAGAACATGTGTTTTTATTTTGAAACGTTGCTGTTTCAAATTCTTTTTGTACTAGAGTTGGCACTGGTATTATGGCAGAAACAGGAAGTTGACCAGAGCAGGTAGGTACCTATTATAGGTGTCAGAAAACATTAGGAAAATAGGTACGGCATAAAAGGTGTTCATCTTCTATCCTAAAAGAAAGTGGAACTCGGCATTTGGACTTTATTGTACATAAACTGTTAACCATTAGAACGAAAAATTACGTAAGTCAGGAAGAACTCATACTTTTTGTTCTTTAATATTTTTGATTGGTTTAAACGCGGTGGCATGCCACAGATCGAAGAAGACGTACATTAGAACTTACAAAGCTCTGTATTACACCATTTATTTCAGTTCAAAATGTAATTTTATTAAATATGCACGACTAAGCAAGGATACCTTCGTGCAACCAGATTCACGACTACCGATCATCATGCTAACCTATCATATTTATTACTTGAAATGATTGAAATATTTACAGTTATGTGGGTATTTTAATGTTTTCAACATTGGCTCATTTCGCTATCGTGCGGAATAGTGAGTGCAATCACGAGCGATATAACTGGCAGCCGTGGCCTACTTGCAGTTACAGGTCAGCTCACTAACGACATAGCAAAACATACGTAGTAATTACATTACATGTTAGAAAAAAACACGAGGTTTATGTGTAATTTATATGATAGTAAACAAATGAAAACGTGATAAGTAAAATTTTGTAAAATTCAATTTTATTTACTCGACGAGGAAGCATATTTTTCAAAATATCTTTTCTTTTTGACACCGTATATAAATATCTAGTAAATGTTTACAATTATTAGACTCATATAAAAGAACTTCACAATCTATATAATTTTTAGGGTAGCAGGATTTTATTTGAGTTAATTATGGAATTATTAGAGGATGGCCGCTACTAAATTCTTAACCAAAGTAGAAACCTAAAGAAAATCTAAAGCAACATGTGCATCATTTATGCTCGACAAAAATATATATTATTTAAGGTGATGATCGTCTGATAATTTTTACATAATCATTTCATTTTATGATATGTACCTATATATTCTTTATTGTTTTCAATTAACGTGAGCGTGAAATCGATAAATGACCTTATGCATCTCAATCATCTCAATTCAATCTTAATGAATTAGGCATCTCCTTTAATTCGTGACAACTAAATAATCTTATTGATTTTGTCGCGATTTTAAGCAAAAACGCTCAACCTTGCTTCTTGACAGTAATATCGATTCGTTTACACAACAAAATCCATAACATAATATGAATTATAACACAAGAGGTACCTACTAACGTTAAACTTATTTTATTTTATTTTTAAAGTTGACAGCGGTTTTCGAATGATTTGGCTTAAAACACAGTCACGAGCTCGGTGTTTTTCCTAAAGTTTCATCTCGTCATGCGAAGCGTAGGCTGGTACACAAACCCACATCAAAACAGACTACGAAACCGTATCAAAACATCTCATATTTCGACACCGACAGAGGTAACTATGTACCAGATATGCAAGTGTAGTGGAAATTCCATACTAACATAACCTTTGAGACAACTTCGGAATTTCTATCAAGATATTTGGCTCGAGTGTGCTTTGTTTATAGCCAAGTACATGAGGGAAGTCCCTGAAGTACTTGACTATAAACAAAGTACACAACACGCATAGTAATTTTCCTACATTGTCCTGTCTTTTGAATATATCCGATTTATTTAATACTTTGCAACTTTTCCATAATACAAATAATTAATTAATTAAATTGAACTCGGTATGCTTATATATTGTTGTATTTTTCTATATTTGGTACACGAAATACTAGCCGTAATATACATGTAATAATACATCCGGATCCACATCATGTGACTTTATTATTCACGTGTTCTGGAGCTAAGAAATACTTGGCTTAGAACTAAGAGTCACATGCTCTATAACTCCCAGTTATTCTCATTGATTTGGCGCCGTTTGGCTCGCTGTACGCATCAAAACAAATCATACTTTGGAACAGTTGTACATAATATAGAAGCAGTTACGTAAATAGAGCGTAGTGGGGATTGGAGACTGCATTGCCGGGCTGATGCACAATCGTCTGGGCTGCGTGCGCACAGCTTCTGGTAGTTCAGCTCTGTTGAAGCTTGATCAATAAAGGGGACCCAAATAAACGGGCCGCGGCGTGGGCGACTGACCTATTTAGCTAGGCCAGCGGATGCAGCTATATTACGCCGAATGTGCAGCTTGCACAACGGTCCATGTTTATTTGGTGGACACCCCGCATCGTAGTATCAATAGTAGTGTTATTGTATCTTTTCTTGCTCTACAATAATCTTTGGCAAGGTAAATGTCAAATAAACTATCTGATGCCCGAAGAAATTAAAGCCTGTGGGCCCCTATCCTTGATAAACTTCAAGATTTTTAAATCAGCCTTAGCCTTACTTTTCATGTGTAAGCACATTTATTATAAATTTCTGCTTCCTACACATCTTAGGGGGCATTAGAAACAGCTTCAAATATATATTTTCTCGAAGCATTTCCTTAATTTTAACTTAGATATTCACGTATAAGATCTTGTAGGTATCTCGAACTATCTGTTAATTTATTATAGCCAAAATATATTCAGGGGTATAAATAAAAATATGATGTATATTTTTATTATTTTTCAAAAACTTTAATAACTACACCGCACCGTTAACACGTAAACAGTTACGCACACTATCCGTCTTCTTTTTTTAACATTTTCTCTTGCGGGTCTGCTGGAAGAGATTTCTTTTAAAATAACCAGTACCTTTGTACAATTTATTTCCTTATAATAATATGTAAGTTTTATTTTTGTATTTGTTTTGTTTTGTGTTTGTACATAAATTAATAAACAGTTAATACATTTTTGTTTATTTCAATACATTATCCTTATCTATGCCTGATAGCATCGCGTAAATCGTATCAATTGATTGTAAATGCATTCAGTTTGCAAATACCCACAACAGTATGCTTCAAAGAAGTACAGGTAAGTAATACGTTCTCAGTAAAGCCACCTCAATAACATATACATTGCGGTTTCACACTTATGGGGTACAAACATCACTAATAGATAAACATACCGTCTTTCCTTATTATCTAGCTAGAAATCAGTGGTCGTAAAATGCCTTGCATATATTTATTTTCCTGTAGTTACATTTAGCAGGAAAAGATATTTATAAATCAATATTATGCTGATTTCTATCAGCTTAATATAGATTTATAAACATCTTCTAGGTAGGTAGTACTTTAAGTTTTTTAAATGAAAAGTTTATCAGAATGTAGGTACCTATGAAATGCACGTTATTACGGCACTACGGTTTATAGCTATATGTAAACTAAAAATTACGCAGTTTATGCATAGATGGGTGACCATCAGTGTTTTGGTGACTATGCATCAGTATCATAAAAAAAACATAGCACCTATACTTATCAAAACGTGACGGTTGCGTAGTTGATAATGTTGGTAACTCTGATAAAAATAGAGTACCCTAATGTAAAGATCGTCGGGCGCGACTGTAAGCAAAGGTTGTCGTATTATTAACGCGTCTAATTTGGGGGACCCAAACAAACCATCTCGAGCAGGTGACCTACATTCCGGCTGCGTCTGGTGACTGCGCAAGGTACGGCATGATTCATACGCCGCGCCGCCGCCGCGCGCCGCCCGTCCCGCCTCGATGCACCCACTTTGTCCCGGTTATACGGGAGAGGTTTATATGTAGGTGCGTTTTAGCTTGGTTCGCAAAAGCTGATTTAAAAATTATACTTTAAAAAATCTTAATTCCGGGAACGCGGCCGAAATCGACATACGTATTAAAATAAAAATTCTAAGCCTTACAATTACTTTTTAACTAAGTTAATATTGTAAAAAAACGATATTTATAAGTTTCAGTTAATTTTATTCAACTTTTGTAGTCATTCCGGGAACGTATACTTTTTTTTTAAATATATTTTTTGAGGAAAATGCACGAAATAGCGCTACTAGGTAATTTTTTAAAGAACCTGAGTGCAAATGAATGTCTGGTGTTTTTTTTAATAAAATGTGAAAATTCTAGTAGATAACCAAATATTGTATGATTTTTTTTGCACCGTACATCAATTCAACGCTAATAATTGTAAGAAAAACAAAAATAATTTGCCTTTTATCAAATATTTCGGAGAGATTATTGCGCGGCGAGATACTATAAGAACTATACTGTTGAAACTTGGTAAGTAGATGTATTCTGTGAACCGCATTAAGATTTCCACAGAAAAATAGAAAAAAAGCTATAAATTTTGTGGGTTCCCCATATTTAGAACTGAAACTCTAAAATGTTTGATTGGACAGGTCTTCAAAAATGATATTGAGGTTTCTAATATCTTTTTTTTTCTAAACTGAATAGTTTGCGCGAGAGACACTTCCAAAGTGGTAAAATGTGCGTCCCCCCCCTGTAGCTTCTAAAATAAGAGAATGATAAAACTAAAAAAAATATATGATGTACATTACCATACAAACTTCCACCTAAAATTGGTTTGAATGAGTTCTAGTAAGAATTTTTTTTATTACGTCATCGTAAACGGCAATTTACCTTTCATTCAAACAACTCAAATATAAAAAAATAAAAAAACATTTCATTTCATAAACATACGCTTTTTTTAC
Source organism: Nycteola revayana (assembly GCA_947037095.2). Classification (NCBI taxonomy): domain Eukaryota; kingdom Metazoa; phylum Arthropoda; class Insecta; order Lepidoptera; family Nolidae; genus Nycteola; species Nycteola revayana. The sequence continues at coordinate 11,092,699 of OX344847.2, forward strand.
TCTTGATATCAAACATAGGTAGGCACTTGAAACTGGTACGGAACCCTTCGTGCTCGAGTCCGACTCGCACTTGGCCGGTTCTTTTATACAGGGTTACAGGAAAAGCCGTGCTAGATCCGTTAAGGGCGTGTAGTACCCATCATTTCCGACTTATTTCACTATGAAACTGCACCCTACCCCAAACTTAACCGTTTCCGAGGTATACGAATTTTAATTTTTTAATAAAAATTGCCGATTTTTTTGCTATTAAATTATTTTATTTGAATTTTGTGTGTCTTACTACTATTATTATTTGATTTTTAGATGTAGGATAAGATGCTTTATGACGTCATTTATTAAAATCATACATAAGTTAATTAAATAGGCCGTAGTAGACGACTGAAAGTTAGTAAAACTAAAACAATAGAGTTTATTTTCTTTTAAGGGATATCTAAAAAAATAATTATGGCAGTTGTTTGGCAGATGAGCTTTAAAATATCTACGTTTCATTAGCTATCTAACGAGGTATAACAATCTAGGATTTTATTTAAATTCATAAAAAAAACTTAGTTTTTAGGCGATAGGGGAGAAGAAATAGTGTAAATTTACTCCTTAGTCCTAGAAAGTAAAATAAAACAATAGCATGAAATAACATTTATAAATTTTAAAACCTTTAGTTTCAAATTTCATGTTCAACATTTGTCTGGATTTACACAAATTGTCTGGGAGAAAGTAAGGTCCAATCAAATGATTGGAAATAATGAGATAATAAGTTGATGTAAGCAATTGGTTTTAAATTATTTTAATAATTATTTATTCAAATTGAATAAAATTACAACATGTTTGGCACAAATTTATTACATTAATAATTTAATTCGTATCATTTGTCTCATGAAACGTTGTTCTACAAGATTTCACGGAATTTTTAAGGATTTTTCATGTATAGATTTTGAAAGATTTCATGCATTATAAGCATGAGCATATTTCATATATTATTAAGGGAACGCTGTTGTCTTTTTTTTTTTCGCGTCATGGCCAAGTTTCAGCCCTGTCCGTTTGAGTATCAATTGAAAATAAGCAAGTCAATAATAGAAACTAGTTTTCAAAACCAAAACAGAAGTTCTTTTTTTTCAAAATTTTGAAGCTGGAGTTTGCCACTTTGGTGATTTTGCGCCATCTGCATATTATCTGTAAAAAGTACTGTAAATAGGCACAACTATAAACGTAAGATTCAACTAAATCGTTTCATATAAATTCATCTATCTAATAGATATTATCTAATGTCTGTACATAGGAAATCTATACATATAATAAAACTGTAAAGGTACGCTAAAAACCGAGAAACAATATAAATAAAATAGAAACATTTTTTTTTATTTCTCTGTCTGTTTGTACGAGCAATCGGGAATCTCCGAAACTGTTGCATCGATTTAAATTTTGCATGGTAACTTAAATCCCTGGTCAACATATTAAATAACTACACAGAAAATTAATGAGTCCTCGTGGGATAGTTAAAACACCGAAGGAATAATAAACACCACGCGGACAAAGTCATCGGCTAGTATAATATAAATTATCACAACGCATAGTAAAAAAATATTTACCGACTTCAATCGATATATACAATATTGATTATAGTCTGGCAAATTCGTACGTGACACTCCCATGGTCCGCGGAGGGGCGGGGGAAGGGGACCGCTACACACATAACTTAATACGTAACGGATATATATGCAGATATCTCCATAGATAAATTCGCGTACCATAATTTGATGTAGGTACATATATAATGTGAATTATTTACTAACTAAAATTAGAATATTTATTTATAAATATGTTTAGACAGATTTTTAGTGTTTAAGAATTATTATTCTATTTTAAAATGTTATTATTTTACTAGTACCTATTCAGCAATGAATAAAGTAAAATATATATTATAAATATTTAATACGTGTATAAATAATATAGCAAATTATATAGATACTAGCTTTATCAAATTATTATTATTATCAATTTCAATTCGCTTTTTTGCCATTTTTGATTTTCTTGGGGATTTGAACTTAATCGTGCCTTCATTATCACATAGTGATTTTCCTTGGCGAATAACATTTCGGACTGCAGTATTCGACAAACCACTAATGTCAGCTACTAAATTTGCCAAGTTAACATCATTTTGGTGTTCAATCGAAGCTGGGTCTTCCTTACGAGTTTTAAAATATTGGTAAATATTATAAATAATGTGTTTAGCCTGACGTCCAATAACTTTACCTATCGGCGGACTCATCTTTGGGTATAATACCGTGTGCGTTTTGTGATGTGAATAATGACCTGTGTACACAAGCGGCCGCCACGATAGCCGCCACGCGACTGACGTTCCTGCTACGCGGTCCCGCCGCCCGCGCTCTTCTTTCATGCCCCCGCAACCTTTCGTCCCCCGTCGCCCGCAGACCATGGGAGTGTCACGTACGAATTTGCCAGACTATAGTACACGGAATGGTTTGCAGGATGGGTACAATAACGTAAACCTATATCAAATTGGGTCTGTTTCACTGTGACCTAGTTCTGTGACGCAGTCGCAGTCGCACCTTTCGTGTTTTTACATTGAGCTGCAGTTGCACCTTCGACCTACTTTTACAGAAAACATTTCACTTATTTTGGTACTTTATTTAAACCAACTGCAACTTTCGATGTCATACTATCCAATGGCGTGTGGTTAGAACTTGTAATAGTTATGTTAAACTATAGACAACATTAATCATATACACTGTTTATGTTGTATATAGTTAAACTAAAGCTATCTAACTTAACTGTATAATATACCGTTAAGTTAGATAGTTCTTGTTTCTGACATATGGATGAACAATAAATTTATGTGTTATAAGTGGAAATGTTGGGCATATACGCTGCGGAGTATATAGTAATTGCCACATATAGTTGTAAAATTATGATTTGATGCAAAACGTCACATTGTTTAATTTTGTTTGCCTGAAAATACCTATATCTAATTAAATCAATCAAACTTATAAAATCTTTGGAATTTCCTCTATTGAATGAGCTAGGAACAAAAGTTGCAAGATTCTACTACTACTGGTGCAACGTCATTATTACTTTTAAAATAGGCATGAAGAATGCCGTGTGGTTTCCGGCTTAGAATAGACCACCCCATGTCCTCCCATGGGTGTAGTAAAAGGCGACTAAGGGATATATGGCTGATGTCTGGGCCAGCAGCATCTATTAGCTCAAGGTTTACATCATACTGCGATCACCAATCCGTCTGCCAAGCGTGGTGATTATGGCAATATCCCTCAATGATACTGACATGCCAAGGTCTGTTAAGAGGAGGCCCTTTTTCAGCAGTGGACGTAAACGGGCTGTTGATGCTGAAGAATAAAAAAATCTATTAAGTCCGACAGTTAGATTACCAATAGTAATTTGCGTCTTTACTTTAAGTTTTTAAAAGTAGTGCTTTATTTGGTTTGGTTTTAATTTTTTTATTGAGACGTGAATTCCACGATTCCATCACATTAAAAAAATCATTTTGAAACTACTTGGCTAAAACAAAATAGTGCTGGCTTATGACACATGGTCTTTCCACAATGTTCCCTATAAGACGAAAAAAAATTAAAGCTAAACCAAATAAAGCAGTACTTTTAAAAACTTTAAGTAAACACGCAAATTACTATTTCGGATTATGGGAAAAGAATAAGTATATCACAAAGCGAACAAATGAGGCGATAAGACAACAGAAAGTTACCTATTGAAAACGCAATTCGAGAATTAGTTGATGACGAAATTTCTTTGGGACATTGTATAGAAAAACTGAAAGGATAAAATATTTTTAATAGACTTGATTTAAAGATTGATTGATTGTACATTTTAATTGGTATGAATTATTAAGGTACCATTGTGAATCACTGAAAAAACCAATTAACAAATTAAACAATACTTTGGATCTGTTTCAATTATTTTTTATTAATCTGTGTGAATCAACCACATCGAAAATGTGTCAGTAGTTTTCTCACATACTCCGGCTCAGCAAGTGAGTGAAATTACCATTATGAATACAGGCCGTTGTCCACTCACCAATGTGTGAGATTCTTAGTATGTGAGTAGCTCCCTAAGTCAAAATATTGGACACCTGTTTTTTTTCGTTCCTCAAACAAAGAATTTCGAAAATAAACCGCGTTGAAATTTCGTGTGAAGTCACTTCTAGGTACAATTTTACCTAGTAGTGACGCCAGAAGCCCCCTACTCCTGAACTTTATAGTTTGTTGTTGCTCTGTATCTTTGTCAATTTTCATTGATTTGATAAATAAAAAATACGTGTCTAATATTTTTAGTAATCTAAGTGACGGACTAATTATAAATTTTTTACTCTTCATGCCAATGAAACCCTAGAATGTATAACAGTTAATTCAATACAGTAGAATCCGTTTAGTACGACTTCGCATACAACAAACAACCGTTTATAGCGACGTTAGTATAGGCATATGTTTGGTTTTATTAAGAGCCTCTATGAGAGTTCATCCGTTTATTACGACTCCGCTTATAACGAATGACCGCTTTTAACGACGGAATTCTACAAAAATGACCTGTTACAACGACGACGATGAAAAACGTGTTTACAAATAAAAAGTAGATTTCATATTTCGTAATGTATAGGTGCATCAGGTGCACATTGTGAAATAATTATTTTGATTTCATGGTTTTGTCTCTAATTATCACAAACATATTATTATTTATAAACATTATATAGTTATTAGTAGGTACTTAATTATTTTTATTAAAAAAAACTAAAATTGAAATTGCATGTTCTTTTAGTACGTCTTCCGGTTACAACGTCGTAATATCGTAGGTCCCTTGGGCGTCGTTATAGCCGGATTCTACTGTATTTATAAGTTCTTAAAACTTAACCATAAGTCACACAGTGATTTCGAAATACAAAAACAATTTATTACGTTGTTACGCAATCACGTAACTACTCTCTAAACAGGCTTTTCTCGTACAAAACTAGTTCTGTATGCGTATTACTAGGTATGAATGGATTTGGAATGTAACAATACAAGCCAGAGTACACTACAGGTAACATGAAAAATGCAGGCCCGACCTTAGCCTAGTTGTAGCGACACTGCGGCGACGTAGTAGGGCACTCGCCGCTGACTGCGTGAAGCCACACAACCAACTGTGCCACGATTTCGAAATAACCCACTGATTACTACATTTGGTCAATATATAGGCTACGATATGAGAGTAAACAAAGTATGACGTCTTTGCGCCACAAATGAAAATATTTAACTGAAAACAAACGATAAACTTGAAACAAAAGAAAGCCGTAAAACCTAACGAATTAAAATCGTTGTTTAATGGAAATACCTAAACTCCTATGTATTGTTTTACCAGCTGTAAAGTTACTAAACGAAATTTAATTATGTCATATTTTCTTAAGAGACGTTGGCGGTCACCTTGCCGTGGTCATACGTGTCAAAAACATCATTTCTGAAGATGAAACCTATTTTTCATAAATACCCACAAATTCATACATATGAATAAAGTACTGAATTAAGCATGATTTCAAAGGTTTAAGATAATGAATATAGAATTTGTGAAAAATCAGGCATTGTTTTTTTTATGAAAATGGACACCTGTTATTCATATTGTTTAATTGCTTTCGGGTTAAAGTTAAAATGATGTATGAATGTTCGGTTATCAATATTACGAAGAGTTAAGAGCTTTTATCTTGCCTAAGCCTATCAGTAACGCAAAATGAAATGGTGAATTAACTGCCCGTTGGCGATAAACAGTTTTTCTTTTAGCTAAATAAGAATCTCCTACAAAAATCTTCCAGTATTTAAAAAAATATCCTAACACAGCACCATAACACCTCTAAGTAATGTTTAGGGCCAATTAATAGGGAATATTTCCTCGAATTTCTGTTTTCCTTATAGATCATCGTATTTTGCAGCGATAAAACCGATGATCACCATATTGTTAGCCATTAAAAATTGCACGATATTGCTTAGTCACGATAATAACTGGCGCCAATGACGTGTTGGCATGACGCGTCGATTGTGTAGGGCTGTCTGTAACAATTTATGACAGGGTTATTTTAGTACCGTACGCGTCAGCCACATGATACCTTTACATTTTGTAACAACACCCATTTTAGCAATACCACAATAAACGTATAAAATAGGCAATTATTACTGATTGAAATACTCGAGTAATCTATACTAATATTGTAAAGGCTGCGGAACTAGCATACCGATAAAAAAAAACTATTAGTATGCTACGTTATTCAGGAGTAACTTAGGCTATATTTCATTAAAAAGTTACCACGAATACGTGAGTAACGCGGGTAAAATCGCGCGCGGGAAGTTAGTGAGAATAATATTTTAATATGGTATATGATATACTTTACCACATATGGCGAGGAAAAACATTTAGAATAAAATATAATATATCAATAATAGATTAAATAGCTGTTCGAATACATGAGGAGTCAAAAACATTAGTCTACTAAGTCTCAAGAAAGTCTCTTACATCATAATAACATTTATTAAGTAATAGTTGGTACAATCTGTTTTAAAATAATGTTGTACGTAAATTATTCAGATTTTCAGTTAATTTATTAAATATTATAAATACACATACAATTAAAATTTCGTTATACGTAAGTATGTAGGTAAAGGTTTAATTCTCGGTAGTTATTAGAAGTGAAGACTTTAGATGGGCAGTATAGTAGTTTCTCGTTTTCCATAGACAACATAAGACAATTTAAAGAGCCCTATCGGCTTTCTGTAGGCTGAAAATAGGTTTCTCTTAACGTGGGTTTAATAACTCCCACACAACCACCTCTGCAACTTTTTAACCAGATTTAATGGCGACACACAATTCAAATGTCATAAGCTTAGTTTAAGCCTACCTACTTATTTCCCGGCATATAAATTAAACTGCTAGATTCGAAGTTTGTTACTTTATGACATTTTAGTAATTTATCTGTTAGAACTTGCTTGATCTTCAAACATATTTTGTCACAATTTTAATCTGATCCATGTTTTGTTTGGCAACGTTCAATTTTTTTTTAGTGTCTTACCACTTTCCATTGCTGTGGGTATACACAAGTGACGTGAGTAATTAGGACGGGCGAAGCCAGGCTAGAATAATGTAAAAAATACCGTCGCCTCTATAGAGGCATTGAGATGAGATGACGTCAGAGAAAAAAGGGGATTCTTTGTAAAATATTTGTAAACGTACATATTTGCAGGCTTCCAGATTCTAAGAAAACTGATTTCTGCTGAAAATACAAAGATTCTGTGATCTTTAGTTCTGATGTTCTTTTTATGATCGGTATTTTTTTATGAGCAATACTATAACATAAACGAGCTTTCTTTTGACTTTTAAGTTATAAACACCAAATGTTTAGATTTGAGTAGGTATCAATCACTCGTAACAATTGTTCAATGTTCATTAACCTGGTTTGTCAAGAAGTACAAAAATAAACTTCCTCATATTACTGCGGTTATTTTTAATCTTATCTCTGTGCATGGAGATGTACCCTATACATATGGCATTTCCGCATTGAGAATTTAATGCAGGTACTTGTCTATGCAACAATGCTGGTTTCATTCACCGGGCTACAATTAGATATTGATTTATAATATTTTAATATCACTTGTTTCAAATCCTGTTTAAATAACAAGCCGTTCGTGAAACGAGAAAGAGAGAGTTAGTCATAGCCTCGTTGTTGCAATAGCTTTGCAAAAACACTGCCTCTAGCAAGGCTAGCTACTCCACTGAGCCGGATCCGACCACATGGCTGCATAGCAAGTCACATGTCTTATACAAACACTATACAGTTATAACAGGACATGCTCTGATAATTATATTCTCTTTGTTTAACAGTTAAAGCTTATTAGGTGTACAATGTTTTTCAATATTTGACAATGACCTGTATACTGCTATGTATTTGGTAACTACTTCGACATTGACTATTCAGTTGTAATTACGTATACTTAGCTTTTGTTATGTTTTGTGTACAAAAGACACAGTTACTTCTCATTATTAAAGGTAATTTGGGTAGCCCGACACATCGAAATTTATGTAAAAACAAGCTTTACGCAGCTCTCGTTTCTGTAGGAACCTCATTATAAAATATACAACGTGTTGCTAATAATTGACAGGACCATCGAATTTAATATATATAACTGCTATAAAATATAATACATAACATACATAATTCTAACTCTGCTTCGTCTATAAATAACTATTGGATAACGGAGCTTTCTTACAGTAACCATTTTTTTTATTATAGTTATTGAGTTAATTCGTTAAGAACGAAAATTACATCTTATATAATATATAGAAATATCTTATAATGGGTATTAAAATATTATCATTCAATAATACCGGAATTAATTTTTAAGTGGAAAACTTAAGCCTCAAACATGATTACTATTATCAGTGTAAACATAACACGAAATATCATTAACTGAAATTACTTAAAATAAGTGTTACATAGTAGTTAACATACCTACAGGCCACCCACCATCATGACGGCACCTTTCATTGCGTTCACATACTATCGCCAAAATAATTGAAAGAGACGTCGTGGGCTGACACTGGTTTCGAAAGTAAATGTCTGCAATCTGCTTGACGCAAGCCGCCGCGGCCGCCGTCAAAACATGTTGCGCAACCCGCTCGCATTCCAGAGGCAACCTCCGTGGCGTAGCGGTATAGGTTTTGCTTTAAGTTTCGGAGTATGTAAGTTCGATCCTCACGTCAGAAAATAAATCTGTATAAAAGCAAAGATTTCTTTCCGGATCAGCGGCTGACACTGGTCTATGGGCCACAATAGTGTGCCCCAGGAGGCGCCACGAAGGCCGCGAGGGCCGCCGGAGCGTGTCCCGGATAGCCGCAAAGTACCCGAGCCCCTCACCAACGGCGGACGGAGGAGAACGGGGGAGGTTTTAGTGGTGTAGGGTCATCTCCTCGTCGTATAATCAACATGGAGAGGACGAGTCCCACATACCCCTTCGCTGGCACGGGAACGCTGCAGCGGCGGTGGGGAAGCGTGAAGGCATTTTCCCCCGAAAAAAAAATTACTGACACTGGTCTGGAAAGTAAATGCCTGCAATCTGTGTGAAGCAAGCCGCCGCGCCGCCGCTGCCGCCGCGCCGTCAAAACATGTTGCGCAACCCGCTCGCATTCCGCTTCTGTGACGGATGTCATATTCAAACGTTGGTAATTTATGTACAAATTAGGTCATAAGAGTTTATAGGGCTAACAAAAACATCGAAGTTTTGTTAACGCTATAAAATCTTACATGTCCAATTAATTTAAGCTACAACAACAAAGTTAAGTAGAGCTTAACCATATTTAAGTTCATTGTTAGCTTAAATTCTAATTAAAATAGGTACCAAAGTACAAGTCTCACTGAATTGTATAAAGACTGCTTAAACAACTCAACAAAAAAATAAGGAAAATAAAGTAAAACAACAACATAATTACGCATAAACATTCGTACATCGTGGTTTTGTAGGCTTTCGCAACTTGTTTACAAGCATTTATTTCGCAAAGTTACGTGACAAAATGGGCACTTCGAGAAAATCTTAATTTTTTTTTAATTTAAGAGGAAAGTATACATGGCTTCGTTTTAAAAACAATTGCGGGGCATGTGGTAGAGTATTGTTATTGTTTGTAAACAGGATCGGTTACCGTTACAACTCAGTTTTGTTTCAAAACAAACGCATAGTATTAGCGTTATATAACTTAGAAAGTTGTAGTAAATAAATAAACATTGCTTAAAACTGTAACAGTAATGCAGAATAGCACGACTTATATTGTTCGCAGAGTAACAAGTTATTTACTTAAGTAAAAACTAATGACTAATTGCGCACTTTCTTTAAATAATTAGCCTGGTCTAGTAAATAAGACCTAATTACATCCATCTTAAAAGTTACCCTGTCACGTAACCTTCAAATCTATCTTACTCTTCCTTATTGTTTTCACTGCACAATTGTCCGTAACATTTTATGTTCACACATCATGCAAAATCCTTACTAATATTATAAATGTGAAAGTAACTCTGACTGTCTTTCTGTCTGTTACGCAATCACACCTTAACTACTGAAGCGATTTAAATGAAATTTGGTACAGATATAGTCTAGAGCCTGAGAAAGAACATAGGCTATATTTTATTATGAATTTCCCACGGGAACGGGAGTTACGCGAGTGAAACCGCGCGCGGGAAGCTAGTTAATAATAAAAGTAACATGAAAAAAAACTAAGCAACGCTGTTATTTCAGTTAAGTGGCAAGTTACCTTTTTCCGATTAATAATCAATATTTTAACAAATCTACAGGTGCCCTGAATATATGTATAAATATATTCATAAGACGAATTAAGAACTTCTTGACATGATTTACAAGAAAGAACTAAAGGACAACATACGTTAAATAAAAAAAATTATACATATTCGAATCAAAATGACAGAATATCTACTACTCTGTACTCGTACGTACAGTGTAGTAGATATGCTGTCATCAGCTGTTTGTCATTGTAGATAAAAATAATTTCAAAGGTAAATCACATTTAATAGTGGGTTACTTTCGTAATGATTGCATTAAAGACGAAACCTGGCATCACGCAAGCGCTGTCACGTTGCGTTGTTTGTAAACAACTCGACTGGCTGGTGAAGGTTACATGTACCAAGTTTCACTTTATGGTAGTGTTATTCTACTATTATATCATTTAATATAATTTTCTACAATGTAAATGCTATCTAATAACATTTTTTTCAGTCGTAGTTCTCGATTTTTGTAGGGCTTCTAAAAATAGAGGGGGTACCTACTCTATGTAGCTAAAAGACTTTTAGCTACATAGAGTAGGTTTAGAATTTTAATACAACATACATAAAACGAATTGCATTAAGTGTTGTAAATTACACCTTCTACATTGTTTCTGCACCACCCTTTGGTAGACTGGTAGAGAATGCCTCTGGCATTAAGTCCGCCTATGTACTTTTATAGTGCTGAAGTTTTCAAATAAAATAAAATAAATAAATTCTTCACAAAAGTTTTTAATCAATATTATGTACATGTGCAGTTTCTGAACCTAACTCTTATGCTTTTTACCAATAAAAATGTGCGAGTATCTTTAAAATATCGTTTTTTGTACACCATATAAATATTAAGACAGATTTGCATAATACATGAGAACAGATGCGTTACGTAGGATTTCACCTGCATACCTCAGTGGCTTGAATCACTGTTTACATTCTTTATGAGTCAAGCAAATTACGATGCCTTATAAAGTTCTGTTTGTGACTTACCTCGTTCCGCAATAACGACCTGGTTACGTGCGCCTCAACCTAGTTGTAGTGCCCTTGCCTGCCATCTGCCCATGTAACTGTTCCTGCGTAGAATAGAAACAGTATTTACTTATTATATACTTAAGATACTTGTCATTTAAATTTATAAGTATAATAAAAAAATCTTTAAATTAAGCTTGTGTTGAAATCCTTGTGTCGAACCTCCCAAACGATAAAATTAAGATACAATAGTAGGTATATAGGAAAACTACAAACAGATTTTTAAAATTAGATTTTTAAAATAAAATATTAGATCTTTAGTTCCCTTATGTTATTTCATCAATGGACGTTCAAAACTTGTCTTTTTGGCGGCAAACAGCAGACAAACCGCCGGATGTTATTAGAGAAAGAGAGTCGATTAAAAGAAAACCCTTAATGGAAAAGGACAATTCCGGAGAAGGGTAAGGTACTTCCGGGCCATCTGGGACGAGGCCGTCACGATTAGGAAGTCGTGACCTTCAGCAACCGACCATGACCGGTACAGCAGCATGTTGTGGGCACATGGTTATGATATGGAAGTGGGGATCTTAGGAGATGCATCGGAAAGAATAAAGATGTCATCCAATGCAGCTGAATTGCTTCTTTATAACATCATCATTTAGACATATGTCTTGACAAAGGATTATGCCCTGACAAATCAAGTTGCGATTTTGGAAAAATAAAAACTTATAATGACTTTGTAGAATCCTGAACACGATTACATTATGATATAATATCGATGTCTCGACTTATTTCGATCACGTTTCAGACTTCACACAAATTAGTAGGTGTAGAAAACTGGCTAAAAATAACAAATGACCGCATAATAATAAACTGGATTGAGGGGTATGATGTAAAGGCTAATTTTTTATTATTTATGAACTAATAATTTTATTTACTCTCACGGGATTTATTGAGAAGCTTTGCACGTAGCCATGTGGTTTCCGGCTAAAAACAGACCACCATTTGATTTCCCATGTAAGAAGAGACTAAGGGACAAATAGCTGAAGGTTGGGCAGCAGCTTCTATCGGCTCAAGGTTACTTACCAGCTTACTTCAATGCAATATTGGCTAAACTTGGCTTCTGTCTTCAGTCTATAAACGGGCTGATGATGAAGCACTTATCAAGGGTATTAAATAAACTAGCTTCACGCGTGCGGTTCCCCACCCGCGTAGCTTCTATCCCCATGGGAACTTCATAATAAATTAAAGCCTTCCTCGATAAATGGACTATCTAAGACTGAAAGATTTTTTCAAATCGGATCTGTAGTTCCTGAGATTAGCGCGTTCAAGTAACCAACAAACTCTTCGTCTTTGTATTAAGTATGGAAGATGGGTTCGAATTGGGTAAATTTTCTCTACAAACTTGAAGTTGACCGTATTTAATTTGGCCCGGAATAGAACAATTAACCAAGGTCTAGATAGCGTCTTACTTTGTTATGCTAAAATTTGGTGAAAGTTAATGAATCTTACCTGCGTCTACGAGTCAGCCTATGTAGGTATATGTTACCGGACAAAACCCGATTACAATTTAAAGTGGATTGTCTAACCGTAACTGATAGAATCGTTGTAAGTAACAAAGTAAGTCGTGTTGCCTTGACTGAAAAGTGATATGGGTTTATCTCATTACTTCCATAATCACGTACATCATCTTGAAATTTTCGAGTAGTCCAGGGACTACTCAGAAATTTCTAGATTCTAGATTTAAGTAAATTAAAGACTTAACTTTGTCTGTCTATATGTCTTTCACGGCAAAACCATTAAGTACCTACTCTGATTTTGATCAAATTTGGTACAGAGATTGACTAGACCGTGGGAAACGACAAAGGCTACATTTTAAGGAAAAGAAAATAGTTGTTGGGGTTGAAATAGGAGACGGAAACCGCATAACTTGAGAACGACTTGACCAATTTGCCCCATTACTTTTTAAATTGTTTCTTAATAGGACAAGGTTTGTATAAATTAAAATATTTATAAAATCCACGGGAAATGCCAGAATTTTTTAAAGGGCAAAGCCAGACTCATTTCTAGTTAGTAAATAAATGAATGTCAGATCCAGCATTTTTTATCTTATATAAAAAGCGAAAGATCTTCACGAAATATCAAAAACCAAAATTGTCAACCAAGATACCCGGGATCAGTGGTTTCTATGAATAAAGTTTACGGCAAGAAGAGCTATCTATGATCAGAGATTTTTGTCCACAGTGATTCGTATGGACCGAGATATCTTACGAACAATGTTTCTGTCAACAAAGTTTTCGGCGAAACGTGACGTCTAGGAATATATATTTCTATTGACTTTGATTATGTATATAGTGGTATCGTACAAGCGTGTTTCTGTCTTACGTTCTACGCTCCATACTAAATGATTTAAAACTACTGAGACTTAATCTTCAGCTCAGGCCGGTCGCGGGAGGGGTGATGGAGGATAAGTTATCAGTCACTCCGCCAGCGACTGTCCTGAGCTACGACTTTTACATTTTTGGATAGTTTTGTGGCAGTTTTTGGGGGCACTAATCCCACCCACACTCCCACCACGGCAACTCCTGGGGGCCGAGTCTGCTATTTTTTTAAGTATTGTGCCACCATAGTGCCATCATGATATAATTATGCCAAAAACGGTAATCTACTAATCTCACTATGGTGTCGGCGCTGGAATGGCAGTCGGTGTTGCTACGGCAGAAAAAGGCCGTCAACAGAAGTAGCAGGGGAGATGGTTAGGGAGATTATAATGTTTATTTAGGCGATTTCAAAACTTATAAATGTATCATTTGTTATTATATTCAACTACTAATGTCATCGTGGCGTCATTGTGACACCATTATGACGTCATTTGGATTAGATGATTGATTACCAAATGAGAAGAAAACCGACCATTGAACTGTCATTGACAGTTCATGGACACGCCATTACGATAGTAGACTCGGGGCCCTGTAAGCCAGTAGGTATTAACAATGGAAATGGCAAAGAGCACCGAGGCTAACCAAGTCCCGGAAAAAAGTTAAAACTGCCATAAGACCCGTAACGACAGCTAGACAAATGAAATTTTCATAATAAATGATGTGGGTAGGTAGGTATATTGTTAACAGAATAAAATAAACATTTAAGGGGGACTCTCACACAGGGTCAGAGCCCACTCGTCTCCTAAGATTCGCACCCTGTGCCCACTCGTCCCCTGGAACTTTTGAGGGGCCCATTCGCCCCCTGAAGAATATTTATTTTTATTCATTATTCTAATATAAGTACATGTATATGTGTATACTGCAGCTTGGTAGTCCGGGTACAGTCGCGCAGAAAAGGCTAAAATAAAAAATATAGTAATTCGGTAGATATCATGTTTATTTCAAATAAGATTAACACATAAAAAACACAATGTCCTAGAAACTAAAGAAATACAACTCTTTTAAAAAAATCAGCCTTGATTGACCATCATATAAATAAACATTAAATATAAAATATGCAAAAAAAAAAATAGAACACATATCAACAGTAAATAATCACTTCTTATTTTTTGTATATTTATTTACCAACTACATACATGCAAAATCATAATAAGTTAAATCTAAAAAATTATAACAGTACAAAAAAAATACTAAAATCACAGTAATTATTGAAGACTAGATAAATCAACATATTTTTTTTTTTGTATATTAACCAACTACATGCAAAATCGTAATACCTAACTTAAATCTAATAAATTGTAACTAGAAGTACCTACATAAAAATTGGCTAAAATCACCGTATTTTTCACTGAAAAAGTAGAAAAAGTAATATTTTATCATACAAAATAGAAAATTATGTGAGTGCATACACAGTAGCATACTAAAAATCTATGTTTTACCTTAAAATAAAATAAAGTATTTAATAGTAACTATTAAAAAGTAGCAGCAGTTGAATTTTTTTTTCTGTGTCTTCGTTCCAATTATATACACGTAATTCTTTTGAAATAGGGATGTATTGGTAAATAGTAGAACTTACGTATTTTTCCTTCACGTACATGCACTGATCACTTGACTCACTAATTTAATTTAATAAGTAATCCTACAGGATACGCTAATGAAAACTTTCACTCGAGACAGTATAAAAATCAGTACGCTTGGATTTGCAACTATAAGTAAACTTAATGTAGTAACACATTCCTGGAATAAATACGCCGAAGTTGTCTAGTACTGGTGTTAGCCAATCAGGTGCAAGTCCTTTCATCGAGCGTCTATTGTTTTGGGCTACGCCTTTGTTATTTGCTCGCGCGCAGATACTATGGCTAAGATTACCCCTCCCGCTTCGGCATTCCACCTTATCTCTTATTTATAACCCGTTTTTTTAACAAGCCATTCGTAGTGAGACAATTTTACATCGTAAGCCTATCGACAGGTTATATTATTATCATGACGGATTATCATTCATCATAGCTCTTTTTTCAATGATCTGTTATGATTTATTAAATTAATTCCGTTAATAAACTGTTCACAAGTGTACTATGTTAACCGTTTCTTATGTAAAATATAGCTAATTTTATCTCAGGGGACCAATAGGCACCTGAATAGGTGCCGAATCTTTAACTTATATTGTATATATATTAGAGGGGACGAATGGGTACCTTAAAAAAATATTTTTTATTAAAATATTAATTGGTCACCTACCAGGAGACCAATGGGCACCTATATAGGGGCCGAATCTACAACTTTTATGCTGGGGGACGAATTTTAGGAGACGAGTGGGCTCTGACCCCTCACACATGAAACGTGATTTTTTGGCCGTTTTTTGAGCGATATTAATAACGGCAACAAGTAGACGCTTAAATGGTACTGTTGTAGGTATAAATAATGGTACGGAGCCCTACGTGCGCGAGTCCGACTCGCGCATGGCCGGTTTTTCTATTATTAAGACAATCTGGTCTTTTCTAGCTAAACTATTACGAAATGACTAAGTGTGTAGTTTTATGTACCTACCTATGTTTGTTACTAAAATATAAACTCAAATATTTTTTTTATGAATAGTAAAGTAAGGCGAGATGGATAAGAGATCACATAAGAACTAGGTATAAAAAAATACAATTCTAAAACTGGATAGGTAGGTTAATATGAGTTCGGCTGCAATAATGTTAAATCACTTTATATAAAAGACATAGGTACCTACCTAAATGTGGTAGGTAGGTATCTATGGAGACCTGAGTGCGAAATTTATACTTACATGGGTCCTTATTCTCGTGGGCCGATGGGTCCAGGATTAATCGAAGGTGGCCCAGATAATGTGCACCGTAAATTAACTGCAGATTGTACCTAATAGGTAAGTAGCAATTTTTAGAGGACCTTTCATGACGTTATTTAAGGCAAGGCATGTTACCTTAATAATAATGCTGTTTCTAAACTGAAAATATAAAAAGAACGAGATGCTTACAAAAAGTGAAAAGGGAGACCGTAGAATATTAAAATAATATTCGTTAAATTGCAGACAAAATTATTGATAAACAAATGACATTGACTTGACAAGATTAGATTCAAGGTCGTCCCGTCTACTACCTATGAATAAAGTTGGGTTATGTGGCAATAGGCATTCTGAGAAATCATTACATTTACAAATTGTAACACAAATCTAATTTGCTACTTAACTAACATTTTAAGAGAGTATCAGATAAGTACACAATACATACCTGCCGTTATCATTTTAGCCATTGCAAAATATTGACCTCGATTAACGAAATTTGTTAAAATTTTAGGCACAAATATCCAAATAAGAGTGTCTGTCAATATTTAACTAATCCACTGAGTATTTGGTTACACAGTCACACCCACAAAACGACACAACTAATCACATTCACAATTGCATTCGCAAATTTCCAAAAAAATAACAAAATCCAAAATGATTACTATCAGACATTCAACCCAAAATCCAGCAATGACCAATGACTGACATTATAACGTTATTCTGAGCGCCATCTCGTAGCGACTATTAAAACCAAGATCTAGTTTACTCGTTAAACAGGCAAACTGGGATGGTTTTGTACAACCTCTAAGATTAATTACATTTTATTCTAACAGATGGCAGCTTTTGTAACTGTCGATAAAGTTTCGTCCTGCGCTCTGGTACCAATGTCCATTATTGTCCATCATACCTTAAAAATCACGGATGTTTCTAAAATTTGCAACGTAGGCAAATTACGTAGACGCAAATAATATAAGAATTCTATAATTTTTGAATATGAAAAATTATGATATAATGTTTGTCTATATAATATGCTATTGTACTGTATTGAGTGTGAATATGGGATGTCTAATTATGGAACAAGTAGACTAAATATGCCACGCAATGGCTTCTTGTACGGAACTTCTTTTTCATTTTCCAAATAAATGTAGGTATATCTTAGGACTCCTCCTTGTAACATCCGATTTCTGTAGCAAAATTACCACTCGCATTTTTTCTGTTCGCGTATTTCGTCAATCACATGGGTTCACAGACATTTCTCAAAATGTAATTTTATTTGAGTGGATATTTTGTTACGCGGAACTAACGCGTATGGGGAATAGCTCTCTAGCTACCCACTGTATGTACCTAGTGATCATTCGAATTCTCTACGTCCTAGACTTATGACTAGGACGCAGAGAAGTCGAATGATTAGGTAGGTAGCTGCTGTTGTACATAAAAGCTCCATAAATATTTAGGATGCCGGATGTATGAACTCCATCCACCAACGTTTATTATCGAAAGTCGGTAAAAAACTGTGTCCGTTTCGACCGCGCGGCCACGGCGAAATTAAAAAAAAAAACAATGCCAAGATTTTATAAAAATTTGTAGAAGTTGATTCCCAAAACCATAAATTTGTCAAAGTTATGGTTAAAAAGTTATAAGGGTTTGAACGTGGCCGCGCCATTGAAACGCGGCGAACCGCGCGGCCACGGAGATCTTTAAAACTAAGCGTTGCAGAGATCTGAAATTCAGGTAAATAACAGATTGAATTTGTAAAAAAATTGTAAAAATATAAAAAAAAATCCTAGATTTATATTTTGGGAGCTATAAGACTAAAACTCCATGGCCGCGCCATCGAAACGATGAAAAATACGTTATCGCCGATATCTCGCTGAAAAAGCATCGCAGAGGTCTGAAGTTTTTTGTAAAACGTAGATTTGAATTTGTCGAAACTTGTAAAAATACTACAAAAAATCCTAGGTTTATGTTTCAGGAGCTGTAAGACTAAAACCTCATGGCCGCGCCATTGAAACGGTCAAAAAACACGTTATCGCCGATATCTCGCTGAAAAAGCATCGTAGGGGTCTGAAGTTTTTTGTAAAACCTAAATTTGAACTTGTCGAAACTTGTAAAAATACTACAAAAAATCCTAGGCTAATATTTCAGGAGCTGTAGTACGGTATCGCGTAGAAATAAGTCGTGATTATTTATCGAAGAAAGTAATTGTAAAGCGAGTTTTTTTTTGTAAACAACATCTATTAATATGTAAAACTACCGATACTAGGCAAAAAACATGTATTTTTCGGTATTTATAACTTTCAATACGTTTTGAATATTTCGATAGGGTGACCATGGCTTTTTGTTTACAGAAAACTTTCCACCTATCGTTTTAGAAATTGTATCTCAAGGATTCTAAATTCAATTAAAATGAAACCCATAGTAAAAGTAAAAATAGTAAAAGTTGTTCATAATGATGAGCTAATTCACGTGTTTAAGTATCGATCACTGCTTACCAGTCACCCTATATAGTAGTGTAAGTAAGTGTAAGCAAATAATCTGTGATTTGTGACTTTGAAAGAAAGTATAAGTAAATAATCTGTGATTTTTGAGTTTGAAAGAAATATATGTGTTAGGGTAAGTAAATAATCTGTGATTTATATGATTATAAAAGAAATATAAATATGTTTTTTGTATCTTGTCGTTTCATTTTAATTTAATTTAGAATCCTTGAGATACAATTTCCAAAACGATAGGTGGAAAGTTTTCTGTAAACAAAAAGCCATGGTCACCCTATCGAAATATTCAAAACGTATTGAAAGTTATAAATACCGAAAAAATACATGTTTTTAGTATCGGTAGTTCTACATATTAATTGGTGTTGTTTACAAAAAAACTCGCTTTACAATTACTTTCTTCGATAAATAATCACGACTTATTTCTACGCGATACCGTACTACAGCTCCTGAAATATTAGCCTAGGATTTTTTGTAGTATTTTTACAAGTTTCGACAAATTCAAATCTAGGTTTTACAAAAAACTTCAGACCCCTACGATGCTTTTTCAGCGAGATATCGGCGATAACGTGTTTTTTGACCGTTTCAATGGCGCGGCCATGAGGTTTTAGTCTTACAGCTCCTGAAACATAAAACTAGGATTTTTTGTAGTATTTTTACAAGTTTCGACAAATTCAAATCTACGTTTTACAAAAAACTTCAGACCCCTGCGATGCTTTTTCAGCGAGATATCGGCGACAACGTATTTTTCATTGTTTCAATGGCGCGGCCATGGAGTTTTAGTCTTATAGCTCCCAAAATATAAACCTAGGATTTTTTTCTATATTTTTACAAATTCAATTTGTTATTTACCTGAATTTCAGATCTCTGCAACGCTTAGTTTTAAAGATCTCCGTGGCCGCGCGGTTCGCCGCGTTTCAATGGCGCGGCCACGTTCAAACCCTTATAACTTTTTAACCATAACTTTGACAAATTTATGGTTTTGGGAATCAACTTCTACAAATTTTTACAAAATCTTGGCGTGGTTTTTTTTTTTAAATTTCGCCGTGGCCGCGCGGTCGAAACGGACACAAAAAACTAACTTTGTCTTGAGAATATGAGAATTGAGAACAATAAAAACGAATGAGCTAAATCGGTCAATTCGTTCTCAAGTATTGCGCGTACAATACTTTTTGATTATCCATTTTTATTAACATGTATAGACAAAAGCCGACTAGCAAGTCGCTGCTTCTTTTTTTTATAGCTATAGTAATATAGAAAAAGCAGTAAATTAAGTTTAAGTCAGTTTAGTTCTCAAAATGCACATTAAAAAAATAACCAATCTCAGTAATAAAACAACTCAATTTAATAATCATACATTTATTATTCTGAATTTAATACTGTATTACATAGAAGAAATGCACTTCTTAGAAACATTCAGAAGACTTCCCTTTGGGACAGTTTTATGCTATAGGAGACTTTCTCCGTCTTTATTGAATAAATATGTCGCTCGTGATAATAGAATCGATAATTATGAAGATCTGCATTGCCACATACTTAAAAATCTATGTATATTTTTCACCAACTCTCATTTTTCAAACTAAATCCTTAAATAGTAAAGCATAAAAGTACGATTGCCTATGAGATATTGTTGGATCAATAAAATTTTGCAAATTAACAACAAATAATATAATCTACAGTTAGTGTTATACTGCCGCTGCCACATAATTTGTCAACAACATTTTCCATCACAATAAAGAAAAACTAGAAATCAATGAACAAAAACTAATGAACATTAAATTTTCAATTCGGTGACCGCATAGAAAGGCATTGTGACTCATATCCAACATAGTGAATACTCAATTTTTGAGAAAACACACAGCAAGAGAAGAAATACTACCAATATAAATACAGACATCTTAATTCATTCAGTCAAAGAGTGGAACATGTATAAAATATTTATAAGAAATAATCAGTCTTGTTTAGAGAAAACATTTTGTCAAAGCGTGTTTTGCACACTTTAATATAAATATTATCACAATACAATATGTCAGATATGATGTCATCCCTTCTCATGGACGTAACTAGTATATAAATCGCCTGCTACGCTACTTAGTGTTATTATCACAGTTGTTTAGTAGAGGTGGGTGCAGTACTTTGTACATAATAATACAGGAGCTACCTGCGTTCCGCAACCATACCGGACACGAAATGGCCATTCTAAATAATTACGCACGCATCAACCAGCCTGGCCGTTCTACCGCCATTAAACTAATTTCAGACACAATATCTGAATAATAAATAAATAAAAAACGAACGATGACCCCCTCCCTGGTCAGGCTAGCGTTATCATCTTTAAGACGAATTTACGCACATATACACATCCTTTCATGGCAGTCTTCTCTTATAATGTACACAAATAACAAAGCAAGCCCCGCATTAAATCGATACGAATGCGAAACCCACAAACACGTTGTTCACCCCTTAACATCAGTTTATTAGACCCATTGGTATTATACATCGTATCTCAGGGATGTAAGGTAAAACGGTCTTCTTATATAGATAATAACTTTTACGTCCCATTGAACTGGTTCAATTTCGTCACCTTACGGCAAACGGAAAACTAAATTGCATAACAATAAATTATTAAATCTTACACCTATTATAATTATTATATATTTGTGAACGCCTTGCAAGCTTTGTTGTCACAAACATTCCCATGAAATTCGTTCAGTCAAAAAATATATTTTTTGTCTAGTCAACACATTCCTGACAGGAAGTGTTCTTATGCATTAACAATTGACCAACGCAACGACAGGTTATATAGTAATGAAATATCACAGATTTTTCCAAATCTTTGGACAGTAACGGGCATCTAAATTATACGTACCTACATAATATCTTTCAGTATAATTTGTACCTATTGACTTCCTTACTAATAGTCTTTAGAACCCGTGTACGTACAAAGAAAATCCAGTAAGTAACTAGACGACTTATCTGAAATGATGATATAAAAATAATCAAAAATAAGAACATATCACTTATTTGGCTATGAAAGTAAACATTGTGGTTGATTATTTATCGCGCACAAAATACTAATGTTTCTAAGTTAAATGCATATACACACTTCTACATTTTTGTGAATGGTAAACGAGTTTTATTTCCAAGCCCAACCATGTCTTAGATCAAATTGACAGTGACTAATAAGTATATCCCTAGGCATAATATTCAAGTATATAAAGATCTAATCTTTAATAAAAAAATAACATTGAAATCAGTGACTGAAATGTCATTGACATCACTTTACATAAGAAAAATATTCACAATTTTATCTGGCAATACAGATTGTTACTATGAAGTATCAAAAGCATTTTCATAACGCGTATTAAGTATTAAATTTCTAATACTAAATTGTCCCACTATCCACTGGATTCGATCAATCGTTAATAATAAAATAATTTATATAAAATATTTCAGATAAATTTCTGTCATATTAAAATCTTTTCCCTAAAATTTCACTCATCTTCTATATGTTTCGTGCATTTCGTACATCATACAGACACTTGAAAGAAAACGAAAGGCACCCGGGATTACACGAGTGGGCACCCACACCAACTACTCTAACAAATATTATATAATGATTACATCTAACACCTGTTTTCACGACACAATTTAAACACCAATTCTTATTTTACCGTCCACTAAAGGATTAGCTATGTTCATTAACAGTTTTACGAAATTGGTTAACAAATTGGATCGCCCAGAACAGGTCAAAGTGGAACAAACAATATTTTAATGTCCCACTGCACATCTTATTTGGAAAAAATTAAATCTCTGTTGGTTTCCTTACTGTCTCTCATATCAAAATGGTAATCATGATTATACTGTTTGCTTATTTTTGAATGTAACATTTGAATGAGAGTAAATGCCACATCAATAACAGATACCATTATCATTTTAGTGTAAAATTTCATTTTACTCTAGGTTTTGGCAAACATTATTACCAACAGAGAACGAACCTTATAAACCTAACACACACATTAATTATTTAAATGGATCTGAAAGAGAATTCACAAAAAGTTTTATCTGTATATAGACAACATTTTTCACCTCGAACTATAGTCATGACAATGTATTTTATAATAGCCATTAATATAGCGAATATTGTCCTCACATTCCTTTAAATAAAAAGTAATTATGAAAGCTTTCGTTCAGATCTAATAAGAAGATAAAAATAATAAAAGTAAATCATCGAAACTACAAGAGTGATCCCAAAAATCACCCAACTAAGTCATAGAAACATGAATTTTCAGCACAATGTTAACAAAATAATAAGAATTCTTTACAGTTAAAATCATACGAAGTCTGGCGTGCAACATTTAACCGATTGTATTTAGTATATTAATGAATATGATCATTTATGTGGCATTTTAGAGTTACTGCTGTACGGGGGCCGCATATAACAATGGGCCGGGGGGCAGATGTGCGTAGGGCCCGCCTACACCGACGGCCGCCTGGTAGCCGCATGGACCGCCGCCTCCGACTCCACCGCCGTAGAACTTGCCACCTAATAAAAAACAAAAAAAAAAGCACTTTACAAACTAAACTTTCTTTAGCTTTGATGAAGACACAAATATAGAATTTATTACCACCATCACACCATAAAGGATCAATTTATGGGTGTTTAATTTAATAGCATAAAAATGATTAAAAACTAACCCAGCATCTCTTGATGATGGGGATGCATTTGCGGATAGTGCTGTGGTGTAAAATGAGGGGGTGGGGATCCATATGATGAGCCAGTTCCGTTGCTCTTCTGACCTCCATTGTTATTGTTCCGGTACTGCTGCTGACCACCATTGCGCAAATCTGAAAATAGTAAAAAGACAAATATAGAAATGCTTTTAAAAGCTAAACATTTAATGAACTTATTTCATCTGAAAACAATTACTTACTGTTGTATGGTCGTTGTCCATATCCATTCTGGGCGTTGTACCCATTTTGATAGCCATTGTTATAACCACCCTGATAGTTGCCCATAGATTCAAATACATTAGGGCTGGGGAAAGGTACTTGTTGTTTCTGGTAGTTGTTTTGTCTATAACCTTGATTTTGATTTTGGTTGTTGAATCGGGGTGCTTGTTGATTGGCAGGTCTGTTTTGGTAAGTATTTTGATTTTCTTCGGCATTTCCATTAGCCATTTTGTTATTCCATTGATTATTCTGCTGCCTTGGTGAACTGGATCCGCTGTTGTTTTCTTTGCGTTGTTGCCAGCGATTACGCCCTGTAAACATAATACTCGATCAGTGTTTATCTACCCTAATATTATATTTAGGAAAAAAATACGAAAATATATTTACCAGAGTTGTTGTTATTATTGCGTGCCATGTCATTCAACTTAGCTGGAGGATTCTGACCAGTCTCTTTAAGCACCGCGAGCAAACCACGAGCCTGTCGAGCATCTCCGCTGGTGAAATAAGTATAAGCGGTGCCGGATTGTTGGCAACGCCCTGTGCGTCCTGTAATTATATAAACAATTTGTAATTTCAGGGGGTTACATTAAAGTATATTAGCTTCATAATATATTTTAAAATAATGAATTACCAATTCGATGAATATAATCTTCAGAAGAGTTGGGATAGTCAAAGTTGATGACAAATTTAACATCTTCAACGTCCAAGCCTCGTGCAGCCACATCAGTGGCAATAAGAATGCTGGTGGCACCATTTCTGAATTCTGTCAGCACAGCGTCGCGTTCGATCTGTGACTTGTCTCCATGGATAGCAAGAGCTTTGTGGCCCTTTCGGCGTACAGCCCGAGCAATGTCATCAACCTATAAAACACAGTTAAAAAATTTACTTCTGAATAAGATTTAAGATATAGGTGAAAATTAAAAAAAAAAAAAAAAAAATACCTTTTTCTTTGTCTCAACAAAAACAATCACTTTGTTGTCTCTTTCTTGGGAAATTTCCTTTAGCAAATTTGTTAGCTTTGCTTCTTTCTCATGTTCTTCACACATCTCAATTATTTGCTTGATGTTGTTGTTGGCAGATAGATTCAATGATCCAATATTTACCTTGACATAGTCATTAAGGAAGTCTTCAGCAAGGGCTTGAATTTCTTTTGGCCATGTGGCAGACCACATGAGAACTTGGCGATCAGGGCGTATTTGTTCAATAATCTTGCGAATTTGAGGTTCAAAGCCCATGTCCAACATTCTATCAGCTTCATCCAGAACTAAATATGTGCATCGTCGCAAATTGGTGGTACCTCGTTCCAAGAAATCAATCAATCTTCCAGGAGTAGCAATAACTATTTCCACACCCCTTTCCAAGTCTCTGGCCTGTGGTCCTTTAGGAGATCCTCCAAAAAGGCAGGTATTTCTGATGCAGCCACGGGCGCTGTAGCTTTGTGCCACTGATTGAATTTGCTGAGCTAGTTCTCGGGTAGGGGCAAGAATAAGTGCAATTGGTCCATCACCACGCTGGATGCGTTGTTGATGACTAATATGTACAGCAGCAGGTAACATGTAGGCAACTGTTTTTCCCGATCCAGTTGAGGCAATGCCTACCATGTCGCGGCCCGAAAGGGCGATAGGCCACCCTTGAGCTTGAATACCAGTGGGCTCAGTCCATCCTTGTTCTTTGATTGTGGCCATAATGTGATCAGGGAAATTACCCTCATCAAAAATCTGATTTGGTCGTGGGACATTATTGCCACTAACAGTTATTTCCTTAGTCACTCTGAACTGTTGCACATCTTCATCTGAGCGAGATTCAACATTAGCATGTGGTTTATAAAAATCTTTCTCTATCGGCTCAAGTTTTGATAAATCCCACATTGGCTTCACCAGACTGTCTCCAGGGTGTTTGGTTTTCTTGCCCCTTTGTTTAAAATCAATTTGTTGTTGGACATTATTGGGACTGTAAACTTTTTTTGGTCCATAATTTTGTTGTTGGCCATTTTGATTACCAAAGTTCTTGGGGCCAAAGTTATTTTTGGGGAAACCTTGTGGTTTTGGTCCACCAAATTCACCTCTGTTACCATTATTATAGAACTGCATATTCCCTGCAGCTTTATCTGCATCATAGTCATTTTTCTGATTATTATAATTCTTCACTTTATATTCCTTTGGTCCACCAAAATCTCCTTGGTTTCCACCATTTTCATTTTTGAAGTCAGTCCTCATTCCATTAAAGTCATTTCTAGGACGAAAGTTGGGTTTGTTGCCCATGTTGTTTCGGGGTACAAAGTTCTTAGGTCCTCCAAAATCAGGGAGTCCATTAAAAAATTGTGTTTTCCCGAATTGTTCATTCCGGTCTGGTCTTGGCCTGAAACTTAAAGTGATTAAAATACATGATGCTATTAAACCTTTATCTCTCATATTAATAACACTATGAATTTAGTGTCACTAGTATAATTTATAAGGTGTATATCTGAAAATGAACAAATAAAGACATGAATAATTCAAATTGGGCAGCATAGTTAAATAAGTTTGAGTAAAAGTATGTTATGTAAACAAAAATAAGGTTGAGTCTTGAGTAATTACCACAGTAGGTAAGAGTTTGATCTTGATGTTGGAAATATAAATATTAGATTTTTTTAATTAAATCATATTTTATTTTTTCTTTAGAAAAGTTTAATTAGTTTCTCATTAGAAAGTTAATTTAATTGTTTGAAACATATATTAAATAGGGATGTAATGGAAGTGGTTTTATCAAAACCGAAGTAAGAGTGAGTTTTTGTTTTATTCAGAACATCTTAACTTAAAATAATATTAAATTGATCTCTATGTTGTTTACAAACAAATATTTCAGGGTGAATGTAATACTAATAAAATATCAACCTACAGATCGACTAATTAATGTATTTGAGAGACACTTGGATATAGATTACTAAATTACAAGGTGATATGGGATTTTAAAATGTTAACTTATTTAAAATTCCGACCATTTTTTTTTAATTGTATTTATTTCTTTTCATAGAAAAGCTTCCATTATGTTAAAACTTGTCTATGTCTGTTTTGGTGATATTTGCCAACTTTTGTAACTTCAGCTACGGGCTACCTTTATTTATTACCATAAACATTACTTCCATGGTAATTAAATAATTATAAATAATAAATATAAGTTAACAAGCAGATAATAATACGAATAATTAATAAATACAATCCAGACTGATCCTGAGACCAACTACAATAACCCCCATCATTTATATTAAATTTATTATAAATCTTGTACCTGTAGATTACATTACTTAACACTTAGTTCTATAATGTAAGCACACTTTGTTATATATTTATAAATTAGACCAAACAGATGTAACTATATTTAATTAATATAAACCAAATTCAGTCACATGTTTCAGTATAGCCAATCTTATATATAATACTTAGTTTAAGAGCCAAATGCCACATTTATATGATCATGAGTGTTCATAAAATTTAAAACATTATATCTAATCATGTTATGTTGGATGGTAGGAACATATTGTGTCTGTAGTGTAATTAGTTAATTGCAACTAACTTGGTCCTTTTATATCATCACAATTTAATTTTGTATGAAGCCCATCCCCAACAATTATTAGTTTAGTTTATATAGGTAAAACATTAGTAAAATATATAATTAATGATAACAATCAAACCTCCAAAGAGAAAGTTACAAATGCACCGACTCTATCAATCCATTTACACTTAATAACTACATGATCAACGTTATGTCGAAACCTTTGTTCGATGAACTACCCTAAAATACGCTAGTAATTATGACAAAGAAACAACATATAACAGTCGGAACCCAAGTTATAAAAGGCATGTTACATAGCTAATTGTTAAAATTTCACCTCAGATAATAATATACGCCCATTAACATCTTACGCCACTAAGTTGTACAGAAAACTACAACTTACAATAACACAAAGGAAATGTAATCGATGAAACGAGTGTAGGTATTGATTTTCTATGTAGGCTGCGTGCGTTCATTTATCAGCTGAGCAGAATGGATGCACTTCACAAAATGGCCGCTACCTTCCAAGTACATGGATGAGGTGTAAGGAAATTTGTATGTGCAAATATGCAGTTATAAAACAGATACTTACATGGGATGTTGGTTGTGGAATCCGTTGTACTGCATTTTTGAGTTTTCGGATTCTTCTTTAGAAATCTATGAGGTGTTGATCGCTTTGGTTGGTATCTGGAACAAGGTGATGACATTCTTCATTGAGACATGATTCTTAAAACATATCAATGTAAAAACAATATAATAAGTTAACACTGTATACTAACCTCTCGTTTAGAGAGAATTTGTAATTTTCTGAATTTTATTCATTCACGAGCGACCTTTCACAGACCCGGCGAACGAACAACTCAATAATGGCTACCCTCCGGAAACGGATACTGGGTTACCAGAGATAAGCAAGGTAAAATAAATAAAAACACTTTAAATTTATGAATTTCTAAAGATCTTTTTAAATTTAAGAAAAAATAATCATTTTAATTGTAAAATAACAATCTCAACATATCACATTTATTTTTTAGTGACTATCCAGTTATTGAAGCCTTATCTAAAACTACTTTTTTTATAAAATTTTTTACAATAACCTCGGCTGCCACCACTCCTATCAAACGTAAAAAGTAGATATTTTATAGAGATTACCCCCTACAACGTCACAAACTTTACCTTTTTATAAAATAAGTATAGCAGTGCAATTAGCAGCTATTCTTTCTTCAAAAATGAAAAATACAAAAGACTCTACAAACGTGAGCCAAATTCGTATGCTATCATTTCAAGGTACATGTGAAAGTTTTGGAGCGCGGATATCGTTGCGGCCAGTTGATAATAAATATTCATATTTTTTTCTTTTATTTTGGTTCATCAAATCACTATATTCGATGTTTTTAGCGTAACATATAAGGTGCTATAAAAATATCTGCCACGGCTTTAATGGGAGGTAGTATTATGTTTAAAGATTACAATAGTGAAGAGCTTTCGTACCCCGGAACAGTTATTTCAATTTGAGAAAATAAATAAGTTAAATAAACATTGACTATACTCTGCATAAAGCCGTTCACAAATTACGCGCGATGTGTCGCATCGTCAATGAAAACAACTGCTATCTCTTTCCGTCTGTTCCGTGAATGGTGTTATGCCAATAAATCAATTCATATTTATACGTACAATTTTTTGTATGAAAAAAAAAACGACAAATTATCAATAATTTTTCTTTACTATTGTAATCTATAAACACAACACTGTCTCCCATTGCAGCCGTGGCAGATATTTTTATAGCACCTTATATATCTTCTAAAATATCTGGATAGAGCATAAAGCTGAAGCTATTACTCGGCGCAGAACTATTTGTTTTTTTCTTATTAATTACTAGTTTCCCGCGCGCGGTTTCACCCGCGTAACTCCCGTTCCCGTGGGAGCGTCATAATTAAATACAGCCTATGTTTCTCAGGGTGAATGTAGCTTAATAATAATTGGCACTGTAGTTGTAGAGTTTATTCATTACAAACATACACACACAAAAATACAAATCTTTCCTCTTTATAATATTAGTATAGATTTATAAGTTAGTTTACTCGCCGACAACCTTCGAAGCGAAGCGGTATTTGACTCACTTTAAATCTCGGAGATCGTGGGTCCCCACTCCGGACAGGAACTCTTTGTGTAAATTCCAAAATTTCTTTCCAGGTCTTGTTGGTTAAGACTACCCTCTGTGCCGCGGAAAGCACGTTAAGCCGTTGGTCCCGATTATTATAAAATCATCTATAATAATCGTAAATCAAGGAATGGGCAGCAGCGTTTCCTTGTGTTGTACAACATAATTCTGCGGCCACCTACCCGCCTGCCAAGCATGGTGACTATGGCAAATACCCTCCCTCGGGAGGGCTAAGGATGTTAATTTACTCGAAAATCAATGCATTTTTCTTTCTTTCTTCTTTCGCAACTTAGGACTGCACATATAACAGAGGTTGCTCGCTTAATTTAACTAGTATTTTTTTGGTCATAAGCTTACAATGATGTTAATAACTCGTCATAGCAGTTCGCAATATATACTCAAGTTTAAAGCCCGTAACTAAATATTGTAAACTGATTGTATTGATACTCTGTATTAGGTAATTTCTTACTCCATAAACCACAGAAATAAGTAAAGAACAGTCATATAAACAAACATTTTTTTTCGCTACATTACTAATTTTACCTTTCAAATCAAATAACTTTAAAATATAAACATAAAGGACATTAAAATAAACTTGGCAACACTAAGCGGAAATCAATACATAACCGTTAGTATTGTTATTATAAAAAAAGGGTTTTTTTTCTATATGGCAATAATTTCTTCACAACGTGTTCTTAGATTTTTTTCCGACTTACCCTATAATTATGTAAATATATTAATTCAGTAGTCTAAATTATTATAAACTATACTTAGGATACTAAAATGTCGTTTGGTTTTATAAACGTCAAAAACTAAAATAATACAAAAGCAAAGTCTTAAAAAGCAGGAGAGTTATTGCCAAAAAAACCAATCTGTCAATTTAATTGATCCTTCTTTCAATTTCATTCCGTGATCCGTGTTTGTATCAGTCACGTATAACATGTATCATATTGTGAATACAAGTTTTCTGGTAAAATTAAATTATTTGATGTCTTCTAGAATATATTTAATTACGACCTCATTTAAAGTGATGCTTTTGTTTTAAAAAGTTTGTACCGATTTAGTTTAACTAACTGAATGTAAATTATCATTTAATTTTCTGTATTTAGTTGTTAATACCACTGTCAGTTTTTCATAAAATTTATATTAAACTTGTATTTCTTTCAGTAAATCCTATGTGATATGTTTAATAAAATCGGAATATATTAAATTTATCAATAAAAAAATGGAAGAATTTAGGCTACTTGAATTTGAGGATACAACTGATAATCTGTATCCAGCATTGTTCCAATGTTTCACCATAATATTATGCGGGTAATTATGTCTATAACATCTAACAAAATTATTGTATCCAATTGTATTTTTATATTCCGAATTTAATGTATTTTTTAATTTTTTAGATATGTTGCTGGCCGATTAAATGTTGTTTCACCTACAGAGGCTAAAGGTATTGGCACCTTTGTGGGAACTTTCGCCTTGCCTTCTCTCATATTCTTATCACTAGCGAAATTGGACTTCAGCATTGTAAATTGGACATTTCTTTTTGCAATATTATTGGCAAAAGGAATAGTGTTTTTCAGTGTAATCATTGTAACAATACTTGTTTCCAAACCAGCCAACTTGGGTAGAGCTGGAATTTTTGCTATATTCTGTACACAAAGCAATGACTTTGCTTTAGGATATCCTATCAGTAAGTACAATTTTTTTTAACTGTGTATTTAACTGCATAATTGTATAAACTGTTATGTTTAATTATTATAACAATATGTTTATTATTTTATGGATAGACATTACATCACATTTATTGGTACTCAATTCTCAATACTTTATTGCATTTCACAATGTGTTGTAACATTATAATAAAATGTCGTAGCAAATATGAACCATGTTGAGCCATTATCACTTTGCCATCCCAGGATGAGGAAACAGGTTTGTAGCTGCTGGTTACCTTTGTGCAAAGGTGCCGGGGAGGGGCCCAATCATTGCCCCTCCTGAGAGTCAAAATCAAAGTCAAAAATTCTTTATTCATATAGACACATTTAAAATATTTTAAATCAGGTTCTTATGATGCGTCCCATTCTTTTACTACCACCAGTTCTGGACGTGGCAACTCTGAGAAGAACTGGCAAGAAACTCTTGAGGAATCCTTTTTTTAAAATAAATTTTATTTTACAATGATTAATAAAGCAGTATTGTTTCCGAGCAACTCACTCCCAAGCAGTTTTGTCATTAACATAATCAGAAATTTTATAATAAGCCTTTTATACATAATTTATCTTTGACATATCGTTTAAACTTGTTTGTTGAAAGATCTCTTACATTATTAGGAAGTTTGTTGTAGAAGAGTATACATTGCCCCATAAAAGAATTGCTAATTTTGTGGAGATGTGTAGCATGTAAAACGAGATTATGCTTAGATCTAGTATTAACATTATGAGTGTCTTAAAACTATCTATATTCTTATGAACATATAAAAGGTTTTCATATTGAAAAATTAACTGGTAGACTCAGTTCCGCATCTTATGCTGTCTGGAAAATTAGGCAATTGTCAGATGAAGCAACATAGTGTATTTCGCGTACTTTCATAGCATTATGTCCTATGGAATACTGCTTTGGGGTTCAGCCGCTGATGTCAATAGTATTTTTATATTACAGAAAAGAGCAGTTAGGGCTATTTACGGTTTAGGTAGTCGCGACTCCTTACGTACCCTGTTTAAAGAGATAAATATACTTACTGCTCCTTCTGAGTACATATACCAAAATATCATTTTTGTTAGAAAAAATATAGATCATTATAGTAAAAAAAGTGATATTCATAATGTTAACACAAGAAATAAACATAAAATTGCCATACCCGGTTTTAGAGTAAGTAGAACCAATAAATCATTTATGGGAAATGGTATTAGGTTTTATAACAAACTCCCTAGTCGTGTTACTGATTTGCCTGATACAACTTTTAAAGCATATATTAAACGTGTCCTTGTATCTAAAGGTTACTATAGCGTTAAGGACTATATTGAGGATAAAGATGTTTGGTCTCATGAACCATCCTGCGTAACACTTCCTAGAGACCCTGTATCTAAGTAAAATAGTAAGCATAATAGTGTGATGTTCTGTGAACTATCTGTAATCGGCCTAATGAGTTACATTAATAGACCGCTAGTTCTGTCTCAAATTAGCTTCTTTTATTAATATAAAAACATTAATAGATAATCAAATATTATAAAGACAACCGTTCGGGAAAATAATGTGTATGCCAAATAAATAATAAAAGTAACTGGACCAAAACCCACGCTCTGCCCATTTGAGGATGTTTCGCCGGACCGTCTCATGTGGGTCGTGTTAAAACCGGCAGTAGAATAACCCACTGAGTTTGTTTCGCCGGATCTTCTCAGTTGGGGCGTATTGGATCCGGTAGTAGCATTAAAGCGCGTCCGTCGTTATATACTCATGGTCCGCCCAAATAATGACAATTGTTCTTAATATAATTTAATATAGACAGAACAAGCTATCGGACACAATATAGTAAAATAATAAAGTTAAGACTAAAATGATTAAAAACAATAACTAAAATACCTGCTTAATATGCTCATTTAAAAATGTTAAAATTATACATAGATTAATAATAAATTATTGTTTTGACTATTTGCAAGTGCCTGTAATAGGTTTACGTAAATAAAAATGATTTTTATTTATTTTATTTTATTTTATTTTATAGACATATTGTGATGCAACTGTAAGAATATTAGTCTCTTTGAATTTCACCCGTAGGGAAAATCACGGACCAAGTTAATACAAGTTATATACCTTACAGCTCGTTTCTGTAGTACAAAAATGGTGTCAATGTCCGCACAGTTTCCCCACAGAAGAATTCCATAAGACTTTACGCTATGAAAATAACTAAAGTAAACCATTCTAGCAGTTTCCAAATCAGTGAGTCGTCTCATAGTTTTAACAGCATAGGCCGCAGAGCTAAGTTTTTATAATAGTTTCGCAATATGTGGGCCCCATTGCAATTTGGAGTCAATAGTTATTCCCAAAAAGACAGCAAGAAGAGGAGTCTCTCTTGAGACTAAGGTACATGGCGGTGGTCCTGGTTGTTGATCAGTCCAAGTGCCTGGGTCCACTGTCAGATATGTCCAAGGCAGGCTACTGTGGTGGTGTCAGTGGGTAACCAGAAGCCCCGGCTCGCAAGCTACATAGAGCCAGGAGCAAGTTAAGGAGTCCCAAACTCGCCCACCATCTTTCCCAAGTCGGTGGGAAGTCTTTAAAATTTGCACCACATCAAAAAAACAGAAATAAAGGAGAACACAAAAACACTACCGTGAAGTACGACTCACGTGCGGACAAGTTACGACTTGTAGAAATGTATAAATTGTAAATAAATATGATTTGTTAACGTGTAACCGCGGGCGCACGCAAACCACCACCGATTGCGGGCGTCTCGCGGAGGTATAAATATAGGTCGATTTTATTGTATTATTTATTAATATTCATTCTGATTTGGAGAGCTGTAATAAACAAACGTCTTTATGAAACAACCAAGAATTTAATTTCAAGAACCCTACAATACAGTCCACACCCTACAGTTTGGTCCTACGAGAAGCCGGATCAGAATCAAGAAACCAGCTAGCAAATATCAAGCAAATGGTTGGTACCAGAAGCCGTACCAACCAAGAAGAAAGCGAGGGACAGCGCGGCGAGCCAGGAAGGGAAGACATCGGTCACCACAGGATCCTGGGCCAACCGGCTTCACCCAGCACGCAGCAGGAGACCACGACCGGGCAGGGGGCTACGAACGACGCTCCGCTCGCCGGTGCGATGGGAACCGTGACGCACGGGGATACCAAACGAACGAGGTCCCCGGCGCGGTCGATGCGGTCCCGGCGGTCTACCGAAAGCGTGGCGGCACGGGTGAAATTGGCGGAACTGGAGGCGACAGAGAAACTGGCGGCGCTGAAAAAGAAAGAGCTGGAAATAGAAGCGGAATTAATAAGAAAACGACTGGAAGCCGACGTCACGTTGATACAAGAGGACCAGGACAGTGTCCACGACGAAGCCCCGGGAGAAAACCATCACCAGAAGGTCAGTGCGTGGCTAAGCGCGAACCCCGTGACGGATCAAGAACAGAAGACCAAGTCACGGGACGAGAGACACCTACGTTTCAACCTCCGAGGCCGCTCGCCTACACCCACGAGGACACGCGGCAGTATGGACCGGCTGACAGACGCCCTAGAGAAGATGAACAGACCACGGGTCAAGTGCGCCGACCTACCTGCATTCACCGGGGCCCCGAGCGAGTGGCTGACATTCAAAGCTGCGTATCGGGACTCCACCAGCATATACGGCGTCACGGCGAATGAAAACCTACAGCGGCTCAGGGGCTGCCTGAAAGGGGAGGCGCGCGACGTGGTGGCTGCGCTGCTGTACACCGCTACAGAACCGGGTCACATCATGCGGACGTTGGAGCAGTGCTTCGGGAGGCCGGAGGTCATCATCGACAGAACGTTCGAGGAACTAAGGCGCCTTCCGAAGCCCAGCGCGTCGGCGGTGGACCTAAATAATTTCGCTGTTAAGTTACAGAATGTCGTGTGCGTGCTCAAGAACATCGACCGGCGCGGGTACCTATACAACCCGATGCTGTCGAGGGAGGTTCTAGAGAAGCTGAGCCCGCACGTGAGGTCGCGGTGGTGCGACTACGCGAGTGTACACGAGGTGTCGGCGGAGCCGGAGATCGTGCTACTGTCTCGGTTCCTGATGCGAGAGGCGGACCGAGCACTTAAGTACAAGTACGTACCTAGTATCGGCAACATCGGCACCACGGCGGTACGGAGGGAAGTGAGGACATCGGCGACGCCCGTCGCGCAGAAGAGGAAGACGAGCGCGGTGTTCAACACTACCGCCGAAGTGGAGACCATGGAGGGATGCCCCGGCTGCGCTCAGCCCCACGAGCTACCACGGTGTCCCAAGTACCTACAGATGAGCAATGATCAACGATGGGAGTTGGTGCGAGACAAGAGGTTATGTTTCAGGTGCGTAACACATCGACATCGTAGAGCCTTTTGTAAAGCCAAGCTTTGCGGCGTGAACGACTGCCGCCGCGCCCATCACTCGTCGTTGCACTCCGAGGGGGTAACGGAACGACCTACCTCGGACAAGAAGGAACCGGAAGAGGCCGTCTTGTCGGTGGTCACCCGACCGACCGCTGACCCCAAGGCGGTGCTGCTGAAGGTGTGCCCAGTCACCGTGGTGGGACCACGGGGGGAGTGCCGGACCTACGCGCTCCTGGACGAGGGCGCGACCATCTCCCTTAGCGACGAGGACCTGGCGACGAAGATCGGAGCGAGAGGACCGAGGCGACAGCTGCACATGCGAGGTGTGAACATGTCACAAACAGAACAGAACAGTCAGCTGGTCGCGGTACGTATCAAGGGGAAGGAAGAAGAGCTTCTCAAACTTCGTGCGCGCACCGTTAAGGGACTACAGTTGCGCCGACAGTCCATCCCGAGTGACCTGTTGAAACAAAAGCACCTGCGTGACATACCGAGGGAAGAGGTATGTTACGACCAAGCACGTCCCGGTATCCTGGTGGGGACCGACCATTGGGAGTACATCGTGTCACGGGAACTACGGGTCGGCGAAGCGAACGAGCCGGCCGCATCAAGAACACAGCTGGGATGGGTGGTACACGGAACAGTACCGCGCAACCTCATCCACCGGAGCCGAGATGACGACGTGCTACACCTCCATACGCCAGTACCGGAGGAACCTGCGGATGAAGATCAACGACTACACGAGATGGTGGAACGACACTTCAGGGTCGACGCGCTCGGCGTCGCTCACACCCCCCGAGTGAGCGAGGCGAACCTCCGAGCCGTGTCGATAGTAGAACGTACCTTGAAGAGGACCACCGAGGGCTACGAAGTGGGACTACCGTGGAAGAAAGACGGGGTCCAGCTGCCGTCGAGCTATAACGCAGCGCTTCGCCGCCTACACAAGGTCGAACAGAAGATGGATGCCGACCCAACCTTCGCCGAGGAGTACACTAAGCAAGTAGAGAACCTGCTGAAGAAGGGGTACGCGGTGCCGTGCGACGGCTCTGAACAGACGAGCGCCGTTAGCTGGTACCTACCTCACTTCGCTGTGCAGAACCCTAACAAACCGGGCAAACAACGGTTGGTGTTCGATGCGGCGGCGAGGAGCGGCGGGGTCAGCCTGAACGACCACCTACTGGAGGGCCCGGACCTACTGATGTCACTACAGGGCATCATGTTCCGGTTCCGTGAGAAGCCAGTAGCCATCACAGCGGACGTACAAGAAATGTTCCTACAAGTGAAGATACGTCCCGAGGACCAACCGGCTCAACAGTTCCTGTGGAGAGGTGCAGATCGGACTACGTCGCCCCGGCGCTTTAAGATGAGAAGTATGATCTTCGGTGCGGCGAGCTCTCCCTTCATGGCACACTACGTACGCGATTACAACGCTCAAGTGCACGCGAGTACTCACCCGTACGCCTTCGAAGCCATCACACGGAGCCACTACATGGACGACCTCGCAGCTAGCTACGATAGTGATAAGGAAGCCCGACGTGCCGTGTCCGAGCTAATGAAAGTGCACGCCGCAGCTAACTTCACGCTACGTTCATGGAATACAAATAATCGTGATGTACTTACAGAGATACCGGACGACCTGCGAGCGTTGGCACCGACACAGCTGGGAGGGAGAGGACCTGAGAACAAGATACTGGGACTCCACTGGAACGCGGCGTAGGACGAGCTGGGGTTCAACACATCGATGCACCGCGTCCCGGCCGAGGTACGTGATCGTCGCCGCGCTCCCACCAAGAGGGAAGCCCTCAGTGCGGTCATGTCTATATATGACCCTCTGGGATTACTGAGTCACTATACGATCCGAGCTAAGATCGTGCTTCAGAGCCTGTGGCGACTACAGATGGCCTGGGACGAACCAGTACCGGAGGAAGAGAACGAGCTTTTCGCATCGTGGTTGGAGCGCCTCCCGGACCTCACCCGCCTACGACTCGAACGATGCTACTCACTGGAGGGGTATTACGAAATAGAGCTGCACGTACTATGCGACGCGAGTGAACAAGCCTACGCAGCGGTGGCGTACTGGCGCATACTACGGACCCGACGGAGCTATACACGTGAGTTTAGTGGCGGCGAAGTCTAAGGTGGCGCCGCGGCGAGTGCAAACTATACCACGGCTGGAGCTGCAGGCGGCGGTCATCGGGGCTCGGCTGGCGGCTACAGTAAGGAGGGAGCATCGGGTCGAAGTGCGGCGTACTAACTATTGGACCGACTCATCCACAGTGATCCATTGGGTGCGACACGACGCGCGGCGCTACACATCGTTCGTCGCGCACCGACTGGGGGAGATCGCTGAGCTCACTCATCGCGAGGAGTGGCGCTGGATACCTACGGCGGAGAACGTGGCGGACGACGCGACAAGGTTTAGCCACACACCGATCACCACGAGCGACCGATGGTTCAGAGGCCCGGAGTTCCTGCACCGACCCGAGGAACAGTGGTCTCCCGAGAGAACTTTCACCGAAGAGGGAGAGGAGGACCTTCATCACGTCGAGGAAGGCCCGAGAGAAGATTGGCTGCCCGAGCCCTCCCGCTTCTCAAAATTTGAGACGCTGGTGCGGGCCGCAGCACGTGTTTTAGCATTTGTAGATATGTGCAGGCGCCGAGCAACGCGCCTAGAGGACGAGCACATCCGGAGGGCCAAGCGCGCCCTCATCCAGCGGGCGCAACAGGAGAGCTTCGGCGACGAGCTACAAAGGCTACGAGCGACGCGCCCTCTCACCAAGTCGAGCCGACTATACAAGCTCGACCCGGTGATCGAGGGCGGTCTACTACGAGTGAGGGGCGGCATAGGGGCCGCAACCGTGCCCCTTGAGACCCAGCGACCCGTCATCATGTACGGACAACACCGCATCACCCGGCTCATCGTGCTGCGGGAACACTGCGCTGCCGGACACGCCGCGCGGGAGCGCGTGACCAACGACCTGAGGCAGCGCTACTGGATACTGCGCCTGCGGCCCACGGTGCGCTCTGTGGAAAGAGAGTGCGCCCTGTGCCGCGTGCGCCGAGGGAGACCGCAGCCACCAGCACCCGGGGACCTGCCCCGAGCCCGCCTAGAACCGTTCCAGCGCCCGTTCACAAACTGCGGGCTGGACTACTTCGGGCCCGTGGTAGTACGGGTGGGACGTCGGCGAGAGAAGAGGTGGGGCGCGCTATTCACGTGCCTCACATCACGCGCGGTGCACTTAGAGCTTGTGCCCTCGCTGTCCACGAGCTCGGCGCTGATGGCGCTGCGGCAGATGGCGGCGCGCAGAGGGTGGCCGAGGACGATGTACTCCGACAACGCTACCAACTTCCACGGCGCGGACACGGAGCTACGGGCGGCCTACGCGGAGTGGGAGCCAGCGCTACGCGAGGAGGGACAACTGCACCGCATGGAGTGGCGCTATATCCCGCCGGGAGCGCCAAATCAAGGAGGCGTATGGGAGCGCCTGGTGCGCTCAGTCAAGGTGGCGCTGGCGGCCACCCTGAAGGAGCGGGAGCCGACGGACGAGGTGCTAGGGACGCTGCTGGCCGAGGCGGAGTTCTCTATCAACGCCCGGCCGCTCATACACGTCAGCGTGGACCCGCAGGACCCGGAGGCGCTCACCCCGAACCACTTCCTGTTGGGGTCGTCGACAGGCCTGCCGACCATCGGGCCTTGCGACCTCGACGACCGACGGACGTGGCGAGCCAGCCAGGCGCTGGCCAACTGCTTCTGGCAACGATGGGTGCGCGAGTACCTACCTACACTCGTGCCCCGAGGACAACCTACCGACGAGAGGCGACCGCTGCGGGTTGGAGACGTCGTGGTGGTGGTGGACCACAACCTACCGCGGAACGTGTGGCCGATGGGGAAGGTGGAGCGCGTCTACGTGGGACCCGACGGCGGCATCCGAGTGGCAGACGTCCGAACGAAGACTGGCATCTTCAAGCGTCCCGTCAGCAAGCTCGTCGTACTGGTGCAAGAGGAAGCTACGCGGGCTGCGCTGGGGGGAGAGATGTGAAGTACGACTCACGTGCCCGTAGCCTGTCAACCAGCTGTGGAAATTAAGTCGGTTAATTACCCACTTCAATAAAAAATAACCAATCAAAGCTATATTATATAATACTAAGTAGTAGGATCATTTTTTAATACTTGAGTGAAACATTTAATAAAAGACAGTTGATTCAAGAATATGACTATTATTTACCTACCATAAAATTTATAAATATTTAAATTAGTCTTACCCTTAGCCCTGCTAAAAATCAAATCCGTAAGTATATTAAGCTATCCTTTACCGGTCTCTAGATTAAACAATTTTAATTGATGGCCAGTGGGAATCGGATCAAAAGAGTTGTGCCATTGTCCCCCAACGGCGGCCATAGGGAATATAATTAATAGAATCAGGCGTTACTTTGCGGAAATCCATATTAATCTAATTTAAAAAGACAAAATATCTAGTGTTAATTCCGCTAAAAATGTGTCTATATGCTGTAATGCAATTTTTGCACCACCCTCCCGCCCGCAAAAATTATGCACATGCAGGAAGGAAAAATAAAACGTGCAAAAATACAATCACCAGCC
This sequence comes from Nycteola revayana, assembly GCA_947037095.2. Taxonomy (NCBI): domain Eukaryota; kingdom Metazoa; phylum Arthropoda; class Insecta; order Lepidoptera; family Nolidae; genus Nycteola; species Nycteola revayana. Next base: position 11,133,016 of record OX344847.2, read on the forward strand.
AAAGACCCGACACGTGTTTCGCTCCTCCACGGAGCATCATCAGGGTGATGTTAACTACTCGAACGCTAGTGCGCACTAGCGGAATTAACACTAGATATTTTGTCTTTTTAAATTAGCCATAGGGAATGTTAAAAAATCCGTGTCACTGTCCACCAGTGGTGGCGAATGGAAATAATTTACAAAGTTGTGACGCTGTCCCCCAGTGGTGGACAACGAGAATAATGTTTTAAAGTTGTCTCGCTGTCCCCCAGTGGTGGCCAGACAAGTGGTGGACATCGGGAATAATCGAGTCGCGCATTCACACCATAGCTGATATTATGCAACCAAATATTTTGTTTGGATTTTGGGTTAAATTTGATTTAATACTAGCTGTTGTATAGCATTATGTATTATATTTCCAAAATCAATTTTCATTCAAATCTTTTCGCCATAATTCTGAATACAATAAATTAATTAAACAAATTCATCAAGTCGCTCTCAGGTTATGCGTGTACATTACATTAATAATTGTGACGATTAATTTTATATCAATTTAAATCAAACACATTTTTTTACGTTTCTATATATGGGGAAATGCATAACGCGTAACTTCCGCAGCCGCGGAGACCGTAACGTCTTCCCCCGGTGCGCGGCGGGGTATTATGCTCTCAACCTCTCCATTACCAATTGTATGATATTTATACCCCGAGGAGAGAACCTACCCACTAAATCGCCCGTTGTCCCTAAGACGCCGTTTAATATACATTTAAAAATAAGTATTTATTAACAATTGTTTTTCCTTTGCAGTTAAAGCATTATATGAAAAAACACATCCAGAATATTCATTATACCTATACCTGATGGCACCTATCTCCCTTGCCATACTGAACCCAGTTGCTTTTGTGTTGATGGAAATAAACAAGCAGAAAGAACAGCAAACCCCAGTTATTCTAGTAGAAGGAGAAATGCAACACAACCTAGCCTACAAGACTACAATAAAACTGCTAAAGCAAATAGCGAAAGGTATCGCTTTCAACCCTGTGGTAGTTATGACCGTCTTGGGAATTGTTGGCAATGCTGCCTTCAAACATCAGTTGTCTATATATGTGGAAGGGCTATTAGAGGTGAGTAATTAGACACCTAAGTATCTGCCACATATTGATTACATTACACCAGTTGCATGTTCACACAGTTCTCAATATATATTTATATGTACCTAAAACAAGTTATGTTACGCAAGGTCGCCCTCTGTATGGTATTTGGAAATCTGCATGTATTGGAATTCTATGAATGTTTATGAATATATTGGATAATTCATTTGGACCTACTGCGTTATAAATATAACGTTCGGTGATTTTGTCATGATCATCATGCTTGGCAGGCGGGTTGGTTATCACTGTAGGATGGTCAGTAAAATTGAGCGTAAGATGAAGTTTTTTTTTCTTTCTTTTTTTTTTAAGATTACTAGAAGAGTTTTGCAATCTACTAGTATTCTTGTTAACCCCTCGTGCTAAGCTAATATGCTTGTGTTACGAGTGGGTTCACGTAGGTAGTGCAATGGGTGGGGTTCGAACCGGCGACCTCTAGATGACAAGTCCGACGCCCTAGGCATTGCGCTACGGCCGCTTCAGTTAACCATCAGCTGTATGTTCCTTAATCGCCTTTTATGACACCCATGAAAAGAAATTGGGTAGTCTATTCTGAGCCGGAAAGAATACCCGGCCATAAGTAGAGATTAATTCAGTTTACCTATACTATTCATACTAATATTATAAAGAGGAAAGATTTGTTTGTTTGTTTGTATTGAATAGGCTTCGAAAATACGGGACTGATTTGAAAAATTATTTCACCGTTGGGAAGATTCACTATCCCCGGATGATATAGTTTATTATGATGTTCCCAAGGGAACAGGAGTTACACGGGTATAACCGAGCGCGGGAAGCTAGCAAATTATCTTTAAAAAAAAATCAGTAGCTTTTGTGCGAAATAAAAAACAAATACCCATTCTTATATTATTTAATGGTAATGGTTATCCTGTTTGTTTAGGTGTTCGGTGGAGCCTTCGCAGCGACTGCTTTGTTCTTATTAGGTCTCAAGATGGTGGGTCAGATCCATCGGCTGAAAGGTCCAGCCCTCTTACTACCTTGTGTACTTATTATGGTGAAGTTGTAAGTATTCTACAGAAAATGTATACTTGTTAAAAATGCTGATAACGAATGAGTGTATACCTATACCGTATTCATCGAGGCGTGAGATTAAATGTAAACAAACCATAAAAAGGGTACTTTAAGGGTCACGATTGATGAAGTGAATATATTTTATTACAGCTGTCAGTACAATCAAGCCTATGAAATTTTGAATTTAGTAGTACTGAGAGACAGTACCTGCCAATGTTATATTTTATAGGCATGGCGACCTAATAAGTGATGGGCAATGAATCATCGTGGCCATCGACTATAAACTATCGATATTTTTATATAAAACTTAATTCAAAATAAATTAATTATTAAATTTTATTATATATTCTAGTATCATAATACAATTTACATATGTACGCGTACTTGATCTAAAATAATAGTGAGTAAATAAAATCCAATTTCTAAAAATAAACTTTGGATTTCAGAGAGTATAAATGTATCTTATATTAAAATATTTGTTTAATTTAGTAACGTTTGTAATTAAATTAATCCCAATTATTTGTTACATTATCGTAAATAATAGTAAGAAAAGTCGATAATTACTATCGACATTTGTTTAAATCTTAACAACCCTAGGAATGTCATCTTTTATGAAGTATAATGATTTATTAAATCGTTTACATGTAAAAACACCCAAAAAAGACTTGATTCCCAAACTTCGAATGCATTTTAATACGACTAAATTATAGACCACAGGTACTCCCGAACATTTTACATAAAAATGTGACGTTTGGTTATCGGTCGGATTATATCCGCTATTTTTACTATAGATCAACTTGTTGATACGAGAGTTCTGCTTATTTATTATTATAGATATTTTCGTTGAATTTATATCTTTTATGAAGTTTAAAGTTATTTGTTGGTTGTTTTGTTGTTGTTATAAGTATTTACGTTTTCGAGCTTAAAACATGAGTGCACCTGGACCAAGCAACGCTTGCACTTTTTCTTCGCCAAAGAAAAAGCGATCAAAGAAAACTCCAACGCATTCAACGGAAAAGGTGGCTGTTATTAATGTGTTCAAACTCATAGAAGAAACGTGGTCGAAGGATTCGTATCCGTACAAAGGTATCAATTAAACCACTGAAATTATGGGAATATCGCAAGCCACAGTAAACAGGTTCTAAAAGGATATAGTGAATTAAATCCTATTGAGTTAATATGGGCCCAAGTTCAAGGATTTATTGCTGAGAATAACAAAAGCTTTAAGTTAAGTTCAAATTTTACTAGCCGATGCAATTAAAAATATAACAGTAGAGGCTTGACAAAAGTGCATTGACAATGTGAAAAAGAAGAGCAAATTATGCTTAAAATTGATGGAATAATTGATAGTTGAATATAGTTGACCGCTTCGTTATTCCCGATGGCTACAGTTCTTCAGAATCCTCCTAATTCTCCGAATAAATAATTCAATAAGAGCGATTTATGATTTTATTATCTTCATAGTTAAGTACCTTATCTTAACCCGAGCTGCTAGACACACAAATAGGAAACCCTACATTAAATTAAATAGCAATAAAAAACATTGAAAAAAGTTTGAGAAACAATGTTTTCTTTGTTTACACTTTGTCTCAAGCCCCGATGAATAGGGTATAATTATAATACAGCGCGATTAAACATCAGAGTGACTAAGTATTATCATCCCGTATAACGTCCACTGCTAACCGCAATATTATTTACTAATTTTCACTTGCGCGGTTTCACTCGCGTCCCGTTCACGTAGGAACATTATAATTATAGGTATACTCAATCAATGATCTCGGAGTTTCTTATAGTCTTTCTTCTCCGAGTGTCACACCGTAGGTAGATAGAGAAAGACTCGTAGGAAGCTAGGATAGGGTCCGGTCGTCCTCGCAAGGCGAGGCTCGCGACGCGTTCTATGCTTCAGACCCGATCCCAGCCCGCGCTGGTTGATCTTAATTATATTTTATAATAAGCGATTAATTACGGACATGCCATAACAATATTAATAAATTTAATAACATTATTGTTGAAATGTAAACTAATTTATTAGTTAAGATTTTTTAAATTTTTTTTTCATTATCATTGTATTTGACATATAATAAGTACGATCGATTCGTCTACATTATCAATAAACGTTTTCATTTTCATTTTTCATTTTCAATGTTTCAAATTGGATCACAACTTAACGTGCTTTCCGAGGTATAGAGGGTAGGTCTCAAACCAATCAGGCCCAGAAAGAATCTTCGATTTTCCACAATGATTTTTGTCCAGCCTGAAATCGAACCCACGTTCACTTAGACTTATACCGCTAGGCCAAGACCAGGTATCCACCATTATACACCTATAATGGTGGTCTATAGTCACTACATAGTATAAAACAAAGTCGCTTTCTCTGTCCCTATATCCCTATGTCCCTATGTATGATTAAATCTTTAAAACTACGCAACGGATTTTGATGCGATGTTCTTTTTAATAGATAGAGGGATTCAAGAGGAAGGTTTATATGTATAATACATCCGCATTGTACCCGTGCGGAGCCGGGGCGGGTCGCAAGTAATATATAAAGCGGAAGATTTTGTTTGTTTGCTTGAACGTTAGCGCATTCAAGCAAACAAACAAACTCTCTACTGGTCGAATTTGAAAAAAATATTCAGTCATAGATAGCCCATTTATCGAGGAAGGCTCTATTATTATGAAGCTCCTTCGGTAACGGGAATGACGCGGGTGTAACCGCGCGCGGAAGCTAGTAGACTTCAACTCTAGCTCTATTATAGTTACCGGCACGTAAGATGGCAAGAGATTTTGTAGTGGGGGAATTTCGCGCACGCACCATTTCATACATTTTTACATGCGCGAACTTCCCCCACTACAAAATCTCTTGCCAACTTACGTGCCGGTAACTATACTGAATTATTAAACAAGTTCTTCAATTTTATTAGCGGGTATATCGGCCAGTCCGTATAGGTTTATTATCCGCGGACTTCTTTTTAGAACTTTTAAAGTGTAACAATATATACACCGTGAAATTTTAATGGTTGTTTTCCCGAAGCAGAACAACTTGCCGTCGGTAGTACTATCGAAACATATTTTTTTTTTTTTAGACATGTTTTGGATTTAAAATTATTAAAAAAAATATTAGACAACTCGAAAGCGTGATAAACAGTAGTAACACTAGACGGACCTTGTAGGTACTACTCGAATCGCACGCGCTGCTGACAAAGTAAAGAACGATCCATAAACGTTTAAAGCAAAATAAGAGCTCAACGCTTTCGAGTTGTCTAATATTTTTTTTAATAATTTTAAATCCAAAACAAGTCTAAAAAAAAAAAAAAAATATGTTTCTATAGTACTACCGACGGCAAGTTGTTCTGCTTCGGGAAAACAACCATTAAAATTTCACGGTATATATATATATATAGATATCCCCACGGGCACTTAGTGGCTCCACCGTGCCATATAGGTAGTATTTTGTTGATCCGTTTTCATTTGTTGATCCAGGTAGTTTAATTTGATCCATTGCCGGATACGTCATACTTAAGTGACTCCGATTGGAGCCAATAGTGCTTCCGCGAGTAATAATAATAATTATGACGATTTTATACAAATCCACCTTTTTGGTATTTGGGCACTAGTTGATCCGATTCAAATGCACCAATCACGGCGCTTCGTTTTGTCGTGGGCTTTGTCATTGGCTGCTTAAGAAACGAAATTTTATATTGTATTTTGCCGACACTTAACAGCTAGTAACAGCTTGCCAATCCTTAAACTTCTATATCCTACTAATATTATAGACGTGAAAGTTTGTGAGTCTTTAAGGATGTTTTTTTTTTCACGCAAAAACTACTTAATGTATTTTGATTAAATTTGGTATGGAGGTTACTGACACCCTGGATTAACATCATCATCATAATCATCATCTTCATCATCATCATCAGCACGTATATCATCCACTGCTGAACATGGGCCTACTCTCGAGGGAGCGTTTTTGCCAGAGTCACCACGCTTGGCAGGCGGATTGGTGACCGCAGTATTATGTTGTAATACACAGGAAAACAGGCTGCTGCCCTTACCCTGATATACGCTTGTTATACATGATGTTATAACAATCGGGACCAACGGCTTAACGTGCTTTCCGAGCCACGGAGGGTAGTCCCTCAACCAACCAGATTGGGAAAGAAATCTTAGAATTTACACAAAGATTGATTGTCCGGTGTGGGGATCGAACCCACTACGCTACGGAGGTTGGTTGGATTAACATATAAGATATTATTATTGCGCGGGCGCAGCCGCGGGCGGAAATATCACTACATAGTATAAAACAAAGTCGCTTTCCGTTGTCTGTCCGTCCCTATGTATGCTTAGATCTTTAAAACTACGCAACAGATTTTGATGAGGTTTCAATAGATAGAGTGATTCAAGAGGAAGCTTTATATGTATGATACGTCAGTATTGCACCCGTGCGAAGCCGGGGCGGGTCGGTAGTAGTATTATAAATGCGAAAGTCTGTGAGTATGTTTGTTGCTCTTTCACGCTAAAACTACTACTAAGTGGATTTTAATAAAATTTGGTATGAAGGTTGCTGACACCCTGGATTAACATATACTTAGGATATTATTTCTACGCGGGCGAAGTCGCGGCCGGAAATTTAGTATTTTAAATGCGACAGTTTGTAAGAATATAAATATTATGTTTATTGACCTTTCACGGAAAAACTACTGAATGGATTTTGATGAAATTTGGTATGGAGGTTACTGACTCCATGGATTAACATAAAGGATTTTTTTTCTTTTCGGTCAATAACTTCTTCGTCAGTTTCATCAGATTATTTCGTCAGATTATTTTTACATCTTCAACCTCAACTTTCAACACCGAAGTGTTTGATTTCTACAAAATTCTATTGTTTCTATTAAAATTCTATTCTATAAAACTCAATTATGCTACCAGTATATTTTTTGATTTTACTTTAAAATTCTCTAAATCCTTGTCTTTTCCAATAGTCCATCTAAAATATCAGCTATTTTTCCCTAAATACGAGAGAATTCCCTAAAAGTGGAAACACTGAGCGCAGGGGGCAGGATGCGCGGTGCAATTCTCGGGGATGTCGATTCTTTCCAAAAAAGATCGATTTTTAAATCGATTCGAATCGTGACCTAATGAATCGATCCACAAAAAAATCGAGGCCAAAAAGATCGATTTCTGAAAAATCGATCTTTTCTTCAAGTTTTTGTTTATAATGTTAAATTAAATTATTTTTTTGTAAATAAATCTATTTTATTAAAAACATGACACATATTATAATTTAACGATCTCTTATCAGTAAAATCAGGTGATTCGATGATAAAAAATATTTTTATTACCATATCAAAAGATCAGATCAGGTATAAAATAAGACATTTATTATTTTATGTATTGGTTTACAAAGTTAAGAAAATAGATAGTGTAGCTTATAGTTCCCAATGCTTAATTTCTAAACTTTTTAAAAACAACAGTCTGTCATAAAATCGAATGTCGATTTTTAAGGGTGAAATATCGATTCACTGAATCGATTCAGTACTACATATCGATTTAAAAAATCGATCTTTTTGGCTCCAAAAATCGATTCTTCGATTAATCGATCTCAGATCGACATCCCTATTCTCGATCATACTCGAGTTGGATCTTACAATGTATGATATATTACAAATATAAAATCTGTTGGATCAACGTATGTATTAATTTTCATAAATATAGTATAAAACGAAACCATGTTATTGATTTAACGAAAAAAATACAAAGTTAAAGTGTATATATGGAGCCAATAAGTATTGGATTTGAGATAAATATCGGAGCCAAGAAAGATTGTTGAGTATAAAAAATACGACCGTTACGGATGCATTTATGTTTCGATATTTGGGTAAAAAAATCATGGAGTATAAATACATGTCTAGGAATATGTACGGCAACGTCGCCAACTGGAAGGCTACGTTGCCACTCCGCTCGAAATATATCAAAACGGAGTCAAGATATTCCGCAAAAAAGGTGGAGCCAATAATGCATTGGCTCACTGCTGGATCAACATACTACGCAAAAAGGTGTTTATATATATATATAGCGTTGATTTTTTTTTCTATTCGGACAAGTAGTTCCTGAGATTAGCGCGTTCTAACAAACAAACTCTTCAGCTTTATAATATTAGTAGGTATAGATTCAATTAATTATGATGTAAGTTCTATGTAAATGTCGTTACATATTCGGTAACTTATACCAAAAACTTGTTTGGGACTGGTTTAGTTGGTTGTATTATGGAATGTAGACACTTTAAATATAAGCATGTAGTTCTCCACGTAGACTTTAAGAAAGGACAAAGTATAACTTCTGTCGCGAAGCAAAATGGTTGTAGGTGTTAAAATAGGGGATCGAAAGTTTGTATGAAAGTTCGGCATTGTTTTTCAAATTTCAAACTGTGTGAGGATGAAGGGGTTAAAATACGAGAGTATATCTATATTTATAGAAGCAAAAGGTCACTCATACCGAAAACTCGGAAACTAGTGCCAGGAGTTTAAATTTTTGCATAGGTAAGGGTTTGTTGTACTATAAACGTTATGTCAATGCTCAACCTCTAACTGCAATTATAATCAATTAGCTTATCATATTCTTTGAGAATGAAGTCTTTTGCATCGGGAGCTTAAAATTATGCTCGATAGCTTGAGAGTTTTTTCGGGGGTGTATATTTATGGATATTGTGGAATTAGAAGAATTTCCGTGTTTATAGTTTTTTTTTTCGTATGGACTTACGTAGGTAGCCACGAGGCTTTTGCTACTTTATTGGGCATAAAGGCGAACAGAGCTCCAGCCACTTTTAGACGCTTTTGCCATACCTACTACTGGAATCAAAAATAAAAGCTGTAGCACGTGTAGGCCCCGTAGTTTATTACCCGTCCGTGACGGAGGTGCTTTACAGCTGGCTTCTCTAGTTATAAATTAACCCTCAAGACTACTTATGTCTTATTTTTTTGTCTCCTTTTATACTGTCTCCGCTTTGTAATGGAGAGATGTGAAAACGTAAGTCTTTCTTGCTCCTCCTAATCTCTTTCTAATAAAACTCGTTGTGGGTCCCAAGGCAGTTTAACTTTTTGCCGGGACTTGGTCTCGGCCTCGGTGTTTATTGCCATTTTCAGTGTGTGTCACTGTTGATCCAAGCTTACAGGAGTTGCAGTGGTTGGAGTGTCAGTGGGATTAGTCCTATAAAAAAAGGTTTCCTTTAAGACACGCGTGCCTACCTTACTACCTACCTTAATCCATGTTTATGCGGAGTATGCAATCTGTCAGCCTGTTCAGTAATACCAATACAATGAAATCAGGTGGCAATAATGCGTGGGATGGAACGGCGGACAGTAGTTGTTAATTTTATCCATTAGCCAAACAAAAATACATATATACATACAAATATTCATTATACAATATTAGTACAGACTCAGATTACACCGTGATTTTTAGTCGTTGCTAATACTCCGCGAAATTATTGAATTTTGGAAATGCTAGAAATCTTAAAAAAAAATTACTGACCGATTTGTTTTGCATTCTACTAGTATTATTTTTAATCCCTCGTGCTAAACTAAAATGCTTGTTACGAGTTGGTTCACATCGGTAGTGAAATGGGTGGGTATCGAACTGGCAACAACAAGATCACAAGTCCGACGGCCCTAGCCGTTGGGGCTACGGCCGCATCAATGCAATTATTAGCAATAATGGAAAAAGAGTATACTTACTTATTTGTTTAATTTCAGAATAATTTTGCCAGTGGTGATGCGTGAGAGTGTCACCGCGCTAAACGCCGGCGCCAATGAGTCGAACACCATGTCCCTATCAACATATGCGTTCCTCTACGGAACTATACCCACCGCACCAGCTGTATTCGTCTTCTCTAATATATACCAGTTGGAAATTGATTTGGTGTGTATTTTTATTCACAAGATATTACACACTAGGCATTGGAACATCACCGCAGTGGTGGCAGGTCAATTCAAGGTTCATTCCTGTGCATCGCGGTTGTCGCATCAGTCGCGTGCGTGAGCCGCATACGATTGTTTGTGCGCGAGCTATTCACGGAAGTGAACGTTGCTTAAACAGAGAAGCAATGTTGTGCATGTTATTTTAATCCATTGAAATGCTATCTTATCTGTAACGGTTTTACGATATGTAAATTTGAAACAAAGAAAGAAAATATATTTATATAACAATATGTTCACACAAAATAACATGCAGCACATTTTTAAATGCTATGCTCTGCCTAATAGATTTAGCTCAGCATTGACTTGGAAAACCTACCGCGACTGTCAGTTGATAAACCATGTACATACTTAGGTATAGTAATGATGAGTTCTAAATTCCTGAAATCAAATTATTACTAAGTAATGATCTTTTTGTAGCTCTTTAAAATCTTCAATAGTTAGTCAAATATTTTGATGAAATACGAGCTAAATTGTTGGTTTTGTGCACAATTTTGTACAGAAGCGGATTTAATTGTTCGAGGTATAAATATCCTAAGGTGACTTATTATTATGCCTTTGAAATGTAAATGCACTTGTTTCAACTGCTTGCCTGCCTCTTACATAATCACAATAAATTTTATGTGGTAGATGCCGTAGATGGTAATTTTAAAGGTGCTTTGATTGTTTTCAGATGGCATCCTCAATGGTTATCTGCACCTTTCTATCAGGCCCCATGATGTTTATGTCGGCACAAATGATATCTATCAACAAAGACTTTGCCGGTCAAATGAAGAAGTTTAGCTTTGATTTGTCGATCGTAGCATTGGTCGCTTCGATTTGGATTCTCTTTGTATTTACTGTTACAAAGAAGTATAAACGAATGCCCCATAGATTGACGTTGTGCTTGATTGTGTCTCAGGTAAGTTTATTAGATATTGAACAAAAAGTTTTTATGACAACCAAATGAATAAACCAAACTTAAAATGCCCAGTGACAAAACTGCAAAGTTTTACCACTGGAGGCGAAACTAGCACACTACAAATCATTTTCATCAGCCCGTATAACGTCCACTGCTGAACATGGGCTTCCTCTCGGGGAGGTATTTGCCATAGTCACCACGCTTGACAGGTGGTGACCGCAGTATTATATTGTACCACACAAGGAAATGATGCATGTAGGGTAGTCCCTTAAACTAACCAGACCCGGAAAGAAATCTTAGAATTTACACAAAGATGACGGCGTGGGGATCGAACCCACGATCTCCGAGATTTAAAACGAGCCATATACCGATACGCTACGGAGGTTGTCAATACAAATACTCATGACACATTTTTAGATCATGTGCTGAAATGTTTTGGTGTTTCTTATTTTTGTAACATGAAATAATAGCATTTTTAATGTATTCGAGCGTTCGAATGAAGCGAATCTTGCATTTTCGCGGTATATTGAAGCTATCATAAAAAATTACGTTCGATCTGAGTAAAACTAAAGCCGAAACGTATATTAATTACAATTCGCACTTAATTTATATTAATTGTTTGTGTAATACTTCTTTAACAACATGCATTTGTTGTAGATGCTGTTATCAATAAGCATAATATGGGGCGGGCCTAGCTCTGTATACATTCCCTCCTGGTATGCTACGGTACAACAATCACTTCGGGTTTTCACCATGATGTCCTGCTTACTATGGACTTCGATGCTTTCTGTTGGACTTCTGATGTTGCAGGTAAATGTAAATTCTTCTACTAAATCAATCAAATCAATTAACCTTTTCGACGCCCATCTATATAATACGCGATGTGTCCTCCAGCGCCACGCTACAAATGTATAACGTATCTATAGTAAAACGTAGGGATGGGATTAATGTCCTATCGACAAATAATATTATAAGTTGAAATAAGTGTTTATTCACCAATTTACGAAGCTAAATTAAAACTGATACCGTATTTTTATATTTTGTTTTATTTGATGTCTAGATGTCGATGTCTATGGTATTTTTCTTTTTTCTATTCACTGTGGTCGAGTTACACGTGCATAACCTCAACCGATTCCTGCATAAATTATTTCGTTTACTTACAACTAATACAACCAAATACAATCAATAGAAGCTAGATACGTGTTTACTACGTGTTTTTTTTTAAATTAAAATGGAGATCTTTTTTTTAACACGCTTTTATTAACTTGGGTTGTATGTAACGGAATCTTTGAACTTAATTTTCACCAGTTTCCAGAAGTCTGATTAATTTGAAACTTTGCATACGTATCAAGGACATAATTCAATTCAGAGTGAAAAGCGTGGGCTGCTTGATAAAGTAAATTTCACAATCATTCTATTGACAACTATCTATGAGAGGAGAGTTATGAAAAGTGGTAAAATGCACCCCACGCTTTTTACTCTGAATTGAATTATTCTGTTAATAACTTAAACTTTATTATAATTTTATTTTGAGGTGAAAATTATTTTCTATTTTTTAGTTCGGTTAGCTATAAAAGCGTGTTTTTTTAGTTTTTTTAAACTTTTATTTATATTTTAATGGTAGGTATAGGTGTCGCAAAATACTAGCACATATTCACCGTCGCTTATTTTTTTGAAAGAACACGTGCGCCAACGCAAGATTCAAGATGTAAACATTGCACTACACTAAAATGCACAAAGTCACTATGACCTTGAAACCCGTCCGCTTATGACGTCACAGATTTACTTCTATACAAGTTCGTGGCGTTGTGCGCACTGACAACTAGCCACTTTGTAAGGATGAGTTTTTTAAACGGTGTTTCACTATCGACAATGATTAGAAAACCTATTTATTCTTGATTAAGGTGCATAAAACGTAGTTTATAGTTTACACTATTTATAAAATATTATTTATTCACGTCATTTTCTTGCAATAATAGTATTTATGATCGTTTCAACGAGATGAAATATAGCGAGGTCTTCATCGTGTCCCATCACTGGCTTACTTTATATCAAGTACTTGGCGTTGGGGGCATTAAAATATTTGCTGGCGTTTTTGTTTCTATTGAATATAAAACAAACAAGAACTTATTATGTGTGAAAAAGTTAAAAATATGCAAAAAATATGCAATAGGGCAATTTTCCATGAAAACAAAATAAAAGGTCTTGTAAAAGTCGTAAATATATTTTATACTATTATTACTTCTAATCAAATAGTGGCGCTGAGGGCACGAAAATCTCAAACTTGTATAGAATTGATTGGCGTTCAAAAGGTTAATTCAGACCACCGGAAGGGTCTTAATTTATTAATCTCTATTTTGAAATTTAGTTACCGGTAAAATGTTAGCCTCGGTGCTAAACTACATATGTCCGTTCGAAAAAAAAACCTGTCGTCATACATTTCAGAGCCGTGGTCCATGTTTTGTGGTTGCGGTTTGGCCGGTGCTCGGGTTCGTGGCGTGGGGAGCCCCGGCAGTTATGGTCACCATTCTACTTGTCACTAAAGGCACGGGCGACTTGGACTGTAAGGCCACGGATGCGATACGACTCTGCTTACTTGTATTCTGCCTTACTGGTAAGTTATAATAATAACTTATATTTGAAAATTGATTATTTTTCATGTGTATGCCCTTAAACTAAGTTATGTAGACCTGTATTTAAGTAAACATTTTCCCTATTTAAATTATATTTGACTTTACAAACATGCAGTAGAATGGTATAATATTTTATAAGCGATAAGCTCCATTAAAATAGTTAGATGAAAGTATTTAACAAGATTAAACATTAAACTCAAAACATTATTTTAGTTAGTTATAGTTTACTAGTAGTAATGTTGTGCAAATTATATTAACTGAAATTAGGTACATAATATGTTGGAAAATTATTAATAATTACAAAAAGTATAGATATACATACAAATGCTCACGACCCTACCGCGGTATTCATCATCATCATCTTCATCAGCCCGTACAACGTCCACATTGGTTACTGACAGCAGTATTATTTTTTTATTCAGTTTCTTGAAAAACTTAACTATGGACTAAAATTCTATCAAAAAAGAAGGGACTGTATTCAATAGGTTTATTGCCAGTAGTAAATATCTAATGAATCTATATATATAAAACAAAGACGGGTTTGTTACAACACTTATAACTCTAGATCGGCTGGATCAATTTTCATGGTTTTTGTTTCGTTGGATTTGTCTCCGCCCTGAATAGCAGAATACATTTTAAAAACAAAAGCAAGTCGTGTTAGTTACACTATTTATAACTCAAGAACGGCTGAACCGATTTGGCTGAAAATTGGTAGGGAGGTAGCTAAGAACTGGGAGAAGGACATAGGATACTTTTGGGTAGGGGTAGGGTAGGGTAGGGTAGGGTAGGGGAGGGTAGGGGAGGGGTAGGGTAGGGTACGGGTAGAGTAGGGGTAGGGTAGGGGTAGGGTAGGGCAGGGGTAGGGTAGGGGTAGGGTAGGGTAGAGTAGGGGTAGGGGTAGGGTAGGGTTAGGGTAGGGGTAGGGTAGGGCAGGGGTAGGGTATAAAAGTCCACCCGTGCGAAGCCGGGGCGGGCCGCTAGTAATATTATAAAAGTGTTGCCGATTCTCTCTTCTTTTTTTAATGTTTGTTTCGCGCGCTACGCGGATTGCTCATGGTTTGTTTTTGTTTTTAAAATGTGGTTTATTATTTAAAACGTGTTAATGGTTTTTGTATTAACAATATTGCTTTCATTTTTGTTAAGACATCCGCGATGTAGTTTTTTTTTTAAGTTAAATTGTAAAGGACTATAAAGTTAATTTGAATTATTTATTTCTCTAGTAACGACGGGATGCATGATACTGTACATAAGGTTCCGACGCCGCAACGCACAATTTGCCACATTATCAGCTGAACTGGCTAGAGATACGAGTCCTCGAGAAGAATCCAGCTTGATTGACGATGCAGAAGATATGTCGCGTACACCACTTGTTAACTCTAATGGTAAGTACGTACATAATATATCAGTGCCTACTATAGTAAAACCACACTTTAAGTTATTTATATCTAGAGCTCAGAAGCATAAGGTCGGATGTGCCATTTTACGTTAGAAATATTGGTCGTAGGTATGTGCCTTTATTGTAAAATGGCACTTACGACTAAATGCTTTTGACGTATAATATTAAGTATAATATAATAATACGTCCTTACGATATTTTTTTTTTTTTTTCCGGGTGGAAATGCATTGACGCATTCCCACCGCCGCTGCAGCGTATTCGCGCGTTTGGCGGTGGGATATGTGGGACTCGCCCTCTCCATAGCGTGGTATGCTAAACTCATACTACGAGGAGAGGACCCTACACCACTAAAACCCCCCGGACACTCCTTCGATCCGCCGTTGGCGGGGGCCGGGTACGCATAAGCAATCCGGCCCAACGTCCTTATGCTCCTGAGGTTTAGATATATTTTTTCACTGAGTAGCCTTCCTCATTCTGCAGACTCTTTTGCCTTCTCCCTGTCAGCTCTGAAGATCTGACTCCTGCACAGGAATACAACATTAATCAGTAATGTTAATTGACTGTGGAATTTTGTAATGTGGAGAACATTTCAGGGTCCCGAGTCTACTATCGTAATGGCGTGTCCAAGAACTCTCAATGACAGTTCAATGGTCGGTTTTTTCTCATTTGGTAAAATTCTAATCCAAATGACGTCACTATGACATTAGCGTAGTTGAATATACTAAGTGAAATGATACATTTATAAGTTTGGAAATCGCCTAAATAAACATTACAATCTCCCTAACCATCTCCCCTGCTACTTCTGTTGACGGCCTTTTCTGCGGTAGCAACACCGACTGCCATTCCAGCGCCGACACCATAGTGAGATTAGTTGATTACCGTTTTTGGCACTATGATATCATGGTGGCACTACGGTGGCACATTACTTAAAAAAATTGCAGACTCGGCCCCCAGTTCATTTGGAATTTTATTTAATTTGTATATTTGAGTAAATACGAGTATTATGTCGGCCATACACGGACAACTTGAAGCAGTCATGATGAACTGATTCAAGCTGCGACTGCATAGTGAACAAAAGAAGAGTTCCTATGTACACACATGCATGCAACCATTCGAGCAGTGGCGACTGCGTTGATAGCACGGTGAAATTTTAAAGTGCGGTAAATCAGTAGATTTCTATGACTGCAAAAGCGGACCGTGTATGTTGATCACTGGCTAACAGCTCATGCAGTCTGGGTACGACTGGTGTTAATTTTTTTATTATTGTAATACAGGTAGTTACGGAGCGATATCACCATCGCCGAGTAAACAAGCTGGATGTTGTTCCAACGATCCCATCTGTGAGAATGGTCTGACTGAGTCACAGGATATTGAAGATATTGCAACTTCTCTCAAGTAAGTTACATTAAATAAGCATGAGGACTAAAAAAAGTTCAGGAGAGGGGGGCTTGTGACGTCGTCACTATTAGGTAAAATTTTACCTAATAGTGACGTCACACAAAATTTCAACGCGCTGTATATTCGCCATTTTTTGTTTGAGGAATGAAAAAAAATACGTGTCCAATATTTTTTGGTAATCTAACTGACGGACTAAACACATTTTTTTAGTCCACATGCCTATTAGCCAAAAGATTTTGCTCAGGTCTTTTATTATGTTTTTACTAACATTATAAAGAGGAAAGATTTGATGGATTGTTTGTACTGAATAGGTTCCGGAACTACTGAAACTTAAAAAAATCTTTAACCATTAGATTTCAGGAGGCTATATTTAATTATGACGTACCCACGGATATGGGAGTTTTAAATATTGTTATTGAATCTGGGCTACTTTTTTACTTTGAAACCTAGTTTCTGCAAGTATGATCAAGTATGAAGCTAGTGAATTAATAAAACTAAAGTTTGACACTTTAGTTCTATTAATTCACTAGCTTCCCGCGCGCGGTTTCACCCGCGTAACTCCCGTTACCGTGGGAACTTCATAATTAAATATAGCCTATGTCATTCAAGGTGAATGCAAACTGCGTTCACCATGTTAACAACAATTCACCATTCGTTTTTAAGTTTATTAATTACAAACATACACACACACACACACACACACACAAAATACAAATCTTTCCTCTTTATAATATTAGTATAGATATTTCTAAATCATCTGAATGTGTTTTCACAGCATAGTTAAATTAGCGCAATTTTAGCTTTGATTCATGATTAAGAAATGGGAATTAATTTTTACAACTGTTATTTAAACAATACAGAAGTTATCATGATCAGTTCAAAAATGTAATGAGCAGTCATTTAATTTTTCGGCGGTTAGTAAATTAGTGAGTCAATAAAACATAAGCAATAAGTAATAAAAATATTGATCTGTTATTTCATCATTCAATATCAGTGCAAAAATTACTCAAGTAGTTTAATAAATTAATTAGCAGTAAAACAGAAATAGAGTAAATTAGTAATTAGATTTAGAATACATTTTACCGCCTTATCGTTTATAGAACTGCTTAAAATAAAATTTATTACTAAGCAATTACGATTTGTTAACTGTACGCGCTTAACCGCCCAGTTCAACTATTCCACTGCTCAGTATTTATTGAACTGCCCGTTTAAATTATTTTATGACGCATATTTATTTAGTTTACTGCTCAGTTTTTACTGTGTTAAACTAGTTTGCAAACATGCGTTTTTTTATTTTTTTACCTACCATAACTCAAATATTGAACTGCCGCTTTAATTCTATGCCTTAAGAAATTGTGTGTAAAATTACGAAAATAAAATTGTTACTAGCAATGTTTTTATTTTCAAAGGGATTGCGCCTGCCCACCGTCTCAAAAACACCGTTGTGGTCCCACCACGGGGACATGTCAGTACCTCAACGAGTTGGACGTCGCCGCCAGCTCCCTCGGTCTACTGCCGCCCGAACAGAGCAGGGGCCGCGGGGGACAACTACTCAAGCACACTGTGCTCATCATTGTCTACAGTCTTAACATGTTCATTGTGAGTAACGCTTATCTTAATTATCTGTACCAACCGAAGAATGAGGAGAGTGGGAAGCTGAAGCGCGGGCACCTCCTGTGATTCGCTTCATATAACCGGAAGGTTGGCGAGAGCTTGTGAGGTTTGGGAAAACGTGTACCAACCTTAGCAATGAGTTTCATTAAATTCACCTTCAATACCCTGTTTGCGTCCACTGCTGAGTATGGACATCCTCTTTACAGACTTAGGCAAGCCAAGAAAGTTGCGGAATATTAATAAATTACCACGCTTAGCAGGCTGATTGGTGATCGCAATAAAATAATAGCTATGTTAGTAATCCTAAGCTAATGGATATTGCTGCTCACCTATCAGCTATATATATCCCTTAGTTGCCTTTTAAGGCAGCCCTATGATCTATATTCCAGTCAGTGGCTGCTACAAGATGTTTTTTTCTTATTAGGTTGTGATAAAGCGAGCTGTGTTGGTAACTCTGATTCATTAGTGGATTTTCTAATTGACTGCCAAATTTTCAGAATTATAATATGTTATCATGGAAAATATATTTTATTGATCAAGCACTGTGAAGAAATTAATTCTGTATCAACTACTGAATCACGGTCAGTTTATTATCGTGTCGATTTGGTTGTAACTACTATCTTCGTTTATAGGGCATCGCTTACACAACTTGGCGCATGATGATAAAGGATGAAAGTGGAGTATTCGTCGAAATTCAGTTCTTAGACGTAGTAGCCACCAGCGGACAGGCGTTAGTCATGTTTGTGCTATTCGGACTCGATCCAGAGGAAATATTGATACCAACAATCAGATTCTTCAAGTCTAAATGGTTAGTATGCTTTATTTTAAGCCATGGTGATACTGCAATAATAAATAGCTAATAAGTTTGAAAATCAAATGTAGCAAAATGATTTATTACCTTGACAACACCTAAAAAAAATATATTTCTTCACAGATGAAATTAAACCTAATTAGCAACTGTCACTTTTAATTGCGGTATCACCGACGATATGGCGACAAAAAAAAATCATAAGATGAGCGTTCATGACATTGTTGATCTAGCAAAATAGCTGTAGAAACTTAGACACATCCCCTAAATAGTAATCCGGCTCGAGGGACCATATATACGGCTACATTATTTATAGTATGAAAACAGCAATTGATAGATTAAGTAAACCGAGCAGATTCTTCTATGCAATTTCTCTAAAAGGTTAAGCTCATGTTTCTATAATTTTTATTATATATACCTATAACGTTATTCAGACAATATGGAAAAAGATGACATAACTGACTGTGTTTAAAACTCTTATCTTGGTCTTTGTTGTAATATTATATTGTAGAAGTTAATTACTATTAAATAACAAAATCCATTTTATAACTAAGGTACGGAGGAGACACTGTGGTATTACCAGAAATCGAGGACTTAAGCTTTGAAACGAAACATGTTTGTGATCAGTTCATCACACATCACTTGGAACGCTGCAGGGAAGCTATTGCCAAAGATACAAGGCAAGTTGTTTATGTTTAACTTCATATAACAATCATTAATTATAAAGTTTAACTTTTTGATTCTCTTATTATGATGCTGATAATTCAGATAGCTGACATTGGTTTTAAAGACCTATAATAACAAACATTGGTTGTGGGAGTTTAAATAGAAGAAGCATTGAATCTAAGAGCGCCTTCAAATTTAATTTACACAATCTAGCGTATAGAGCAATGCTAGAGTGACTGAAATTGTTTTCAATGTGTATTTATAAAATAAAACCTATACCAGTCATCAAGACTCTATTAGTAGGCATCACAAAAGGTGAAAATGCCCCCGGTCTCTTTCAACGGCAGTGTTCTTCCTCTGAGTGACAACGTAATAAATCTGGGAATTTTTATGGACCACTGCCTCACTTGGAACACTCAATTAAAAAACACCAGCCGTAAGCTATTTGCATCACTTGGTGCAATGCGAAGGCTTAAAAATTTCCTGCCTATGACCACCGAAATTGCGCTTGCCAAATCCCTTCTCCTTTCCATACTAGATTATGCAGATGTTAGCTATCTCGACCTCACTGAGGCTCAGCTAGATAAACTTGAGCGTCTCCAAAACGTCTGTATAAGATTCATATTTGGTCTTCGCAAATATGATCATGTCTCCGAATTTCGTATTAAACTCAAGTGGCTATCTATTCGCTTTCGCCGGAATGCTCATACTCTCTCACTTCTTTTTAATGTACTGTCTTCTCCCTCTACTCCCACTTACCTTAAAAATCGGTTTTCATTCCTACATGAATCACATTCGAAGGTCTTGAGGTCATCAACCAACCTCAGGCTTAAAATGCTAGTTCATTCCACTATTTTTTTAGATAAATGTTTTATAGTAAAAAGTGTGCGATTGTGGAATGGAAATTACACGATCGCAAAGTTTGCATGAGTTTCAAAGACTAGTCAATGACCATTACCTGTCACTACAAAACACTCAACAACAATAGATGTATTCCTGTTTATATTATTATATAATTATTTTTTTATATAAGTATATATTTTATATATCGTTATCTATATATGTATATATACTTATAATCACAAATACACTATTTCCTATTACTATTTTTTATTTTATTTTACACTACCACTCTCTCAAACTCCTTTGTTTGACTCCTTCCTCGGTTGCCTGAAAGAGATCATATTTTGTGATAAGGCCGCCAATTGTACATGCTCTGTATTAGTTTATAAGTTTTCTGTGTTCTTGTTTTATTAGTGTACAATAAAGAGTTAATCTATCTATCTATCTATCTAAATGAAACAATCTAACTCACTATTACTGAATATTGAAATAAATAAAATGTGAATAATCTTGGATTAAATAAAAATATAACCAAAAAAAAACATAGCCTAACTGTATTCCAACAAGTATTACGTTCACACAAAACTCTCATTGACATAATTAGTGAAGTAGTTAAATCAATTTTTATATTTTACATAACCCGTATTTATTTATCAGGTGGCGTATGCGTACCTACAGAGGCGTATTCCGCGGCTCGTGCTTAGTTCATTGGCTGATCAGTTGTGGGCTTGCTAAGGACGAACACGAAGCTGTACAATACGGAAGACACCTGCTAGACGGACGACTTATAGCACACGTGAACAATGCGCATCACTTCACCAACACGCCTCTACTGTATACCTTCAAGTAAACAACAAAGTATTTTTAATAGTTAAATCTACCTACTATTATTACTATTTATTTTTGCATCTATTAGACAAACACACAGACTTAACTCTCACGTTTCTCTTGTAGTTTATCTAATCGATGGCAATCAAACGACACGGCGACGTTTCAGGTGCTTTTGAGGGCTCATTCCTCGTGCCAAGAGTTTCTGAGCCATCACAAGTATCAAAATATTTCGAATACATTGATAAAACTGCACTCTATGGGGTCAAACACTAAGTCATGTTTTGTTAGAGTTAATACTAGTGTAGGGTTGCCATACGTCCCCGGAACGCTGGGACATGTCCCGGTTTCGAGAGTCATGTCCCGGTGTCCCGGCCAACAAGGCAAAGGTCCCGATGGGCGCGCTAACCAAAAAAAATAAGAAACCTGTTTCGTTCGTACACGCTCCTGTTTGTCTTATCGTCCTGCGTGCGCAATGGGAGAACCCCCTCGGCTTTGTGTGACGTGTTATTGTTTCAACTCCCCCCCGCTCTGACCATTATCCCGGGCAGCGTCGAAACATTTATGTCAACCCTATACTAGTGGCATGGAGACGAGTCGTACACTCGGCAAAAAATGAGTACGTATATTTTTATAAGACTTCTTTTTTTGCCAAGTATCGGTACTAAGTAGCATATTATGCGTCAACTCGAAAGAGAAATCGTTATGGAGCATTGAACGGCATGTTTGATGCAATAACATGTATTTCCTCATACTATTTAATACTGAACTCTAGCAAAATATTTAATAAATAATAACATAGTGCCACAATACGAATCATTTATGTTATCCTGTGTATTGGATGTGTCTATATTAGTTAATAAGCTAATGTTTTGAATTTTATTTGCGTTCTTATATCATACAACAGTTATTAGGGGTTTTATTTGAAGTATATAATAAATATTATCCTTTGGACTATCCAAGCGTATGTGTAATTGGTTGGGTCACACAATACTATCCAACTGAAATATTTATTGGCTCTTCACAATGTTTAAAACAATTACTTGTACTTATAACCAATACTTATCATACCAGTGATTAAGTAAACAGTATATAAATTGCTTAAACCTTGTAAAAAGTAGCCATGTCTTTAGGAACATAATCAAAGTAATTTTATTAGAAAAATGTAATATTTGAAAAGTAGACCCATTGTTGATATTCAAATTTAAAACTTTAATATAGGATATTTCCATCAATTTGAGGTTCCCATTTTTATTATATCTACGGCATAAATTTTCTAGGTCTGCTACTTCGGTCTGTTTGTAATAACGGATGAAATTGATATAGATTAGGAATCAAAGATACGACGATTGTGTCACGTTATTTAAAATTATAATCAATAAATGGCTATCCAATTTTGTATAATTGCTGGAAAATTATACTATATAGTTTTTCGACGTTATGGTTTAAATAATTTATTCAACTATGTTAGTAGTGAGATATTCAGTCACAAAGTAGATTACTCTGTGATACAAAATAAGTGACAGTACTTAATAGCAAAGCACAGAGCGACATAGTTATTATAATTTACAACTAATAAGTATATCCTAAAATGCACTTTAGCATAGTACCTAAATGATAAATGAAGTAACAAGATCATCAAATTATATATTCATTTTAAATTGCAATATTTTTAAGTGTATCGTATACATATTCAATCCAGTGTTCTTTTAATTTATTTACACATCATAAAGTAATGAATATTAGTTTAGCGAGTATTCAGTTTTAAATACTAGTCTACTGCTGAACATGGGCCTCTTCTCGAGGGAGGGTATTTACCATAGTCACCATGCTTAGCAGGCAGGTTGGTGACCACAGTATTATGTTGTACCACACAAGGAAACCAGACCCGGAAATAAATCTTGGAATGTACGCAAAGATTTCCTGTCTGGGTGGGGATCGAACCCACGACCTCCGAGATTTAAAGCGAGCCAAATACCGCTAAGCTACGGAGGTTGCCAATATGTAAACTAAATATTTGTTTTTCTTTTCAAATTGCATATGAACTGCAAAATTAAATTTAATACATACTTACCATAATTTGACACTTGATTCATATACCATTGAAATAGGCCAAAAGTTAATGGGCACGGACATGGATTTTACTACAATAAGTAGTTTATTTTAGCTTGTAAGTAATTGTTTTATGGCAATTTTAATGCTTGTGATTGTTAAGAATTTTGGTACAATTTTCTGTTGCTCGATTTAGCCAAAAAACACAACTGTAATTAGTTTCCTATTTATAAAAGAAGAATCATCTGAACTGTATCAACATTTCAAATTTAATTGAATCACGGAAGTGGTTGTTTTGGTGACTATGGTTAAACTCAGATCAAATAAAATAGTTTATCTGATTGGTTAAAAACCTTGCAGCCATTGCCAGATGATTTTTAATTCACAAATTTTGACTTGCAATACTAAATAGGTCACAATAGGTTGTTGTATCAATGAAAAATAAATATTAGGTACTAGGTAAATCTGCGAAATTTTCAAGTTTCTTTTTCCAGTTTAAAATAATAATATAAAATTCAGTAATTCTTTGTAAAACCAATGGTTCATATATTTATGGCTTGTTTTGTGATCTGTTTGATTATTTTCGCATGTTATTGTGTAATGAAAAGTCAGACTTTGGGTAGGGTAAAATGATCTCATTATCTCATATCCATTTTAGATAAATAGTGTTTAATACTACAATTAACAGTACTTGGAGCTCTTTGAGAGTACAAAAACAAAACTTCATTTTTCACTAAAAGAACACAAACCAAAAGAAAACAAATTGCGATATACAATGTAAAATAATGAGCGGTTATCGCTAGCCACGATTTCTTGCTTTCTTGCATGTTGGCAAAACTATTTGCTGAAATGTACACTATATTACAGCAAATAGGTACATTTTCAGGTCGTAATTTATACTTATATTTATGTCAAATTTTAATTACTATAGCAAGATTTAGTTGGCTTGAAAGCTGATAAGTTTATGGTTAGAACACAGCTAAATGTTCAATGCTCAAACTACTAATTTGAATTTCATTCGAATTTATTATTTCTAGAAGGCGAAAATTTAACTTGATTCTGCACATATGCAAAAACTGTGTGCCTTAGTTTTATAATCATTGGCATAGTATAGAAATGAAATAGGCAAGGTTTCCATATGTTGCCAATGTTCCATTATTGATGGTTTGTTTTGTAATCCGTTGGATTATTTACGCATGTTATTGTGTAATGAAAAGTCAGACTTACAAGTAATACGCAAATTTTCCGGTATATAAAGTTATACTTACGGTATTTTTAACTTTTTTATTTTAGGTATTGTTATTTGTTATGTTCAGATAGCTAAAATGATTGAATTAGTTATAAAAATGTGTCTAACACACTAAATTTGTTTTTACTAACAAGAATTTTTTCGTCATAATAATAAAAATTGGTTTAAAAAAAAAAAAAATTATATACATCATATTTGCAATCAGGAAAAAAGGCCGATGTGTCCTATATATTAAGTATAATTTTGGAAAAAAACCCTTTTTATTATGACGGTTATTTAGTAGCTAATTTAGTAAAGACAATTACCTCTTTAATTTTATTAGGTTATATTATTTAAGAGTAAATATATCTTAATAATAATTTGCACACAGCTTTTAGGGGTTTAATTAATTATTTATGAAAAGGATTTACATCATTTACTATTTTATTTAATAAACATTTTTTGCAATGTGCATATTCTTTTAATCCACATATAATGTTAATTAAGTATTACTCACTTAATTGTGACTGTGAGGACACTTACCCATGTCTGGCTGACATGGGTAAGTGTCTTCACAGTCACAAAATGTTCTGGGTTAAGTAGAACATAGATCTGTAATTCAACTGAATTTAGATGACATAATAAACCAAAAACATCGGATATATTTTAGTTTTATATGTAATTTGTTATATCCTAATTGTTCGCATAAATTCATTTGTGATGTTTGGCTGTTATTTTCTGCATATAATTAAGTATTAATGTAAGAATACTATTGTTATAATAATCATCAATGTACTGTATTTTATCGATTTACTATAAAAGTAATCATATTATCGTGTTATGTAATGTGTATAAAAATTATTGTATTTTCTGATGGAGCATGACAAAAATGTTAAAAAAAATATAATTGTTGCAAATTCTATTTGTCTTTTAATACATCACAATTTGAAAGCTGACTGGAAATGGAAGCTGGCTTAGAATAAAAACTAGAGGTTGAATCAAATTCTACTATGCCTATATGGGTAAAACTAATAGCAAGGCAAGACTTAAATTATATGTGGGCGCACTTCACGGTGCCCTTCGATGGCATTTTTTAGTTATTCGAGTTGGATGGAGGGTGATGTCTACCTAGATATTACTAGCGGTACTGTGCTATTTGCTAAGATCGGTTTCTAAGGCGCTAGTCCCGCTAGGTGGTGTTCCATACTATCCACGCCTAAGGCTGTTTTTCCACCAGAGATTCTCGCAGCATATATGTGAAATTATGTGTCCATTTCCATTGATACTAAGCTATGTAGCTGCGCGTCAAGATGCACAGCTCGAGCTATGGAATGTACCTAATTGATAGAATAAAAACACACATTCAAAATTATAAATATTTATTCATCATTTTCCTGATCCTCATTTTCATCACCATCATCTTGTTCTGGGGCTTCCCACCACGTTAATAGTCCTAGACCCGGCTCATTAATACCTCCTACTATTCTGTATGGAGCTACAGTCTGTTTTGCGCACTCGGTGCCGGGAGGTCCAGTAGGTAAACTTTCTTGAAAGGCTTCACTAGTGATGCGAAATCTTATAGACTCTCCTGAAAATATACATCAGATAAGAGTGAAAGATTATTGAAAACTATAAACAAAAACTAAAAAAAAATATCTTCACCAAGTAAACTGATACATATTCAATAAAAACAAAGTATCATTCTTACTCATATGGTCTCTATTGTATTTCAAAATTGCTCATGACATTCCCAAGTACAATAATTATAATAATAGTACCAAGTGTTGTGTTTAAATGTGAGAGCAATTTTGTTTTTATGTAACAGGGTTTGTATGAGAGATAAGCTAGGGAATTCAAAAGTATTAGGCTTTGTAAGTGCTCTTGTATATATGTATTGTACACTTAGGATGGTCTGAACTATTAGATCAGTCTAGATGTGTCAGTATTAATGATCATTTTGAATGTTTCAATATATTTGGAGATATATACTGTCATTATCTGTGTGATGCTGACTGTAAACATTATTTATTTTATCTATAACAGTATTAAAATTACCAGAGTCCATAAATAAATCATGTTTTTCTCCATCTTCTTTAGGATATTCCCATACCCAGGCTTGATCATTTTCATCAAATCTTGATGGATGTTGAAGAGCATTAACTGGTATCAAAATGTCATCAAAAAACCCCAGAGTAACTGAAAAATAGAATAAAATTCTGTAATTTATATAGAATGTTTAATTGTAACTAAATGGTTTTTCAACAAGAACTTAGCCAAATCTAACTATTTTTGATACAATAAAAAATTTAATGATTGTCATCCAAATTTATTGATTTATTTTAATATCTAAAAACTACACTAATATGAACTGAAGAAATTGTTTGATTATATGCTTGAATGCTTTAATCTTAGGAACCTCTGATCTGGTAGAAAAATCTTTATTTGTTAGATAGCCTATTTATCATCACACTTAGACCAATAGAAACAGAACACCAAAGACAAATGTTTCAAAATCGGGATTAGCCCAAAGTAACTATTCCATTATTATTATATTTTATATAATACCTTTTTTCTATGTGTGCACACACAGAAAAAGTGTTATAATTCATTCATACAAAGAAACAGCATGTACAAAGCGAACTTAATTTGATTATGAATTTTCTTCCAGCAAATCCATTACAGAGAGACATTCTAACAAGAGGTGTAGCTAGTGTACAACAAATACCGTTCTGGTATACATCTATTTGCTAATAAACTTACATACAATACTTTGTTTTATAATATGTAGTGATATGATATTATATATCTAAATATATTAAAATGTTTTGTAATTGAATCATTTTTGAGGTAACATTCAAACTATTCCCAAAATTAAATGGTAATACACCAACAGTGACCCAATAAAATTGGAAGTATGTATGGAATGGGATTATGAAAATGCTTAAAAAAATAGTTTTACCATGTACTCCCTCTCTGCTGCAATTTTTAATTTTTCCAATTAAAATTTCTTCAACAACCGGTCGGAATACTATATATCTAAACTTCACTTCAGTGTGAGATGACCCATCACCAGGATATATGTATGAATGTCCTATTTCTGTTATATCAAATAAAGCTATACATAGTCCCACATTTAATACAACCTGGAAACAAAAAGAAATCAGTCAGACATTGAACAATAAGCAATTAAGATATTTAATTAAATGGAAACATCTACATTTTGTTAAAGATCTTAGTGAATTTCTTCATGATGACACATTTTATGTCGTGGTACATAACAAAATCAAGAAACTCATAGAATTTACATCTTTTTTTGGTTTTTATAGGTTATGTTATGATGGGAATAACATAATAAAAAACATTTATCCGGAAAGTTTTTGGTACCTAATTAATACTACACAGTAAAGTTAAATGGAAAAAAATACTGTACTTCACCTTAGATGATGAACACTATTCATTCATGCCAATATTTATGAGCCAAATAATAGGTTACAGCTAAAACTTACTTTATTCGCTAGTTTTCTATTTAGTAGGGTAGTAATGGACTCAGATAAACTTTGATGAAAATGATCTGGAGTAATTCGTATAACATCTTTCATTTCAGCTAAAACAAACATATTTTCACATAAAATCTATCTACATTTCAAAAAATCGTATTGTTCGCGCTGTGTTTGTGTTGATCCTAATTCCTAAGCATATCGTTCTATGGTCTTTGGTGTTGATCTATTAACTAACTGTCAAACTTACAAGGTATTATGTCATAGAGTATGAGTGCACTAGAATAGGCTCTACGCGTTACCGTATACCCCAGTGGTCGCCAAACTATGGCCTCTGGGCCATTTTTTGTGATCGAATTGCGGACCACGAACAAATTAAAAGTACCTTCTCTCTTATTATCAACTTAATGTGGTTATTATCGAATTGTTGTATCAAAAAGTTGCAGAAATGAATTTCAGACTGTTAATGATATTTGTTAGGCCTCTAATATAGAAAAACGATTTTTGTACAAAAAAAAAACATAATCAATATTATTTCAAATGAATAAGTATACATTTGAAATAATAATCAAAATATAAATAATAAATTAAGATTCTTTGAAACCCGTTGATATAAATTATAACTGGATTTACTCAATTGGCAAATAAATCTCTTTATAGTATGTTATCAGAGACTATACAATATATAGACTGACCTATCAGAACATATTTATATTAATTTGAGCGACAGAAATTAAAATCTCTAGTAAAGGGGGCTTACTTAAGGGTCAACATTTGTTTAATTAATTAAACAAAGAACGAACAAACAATTTTTACATTCAATAACGAACAAATAATAAAAAAACAAAAAATTTAGTGAGCCTCTTTACGCTCAGAGGTTACGCTCGTACTAGTCTGTGCTGTACCCCTACTCTGAAAAGAATTGTTCCAACTTTACGTTAGTTGCGCTAGTAACCAAATATTTTGAAACTTATCTTAGTAGTATTAGGTTGATAATAAGGCAATAATTTTATTTTGGCAGTTGAAAGTAAGAAGAATTTGTTTGTGATCCGCATTCTGTGTCTATGTCCAGATTAGGGATGTCGATTCTTTCCAAAAAAGATCGATTTTTAAATCGATTCGAATCGTGACCTAATGAATCGATCCACAAAAAAATCGAGGCCAAAAAGATCGATTTCTGAAAAATCGATCTTTTCTTCAAGTTTTTGTTTATAATGTTAAATTAAATTATTTTTTTGTAAATAAATCTATTTTATTAAAAACATGACACATATTATAATTTAACGATCTCTTATCAGTAAAATCAGGTGATTCGATGATAAAAAATATTTGTATTACCATATCAAAAGATCAGATCAGGTATATAATATGACATTTATTTTTTTATGTATTGGTTTACAAAGTTAAGAAAATAGATAGTGTAGCTTATAGTTCCCAATGCTTAATTTCTAAACTTTTTAAAAACAACAGTCTGTCATAAAATCGAATGTCGATTTTTAAGGGTGAAATATCGATTCACTGAATCGATTCAGTACTACATATCGATTAAAAAAATCGATCTTTTTGGCTCCAAAAATCGATTCTTCGATTAATCGATCTCAGATCGACATCCCTAGTCCAGATAAAAAAAAGGTTCTTCTTCTAAGTTATGGTTTGAAGCTTTGATGAGAATTGAGAATTGTTGATCAGATGAAACTCAAATAATTCGTATTCAGATGATCGCAAATTAAATGAATGCTAAAACATTGACTGATAAAGTTCAAAAAGTTTGTGATAGCCTTTCTATAAAGGCTATTACTGAAGAGTATCTGAATTGAAATTAACATCGATTTATCAACAATGCTGAGTGAGTATTTGATGCAAAGGCCTCTACAATATTCTTAAAGAATCACAAGATTCCTATGTTAAAACCAACGCATGTACTTATTGTTATTTATATGCGTTACTAATAGTAGATAAAAGGTACAGGTTTAAAAAAAGTGATGCCTCAATACTGTCTTTGCTTTAACCAATAAAATTCCTACTAATATTAAAAACATGTAAGTGTTTATAGATCTTTGTTATCTTGCGAATATTACTGAACGGATTTTGCTGAAAATTACACGGGAATAGTTTATAAGAAGGATTTACAGGCTACAAAACATGCTACTAGATAGACCCGCAGTCCATCGCGGATATAACCGCGTGACGCAGCTATTATATTATATTTGTATGATTCCCAACATATATCAGTAAGATAAACAGACAATTCCCCAAATAAATGAATGATTTTGTCATATACGTATAATACATGTAATACTAGTACATACTATAAAAGGAGACAGATGGGGAATTCGAACCCCATTTCCAGTCAATGGGCGGTCTTAGGAAAACTTATTTGCAAACAAATAAATACTCCACTTATTTATTCAAACATTTTTTTTTATTGAATATAGGCTTACGTTTGACCATAATCTCACTTGATGGAAGGGGAAGATAAGGCCTAAGATGATACACGCATGCCTAGAAAGTGTCTGTTCACTTTAGCTTTAAAGATGTCCAGATTACAGCCTTCCGGAAAAACTGACCCCAGCAGAGAATTCCACTCCTTAGCCATTATGAAAGAAGAAGCAAATCGCTTCGTACATATTGTAGGAATGTCTACAACATAAGGGTGAAACCGCTTGCCACGCCTGGTCGTCCGGTGATGGAAGGGTGAAGGGGGTGTCAGGTTATGTAGAACCTCCGCACACTCCCCGAAATGTAACCGATAAAAAACCGATAGGCAGGCTACTCGTCTACGGTGTTCGAGGCTCTGAAGGTTTGCCTCCACAAGTGAGTTATTGCCTATGACTCTCTTCGCTCGGCGCTCCAATGAGTCCAGAGCATCCAGCTGATATCTAGCAGACCCATCCCAAAGATGAGAACAGTATTCCATTGAGGAGCGAACTTGAGCCTTGTAAAGACTTAAGAGCTGCTCCGATGTGAAGTACCGCCTCACCTTTTAGAGAGTGCCAAGTTTTTTGGCTGCAGTGTTAGTGATGGACTCGATGTAGTGACCGAAGTTTAGATTAGAAGAGAGGTCAAGCCCTAAGAGCTCAAGATGGTCGCTGATCGGAACGGAAACATTACGGAAAGTCGGAGTCAGTTGGAATGGACTCCGTTTCGCCGAAAAAAGACACGCCTGTGTTTAAGAGGGGTTATACCCAACCAGGTTGGCATCACCCCATAAGGAGACAGCCTCCAAGGTCGAGTTCACCCCCTCCATCATCGATTTCCTGAACGACTGGACCTTTGACCCAGACTTTGCATCAGACAAGTATCTCACCGAGACTGTGCTGTCGTCTGCATACCCAAAGATAGAGTAAGTAGCAGGTCGTTGATGTGCAGCAAAAAAAGAGTCGCGGAGAGAACAGATCCCTGAGGGACACCGGAATTAATACCCAGAAGATCGGATGAGGCGCCATCAATGACAACTCGAATCGACCTTTCCCCTCAAGAAATCCTGAACCCAGGTGCAAAGTCCGGGAGCAATACCGTAAGCCGGAAGCTTACCAATGAGACTTGCGTACCAAACCCTGTCAAAAGCCTTAGAGATATCAAGAGCCACGGCAAGAGCCTCACCGTGTCTCTCGATGGCTTCGCTCCAGAACTGAGTAGCATAAACAAGAAGATCCCCAGTAGACCGGCCTCGACGGAATCCGAATTGGCGGTCACAGAGGAGATCGTTGTCTTCCAGGTATGCTAGGAGACGGTTGTTTAAAACACGCTCCATAACCTTACAGAGTATGGAGGTGATTGCGATTGGTCGGTAGTTGGCAGGGTCGGCACGACTACCTTTCTTGGGGATCGGTTGAACATTGGCAATCTTCCAGGATGCTGGAACTAGACCAGTTTTCAGGGATAATCGATAGAGGCGAGTCAAAACAGGAGACAACTCAGGCGCACATGACCGTAAGACAATGGCAGGAATGCCGTCAGGCCCACTAGCCTTATTCACATCTAGAGTGCTGAGAATTTTGAGTACCACTTTTTGCCGAATGTGCACCTCAGGCATAGTTGAAGTGCAATGTGGTAGCCTGGGTGGACTTTTACCAGCAGCATCTAGTTGTGAATTCTCCGCAAATAGAGATGCAAACAAGTCTGCTTTCTCTTTGGCGGTGTGAGCTAATGAACCGTTTGGCTTCAAGAGGCGGCATAGAGGACCGACAGAAATTGGCTTCGACCGATTTGGCAAGAGACCAAAAAGCTTTACTCCCAGATGGGTAAGATGCTAGTCTGGCTCCAATGCGGCCAATATGGTCAAAGCGGGCCTTACGTAGGGCACGTTTGCAAGACTTGGCAGCACTATTGAAGGCTCTCTTCAGTTTCCGAACATTTGGCGCTTTGCGGGCTCGAGCATCCGCCCACGCTTGGTAAGCAGAGTGCTTATGTGCCTCAGCACTATCACACTCAGCATTGAACCATGGGCGGGCTTTGTCTTGGAGTGAGACATCAGAAAATGTAATGAAATACTCCATTGCCTGGCATATCACTCCAGAAACAGCCTCCGCGCAGCGAGCCGGGTCGTCTGAAGAGAAGCATAAGCGCAGCCAAGGGTAAGACGCGAAGAAATGCCGCATCTCATCCCAATCTGCTGACTTGTATCGCCATACACGCCTAGTCCCCTTGAGATCGGGATCGGGTGGTGAGTAGACAGACACAGATTTCACCAGACAGTGGTCGGAGCTACCTAACGGTGAGGAAACCGCGACTTGATATCGGTCTGGATTGGTTGTCAGCAGAAGGTCTAAGCAATTGGCCGTATGGCCATCAATGTCGGGCACCCGTCTCGGCCCAGTCACCAGTTGGGAGAGACCAAGCGTCAGAGCAGATGCATACGCTAGTCTCCCAGCAAGGTCGGTGTTCTGGTATGGGTACAGCCACTCCTGGTGGTGGGCGTTGAAGTCCCCCAGAATAACTAGCTGTGCCGATGGGTACCTGAGCTGAGCTAATTTAGCTGAGTCAGAAAGGTACTGAAACAACCTGGTTGCCTCCATGTTGTCGGTGTGCGACCGATAGACACTGGCATAGAGTATCTGCTCCAAGCCAGTGTCCACCAAAACACACAATACAGAGAAACTGGAATCCTCAATGTTACTGAGACGTCGACAGCAGATGTCATCACGAGCATACACGCAGGTGCCAGCGCGTGGCCTGATATTGTGCTCCAGGGTGTACCCTGGGTAGTGCAAGTATGCTGTGTCAGCTGGACATTTGATTTGCGTCTCCGTGAGGAACAGCAGATGTGGTTTTTCGGTCTCAAGGTGGTGATGGACTGGGATGAGATTGGAGTGCAGACCTCGAATGTAAGATAGGTGCACTTTTAGTGCGAGGGAGTGCAACCGCTGTTTTACCGGTTTCCTATGCTTACTTTTCATTATTTTTTAAGACGAACAGACAAGTAGAAAAGGGACAGTTGGGCGAGGCGTAACATGGACATTAAGGGGTTATCATTTGTGAGATCATCACTCACCTTACCTAACCTGTAAAAGCTAGCGGAGAGATGGGAGAACCCCCATGTCTCACTTTCTATGCACCCTTTAGAAATACAAATATGTTTATGTATATAAATTTTGATCTTTGTTTAACAGGCAACAGCAGACGGGACAGAGACAGATCTCGCTCCCCCACAAGGGTGGATAGTGTTGGTAGAAGAAGAGACAGTAA
This sequence comes from Nycteola revayana, assembly GCA_947037095.2. Classification (NCBI taxonomy): domain Eukaryota; kingdom Metazoa; phylum Arthropoda; class Insecta; order Lepidoptera; family Nolidae; genus Nycteola; species Nycteola revayana. The sequence continues at coordinate 11,166,694 of OX344847.2, forward strand.
TAAAGATGGTTCTAAATCAAATAACAGTGATACCATGCAGAATGCTATGAATCCTATGCTGATGGCTAACATGTATTCACAAGGTAGTATCCCAACAATTGTGTTACAGAATACTTTTAATGTTAGATACAGTTTTATCACCTAATAAACAAATATATCACTAGAACTGGATTTGAAACTTAATAGATATCAGACATTTATTTAAAAAAACCCTAGAAATTGTAATGACATGTAATATTTTCAAGTGGTGATTTTTATTTGTGGGATTGAAAGAACTTGTAATTTAGTCAAAAGTCATAATCCTATTAATTCAGCAGCTGTAAAATAACCCTTATGAAACTAGCATACATAAGAGAAAATATATTTCTAGCCTTCTTTTGTAAAAGGTGTAATAACAATCTGAGTAAATTCAAAGTTTTATATCACTTTGAGTTCAGGTAAGCAATTAAGTCGGTAGCAACAGATCAAAAGCAAAAACTATTCAAACAGTTTAGCGGGACTTTTAATAACAAATAGTATTTGTTGTTAGCCTAATAAATGAATAATAATAAAAAAATGGGAAGAGTTGCTGCAATTTAGTCGTAAAAATCCTCAAAATACTTCAATAACTTAAATTATTATTAAAAGTCACATAGCATAATATTTTAAAGTGACCAAAGATATCAGAATATCACTGTTCAGCTCCAAAAATGACTTGATGCTGAGGTGGCAATACTGGTTACGTATTTCTTAATATCTCATATTTTGACAGATAATTATTCATTATGCCTTCACTCAAGAGGTGTATTAATTTAAAAAAATATTTTTCAGGAAATATGATGATGGGAGGAATGTATCCAAACATGATGATGCCAGGGGCTATGATGGGGGGCGGTATGATGGGAACTGGAATGGAAATGATGCAAAGTACAGGAATGGAATTGATGCCCCAAGCATCTATGGACATGTCAGCCATGACAGCATCTGGGATTCCAACTCCTACTGCCACTGGTATGGATATGAGCATGATGGGTGGGATGATGATGGACCCCTCTATGATGGCTATGTACCCTGGTATGACAGCTGATGTGTCAACTGTGGAAGAGAAGAAAGAGTTGGTGTTCAAGAACTGCAAGATTACTCCTCCTGATGCAGGCACTCCTCATCCTCCACGTAGAGCTAGGCCCCCAGGCTGTAGAACTATATTTGTTGGTGGATTGCCTGATAAAATCAGAGAGAGTACAGTGGGGGAAATTTTTGAATCATTTGGAAGAATACATACATTACGACTGTCCAAGAAAAACTTTTGCCACATTCGCTTTGATAGAGAAGAGTGTGTAGATGCTGCAATGCAAATTTCTGGATACCGCATCAAGCTTACAAATGTTAAGGAAAAGGATGAAAAGGATGATGAAGAAAGTTCACATGCAATTTCAGGCTGGCTTCATGTTGATTATGCATTTGTGAGTTATAAATTTAATGTACCTACTGTAATAAACTAAACTAATTTTATATTCTCAATTAATAGAATAAAAAATGTATTTCACTAAATTACAGAGTCGTGATGACCAGAATGATTTCCAACGTATTCAAAGGCAAGCATTACGAGTTCAACAACAACAAATGGAGCACTTAAATCAACAGCAACAGATTGCAAGCCGCTCGATGAGCCACCGGCGGTCTCCATCCCCAGTTAGAATACAACCATTTTCAAATGCAGCTATGGTACAACTTTCTGAAAAAATTAAAAGCGAAGAACAATTCTCTATCACCTTGCCAGTAAGTTAAAAAAACATTTAGCATAAGGTGCTTCCAAAATATATTCCATCCTTCTAACATTGTATCATATACTATAGTGATAATGATAATGAATGCATACATCAACTACTGTCAAATATTAAATTTTATTACATACATACAAGAAATAACTTATAAAATTACATTAAATGGGAAGTATATATGCATATATAGATTACTAGCGACCCGCCCCGGCTTCGCACTGGTACAATACTGATACTAATACTACAGAATGTCTTTAAACCTCTAACAAAACGGGCGAAATTTAGTCAAAACAAACAGAAACAAATTAATATAGGTACCTACTAAAACTCAATGAAATAAGTAGTTGGGTATACTTTTATCGTATGAAATACCTATACTCTTCAGGACTAACAATACAACAAACACGAAATAAATAGGTATTCAAGTATCTATCCATCATAGTTACAACGAACACAAAACAAAAAATTTGCTCAATAATCGCCTCAGGCGATTAACACACGGCACCGCGCACCGCCGCGGTAGGCGGTGAAGCGGATCTCATGTCGCATTGGTTTCTATTAAATCCGTAGATGCCTAACACACGCACACCGCCCAGCCGCGCGGTGGAGCGGTGCTCTCACCGCCACCGCCCCTCCGCGCTGCCGTCCGCGCGGTGAGGCGGCGCCTCACACACGGGGCGCCGCATTACCGCGCGGATCATCATGGGTGCAGGACGTGTTGCAATTTAAAAATGGATGAACCAAATATGTGCCAACCAGTGTCTGTGATCATACATACATAAGCTCACGCCTGTTTCTCAGCGGGGTAGGCAGAGACAATGGACCTCCACTTGCTACGATCCCTACACACATCTTTCGCTTTATTCACTCTCAGAACATTCTTCATACAAACACGTCGGTTTAGGGTGGATCAAACTGGTCAAAACCGTGTTAAATCCATCCGCGCGGACAGGCGCGTAAACCGCCTTACCGCGCGGGGCACCGCTACGAAATCCGCTTTACCGCCACCACCCTCCGCGGCGGTGCGCGGTGCCGTGGGTTAATCGCCTTAAGGATCGAGCGCGCATAATCACATTCGGCCAATCACTCACTCGCTGCGCTGCGAAAACACGCGCTGTTATTTTGCGATAACTTCTAAGTTATTCATTTAAAGTATATAGTGTAGAGGTAAAATAATCTGCTTGAAATGCTTAAGAACATTAAATCATTTAAAATGATAAGGTAATGATAAGATATAATGAATACTAAATCCGTCTGATTAGCTTTTCAATTACCGCATTTGAAATGATCATTTTTCTAAAAGATATAATCGATATAATCAGGAAAATGATTCCCAGGTCAATTCACAAACACCGACACTAACATCGACGACGCAGTCACTATCCGCAGGCTGCACAGATTGTCTTTCTGTGGATGTTAAAGTTGTTAATGATGAAAATATTTAAATGTAATTAATACTTAGTTTTCACTTCTGCCGGCAGTCCCGGAGTGCAACCCTTTGTTTTAGGATAGATAACTAAAGCGATTATTGTAGAGCTTCTCTATAAACAACATTTGACGTTAAATTATTTTCAGGTAACAAAATATACTGATGGTCGGGAGCCCCGACCCGTGATAGGGCAACGTAAAGTTCCCCATGCGTAAAACATTCTTTTCGTAAATCAATTCCTACTAATTTGAATGTTTGGCCCTGGGATTTGTTTATCGTTAGTGCGAAAGAAATAGTTACTGGAAATTGGATTAATTTTGAAGGGTATAGGCAAATCAGTAGGGATCATGGGTATATTGGAATATGAGCTAATTCACCAGCTACAGGGCCAGTGATAATCTGTTGGTAGCCCAGCGGGATCTAAACTCCCCTCCCGCACGCGCACCCCCGGCTTGGTGACGCCCACTTCGCAACGGGCCGTGTAGCAAAAATCTCAATATTTTAATTTCGTCATAACTTCAAAACCAAACGTCCAATTTTAATCATTCGAAGACCAAATATTATCTACATAAACTGTAGTTGGTGATGAAATAATTTATTTTGATAATGGTTAATAGCATGAGTAAAATAAACGCGTTTAAATGTAGTCCAAAAAAAATCAAGATTTTTAAATAAAAAAATGGTTGTTGTGCCTCACTCGACATAGATAGGTATAGTGTGTCGCGGACTTTTTTGTAGATATTTATAAGATCTACAATTAATTAGAACATTTGATGGTTCTATCTTTTATAGTTTAGGCAGCGTACGCAAAATAAGCAACTTTTCTGGTTGATTTTTTACACCTTGTGTCCGAAAAACCCAAATATCTTACGGAACCCTATTTTTTTCCAAAATAAAATTTAGCCTATGTTACTCGTGGATAATGTAGCCTTCGAATGGTGAAAGAATTTTTGAAATCGGTCCAGTACTTTTGAGCCTATTCATTACAATCAAACAAACAAACATACAAACAAAGTTTTCCTCTTTATAATATTAGTATAGATTACATTGATATATTATAATGTATACATAACAGGCCTACTGTAATTTGTTCCAGACTTTGCTAGCATGGTTGGAGCGTGGTGAATGCTCTAAGAAGAATTCAAATCAGTTTTACTCCATGATCCAATCTACCAATACTCATATACGCAGACTATTTAATGAAAAAATGCAATCTGAAGAAGAATTACTTGAGTGCAGGGAAAGAGTCAAAACCCATATTGCTAATGTGATTGAACAACGTAAGTTGCTTTGGATATCTTAATATTATGGATTAATCATCCGTTTTAGATTGTTAAAATCAGTCATGTATATCACTCTCTTGTTCCTTGATCGTTAGGCATAACTAATTGGAAAATATTTTTATTAAAATTAGTTATGCCTGTAAAAGGTAAGATTTGGTGAAGATGTTTTCTTAATTGAAAACATTAATTACTTCTTATTTATACTACATATTAATATTAGATTGCACTTACTCTTGAGTCCGATTTCTTACGAATACAAAGGAGAATTCAATTGGTTACTTACATTTGAATTATTTTAAAATGGTCTCTCGAATATTTTTTATCATACACAGTCAATAAGTCAGTGGATCTCCAGAGTTCACGAGATGTCTTCAGATCTGAGTAGTTATTATATTCGTCTGAACTACTCTAAGCAATTGGGTATTGTATGTCACTGATGTTATGACAACTTATTTTTGATAATGGAAATTTTAAGAGATTACTCTTTATTAAAATAAGTTGTCAAAGCATAATGGTCGATACGTGTCACACGGCAATCTGTACAACATTGGCGACTGGACAGTCGAGCTAAGCCCGCGCTAAGTATAAGTATATATCTCTACGAGAACTACAATATATCGTCAACAGTATTGAGCCTGGGACGTCCGCTAACGATTGTACGATGATGGTATGTTTGGTCGAGTGACCGATTTCGACACTCATAACGTAATTATTTGTGAACCTCAGTCGAACAGGTGGCGAAAGTGTTTACTGCAGCAACTCATCAGCGTGTCTGGGATCACTTTACTAAGCCACAGAGGAAGAATATTGAGACTTGGCAGAAAATGACACAGGTATACATAGAGTTTGTTTTGTCAGGGCACTATCTACTGTTACCAGTTTTATGTTATTGATTGATGTATTACACTAAAAAAAATTAAAACAAAAACAAATTAGTCTCCCTAAATATAATATCCACCAAATTAGTTGAACAATCATTGACAATTAATTCAAGTGCAAATTATGTGTAATTGCACCTTTTTTTATAAACAAATAAATTATCACACATTATTATAATGTGATAATTACTTCTAATTTCGTGCCTTAGAGGTGATGGTAGTTGCTTCGAATATTTAAGATTTATAGATAGTTTTTCTAAGTGAAGGTGTCTTTTGTGTAAATTTTATTACGATTGAAAGTTTATATTCCTCAAATTTATTTATTATTTCCTAACATTGAGCTTATTTAAAAGTCATATGGATAATCTGACCATACGTCCCACTTTACACGAGACATTTGTCCCCAACCAAAACTTCGGGACGCAAAAATGTAACGTTTTTAGACCGAAATGTTTTTTATGGGCCAGTTAAAAAAAAAGAAACTCCTATATGCTATTTAAAAAGCACTGACGATATTTTATTTATGTTGTGTAAAACACCAATGTCTTATTAGTCTTCTTCTTTTCTATTGACAAACATTCAGACCTTTTTAGTTAATTATTAGTTAGTTTTAAATGAAAGGCAAATCTAAACAAAATCACCAGAGTCGCGGAATAGAGTGATGGAGACGGTAAGTTTAAAAACTCAGTCACTATAAAGTGATACTGGTTATAGCAAAGAATAAGTCAAAGGATCGGGAAGACAGCTGACAACAGGTAAAGATAAACAAGGACAGCATATGTACCATATTAGGTGTAAACATTTAAATAGTAAACAATAATGCGTATGACTAAAACTCAATTTAAACGTGGTTTACACTCGTTATTTACTTGATCTTCATTTTCAGGAGTTTAATGCATTGAAAGAGGAATTCAATGAGAAATTCTACAATGAAGATGAGTTCAATGGGTTCACAAACAAATACGGCGACAATAATAATGATGAGGTTCAGCAGTTGAAGGTGATTTTTTTATAGTATTTAAAATGAGAAATATCTTAATTTTTAATTGCATTATATCGGCATTCTGCTTAGGTATCGTCCAATGTCCACGTAGACCAAGTCCGATGTCAGAACTGCAACAGATGTATTAAACTCCCCAAACATCTTATAAATAGGTGTCGCGGTGTCGCCCGCGAAACTGTCGTTATTATGGAACTTCGTAATAAAATATAGCCTATAGCCTTCATCGATAAATGGGACTATTTAATACAGAAAGAATTACTCAAATCGGACCATTAGTTCCGGAGATTAGTGGATTCAATCAAACAAACTCTTCAGCTTTATATAATATATATAAATCTTTGTAAATCTTATGTGTCTTATACATATTAACGCTATATTAACACAATATAGTTTAACTATATTCATATTTTTTAGCGTGAAAACGAGAGTCTCCAGTTTCAATTAGAAGCTTACAAAAATGAAGTGGATGTTATCAAGTCCGACGCTCAAAAGGAAATGGAAAAGTTCAAGGCACAATTTATTGCTCGACAAGCATTGCAAGGTGCTATGGAAGGAAAGAATGTGAGATGTTTTTCATTTTATTTATGAATAAATTCACACAATAAGGGACCGATATTTCAATCTTCGATCTAAAGGATAATATTTAAAAAATCAAAATGCTTCATTTTGTGTTATTTAAAAACAATAAAAAAAGAAATACATTTTAATTTAACTGAGGCATAAAGGGGCTGTTATTGAAAATGACATATTTACGCTAATCATTGAATAAATGCTATCTAAATATTTATCTGAGGTTTGAAAAATCAGTTCTTAGTTCTTATAATGAAACAATCTGCAAATCCTCAATTCAACACAAATTTAAAGCAATTTTCCAATGTCGTCCATGATACGATAATGTAACTCCCTTATGGATGATGATATATCTTTGTATTCGATCTTCATTTCACTTCAAATGCTTAACTTACATATCTGTTTGGAAGTATTCAACGATTAAACAGTTAATTTAAATTGTAAACTATAACATTTACTTTGTATACAGCCGCCATTGCCGTCGCCAATAGAAAAGCCGCCACCCCCACCGCCACTCCCTGATGATTTGGACTCCAAGATACATTTGAAAGAGACAGTTGAAGCGGGCTGCGGCGAAGCTAAGCTTATAGGAGTTATGTCCGCATTTTTACAAGTGGGTATTATATAAAGTGATTGAAATGAAACAGTCAAAGGCCATAAGCACACTGACTTTTATTGTGAGCATGTTATCTTTAAATAATGGCAAAGGCTTTCGGTATACAGCTAATCAGACAGTCACATAATATGTTACAGTGGGTGTTAATCCTTACTAATATTATAAATACGAAAGTTTGTGAGTATGGATGGATGTTTGTTACTCTTTCACGCAAAAACTGTTAAACGGATTTGGCTGAAAGTTTGCACGCGGATAGTTTATAAGATGGATTAACATATAGGCTACAAAAAATCACGCTCCGACTCATCAAAGCAGAGTAACGCGGGTAAAGCCGCGGGGTGCAGCTATGATAAAGAAGATAGCACCAAGAGGATGATGATGACATCTTCTTTCTCTCATTTCTATTATATTTGGGATCAGTGCAGCTGCCTGCAGCATGTCTTTTTCTTCTATACTTCTTTCTCGAATACCGCGGTCAGACAGGGACCTGTCTGACTAAACAGTGCTTAAATAACCTACAAAACTAAAGTAATCATAAGGCACTATCTGATCTTTTGTATCTGAGATTGAGGTTGTTGAGACATCAGACAAATTTTTGCCGTAGTGAAGTAGTTAACCTATCATCCTGGCTGGGCATTCGTTTTAAATTTTTCCTGCCAAATGTAATGTAAAAAGGAGGCCTAGTTCTTCTTCTTTCATTTAATGGCATTAATGTATTGAATTACGACAAAAGGAGCCTAGTTGTCAACCAAATAAAGTGTCACGTTTAGACAGAATACGAGTGACAATTCTAACGCAATTTATTTCCATAGGTACACCCACAAGGCGCCAGTCTCGATTACGTAGTGTCGTACGTTCGAGCTTTATTCCCTCACGTTTCTCAAGCGACGGTACATCATGTGCTGCAGAAACACAGGGATGTGTTCAACTGCACCACCAGTGGTGTAGGAGCCAACATTGAGCATCGCTGGTCCTTCATTGCCTTCCACAAAGAAGAGAAGACCACCTAGCTAACTAAAAACCGATGTAAATCGGAATTTAAACCATTAAGCATATCATTGACTTTTATGAAATAGGTATTTTAAGTGCGGTTTGGATGTACTTTGACTGTAAAATTATATCGTCTACAACAAAATTGTAATGAATTGTATTAGTTATTGCTTGGTTCAGAACTATTTTTTATATAACAATAGTTACCCGTGCGTGGTTTCATCGTTCCCGTCGGAACTTTATAAGAAAGTAGAGCATATGTTACTCCTACACACCTATAACATCTATTCGTAAAATATTTTTTGAAATATGTACGGTAGTTCCGAAGCCTTTTCAATGCTAACATACAATCAAATCTTTCCACTTTACAATATTATACTATAGATTTGAAACTTTTTTTAATAACATAAAGTTATATAAAATCACTTAAAGATTATGTATTTCGCCTAGATGCTAGTATGTGCTTAAAACAAGTAAATAATTCATGTGTACACCAATTGTAATAAGCACCAGTAAAAGTCGTCTGTTACGTGGTGACATTTAAAAAAATAAATGTTTTATCACTTTTTATTTCTGTTACGATTCAGAAATATATGCATGTAAAGCGACCATCCGACTATCATCGCACAAATAATGTCGTAGGAATTTAAAGAGCTGACCTTGTAAATTAAATTAGTAACCAATGCAAGTTATCCAAGATGTGCAAAAGTGAGTCATTTAAAATATAATATATAATTGTTTTTTTTATTTTTTATTGAATTGAATTAATCACTTGTATCTAAATGTTGTGTATAACTTGTAAGATAGTTACAATAGAAGATAATGAGCGAAGAAACAAATAGAGGTACAATTAACTTAATGTATGTATGCCTACACGTAGGTACGTATAAGCATCTAGGATTGCTTTTATTTTTGATGGAAAGACTTTTTTATCGTTTAATTAAGATAAAATCAATATATATTTTTGGAAATGTAAATATTTGTAACAATAGTATGTAGCTTAATTTTTGATTATTAAATTTGTTAGCCGAGTCTACTTTTTGATCATTGTAATAATTATAGCCAAAGCTGACCCACACAGTACAGTCAGCAAAGCTAAAATGGCTTTCCATCTAAAATCAGGGCTTTATTAGGTTTAAACATTGTAAAAAAATAATTTTGTCAGCCGTGATTTTATTCCATACGATACATTTTATGTACACTATAATGTACTTAGATTTTCGGAATTGTTTGTATTATGAGTATAACTTTAATTTAGCCAGTAATTAGTTGATTGGCTATCCATTACAAAATGACTGATAATTAGTAATTTGTCAACTTGTTGGAATTAAAATAAAAACATTACTTAAATCAAATTGTAGTGTGTATTAATATTAAAACAATCACCCTATTATGTTAATATAAATGTATGTAGTTTTACATTGTCTTAGATACATATGTCTTTAGACAAGTGTCATTCTAGCTATATCATTTATGTCCGTATCAATCTGTTTCAAATGTATAATTGAGCTGAGGTGAGCTTACAACAAAATGATCCTTAGAACATATCCATGAGTTAGTTCAACGTCTAACTGATTTTAAAGTATTAGATTATTCTGTTACTTACATTTGAAAGACAACTTGTGTGACAACAGGGAATCACGTTGTATGCGTTACTATAATATTTTTCCTATGATGTTGATACATATAAATTGTTGGATTAAGTGTTTTTTTTTATAAAATATTTATTCTATAGCTATAGTATCAAAATTATTTACGGTTTTTAAATACTCTGCAGTTGCCTTTTCCATTAAATCTTCAGGAATTTCTTCCTCAACAGCTTCAATCTCTTCGTTGCCCTTTTGACGTTGCAGCTTCAATTTTAATGCAATCAGTTTTCTTTGCTCTTCCAAAATCCTCTCTCTTTCTCTTTCATTGTCAAATACCTATAAGTAACATTATTATACGTTATTGAATTACCTTGAAAAATAATACTGTATTAAAAAAAATAATGTTTATTTTATAATATAATGTTATTCATATGTGTTAATGTAATACAGTTAGTATATCACCGTTTTAAATGTTTTTGAATACTTAACGGAAAAGTTTGCCATATACTGTTTCAAAATTGAGATTAATAAAATTCGACCACCGCACATAGGAGTATTGCCATGTATAATCCGGTCAAAATTATTTAATGGCTTATTTAATAATAAAAGATTGTAATATGATTTAATATAATCTTTAATGATAATAAAAACTACATTCATAGCATAAAACACATTTTTTTAACTTAAGTTCTTAAAATGATCTTAATTGTCCTCTTACTCTTCATCGTCTTCATCTATATCTTCGCAGCTGATGTTGTCTTCTGTTGACGTTGATGGTAAAGATGCCGGCGCAATTGCTACCATCAGATCCAGCGCCTCTTTCGAAAAACTTTTTCTCTTCAATTGCGGTTTTGGCCGAATTGAGCTTAAATAAGGATCGGAACTTAATAACAATCTGTTAATAATGTCCCTGTTGCAGTCTTCTCTAGTAAAATTTTTTGGAAAGTCCAGCCTGTACTGCCTAAAGTTTTTATTTCGGGCCTCAGCCGCCTCCTCCGACAATTGACCAATAGGAACGATAGCTTGGCTTATGACTTGAGCTCCATGTATCAAAACTTTGTGAATTGTAGGAGACATAGGATACCATTCATACAAATCAGTATATAACTTTGCTGTTGCCTGGGCGTAAGAAGCAAACTTTTCAACATTAACACTGATTCCGCTGGCAATTACCTCTAGGATTATTCTCAATCGCTTGATGAGGTTTAAATCAATTCCAGTAATATGAGATGAAATTTCCGGGTCTGCAAAAAACCTTCGTGATGTATTTCCATCATTGGTGTTCCCAAATCCTGCTTTAGGCACGTCTACGAGCAGTCCCATTTGTTCTCTAAAATCTTTTTGTATTTGCTCTTTCGTTTCCTTAACAGTTTTTTTTTCTGCTGGTGTAGGTGCCTGCCATTTTTTTAATGGGAGTTTATAGGCGAGGTGAAGCAGGGACTCAAAAAACCTTATTCTGGCATGAAGCACAGATAGTCCAAACTGCAAAGCTTCGACATTTACGTCCTGTACTTTTTTTAACAGATTAAAATCCTTTGAAGTCTGTCCACAAATATAGCATCGCATAGTTGATGCTGTGTCAGTAGCAGCATTGCATACTTTGCCATCAATCATTGTGAATTGCATTGTATGTTTTATTTTCACTATTCCACCATGAGCTGTAATTTCAGTTTTTGATAGATTCTTTGATTGCCTTTTAATATAACTTATCTCCTCTTTGGTAATATCTTTTGATTCACTGATAAATCTGATCCGTATTGGTCTACAGAATCTAACTGAAGATGGCATTGGGTTTTGCCAAATTATTTTAATTTCACCATTTATATTGACAATCAGTCGCAAAGGAACTAGGGAACTTTGAAATAAATTAGCGTCACTATCTGAGCTGTTTTGGAACTTTTGCTTAAACTGTGACTGCTGCGATCCATCGCATCCCCATTTAGATATTAGTTCCATATTTTCTCTTTCTTCCTTTGTACACGTTTCTATCACATCTTCAAGGTATTTGTACAGGCGAGATGCTGTGTGATCTAGTAATCCTTGCAGTTGGATTTCCATGCACATTTCAGTGACGCGTATTGTGTCTTCATTGGGGTAGCAATCCTTTTTTGCCTTTTGTATTAATGAGTAACATGGATAGATACTCCTATTAGCATTATAAAGGATTTCCCATTGCCTCCTTGTGAAGTCACCTTCAACGAAAATTGACAGTGCCTCTTGTGGCGTGTGCTTTTTCACACTTATTTGGTTTTGGGATAAAGTGTAAGATTTACGAACTTTCGACGCTCTTGTTGGCGTTGCCATTAATTCTTTTATCATAGCTGAGGCATCCGTGTTTCCAATAATGCGTTGACTGACTCCAGCTGCATATATTAGTTCTTCAGCAGGTATTTGCTTCCGTATCTCACTAGTTTTTCGTCGCTTACTACGCTCACTTAAATTTTCAAAAGATTTTGTTGGCCGACCCGGTTTATATGTAACCTCCGCACTAAATTTCTGCAACTGTATACACGATTTGAGCCATTTGTCGTTATTACGCAAGAAGCGCTCTTCTTTGCGACTTGCTGCTACCCATTTTTGTTTGAATTGAGTCCTAAAATATCTCAGAGTGCGATCCAAAATAGTTTTTTTATAATCAGGACATTGGGTAATTTCAAATAATTTTGTTCCCAAAAACTCCAACTTTTCTTCAATTTTCTTTCTTTTACAGTCACGCATGATATCGTACAAGTCTCTTCTGGTAAAACTAACAGTTGATTCTACATTATCTGAAAATAAAAAATTAAACAACGTAAAGTCAAATATATCCACATTTTACACTATCATCTTCAAATAATTGAAAATAAAAATGGCGCGCGTAGGCGTGGCAAATTTTCATTGTTTTTACTAAAACATATTCTTGGCAACATATTAATCGAAAAATAAAGGTTTGACAAGCCTTGACAAATAAACAAAAACACGATTAAATAAAATATTTTAGACAATTTATTTCAAATTTTCGGTTCATCTTTCTAATTTTTCTTAAAAACATAAATGAAACATAAACTATTTAATTAATATGTTAAAATAATCTACGTACCTTGTACTTCCATATTAATAATGTTTTTTTCCACAATTTATCACACCAAACGTACAGTTCAAACACCAATGCAGTGAAAATAAACAAGCGCCGAGAACAAAGACATGCGGCTTAGACAACGACTGGGTTCCGACTGCTTGTTCGGGGAGGGTTGACTACCTGAGTTACAAATGTGTCCTTTTTTCAATGGACCGGTTATTAAGCTGCAAAAATGTGTGGCTTTAATAGGTTTTTATTTAACTTCGTAAATTCGACTTTTGACCAGATTTTAGATGGAAATACTCCTATGTGCACCGGCAGGACTCAAACCTGCATCTTAGGTTAAGCCGCTAATGCCCTTAACCAATTAGGCTACGGTGGAATCCTACCGGACATCGAAATCTATCAATCTCTTTTATAACACGTCTCTAAGGGGGACATTAGTGCCATCTATCGTTAATTATCCGCATAACTTAGACTAATTTCTCCAATGAAGATGCAGGTTCGAGACCTGCCTGGTGATCGAATTTTATTAATCTCATTTTTTAAAGACAGATGGTATATTATATTAATATGTACAGATTCGTTTTGCTTACCTGACTCAGAAACTGTTTGTCACATTTTTCTGGTGAACCAAGATCTCGTGACAGTTCAGACAAATAAACCACGCCTTTGCTACTACCACTAACTGCTAGAGTACCCTGAAAAGTAAACATCTTGATTTTTTGTCGTTGTTAATAACTGGTAAGACTATTGTGATCAGTTATCGGAAGTATCATCAACATTTTCAAATGGACATGTTGACATGGATAAAAAAATCCCTCAAGAAGACGGCAATGATAAATTTACATGGTAAAATGAGCTCCAGTACCTTGCAAAATAATATAATCTCATTTGTACGAACGGTAACATAGGTTAGATGTCGTTTTAATCTGAAATTTTCATTCTACTGAAAAAATATATACTAGATAATTGTACTAACAATAGAATAAAATCGCTGAGTAGGTATTAACAACGATTGCATCTTATAATAATAATAATAATAATAAGTACACTTTATTGCAAAATATAAAATAATACAGTAACTTTGATAACATAATATGAGAATTATCCTAATAATATTTTGCAATCGGCGGCCTTATCGCTAAAAGCGATCTCTTCCAGGCAACCTTATGCATAGGTTGGACCAAAAAGTAAAAGAAAAAGAATTAGGGTAGCATAGGGTGTACACAGGGAAAGGAAAATATGTATGAATACTAAATAAGCTTACTTATTACACGTGTGAGCACGTGTTTAATTACATTAAAGAATATATAGTTATATACATACATGATGATAAATATAAAATATATAAATAAATATATATATAATGAGATATCAATATATACTTACCTATTATAGTGATAATTTCAATGGCGAGTTTGAGCAAGATAATGTTCTCTCACCATATTTTTAAATATATATACAGATTTCGCCCGCCTGATCTGTAACGGCAGGGCATTCCACAGCCGTACTGCCTGTACACTAAAAGATTTATCAACAAACCTTGTGGGCTGGCATTTTAAGTCGCAAGTTTTCTGATGACCGCAAGAGTCGTGTATGGGTTGAGCTAAGAAACTCGAAACGATTTTTAAGATAGAGAGGAGTAGAAGGGTTGAACAGTATGTTGTATAGAAGATACAGTATATGCGCATTCCGGCGAAGGCGAATTGGCAACCATTTGAGCTTAGCACGAAATTCCGAAACGTGATCATATTTCCGCAAACCAAATATGAATCGTGTGCAAAAATTCTGAAGTCGCTCAAGTTTATCAAATTGGTCTTCTGTAAGATCGATATAGCTGGTATCGGCATAGTCTAGTATTGGGAGAAGAAGTGATTCTGATTGGGCAAGTGCAATTTTGGTGGCTGTAGGAAGAAAA
Organism: Nycteola revayana; assembly: GCA_947037095.2. Lineage (NCBI taxonomy): Eukaryota > Metazoa > Arthropoda > Insecta > Lepidoptera > Nolidae > Nycteola > Nycteola revayana. The sequence goes on from OX344847.2 coordinate 11,181,791, forward strand.
TTACGTAAACGTCTCAATGAACTGGCAGAAGCAAAAACTTTTCTACTGATCTCCTGTATTTGCGGTCCCCATGATAAGGTAGTATCTATATAAACACCTAAATCTTTAACTTTTTTCGCATAGGGTATCACAGATCCGTTAAAAAATACTGCAGGAGTATGAGACCAATCAATTGTCGAAATTTTTCGGGAACTGCCAACAACAATGACCTGAGACTTCAAAGGATTTACATTTATGCCATATCTCATGCTCCACTTACTTACACGCGATAAATCCTCGTTCATAATCTGTACAGCCTCTGATAGCTTTTCAGGAGGTGCTTGTATGTATATTTGCAGGTCATCTGCATAAAGGTGGTAGGACGAAATCAGTTGGTCGGAAATAGTATTAATCAATACAGAGAACAGTAATGGAGATAAAACGCCACCCTGCGGTACACCGGCGCTAGTATTACAACAAGATGAGAAGAACTCTTCTATGTGAACACGTTGCCGGCGACCAAACAGGTAATTGTGAAACCAACCAATTGACGTTGGAGACATATTAAGGGAGCGCAAAACGGCTAACATAATATCAAAATCGACAGTATTGAAGGCATTGCTAAAATCTAGCAGTGACAGTACTGTCAAATTGCCATTTTCCATGCCTGTCCTTATATCTTCCGTAACATTTATGAGGGCTGTGGTCGTACTGTGACCGGGACGGAAACCAGACTGGTAGGGATTAAGGAGATTGTTCCTATGGAGGAAAGCACTTAATTGACTGTGGATCAGTCGCTCCAGAACTTTAGATAGGAAGGGAAGTATGGAAATAGGACAGTATTCGGAGAATGACTCAGGGTGAGGTTTCTTAGGCAAAGTGATGATTTCAGCATCTTTCCAAGAAGATGGAAACTCGCCGCTGGTTATGGAAAAATTAAGGATATGGGAAATTATGGGAAGGATTACGTCAAGGATGGGAAGGATCATGTTACGGCTGATACCGTCTGTACCAATAGCATTAGATGCAATTGATAATACGCTCTTCTTAATATCACAATCCGAAAATTGGTTAAAGATAAAAGGTGAATGTTTAGGAGTCGAAAGTGAGGATAAGTAATGAATTGTAGCACTTTTTAATGTCCTGTCAAAAGTGGACGACGCAGTAAAATGTTGATTTAGCAAGTTAAGATCTAAGCTTTTAGAGATGTCATGTTGTCGAGATTTTCCGACTCCCATAGAACGAAGAAATTTCCAAACTTTAGCAGGGTCTCCATTTTGGACCGAGTCATGAAAGTGCTGGCGTTGTGCATCCCTACACACCTTATTACATTTGTTTCTGATGCAAATATACTTCTTTCGGTAGTGATCTGATTTATGGACTTTGAGCTGTGTTTTTGCAGAGGCTTTCCTAAGAAGCAATTTTTTTATGTCGTCAGAAAGCCATGGCGCTGGAAAATGTTTCAGCCTGATGGGTCGCACCGGAGCATGCTTGTCGTACAGAGCGATGATACTTTGCGTGAAGTATTCAACTTTTTCACCAATATTACTCGAGTTCATCAGGGGTGTCCAGTCAATGCTATTGGCATCATCAAGAAGCTTAGAAAGATCCATGCCACCAAAATTGCGCTGTAATAGTGTCTTAGGTTTAGGCTTAGATGGCCGAACTTTGTAGGAGAGATAGATAAGATCATGATGAGAGAAGGCATCAGCTGAAAACTGACCGTGTTTAGCAACATGTTGAGAAGAGGAAACAAAGATAAGATCAAGAAGTGACGGGACAGAATTCGGAAATTTGTGAGTAGCATTAAGTGTTATTATATCTGTTTTGATTTGGATTAATAGCATAATGGCTGTGCTGTTTGAATCCTACAGATAATAACTTTTTTGGGTTGAGACAGTTCATCGTTCGCACTTGGTTATAATTAATTTTACAAAAGAATGAGAAGTTGAAGGTATGGCTGTTGTAGTAAATTAAACGTAGAATATAGAAATAGGAAACAGCGCATTAACTTTATTGTAATTGAATATGGTTTAATTCCCTTAAAATAACTATCGAGCTATCACAGGAGCATTTCTCTAATTAGGTTATCAACTATAGCATCCAATATACTTATTCTAGTTTTGTTAACCATCAATTCCATAAGTTGACTATTTCCATGAGATATTATGTTAAAATGTGCAAGAGCTCAGTAATATCTAAATTTAAAAATATCTTCCTTACTCCTTCGTGTGCTCGAACACAGAATAAAGGATCGTCGCACACTTGTGCAGTGACGACAGGCCCACTTCTACGTCGTAACAAATCCCATACCGCTAGGCAGCCGTTTCTCTGTGTTATGAGTATCACCGAGAATCTGTGCAGAATTAGTACTTATTATAATAATTATAATTAATTTGAGATTATGAAGTTAAAAGTGTGGTAAGTCGTTGTGCTGAGGTAACTTCCATGAAGAATTGGATATCTTTTAGAATGATTTTAAAATATTGTTGAGAAAAATATTTTTGTGTCAAAATATTTATTTTGCAAATCTAATTTCTTTTGTAGTTGTATACTAAGGAAAGTTTGAAAAATCAAAAGTTACAGTGGGAGGTCCAGTAATGTTAAGTTTGCAGCACTTGTTTACAGAGAAAACCCTACAAGCACTGACAAATTCTTTCTTATGATATTACGTGAGTTGGTTTTATGTTATTGTTAGTAGCATTGATATCGGATATGTCCTCTCGTACCCCTCGCCCTCCCGACCCTTAGTTTGCTAAGAACCTTCCGATGCCCACGTAGACCCAAAGTCCGAGAGGCCCGCGAACTGTAAAGTAGAGCTACAGTTGCACAAAACTCCCCTAAAGAAACTAAAAGCCATAATCCCTCAATCTCCCCGTCAGCGACCGCCCTGAGCCGAGGTCCAAGACCCACAGGGGACGCCCTCTTGCTTAGTTTGTAGTGTTTAAACCATTTATCTAGGCTGGAGCTCTGCTCGCCTTTTTGCCCGGTAAAGTAGCAAAAGCCACAGGGCTAATTACATAGGTCGGTCCGAAAAAATAAATAAAAAAAATATCCTCTCTTATCTTTACCTGATAGGATTCCATACTCCATCAGTAAGTTTCGTTCGGTGGTAATGACTCCATAAGATCGGCGATTCTCGACATTCCTCGCTCCATACTTTAAACGTCCAATCCCCAACTGTCATGAACGTTTTTCCGATGGTTGGATGACGTCGAAGGGCATAAACCGGGCCCAGGTGTGCTTTATACTAAAATAATAGAAAATATGAAGCCAAAATCTTAAAAGTAATTCTATTGTTATTTGGGCACACATACTTTAATGAGAAGTTTTTCGTAGTGATTTTGTCCTTTGCGATTTCCTTGAATGACTAATCCATTTTCTAGTCCGACTTTGAATCTGCAAGAACAATAGAAATATGTGCTTAATTTACTTAACAGAACGATATCTTTCATAAACATACAAATTATTTTACCTGGCCATAAACGCTGGGTCAAAATCAAGCGATGAAACCCCAACAGCATCGTCTATACATGGTGTGTCAGTCGGTGACTTAACGAGATCCATGGTTATGGAATAAGTAGGCTCGCTTATCTTTCTAATATCCCACCTAAAATGTCTCAATTGTATTTACTTATTATGAATTCGATATCCATAATAAAATTCTTGCGCCCTATTTTATAAGACAAGATCAGCATTGCACTAGTGGTTAAGAAGTAAATTAATTTTGGTTTATTCAGATTTATTTAAAATTCTGAAACTATTTTTATACAAAATGCCTTGTATGAGACAAGGCATTTTGTATAGAAATAGTTCTCACATGAATAAGTTGCTTTTGTGTTAATAGTTTTTCTAAATCAAGATTAAACTTATTACCCACCAGTTGACGACACCATCAGGCGAAGACGAAACGAAGTCAAGTCCTATTTTAGATTGCATGAACATTACATCTCGCACTAATTCTCGATGTCCAGTGTATGGAGAACAGATGCCAGCAGGTTCGGGACTGCTGCGTGTGTCCCACCACCCAACCTGCAACGTACCTTACTTACTCCTAGTGCATACTATTTAGCTGTGACTGTGACTGTTTTCTACCTACCTGTAACATACCTACCTGTCCATTATACATTCCTCCAATGAACATGTTTGGGTCACGGGAGTGATATTCCAAAGCAATTAGAGCATGAGGAGGTTTTATTATTAAGTCCGGAGTGTTAGAGTTTTCTGCAAAGATTCCCATCAAAAGATAAAGTTTACACTAATATCTTAATCATTTAGAAGGTAGTTGAAGGCAGATGATTGTTTATTGACCTGCCTAGTGCAGGCCAACGATAATTCATTGGAGAATGACGTAAACCTTATAAATAAATACCTACTTACCGATGTCCCAGACAAAAGAATATTGTGCAATTCTAGGATTATGTGCGAATTGCAAATCAGCATGTGCTGCTGCTATTTTCGCTCCTCCATCTGCTTGCCAAGAGAGGGATTGTACCGGTCTGCTTGCTCCCGGCTCTCGATAAAGATTGATTGTGTTACAGCTGCTGTTTTCTTTAATGCCCACATTACCATCTGCAACCACGTCTGTGTAGTACTTCTGATACACATCTATGGCATTGTTTTGCAGAACATTATGTTGCATACTCTGTGTGAATTTTAATAGTATTAAAGTAAATGCTAGTTCATATGCATTAATAGACGCAGAATAAAGAATTTGCTTACATCTTCTAAGTGCATAAGAGTGCGCAAAAACCCATCATCTTTTTCAACTTTTCGGCGATATCTCTCAGTCGCTTCAGGATCTTTGGCATCAATATCTTTAGGCCAGCCTCCTTCTACGTGATTCATACCGGAATCCATGTGTTCTACTCTGTTAATGAGTTTATTTGTAAGTTTAAGGCTATCAGAACTCCCCTCATTATGAGTGCGATTACTTTGGTTAGGAGTATTTACAGATAACCTAACTACCGGAATACAAAAAGCCAGCTAACATAAAATGTAGGTTTATTATTTACTGTACCTAATATAAAAATTTACCTGTCCGAATTAATCCAATGCTCCGATATACCTTTGGCATACTGCATACCGGACTTTACTGGGTTACGCAAGATGTACTTTTCCTCCATTAGAGGATCATGAGGTATGCTACACAATATTTCTGGCCCTTGGTTTTCGAATAAAACTTGTTTCCCAAAGTTTCTTCTTGGCATTTTATATTTATAGATATAATCCTTTTTCTCAGTCATTTCAGTAAAAGATTACTAATTAACACTGATACCAAATAAGTGATACCTATAGATAAGGTATACCTGATATGGTAATGTCCCTATTGTTTCTATAGAATGTTAGATCAATGATATTAATTATAAGTAACCATAGAAACGACTAGTTCGTCTTAACGCCTCTTATGGAGGTTTAAGGAATTCAAAGATCTTTTAATATCCATCATAACCAAATTATAGCCCATTATTATAGGTAAAGTTGAAGAGCCCATGTCATAAAAATCTTGAATTTAAATTTTAACGCCACGGGGCTTATGTAGGGTCGTAAATAAAAGCCCGCATGTAGTTAGCTTTATTGTCATAAAAACATAAAGTTAAATCTAAAATAATTTCGGAAATAAGTTGCTACTAAATGTTATTTATTTCACGTGATTTTTTTGAATATTATTATCATGTTTCTAGTTTTTGTTGAGCCTGTAAATTAGCTATTGTTTGTAAATATTCAGCTGTGGCTTCTTCTAAGTCTCGGTCGGTATTTGTGGGTTCAGTTTCGCTATTTGGCCCTTGGTTGGCGTTTTGATCTTGACGCATCTTCAATCTTAGTTCACGTGATTTAGCTTCCAAAATTCGTTCTCTTTTATTTTCCCGATCCAGCACCTTAAAACATAACAATAAAATATAAATCTTATTTAAGCCTTCTATGGCGTAAATATTATTTTCAAGTGATTTTATGGTTCTTACATGGGTTAGTAGTTGTTTGTCATTTTTGTCTGCTGTACCAAGATTCTGCGATAGTTCTGATAAATACACTGTCCCTTTGCTACTGCCACAAGCTACCAAAAGACCCTGAAAATTAAAGTGGTACAATATAGCACCTTTAATATTTATTTATTATCATCAATATCATTTCATATACTAACTCCTTCATGTGGCCGTAGTCGTAGTAAAGGGTCATCGCATATTTGTGCAGTAACGATAGATCCGCTTCTCCTTCGTAACAGATCCCAACATGAAAGACAGCCGTCCCATTGTGTAATCAGCATTACAGAGAATCTGCAATAAAATTTAAAGTACATTTATAGATGTATAGTTTTGAAATTTTTGTACACATACCTATTATATTGAATTTTACCGGACTGGATTCCATGCGCCATCAGTAAGCTTAGTTTTGTGAGCATAAGTCCACAGAATAGCTGATTCTCGACAATCTTCACTCCAAACCCGAGCAGTCCAATCGCCTACCGTTAAAAAGTTTTTAAGGAATGTTGGATTCCTTTGTAGAGAATATACTGGACCAAGATGCGCGTCGTACTGTAAATTTGAATTATTATTAAAATAATGTTGTTTGATTTCTAGCACAGGTATATGTTTAGTGCAGCACTTACTTGTGTTGGAAGTTTTTCCACTGCGTTTTTACCTTTACGGTTGCCACCAATAACCAAGCCGGTTTCAGTTCCTACCATAAATCTGAGAATACGTACGAATACATTAATTACCTATCACATTTTGGTGTATATAAATTCTTTATTGGTAAGCAGGTTAAAATTATTACCTAGTTGGTATAGTCGGTTCATATTCAAGTGCTGAAATTCCAATAGCGTTATCTACGCATTGTGTGTCATTCGGTGATTTCACGATATCGATAATCATTGAGTCGGTAGGTTCACTCATATTTCGGGTATCCCACCTAAAATATTATATGATTTTAAGGTGCAAAGTTCGCCCTTTAAGATATTTAAGTGTTGTAGGAGACAGGCATGTTTTCAGTTAAAATTATTAGATTGCGGGTCTATGTTCATAAGTAAAATTAAAATCACTAATAGATTATGGAATTTAAATAAACTGCAAACGGTATCAAATTTATTTACCAAGGCCTTTTCAAAGATTTTGCAAAATAAATAATCTATTACTTTTAACAACAAAAAAAAACATTTTCCGACAACTATCCGTAAAATGCCAAAGATGGATATGATTAATGTACAACGTTAGGCACCTTTGGAGTATAGGGACAGAGTTATCCTATAGTCCAATAGAGATTAGGTAGTGCAGAGTTTCAGGTGAAATAATACTCTTGATTGTATAGCGATGTGTAATAAAATGTAAAAAGTGGCTCAAATATATACAATCTTAACATAGTGCAAGTAGTAGTATTTACAATGCGTTCTTAAATCTAGCTAAAACTATTAATAACAGTTAGTCCGCGAGGTGTCGCAACATTCGCCTTCGACCCGCGCGATCGCTGTTAGCAACGCGCGTATAAATATACCCGGCCAGTCGTTGCCGAACTCACGAGTTCGCCCGTAGCGGCCGTTGAGTGCGGACGTGTTTTGCGCGCTCGCTCCCGCCGACCGACTACCTGCGTTCCCCCCCTCCCGCGCTCACGCGCTCGAGTGCCCACACTGTTTAGTGTTTCCCATGTTTGTTGTGCGGTGTTAGTGTGCAGTGTAGACAACAGTAGTGACGTAGCCCCGTTTCGAGTACCGCGACTCACCCGTGTCACCCTGTGGTGTACTCGGGTCGAGTTGCGGGGAAACGCGGGCTCGCTGCCGTTGTCTGCGTATACTAGCGCAGCCCACAGCGTGTGCCACTAATTTTGATTCTTTCTTCCAGACATGTCGTTAGCCGACGGCATGGACATCGAGTCGCCGCTATCGCCCGCCTCTTCGGAGTCCTCTCTCAGCCCAGAGCAGAGAGAGTGCTTGCTGAAGAGCAAGTACGAGCCCATCACCAAGGAGCAGGAGGAATGGCTCAAAGTGCTGGAGGCGTTGAAGAACGCAGCCAGAGCCGGCACTACCATCTCGCCGAGCGTATGCAACCGCATGGTTGCACTCTCCCTGGGGTATGCCCGCCCATCTGTGGTGGCCGACCCAGACCCCCCAGAGATATTGCTCCCATCTCTGCCTCTTCCTCAGCCGTCCCAGGTACCTGAGCGTTCCAGGGACTGCACCAACCGGAGGGCACGGAAGGGTTCACGGTCCGCATCCCCACCGTTTGGCAAACGGCCTAGATCGCGGTCACCGGTGGGCCCTCCGCGCCCGTCGTTTGCAGCCGTGGCCGCCGCTGAGCCTGTGTCCTTTCCCCGCTCACCGACGCCCCCTCACCGCTCACCAGAGCCCTCTCCCCGCTCGCCGACGCCGCCGAGGCCGCAACCTAAACTGGTTGATGGCCCGCAGCCCACCACTCCCAAGGTGCGAGGCGCACCCATAGTGGTGGATCGCCTCCCAAACTGGGAGAAGCACTTCAAGGCCATCAAGGCCTTGTTAGGGAAGAACCCCAATGCCCGCCCCCTCGGGGAGGGCATAAAGTTCAACCCTCAGGATCCGACTGAGTACCGCGTGATACAAAAGTATCTCGCGGACTTGGCCAAGACCGAAAACGTGTCTTGGCACGGATACACGCTGCCGCAGGAGCGCAGCGTCAAGATCGCCATCCGCGGGTTGCCCAGCAACACCACGCCGGAGGCAATCAAAGAGGAACTCTCCGGACGCGGCTACGAGGTGGAGGCCACGAGACGCATCCGCCCCAAGGCAGGCCGCTCGGGCTGCCTGTTCTTTGCCCTCCTCAAGAGGACTCCAGGCGTGGTACCGGCAGTGTACAACATCACGGAGATGTTGTGCATGTCCGGTTTGCGCGTGGAGGCCTGGAAGGGGCGCAAGGGACCGGCGCAATGCCACCGGTGCCAGGGCTTCCGCCACTCCTCACACAACTGCCACAGACCAGTGGCATGTGTGAAGTGCGGAGGCTCCCACAGAGCACACGAGTGCACACGCCCTCGTGAGCAAGGCGCCACATGCGCCAACTGTGGAGGCGATCACCCCGCAAGCCACACATCGTGCCCCCTCTTCAAGAAGGAGGCACGAAACAGGAGAGCGGGTCCCTCCGCCTCCACCACCGGTGGTAAGGCTGCACCAGCAGTGGTGCAGCGCACCACCATTACAGAAGCGGCGCAAGGGTCACTCATGGCCCCTGCAAACAACCCGACGCCCCGAGGAGCCCCGCTGCTGAAGAAGAAGAAGAAGGGGCCTAAGAAGACCGCCGCGCAACCCAGCGCAGCCCCCAAGCCCGCCTCTACCGAAAAGGTATCTGCACCCCCTAAAAAGGGTGATATCGCTAGTGCCCTAAAGGTACTGGTCGATAACCTGGCTTTGACCACCCCGGGATCGGCTGCTCACAAGGCGATCCTCAACGCGATTGTTGCAGTGTCTAGTCAAAATGTCTAGCACACTCCGGGTAGTTCATTGGAACGCCCAGGGCATCAGGGGGAAGCGTCGTCTTGTCATCCACTTCCTTAGGGAAAGGAATGTGGATGTTCTCCTGGTAAGTGAGACTCACCTCAAGGACGGGGAACCTTTTGGAATTCCTAATTATATTTCTTACAGGAAGGAAGAAGTATCCAGAGAAGGCCGCGCTTACAGAGGGCTGGCGGTGTTCGTGAAACGGAACATCGTGCATCAAGCCATCCCGCACTTCGAGCTCAACGCCATGTATGTGCTGGGTATTTTGGTGAATGTCGCCGGTGAGAGTATGAGGCTGTTTGCGGTATACCGCCCGCCTCAAAACACTCTAGACACTGGCGACATTCGCAAAATCTTCAGCACGAACACCCCGACGGTGGTCGCTGGCGACCTTAACGCTAAGCACCCCGTCTGGAACTGCGATAAGTCGAACGCTGCGGGCGTCGCACTATTGGCAGACTCCGACAACCACGGTTACTATATCGATGGCCCCGACGAACCTACCCATCATCACCAGACCACACCTGGTGGTGTACACGGTAGCACGGTCATCGATATAGTACTACACCAAGGTTTGAGGACGACCATCGGCCAGGAGGTACTGATGGACTTGCCCTCCGACCACCGCCCAGTCTTGCTGACCATCAGCGAGCCGCCCACCAGAGTCGCCCGCCCCTCGACGCACACAAACGTCAACTGGGGCAAATTCATCGAGATAGTCGACAACACCATCGCTTCGGGTCCCGTGTCGACCCCCGATGATGTTGACAAGGTAGCCCTAGACATTTCCCATTGTTTTAGGTCTGCATTACAGAAGTCTACGAGCGTCGAGCCGAGGACCCACGACCCCGAGCCGCTCCCGACCCGAATTCGTGTTCTCATAGCTGACAAGAGATCCAGGGCTGAAGACAGCCCTCAACAGAGCGGTGGCGAAAGTGAAACTAGCACTGAACGACCACGCCGAGAAGTCCTGGGAGCAACACATTGTGGAGATAAGTGACCACGTCCCTTCAGTCCACAGGTTGTGCCGCCAGCTAACAGGAAAGCGCCCCCCGGTCCGCCCGCTCCTCAACGCCGACGGATTGCTTCGGTACGAGGCCGCGGACCGCGCGGAGATATTCGCAGCATCACTCGAGAAACAGTTCAGCCCGTTTCCGAGCTGCGACCCCGAACACACGGCGAGAGTGGAGCAGCACGTGAGTGCCTACATAGCCACCCCAGTGACTCCCGAGGATGACCCAGTCGTCTTCTCACCGAAGCAGGTTAGACGTATACTACTATACGTCAACCCGCGGAAAGCGCCGGGTCCGGACCGCATACCGAACGGCCGGGTCATCATGCTTCCCAAGTCCGGCAAGGACTTACGGAAGCCCGAGAGTTACAGGCCCATCACCCTGCTCAACACTATCTCGAAAGTGTTCGAGCGCCTCTTCCTGCAGCACCTCAACGAGTGTTTCACCCCGAGACCCGAACAGTTCGGGTTCCGTCGTGACCTCTCGACCACCCTGCAGCTGACGCGAGTGTTACACCATGTGACAACCACGCTCAACCGCCGAGAGTACACAGCAGCCGCCTTCCTGGACATGGAGAAGGCCTTCGATAAGGTATGGCATGATGGTCTTATTTACAAGTTCATCACCTCCCCCTCCCCACTACCTGTGAGGTTAGCCCGGGTGCTCGCTTCCTTCCTGAACGGGAGGTCGTTTCATGTTGCGGTCGAAGACTGCACATCGAGCGACCGCCCCATCAGATCGGGAGTACCACAAGGTAGTTGCCTTTCCCCTGCGTGTTACAACGTGTACACCAACGACATCCCGGTGTCGGCTCCGGCGCAGTTGGCACTTTTCGCCGACGACGCCGCGATCTACACCACCTCTCGAGACAAGTCGAGAGCGGCGCGGCTGCTACAGTCCGCACTCGAAGACATACCACCATGGCTCGACAGATGGAGGATGCGGATGAACGTGAACAAGACGCAGGCTATCCTATTTGGATCGTCGCATCTACCCTCTCCCATCCAGATACAGGGACAAGCAGTACCTTGGCTGACCACAGTCAAGTACCTGGGAGTCACCATCGACCGCCGAGTGAGGATGAACGCTCACGTCCAGGACACGATCTCCAAGACAAGGTGCGCCCGAGGCAAGCTCGGCGCCTTGTTTCGCTCGAAGCTGCCCATACGCACCAAACTAGGTTTTTACAAAACTTATATTAGGTCCAGGCTTACCTACGCAGCTCCAGAATGGATGCCGTTCACATCGAACGGCAACCGTGCACGACTGCAGGCGCAGGAGAACCTGACGTTACGTACCATCGTAGGCGCTCCGTACTACGTACGTAACAAGACCATCTCCGACGGACTGAAGCACGAGGGACTCGACGACTTTGTCCGACGTCTCGCGACAAGTATGTTCGATCGGGCCGACAGAACGAGTCACCCGCTTGCCAAAGGCATAGCGCCACTCCACAGCCGCCCACCGGAAGCCTGGGCCCCCAAGCGCGCTCACCATCATCATCGGGAGTACTTCGAGGTCAGTGATCCACCCGGATCAGCTGACACCAACCAGTGAAGACATAGTACGAGGTCAGCGATCCGCCTTGCCGGATCAGCTGACGCAACAACACCGAGTTCGCCACATTAACGGTAAGTTAACACTCCAATGACCTATCTGTCTTTACAGATAGCGTTGCACATCATGGCCATAGGGCTCTGACCCTGAAGCCATTCACCCGCGCCCTTCGGGCGCGTGCGAATAGCACGATTGACGATTGCCGAACTCTTTCGCTTCCGCGCGTCGCGCCGAGAGGACGTGTCGCCGCGCCGTACGCTTCAGCTGTTCGTGTGACGTCGTGGTACTATTCGTATCAGTATTTGTTAAGACTGCATACGTTTTTCACTACGTTAGTGGTGGAGTTTCTTTAGACAAAAGTCTTTTTCAAGACTACAAACGCATTTGTCAATGCGATCTTCGTTTCTTGACAGTTGTCCCGTTTCTTAATAGACACGCGTCAACGTACTTGTGGTAACGGTATTGTTATTACGGTGGTAAGGTAAAGGTACATTTGTTGGTCGTTTTGATGGAGGTAAGGTTATAGTGGCCTGGTGAGCGGCCGCTATACACCTTAATCATATCCATCTTTCGTACATACATTATACTGTATTTCGACAAAGAAAATACAAGTAAAGGTCATATTTTATATATAATATTTATATTACATAAATATTGGAATATTTATAACAATAAAGGTTTCCAGGCGTACCATTTAACAACGCCATCTGGTGAAGATGAAAAGAATTCTGCCCCAATTTTGGAATTAATAAACAGCACATTCCTTGCTAAATCTCGATGAGCTACATGAGGTGGACAGACACCAGCAGGTTCGCCGCCTTTCCTTGTATCCCACCAACCAACCTGCGAAAACCACTTTTCAATATAATAATAATAAATAATCGTTTTGGTACAATTTAAATCATCGTGGAGCATATCGGACTCAACAAATTAAGAAAGAAAAAATTTCGTATGTGCTTCTATAACAAAATCTAAACTTATTTCCACTCCACTTACCTGCCCGTTCGTCATTCCCCCAACAAGAATGTCGCGATCACGAGGGTTATATTGGAAATCCAGTAATGGTTGCGGGCATTTTATTATAAGTTCCGGAGCATTTGCGTTTTCTGAAAATTGTGTGAAAAATAATTTGAAGTTTACAGATATTAACGAAATTATTGCAAGTATTATTCTATTTATGGAATAAGTAAAGGACTACGTTTTTTTTGTTTACATACCGATATCCCAAATATAAGAATACTGCGGAATCCTTGTATGTCTTACGAGTTCTACATCGGCGTGTGCTGCTGCTAATTTGGCTCCTCCATCTGCTTGCCAAGAGAGTGACCTCACTGGTCTTCTAGCACCTGGTTCTCGATAGACATTAACAGTATGACAACTACTGTTCTCCACTGGCGGCAAGGCAGGCAGGTCGGCATTGTAAGCCTCGTACATGTCTATAGCATTGTTTTGTAAAATGTTGTGTTCCATGCTCTACGTGAATTAAAAGAAAGACCACTATAAGAATGTTTTAAAATTGAGATCAATAAAATTCGACCACCGGCAGGATTCGAACCTGCATCTAAGGTTTAGCCCCTAATGCCTTAACCAATTAGACTACAGTGGAACTACAACCGGTCGTCGAAATTTATCAATCCCTTTATAAAACGTCTCTAAGGGGGACGTTAGTGCCATCTATCGGTGATGATACGCATTACTTGGACTAATATCTCCAAAGTTGCATTTGGTATTAAATATTAAACGATAACACCACCCGTATATCACATTTTTTTAGATACTTTAAGAAAAAGTTTCCATATACTATGTTTCAAAATTAAGGTGAATAAAATTCGACCACCGTCAGGATTCGAACCGGCACCTTAGGTTTAGAACCTTATGCCTTAAGGCTACGGTGGAACTCAACCGCTTGTTGAAATTTATCAATCCCCTTATAACACGTCTCTAAGGGGGCCGTTTCAATTATAATGTACTTAACACTTATCTTAATGTACCTAATAAATCTTTACATAATAAATACTTACATGTCCTAAATGCATCACCGCATGAATATAGGCATCGTCTTTTTCTATTTTGCGTCGATATCTCTGTGTAGCTTCGGGATCATTCATATTGATGTCTTTAGGCCAACCGCCTTCTATGTGATTTATGCCAGAACTTGTGTATTCGGCTCTGAATTATCAGAATATTTTAATATTTTAGTTAATCCAAGCTTATTTATATTTTTTTTAACTTATATAAGAGTTTGTTGCTCTTCTTCTGGACGAACCTATGTAGTTAGCCACGAGGGTTTTGCCACTTCACTGAACATAAAGGCGAGCAGTTCTCCAGCCTTAATAAATGACTTATCTTATCAGCCCCTTTACGTCCACTGTTAAACATCCCCCTCTTTAAAAAAGGAGCTGCCGGAAATCAGACGCCACTCGCTGTACATTACAGGTCTACTAAGGCATCGGAGATTCTTTGCAAACCAAGGGTCATTTTCTGAATTATCTTAATACAGTAATAATAATAACTTTTATAACTTACCTCTCTGAATTAACCCAGTGTTCCGACATATTACCTGTATTTTGAATAGATACATGAACAGGGTTACGCAATATGTAATTTTTATAATGCGAAGGGTCATTTGATATGCTAACCAATATTTCCGGTCCATGGTCTTCAAATAATGTTTCCCTTCCAAATTCTCTTCTCGGTCTTACGTATTCGTAAATAAGTTCTGTTTTCTCAGCTTTCTCAGCCATTATTAATAAATAATGTTGCTTCGAGCGGCAATAAATTTAGGTAATGCGCAATGGAGTTACTGCTTACAAGTGTTTAGTGGTAAAGCGCAACACTTCTGTTGGATCGATGATTTATTTTTCAAGTTACCTTAGTTACTGCCATGTGTTTACGGATAAGTGGGGACTCTCATTTCTACAGTAAGTGTTGAACACTTACTGTATAAATGAGAGTCCCCGGTTTGAATCCATTATAGATATTTCTTTAAAAACATTAAATTTAGGTCCAAAATTTAGAGCTAGGAATATTTTGGTGCAGTTAATGATTACTTACTTTAAAAAGCGGGATCATCATTGGTATAAAAGGAAAAGAAAATGAATAAATAGATTATTATCAGTACCAAAACTTTATTGAAATTTATAAGAAAATCAATGAACAAAACAATTAATAAAGCGGTATAGGGTCAGCCTGAGTGGCTCTTCTCAAAGTGAGCACTATGAGGCGTGGCGAGGAGGCTGCTATCTTCACCGTACACTGTTCCAATAGAATGGACCAACGAACCATAGCTCTAGTTTCAGAAGTCATTCCTTTAAGCTGGCCACTCTGCGAACAAGAAACTATTATTTATTATTACTATTAATAGAGGACCGCCAATATGTTAAGCTAAGACGTGTATAAACAAAAATATCAGAAAGTTATACCTCTAATTAAAATATCTACTATTATGCCTAATGGTAGGTAAATCATTCAATATGGTTAGAAATTTTGTCGTTTTCTATTAGATAAGCAGATTAAGATACTACTTAGACACTTATTATTGGCGTAAACTTATACTAAACAACTCTTAGGGCTGGCATGCCGGCAGAAACCGCCGAGAATCTCAAGAGGCGCCAATACATAAAGTACCCTTGATAGTGGTTAATTATGTCTGAAGTCTGAGGAATAAGACACTTACAGAATAGCCGAGTGTGTCTTCTAGCACGTTGATGGGTAGTCGAGCTGATAACTCTCCGGTGTGGTCTGCGAATCGAATACGAACGTCTTCCACGTTGCTTTCCCTGTAAAGTTACACGCATTCTGCAAAGTTGGCATTATGCGATTGAGGCATTTGGCGTAGTGGTATCATTTTGAGAACTTGTAATTCTGCGTCAGAACTGATCTAAATATAGTTAGTGTTACGATAGAATATATTGTTTGAAATAGCTATTCTTAGTTAGGAATTCGGTTGCAGATTGACTAGCTGCGGTTTTATCCGCCTTGGACTGCTAGGCACTCTGATCAAGGTGGTCTGTGCGTGATATTTTGTAGCCTTTATTATGTTTATCCTACTTATGAACTATCCCCGTGCAAAATGTTAGCCAAATCCATATAAGCTTTCGCGTCTATAGTAGGAAAAGGATAGAATAAAAATGGTAGATTGATAAAGACATACATATTATCAAGTTCATCCAAATCAAGATGTGTGACCAGCGCATGTAGCGATGCGCAGAAAGCTGTAGTAGTGGCGATTCGATCCCTCACTTGAGCTACTGACGCCGCACAAGCGCGTTCCCCACTCCACGCCGCCCACGCTGCTGCTTCACCACCACCTTCGTACAATACAACACAATACAAAGTCCCCATAGAAGGCTAAAGTCAAAACTTTTTAAAGTGCTTTCTGGATTTTGATTGGGGAAATTTGACTACGCTAGAGCATGTCTAAACTAACATTAAAAAGACAATTTCTGTTTCTGGGTTCCGTACCCAAACGGTTGGAGAGGAACGGTTGCTGGAGTTCCTCCACAGAAAATGAAGATCTCCTTTGCCGGGCGATTATTTATTCAATACGCGTTCGCGTGCGCGTATGCACGTCTGCTTTGGGACCTCCCGCTGCCAGCGTTGTTGAAAAGAGAGGCAATCGAACTTCCTATATACTCGTAGAACACCTTCAGCAGCAATTAGTATACCAAAATAGGTACATATCTATTTCTTAGATAAATGATTGGCGCGCGCCCGACCTCCACGTCGGAATCGGCGTACCTATGGCAGTCCCGTTCTGTGCGAGGAACATGCAACGTAAGTTTTATAAAAAATTGGTTATAATCGAAGTAATATGCCAGTTTGCGTAGTAGGTAAACACTGTAAAAATAACTCTACAAGAAATAAGAATAAGGACATTGGGATTAGATACCATGTCCTAAACACACTAAAATATTGAGTTGCCGCATTTACGTAGCTATGATTTTTAGATAGCGCGGTGTCTAGACGAGCGCGTGAGACCAATCATTTATCTAGGACCTGTATGTAAGACTGTTTAATTTTGTTAAACTTACGTGCACTAGCCTGATTGCGCACGTATATACGTAGCGCTTCAGCGTCAGCGGTGTGCGGTTGGTGCGTGATGACGGAACGCATGCACGCCTGCACTGATACCCCTCGAGGTCGCCATGACACTCGCGCGTCTGATATGAAGAGGACACTTTCGAGAGGTTGCCATTCTTCAGCTCTGAAGATTAATTAACATTTTGGTGCCGTTCTAGCGGGTGTGGTCGTATATCTTTTGATACGGTGTATTTTATAAATTATTTGTATTTCCCAACTAGCCCAAAACCTCCCGTTGCCGTGGTGAATAAATCAGCATGGTACCCACGGGGTTCTCACAAAAAAGAATCCGAATGTTTCGTTTCACATCTTAATATCCAAAAGTTCACATATAGCTTATTTAATAGGTTATTACTACCTACATAATCTTAGTATAAAACAAAGTCGCTTCACGCTGTCTGTCCGTCCCTATGTATGCTTAGATTTTTAAAACTCCGCAACGGATTTTGATGCGGGTTTTTTGAATAGATAGACTGATTCAAGAGGAAGGTTTATATGTGTTACATCAGCATTGCAGCCGTGCGGAGCCGGGGCGGGTCGCTAGTTATTATAATATAAGAATGTTAGGTTCCATATTCTTGACTATAATGCAGATACAATATTCTGTCATACATTATACGAAATCTTAATTTCTCACGTCAATATATAGGAGAAACTGTACTAACGTGTGATGCAGAAAGTAAGCTATATCAACTAGGACTGGTACTACCTTTGGATGGTATCGATATCAAACATATTAAAATTCATTGAAGCCGGTGTAGTGTTGTCGATGATTTCCACGCAACGCACCGACATATCAACACCTGAAAAAAATATATTGTGAATCTTCATCATATTTAACCCGTATACCTACCTAATCTCCATGGCTGAAAATGGTCCTCTTCTCGAGGGAGGATTTTACTATAGTCACCACGCTAGGCAGGTGGGTTGGTGACCGCTGAATTATATTGTAACACACAAGGAAACGCTGCTGCCCGTTTCCAGGTACCTATAGGTAAGTACCTACGCTTGTTATAGATGATATTATAAAAATCAAAACGGGTCTTAATACTAAGACTCAATTACTCTATCAGTTTCTGAATAAGTCGGCAGATTGTCTTATAAAAATATAAAAAAACTATCAGTTCCAATGGCTTCAGCTGTTATTTTCCTACATAGCTTTGCAAATAAATTCCTTACCAGCTTTAGTTTTAATACTTTTTGCTGGCTTCACGGCTTTCACGACGACTAGTAAATCGACATACACGTTGCCACTTTGTTCTGTGAAAAAAGATAAGAACCGATGAAAGAACTATGATGAAATACCCTAAATACAAAAGGTCATTGTAGGGACCTCGGTATCTTAGGGTAATTCCGGGGGAGATGGCCGTACGGGAGAGATGGCCAATCGAAAAAAAATCAGGTAAAAACCAATTAATGGCACTACTTACAATTTTGTTCGGTTAACGTTATCACGGGCAACACGTGTCAGTGGATTTTTGATCGAGAAAATAATGAGAAGGTGAGTAATTTGCCTTTATTTTTTAATGACACATTCGACTTAAGTATATAGGGGTTCACATATTAAGTGGTCACAAAAAAGTTTTGCAAGTTATGCCTGATTTCGTGTTTTCCTGGTGAATTAAAAACCTCACCGGGGTGTTCTAATCTCAAAATGAGTTTTAAGCTTGCGAAATTGCTTTAATTACCTAATGTGGCAATCTCACCCGGACAATCGGGAAAGATGGCCATAGTGTTTACGGGAGAGATATTTATAATCTGACATATTTTCTACAGATGCCGAACGAATACATACGGAAAGCAACTTCTGGACAAGGTAACTGCAGTGAAAAGATTTGAAAATTGCTATGGAAGAGGTACAAAATCAAAGGATGACGGTTTATAGGGCCTATATTATTAACAATATCTCAATAAAGACGCTAGAAAGAAGGTTAACGCAAAAAAACTGCACAAAAGGACCATTGTTAAAAGTGATTTATTGTTAATGTTTGATAAGAATTATAAGTAAACTTTAATTTTCTATATTGATTAGCGTTTTATTCATCATAATTCTTTCACAACAGAGTCTTCAAGTTACTAGGGCCATCTCCCCCGGAATTACCCTATAAATATAATTTTATGACCTAATTTATAGTTAAAAGGAAATTGAGTAATATTAAATTTTATCTTCCCAAGATAAGTAAGTGATCTAAAAAATTATATAAAAGTTTCGTTGAATGCAATGATGTAATTTTTAAACGAATGTGGCCCGTGATATTTTTTCCGCGTAGATTTTGATTTCTCCATACAAAATTATCCAACGTTTTTTATCCTCGTAGAAGTGATTTTTTTAAATCATTTTTTATCGGATGTCTAGGTATAATAATTATACAACATTATAATTATATAGAGTACGGCCTCCAAGTTTCAGTTCAGGTCTTTATGATCAGCTGTTTAGGCTGCGCGTTGATCCGAATGACAGTCAGTCATTTAGGACATAGTTTTTATTGATACTAGTGGTATAGCCCGGTGGTCGAAATTCGACCATAATTAAAAAAATAAATAGGTATGTTAGCATTCTGCACTCATTCTCAATATAGACTATAGGTATATTCTCTATATAGGCTTCACGTGCGCGGTTACAACCGCGGAACTCATATAAAAAATAAAAATATACAATATAAACAACGGACCCACCTGGTAATTTAAGTACTTCAGCCAGTCCATAATACCCGGAGCTTTGCTTAGTCGGTATGTGCAAAAGGGGCAGGAACATGCTGAAAGTCTCTCCGCTGTGGATAGTCACGTCGGATGTTCCTTCGTTCAATGATAGGAAGAATGGAGAAGACACCTATGCACAAATATTATTTTATAATGTAACTACTCACCAATATTTTATTACATACTAAGTACCTGGCTGTTGTCCGCGATTTATATTCTCGTCCTCTTAAGAGTGGAATTTATAAAAAATAATAAAATTATTTTCTTAACGGACGTATACAGAATACACCTTTAAAATTTTAGGTGTTTACTATTAGAAGCTTATAAGCTGTGCGTTGATTCGTCAGTTAGTCGGTCATCCAGGAGATAGCGTTTTATAAAATAAGTTATTCAGTTGAACGGGATTATTATTAAACCTGGGGTCTATATAGTTCATTGTCACCGCTCTTCACGCATATTTTCGGTGACGAGATTTCCACTGAAAAAAAGATAATGAATGTGAACATTAAAAATGATTGGATACCTAACTAATGTTTTTAGTACTTGAATAAGTAGGTCCATATTATACCAACCAACATCACCAACTAAGAACCTTTCGTAAAAAGTTAAAATGAAGTATTCGGAACCCCAAACATCAACGTTGATTGTATCAACATTTGAGTCTCTAATAGTAAAAGATGTAACGCCCCTTGATTCACCACTTTTCTTTTTAGATCCGACTGTGCGGGGACTATTTTTGGCAATAATTATACCTACAATTAGAGCATTTTTTATGTTTATATTTAAAGCATTCAATCTAACTTTTTGAACTCCCGCCATTTTTGTGTATTGCAATTTGCAAAATCAAAATGATTGTAGCAACTATTAGAGAATCTTCAACTGTTTCTGTACCGGAGTAAAGAAAAAAGTGAAACAGGCAAATGTGGTCGAGGGTCCAGATAAGAAATATTTAGGTAGGGACTAAGGAATAATATAGCATAAAGCTAATTTAAAATCTTACTACAAGCTAACGAGTATAAAAAAGATTTTCGAGAATTTCTTGAATTCATAGAATAACTTTTAAATTATGTAATATTATTTACATATTATTTAGAATAATTATAATAAACAAGGTTATACTTTCTAAATTCTAATGACAATAAAATACATAAGTACCTATTAAAAACACGAGAATAATGCAGAATGGTATTTCATTTATTATATTATTTGGAAATATAATAAAATTCACTAAAATTATCCAGATTGCCTAACGTAGTTCAAAAGTCCATATGAGCAATAGTTTCCATTTTCAAAAAATGTTATTGAACTGTCAAACTGTAATAGTGTCATTGTGTTTTCTGCGCGCCAAAACGAAAAAAAAAACATTTTCTCTCATTATAAATGTGTCTTTGAATAAAGTTGCGATACCTTCTATTACTTTTAAGAAATCTTTAACAAAATGTTATTCAAATTAGAGTCATCAAACACATCTAAAGCTGATTTCGATCCTCGTGAATTGGAAAGACAAAATGTTGATTACACTAACTGTTCCAAACGGTTTCATGAAGTTTCAAGAGATTTTTCCAAACAATATGCATACATATATTCTGCTAGACTCAATACCTTCAGAAATATACTGATGCCTGTGATAAAAAATAAGTGGTCGGATCGTTACAAGGTATTGAAATTATGTGAACTCCGCGAGAAAAATACAACTTGTGTTATTATTGGTACACTCTTCAAATTTCAAGAACTGAAACCCAGTATCCTGAAGGAATTATCGGATCAACTAGAAATTATACCACAACCGGCACGGTTAGTAGTTATACAATACATCAAATAAGAATACCAATATTAGTATGAGCATAAATTTACATTTATTTACATTGGACTTCCGTTTCAGGGTACATTTTGTTCATGAGTCTGATAGCTTAGTACTAGAAGATGAACTACAAAGAATCAAGCTGGTTGGTGAATGTATCGATGTCCATCAAGTAGTTACTGGAGTTGTATGTGCACTGTTGGGTTAGTTCAATTCATTTTATATTATACAGAGATAGTCTCCAGTTCTACTACCGATTAATGCTTTAAAAAAGCACCCAAAAGCATTTTAAGCAAAGGCTGGTCTATAAAAAGTTATTTACATATTTTATATGTGTAGTTAAATATCAAAACACTGTCTTTGTACCAAGGTGCAAAAGTTATTTGTTTAACCATAAGAAACAGTAATAGTTATATTCACTATAGAAACTTGCATGTCTTACAACTGGTACAACTGTACCTGTATCCACCCGTGTTTATGGACAATAAATGAATTATGAATTATGAATTAATTATGAATTATAATTACAATGTAGCTGCTTACAGACAGCAGATATCTCTATTTATATTCTCATCTCTAATGTATGTATATATTTATTTATATTGTATGACTGCTTTTTTAAGTTCAGTGTTGTGTTCTTTATTATTGTCATTTTATTCTATTATTGTAGATTTCTGTTCTAGGCTCTGAAGATGAAGACGGAATCTTCACAGTTCAAGATGTATGCTGGGCTGGTTGTGGTATTCAAAAACCATTACCAACATTGAGTGCTGACAGGTATTATGCTGTTTATTATTTATTCACACATTAATAATATGATGATTCTGATTTTTATGTTAACATACAAACTAAATATTATTGTTGACATTATACTGTATCACTTAATACACATTAATCAATAAAAATAACAAAAAGTGGTATATCATTATTGTAGTCAGTTTAACATATTTTGACTGTATAATAAATATATTTACCAAAATATAATTTTTATTAGAAAAAATATTGATAAATATAGTAAAAAAAGTGATATTCATAATATTAATACAAGAAATAAGCACAAACTTGCTGTTCCAGGATTTAGAGTTAGCAAAACTAATAAGACATTTATGGGAAATGGTATTAGGTTCTATAATAAACTCCCTAGTTATGTCACAGACTTGCCTGATACTAGATTTAAAACACATGTTAAAACTGTTCTCATATCGAAAGGTTACTATAGTATTCAGGATTATATTGAAGATAAAGATGTTTGGCTATCGGTACCATCTTGCACTTGCCTCCCTGAGGACCATACAGCCGGTTTATTCCACTTTGAACACCCAGGTGATATCACCTAGGTGTTGAAAGTGGAATGAAACAGTGTCCTCTGATCACCTACGAATCAAATCACCCAGCTAGTATCACCCAGGTGATTCTAGGAGACTAAATTGGTGTCCTCTGATCACCTGGGGAACAAATCACCTAGGTGATCAGAGGCGACCGATTCTAATATGTAATGAACCTTGATCACCCACATAAATCCTGCCACAAACTTTCAAATAAAATGTTGCAAAATTAAAACTAATATGACAGAATTAAAAAGAACATCTATATCGAATGTAATTTAAATATTTCTTTCCATGTTGTTAGTATGACTAGACAGACTATTAAAAACATAATTGTGGTGCAAAAATTGTCAATTTTTCCTTAATTAATAAAGGACGGGGAAAAGTACTCTGATATATTGGGTATGAATACGTAAAAAAAAGTATATAGATCTGGAGCCATTTGGTGGAGTTGCTGTCACCGCATAAAAAATAGATGCACAGGATCAATTACAATAAAAGTATTATTCTATATACTTAAATATCACAAATTTGATTGGTTGCATTAGCAATCAATCATCATAATATAACGTGTTTCGTTTAAAAGAAATTTAAATAATGACCGTAGCGAATGTTACGTAATAATTTCATAGAAAAATGTCAGATGGCATTGCACGAAGGGAATATTTCTGTTGGTCATTTCCTTGAAAAATTATGGCAACTCTTAGAAAAATAAATGGGTACGAATATAAAAGCGGAAAGGCTAGTTTTCGATTTTATACTCATATATATCCGTTCTAATGTGTGTTCAATTTTACTTTAATTATAATTTTTATGTTCTCCATATAAATCAATTTGTCTCAGGGGATATAATAGCAAACGAGGATGTGTGAAATAGTCTGTTTTTGTTACTTAAAGCAGGAAGAAGTGCAATTTTAGTTTAATTACTAAGGGTTTTAGCATTTTTGTTGTGTTTTATTTATATTATATTATATGTAAATGAGATACGAATACATTTTTATATAAATATCTACTTGTGCAAAAAAAAAAATCCCTAAAGGATACTGACTAGGAATACTTGCAAGTTGACTCTAATCAAATTATTTTAGAACAATGTTTATTTCGGAAATTATTTGTAATAAAAAATCTAAATACTTTTATTTAAACGGTTGCATAAATAAATTATTCAAGAATATAATATAATAGACACATAAATTTGTTCGAAAAAATAATAGGTCGATACGGCATCCTCCGATATATTTGTTTGTGGCAGGATTTAAGTGGGTGATCAAGGTTCAGAACATAATAGAAACGGTGATCGGATCGGGAACGGTCTGATCATCTAGGTGATTTGGTTCCCAGGTGATCAGAGGACACCAATTTAGTGTCCTAGAATCACCTGGGTGATACTAGCTGGGTGATTTGATTCGTAGGTGATCAGAGGACACTGTTTCATTCCACTTTGAACACCTAGGTGATATCACCTGGGTGTTCAAAGTGGAATAAACCATACAGCCAAGTACATTAGTTGTAATTAGAACTGTATCTTATTCTGTGAACTGTCTGTAATTGATTTCATGGTGTACTATAAATACTTTAATTATAAATACCGCTAGTTCTGTCTCAATATCATTCAATCTTATTGAGTAAAACTAAAATAAATTAAGTATAACAAGACAACCGTTTGGGCAATAAATGTGTATGCCTACTAAAAATAAATTATAATAATTGGACCAAAACCCCGCGTATTTGTCCATTTGAGTATGTATCGCCAGACCGTCTCATGTGGGCCGTGTTTGTTTCGCCGGATCTTCTCAGTTGGGGCGCATTGGATCCGGTGGTAGCATTAAAGCGCGTCTGTCGTTATATGCTCATGGTCCACCCAAATAATGACAATGGTTTTGACATAATATAGACAGAACAAGCATTTTGCGTCGCTAAGAACAATATAAATAAATAAATTATAATAATAACATATAAATATATGATAACATAAAAATAATTAATTTTATAGATATAAATAAATAACAAATATAATTAATTA
The DNA here is from genome assembly GCA_947037095.2 of Nycteola revayana. NCBI lineage: Eukaryota > Metazoa > Arthropoda > Insecta > Lepidoptera > Nolidae > Nycteola > Nycteola revayana. The sequence continues at coordinate 11,206,728 of OX344847.2, forward strand.
AATTTTTCGAATTAATGTTTGACTATTTACAAGTGCCTGTAATTGGTTTACGTAAATAAAAATGATTTTTATTTATTTTATTTTATTGCTTCATCAGTTTTCTTATTACAGGTACATTGTGTTTATTTCTGGATTGAACACATCAAAGGCAGCAGATCACATGTTTTCAATGCATCTGTTGTTGGAGTGGTTGTCTGGACTCTCTGGCACCTCAGAATATCAGGAAGAGGTTTCTAAAGTCACCCGGGTTATTGTTGCTGGTAATTAATGTTTTTCTTTTAATTGTATTTTTTTTTTACTATTTAAACCATATATTTTATTTAATTGAAAGTAGTAGTAGGGTCTCAATTGCTATACGATTTTAAGGCAAGTTATTACTTTTTTTTTTATTTCGAAGTTTTGACATGGGTTACACCAGTCATGATCACAGATAGTATATCTGTGACAAATCATGTGTACAAATCGCGAAAGTTTAAAAACATTTATAACATTTTATTTGTCAACAAAAATGGACTTAAAACTATAGAACCAACTGAAAGAAAATTGTTCACACATTAAAAAGCTGTAGGTATATTTTATCAATATTGGAAACTATACTGATTAACCTGTTTCATTGTGTAACGATCTATAAATAATAATAATTTCGATAGACAAGATCAAATATATATCGACGCTTGAAAGGCAATCATCACTAAGCGACATTGAGTAAACTTTACAGGAGAGTGATTTAAAGAAGTTCAAATATCTCTCGTAGAAATCATTTTTTTATAGCTTGTATGCTAGCTAGCTGTGTTTTCGGATAGCTATAAAAAAAATGATTTCTACGAGAGATATTTGAACTTTAAATCACTCTCCTGTAAAGTTTACTCAATGTCGCTTAGTGATGATTGCCTTTCAAGCGTCTATATGTCCTATTTGTTAATCAATACTGGTCATACTATTAAGTAATTTTTTTGACAACTACTTACACACTACCAAAATAAGGCCTATCTTTTCAAACACACAAGCAGAAAGCACACCCAGACTCAGAAGTGGTTTCCACAAATAGTTGTTCCAGGTGGTAATCAAACCTAGCAGACAAGTTTTCAGAAGCAATTCAATTTTAATTGCACATTTTTTCGTTTCGTCTTGCTTAAAATTTTATTTTTAATTTTACAGGTGGTGTATTTGGAAACCATGCAAATGAAAGTGGTGTAAATGAAACAGAGTTTGCTGCATCAGTAGAATTAATGGACTCATTTGCAGCCACCATTAGTTCTGTGGCACCTTTGGATCTTATGCCTAGTACTAAAGACCCAACTGGTGTAATGTTGCCACAAAAACCTTTTCATTATTGTTAGTAGTTATTTTATCTATGGAGTTATTTTTCAATCCTCAATCAAGCGATAAAATTTAATAATTTTAATTTTATCAGATTTTTATGAAAATTATATTAAGAAAATGTTTTGACAACCTCTGTGGGGGTATAAGTCGTGGGTTCAAGTCCAACATCAATCAAGAATTCTTTGTGTAAAATTTAATGTTCATTACCAATTCTTGTTGGATGAGGGACTACACTTCGTGCCTCGCAAAACACGCAAAGCCGTCAGTCCCAATTGTTATTTGTTATGGTATACCAGCGAAGAGGCAGCAGCATTTTCCTGTATGTTACAACATAATATGCGGCTACCAACCCGCCTGCTAAGCGTGGTGACTATGCAAACTCTCCTTCAGATGAAGGGCTATTCAGCAGTGGACATTATAATATGGGCTGATCATAATTCTTCTGATATTTTTTATTTAAGCATTAAAAAAATTTCGCCGAGTCTTGCGACCATTACAAATAATATTGTTTTATTTTTTTCAGGTTTGTTCCCTAAAGCTATTGAATATAAATCATTTAATAGAGTATCTAATCCATATGAATGTGATGTAGGAGGTGGGTTATAATCAAATATATACTATATTTTAAGTTGTAAAAGCTTTATTAAAAATACTGAGCACATTGTTGATCCTGTGTAAAATTTTAGAATACAGTATCTCTTATCTTATTGAGATTTTATTAGATTAAATTGAGAAATTTAAAAGACAAATGTGGAATTTCTATTAATTTGCATACTAGGTATACTAGGTAGTATTTCATCTGCCTGAGTATTATACATACGGAGTCCTTAGAAACACAGTTGATGCTCTTTAATTTTGCAATGGTTGTTGTATTATTTATTTAGCTGTTTAATTAACATAATCAATTTATTATGTACATAATCATGTTACCTTATTTCAGGCCTTACATGTTTGGGTACCTCCGGCGAACCAATTAAAGATATAATGAGATACAGTAAGATAGATAGTCACCTAGAGGCTATGAAGAAAACGATTCAATGGCGACATCTAGCGCCTACTTGTCCTGATACAATCCCTTGCACGCCTTGCATAGATACTGATCCATTTATTATGTACAATTGTCCAGCTATCTATTTTTGTGGTAATGCTAATGAATTCTCCACTGATGTTTATGAAGGTGGGTGATTTACTTATTCAATTTGATTTTATTTCAATTTTAAAGTTTTACCTAACTAGCGGCCCGCCCCGTCTTCGCACGGGTGGTTTTTATAGCCTATGTTACAAAGGGACAAAGTAGCATCTTAATGGTGAAAGAATTATCAACATCCATTCGGTCTTTTTTGAATTTATTACAAACAAACATACAAATATACAAACGTTTCCTCTTTATAATATTATTATAGATATACAAAATGTTGAAGGTAATAAAATGCACTTTCTATATTATGATAAGAATATTTGTATTTTTGGTTGTTATGAATATACCATAGAACTGCTGGGCCAATTTTAAATTGTTTCACCATTAGAAAGATATTTTAACCAGCAGTAACATTTATTTATAGGTTCCCACGGGAACGGTAATTATGCATTCGAATCTGTTCGGTTAGACATAGTATATTGTATACCTACGTGTGTGCAACATTTAATTGTATTGTATTTTATATTTTTCAGGTGATAATAGACAATGTACAAGATTAGTATGTATTCCTAATTTTAGTGATTCGAAATCTATAGCCCTTGTCAACTTGACAAATCTGGAATGTTATAATATGACCTTTACCTAATATCTTAGCGCCGTCTATGCAATAAAAAATGAATGAGTTGAAATATAACGTCTGCATTATTTATTTTATGATAACTACCTATCCTGTTAACAGAGGGTTTGTATAAATAGATTCGTTTAGAGATATTTATTTCTTAAAAATGACACAAAGTCACGTACTTGAGAACAATTTTTCCTTATACTAAATTATTAATAACAAAGGTTCGTCACCGCGTAAGTAAGTTGTTAAACTCATCCAATGGATTCAGTCTTTAACCTTTCGAATACCGTAAATGAATTGAGTAAATATTTTATAATTGTTTTTTACATATTGTGCTAGTTGGTTCTTGAAAGCATTGAATGAGCGTACATTTTTTATAAATTTATGGGGGTATTTTGTTGTAAAGCTGTGCTCCTTCAAATGTTAACATTTTTTTGCCGAACTTAGTTCTCATCTTTGGTAAGACCAGAAAACTAGCCCGGCGACTGCTACGTTGTGTTATTTCTTTAACTTTAGTAAACGATACGTTAGTTTGTATAGTTTTGCTGAGAGCCTTACGGATAAAAATACAAGTGTTGTAAATATATAACTATTAACAACAAAACAAACATTAACATTATTTTTGTTTTTTCATTATTTCATTATTATTTATTAGCTAGCTTGGTTTTGCCGCACTGCCCTAGATTTCAACTAGATATAGCAGGTGAGGTTTTACTAGGGAGTTATAGATAGTGTCACACAACCTATGTGGGATACATCTTACTATACCTCGAAGAGATCCAAGTAGTGACGAAAGCTTTGTTTTAATATGATCTAGGTGAGCATTCCACAATAGTGAGCTACTAGATCGTTACTAGATAGCTTAAGCCAAGATATTTTTCACACATTTTTTGCTGTAAGGGAACATTGTTAATATGTAAAGGTTTGTGGGGGTATTATTTTATTTTTTGGTTAGAATAATATATAGCAAGTTTTAGATATATTTAAGTCTTGTGCTTAAGTCTTCTTGAGCCTGGGAAATTAGATCATGAACGGACGATCCGAAATAAAATAAGCAAGTATCTTAATAACTTGTTGTGTTCTGTTTTTTAGATCCTATCTAAGGCATTTAAGGCATTAAACATATTTAAGGCATTGCCAGTAATATTGATTTTTTCTAGTTTTTTTTAGTAGCAATTTATGACTAACAGTGTCGAACGCTTTTTTAAGGTCAATAAAGATAGGACTATATTTTTACTATCATTACTACATATATATTTCGTTAACAAGGTCAACTGCGGCTGTAAGTGTGCTGCTTTTTGATCTAAACCCATATATTTAGTCTGAGAGAAAGTTGAAAGAAGTCAAATGTTTATCTAATCTGCTGTGTAATTTTTTTTCTAATATTTTTGATAAGAAAGGTAACACTGAGATCGGCCGGTAGTTACCTGAATTGATCCGTCGATTTGTGGATGGGAGTTACCTTTGCCTTTCTCAGAGTATCGAGAAAATTGCCATCACTCAGCAGTTAGTTGAAGCATTTGCTCAGGTGGTCCGCTATTATATCATTTATGCATTTTATTGCTTTAGTGCTAATGCCATCTAAACCAGTACTGCAATTAGGGTCGAGATTAGAACTATTTTTTGTAATTTCAGTGGCAGAACACGGATCGAAATCGGAAAGCACTGGAGTATTTTCAGAGAGAGAGATATATATTATGTAAACTTTTTAATATTATAAATTACTTATATTGTTAATAACTCAATCACACAAAAACTATTAAACGGAACGGAATCCAACGATTCTAAGACACTGGTGGCTACCTATATCTCTAGGCATGGATCAGTAAGATAACGCTCCACATCCGAGAGAGACAATCTGCTTAATTGTGTCTACGTAAGTAGTTCTTCAATGCTGTTGAGTTGTGCAACTGATAGGTTGGCGGAACATCCCTTAGCGTCTCCGTAAAGAATTTCTGCCACTGCATAGCATCGCAAAACCCGATTACTGATTTCCCGCGAGTTCTGTTCTCGGATGAGACGGGGGCGTGTCTTTTCTGCAACGACAGGAATAGTGGACACATCAGACAGGAGATGGACAACAACTCAAACCATTTTTTTCTGGAAATAAAATATTATCTTTTAATTTATTTTTTGTAACCCCGAGTGTAACAGACCCTAAACAAATATAGAACATACAACACTGGCAAACATGCGTAGCAAAGCTGTGATCTAATGCTGCTGGTGAAACTACGTGCCGCTCCTAATACCAATGGAGGAATGGCATACATACGTTCATTACCTTTAAATAATCACGCGTTGCAAATATATTTGCATAGCATATGAACAAAGCAAGGTATATAAAATAAAACAAACAATCACTATTAAATTGTGCAAACTTTTATCAGTGACCGTAAATTAAAAAAATGCAAATTTTTGTACCTATTCGTATAAATAGTTTCAAAAATTAGTACGAGATTCTTCAAATATGCCGCCCAAATAACGAACGAACGAGTTAATTGGTAGAAACTTCTTTCTTGAGCAATAAAGCGACTGTATTGCGTCATGACAATAAAAATTTAATTTATGCGATAGAGGGCGCTAAACATAGAAAAATATATTTGTGCTGGCAACATTTTCCCCCCTTTGACTCATGCTGCCGCGTACCGCACCTTCCCCCCGTCCTCTTACTCATCAATGGCTCGCAATTAGTAGACGTATATTTGTTTTTCCCGTGCAATTATTGAGTTTAAGATGGGTTTCTAGTGCCTAACGTTTGCACACCTGCGTGTGCCTTCACACGAAATAAAAAATGTTGTAAGTAGAACAAAATTTATATATTCACCCTTAAATTAATGATAGTACATAAGGTGTGATCCTCTCCCTGAAAACATATTGGTTTGTTATATTTATTAACACTTGGCGGCTTTGTTATTATTTGATAACACTTATTGTTTACTTAAATTGTTAATTGATTAGCTATAGTATTTTTAGTGCAGTTTAAAATGATTACCATTTTTTTGAACGATTTTAACATACATTCTACACAGTGCAAATGCATTACTTTCACCTTGCGCGGGAGAACTAGCATTACAACATGCCATAAAATAATTTAACAACCCAACGCTTCTTGTTGGTATGCATCTCATGCGGCATACCCGTTCATCAGGTTCATTTATTCATTCGAGAGAATACTACCTCTGAGAAGTTTTAATTGTCATTCTAGTACCAGGAAAATTGTATGCACAATTCATGTGTAATCATTATTATAGTACTGTAATGCTCAGCATCTTGCTGATGGTGTGATAACGTTGTACTTTGATCTATTAATCATAATTTCTCAACACTTCAGTTTGCTTGTGTTGATAATTATACTTATGTGTACCATGACTGAAATTTAACCTCATTTCCCTTAGAGTTGATAAATTGAACGAGTGGAATTCCTTATTATAAAGTTAAGATATTATAAGGTTTGATTATTACAAAAGGGAATAGTGGACTTAGTTCTGAATAATTGGTGAAGATTTAAAAAAGCTTAAGCCTTATGGTATTGATATGCCTTTACAACATCTTTTTGGTAATTAATTTTCAGTATGTACAGTAACAGATACAGAAATGTATATTCATGTATTAAAAGTCCGTAAACCATTTGCTAGAACAATGTCCCTTGTTATGTACTGATATAAATTACATTAAAATTAAAATGAAAAGGCGCTGGTCTTGGTAATATTGTGATGACATGTATATTTGATAGGAAAAGAACTGGCATTACAAATCATATAAAAAAATTACAAATAAAAAGTAAATTCGTTGATAAAAAAGAGGTTCGATAAGTTACATGCTCAACCATTAAAAAATAAAAAAAAAGGAAAGCAGATGATGATTTGAAAGGCCCAGCATGCTCCAATATTAGGCTGGTATTTGGTTACCAGTCACGCGCTGGTATTTGATTACCAGACACGCAATGGTATTTGATTACCAGACACGCACTGGTATTTGATTACCAGACACACAGTGGTATTTGATTACCAGACACGCACTGGTATTTGATTACCAGACACGCACTGGTATTTGTTGGTGTTGCATGATGTATCTGGAAAACACTTTCCAATGGTGGATCATGGTATGTTTGTGCTTTCTGCGATGGCTTTCTGTGAATGGCGGACTCCCTCCTGGAGGGCTCGTCGCTGTGACTTGAAATGTGTTTGTTGCTTGCCCTCTTGTAGTACCGACTTCACTGGGAGTCTTCGATTGACTTTCACGTTCCAAGTCGATTTTGTTAGTTTTCTTATCGTCCAGGAGAAGGACCACTTTGTTATGTACTGATATAAATTACATTAAAATTAAAATGAAAAGGCGCTGGTCTTGGTAGTATTGTGATGACATGTATATTTGATAGGAAAAGAACTGACATTACAAATCATATAAAAAAATTACAAATAAAAAGTAAATTCGTTGATAAAAAAGAGGTTCGATTCGTTACATCCCTAATGTAACTTTTACTGAAATAATTAACTAAGACTGTTTCTGTTATCAGTATTAAGTAAAGAAGTTATATCATAGCATAGTGTAAATGAGAATTTACTATAAATTCTCATTTACACTATGCTATGATATAACTTCTTTGTATAAATTTGTTCAGGTCTTTATCAAAATGAATTAATATTTATTACATTATTTATGGAATATCATAAAAAATGGAATAAATACAAATAATTTGTTGTAGCTTTCTATTCCATAAATTATGTGATATACAAATATTATAAAAATTTAATTAATAAATCATAAGTTGAGTTTTTGTTATTATTACGGTTTATGACAGTATTATTGATTAATTAATAAGATAATATTGTTATTAATTATAAAAGTTAAGAATGTTGTAATGGCAGATGATTTATAAAACAATAAAACTGACCCCATAGCTAAGTATTAAATGTTATCCAATAAACTAAAAAAATAATTACATTTTTATTACAAAATAAGAAAAGACAGTAACAAAACTAGATTAAAATTTTACAAGAGATATTTATTATTCTTTTTTGAGTGACTACTAATGCAAAGGATATAGGTACTTGCCTTTCTGAGCATAGCTTCTCAAAATGGGCCTCAAGTTTGGAAATTGCTGTGACTCACTTATTATTTAAAAGAATCATTTGGGAATCAGAATCAGGAAGAAATGGCAGGCAGAAACTAAACTTTTGTTTAATGATTTCATGATAGCTATACTACATAGTTTACATATAGTTTTATTTAATATAGCATTGTTTGCATCACATAAGTAGTAGGTATGTAAAATGTATGGATACCATGCATGGTAGGTTCAATTAGTGCACCTACTATGATATCTCTGCATTACCTTATCAACTGGTACATGGTAAATAATGCTTTAGGCATTAATGCCAACCAATCTTCAAATTAAAATGAATAAATAAATATACATTTTGTTGAATTAAAACTATAGGTAACAATCAATACATAGTATTCAGGCAGAAGCAGCTAGTAAAATTTCTATTTTGCCCTACCTTGGGCAGGGAGCCAGGACAAAATGGAAATGTATGGACCCATAAGTAATTGATGCCCTCTAATTATTATTATTTGTTTTTTATCATTTTATTGTTTTAATTAAGGATAGATTTTTAAAAGGGTTATTTTTTTGTATAACTTTCTTAATAAAAACCATAAGATACATTTTGCCAGTGCAACAAGTACAAACTATTTAATTTTTATTATGACATATTGTTAATATGATAGTTAAATATAATAAAGATAATTAATATGTTTATTGTATAACTTTCATAGTTATAATCCTTACATATTCATGATATTTTTATGTAAGTTATCTTTAAGTAATTGGTATAAACTGTATTGATTTTATTCTAATATAAAAAAGATCATAAAAAAATATTAATCAATCAGTTTTTGCGTGAAAGACTGACAAACAAACAGACACACACATACGCTTTCCCATTTATAACATTAGTATGGATATTTTATTGCCATGGATTTACTAATCCCAATATAACAAAAAGTCATGTGTGTGTACATACAAACTAAAAGAAACGAGTCATCAATATGTAGTTAAATTAATCAATTCAGGAATACAAATTCATTCAAATGTTAATATCCCATGCTTCACGAATTTGTAATTATGGAATATTATGTGGTATTCATATATGTGTAATGTTTAACAAACATTTATTTTTGTTTAAATTGTCAGAATATTACTTTTTTCATCATCAATTTCTTGTCCTCCTTGGGGATCGAACACATAATCTCAGAGACTTGAACTTGACTTACTTTTCTGTATATAGTAAATTCAATTCAAACACCAATGCCTACTAAGTATTATCAACAATCTTTCACTTTTTGAACATATAATCCTTTGAACTGCAAAGTGCATACAATTAACATACCTCTACAGCGGCTAACGCGAGAGACTCCCACCCTTGTAGTGTATAAGTTAATGTCGCCGATACTTCCTAATTACATTTTTTAGAAAGGTACTTAAATTATTACATGTTAGTAAATACAAAATGAACTAGTATTACCACATATTGTGTAATCATGGTTTGTTCGTGTTGAAACTCAATGCAATCAAGTGTTGGATGTACGGTGAAATATATATTGAACGTGTTCAGTACTTAGAGAATAAATCGATATTCATTGAAAGTATTCAACATACAATGAATTATATAGATAGGAGCTATTGACTTCTATTGAATATTAAACACAATGCGTGGGTATACAAAGTTTATATATTTTTTGAATACACCTCGTAAACGTATTTCGTTATTGTCTCTATGGTTAACTTTATATTGAGGGGTCATGACTACCTATGATAAACTTTCAGTTTTGAAGAAGTTGTAACTTTACTTTATGGGGTTAATAGATGACCTATTTACTTATTTATGTACAGCGCAGTTTTACCCGCCCAGTAGGAATCTCAAAACATATCAGGTATTTTCTTTCTAATGGTAAAATATTTTTTTAAATCTATCCTAGAGAAGAGTTACAGCCACAAATAGAAATCTTCTCTCATTATAATGTTAGGTTTTGTCTCTCTTTACCATAGTCTGGTCAATACAAAGTTGTAATAGGCGATACAAATAAGTGCAATAATAGTGCAGTCATTGAAGCGAAAAATTAGGTCTTACCTCCGATTTTTTTTACTGTGAACAGATTTGCATGAAATTTTTGGAATTAGGCTCTTCTTACCCTTAACTTCAAAAGTGAAAATGATCTGACCTCCGCCTATTATTTTTAAGGGGTGTAAACAACCCCTTAATGGAAAAATTTACATTGAGCCATTTTATCGCTAGAATACGATTACTTTTTGGCCCATAACTTCTTCAATTCTGATGCTATCACAACTTATAAAATACCATTTTAAAGGTTATTAAAAGAGCTACAACTTTAGATTACAATATATAGTTAAAAACCTTTTATTTTAAAACGGTCAAGGGTCAAAGGGCTCGAGAGAGACTGTGATTGCGCTGCCGCGCGCTCTTTAAACAGTCATATCTCCGTCAATTTTTGTGTGACAGAAAAAATAAATTTATATCTTTTGTCAGAAAAAGAACTACATTTTTTATCATTATACTTTGATACGTATCGATTTTGATATTTGATACACTTGAGAGCAATAAAATCGCACACCCCTTGTAATTTGGTTTATTACTGATTGTTTTCTAAAATCTAAAGATATTGAGTAAAAATCATTAGACAAAATTAAAGCATACAAGCTTAGCTTTACAAAAACATAAAATTAAAATCATTGACCTTTACGTAACTTACAAAAACCGACCGTACACCGAATTCCCCAAATTCACGCGTTTGCGTTGTCACTACTTGCACCCTTAGCCGCAGGTATAAAAAGGTCGGTTTATTGGAATTTTTAATCAGTTGCATACCGAAGGTCAACGTGATAACATCTCTACTGGAAGCATACGGATTTACTGGAAAAATATGGATACCACGCCCGCAGAAGCCGCTCAAGTTATTGCCTTGCTCGAAGCAGGCCATAACCAAAGTGAAGTTGCTCGACGGCTAAATTTGAGCCGCTACTCTGTTCGTCGTGTATACCAGAGGTTCCAAGAGACCGGTGGCTACATTCGGCGACCAGGATCTGGCCGGCGACGCACAACATCAGAGCGTGATGACCGCTTTCTTGTGACAAGGTCTTTGAGAAATCGGCAACTGAACGCGGTTCAACTGGGACAACAGCTTCGAGAAGTTCGCAATGTCAGTATAAGTCGGTGGACAGTTCGAAGAAGACTAGGTGAAGCAGGAATGACTTCACATCGCCCAGCAAATGGTCCCAAATTGACCACAGCTCACCGACAAGCCCGGCTACAATTTGCTAGGGAACATTTAAATTGGACGTATGACCAATGGCGGGCTGTTATGTTCTCTGATGAGTGCAGAATGACTTTACATGGTCATGATGGACGCTCTAGGGTCTACAGAAGGTCATCAGAGCGATTTTCATAATGCTGCATAAGCGAACGTGTGGCTTTTGGAGGTGGATCGTGTATGTTTTGGGGTGGCATAATGTTGGACACTAAAACTGACATTGTATTCATCACTACGGCGAATACCGGCCCGAGATCGAGAAGTTTGACGGCTGCACGATACGTCGAAGAAGTGCTCGAAGAACATGTGAGGCCGCTTGCGTGGCTTATGGGAGAAGATTTTCTCTTAATGCACGACAACGCCAGACCGCATGTCGCTAGAACAGTTTGCGACTACATGGAAGACGTTGGAATCACCGCGATGGAGTGGCCAGCTCGTAGTCCTGATCTCAATCCGATTGAGCATGTCTGGGATGAGCTAAAAAGAAGAGTTCGAGCAAGAAGCCCTGCTCCTACGCGCCTCCAAGAGCTTCAACTTGCCATTGAAGAGGAGTGGAACGCCATACCACAAGATTTCATGGTGAAATTAATACGGTCCACTAAAAACCGATTAAGAGCTGTAATCAAGGCTAGGGGAGGGAATACACCTTATTAAAAAACAATTTGATCAAGCATTTTGAGTTTTATTTTTATTCTTTCTTAAGCTAAATTGGGTAATTTTATCCGTATGTTGGGTTTTGTGCCCTAAAACTCCCTATGGGTATTTTTTTTACACTGTATTTAATATCATTAGAAAGGTACTGAAGTAAACATTCAAATAGTGTAAGTTTTATTTTAATATGTATTCACATTCATGAAAAAAACTGCTTTAACAACAAAAAGTCAACGTGTGCGATTTTATTGCTCTCAAGTGTATATATACGTATACAGGGTGTCCCAAAAGATTATGTAGCTGGGAAGGGGGGTGATAGGGATGGTCACAAGGGTCACCAGAAAAATATAAAAAATTCCCTCTGGGTGTTTAAAAAAATAAATGGCATTTTTTAAAAGACTAAAAATTTTACACCTTGTGCTAACTGTACCTACAAATATGGCTGTATTTAAAAAAAATGCTGTTATGTAATCTTCAATAACAACAAGGTCATCAACATCAACATCAAAAATAACAAGGTGTAAAATTTTAAGTTTTTAAAAAAATGCCATTTTTTTTTAAATACCCAGAGCGGATTTTTTTTTTATTTTTCTAGTGACCATTGTGTCCACCCCTGTCACCCCCTTTCCCAGCTACTTAACCTTTTGGGACACCCTGTATACGTATATGAAAATTATTTTTTAATATGTGTCCTAAAGCAGCCAAACTGCTAGAATCCATCAAACTCTTTATATTAAAGGTAATTCTAGACGGAATACTATTAATTTTAATTTTGGTGGAAATGGCACTTATGAAACCCATTTATTGAAAAGAAAAAACCATTAGATGTTCCTCTTATTTACATTAAAGCTCACTGATTTTACGTGCAAAAGACTTTTAACAGTGCTCATTTTAAAGCTTATTTCAAGCACTACAGAACCCTATTTCATTAGAATGCATAAAATGTATGTGTTTGCCGCTAGAGGGCATTGAATACATCGATTAAATTTCAGACAAAAAAAAACGGCTTTGATCTTTAATATCTAATTGAATATTAGATATTAAAGTTCAGTTTTTTACCTGCTACATTTTGATACAAAATGTAGCAGGTAAAAAACTGAACAAATCGGTTATTTATAAAGTGTTCTAAGTGCAATATTATCATAAAATTTTCGTGAAAATGCATATTTTTTGAGATATTTGCAAAAAACCGAATGTTCTTGAGCAAATAACTTGAAAAGTATTGGGTTTTTTTTAAGCTTTATAGTTTTTTTTCTTGAAATTAGGCCTTCTATCGATATCCGACGTTATTTTGTAAAACAAAAAAATACACCATCGAGAAGGGTGGCAACCCCCCCCCAGGGTGAGTGCGGAGTTCAGATCATTTTCACTTTTGAAGTGAAGGGTAAGATGAGCCTAATACCAAAATTTAAACAGTAAAAAAATCGGACCTATAACGCTTCAATGACTGCACTATAAGTATTTATTCTAATCATACAATATATTTAAGTGAAATGAAGACAGATGATCTTATTTACGAGTTATATTATTACTACAATACTTCATAATCTAATGCAATATACATGATATTTTTAGACCATGATTCCTACCTATTGACTTCATTATAACGCTGATGTCGAAGATGACTCATGAACTCATGTTGTATGTTTTCTACCTATTCGTTTTTTGCTGAAGAACAATTATGACGTATATTATGGCATTAAGTGTAGGTAGGTAATTCTTTGGATTGATGTCGTCACATGAATACATTATTTTATGCTTCTTTAGTCATCGTTACACATTATGTTCACATGTTTTCAATTGTATTTTATGGTGGATAAGCGGTAGTCAACAATCTTTTTCAGGTTTTCAGTGTTTTTAAGGCGTAACAGACCATTTTCAATATTAATTTTACAGTCTGAGCTAGAGACGATACATATGTACATAGACGATTTTATTATTTTAATCTGTTATTGAGAGATTACCTAATAATAGAGATATTAGATAGAAGTCGATTTTCACTACATAGTATAAAACAAAGTCGCTTTCTCTGTCCCTATATCCCTATGTATGCTTAAATCTTTCAAACTACGCAACGGATTTTGATGCAGTTTTTTTATTAGATAGAGGGGTTCAAGAGGAAGGTTAATATGTACAATGCATCATCATTGTACCCGTGCGGAGCCGGGGCGGGTCGCTAGTGTATTATAAAGCTGAAGAGTTTGTTTGCTTGAACGCGCTAATCTCAGGAACTACTGGACCGATTTAAAAAAATCTTTCAGTGTGAGATAGCCCATTTATCGAGGAACACTATAGGCTATATTTTATTATGAAGTTTCCACGGGAACTGGTGTTACGCGGATGAAACCGCGCTCGAGAATCTGGTAAAATATAATATGGAAATTTGTTTTGATATCTACTAAATTACAAATATAGTAAAGAGCATAGCTGTACTGAGTACTAACGTGATAACTTTTAAATAAACTATTATTTATGTAAATTAAACATGTTATTTTAATATTTTCAGTGCCACCATGGCGCCCTCAACGGACAGCTTTGTCCTCCAAAAACAATCAACACTACCACCGCTATTCGACTCTGATCTCTTGGGACTTTCTATTTTGGACTTGGTAAGTTTATTTATTATTATTTTTATGAATCATATCAATCGTTTCATTAGGCATTTAGAGAAAGTTGACAATAAAAAAAGTAAAATACTTTTTATTTTACTCTGAAGTACTTGTCATATGGGACTACAGAGTAAAAAATGTTATATGGAAACATATGGAAAATTATTATTTGATAAATATGTTTAAGAAAAAAAATACCTATAACTTACGCCTAACTCGAGTAAATGTCTTGAATGAACGCGAGTCGCGATGGATGCATCGAGTTATCGTTTAAAAAATATATTTATTAAAGTAACAAATATAAACAGTGCTTTCAAAACATCCTTTTAACAGTAAAAAGTATAATGTATAGTGAAGAAATTATCTTGAAAAAAAAACAAAAAATAAATTGTATGAACATTCTAAACAATTCATATTTTATCCCCAAGTATAATATTTATATGTTAAACTTTTCAGATTGCAAACTTATCTAGCAATGAGTGCCAGTCTCTGGGATCAGCTGCCGGCTTCGGCCGGCGCTCTACTCACTGATGAACAGTGTTTTTTGCTGCTCGACGCCGACATCAACTTATTTAACAACAGCGATGGTGGGTACAAGTTTATATGAATAGCAGCTGTTGCTTTCGTCCGCGTAGATTTCGATTTCTCCTTACAAATTTTGCCGCCACTATTCGTCATTTTAAGGGTGGAATTTTAAATACATCCTTTACTTATCGGATGCCTATGTCATATAGACATACAAGTTTCAGTGGTTTAGGGCTGTGACGGATCATCGGATCCGTCAGTCAGTCATTCTGGTAAACACCCAGTTCCTAACAAAAGAGAGAAATAACAAAATATGTTAGGGCGCTGAAAGCTCAAAGCTAAAGGAGTTTCGACGCGCAATATATTTAAACATAAACAAAAATTATATCTTTTTTTAACATTAGGATAGAAATATAATTTAAACTTTTTATTTATTTTTATGGTATAGTCTTGTTGAATTAAAAAAAAACCTGTTGTGTAAATTTGTCTATTATCATCATCAGCCCGTATAACGTGCTCTGCTGGACACGGGCCTCCCCCCAGGGGGGGTCTTTATGGCGTGATCTGTATGGACACACCACGCTTGGAAAGCGGGCTGGTGAACGCAGTTGTGATTGGAACACATAGGGAAACGGTGCTGTCAGTTCCCTGATACACGTTTGTTATAGATTATGCTATAACAATCGGGATCAACGGCTTAAAATGCTTCCTGACGCATGTAGGGTAGTTCCTCAACCAACCAACCAAACAAACCCGGAAAAACCTTTGATTTTACAAAAAGATTTCTTGTCCGGCGCGAGACCTAACCTTTTACCGCGACTGGAGGCTGTCTTTGTCTATAAAATAATTATAAGTACATTTGTCTATGTTACCGATAAATTATTTCATATTATTGTTTCATTGGAAATTATAAACAACCTCCGTAGCGTTCCGGTATTTGGCTCGCTTTTAATCTCGGAGGTGATGGGTTCGATCCCCACGCCGGACAGGTATCTATGTGTAAATTTCTAAGATTGCTTTCCGGGTCTGGTTGGTAACGGAAAGCACGTTAAGCCGTTGGTCCCGATAATTATAACATCATCTATAATAATAGTATATCAAGGAACGGGTAGAAGCGTTTCCTAGGGTGGTACAACATAATACTGCGGTCACGAACCCGCCTGCCTATACCATACTCAGGAGGCCAATGTTCAGCAGTGGACGTTATACGTGCTGATGATGATGATGTGAAAATATTGATAAATTATTATTAGTAGTGAATTTTTGCCTTTAATTTTTGATACGTAAAGTGTCACACTTTCGGTGTGCAAAAATTCACAAATATCATACATGAGACATCTTCGGTAAGTATTTAACCAATATTTTTACTAAAAAATATTCATGGGGAATTAAAGTCTATATAATGAAATCGAATCATTATCAATTTTTATTAATAGGTTTAGGGTCCGGCTCGCCCGTCCATCGTAATGACATTCTCATCCAATATATTTTTCACACATGTGTCTAATATATACCCATAATGACGAATTAAATAAAAAAATATTTTTTTAATAAATAGTGAACCATACGTCCATATATTTATTTGGATAAATTATTGTAGAAAATAACAATCAATATACCTATTTTCCGTTAGTGCCGATTGATAGGGTCATCTCATCGCAGATTAAATATTGGCCTTATATCTATAACACGTTTAGCGATTATGGTTAATAATCGTCTACAATAGACGAGAATTAGTCTTTACTTATGTTGTACTTAATTAGGTTATTTATACACTATATTCGATATAGTAAAGATATATTACCGGAAATGTATGAAACATAGCATGTATATAACCTATTCTATACAATTCCTAAAAAATATATATAATTCGCAGGCAGTTATAGGAATTGTATATAATTTACTGTATTTTATGTGAATAAAATAAAAAAATATAACCTAACAGCGACCGATAGGTTACGTGTGGGTTATATTTTTACCATAACAGCCTACAACGTACGGTACCTATGTAATCTAAATTGTATAATGATACAAAACGCAACAGCACAATACTTGTCTCATTTAAGCATTAAATTCGAATGAGAATTCAAAACAAACACAGTTATTTAAGTGATGTATCTGTTTGCAAAACTTTAGACAATTAATAGTAGTGGGTAGTTTCTAACACCAAACAAAAAACCGGCCAAGTGCGAGTCGGACTCGCGCACGAAGGGTTCCGTTTCAGTTACAAGTGCGTACCTATTTTTGTTATCAATAATAAATAAAAAAGCGTATGTTTATGAAATGAAATGTTATTTTATATTTTTATATTCGAGTTGATTGAATGAAAGCTAAATTGCGGTTTACGATTTTTGACGTATTAAAAAAAAACTACTTACAAGATCTCGTTCAAACCAATTTTCGGTGGAAGTTTACATGGTAATGTACATCATATATTTTTTTTAGATTTATCATTCTCTTATTTTAGAAGTTACAGGGGGGGGGACACACATTTTACCACTTTGGAAGTGTCTCTCGCGCAAACTATTCAGTTTAGAAAAAAATTACATTAGAAACCTCAACATCATTTTTGAAGACCTATTCATATATACACGTATGGGTTCGATGAAAAATTTTTTTTTGAGTTTCAGTTCTATGTATGGGGAACCCCAAAATTTATTGTTTTTTTTTCTATTTTTGTGTGAAAATCTTAATGCGGTTCACAAAATACATCTACTTGCCAAGTTTCAACATTATAGTTCTTATAGTTTCGGAAAAAAGTGGCTGTGACATACGGACGGACAGACAGACAGACAGACAGACAGACAGACATGACGAATCTATAAGGGTTCCGTTTTTTGCCATTTGGCTACGGAACCCTAAAAAGGATTAATATGACAGACTTATGATGAGATTATGACTTATGAAAAGTACTCGAATGTAATTCATCAACCATTGTATTTGATGAAATTTATAGATTTCCTAGGAATGTGTCGAATACATTTTTCACACATTTCCGCGCAGTTCTAGAAATTTCCTAGGAATTGTATACAAAGACGGTTTACATACATTCCCGTGAATAATGTAATACGACAATTATAACTGTATTTTTATCCTGTTGTTATAAGTTCAGCAGTAGACCTTACAGAGGCTGATGGTTATTTTGGGATTGTGTAGTGGATTCTGAGGACCAAGACGTTCGCAGACGCTTTAACAGCCGAATCGTTCTTGGGCTATCCAAATTGACATGAAACTAAGCGACTGATCCACCAGTTTTATTATAAATATAACTGTTATATTAAGATGAATGGTCCTGCCTTGTATAACTAACTAAATGGTTAGTAATGCAACCATAAAAAATCACAATGTATAACTTACACAAATATTAGTAAAATCGAAAATATTTTTTTTTTTTCCAAAGTCCTATCACTTCTGTAATTTTACGATTTTTCTTCATATTAGACCTTTTATAGGGTTTCCGGTTAGTTCGGTGTTCAGTTACTGTTGTCAATATTATATTCATGAGACTATTTGCTGTTGGTATTCTTTGTAAAATAAAGTATAAATAAATACTCACAAAAACTATATGTTAGCAAAATTCCTCATTTTTCTGTTTTACCTTGGGTGTTATTAAAATTCTTATTACCACGTTTAATGCCTCGCGGTTTAATTTATGTTGAGTCGCTGCTTGGCTCAGAGGAATGTGGGATTATGTTTTATGTCTTGTCCATTATATTTACTATTTTATATATTTTTTTTCAAATTTCAAATTTTCAAATTTCTTTATTTCAAAGTATACAATTTTACAGAAAAATTAACACTATGGAATACATTCAGTTATTGCAATTTGATGGAAAATTGTAGGCTACACAGATTATGTTCCACTGGCACCCAAACTAACACTTAACTTGTGTGAGGAGTGCCAGGGCTCTCGCTTTAAAATTTCATAATTAGAACAACAATTATTATACGACGTACACAGTATTACATGCGGCATTAATATAATATACTGAAGTCCTGTTTGCCACAAAGGATTTAAAAAACACAAGTCTATTTATAACACCTGTGCGTCCGAAAAAAACCTACTACGTAAGAAACATTGCGAAGACAACATTTTAGTTGAATAATGTAAAACAAAACGTGAAAATGACATAAAAATGTGATTTAACTACAAACAAACATTAATATTTTAGTTTTCTGAATTTATAAATTTTGATTTTCTAATATATTCAAATTAATATTGTGAAATAGTATTGTAAAAAAGCTGTATATTTCAGTCAAGCGAGAGGTAAATATTTATATATGAAAAACATTTTTGTTTCAAAAACTGGGGTGCAATAGGTATATATTATAAACTGCGAGTAATTAAATAATGTACACAAAGTTGACTGTTATTAATATACTTATATCAGTTGCTACCAATATTTGCGCGCTAAAAATACCCAGACGGAGGTTTTTTTCCGATTGCCCATTGTTCACGCGGTTAATTGGTGATTACATCTGAATTACGTATGTAGCGTCACATATGACATTAATCTATGACCTTATTGGACACTTTTAGATAATACATTATTTCCCTAATCTATACAACAGTACCTAATATATTTATTAAACAAATAAGAATAATTACTACTTTTATTATGCACACTTCATACATTATTTTTTCCAGTATATTAGACTTTTTACGGTGGAAAATGATATTGAAGCATTAATCACATTGCTAAAAATATTAATTGATATTTGGATACTTCCAATAAGGGCTAATATATTAAGGGTTTCATCACCGTACGGTATACACATTTCTTATTTAGGTTTTTTTTACCCTGCTCCTGCTTCTTTTACTGGTTGGCGGTTGCCTGTACAGTGGAACCTTTTTTTTTTTCTACTAATCTCGTTCTCATAAAGACTTCTACTGTCCTGTGATTCTCATGGCATGTAGTGGGTTCACAATTCTTGGCTATACTTATATATTATGTTGAATTGTCGTGTTGGGACCATCCCATATTGGGTCTTTTAACACGTGATTGCTATCCGATAACCTTAAATAATCATCTACTATCGGTTCTGCAAACGAGACCCGCCCATTACTACATTTACGTCGACTTGTTGTAATCTAATACTCAGAAGCATAGCATTATCACATTGTAATTGCTACAAGTTCAGAAGAGAGTCAAAATGTTATAAGGTATAATACCTTTTTGTTAAAATTGCGCTCATTAACGCAATAAACAAAAAGTGGTTCTTCAGCAGGCGCTTGACTTGAACCAAGTACTATTTTGATGATAAGATGATAATAGATAAGATATGACATCCATTATCTAAATGGATGTCATATCTTATCTATTATCATCTTATGTACTTTTCATAATAATAATAATATAGTTTCCCTTAAAGTGCAATTTCTGATTCCAGACCCTATTTCACATTTTAAGAATATTATGGAATTGAATGGATGATATCCTGTCTATATTTTTACAAATAAATTTCTACTAGGACGTCGGTACCAGCTGTCTATCAGTAAAAATCCCGTCAAAATTGGCCAAGCCGTTACTGTGATTAGTCGAACAAAAAATATGCATTCATATTTGCTTAGTATAAACCTGTTATATTTAAGGCAGTGTCCTAACATTGCATGACCTCTGTAAAGCTTAGAAACCTTTAAATGCGGTACTAATATGAGTCGTATAGAATCAAAAGCGGAAATCTGCATTTCTATACAACTCATATATTAAGCCGGGTCCAGATGAGTGTAACGTGTAATGTAAGATTAAGTGTAATTTAGCGTCAACAGTGTGGACGGCACACGAACTCAAAGCGAATTGTGTACGCGAAACTATTTCAAAAGCTGTTTCCACTCAGTTGCTACGAACATGCCGAATAGGAAAGTCGTGATAGCTGGTGCGGCTTTTATTTTCATGTATTTACTAACTGAAGACCGGAAACGTCGAAAGCGCCGATGGTGGAAAACTAAATTGTATGAAAGAAGATCTTCTTTACTTGTGGAACTAAAGTCTCAGCATATAAGTGGTCAATATAAAAACTTTACCCGGATGTCGCCTACTGACTTCGAATATTTGTTAACAATCATTGCGCCTAAAATATCAAGACAAGACACTATAATGAGATGTGCAATTTCGCCGCAAGATAGACTGACTCTAACACTAAGATTTTTGGCAACAGGAGATTCATATACAAGCCTTCAATACACCTTCAGAATTTCAAAACAGTCAAATGTCTTGTATTGTACCAGAAGTTTGTGAAGCCATTATAGAAGCATTGAAAGAAAACATTAAGGTGAGTTTTACATATTTTTATTTATTTATTAAAATAACAAATTAAGGTATTGTATTAAGTAGGGTAAGCAAAATTAAAATTATTCCAAAATTACAGTTAGAAAGTTAAATCAAATTGTCGACATAGTCTGCATCTTCCAATCACGTAGTACAATTTTTTTTTTTTTCGAATCATGTCATTCACAGAATCTACATGTTCATATGAAGTTTGGGATGATTCTGAGGGAACAGGTGAAGCATATGGACCTGTAGTGTAACTTGTCTGATTCTGACCTGTTGAATACCCTGAAGTATATGGTTCTGAGCGATTAGATAAAGAAGGTGGTTCATTGCAGTATCTTGATGAAGGAACCGAGCCTGTTGTATACCCACTGTAATTGAATCGAGAATTGAATGCCGACGGATTATAATGTTGAGAAAAGTTAGTGCATCCTTCATCGGCTTGGAATATTATGTCCATTATTGCTCGCTGCACGGCATTTTTAGTACTTCTGTTATATTGTTGCATCTTGCTGCATATAAAATTTGAAAAGAAAAGGGTTTCATTGTCAAAATTATTTGGACTATTGTTTCGGGGTTCAGGAGTAGGACTAGAAGCAGCACTCTTAAGCAGGCCAAGAGCCTCCAAAGCATACCCATTTTTTTATTTTCGTCTGATTATTCTTTTTGGGTTCCTAACCAGTTGGTGGTATAAATTCTGAACTGTTATCATTTTCTGCACTTGTAGATGCTCTCTGTTCCGGTTCATTTGTTGTCTGTAATAAAAAAGAAATTCATTGTTTCAGCTGCCAAAAACGGTCAGAATGGATCAAGATCTCAAACTGATTTGATGAATTATGGAATTTTCCCCATTGTGCCGGAGCCATGGACGGTAAACATGTCATTCTTGAGGCTCCGGTACATAGTGGCACAGAATATCGTAAATACAAATCGAATTTCAGTATAGTGATGTTTGCTTTAGTAGACGCGGAATATAATTATAAATTTCTGGATGTCGGATGTCAAGGCCGAATTTCAGATGGTGGAATTTTTAAGGAAACTGAATTATATAGAAAACTAGAAAATAATTCGTTAAGATTGCCTGCATCTGAAGCACTGCAAGGTAGAAACAAAGTAGTACCATATGTTTTTGTAGGAGACTCTGCCTTCCCTTTACAAAACAATATAATGAAACCCTATCCAGGAGAATACCCCAAGGGATCGGCGCGAAGAATTTTTAATTTCCGGTTAAGCAGAGCTCGCAGGATTGTAGAAAATGTATTTGGTATCACAGCATCTGTGTTCAGACTTGATCTATGCTCCTTCAGCCCGAAATCGCGGAGACTAAAAACTTGTATGCACCCCTGGATCACTTGACAGTGACCAAAACGGAAGATTATGTGAAGGTAGTTGGCGGAGAGATACTGAAATGTCATCTTTACTTCCATTGAATAATGTACCTAGAAGGGCTGCCTTAACAGCAAAACAAATTAGAGATGAGTTTAATGACTATTTTATGAACGAGGGTACAGTTTCTTGGCAGAATACATATTGTTAAGTTTTTTTTATCAAGTCGAAGGACTAAAAAAACTAGTTCAATGCAGTTACCTCTGTGTTGCGTCGTTTCCTTGGATTATTTCGATCTCCTAAAAATGCCAACGCCTCGTAAGCAAACCATGTACTTTTGTACGTTTCATCCCCACCTGTAAAATAAATTACAAGAAATAAAACTACAGTTTTAAAAAAGACAAGGACGGAAGATCATACAATAGGAGTAATAATTGTACTAATAGCAAGTAAGTGATAATACCTAAGTAACAACTAAATTAATAAATAAAAGTATGTAATATGTAAAGCAACAGAAATTTATAATAAAACATACCTTTTTCCGGAACTATGACTCTTCTTTACTTTTCCTTTTTCTCTTCGATGTGAAGTAAGCAAACTAATCATGAATGAGCAATATCACTTCAAGCATCATTTTTCAGATTTTTTTAAAAGTAATACGGGTTTTTTGGATCCCAAATAACTGGTTTTTCTTGATACAAACTAATAAGTTCAAGCGATTGTTTGTCACTCCACATCATGAACGTACACACGACACAACCGTCACGAACGCCGTCCAAACGAGCACTGCGAGCGCCTTTGTGTTCGCGCGAAAACCGACACCCGATGAATCAACCCCGAGCGCCACGCGAGCGTTACATGTAATGCTCGTAGTGCCGTCCACACGTAGAATTCGTGTTACATTACACGGTGGATTACATTACACGTTACACTCATCTGGACCCGGCTTTAGGTGACTCGAATCTTATTCAGATAACTTGTTAAATCCTTATTTTACGCGTACTCCTATTATAAAACAGTAGAAAAAAGTTTGTCCTTGTCTTTATGACTTTTTTTTTGCCTTAGTCACCACACTGCACCGCTGCCGGTGACCGCACTATCGTGTAATATCATAATCTTAAATAATGTTATAACAATCGGGACTTCGCGACTTTTCCGAGGCATGGAGAGTAATCTCTCAACCAACCAGACCCGGAATAATTTTTGTCCGGAGCAAGAATCGAACCCACGACCTACAAAATTTAACGCGAGACTTATACTGCTACGCCAACTAACCCTACTCTACCAGATTAGATCTATTGCATTACATAATTACAGTACATAATGATAATCTTCAATCCCAAACGAAACAAAACTGATATTGATACAATCAACTAATATTTTTTTTATCAAGATTTGAGGAACTTTACATAAACATTATACTATACTAAGACTTATCTCTGTTATATAGGGATGACAGTTCAAGTAACAATTTATAATAATAGACAATAATTGTAACCTAATTTTAGTATTTAAACTGATAGGTATTTATTAAAATATGAAGTGCGCATGCGATCAAATATAGATTGTATTTAGAGCAACGTTTATCATAACTCATTCAATTGTTATCACAATTCTCTACTATCTAGTGACCGTTTGACACAAGTAACGTAATTTGTGTGGTTCGTTCCTCCAGATACAGCTCCCCCACGGACTCACCTCATGCAACGATAACGATGTTAGGTCATCACTAATTACTATAAAATTCCATCGACTTACGTCTATATTTATCGATAGTCTAAACAAAAAAATAAAAATGAAAATCTGGTATCGGTGTATTGATGTAACATAATGACAAAGATGGTACCTTCAAAACGGAAAATTATAATTTTAATACTGATGTGCACTAGTTTTCAATAAATACGTAGTTATGACTCTTTATAGGTATGACACATAATTTAACAATTTTTTTTATAAAATATAAGCATGAATGAAGAAACGATGTGCATGAAATGTAATTTCGTTTTTATATTTGTATTATATTTTTTTCTGAACCAAAAACTGAAAGGAATTCGTTAAATGCTGAATTTACTTTATTAATAAAGGAAGAAAACAATTCGTTTAATGCAGTACTAGCGACCCGCCCCGGCTTCGCACGGGTGCAATGCTGATATATCATACCATAAACCTTTCTCTATCTATTAAAATAAACTGCATCAAAATCTGTTGCGTAGTTTTAAATATCTAAGCATACATAGGGACGGACAGACGGCGGATGTAGTGATCAATAAAGAAAGAAATCAATATTTACAGAACAGTTTGAAACTACTTTTATGTAAATATTGTTTTTAATTTTGCATTAGAAGTGCCAAGCTTAAAAAAGCGATATAGATATCTATACTTTTAATGACTGGCTGACAGATCCACGCGCACCCTAAACATCAAACGTACTCTATATGACGTAGGCATCGAATAAAAAAGTATTCTTAAAACATCCATTTCCCTAAGAAGATAAAAAGGGATGGTAATGTTTGTATGGAGAAATCGAAATTACGGGGACGAATATGCATCAACTAGTCTACATAAAGAAGATTTGTTATTATTTTTTCTGAATCTGAGTGCATTCTGGATTTTGACACGAATATGCAATCCTTATAGGATCTGAAATCCTTTAGGAACTAAATACAGATATCCTTTTTTTTTATTTAAGACTAGCTTCTCGCGCGTTCTTTAATCCGCGTACCGCTCGTTCCCGGGGCAACCTCATAATAAAATATAGCCTATAGCATTTTTTTTAAATGGACCTGTAATTCGTAAGTTTAATGCGTTCAGTCAAACAAACACACAAATTCGTCAGCTTTATAAATTAGTACGGATAATTCCCGCACTATAGTAACATTGTTTTGAAGTTATTTATTGGTAATAATATTAAAATAAAGGATAGTAATAGAAAGAAGGATCTTAGGAATTTAATACAATATTATATTAACGCAAGGAAAATGTGTATATATTCTTATATACCTACTGAATTATTTAAATAAATGAGAATATTTAGTTATATTTAAAATAATTGTAATTAGTACTTATAATTAAATTTATTAATTTTTATCTGTAACCTTATAATTTGAAATCAATTTTCCGCTCTTTCAATACCTATTAACCTATTCTAAGGTAAACAATTATTTCTACATTCGGAATCGCAAGTTATTTATTAATTTTATTTAATAATTTATGTACACACAAACAATATGAGACAAGATAAATACGGATAGAATTGCACAAAGTTACAGCTCATTTTAATAGAAATTTCTTCCAGCTGACCCGCGATAGGAAACATTTAAATGAAGAATAATATATCGTGTGTAGTTTATATACATATATAAGGATCACAAATACAACATTATATATAATATACTACATACACTACTATATTTGGAATATATATACATATACATAAATATATACTTAAGGTAAGGATAGATAGTGTTCTTTTACACGTTTTTTGAACATGAGAATAGTGTTAGAAGTACGTATGTTACTCGGAAGTGATTAATTCCATAACCTTACAGCGTGAACTGTAAAGGAGTAGGAGTTATGTATTATTATTTTAATATATTTTTGTTATTTCGACTGCATTTCGTTTTCTAGATAATTTCTATACACTCTTTCAAATGGATCTATCAAATCTTTCTATTTATTTAGTACATTTTTTTTTCACAGGGTGTTCTCAAAGAAAGTAGTAAATTTTTGTAATCCTTCAAAATTGACAAGAAAAAATGAATTGCTTTTTAAATTTGGCACCCAGAGCTGCAATTCATTTTTTTTTGTAATGATACATTATCTAGTCATAATACAACACCTTTTGTTTTGTTGTTTTTTATCAACTTTTTTCTGTATTCGTTAAATTGTACAAAAATCGGTAGTTTATTTAAAAAAAACAAAAATGACCATAACTTTTTATGCAATTAAGTTATGACCATGCTGTAGAAAGATTTTTTATTGGAAATCACCTCCTCTATCACCCTGATTCGTTTGATCCACGATAAATGGGCCACCCTGTATGTATTAACACATCGGTGTTAATACAGATAAGTATAATTTTCTATTATTTAGGATAAAAATAACAGCAGTATAATCAATATAAATATTATTGTACGTATCGACGTACAATAATATCTATATAAATTATACTGCTGTTATTTATGTCCTGCCTTAGAAATAGTTATTTAGTTTAGTAAAAAGCCATTTATTTTAGGAATTCCGTCCCACTACATTAAAACACAATAAATACCTTATTAAAAATGTATGCATCTTAAGTGTTTATAATTTTCCACATCTCCGATTGCCATTGTTATCAGATATTTATAAACCTTGAGTAAAATAAAGTTATCATCTCGTGATTTACCTATAACATAAGTACTTTACTGGTTGCTATGTCAATATTGTGGGTGTGTCTTATAATAATTACTTGGTTGGGTAGCGACTAGAGTTCGGTGATAACACCCGCGTCATCCAGCATCTTCTAAAAACATATTATTATTATAGTCTTGTGTTACTGGCCTCTGCCCATGTTTTCAACTGCACTATCGCCTGTTTGTTCGTTTCCATGATTTATCATGCTTCCAATGAAAATATGTTTTGATATGAGTTATTGTATAACAACTTGTTTGTGTTAGGGTTCTAGCGACTCGGGGAATTTTTACCCTAAGACGGGAGCGAACGTTTTGTTTTTATTTTAAGGAAACATAGATATTTATGAAATTAACACACCAAGATAAGTCTGTTTAGTGGATGATAGACTATTTTTATTGTAGGCGATTTTTAATACATTCCCTAGAATCACGTTGCCAATAACCACGTATATTAGTATTTTCTCATAGCTTCCATTCATTACTGCCACCATAGTAAAAAGTTCTTATTCAGCATCTCACTGAGTAAGTGAATTAAATAGTCGATGCACCACCAAAAATGCAATTTACCTGTACCCGTATATTTTAATATCTTTAAGTTACATATAGTATTTTTCTGCCTATAAATAAAGACGTTTCGCTAAATATACCTTTCATCCACACCAATTTAATTTTGAAATACTTCTCAGGACATGTCAGAATTTTTCGACGAGCGATTTAGCGTACGACCAACTATATGTTAATATCAACTCTTTAGAGTCCTATAACTTTAGTTATAGGTTTTTTGCGATTCCTTTCCTGGTTGACTTCGTCGCCAAACTAATAATAATAATAAATTCGATGTTGTACCCTCTTAACGCTTTGGAACATGGACGCTCTGGTTTGTGATTAATTATTTTATATTAGTCTAGCATATACTGCTTCCCGACGATTAATATGTACAACGCAACGAAAGCAGTAGATGCGTCCAATATTAAAAATATAGCTAAAATGCTTTACGTTATTGTTTTATGGATTAATAATGGTACAGTAATAAATCTATATAATACATTACTAATATAATTTTTGTGTTTTCTAATACCCAACAATACAGTAAGATTTTATCTAGGGACAGTAACGTAAAAATATTTGTTTCCGCAATAAATTAGAAAAATATTTTATATAAATTCCAAATCAATTTAAACTGACCCTAAAGATTCCTCAAGTTATCTGGAAAAATAAGTCGTTGTGAATAATGTGAAGATGTTTTTATTATAACAGAAATTATTGTTATGGCATTATCAGTATAAGATTTAAAGCATCACGGCATCTGGGCGTTACTTTGACGTAATATAGTTCGAGTGATATCGTTCATATATATACTGACGTCGCTTCTCCCCTCGCTGTATTTTGTACGCTACTTATCTAAGCTTAAGCTACCTTGAAGCTTCTGTTACATTCGACCCGATTCGCTAAATAAATAAATTAATAATTTTAATCAATATTCGATTTATTGGATTTTAATCGATTTGTGATAAAAGTAATAATAATAAGTGCAAACATGTGTTGTTACAAAAGCAATGGAATGTGTGACCTGTGTAGAGACTTCCAGTTGTCGTTACTTCAGAGTAAGATTTTTTTTTGTTAAATATAATTGTGGATGGTGAATAAAAAATATTTTTTTATTTGTCCAATATGTCGTGTCAGAATTCAGTTTCTCAGACACATTTTGCAGTGTGTCTGCTGAGAAAATGAATTCTGACTATTTAATTGAATAGTCTGTTTATAAAATAACAAAGTATGCAAATTTTTCATTCTGTTTTAAGATTTTGCTTCAGATGTGTAAATTAAAAATTTGAAACTTTTAAAACTGTTTTAATGATACATATTGAAGACAAACTATACGTAAATAAGTGCATTTTGTGCGAGAACAAGTTTACCCACATATTTCCCATACTAATTTATTTCACAGTCAAGAATCATTTGTTTTCACCATGTAGTTTAATTAACAAAAAGTTTTTTTTTCCACAGATCTGCTCAAGTCACTCCCAAGCGCTGCACCGAAGAGCGAATACGACAACTATCTGGCTCACGACGACGTTTCCACCAGCCTGTACCCGCCGTCGCCTCCGGAGATCAAGCCCAGTCGTGCTGAACTCGCCAGCGATCTTCTGCAGCAGCTAGAAACTAACTGTAAACAAGGTAGGCCCATCTACATTAGATAATGTGCGAACGTTTTAAAAAGTACCCATTTAAAAAGTTCGCATAAGCATAAGGAAATATGATATAATACAATATAAACCACACCGGTTCGGTAGTTGCACGGTGACATGTTTGATTTTCAAGAAAATTTATGGCAATAAGGTTTAAAGCAGTAATTATACAAGGCAGAAAACATATCGTGAACCTTACAGCAAGTGAATAAAGTTCTTGTTACTATGTCAAGCACGTTTTTCATAAACTCGTGACGAAGATTGACGTCTGATATCCGCTTTAGATTTGATTGGAGCTAGCACTAATTCGGAATGTAACCCATATATTTGATAAATTAACAATTTTCCAGTAGGTAATAAAAATTAAATAAATAAATAATTATTAGGCATGAAGAATGTGCTTTGGTTGCTAAACACTTCTTAGCATTTAATAATATTTTATGGTATCAGTGCTTAATGGAGTTGATGACTCGAGTCGAAAACTTTAAAAACTTTTTGCACCTACTAAGACTTAATTGGCTATAAAGGGCGTAGGTGTAGGTGCAAACGGTCAGTACACATTAAAAATAAGAATTTCTTGAGCTTATTCGGCTTAAGAAAATTCCATCTCAAAAAAGTCTTAGTAAATATTCAATCAGGTTCGCTAGGGTTTGCATTCCATTTTGATACCCTAATTTATAATAGTTTGACTTCTATAACCACGTGATAGATATATTTATGTACTACTACGTATACTTATGTGTACATAATCATATTCCTATGAATACTTCCTATCCCTTAAAGGAATTTAGTTTGATTTCGAATTTTGATTCGATTGAATTTGAGGTTGTATGTATTGTGATAATTTAAAGAACCTTCCTACTTAATCTAATAATAATAATAAAAACTAGGCATCAGTGCAAAGTGTCGACTTAGTGCAGCGGCTGATGAGTGTATTGCACGTCGTAGATGGCGCCCACGGACCCAGTTAGATGCAGCCCAGACGACAGAATATCCCTGACGTTATTTTTTAGTCTGTAAAAATCTATGCAATTATATCCGTCCAATCAGTTACTGCGATAGTCAAAAATTGCGTCACGGATTGCCTGTCGTCTGTGCTGCACCTTAGTTTGGAAATCTACTGCACACCCACCGACACGGAATAGACTACCGTGTTGGGTTACTTACTCTAAGATGGAGGCTTTTCGTGTATTAGTACTCAATATTAATAACAATAGGCTATGAACTCCCACCCACTAAATAGCCAAAGTAAAATCAAAGTGTGGTCAATAAAAAAAAATACACCTTCTTCTTTTGATTTTTGAAAATCTTTGGTTAAAAATAGGCAATGCTGTTGTTTTATTGGAAAAAAGTTTGTTGGGTTGGAAATCGTTCATTTTGTAATGATATTTAAACGTTTCTACATCGTAGACGATTTGCCATATCGGTATTACTATCGAAACGTAACACTAACATTCAATAAAAGACAACATTTATTCAAATAAACCCTAAAAGAAATTGCAATGATAAATATACATGACAAAATGAGCTCTAGTAGTAGTATTAATATTAACGAACGAGTGCCCTTAATATTTCATATGTTATTTTAATGCTATTAAAAAAGTATAAAGATAAATCGATTTAACACGGTATATAAATGGTTAGTTCATTTCTTTTATATCCTAAAATTATTTTTTCACAAGGTAAACAAATTCTATCGATGGTAATAATTTATTTCAAAATAATTCTAGGTCGAATTTTATTAATCTGAATTTTGAAATATAGTATAAGGTAATCTTTTCCATAAAGAGTTCAAAACATTTTAATAATGGTAATAATTTGTTTGTGAATCTGGTCGTACATATTATGGACCCAGTCGTGCATGGCAACTTAGAAGAGAGGAAGAAGCGATGTATTACTTTATTTCTATATATATGATATGCTGTGACTAAAGTTCATGTTAGAAGTCCGTGATGATGTATATCATGAGGCGGATCATACGACACACCTCTGACCACTATCATTATTTGTTTGCGTGATTCAAAGCGGCTTTATCAATAGTTGCTAATTAATTGGCTCAATATATATTATGATAGCAAACGTAATTATTCATTTGTCAGGGTCTTTATTAGCATTATTAGGTTACACGAGAGGTGTGTCCTTGCTTAATAGAAGTGTTATCTTCCCCAATGAACTGATCATAAGTCTGTCCTTTTAAAGTAATTTATACTTTAAAGTGCCTTGGAAGCTCTACTTTATTTTTTATCAATTTATACCTCTTATTATTAGTCCGGTTAGTTTTTTGGAAAGAATTTAGAAAGTCAATTGATTGTAAAAAATAAGCAATAGATGTTTTTTCAACAGTTCATAGCATCTTAAGCAGTTACTTTTTTTAGTTTGGCAATGTTATAAACAAATAAGTAATCGGTATTCAATATATTTTACCTTAAGCGTGTTAATGTTGACTTTGAATGTTTTTCCCCTCTATGTATCCATAAGAAATATGTATGACCTTAGTACCTTGAAGTTTTGCCTTGAACGAACTAAAGATTTAATCAAAACTTTATTGTTGCGAGTCGGTGCACTTGACTTACCATGTTGCCGTAAAAAATCATGTCAATTGATAGATGTGTTTTTTACTGTATTTATTGCACTTATTGTTTACCAAACATATCATAATGTCTAAATAACCGACAGATAATTACGTTTCTGGATAAATTTCATAAAAAATGTAAAGTTGCATGAGTTTGCAATTAATACAGTTCTAGGCAGTCTTAAGTAAGCCCATATTTCACGAATCTTTTCTATGTACACTTGATCTAGTGTACGTAGAAAATTATTAGGTATTGTAATATTTTGGAAAATCGGGAAATTGATTTTGTTCGTTTGCTATAATTACAAGAATGAAGATGAATCAATCTTTTAGTTATAAATGGAATATTTTGAAGGAAGACCATGTCACAAAACCTATGAAACTATGTCAACAACAACAATAACAAGAATTGTAGTTAGTGCTTACGCAAATGGCATGTTACTGTCAGTCTGAGAAATTATAATTTATTCGCATTTTTGCCGTCTTAATGGTATCGATATTTTATTTAATTATATATTAAAATAACATTTATACAGTAAAATAACTTGATATATTTAGGTAGAAAGGTATAACACGCAGGTTGTTGCACCCTTGAGTCACGCGTCGAGGCCTCGACCAAATACTTTGTGACTTCGGTCACTTGTTATACTGTTGGCAAAATTACGCAACCATGCAATAATAAAATAAAGTATGCCTAATAAAAATAATTACTCATTGATGTTATCATGTAAAAAATATATTTTTTGTTACTAATAATGGTAAAAAATAAAGTAGCATTGGTATAGATCCGTCTTTGAAGAAATGCCTTCGAAATGTTTAGTAACGACAGTGAAATTAGTATTGTTGTGGTCGGGCATTTTGTAATGCTTGTAATTGCGCATGCGTGTGATTTCGAGAGAGTGAAATGTGGACGCAGTAGTGCGCCGCAGTTTTGTGTTGTATTTATACGTTTGGTGTGCGAGGTAGTGGGGAAAATTGAGATGCCTGACGTGGGGCATGCGCTTGCGCGCTCAGTAGTACCTTGCGCCGCGCCGCGTTTGCTAGTTACTCGTTCTTGCTCGTTAACCCGTGACAATAAATTCGAATCGAGAAAAACATTCAGAGCGTTCGCGCTCACTACATAACCTATGTCTGCCAACGCCGATGAACTGTCTGGACGCCGTTAGAATGAAGTGCCATTATCGTTGCATCTGGAATAAAGAGATAGTTTTCAATTCACAAAAACTTGTTAAAAGACGTTAGATCTTAGGATCTGTACCCTGAGCCTTCCACGACGACCATCGCTCGCACCTCGAGGATTCCAGTTTACTTCAATAGCACTGCCCATATTATTAATATTTTAAAGTTATTGTTAAACTGTATTGTAACCCTAAGGATATTGAAAGGACATTACTTGTTGAAGCTGTGAAGTCTATCACATAATTATTGGACTTCGTGATGGCACTGACCGATTTGTATGTTGGTAGGTGTTGATGCATGTTTTCTTGTATGTTTTAGTTGTTTAAACAGTACCTAAATAAATATACCCGTATGGAATATTAAATAGTAGTATCTAGTTCATATTTTTATCGAAACGAGTCAATTATTCACATGGAAATATTAAAATATCTTTATGCTTGAATGTTTGTTCTGCATTAAGTAACTGGACACATTAATTAATCGATTTGGAACGATAACACAACTGCGCAACAAACTTGTTTGTTTGGTTGTTCAATATCAAAATAGTATGGTCCAATTTGGCAGCAACTTAATGACGTAAATCCAAGTATGATTGAATATCATATTCATAACTAATTAGTATTCATATAATATTGTCA
Organism: Nycteola revayana; assembly: GCA_947037095.2. Lineage (NCBI taxonomy): Eukaryota > Metazoa > Arthropoda > Insecta > Lepidoptera > Nolidae > Nycteola > Nycteola revayana. The sequence goes on from OX344847.2 coordinate 11,240,497, forward strand.
TGGCAAGTTGGTCTTAAGTTAATTAAATCAATAAAATATTTATTATTCATTTATCAGTTTATGTTGCTCTGCACAATACAAAATATACAATTGTCTGCTTATAATGTGGTCGAAGTAACAAGTTGGTAGCGTGTCGTGGTTGCACATGCAGTGCAACACATTCGCTGTTAAGGCTTGGATACTTGAATATGCTAATCCAAATTCTTACAATTAAACAACAGCCTTTAATTCCTGAGAATATAATAAAAAAAAATAAGTTCGTCTTTATGTCGTGTATTTAAAAATTGACAATATCCGTTAACTGTTATCTAAAGTAGCTGTTCTTTAGTAACTTGGACCGCGTTTTACTGATAAACCAGTTCGCGCACAAGGCGACCTCGGCTGCTCGCTCGCCCAATAATTAAAGCGACTTATTGACCACTTGTTTCCATTCCTACACATTGATACAGATATGACCTACCAATACAGCTTTCGAATGGTCTATAAATATATATCTGTGCACGTATTGTGTACGTGACAAAATACACTTTAGGAACTTTTTAAATACCTACATAACTTAAATTCTTTAATTATATTGCTTTTTGGTTTTATTGTTAACAGTTTAAGGGATAATTGAAAGAGGTTTTTTAATATAATTTTTAAATGGTTTATTGTAATTAAGTAAATTACAATATACAATCCCTTTTATTACTTACTTACTTACTTGTGCACATTGTTTTGTAAACGTTGTAGATATGTAGTTGATAACACGTTAAATCACAAAAATAATAGGACTGTTTCTTGTATTTGTGTATAGAAATAAGAAGATATTTGTATCAGGTCTGATGAACGAACTACGAACACACTACGAATATTCGGTGATAACATTTCTATTGTCAATTTGGTACCTACACTTTCCAATATGGATTTTTGAATATGAATGTCAAATAATACAAGACAAACGCCAAACGTCCAAACGCCAAAAGACCTTTAAAGTACAATAAGAAAGTTTTTCATAGCAATATCTTCTTAAATATTCAGGTATATTTATGAATATATCATAAATACCGTTGTCCGAATAATAAAATGTTACCTTGAACATTATAATAATTTAGTAATAAAAAACTAATAGTCAATTCAAGTTTATAGAAACAGTTTCATTAAATAGACAAAGTAACTGTTATAAATCAGGTTTGTTATTCTGTTATTTCAGTGTGCACACCCAAGTTTAGGATAAAGTTGGAGATTTTTTCAAACATCATTTTCCATTAAATTGGCTCGATAAAGGTACAAGTTCAAAATATGTTGACATGTCGAGAGTCACATTTATCTAGTGACTCTATCGAGGCGCAGAGTCACTGACCTCTGATTGTAAAGGTTTATCTGGGTTCAATATATGAATATTGCAACGGACTGAACTACAGATTACCTGTCGCTAACTTACTCAGTTAAAATAACATCTATACTCAGAGTAAATAACAATTTAAATTGATGTTATTTTCTCCGCTTAACGCCTGAGATACCAATCAGAACAATTACGTCCAATTGATTATTGATTGCACTGGCATATCATCGGGCTACACTACATTGTTTAAATTCCATTAAATAAATGTGAAGACCAGATCACATCAGGAGTGAAAGAAAGTTGTTTAAGTAGGAATATCAATTCGCTGAGTTTGCCGATTTAGCTGCCTTTGTTAGGTCTTGTTTACTACGGGATTAGACTACAAAACATATTATTGCAATCGAGAGCTGAAATATGATTTGAGCTCTCGATTGCAACAATTTGATAGTTTCTTTGTTGTTGTGCTACGCTTCGCCAAACACTGGTGTTAATTACACAGTTGTTGTTTTTTAGCGATAGTTTTAGTAAAGGTACGTGCTGTGAATCGAATAATAATATACGGTATCTGAATGAACTTTGCTACGATTCGCTGTCAAATCTATAATTTAAAACATAATGCGTCATTGATTTACTTTTCATGCAAATAGTTAAAGCTAGGGAATTAAGTAGAAACTTGAATTCGTATTTATGATAGGTTTGATTTACTTAGGATGTACTTACAATGGTGTTTGGAAATCTCGACTAGATTTACGCTAAGTATTCTGTCGTGTAGGTAATTTGTTCATTCTGATTTCATAATATCTAATGGAGCAAAAAATAAAAGTAATTAAATACGCGAACAATAGTCCTTATATTGCGCGGGCGCCGCGCTTCGTGCAACATGAGACGTTGTTGATTTAGTTCAGGGTGGATGCCTACCTTGCATATTGTGTTGCGTTGACTGCGAATAATAACGCCTTTAATTAAATTAGATTCATTTATTTTGCATAATGACTTTATCATGTTGATTGTTTATGGAATTTTCCTAGCCGTTCTTGGTCACTCTGGCATTGTGATGAATATTCCAATGAGGGTTCAGTATAATGTAGAAATTAATAGAAATGTTGAAACATTCAACATTGCAATCAAATATTTTTTTTAGAGGTATATTGGAAAATGTTTAATTCTCATGCTAGGGCGCAAGGAAGGTCACTATTGTCGATCTTCTCTGGAATGAAATTATACCAACTGATTAAATATTATATTATTACATTTTAGTACAATATGTGAATCAGAATGTCATGAGATTAAAATTTTATTTCTACTTGTTTACAGAGAATACTTTCGCCAACTGGTTGGAAGAGAAGTCGGACCTTCCCATCTTTGATAACATCTCGCATGTTGGGGAACCACTGCCCCCCGCGCCGGTGCCCATCGCACCGGCCTTCGCCGCGCCGCAGCCCACCGAGGAGCTCCTTCGGGAGTTCGAGTCGGTGTACGGGGCCGTTGAACTCACCCACTTGACCCCACCGCAAAGCCCACCCGGACCCGCCACGCAACTGCTCTTGAGTTACGCCCAACAAGCTCAAAGCGCATCGTTCGCGCCCTCACTCTCTCTCTTGCCGACGCAAGAACAGTGGGCGGTCGTGCCGCCTTCTGTTCAAGTGCCGGAGAACCCTCAGTATTGTGGTTTAGAAGAAGTGGACGAGCTGGTCCGTCACCGCGCCGCACAGTTAGCGTCTCCGCAGTACTCTGGCGACAGCAGCAGCGCGTCTCCGCAGACATCGCCCCCGTCGTCGCCGCGGTCCAGCACCGACGAAGAGTGGGCGAGCCCCTCGCGCCCCAAGCCCTATTCGCGCTCCGGCGACGACCGTCGCTCCCGCAAGAAGGAACAAAACAAAAACGCCGCCACCCGTTATCGCCAGAAGAAAAAGGCCGAGATCGAAGTATTGCTCGCCGAGGAACAGACCATGCGCCAGCGCAACACCGACCTCGGCGACAAGTGCTCCGATCTGCAACGCGAAATTCGTTACTTGAAGGGATTGATGCGCGACCTTTTTAAAGCTAAGGGCCTTATCAAATAAAAGCATCCGCTCCGCCGCCTCCAGAGAAAGAATTCTGTCTGTATCGCGCGAACGCGACGCGCGCATGTGAACGCTTCAACAGGAAGATTTGGGAGATTCGTATATTTTGGATGATTATTAACATTAGAATAAATAAATATTACTTATCTATAAGCAGATCTTGAGTCATAAAGAGCAGCAAAAAACACATTCATAATTAGTAGAGTAAGTTATACCATCCAAGTCATAAAGGTGGCGCCCTTTTACACCTACTTTCATCTTCATTATATTTTAGAGAAGGTCACATTCATTGTTTTGAAAATATGAGATTATATAAACAGCCATTTTGGCGATTATTCCATAAAACATTATTTTAACATGAGATAATAATATATCAATCAATTTATTTGCATTTCGTTGTTATTTATAATTATAATGAACTTCTGAACTATGTTTTCATGCAATATAAGGAATGTGACGGCGGAATTTTTGTTTTATTATAAATCGAAATTAATAACCTTTTACGCAACGATGGAAGGATAAGATTATTAAATAGTTGAAGGTTCCTGTCGATAGGCTACTATAATTAGCTGACCTCAATAATGGACAATAAGCGTAATAACGGGTAATGAATATGAATGAGAAGTAAAACAATACGATTAAAGCATATCATGTATTGTGTTTCTGTCCGAACTAAAGAATTAAATACTGTATAATGCCTTCGAATTTGTTACTTTTAATAAACAGTATTATTATCATATCAAGTACATATTTTATCGTCTCAGTCTCAGGCAAACTTTGTTGCGTAGGTTTGCCTGCAACGGTACTGAGACGAATGCAACGGATTAGTGTGACAAGAAAATATTTGTGTAGATGCTAAGATTTTTTTCCGAGTCTGGTTGGCTGAGGAACTACTCTCCGTGCCTTGGAAAGCACGTTCAGCTGTTGGTCCCAATTGTTATAACATCATCTATAATAAGCAGCAGCGTGACCTTTTGTGGCACAACATAATACTGCGGTCACCAACCTGCCTGACAAGCGTGGTGACTATGGCATAAAATGCTTCGGCAGAAGGGGCCCTTGTTCAGCAGTGGATGTTATTAGGGCTGATGATGATGACGTTATAGCCAAACTAGTATTATAGTATTTTATTTTGGAAATGGGACTTGAAATAATGTAACAATTTGGCACTACATACAGCTGTCCTCTATTTTGATGAAATAGACGATACAAAACCCTGAAAATCATTAACTTGCTTATTATTCTTATTAATCGAAACAAAAACAAGTTAATATTTTAATCGTTACTTTCTTAACACTGATTCGACGCTTGACCATTTTGAGATATTTGGTGAAAGTTGAAATAGGCATTGGACATTTAACGATCCCTCTCACTGTTGCATAATTGTTTGTGCGTGTTCTGAATATTTTATTTAAAAATGAAATTAAAGTTAACATTCTTGACATAAGGAGATACGTAGGTTATTATTAGTCTGAAGGCGGGTTAATCCGCCATTTTTGATTTTCCTAAAGCATTTGGTATGTGGCTATCAAGGTACACTGGAGAAATTGAAACTTTTGAACGAAGATGTCGGCTATACTCGGCATGCCTAAGCGTCCCTCGAGCAACGTCGGCAGAACCATATAGTATAATGACGTTGATGTGTTTTATTGATACAGCTCAAAAACTGAATCATTACCTTATTGTACACAACAAACAAAAATAGGTACTTAACACAAATAAAATTATAATAAAATTACTTACTTTGATTTTTGGGCGGTTAGTGCAGAGCATAGAGATGGTGGTTATGATTTTAATATTGGGGTTTATATCTACAGGCACAGACTATACCTATAATCATTTTTAAATGTTTTGAACACTACGGAAATGTGTAAACATTACATACAACATTACATATACTATATTTCAAAGATAAAGATGCATTTATTTGTATGAAGCATGTGTTACATGTTTTCATGTGGTGTTACAATAATAATAGTTTCAACATGTTCTGCCGTATCAGGAGTAAAGTAACTTAATTTTAAAACAGTTATTTTATATATTTTTATTTTATTCGAACCTGCATCTTAAGTTTATTAGCCCTTAACCAATTAGGCTACGGTGGAACCACAACCGGTCGTCGAAATTTATCAATCTCTTGTTAAGACATCTCTAAGGGGGACGTTGGAACCGAATCCTGTCTGATCAAATTTTATTAATCTCAATTTTGAAATATACCTATTATAATCTTACAACAAATTCTATTATCATCCAAATCTAAAGCCTTCCACTTCATAGAACGATTTCTACGATGGAATTAAGCAAAATATATACAACCATGCAATCAATGTCAATCATTTTGTCGTATTATGAAATAAATCAAATTACTTACCCGTATTTTAACAGTTGTATAAGTATTAAGCGTCTCATTAGTAGATTATGTTCATGACGTCATTAATGTTTACCTATATTAATTGACAAATGAACATTTATTTAATTGACAAAATTATTAGTAACAATCGATATTTAATATTCTCTACTCTTTGTAAGACAAAGTTTGTGTTTTGTATTGCTACCATGGTAGTAGGTAGTGCCTAATACATAAAACAGGAAAAAAAAATTAAAGCCTTTTTATCGTATCGGTATCGCTTTACCTTTGGTTGGTAGGTTTTAGAAAAACTTTTGCATCATACTCGTACAATATTTGCTATAATTTTTATTATGTTTGTACTTACGTATGTAGGTAGAGCTATTTTGGTTCATTGACCTCAAACATTGATCTAAATATTGACATGCGTTGGGACTGACTATAACGCAGAGATTTGAATAAATTAAAACTGATTTAAAGTGAAGATTAGAGTGGTGGAAGGAGCAAGAGAGGTTCTCTCCTCTCCCTGTGACCATGAATAGCTATTAGGTAATTTGTAGGTGATTTCAGCATTTCTTTTGGACGGACATATGTAATAAGGACCTACGGTGCAGAGACATGGACATTTACAACAGCCCAGTTGCTTAACAAGCCATAGAGCGAGCTAAGCCTGGGGGTTTCTCTGAACGATGTTGTAGGTGGCAATGGGCTGGCCATGTCTGCAAAAGGACCGACAGACGACGTTGCAGAAGACGCGTCCTAGAATGGAAACCGCGTTTCGGCAAAGTAGGGGAAGACTGGACTCCAACAGTGGATTGAGATAGGATGAAAATGAATGTATGGGTAGGTAAAAATACACTACCAACTTAGCAATCTACGCAAGAGGGCGTCTTCTGTCGGGCTTGGACCGCGGCTTAAAGCAGTCACTGGTGGGGCTTTCAGTCGCTTTACTTCACAGTTCGCGGACCTCTTTAACTTTAAGTCTACTAGTGCATCGGAAGATTCTTCAAGGGTCGGCAGGCCCACGATTTTTAATGGTGACTTAATTATTTAGCACTAATACCGTGGACAATATTAACTGCGACGTGATCAGCATTGTTTGGATCTGTCCCGTATCAAAACTTTTTGGAGGACCTCTCTACTTGGCACACAAATGTATTCATAAAAAATGGTAAAAAAGAATATTTTTATTGATATAAAGAAACTATTTACACCAGGTTTAACCCGAAAATAAAATCTTTATTTTGACGTGACCTTCTATAGCAGCCTCCACGCGCCCTCTACATACTGGGTAATCCGTTACGCCGATGCCCCCGTGATTGTTAAAATAAAAGTGTTTCGTTATTTAAGTACTTTGCTTTCTTCGGCGTTGTAGAAGCTTGTTTGGTCTAATCATTTCATTAGGTCATTGCCTACAAATCAACTGTGACCGTTAATCCATTAAAGGATAACCTCATTAGATAGTATTGTAGTCGCAATGTTCTCTAATTCTTTGTGGCATTCTATGATAACTCCGCTATTGAATTTGTTTCTTTTTAGCGACTATATAACAGAATCACCATCATTACACAGTATAAAACTAAGTCGCTTGCCGCTGTCTGTCCGTCCGTATGTTTGCTTAGATCTTTAAAACTACGCAACAGATTTTGATGCGGTTTTTTTAATAGATAAGAGTGATTCTAGAGGACGGTTTATATGTATAATACATCAGCATTGCACCCGTGCGAAGCCGGGGCGGGTCGCTAGTCTGTTATATAATCCGAATGTTCGTAACAGTTAGTTAGGGGGCTGGCGAGCATTTTGGTATATGATTTGCACACGTTTCACTTCGAGGTAAATTGCAGTTTAAATCATTACGAATTGATTTGGTCCAGTCAATTAAGGTCCTATGTCGCTGTGTTTTCGCGTTAAAGCGGATTAAAGTTGCTTAACAAATCGGGGTATTAGACCATTTGCACATGTATGCCTCTGGAGTTCATGGTCACAATCATCTTGGAAACGGCGAAAGTCGAAGAGTCAGACATTCAGGGCTCAATATTATCATGGGACGGAGTTATAAAAATATTTTAAAAAAAGCTCTACTAAATCATTTGCACACGTTTCTCATTGCGCCCATTCGATTCATTATGATTCCGTGGATTCGAAAAAACATGTGGCAGACACTTTGTTCACTGATTTTTAGCTGTACAACTGTTTGAAATTCAGGGAATCAAGGGGCAGCGGGTATTGCATGGTAATATTGTTATTCTTTATAGTTTTATTATTATGATTATGTTTAATATTATTCGCTGAACTCACGGTTACGATTGAACTTCTAGAGCTGAAATCAATGCAATCATATTTTAAGTGCCAACCAGGAACGAAATGCGCTTGGAACTTTAATTAGAGAGTATTTTTTTTTTAATTATATGCTTGAATTCATTCTGAATAGGATTAGGATCTGAATAAGAACAGTCTTTAACTTTTTTCAATCACGTTTTATTTGTGTAAAATACCTACATAGATTTTTGACCAAGGCCCTATTTATATCTTTTTTTTTGTAATGGAAAAGTAAAAAACAAAATGATAACATTTATGAAGCGTCGTCATCGCTCGTATCTGAAAACCCTTGCCGATCATCAATGTCTCTTTCATCGTCTGAAAAATACATAACGTGTTAAAAAATTTATAGTACTTACGAAATTTACACTATACATTAGGTATACGAATTCTTCTAATACATTGAAAACGCTCTCAATAACGTCAATATGAACATTCCCAATGGTGTATACATTTAGGTACTCAATTCGGAAATTGCATAGAAATATTGTTTTGTACGGCATAGAATGTTTCCCCCCCCCATAGCTACTCGTAAGTGTCGTAAAAAGGCGACTAAGAGATATTTCAGACGGGCAGCAGCGTTTCCTATGATGATCAAATCCAAGAACTGCTCTGCGCTCGCCAACCCGCCTGCCAAGCGTGGTGACTGTGGCAAATACCCTCCTTCGGGAGAAGGCCCATTTTCAGCAGTGGACGTAAACAGTCTGATGATGATGACTTCGAGTGCTTTTGTCCACGCACTGCATTACGGTATATACTATATAGTGCTTAGTTCGGTCTTTGGCCACAATACCATCGCTCTGAAGCTTATCATTTATCTCATTAATAGCATAGTATAGCAATAGGGTGATGACAGATGGTTATTTCCCCTAAGTCTTCTGCATTGCCAGTGTTACACATTATTTGTTTATATTTAGGATGTTTATTGCAGTTCAAGTTGAATATGAATCTGTCCATTAATGGTCTCTTCCGCCTTAAATCTGCCTAGAGCTCGATGCTTGTTTTGACGATAGTTCCTTATTTTTTTCTATAGAGGCGCCTGGCCAGTGGCAGACTTTCACATTTGCCGCCAGTAGACTATTCAAAATTTGCCGCCCCTACAGTTGAACTACTCAAATTTTAGACGTTCATCATCATCATCATCATCAACAGCCCGTTTACGTCCTCCGGCCTCCTCTTAACAGACCTTGGCAAGCCAGGATCGTAAAGGGATATTGCCATAATCACCACGCTTGGCAGACGGTTTGGTGATCGCAGTTAGATGTAAACCTTGAGCTAATAGATGCTGCTGCCCATCCATCAGCCATATGTCCCTTAGTCGCCTTTTACAACACCCATGGGAAGACGTGGGGTGGTCTATTCTAAGCCGGAGACCACACGGCATTTTAGATTTTAAATTTTAGACGTTAAGTTTTTTTATTCTTCAAGCCAAAAACATTTTGGCAAAATTTGCCGCCCCCTATATTCTGCCGCCCTAGGCTCCAGCCTACTTAGCCTGCTGGTAAATTCGCCACTGCGCATGGCTTCATTATTTCTCTGATTTGTATGCGGTTAAATCATGTCTTTTTCTAAAACATCCCTTTCCTTTACTATCTCTACCGCTATCTTGACTTTGCAACTCTCAGAAAATACAGGCAAGAAACTAAACTTTGAAATATATGTACGATACAAAAAAATATTTGCATTGACTTATTTATATACTCTTGCTAAGAAAGCTGGTACTCTTACTCTTACAAATAAGTATTTATATGTAAGGTACATACAATATATTTATTATTACTATTATAAGAAAAAAATCTGTTAGCTGTTCAATTAGGTACCGTCTTATTCTTACATACCTACCTAAATATCTAAAATGTTATCAACTAATAAAATTAATATACAAAGGCTGAAAAAAATAAAATTGTATGAAGGTAGATTAACATTTTGTCGGTATGTGGATAAATATTGATATTATATTTTAGTTTAAGATTACATAGAAAATATGATTTTTATGTTTTTTCTTAAATAAATATAAAAAAAAACAAAACAAGAACGTCATCAATGCAAAGATAAAGAGTAGTCTAGCATGTTTATCATTATTTTATACAAAAGGGTAAACTTTTCTAATAATAGTGAGATAAGGGCAGTTGAAAGTAGGTCATATGTATGCAGAGAGCGTATTTTGTTAGACAAATACGTTTGTGGAGGATTGAACGTTTTCCCGCATACACAGATTTCTATCCCTTTTTTTGAATTTGGGAAATCGAAAAGTGGAATAGAATGGGCATTTATGTAAATTTCAGTATGAAATAATTAACTGCCTAGGTAATATGTGATGATCAACTGTAGCCATATGGGTCAGACCCTAATAAAGGTTTGTAGGTTTTAAATTACCTTCTTATGTATTGTGTTTAAGTTATAGAAGCCATAAAGAGTAGGACAGTGGCGGCCATCCACTAAACGATTTTCTTGAGAGGATAGCAGAAATGATTATAGGTACAAGGTTTAGGTATAAAGAAATCCCCACTGTATGCTTAAATACAAACGACATAGACGATTAGGTTAAGTCGATTTTTTAATGGCCACTATTACTATTATAAAACCTATTAATTGAAAATAAATCAATAAGAATTTGATGTCAAGAAGTAGGTATCACTGGTACCTACATGTATCTACCGGTAATAATATTGTCTCGCACATAATCGAAAGTCTATTAAAGCCTAAGTATTAAAACGATAGTACCTACCGATTTAGACGGAACTTTCATTGTTAGATAGTTTAAAATCTTTACTAGTTAATAATAAGTTTTTCAAGAATATTATTTAGCAATATTGTAAAGTTACTGTAAAGTAGACCGACAGTAGCACATAAGTCCTCTAAAAAACTAAAAGTCATAATCCCTTAATATCCCCGCCAGCGACCGTCCTGAGCCTGGGGACACTGGGGACGCCCTCTTGCGCAGGTTGCTTAGTATCTAGTTTTGCTCGCCTTTATGCCCGGTGAAGAAGGTCTGTTGAAAGAGGGGGCACAAGTTCAGCAGTAGACTGAATCAGACTGATAAAGTAAAAATGGAAACTTGTAGATTGTTCAAATCATCAGGATTTTCATTGTGGATTAAAATTATGAAATTACTTTGTGGTATTCATTGCTTTTGAAATAGTTTGTATTTTGCACAATTGTATTCTATATTAAATGGGTAAAATATTTAAATTGGGTCGTAGGTATGAACTGAACTAAAGATTTATCATAAAAATATAATTTGCAAATCATCTTCAATATGATTATTAGCTATCTATATTGTATGTGACTTGAGGTTTACTTATAGTGTAGGCATTATCAGACAGAATATATTACGACAGAAGAGGAAATGCAGTAGGTAAACAGATAACTGATTATTTACAACTCTGTATAAATAAATAGCTGCTTATCTGAATTATATTATAACTATTAATAAACATAACTTAACATCGACTTGTTGCTAAGAGCAAGTCGATGTTAAGATCAGACATAATGTTCAAACACATTAATTGAGAGAGACAGAAAAATACAAATCTAAAAAAACTATCGGAAAGCCCAATAATGTTATGTTACTGTACGATCTCCCCTATTATGATACTCCTAAATAACGTAGCTTTCATTCTAAATAACCTTGGTGAAAGTTTTTGACTTCGGCGCAATTATTTTCTTGTAATAACGAACGAACAAAAATACAAAGTTACCAATATAATAAAGTAGGTGTACTACTTCGTTGTGTGAATAACTAACTAGTTGTTCAGTTTCAGCAACAGCTAGAATCGCCCGCGTACAGTGTAGAGTACGGTTGGTAGTGTTCATGTACAGAATAGGTATGGAAATCTTTTATGTCAGGAGAAGTGGTAGGTTGGTACTCGACGGCCAAACGTTACTGTTTAAAACTTGTATAGGTTCAAATTAGTTTGCGAATTTGTATTGCGCGATATAGGAGACTTATTATCCCAAGATCTAGATGGAGCTGCATATCTTCTTGTTGTTTTTGTGTGGCTACTTAAACGTACTGCAACAGTACACCGATGAACCCAGTTGTAGTTTTAAGTTTTCCTAACAATTAGGTACAGACACACAGATATTTTTTTTATACATATGTAGATTTTTGTTTACATATGTATGTTTGCCATTTATAAATCAGATGATAAGGTTTAATTTCTGACTTCAACTTAGCACTTGTATAAACAAGTCTATGTAAACATATTAATGTAACAAATAGCTACATAACTCATTCTAGAAAGATTCAGATTGACTTTACAGTGACTTACAGTAGATACCTACTTGCAATAACAATACTTGGCTTTGGTATTCACTTAAATAAGTAATGTCTCATTGTCGTGATCTATTTTGCTATGGTAACAGAAATACACTCAACAAACAAACAAACATTCCTAAATAAACTCATAGTATTCTACTCATAGTGTTGTTCTTGCATATGACAGTTACATGGACGTATTGCGCGATACAGGTTAGTTGGGATGCTAGGTGGTAGATGGCGGTGCTCGTCTAATTGTAATTTTGCGGCTACTGTAGATGTTGCTACAGTGCTTAGAAATCATGATTGTATAACTACGATATACAATCATGATTTCTATATTGTACCTATATAATGACTTGCACATTATATAAGAAAATGTTATAAAACTATCCTAAGCCATTTCTCAAACTTGACATAGTTTAATATAATATAATATATTACACCTAATTACTTAATGTATTGTATAAATCGAACTGTTGTAAATTTAATGATATCATGTTTAACATATTTTTCCCGAGTAATTTTTCAATTTTTTTGTTCTATTTTAATTATTATGAATTTAATTGATAATTATTACAATGTATATTTGAATATAATTTAATAACAACATTTTATTATTATCATTATTGTTTATTTTTAATCTGTTAATTTATATCTTTATTTATTTTTTTATGTCTAAACCGTAAATAATTTGTGCATGTGGCTTATAAGTAGTTACTACACTTAAAATGACAATGTCAATTATTGTATATTATAATTATGTGATAGTGTAAGTAATTGTTGGTTAACCGAATAAATAAATAAAATAAATACCTAATTATTTTTTAATTTATTAGCCCGTTTACGTTTTCTGCTGAACATGGGATCCTCTTAACAGGTAGCCAAGCTCGTTAATGGACTGAGGCCATAATTACCATGCTTGTCAAGCTGATTGGTGATCACAGTAAGCTGGATGATAGATGATGCTGCCCTTCCATTAGCTGTAGGTATGTCCCTTAGACGCGCATTACTACTCCTATAAAAATATCAATTCATTTAGAAATAAAATTAAACAGCTTATGCTTACAAAACAAGCAGACTATGAGATGTTGAACATGAACGTTTCAGTGATATGACCGTGACTTTTTAATTTAATTTTTTAATCTTTATATATTTTTAAAGTATCAATCTCAATAAATTTATTTGTGTTATTAACTAATTTAAATATGTAGGTAGTTGTAATAATTGTTATTTGATTCGAATTTTAATATAATAATTAACTTGAATTTCTTGAATTACTTACCTTTAGGATTACTTAGGTTTAGCTTTAACAATAAGTAAAGAGCCACACGTTTAAACATGCTGAGTTGACAATAAAATTAATCGGCAGTTCACCCATATGACACAGCTGACAGTTGCACCGGAAGTAGCCGTAATTTTTATTGTGTAATTTTGGAATATGCAGTATCATTATAGCATTAGTTAAAGTTTATTTATTTATTTAAAATAGAAACGTTTTACCTGAAATAAAACGATTATTATATACTTACCTTAGTAGAACCTTATATATTGAGAGTGCGTTCAATTTCCCGTAATGCTTTGTCTCTTTCTACTGCATAGGGGCCGTTCAAGTATTACGTAAGCACTATGGGGGGGCGGGGGGGTCTTTGCTTTGCTTATTTTGGATGACATGGGGGGTAGGGGAGTCTAGATGATGATTACGTCATCGGTAGTTATTTACTTTTTTACACGAATGGCAACCCTCACATTGTCTTTGCTTGAAAACGAAACGCATTTTCGGGGATTCCCGCAAATAATGCATACGTTTAGGCACTCGCTTTAGAACCGAGTAGGGGAATTACCGCGCGTTATTCACTTGTCTAAATTTCCTCTGTCAGTGTATTGTTTCGTTTGGATACTATAGCGAGTAGACGTATTGTAAGCATAGCAAAGCAAGTTAACATTTGTGTTACCATTGATTCCATTAGCCAAAGTTTAATGTTTAAATAAGATGTCGTTTCAAATAGACAAATCCAAGTTATACCAAAAACTGTTTGAAAGTTTAAAAAAATCTCATACAAGTACGAAAGTACAAAATGTACAAAAGTTAGTTAATTGAAAAATGTTTACGTAAGCATGGGGGAGGGGGTAAGAGCTTTGCTTACTTTTGCTGACAAGGGGGATGGGGGGGTAAATAATTGTAATAAATCTGCTTACGTAATACTTGAACGGCCCCATACAGTTGAATCGTCACCCGTCTCTTTCGCACTATTCGTCTCCCACCAGGCGCCGAGAGGAGCCGGAACGTGCTCCGACCATATTCTTCATTGTGTCGAAATAACACCAGGCACAAATGCAAACTAAGGTTCTACTAAGGTAAGTATATAATAATCGTTTTATTTCAGGTAAAACGTTTCTATTATATACATGACCGTTAGTAGAACCTTATATATTGAGACCTGTTTGTTATCGCCTGGTGATAAGATATATACGCCAATGTGATTTTATAGGAAGGTACCTACTATTATGTAAATATTTAGGGTAAGAAAATTATTCAAATAAAATAAAGATAGTGCGAAATCAATTTTGTATTTTGACCATGAATCAAAAATACAGTAGGTATGACGGTACATTAATATATTAAGTAATCATGTTAACTAGGTATAATACTAACACCGTACATTTCACCATAGCAAGTTCACCAAAATAATGTCATATGTAAATAGGTAATTTTATATTTGACTTATGAAATCAAATCAACCATCTCCTTATAATAAAAATAAAAGAAAATCTAATCAATGGGAACAAAACAGGTAGTAACAGAATTTATATTATTTTGGTTTGAACGCTGAACAATCTCACGACAGTAAAACTTTTGAAAGGTTTTGACCGATTTCCAATTTCCTCTAGCTAATATATCATCAAGATTGAAATGGTCAATCCAATTCCTTGAGGCCACAGCCGATCGTACGCTACCCGGAGGCGCAGAGATTCCAGCTGCCTTAAGTAAGGACTTAAACCATCCCGCGATTGCTGTTCGGGAAGCAAGGGAAGGTGATCCTCGCAATGTTATAAATAAATTTGGGCATCCAGAATCCCGGCGCCTTTCATCTAAGACAGCTATAGTTCTATTTATCCAATAAACTGGGTTTAAATTTTGATTTTGTGAATCAGGCAAAAACTTCCAACCTGACTGTCTATATTCTCTACAATCGGTTTTGGAACCGAATTGAGGCCATTAGATTATATAATCATCAGAAATAATACAATGATTAGTATCAACTCTCAACAAGGTTAAATCATGAATTCTTCGACCTGAACAAAGGCTCAAAAGTGCCGCAGTATGGCGAACTATTTCATAAACACTTGAACTGTCTACACTATAGTTACTCATATAAGTTGTCAGAACGTTAATGTCCCACACAGGAGGTATAGGCGATTTAGGATTTTTTTTAAATATTGATTTTAAAATATGCTTTACCAGTACATCGTCACTTAATTTACCAGACAACTCTGCATTACAGAGCGTGGAAATAACCGATTTATGAAGAAGTATAGTATTGTAAGACAGATTATGTATGATGTGAAGATCAGCCAAAAATCGTGCCAGTTCAGAACCATCCGGATGCATTCTATTTTTTTCTATTCTATTTAAAAAGACTACTCCCGCACTAGGGAAATAAATCCCTGTGTCGCGGGGGACTTTACAAACATACATTTCACGGACACAAAGAACACCCAGACTCAGAACAACTATTTGTGGTTCACACAAATAATTGTCCCGGGTGGGAATCGAACCCAGAACACCAGGTCTCAGAGGCAACTATCGTAACCACTGAGCCACCGGTGCAGTCATCAGTAAGCATTGGGTCTATATTATGCTGCTTAGTCCACAGTAACCAACGATTCCAGGGCGCTTTATATGTTTTTTATATGTTTATATGTTTGCAATTCTCCCAAGGGTACCAAAGGATCCCTAGGTATTTTATACACTTTTGTGGTACCAAAACGGACTTTTTGTAATTTATTTGGAACCCTAGCAATTCTAGTGTCTCTATCAGATGATTTACTTGCTGAATTAATTTCTTTTGATTTTGATGAGCTATTAAAAAATCGTCTAGATACACTACTACTCTCAGACCGTTTTCTCGAAGTTTTTGGGCAATTCGTTAAGCATGAGAAAACTTTCGGAGCTGTGGATAGACCGAAAGCAAGACATGTCATCTCCAGTAGCTCTCCTTTGTAAACTAGACGTAGATATCGCCGGTGCGACTCGGCTATAGGTACGTTGAAATACGCTTGGGACAAGTCCACTTTGCACATCCAGTCGTGAGGCTGGAGGAAATCGGGTACACGATACATGTTTATTAGCCGAAAACGATCTGTCAGAACATAATGATTTAGTGCCCTTAGATTGAATATTGGCCGATGTGATCCATCGGTCTTTGGAACTAGAAACAGGGACGACACAAAACTTCGAGCTAGAGGTACATTTTTTAGAACTCCTTGCGCCTTCATTTGCTGAATGACTAATGTCATTTCGTCCGATTCTTGAGTGCGATGACGATCGCTTTGTAATGATGGTGTTTTTAGAGGAGGCCTTTCTATAAAGGGTATGCGATACCCACTTATTATCTTTAACAAAAATTCCGACGCCCCCAATTCCCTCTACCGGGATACATACTGCACCAATTGGGCGGCCCGGAATTTCTCCGAGTCATTGTTTTTGTCTTTTGTTGCCTCTATAGCCAGAGGGCGACAAATGGCGTTTATAACTCTGGGGTTGTTTCGACCCGCGAGATCGAAAGGACACATTCCTGTTACTACGCTGCTCTGGAGCATTGTTTGTTCGCATATTAGCGGATGAAAAATTGCTTTGCGTAAGCTGAGTATTATGATATTGGCCTTGCGGAGGCTGAGAATATTGATAGTGGTTAAAGTGACCATGCGATGGTAAAATATTTCGAGATTGCGTGTGTGTAGAGATACGGGTAGCCGTAGGTTTTGCTCGCGAAGCATTCGAATTACTATGTGAAACTGGCCAAAACGCTTTCCTAACACCACCTGCTTTTTCTAAAGCAGATGTAAAAAATTCCGAATTAAAAATGTGTGTATTGGTTGGTGGAATTTTCTTAAGTGACGCTTTAACTAACGGATCTTTAACTGACTTAAGAATGGCGTCCCTTCTCATCTCTATAGTTTCTGCTCTATGGCCACAAATAATTTGTAAGAGGTCTTGAGATACTTTTTGCATCTCACCTCTAATAAAGAAATCATTAACTTTATTTTCAAGATCTGTGAGTACAGCGTCAGGACTCCTAGACCACTCGATGAGTGCACGTAAACTTTTAAGATACACTTCTTTTTGTTTTAAAACACAAAAAGTTATTGCTGCATAAGATTTATCAGAATATGCTAAGTGACGTACATTATCATAAGCTTTAACCTCTTCGTTTATCTCCAATTCCGAAAATCCAGGTGTATGATTATATAATTTTTGCGTTTCCGCATACCTGATATCTACCCACGTATTTTTATTAAAATGCTGAATTTCATCTAATGCCTTCGAAAATTCAGGTGGTGTAGTAGGAACTGTCGGTTCTTTTAATCTCGTTTCAATGTCAAAAGACACTTCTGGTACAAATACACCCGAATTTTCTAAATTGGGACAAGAAGCCTGCGAGGCCCAATTTTCATTATACAAGTCACGGCTCACATCAGAAATATACGACACATTATCATGGTCTCCGTAACCATTAACAGTTTTTTGCAAAAGATTAACATCGTTAACTAATTTCTGGATTAGGTCACGATCACGCCGTTTTCGCTTAATGCGATGACGACGTCGCGTATTTTTCTTTTTCTTTGCACCTTGAGAGGAGCTAGATGAAGATTTAGAACTGCTACTATTACTACTTGTCGAAAAAGATGAAGCTGATCGCCGTCGTTCACGTAAATGCGATTTGCGTACTTGCGCACCAGCCGCAGCCTCCGCGGCTACCGTTTCTATTTGTTCATCGGAACCCATATCAATACTGAGAGTATTATAATATGCGTTTCTAAAAAGAAATAATAACCCTATTTACAATGTCGAACATTTATGGTTAAATAAAAATAAAAAGTTGAAGGTAGTCTGACACTATTTGAATTCAAATAAAAACGAATTATTAAAAATGACAAAGCAAAACGAACGATAACATCGTTAATAAAAATAACTTGTGCACTTACATGATATCCTTAAGGTACCACCACTTTAAAATAAGTTTTAAGTTGATTTAAATATTAATTGTTAAGCACAAGTTATCCGCACGGGAAATATCACGCCAATGAAGAATATGGTCGGAGCACGTTCCGGCTCCTCTCGGCGCCTGGTGGGAGACGTATAGTGCGAAAGAGACGGGTGACGATTCAACTATATGCAGTAGAAAGAGACAAAGCATTACGGGAAATTGAACGCACTCTCAATATATAAGGTTCTACTAACGGTCATGTATATAATATATATATTTTTTACCAAATATGTATTTATGTTTAATAAGGACAAGTACTTAATACATATTTATTTTCGTTTGACGTTAAGCTATGTATATATATATAATACGTATTCCATTCATTTATTACTTTTTTTTATTTAGTTTGCCCTATAAATATGCATGAATTGTACCTATACTGTTTAAGTGTACCATCCCTTGTCCGTGGGTCACTACTCGAGTTGCCAACTGAAAACCAGCGCTAGGTATCGCCTAGCCTATGCTGAGGTGGCGACTTTTTCGGCAGAACATGCAAGGCGTCTCATTGTTTTGTACATTTACATGTTATATCTTGTGTGTTGTGCTGAATTAAATGTATTTTCTTTCTTTCTTTCTTTCTATGGGAGTCACATTCAGGGAATTTTAAAATCTACGAGTATATTTCTATCTTTTGACTTAAAAATAAGGAATGAACAAATCTTGATCTTATTAGAAAGAAAGAAAAAAATGTTTATTTCAACAAGCACAGATTACCGGACAAACACAATAATTTAATTAAAATATACATACATATAAACATAAAATAAGAATCTGTGCTAGGATGAAATTGGCACTTTTCGCAGTATTAAAAATGCAACAACGCTGGTCTTCCGACAGAGCCGATAAAAAAAACAATAAAATTATGGCGACATGCCAAAATAAAATAAACATAAAAAAAGTAAAATAAAAACAAACAAATCAAAAATATTTAAATTAAAATATTACGAGTTTAAGTTGTGGCAGGCACTAAGGAGAACATTGATTTTCATTATAGGAGTTTATACATTTTTCGGGCGTCGGTGAATTTTATTATTTGTTGGTTTGATGTCCTGCCACTTGTGGCTTTGGGCCCATAAGTCTTCTCCATCCCACTTGACTGAGAAAGTACTTTAGATTGACCCGACCTTTTGTAATATAGCTTTTATAGCATACTTACAACCGTCTATCTTTTCGTTCTCAGCCTTGGAATGCGGATAAAAGATAAATATAGATCCTTAAGGCGCTGTACTTAGTCAAAATAGGCTTCACAAAACAGTTTTTTAGCCAAATGTTTACATTTTAGAGCAGCTAAAAAAATATATGTTAATCTTGATCATATTTATGGGGGGACCATTGTGTTCAAAACACGTTTTCGGTAAATTTTCTCGATAAAAAAAACCATAAAATAACCATTTAAATTGAAATTGTAGCAATTGTTACTGTATTATTTATAAACAAATCTTGATAATATTAATAACAGTGATGTAATATATAATAATAAAGGGAACTGTTGTTTTTATTTATCGATTGGAATAAGATATTTGCAAGGATTAATGTATTAAATAACTCGAACGAGTCGAACGAAACGTTGCGCCATCGCGGCGTCTCTTCGCTTCTCTTTCATTTCTACGCGGAGCAACAGTGACAAAACTAATACGTAAAAGTCGTCTATTCACCGCGCCTTAAGAGATTTGTTCCAAAAATAGACACCCTATGTTTTATACTAAATAATAATTATTAGTGATTTATTGATATGAGAAAAGTAGAGCAAAATTACGCTTATATAAAATATTTTCATACTTATAATTGATTTTCGTGTCATGTATCTTCCTTAAACTTATAGGTTCCATATTTTTTGCGTTTGCGGACATACTCATCTCCGGCTGGTCTGATAAATTTGTCTCTGCTTAGAAACTTCAGTTGCAGTTTCTGTACTGCTTGTTCGTAACGTGTTATCTTGTCTGGGTCGACTGGGACGCTTCTAGTCAGTTACGTAACTAGGTGATCAAGGGCCTCGGGGCAAAAAAAACAAAGGTAAATCCAAATCCAAATCCAAAATCTTTATTTATTTGGTAGGTACAAATTATTTTAAAAATGCAAAAAGAGGTTTCTAATAAGGTTTTGCCTCCCCTCCCCCGAGCTCGGGGGCTCTGGGACACTGCCCCGCCCAGCCCTACGGTAGCTACGCCAGTGCTTCGAATACTTACGAATGCTTAGTGCGCAAAGACCTAGTCAGGGGCCACAACAAACATAGGGTTTCGATATTGAGCCGCGGATTTGATCTACGCCTCCTTCATCTGCTGATGAAAAAATTAACCAAGGTGTCCTCGTTGGCTAGTAAAACTATGTTCTACGCTGGAAATGAACTCCCTAATTATCGGTTATTAGAAAAGTATTAAAAATGTACAAAAATGAAGGGATATAATACAGGGAACAATCATTGAATCAACAGGGAAAAAGATGTTAGGGAAACTGCAAATAAATCAATCGCCGTATCATTCAATCGTTTACAGGGTTAAAGTTCATTAGGGTAGAATAACGAAGTTATCGCTGACTTCTGCTGCGGCGGCTGCGATCTGTTAATAGGGGAAATGTTTTAGAAAACATGTAAGAGATTTTCTTTGATATACAGCTCAGATTCTATAAAAGTTCTTTTTAAGTACGCAGGTACTTTTAGATATTATTTTGTACAATGTTGTTGATATTTTCAGTATAAATCTTTCTTTTTATATTTTGTGAAATTTTATAGGTAGGTTGAAATATTGTTAGTAGGAAATACCTTTTGGAGTGGGTAAATCAATTCTGGAGTCCATATATATGGTAACTTTAGGGTTAAAATTTCCTATGCAAAAGACACGAAATTTATCTTCAAATTTATATTTTTTATTTAATTTAATTCCGTGTTGTTTCCGTGTGTACCAATACCTACTTTTATTATTCAGTACTACTAGACCTAAAAACAACGTTGATTATTTTCCTTAAATAATATTATTATAAGTATTATTTACTGTACCTAATCATCAATCTACCGTAGCCGTAGTTACGTAAACTGCTTTTAATCGCAAATTTATAGTTAACAATGAAGAAAAAATATTTTTTATTGCTTATCAGATTTTTTTTCAACTATCCTATACTTTTGTTTATATTACCTATACCTACTAACTTAAATGTGTTGATAGGAAGCTAAGAAAGGGATCCTTCATCTATTGACCTGGTTCAAAGTTCAAGCGTTTTTAGATGCGGTGAAGATACTTACCAATTTAATATTAACAATCTCTATTATAATGAATATACTTATTATTACTTATTTATTTATTTGTTTGATAAATTAGTAGGTCAGCTACGTCATTGATGTTCGTAATGACGCATTTGTAGATAGATATAACTAGAGCAAATATTTACAGAAACACAAATATTATTTAATTTTAAGGCTTATCTTACAAACAATTACTAATATAAATAAAATATTATCCTTGTTTTTACGATTACGTATGTTACTTGATCAAACGTTGATATTTTATAAGTAACCTTACTTAACAAACATGAATGAAATACATAACTAAAAGTAACTAATTAAAAATAAAACTAACTTATAAAATACTACTATTCTAAATCTATTCTACTTGGCAAGGTTCCCAGATGCTGGCAGCATTACCCCGTTGAATGGCAATGCTTACCTGCTTGCCGCACTTAAGAGGGCCGCTGCGAGGTATTTATAAATTAATAACCTTACTTATAAAATATAAACAGTTAAATATTTTATTATTGACAACATTCCTCAATCAGGGGAGTTAGTGTTCGCGTTACGTTATACTAACGTTAGGTACGTTATACTTATTTAGGTATGTGTGATACGAAATGGCGACATGGTAACTTTTTCTTTAATAGTTATATTCCTTACTAGCGGCAATTCGGGCTTGCCGACCAGGTCATGACTACTTGCGTGCTTTCATATTTATCCAGCCATTCTTAAGAGAACCTCTAAAGCCTTAACTTCTGGACCCTGCAAAGATATCTTGCGAAAATGTTTCTACGTGGGTGAGTTTACCTAATTGTTTGGTACATTATTACATTTAAGAGGGTAACTAATGGCAAATAAAATACAGTTACACATTTAATTTAATGTCAATAACTATATGCATTTAGATAATTTATTTAAGTTAGGTATAGGTTGCAAGTTAACACTGGTAGTAGATCATCCCCAGGTGCACATGGAATATTCCTTGGCTTCTCGGATACATATAAAACCTTTGTTCTTAACTATTTAACGTTGTCTCAAAATCGTAATCACAAATGTTTAGGTATGAAGTAATAATAATATTATATTTATTTCAGGCAAATAAACTTGTCAAATTACTTAATTAAATATTTAGATAACTGTGTACATATATGTGTATATCTTTTTGGTGTTTATAAATTACCTTGTAAGCCAAATACACATGCATTTAGCATAAGTACACACATAGGTACACAGTTATCTAAATATTTAATTAAGTAGGTGCACGTGATGACCTTTTCGGCAGAACGTGCAAGATTACTATTTATTGTGTGTTTCAATAGTATTGTGTGTTGTGCTGAAATAAATGTATTTTGTTTCTTTCTTCTTTGATGTGTGTAACGTGTAGCGCTGAATCAGAGTGTCACGCAATGTCCCACAAAAATAACGAAACATAACACCTTTCGGAACTCCCACCAAGAAAGAGTTGTTTACATTATTTAACATCATTTTGTGAGCTTCATATTGAAAAATATTTCCCACTTGATCACTCTTAAAAATCCCATAACCGAACGCAACAGCATCACAGGGTTAACTCGTAAAAATCTTATAAGTATATCGTAAAAGATCTTTCTACAATATGAAATTCGCCGTGCTGTAAGGGAGAATACTAATACCTACTATTGAAATAAAAACAAAGTTTAATAGAAAGCTTTGTGGCAGATGGGTTGAATGGATACCTCAAAATACATGTTTATAAATAATCTCTACGTTCCTTTAGATGTTATATAAATAATATTAATTATGATACGCATGATTGCTCACAAAATCTCTTCAAGGGAGACTGCAATTTGTATTGAAATCAAATCCGGGTGTATCCATTGCCAACGAAAATGAAAATAATCGCATTTTCATCTTTACCTATGATATATGTAATTACAGATGATTGTGATAAATAAATATTTACATTATTTTAATGTTCCGCAAAAATTATTACCAAAAGAGTCTCGCCAACAAGTTATGTATATATTTGACTTTAAAGATTCTGATAGCACAAAGATTTAGTTGTCCGCTCTAGCATAAACGATAATTAATTGCTTCAACAGTTCATGTGTGTGTATTTGTATTGTAAACAAGCTCCTGCCCGCGACTTCATCCGCGTAAAATAAGGAAAATGTTGTTTTCGGAAAATAACACTGAATTACTTCGTATAATATCGATTTCCTAACAGTGCAGACCTGTCTAAATTGGTACTACCATTTTGGAGATTAGGCGGAATACACGGATAAAGAAAACATAGACAAAGTAGATATTAGCTATGTACCAATGAAAGTCTCTTCAAAATCGGTACAACCGTTACTGAAATTAGTTGAAACAAACAGACGGCCAGTTTTACAAATTATCTTTTTTTATTAGTACCCTATATACATTAACTAGAAATCTGTTATTTTTACATTACAAACAGACACTTCAGTTTTATTTATTTGCTAAACCTGGTCTAATTGCTACACGCAATTTATGTAAAACTAATATCGAATTTCTTTCCCTTGAGTAGTAGCGTTATTCTCTGCATTTTTAAGCCTGTGATAGTTCATATCTGGGAACAAACTAGCCGGGAGAATAGGGTCGTACGAGGCCCTTGAGAGCTTTGCGAGCGCTCGGCCGGCTTGCGCTATATCATTTCAAACAAATTGTTTTATATTTCACTTAAGAACAAAGGTTTGGACGGGAAATATTGGGAATTGTTTACTCTTGTTTAGCTGACTTTTCATTTGTTTGTGAATTATCTAAGGCCTATTTGAAGATAAGTGGGTTATTAAAGAACAACAAATTGAGAAGAAATTGCCTATTTTTTTTTTGTAATACGGCAATTGAAAATGAAATTACATATTTTAGTTTATAAGTTGGATTAATGTTTAAATCCTACTCATTATTGTCACAGCATCTACTTCTAATAAAACTACCTCACAGGTTAAATTAAAAAGTTAATAGGAAACACGCTACGATAACTACTACGCCGTGTTACGAATAACATACGTAGTTATTCTATTAACAAATTGAATGCGCTAGCTAGTCTCATTTATTAAGACTGGAGTTCTGCTCGCCTTAATGCCCGGTGAAGTAGCAAACGACTCGTGGCTAACTAAGAAAACAAAAAAAAACTAGCTATGTCTATCAATATAAATGCTAATTATTATAAGATAATGCTATCGACCCAGTATTATAATATTGTGTGTTATTATATATTTCAAAGTACACGATAGAATCAACATGTTTGGTGTAACGATTAGTATATACTTCCCTTATTGTTATGAGACATCGACATTAAACAATTAGGGAACCAAATAATTAGGTGCACGAGTTGGTTAAAATGCGGTGGGTATAATAAATGTATGATTAAAAAATTGTACATAAACAATAAATAATTTAACTATCTTATTTATTTTTATTTATTAGGAATAACAACAGTCTTTTACAAATGTATTTAACATAAAAAAAAATATTACTAACTAATTAGACTAATTACAGTTATCCACAGTTTATACTATGTGTTTATTTATTGACATATATATTGACTTGAGTATATATCAGACACTATCAGACAACAACATAATATATGGCGCGGCGCACGGTGAGTCGGCGCGCGCGCGCTTCGCTTACAACATTTGTTTACCCACTACATTGTACATAATTTAATATAGTACCTACCCATTTACTTGCGCTTCATACGTAGCGCATCAAGCGCTAGTGTGTCGTTCGAACCGGTATGATGGTCGCGCAATGGTAAGTATCTATGACTATGTATACAAAACAAACACTAATAGCTAATAGTAATACAAAACAATAACAATTATTTTTTCCTATTTTCTGCTACTACTACTACTACCCTTCCTGTGCAGTTATTAATCTTTATGTATATAAATCTACTGTAGGTGTGTATGTCACTGAACTCCTACCAAACGGCTGGACCGATGTTTTTTTTTTTTTTTTTTTTCCCTTCTTTCTCTCTTTCTTTTCCCTTTCCCCTTTCTCTTCCTTTAGTTGCGTTTGGGCCACTCAAACGCAAACAAAAATATATATAAAAAAAATTACTCTGGATGGTGTAGATTCATAAATCATACATAATATACACATATAATTATATATATATATATATATATATATATATATATATATATATATATATATATCAATATATTATCATGCAGGACAACGTCTGTCGGGTCCGCTATTATACATTAATATATATACCAATATAAAATTGTATCAATGTAATATATATCAAATTATAAGAGAATCAATATATCTCATGAATCAAATAATAATAACAATATCTAACAATAAGAGCAGTAACCGGTGTACTTTATAAATTATTCGGCATTGGCTAAAACTTTTCTAATGCCAGCAATAAATGTTTTTTTACTTATGCAAAAAGGATCTACATCACTAAATGCCGAGCCATAAATATGCGCAATCCTCGTCATAACCGCATTTTTACCATATAATGTGGGATGTGAAGGTATAAATAACATTTGTGTGTGTCTGGTACGATATCTAGGGGTATTAAAAATTATTTTAGTAAGAAGTTCAGAGCAGTTTATGCGTCCGCGAAGTATGTCAAAAAGTAGTCCCATATCCATAATCAATCGCCTTTCTTCTAAAGTGAGTAAATTGTAGATACGGCAATTTTCAGTGTAATCTATGGAGGGTTTTTTAAATTTAAAATTAAGGTGACGTATAAATATTTTTTGTATGCGTTCCAGTCTCTTAATGTGTATCGCGTAAAATGGCGACCAAATCTGGCTGGCATATTCCAATGTACTTCTGACATAAGCGTAATATACCACTTTTAGACATGTTAGACTTTTAAAGGGTTGACAAGTTCGCATAACAAATCCAAGATTTCTGTATGCTTTATTAACAATATTATCAATATGGTCATTGTCATTTTTGAGTCAAGCGTAACTCCAAGGTCCCGCACGGTTTCAACTCTTTCTACTAACATTCCGTTAAAATTATAATTAAAATGAAGTATGTCTCTTTTGCGACTGAAACTTATACATTGACATTTGGAAATATTTATAGAGATTTTATTTTTTACGTAATATCTATATAGATTATCTAATTCTTTTTGAATTTTTAAACAGTCGGACATATCTCTAACTTTACTGAATATTTTTGCATCGTCTGCGTATAACAAATGGTTGGCATGTTGGAAACATTGAAATATATCATGTATATATGCGTTATAGAAAAGAGGTCCAAGATGAGAGCCTTGGGGCACGCCCGAAGGGATGACAATATAATCCGACTTAAAACCACCCACTACGACGGCCTGTGAACGGTTTGAGATATACGATTCTATCCATCTTAGCAAGTCACCGTGTATACCTAAAGTTTGCAGTTTCTCCAAAAGAATGAAGTGATCAACACGATCGAAAGCTTTTTCGAAATCTGTGTAGATCACGTCAACCTGTCCTCCATTTTCCATGTGTTTCAGAATGAAATCTGTATAAACTGCCAAATTAGACACAGTAGAGCGCCCTTGCAGAAATCCGTGCTGAGACTCAGGAATGCCGCCTGAAACAACTTGATATATATTTTCATATACCAGTTTTTCCAAAGCTTTGCCCAAGACATTTATAATTGAGATAGGTCTATAATTTTCTATTTTGGATCTTGAACCCTTTTTGTGAACAGGGACAATGTGAGCTTTTTTCCATTCTGTGGGAAAACTAGAAGATTTAAGAGAGAGTCTAAACAATATCATTACAGGGAGTGCCAAGCTGCTTGCGCATGATTTTAAAAATATGGGCGGTATTCCATCACAACCTGAACCTTTTGATATGTCTAGAGACCTCAGCAACTTATAGACCTGATCCTTAGTAATACAAATGTTTGATATAACTTCATTCTGTGAGTGAACATCCTTTAAATTCTTAACTGTGTTATTAGTTGGCGTGTGAGTAACGTATACACTTTTGAAATAACTGTTAAATGCAGAGCATATAGCGTTAGTATCATTGAGTATTTGATCTTGTAATATGAATACTTGAGGATAGCTAGAACCACCTCTTTTCGATTTTACATATGCCCAAAAGTGCTTAGGTTAGCGCTTTATATTACGTTCAGCATCGTCTTTAAAACGATTCAGGCAAGTGTCATGTATTCTTTGTTGACGATCTCTAAGTGTGGCGAACTCATCATAGTCCCTAGGATTATTAAACCTTTTCCATCTCTTGTGAGCTTTAAATTTCTCTTTTATAATTTTAATAAGAGCGGAACAGAGAATATTTAATAGATAGAGGTACGTGTAATGCGAGACATTTATGTATTTCTACATAAAATGCTTCAACTGAATCGTCAATATTTTCGGTGTCTAGAATTTCATACCAGCTTAATTTACCAAGGTAGTCATTGATTTCTTTGTAGTCACATTTATAAAAATTGTAACGAGGAGCTTTACTCTCTTTAAGACATTTAATTTGAATATCAGTGATATCAAGTTTTAGTGGAGGGTGAAACATATCCATTTTGGTTAAGGGTTGTGTTTGTGTGACTGTTATGGGAAGGTTGCAAAAACAAAGGTCGAGGATATTGCCGCTGGTATTAGGTATGAAACAATACTGACTAAGGCCCATAAACTGAAGTTCATCCACCAGTATTTGAGCGCTGTCTTGTACTTCTGTGGAACCAACATGTTTTAATACGTAGCCACCATCATTCCATCCCAAACAAGGCAAGTTAAAATCCCCGATCAGCAAATAAAAAACATTTTTATTCTGATCAATAAATTGAGTAACAGCCATTAGTACATTGGATATATTTCGGGACAGTGAGTCATTGTCCGGGGGTAAATAGACTAATATAATGTGCAAGTTAGCACTCGAATGCAATTTACGGGAGGGAATTGTTACACAGAGCGATTTTATATTAGATGCGCAAGACCATTTGTAATTACTTTCTGCACCAAGCTCACGACGGATACATACCATTACGCCGCCACCGGACTGTTTACCTGTACAATACAGATTACGGTCCCGTCGAAATATATCATAACGTTTGATAGTAGAGTAACCCATTAGGACAATTACCCATATAATTATACTACACAAACGCAGCAACAATGACTAATGACTCAACTGCTTTCCGAGGCACGAAGAGGAGTTTTTTTTACAACGATAACCTGCCACAGGTATCTTTCCCACGATACCTGTAACAGAGATCGTGGCAAGGTCTCAAACCAATCTATAAAGCTATTAGGCTACGAAAAGTGTCGTGCAAAAATTACCGATAACTTATATGTAAGTAGTACATTAAAGTTTGATATTCTACAAGTTGTGTAGGATATTCTGGCTGCTCTTGTGCAGCATCGAATTATAGTGCCACTTGTACCTACATAAGATAGCATCTGATATCAAGACTTCTAAATCTATCGAGAATCTCGAGGGGACCCACTTAATGGTTACACCAATATTACCTGCTGAAGGAAAAGCTAATTTTACATAGAGATTAAATAAACAATGCAACCACACTATTTCACAGTACAAGAAATATTATCTTCAATTAAACATTATCAAACCTTGCATATTTTAACTTTGCGTCAAAATTGTATTCTTACTCATTACCTATGAATAAGAATACAATTTTGACATAAAGTTAGTTTCTAACAAATGTGAAAATGATGTATGGATGCTAGTTACACAATGAAATGAAAATGAAAATAAAAAAGGAAAATGAAATGAAATGTAAACGTCTATTGATAATGTAGACGAATCGATCGTACTTATTATACTATATTGTACTATAAGTCGAATAGTTACAATGATAATAAAACAAAAAAGAAAAAACAATCTTGACTATAAATTAGTTTACTAAATTTATTTATTGTTATTAAATTTTATTTAATAACAATAATGTTATTAAATAAAATTTACCAATTTAGTTATGGCATGTGATAGTCACTTATTATATTATAAATATAATTAAGATCACCAGCGCGGGCTGGGATCGGGTCTGAAGGATAGAACGCGTTGCGAGCCTTGCCTTGCGAGGACGACCGGACCCTATCCTAGCTTCCTACGAGTCTTTCTTTTTCTACCTACGGTGTGACACTCGGAGAAGAAAGACTACTTATAAGAAACTCCGAGATCATTCTTTTTGTTATCTTTTAAAGTCTTTGATTAATCATTTTGTACATTTTTAGTATCTAGGTTAGTGGTTGCCATACATACTGGTAGGTAGCAGGAAAGTGTGAAGACAACTATGATTATAATTTCAAGTAGGTATCGAGTACAGGGAGTAGCGAGTACAATCTTAGCAGAATACAATAAAACAAGTAATATGTTTTAATAATTATATATTTATTCACATTTTAATAAAATTGTTATTTATTTTGAACTAGTTGATGCCCGCGACTCTGTCCGCGTGGTGTTTGTATTTTATTCGGATTTTTAACTATCCCACGGAAACTCATTAATTTTCTGTGATTAAAAGTACTAAAAATGTTGACTGGGGTGGTTGCACCGATTTAAATTTAAATTTTATTCGGTGCAACAGTTTCGGAGATTAGGCTGTTCAAACAGACAGAGAAACAAAAAAAAAACTGGATGTATTCTATTTTACTTTTAATATCCTCTAGCTCGGTTTTTTTTCTATGATATTCGACCTCTACAGTTTTATTATAAAAAATAAAGAAACGTTGGTGCAGGCTTTAATAATTATTTCCCATCATCGAATATCGTGATGTGTGCTACTTTGACCTGAATGCAGATCAACTCAATAAACTTGATAGACTTCTAAATAACTGCATTCGATTCATTTTCAATCTTCGCAAGTACGACAAGGTTTCTGCATATCGTGCCCAACTTCAGTGGCTACCTATCCGGCAGAGCATAGCGGCAAATATGAGAGCATTGACCACACTATTTTCCTTACTTGATTCTCCCTCTTCTCCACCCTACTTAACATCTAATTTTCAATACTGCTTTTCTAATCACAGAAAGTCCTTGCGTTCCCTTCACAACCGTCTCCTCCATTGTCCTCAACATCGTACCGATTTTATACATTCCTCATTTTTCATTCAGTCTAATTTACTCTGGAATGCGCTGCCTCTTGGAGTCAGGATGGCTAAGAATCGCTTATCTTTCAAAAATAAAATACGTGAACATTTCATGAAAAATTTACCTAAGCGGTATTTATTTTCCCTATAACATTTCTATTTCTATTACTATTGTACTATTTAGTGCTAAAGTTTTAAATAAATAAAATAAAATAAATAAATAAATGCAAATTTTGGGGGCGCATGGAGCACCACTACGTCTCTATAATACACATCACGGGTCAGGCTCTAAAAGAAAGTGGGGCTATGTTCCCCACTCCTCAAGACCGAGGCTCGGGGGACAGCCTGCGATTTCTGCGCCTTTGGTGAAATAGGTAGGAGAGATCGTTCTTCTGAACACGCTCCGGGCTCTTCTAAAAACTGGACAGTGGTCGGTAGCAAGAGATCTGATACCATCACTCTTGCTCAACTGCCCCAACCCTCGACCAGTGAGCAGTGTGCTGCCGCGTGATGACTTATGAAATTGAGTTTTCGGCTCTCGAATCACCCTCCTTCTTTTTTTAGGCAATTCCATTATTTTGGGATTTTCCAGTTTTTGAAGATTGGATCAATCTAGCTGATCTGACAGACATTGTACTGTCTTAGCTAAATCTCTAAATTAAATTGAACTTTTAATATAAGGCGTGATAGCACTGAACTAACCGTGATGTGCACTAAGAGTAGCGCGCATTCTGTCAATGTTATGTCAAACACCATAAGATTACAATAAAAAAGATTGAAAAAAATGTACTCTATCCATGATTGATGATATGCCAATGATTTTTTAATAACTAATAGAAGGTAGGTGAAACGAAGTTCTTCGGGTCATCAATGACCCGATGAACTTCGTATCAGCTACTTACTATTAGTTATGAAAAAAAAAAACATTTTAAAATATCAATGCGATACACTTAAAATATTTTTGTATTTTAATCCAATCTTCAAAAACTGGTTCAAACGATCTACCCAAAATGCTAGACTGTTCTAAAAGAAAAGAGGGAGAGTGATCCGGAAACTCAATGTCATCAGTCATCACTGCGACAGCACACGGCACATTGGTGCGATTAGTTTCCGGCTTGGGCGGTGGAGCGAGTGATGGGATCCGTCCTCTTGCTACCGACTATTGTCCATATAGTAGAAGTCCGCTGAGTGATTTCAGGAGAGAGATCTCTCCTGCCCATTTCACCGAAGGCGCACAGACAGCAGGCTGTCCCCGGAGCCTCGGCTTCGAGGAGTAGGGAACATAGTCCAAATTTCTTTTAGAGGCCGACCCATGATGAGTAGAGTTGTAGTTGTGCTCCGTGCGCCCCCAAAAGGTGCATTGAATGGACTCTAAAATAAAAGATTCAGGAGAGTCCATAACTGCTAGGTCATAGGCATCGCCACGGTACCGGATGTATACCTATGTATTAGCTATTCCTGGTGCTCAATTTACTGGCATTTAGAGGAACAACCTGAGTTTAAGTGGGTAAATCATCTTTTAGTGATAAAATAAGCATATCATCGCTATAAACAGGGGAGTTCTGCATACCCCAACACTGTGGCCGTGGAAGCTTAATGTATTTTCAACCGGGAGACATTGAACGACAGCGACGAATTTCTTATAGTAGCAACATTTTAACGTTATGACGAATTCAAAGCAATAACTGCAGCAGTTATTATTTTTTATTTTGTTCAAAATGTGGTCACAGTTCATGTCGAACAAAAATAATTAATAAAACAATTCACACACAAATTAGAATTATAAATTCCTAATTTCATTAACGTCATCGATCATGGATAGATTAGGTTTTCTAGATTTCAATATCACCGCGGAAGAGTTTAAGCAATTGGAAATGACCAAAAGAAGCCAGAAGCACAACATAAACGGTGTACATTCGTAAGTTTAACTCTTTTCAAAATAAAATTCTGAACCCACCTAATATTTGAAAATGGTGACAGATCAACTTTCGTCTGGAAATGTACTTCTTCTGATTTTAAAATACTATCGACTACTATGCGTGCCAACTAAGAATAGGACCGCGCTTGCTGCCAACTTCACACGGTAACTGTCAAATACTAATTTGACAGTTATCGTGCAACCAGCAAAAAAAAAAAAGTGCGAAAATGAAATTTAATCTAATTATTATTTTTTGTTTATAGATTTTATTATTGTATAAACATAATGTTTATTGTTGTTAATATTCATTAAAAAAATACAATTTATATTTGACGTGAAATATTTAAGAAATACCAAAAAAGAGTACATTAAATATTTAAACTGAATATAATCTATTTATTGATTTTTTGCACACCATACGCTTTGGTAATAAAGTTAGCGCATATTACTGAACACAATGGCGTCTTTACAGTCCTGTTCTTATTTGGCACGCATAGTATATGTCACTTTTTGGTTTGTCAATCAATCTATGACGGGACCAAACTGTAACATTTGACAGGTATAATGATTTGTATGGGAAAATAAAATTATCATTATTAGTATTTCCATCTCAATTTTTCCATATTTTCTCACCGTTTAAACCTTCCCTGGACCACGACAAACATTTCAAAACCAAAATCAGCTAAATTGGCCCAGCCATTCTCGAGTTTTAGCGAGACTAACGAACAGCAATTGATTTCTATATATATAAAAGAAACTCAAGAACGGCTGAACCGATTTGGCTGAAAATTGGTAGGGTGGTAGCTAAGAACTGGGAGAAGGACATAGGATACTTTTTATGCCGTTCCCGTCGTTCCCGTGTGACGTGTCATAAAACGTGGTATAACAAAACGCAACTGACATGGAATAACAAAACAACTCAGTCAAAATATAAGTCAGCGGTTCATTTGTTAAAAATGGTATAACAAAACGCAACTGACAGCTGAGCATATTTAAAAAAAAAACGTCTTACCGGTTGATGCATTCGTTTAAAGCAAGGAATATAAATACTGCCGGTTTAAAGTTTCTAATAAAAAGCCACAAAGCAAACTTCAACTTCGAAATTTCTAATATTGTATTGCTGTGCCGTTTATCTATATATATATATATTAAAATGAATTGCTGTTCGTTAGTCTCGCTAAAACTCGAGAATGGCTGTACCGATTTTGATGAAATTTGTGGTAGGGTAGTGGTAGGGTAGGGGTAGGGTAGGAGTAGGGTAGGGGTAGGGTAGGTGTAGGGTAGGGTAGAGGTAGAGTAGGGGTAGGGTAGGGTAGATGTAGGACTACGCGTAGATTTTGAGGCGGTACGAAGTTTGCCGGGTCAGCTAGTTTATATATATAGATGAAATTAGGTCATGTGATCGTTAGAACTTTGGTTATTACGTCAAATGGTACGCACCCATATGTATAGAAAATAGATAATAAAGGGACATCAGATATGACATTTATTAAATGAATTAAAAACGTTGTAAATTCAAACATGAAATCAAAATTGCGGACAACAGTAAGTCCTACCACCTACCTATCAATATTAACTTTAAAAAAATCTAAGTTGTCACAAATGTCCAAACGATTTTCTTACTAATATTAATGTGTCTGTCTGTAAATTCAATATAATTATAAGTCGCAAGTGTTGTGTTCACATCGTTTAATAGTCTGTGATTTTTTTTTACTGTTGGCTTGAACAAGCACAATAACAGTATAATAATATGTTTTGACTCCACTATTGTACACACTCAGGACATGCCAGCTCGGTCGTTATCACGAAGTCTATAGTTCTCATGAAAAATTATTAAAAGGATCGCATCGTGGGTGTCTGTCAAAAGAAAAAGAGCTAGGTCAATGCTTTCAACACCTTAATCTATTTCGAGTTTAAATCTGATCAAAGTGCATCGCAACTTCCCACGCAGCAATTAATATAGTAAACTATGTGGGTGGTGATAGCAACGAGTATTTCTGTAACATTTCTCGTTAATTTGTTCTGATGTTCGGATGGTAGATAACCTTTCTGACCTTTATCGGTTATATTTTAAGAACGGAATAATTACTGCGTGCGATATTGCATTGGTAAATACAAATGGGGAAGTGACATTTGTCACCAGTGGCATCGAAACTGAAAGTGTTGAGATCAGATCAGAGTACCTACTGATTTTCAGGAAATCAACTAGTATTAATTCGGTTATGATTATTTGTTAACATTATTTGCTACATTTAATAAAAACTTGTTATTGTTCCATTACAAACTGACACTTACAAATTGTATTACATTAAAATTTATTAATTTTTCTAAAAACCTAACTTAATGCAATAAAATGTATATTTCTGTAATATTTTTCCTGAATAAGATATTTAGCAAAATTATTTGCAATTTCTAACAGCTGTCGACCTATCACCAGAAACCACCCATTCACCCGTTTCTTATTACTTGAATAATAAAAGTTATCAACGGGTTAAGCAGAAGATAAATTAGAATGATTCTACATAAAGTTGTCTGAAAAAAAAACCTTTAAAACTCATCCTTACTAATATTATAATCGCGAAAGTTTGTGAGTATGGATGGATGGATGCTTGTTACTCTTTCACGCAAAAACTAGTGAATGGATTTGGCTGAAACTTTGCACGGGGATAGTTCATAAGCTCGATTAACATATAGGATATAAAAAATCGCGCTCCAACTAACGCGGGTAAAACCGCGTGGCGCAGCTAGTGAATGTATAATTTTAGTAGTAGGTATTTTATATTGTTTATAAATATTTTAAAGTGTTGACTGTTGTCAACAGAGAATTCAAAACATATGTACCCCTCACCGGTGCTGCCCCTAGCGGATCTTTTTTAAATCTTCTCAGGAAAAAGGCTAATACTAAAAGTGTAAAAATGCTTAACATAGTGTTAAACATTTTGACGCTCAAAACAGTATTCAAATTTGTATACTTTATTTTTGTTCAACAGTAAAAAGTATCAAGTAGTGAAAAACAGTATAATACTGTCTTAACAGTATAGTTGGCAACCCTACCTACGACGCTCCTATTCCGAGACTTAATTAAAGCTGTCCAGCGTAGGGATCGAACCACGACCTTCGAGACTTAAAGCGCGACTTATACCGCTACGCCACGACGGTTAAAATTATCACACACACACAACACAACGATGACGTCAAATGACGTGCATTAAGTAGTTCACGTCTGCGGTGTAAGAAAACCCGAGGTATGATAATATGTACGTCATAGGAGGAGCACGTGCTCCGCGCTTAATTGTGCGGATTATCGCAAATCTGGCGGAGCCGCGGAGGCGACGCGATTGAAGTCTTCACATTTACCTACCTATCGATTAAACAACGCTGCCGTGTGTGGAGTCAGCTTCCTCAGATTTACAAAGATCTATAAAATTACCTCAAAATGTTTATATTGTTTCTTAATACTTCAAAGTAGTTGCTATAATTTACTTAAAAAATCCTATGATTTTGGTAAATCTTACAGAATTCCCGAGAGTGACATTATTCTGAGATAGCAAAAAAATAACTCAAGCAGGACTTTCCAACCTTATTTTTATTGCGAAACCCCTAGGAATGGAACCAACGATTGGTATGGTAGGTAAGTAGGCTAATTAGGTTGTAGTTCTAGCCTAGTGCTTGTCTTTCTGAGTATCTTCTAAAAACGGAGCTTAAGTTTGGAAATCACCGCGATGACGCCCCACGGTGTCCGTCGCAAAAGTTAGGAAAGTCGTTTACTGAAGGATACTAGTAAAGCCTTATATAATAGCAAATTTTTAAATGTAGTCATAGGAATAAAAAGTATTTGTGTAAAGTCAAAGATTTCTTTTCGGGTTTGGTTGGTTTAGGGACTATCCTTCGGAAAGCACGTGAAGCCGTTGGCCCCGATTGTCATAACACCATCTATGACATTCTATGACAATCGTATACCAGATAAGTGGTAGCAGAATTTACCTGTATATATGGTTAACAAGTAAAAATACCGCGGTCACCAAACCGCCTGCCAAGCGTGGTGCCTATGGCAACACCCACTTCATGGGAGACCCGTGTATTATAGTGGACGTTATTTGAATGATGATGACTTATTAAGAAAATAAAACAAACTAGGTAATGTTTTTCATTCAATTTCAATATCCTATAGCATTGTACTCGTTGTATATTGTCTATTAGTCTCAAGGTTCAGCTTCGTAGCAAATATCCTTCAGGATGTATTATTTTAATTAACGAAGTTAACTTCATTAATTAAAAACAAGCGTACCTAAACATTACGTCAATGCTGTAAACGCGATAACGAGTACACACTCGGTAGGGCTGTGACAATGTCAGTAATTAAAATGTTACCCTATAGATCTGCTTCCAGGATGAATAAAAAGTGCAAGTCGTTTGAGATTGTAAATACGAGGTGCTACCAACATTGACAATTTAATTTTCTTACTGTACCTTTTCTCGTAAGTGATTCAACAAAGGTTGATACAAAGCTGCTAGGAACTTTCCTGTTCAAATCAGGATATTATGACGCGGCGAAACGGCATGAGGCAATTTATATTAACAGTGCAAAGGTCATGTTAATTTAAAATAAGAGGATGAAATAAAAAAATGAATTAGTTCATGCTGTTCAAGTCCAATTATATTATTTTATCTCTTAGCGAATAATTATCAATTATATTATTATCGGGTTCTATTAAGACCGCAGGTAAGTATGAAATAACTACATAATTGAATCTTATTGTCAAACATGCCGCAAAATATTTTCTCGGTTGATTTCTTAATTGCGGAAGGTTAAGTTAGGGGGCGTAGCGGTAAAAAGTTCACTTTATTATTATATTTTGTGCAGGTTTTTAAATCGTCCATAACTACAATTAGTTCAGGAATGTCTTGATGACATTGATCTCCAAGACATACCTGAACAAATTACAACACAATATGTGTGTGTGTGTGTGTGTGTGTGTGTGTGATAAGACTTTTCCGGACCAATGTCTGGAAAAGTCTTATTATATATTGTTTGAGACAGTCATTACGTTCTAGGCTACTTGAGTTTTCCTTTTGATCTCGGGATCGCTTTCACCTTGAGCAGGCAGTTAGACACCCAAGTTAGACTAGCGGCTCGACGCAAGGTAACTTGGCGGTTTAACATGTGGTTCGCATGCTACTGCTGGAATATAGTTTAGTACATGTTATAGAAAAATAACGCACAGGCATCACCGAGCCACCCTACTAACCCACAAGTATATGACTACAGCTGTTTACGGTGTGGCAACATTTTGCTTGGACTTAAGATTGCAAAACCACTGACCCATTTCATGCCGTTTTTATAGTAGGTAACCTAGCTTACCGTGGTGTTCAATATCTTGGTTAAAACTTAAGTTACTGACTAAGTAAGGCTTTTAATGATCTTGGAAAGATTAACATGTGGAACGGAACCCAAAAGGCAAACGAACTTCCGAGAACCAGGATACAAAAAGATTCATTTGTGGTTCTTCAAATGTGTTAAACAGATTGATTTTTACTAAGTATACGATAAATTGGGGAACCTATCTTATTATTAATTAATTGAATTCAGCTAACGATGTTCCAGTTGTATACCAATATTTTTATTGTTCTATATAACTTTGATGCTAGTGCAATTTATGTTCCTTGTTAGAGCCAAAGCCACGGCGATAGTGTCATCAGATTAAATCGAGAGAATCCCGCGCGATCTTAATTGAAAGTAGCTACAAAAGCCGCGGGGTTTTTGTACAGGCGAAGAAGATAGTTTACTGACTGTAAGCATGCGGATGCTTACAGTCAGTAAACTATCTTCTTCGCCTGTTTCGAAGTTCCACGTATGTACCTCACCGAAAACACCCTATTTAAATGTTAGAATACTCTAAAAATATTTTTCTTTGTAACTAGTAAATTATCCGACTAATGTTATTTGGTAGAAGGGTCGAATTATAATATATAAACATCTATTGCGACTACAGTAGAAGTAAAGCGCTAGACGCCATCATCCTGTCGGCACTTTCCTCTTCCGCCGTGACCCCGGCGACCGTACACACTGGATCACATATAATGTTAATTGACTAGTATTCTGTAAGCTGGTGGTACTTCCTCAGTCCAGCTAGCTACTACTACCAACGCTATGCTCTAGGTACCTCTCATAAATTACCAAATTAATAAATGTTATCAGCAGACTTTTAAGTATTTTAAATAAGTACTTATAAAAATTCAAACGAATTGTACAAGCAGATATCGACCATGTCTCTACCACCAAAAAGCATTGGATGATAAATGCTAGTAAAGTGTAGTAGATAACACAGTAAATATGTTCCGTGCGACTCAATTACCTCTCTGCCATTATCTTGTAGATCTTGCTGCTGTATAGATGCAAATCGTTACCGCTTTAGTAATGCCATGCTCAGACCTAACTGCCACTCTTGTACAAAATCCTTTAAAGCCTGCAAACATTACGGAACTTATGTATTTATACTGTAATGTTATTTGTTTTCCGATAACGATTCAGTCTTCAGAGAACTGCCGTTTACTTAGCTTTGTAAGTACCTACTCATGCTTAAACAATAAGGAATATTAATATTTTCAATCGTAATTGTTACTTTGAATTGGACGACGATTTGCTTGAGGTTTCTTCGTTTTAGGGTTTTGAAAATTGCCCTAATTTTCGTATCAGGGCAGATATTGGATAGTAAAATATATTTGCATTTATGTATAGCGTAACTTTGGTAGGAATATAGTAACAACTCGTAAAATGCTTATTTAAATAAACTGGATTATAATTTTAGGATCTTTATCTTTGACTGGCTATCGATGAGTTAATAAAATACTACCTGTGTATTTTAGCGATTCTATACAGGTGCTATTTTATTATTAACATTAATGGTTTCATCTGCATGTACCTACACGTCTGTATTTGTACCTATATACAGATCCAGAGACCCGTAAGGCTTACGAACGTTGAAACGCCTAGCCACCTTTGTTTGTATGTATGAATAAATTTGTTTCTAAAGATAGTAAAACTTGAAAGTAAATCTGCGTTCGTTAAATATTTGTTAAAATGTAACATCAATTTGTATTTTAATATTTTCAGGTCTGGTATATTTACGTAACCCAAAAATGTTGACTTTCTGACTCTTTCATACAGCTACAGCTCCGCGTCCAATCTAGGTAAATCGATCTTCCGACTGATGCATAACGTCAGCCAATCTTTTTACCTCTGTAAACTTAGATGGGTGGACGGTGCCTGTTATTACGACGACTACGAAATTGGCGCTATAACTCATAACATTCGATATCTACGGAGGCGACTGTTCAACAAAAAGTCGCATCATATAAAATGTGTCACCTGTCTACCTGCCTGACGAAGGCTGCATCCAAGGAAACGGATCAAAAGGTGAGCCTTTGTGCCTACCTAAGTGAGTAAGGATGCTGCAAAGTGAAGGACCCGTTATATTGGTGAGCGGATGCGGGGCGGGGTTGTGAGCGCGGGGTGGAGGTGCGCGGGGCGCGGCGGGTCCGCGCAGGGCGGGCGGGCGGCACGTAACAAGTGAAGCGGGCCCGGGAGCAACAGTCTGCCGCAGCCCGGCCACGCGGCCTCACACACCCTTACAATTATCGTAGTCCCGGAGCGCGCACCCGCGTAAGTAGAGTTTACCCGATTTAATTATTTACTAGTGTCCGGCCGGTAGACTGGGACCGCCGCGCGGCTCGGCGGCGGGCGGCGCGGCGGTCCCGTTCCGCCGCCGGCTGTAACAACCGCACTCCATTATCGCGCTCGTATTAGATATCGTAAACGCGCATCCATTCTTTACTGGATGTCTTCCATATAACCGTGAACCTGTTGAATGCTTGACGAAGAAGATATATCTTTGGCGTTTAGTCTATCAACCTATTTAGAAGATTGTCTTAAATTGTATTACGTCGTAGGTATACACAACGTGTATACATCAACCTAAAAACACTTAAGTGTTAATATGCAACAATGGCGCTAAGTACATACCTATCCATAGTGGAAAAGTATAATCCTTTGAAAATATAACAAGACGCAAGCCCTACTTAGGTTACTGATACTTGATTACGGTTTGCCTGTGTTACTATTACAACTAGTTTTAACAAAGCAAAGATATTTACCTCATTATAGCTTTTGACGGGTCTCAGTAAACTAGCTTTAAATCAGTCTGTAGATAGCTTTCATATACCTTTAGGTCTGTAATAAGTATACTTGTGTAACTTGCAAAATATAATTACGTCCATATTTTAATATAGACATACCTATATAGAGCAGCGCTTAGTTTTTTGCTTCTTTTAATTAAATTTACAATGTCTAAATGAAAAATGTAATGGTTTATGTTTCTCAAAATCGTAAAGTCACCGTTCTTTGTTTAGTGGTCGTACAGTGTTTTATCTGAAGGCTTAACTGAATTGGATTGTGATGGAAAAGTCAACCTTTTCCTTTCTTATATCGACACTTGTATCCCTAAAGTGTCTTTTATTTCTGAGCTCCGACTAGATGAATACTTTCAATAATATGAAGGACTATATCATTGTTCGAGTGAATTAAAGAAGAAAGAAATATAAGAATAAAGGTGTCTACGAGATTGAAACACACCTCGCCGTGGAGAAAGATTCGCAAGTCGGAGATAAGATAACAATGGCTGTTCGCAAACACTGGCTATAATTGGAAACTCTTAAAGTCCTTTTGAAGTAACGAGACTCTATTAACATGATGGACAAAGAGCGGGTTTGATTATGGATGAAAAAATGGGTAATTTTTCATGAATTGTAAAAAAAGAAGAGGGTTCGATATAATAATAACATTGTAATTTGTGAGCCATCCTCTGAGCACCTTCCTTCAGTTGGATTTATTTGTTGAACAACGGGTGTGTCACGTACCCTTTTTTATTTTGTTGATTGACGTTTTATGTTTTTACTTTAGGCGTTTATCGAATTTGTTGATGGTGCCATATACAAACATCGATGTCGTTTATATAACAGTATACAATTATAAATGACAGTAGTTATATGGTTGTTATGTATTGCCAGGTGTGCTTATGATGAAAAATCATTAATGTTTCTTGGGGTAACTAATGTTTTGTGTATTCCATAAAAAAATCTCATCGTTACGGCTCAAGAAGTTTGTATCTTAAGTTTTTTTACGGTGTATTCAAATAATATCTGATAATCTGTGGAAATAAAACAATAATAACACAGAAAGTGGTCATACATTTTTTAAACTTGAAAAGAAATGCCCTTAATTTTTTTGCGTGAAATGAACTAGCGAAATGAAAGGCAGAAACTGTTTTAATTGGTGTCTTTCAACACAGCTCACCCAACTGGAGCTAATAAGCATTAAAAATGTGTGCTCAGCTAAATGAGAAGACCCACTACTCGTACCTATACGTGAGATGAGAAACTCATTATAAAGATAATTTAGTGAAATATAAGTGCATTAGGTGAATGTTATGTGGTGTTAGCACAGTTATTGTTGCAATTGGAATATCATAATTTTATATGGAATTTGATGTATCTGGGCAGATTTTTATATAGCAGAATAATGTTTACTAAGATTTTACAGCTAACTTAAGAACAAAGAGGCAGATTAATTTCACGCGAAATACTGTAATGTTAAACGGACTGGAATCTAGTAAATTTAAAACAGGCTGCTGAAAATTGCGGTACTTAAAAAAATATTACATTTGAGATCCAAATATTAATGTGAAGTACTTTCGAAGACATTTAGCTGGAAGTCAAAGACTAAACCAAGAACTATATGGAGTTTCAGGATCTTCTGAAACTCCATAAGATCTCATGTTACCTACTTACCTACTTTAAAATTTATGGGTACCTAATAATTATGAAAAGATTACAAATCAAAGTGTTGTTGTTTCGTCTGAGCTGAATTCTACCTGGTAATATTTCTATGACACTTTAATCGCTGGTCAACATGATCTGGAGTTGGTTTTTTCTTAAATTCTGTTTTAAGTTTTGATGTGACGAATTAAATTAAAGCATGAGTAATTTTTAAGAAAGCTGAGTTAGGTTACTAAATTGTTAGTTTTATTTTTCCTCTCTGGTACAATGTGGAAAATACGTAAATAAATAATGTTTAATATAGCTAGCGAGCCTAAATATCAAATTCTATCCAAGTGTAAGATTCGTATTTATATAGAATAGTGCTACTACAACCCAGAGCGAAACGCCGCTACGCACAATTGGAGGGACAAAACAATTTGTATGTTAAAAACATGTTTCACAAGTTATGCTAAAAGTTAAAATCATTAATCTGATAAAATTTATATAGATATTATGGAATTCGAACTATTTTAAAATACCAATAAATAAGAGATATATTATTTGTTACATATTCCTATGCAAGCACACATGGAATGTTTTAGATTGTTTGAGATGGATCTGCAAAGTTCGTAAAGCCATGTTTGCCAATTTATAACTACAAACTTAGCTCGAATAACGGTTAATCAAAATACCTATGCCTACAGACATTGTAATGTCGTTTCTTAGGAGCATTTTCAACTGCCGTGATTAATTGATGTGTATTTTTTTTAACAAAATAGTATTTTATCCTTACGTTAATAGGCGTATTTTACTTAAAGTTTAAAGTACCTACTTACTGAACATAATAATATTCGTGACTCTCTAGGTAATATTAATTATCATTGTTTTAGATTTAAAATCAACAACTAATTTTACATTAATATTGAAATAATGAAATTCATCCAGCCCTTAGATACATTAGTACTCGTCACAATCTTAAAGTTAACAAAGTAACGAAAAAACTATATAACAACTAAATCTAATAATATAATCACTCATATACAAAGCTAACTATAATCATTTTTTAAATAAATTAATACTTGTTTATGTAGATTATTTAATCCGTCTGGCAGCCTTCTTTTTTTTGTGCGGGGGGTGGGTACATGTCTTACGCATCACCTCTGCTACTACGTTGGGGCATATTTATTAATCTGTGGTCTGTCTTTCCATAAAAACTTCCCGGTTGCTCCGCTCCGCTTCTACTTCCGCGGATAGTGAGGGTCCCAGGTACTATTAGGCTTTTGGGGTCTTTTCGGTGCATAAGTCAGAATCCCCTGTCTCACTTGGACACATGAGAGGCCCAGTCCAATCTCCTATCGGAATGCCTGGAACACCAAGGCGTGCCCTGTCGTTATGAGTGTAGCCTCATAGGGGAGCAAAGCCCATGTTACCTATTTGCCGAAGCCACATCTATGGAGGTAGACAGCGGGAGGGATCCGTCGTCTAGCTATCGTCTTAGATCCATCCATCCATCCAGCCTACTCAGTAATACATGACATTTATAAATATTCGTACAATTTTATTTTACTAAGTGACACTCATGAACGGCATCTTTATGGGGTTTGAGTCAATGCTTTATTGATCATCTGAAGTCCTTGTTAATATTTAACTTAAATGAGCCAATATACCTACTTGTCTGTTTCTTACATAGATACTATGTTATTTTCTGCGAGTA
Organism: Nycteola revayana; assembly: GCA_947037095.2. Lineage (NCBI taxonomy): Eukaryota > Metazoa > Arthropoda > Insecta > Lepidoptera > Nolidae > Nycteola > Nycteola revayana. The sequence continues at coordinate 11,284,788 of OX344847.2, forward strand.
TTTCTCATTTACTTCTACATTTACTGTGAGTAAACAAACGTAGGACTTCTGACGCGGTCAAGTGTGGCTCTTGCATAATAAATGTGTTCTAATTCATTTAGCTGAATTAATTAAACTTGTTACTCGCTCTTAAGGATCCTGAAATACACTCGGTTCCAAAAATAACGGGTCAGTCACATAAACCCGAATATCTCCCGAACTACGTATGCCATCCTAATGAAACGAAGACTGTTCAATTGAGAATTTAATTATACAGATAAAAAATAAAATAAAACTTAGTTGCACCCACAATATTAATCTCTAAATTAAAAAAAAACTAAAGAAGTCATATTTTTCTTAAGATTACTTTTTTTTATGATTGTTTTTGTGCTGTTTTTCATCACTTTCTTCATTTAATACTTTGTATTGCCTCCACGAGCTCTTCTGACAGCTTCCAGGCGATTAGGCATGCTGTACACCAAATTTCGGAGCCGGTGCTGAGGAATACCTTCCCATTCCTCCACCAGTGCTTGTTAGAGCTCGGGAAGCGTGATTGGAGCTTTGTCGACTGTTCAGCGGGTAGTCCAGCGGTACCAAGAGACCGGATCACACCTTAGAAGACCAGGAAATGGCAGACCAAGATGCACAACGGCCAGGGAAGACAGACAACTGGTGGCTACAATGCTCCGAAATCGTTTTCAAACTGCTGTTGGTCTAAAAACTCACTTTATTCGCTTTGGAGGTGGCAATTTAAGCGTTTAAACAGTAAGAAGACGTCTTGCTGAAGCAAATTTGAAACCATTGAGGCCCGCAAATGGCCCCAAACTGGAACGGGGACATCGAATTGCAAGACAGAGATACGTGCGCGAGCACCTAAATTGGACACTAGACGATTGGTAATGTTCACGGACGAGTCTAAATTCATGCTTTATAAGTATGATGGAAGGCAGTTGGTGTACAGAAGACCAGGGGAGCGCTTCCATCAAGCGTGTGTGGAGGAAAAAGTGGCGTACGGTGGAGGCTCCGTACAAGTTTGGGCTGGGATTTTTGCTGAGGCCCGCACCGAGCTGGTACTCACTCAAAATGGAACTCTAAATGCAGAGAGGTACGTGGAAGAGATCCTCAATGAACATGTAGGTCCTTTCATGGCCAGGATGGACCGGCATGGCATATTAATGCATGATAATGCGCGTCCCCATACCGCCAGAATTGTACATGACTACCTTGAAGAGGTCGGTATCGAACTCATGCAGTGGCCAGCGCGAAGCCCGGACTTAAACCCCATCGAGCACGCCTGGGACGAGCTTCAGAGATGCGTGAAAGGTCGAAACCCCCCACCAATCACGCTTCCCGAGCTCAAACAAGCACTGGTGGAGGAATGGGAAGGTATTCCTCAGCACCGGCTCCGAAATTTGGTGTACAGCATGCCTAATCGCCTGGAAGCTGTCAGAAGAGCTCGTGGAGGCAATACAAAGTATTAAATGAAGAAAGTGATGAAAAACAGCAAAAAAACAATCATAAAAAAAATGTAATCTTAAGAAAAATATGACTACTTTAGTTTTTTTTTAATTTAGAGATTAATATTGTGGGTGCAACTAAGTTTTATTTTATTTTTTATCTGTATAATTAAATTCCCAATTGAACAGTCTTCGTTTCATTAGGATGGCATACGTAGTTCGGGAGATATTCGGGTTTATGTGACTGACCCGTTATTTTTGGAACCGAGTGTAGTAATACCATGAACAGAAACCTTTAACTTTTGGCATACATATGTATGACAAATAAAAATGTTATTTATTGTTCCTACTAGATACGTTTCTTTATATGCTTACCTTAAAAATAAGATGTCAGGTTTAGCTGTATAATGACGTTGATTAAATGAATTTATTATTATTTATTTAGACATCATAATTTATTTAGAAGACAAACTGTTATAATCATCTTAATTAGCCCGTATAACTTAGAAGGTAGTTTTTTAGCCATAGGCTTGGCCTAAGTATATGTTATAGCTAGTCTTATAACATTTAGCCCAAGCCGCTTGAGCAACAACTCAAGACTTAATCCGCGTAAAATAAGGAAAATGTTGTTATCAGAAAAAAATTGCCAGAGTACAAAAAGGCTCAGTTAGGTACTCCTTCTAATATCAGCTATTTACCAGTAGAATACTCGGAGGAACAACAGACTTACAAAATAAAAGCGTGATAAAATAGCTATCTAATTGTGAAAGTCGCGTTAAAATTAGTTTAGTTTAGTTACCGAGACAAAAGATTGTTTTTGTTATTCGTGCCCCTACACTTACTTACTTATTAGTATTTATAATTTTCGTAACAGTTTACTTACTAATGATTTTTGCATATTTCTATAAAATATAGGTACTAGCTAAACCCGACCGCGCTTAGTTAAGACAAATTTCTATGTTTTAATATATTCTAGAAATATTTTTTCTTTATTACGCAAATAACAATGAGGTTAAGGATTTTGTGAAAATACCACCCGATATTATTTTATGAACAAATACCAGATCTACTGAACATACAAAACTACATAATCGTTTTTCATTTTCTGTTAACATAGCAACAATAATGTTAATCTTTGTTTGTTCAGCTTAATATTAACCATATCAGTATATCATTGTTGTTTATACACTGCAGTGGATTCTATATTAATTTATCATTTATACCTAGAACGTAAAGTGCATATTAATAATTTTCAGAATACACAGTTTCAGTGTTGTCTTCATAAAATAAAACTATGTCCATTATATCCCACTAGCAGCTCTCGCTCCAGCCAGCGACTTTGGTGGCGTAAAATAAGGATTTTATAAGCTATGTAACAAGTAAATCCGAAAGTTCCGTCTAGATCGGTATCGTTTTAAATAGCAATAGCCAAATAAAATTAGCATATATTATACTTTATTCAATAAGCTATCCACCAGTAAAAGCATCCGTCAAAATGCTAAAGCCATTACTGATATGAGTCGGAACAAAAGGACACACAGACAAATATTTCAATTGTGATGTTGTTATTAGTACCCTTTATACATTAATATGCATTTAGTCAACCCTAATTTGTCAATTGCAAACAGTAAACCTGTAATTTAGCAATTACAGACAGACACTTCGATTTTATTTAAAGTTATTTTAAGTTGATCTCCCAAAGTGCTTTGCGTATCATTTTTCAATTTCGTGACTCTCATTTTTACATGCGGTTGATGACAGACGTATAATTATGTTGTAAAATGTATGTGTTTAGCGCTGACAATGGAGTGCTGAGTTGTAAAATATTAAAGAGATAAATTATGTATGCCTGACGCCGCCGATTAAACTTTTTAAGATCGACTCATGCTCTTAAGTTTGTAACTAAACGATAGATTTATGAAATCTACTTGGAGAAATAAATAGTCGTGTCTATAAATGCTTTTAATCTAGATTTTTTTATTTTCTGCTCTCTCTTACTCACGGATGTTGTACCTATCTGTTGTTTCATCATCATCATTTTCGTTGGTGTGATTTTATATTCTTTAAAATAAAAAATAAAGATATTTTTAATTATACATGGAATTAGAACAGCATAATATTAGGCTGGAAACGCACTGGTACGGCAACAGCGAAGCGACGTCGATTTCGTGAAAACCAACCAACTCATATAAAGATATGTCGGCAGCCGGATTGCAGGAATGACAAGCAAAATTATTAAATTAAATATTAGCTCGTACCTACCGTCCGTATCGTAGTCGCCATACCAGTGTGGACCCGACCTTAGTGTTCGTTTGAATATTATTTATTTATTTTATTTTATTTAAAAACTTCTTGCACAAAATAGTACATTGGCGGACTCTCTATAGGTAAGTCAACCATTGGGTGGTGCAGAAACAATGTGGTAGGTGCACAGGAGAAGAGGTTAAACAGACTAGAGACAAATGATTATCATCAAGGGTAATATTATTTATCAAGCAAATTCATACCAATTCACGATAACGATAATATGTTACAATATTTTTTTAAATGGTGGTAACTATTATTAACAATCAGTTTATTGCGCGATTCAACGTAATATCAATATCCGTTCTAAAGTTGAACCATTGTATTTGTATGTCAGTTTCGGTAGTCAGAGAGGCGGAATTAGTGCAACAGCCTCCACACAGATGCAATATATTGATTACATACACGGCACCGAACCATCACGAACACTCTTTGTTTGCCACCTCGCCTACGTTTATCATTGTACTGCTTCAATAAATACGACTAAATAAACGTTTCCATGTGTGTTATTTCACGGCTGTTTTTAGTCTTTTATAGCTGGCATTTTGACAATGATGGATAGGAGTTAGATACTGGTAAATGATCGGTAAAGACTTTTTAGTTACTGCCAGCCAGCACATTATGTCAATTAAGATGTGACTGTATATGAAAATTGTCCTTAAATGTATAACAGATAAAGATGAAAGTCACGTTTGCAATTTTGTGTAATCGCAATATATAATCGCGTTTATAATATATAGATATATATTATAAACGCGAAAGTTTGTAAGTATGGATGGATGCATGTTTGTTGCTCTTTCACGTAAAAACTACTGAATGGATTTGGCTGAAAGTTTGCACGCAGATATTTTATAAGCTGGACTAACATAAAGGCTACAAAACATCACGTTCCGATCCACTGGAGCAGAGTGACGCGGGTAAAACCGCGGGGCGCATCTAGTTACAGATATTTTCATTTTTCTCATCACCATTAGTCTCGTGACGAATTTAAAATATTTATCAGATTTCGCATTCAAGGCTTCGTCATCATTATCCTTATACGAATAGGTACTTTGACCTTGTATCCGTAGGCAATATCGATTTCACTGTCAGTAAAAAAAATAATTGGTTCCTTCCAGTTTTCGTCCCCGCTATAACTTGTGGAGCATATTGCTAATGCCGGTCCGGGCCGACAGTAAAAAGATAAAGCCAAGCGGTGACCGACTAACGGAGACAATAAAATAGGCTTATCGTTACAAAAGGCTGTACTCCACCTGAAACACTTCTATACAGACACTTTATCTAATCTAAATGCAGACTACGCAGTTACAGTGTAAGCGTAGTAGACCCTGCTCTAAATTTATTTAGGGAGCCCCGATAAGAATCAAAATATCCCCTATAAACAGAAATTTTACTATTTAATTTAGTAGTTGGCACGTTTTCTGAGTGATTTGGAGAACCTAAAGGAAAAAAATATCATTGTTTTTGGTTAAGGGCGAGGCTTGATTCTAGGACTTGTGTATGTTTTTGTATGCTGACGTCAAACCTGATTGACAGTTTCAATTACGTGACTCACTATTAATTACTTAGTTGGGTTATTGGTTCCCGCACTTCGTCTTATATTGGGGTTTGTACGTGATGAGGTTGACAAACAAAACCACGTTATTTCTCCAATATTCGCCATCAGCCTTTTAATGTTTTCTAAAGCATTTGTCATAGTAGGGATATTTTAGGTATTCAGCTCGTTGCTCACCCTTTTGTAACGGAGAATTCCATGCGCCATATTTAATGAGAATACTTATCGATTAACAGTTAAGATTTGATATTTTATTTAACGTTTTAATATTACATTATTTTTGTATACTAATATTATAAAGAGGTAAAGTTTGTGAGTTTGTGACGTAGGGGGTAATCTCTGGATTTACTAAACTGATTTTGAAAATTCTTTATCAATAGAAAGTCTCGTCATTTGTGAATGTCATAGGCTATAATGTAGTGTAATTTTCAACGGGAACGGGATCTACGCGGGTGAACCTACGCGGTATTAAACTTTGCTAGTATTAAATAAAACTATAAAAATAAGCGTGCCTATTTGCATATATTGCATTCGCCTAGATCAGGGATGGCAAACCAAGGGCACGCGTGCCATTGATGGCACCCGTCGCAATATTTTTGGCACGCAACAATATGACTTGCTTCGTTAATATATCTAAGATCGAATGCGATTGACCTTAGATCGATCAACGTCCACTGACGAACATGAGCCTACTCCCGAGGAAGGGTTTTGCCAGTATTATGTTCTAACACACAAGGAACGCTGCTACAGGAATTGGGAGACTAATCTTTACTAATATTATAAATGCGAAAGTTTGTGAGTATGGATGGATGGAAGGATGTTTGTTACTATCTCACGCAAATACTACCGAATGGATTTGACTGAAACTTTGCACGGTATCCCCGTGTTAATAAGCTCGATTAACATATAGGCTACAAAAAATCACGCTCCGACCCACTGGAGCAGAGTAACGCGGGTAAATCCGCGGGACGCAGCTAGTGATGTTATAAAAATCGAGACCAACGGCGTAACGCGTTTTCCAAAGTAAGGAATGTAGTCATGCAGCCAACCACATCAGGAAACAAATCTTAGAATTTACACGATTTCTCGTCCGGCATGAGGATCGAACCCACGACTAGACTTAAACCGCAAGGACACGGATGTCCTTGTAACTATGAAGTCACAATTATTTGATGACACGTCTGTAGTTTCACTAATGCATGTCCATGCTTAAAGGTTCGCCATCCCTGGCCTAGATGATCCATTGCTATTCCTAGGCAATGGGTATCTATGACGGATATTCTCATGTTATACACACCTTGTCCGTTAAGATTTCAGATTGAACATTTTTATATTATTGTAAACTTAATCATTTATTTATTTCTGTAACTTGACATTTATTATTATTTTGTATTGTTCTAGATAGTCGTAGTTTTAGATGCGGAACTCTTTATGCTCAAAGATCTCGATTATAAATATTTTGGCCGTACAATCTTTTTCGTTTGACGTTCAATCTAAAACTCTGATATTGGCAAAATTGTGGAAGTATCTCCACAAAGTCCACAACAAAAGAACTGAACTGAAAGTGAAAGTTTATTGCAATTACGGCATCCAATAGGACATATAGCACATTACTGGCTTCAAGAAAAGTGAGTTTCAAATACTCTAGAATGAAATAGGTAAATGAATTTCATTCAGCACTTTGGTATTTCGATATGTCTACTTGTATTTGTCATAATCACAATGTAATAAAATAATTTTCAAAAAATCTATAACCAATAGATAAAGAATAATATTCAATCTTTAAAATATTCAACCCCATGAAATAAACCTTAATTTTACTTTTAGTTACTTTTAAAAGTGAAATTAGGGTTTATTTCATATTTTTACTAATGTACCACGTAAGTCAGGTCTACTTCTAACATAGTGTTGTGATTCCAAACACGTTGCTTTTGTTTTGTTTCGATGTATCACTGTAATTTCTATGTTTCACATCTGGCAGCCGACCCGTGACGGCTTATTGTTTGTTTGTAACACTCTATCGGATGATTCCGTAAAACCCTACGTACATTCGGCGGCCGAGTGTGAGGACGAGCATGTACTGTAGTAGAACATCTAGTAAATTTTCATTTGCTTTTTTCGTAGGCTGCAGAAGTGCACCCACATGTTTTGGTTATATTAACTTAGTCATTTATTGCCATATACAAATCCATAGTAGGACATGTTACGTCGAAGTAAGAATGATAATATGTCAGTTGTCAGTTGCTTGAAACACCAATTTGTTTTGCCAAATTCGGGTTTTAAAGATAGCATATGTATATAGAGATAATTTTGTATTTATCTGTCAGCATAAATTCCCACATTCACGGTTGGTACCTAACCTTGCAATACCGTGAGTCTATGTACCCTTGACCTCAGATAAAATCAGAAATTCTAGTTCTACATTCAAATGTAATTTAAGTCTTGAGTACCACATTACGTGATTTTCTTAATCGGCTAAGAACTTAAAGTTAATAGTTGTAGCTTGTGGCATTCGTAATTTGTTGGCTGGGTCATGACACTGCTAACAGGATTTTATTAGGTTCGTGTCATTGGGTAGGACCGACAATCCTTTAGGAGCGACGGGGTGAATAAATAATATTCTACGTATAAATGTTACTATATACCACTCCTGTGAATGGCTAGACTGTTTTAAAAGTTCTTAAAGTGTGTGTTTGAGTAGGTTTTTCAGATGTAAAATAGGGTTCTATTTTCAAAGGAATAGTTTGTCTTTTAGAGTTATAATCAGCGTATGTTTAATTGAGTTTGTTGAAACGCGTTTAAAGCTTATTTATTACCAATATGATTTGTGACTGTATAATATTATGCCTGCACGCGATATTCATATCGTTTTTTGGTTAGTTCTTAGGTAGGTATTTTGGAAAGCCTTAGATTAAAGTCTTAAGAAGTTACTTTGAAACCGTGCGTCATATATACCCTTGTCGGGTGTTGCCGTTATTTTTTTTCTGTTAAATAGATTAACCTCAATGTTGGTAAATATTACTTGCTAACCAAGCTCCCTTGGGAGACCCCGCCTTTTCCTTTCCCATGGCATATTATCTGCGGCCGTTCAATGTACGATCGTAAGCTATAGCTGTACACAATGTTTAAATCACTTTATGTTACATTTTTTTTTTTTTTTTTTTGTGTCACTGTGTCGCGGTTGACTTTACAAACATACATTTCACGGACACAAAGTACACCCAGACTCAGAACAACTATTTGTGGTTCACACAAATAATTGTCCCGGGTGGGAATCGAACCCAGAACACCAGGTCTCAGAAGCAACTACCGTAACCACTGAGCCACCGGTGCAGTCGACTTACTCTTGTACAGTTACTCTTGGTACAAAGAACTAGCTAAAATCTTGTAGGTATCTAGGTCTAGTAGTTTTCACTTTTCATTACATACATAATTACAAATCCCTCTGTATATATTATTATAGAGAGAAGATTTGTATTAAGATTTTCTCTAAGGGGTTTAGCCATCTGCACAGGATATAATATACTAAATAGTGCACAAGTGTGTGCGCAAGCACAGGTGTACACTTTATTCCTTTACCCTCATAATCCGGTGGGATAGTTTTCCCCTCAAGACCGCCAAGAGATTAGGCTATTCTCTTTTTATATTATCACATCTCTTTTTTTATATTAACGCAGTAATTATGATGAGTAAAGTGTTCTTTGTTATCAAAGAACACTTCACTCATCGTAATAACGGCGTCATCAGTATATTAATTTAGTTTCCTTGTTTAATATAGTGTAAACAAAAATGTTTAAACGAAGAAAGATAAAGTATGGCTACTTTATCTTTGATCGTTTAAACATGTTTGTTTTGATATAATGCTAATGCGACCTTAGATATTTTTATATAATAGCAAATGAATAACTTGTAAAATACAGGTTTACGAATTGCGAATATAATTTATTTTAGCTTTACCAAATGTATTCAGCATGTTTGTAAGGGAAGTGAAAACCTTTTTCGCGTAATTTACAAATTCATGGGTACATTGAGCCACTTAAGGGTTCCTTATTTATTTTATTTATGTTAAACATTGTATACGGCGTCTTGGTAACGTTCAGTTTCAACAATTGGTAGTGATTTTGGTTTGATTTTGTAACTTTTAGTGTATTAATAAAATATGGTTGCACTGAATAGGAGAATAAGACAGTTTATTTAGATAAAAATGTAAGTTATAATATTTTTCTAACATTAATTCTTAATTCTGTGTTCGTTAACGACAAAAATGATAAAATAAGAATAAGCTATAACAACCAAGCACTGATTATGACGATTTGTTCCTCGCATATCAAAAACGAAAAAAGTGATTTTTGTTCTCATTTACATACATTTTTTTTTATTCCGATCGAATACCACTTGTTACGAAAAAAGATAAGGTGCAGTCAGTAAAAATATTTTATAAATAATTATAAGACCTTTAAATGCAAAAAAAAAATATTAATAAAAATAGAAAATAAACATCAAATTCATGTCTTATATATAATAAGACATCATTAAAGCAGTTTTGCAGCATTTGTATGTTACGACATAATTACTGCATTCACCAACCCTGTCAAGTGTGGTAACTATATAAAAACGCTTGTGTAAAAACAGTGGTCGTTATACGGGCTGATGATGAAGTCTATATCGCACATGACAATTATCAACTATTTTTGTTGAGTACAGGTGTAAACCTGACACACTATAGTCACTAAATCACAACGTGACATGATTATTAGATTGATCTTATTAAAGCAATTTTCCTAGTACGGATTACACATGGAAATTGATTCCATACATAATATTAATGTTACGAGTACATAATGCTATTACTTACTTGTTTCTGTAATAGAAGTCGGTTTATAATGTACATAGCTTACTGAGGAGATATTGATTACGTAAATACATAATATTGAAGGGCTTTGTATCGGGTGTAAAGTGTTGGTGTGATATATAAAGAATAGTTGTACCAATAGATTTTGGATATGGTTTTCTAAATTTTTTGTGAATTAAACCACGCGCTGTTTCACAATAAAATATAGCCTTCCTCAATAAATGGATTATCTATCACTGAAAGATTTTGTTTTCTGAGAGTCACACGTAAAAATCTTCAGCTTTATAGTATTAGTGATGTTTTTTTTCTTAATTCTTTATGTTAGAATCAAATTTTGGCCGTATAACGTCCGCAAATGAACATGAGCTTCCCTTAAAGGGAGGCGGTTTGGCAGGTGGGACCGCAGTTGGGGGCGGCGGTGGCAAAAATGGCCATCAAAAATACCGCCCCCGGGCCGGACGGAGTGCCTGGACGCGTCTGGGCACTCGCCATGGAGGAGCTGGAGCCCAGAGTGCTCGCCCTCTTCAATGCGTGCCTTCAGCAGGGTCGCTTTCCCGCAGCCTGGAAGCTCGGTCGCCTCGTCCTTCTCCGTAAGGACGGGCGACCGGCGGAGTCTCCATCGGCTTACCGCCCAATCGTTCTCTTGAATGAGTTGGGCAAGCTGATGGAGAGGGTGGTCGCGTCTCGCCTCACCACACATCTTGGTGAGGTTGGTCCCGACCTTTACGCGGACCAATACGGGTTCCACCAGGGTCGGTCAACCATAGACGCGATCGCGAGGGTGCGAGAACTTTCGCAGGAGGCGACCAGCCGGGGAGAGGTGTTGTTAGCGGTGTCGTTGGACATCCGCAACGCATTCAACACCCTCCCCTGGGCGTGCATTGAGGAGGGCCTTAGGCACCATGGGGTGCCCAGGTACCTCCGGGCACTGGTGGGACACTACCTCCAAAGCAGGGAGGTAGTGTACCCGACGTCCGGCGGCGAGACTGGCCGGAGGGCGGTCTCGCGCGGTGTTCCACAGGGGTCGGTATTGGGGCCGCTCCTGTGGAACATCGGGTTTGATTGGGCGCTGCGGATGCGCGGTCTCCGGGGGGTCAGCGTGATAGCGTACGCTGACGACACACTGGTGATCGCCCGCGCGCCCGATCATCGGCGTGCGACCATCTTGGCCACAGCAGCCGTGGCACAGATGGTCGCCCGTATTCGCTGTTTGGGCCTGCAGGTGGCGCTCGGTAAAACCGAGGCCCTTACTTTTCATGGGCCTCGGCGAGCGCCGCCTGCAGGCACCCACCTCATAGTGGGCGGCGAATCTATTGCTGTCGGGGACAAAATGCGATATCTAGGCATAGTCCTCGACAGCAGATGGAGCTTCGGGGCCCACTTTCAGCGGCTGGCCCCGAAGCTGGTGGCGGCGGCGGGTGCTCTTGGCCGGCTTTTGCCGAATCTCGGCAGACCCGGGAGCACCTGCCGCAAACTGTACGCCGGAGTGATCCGCTCCATGGCGCTCTACGGTGCCCCCATTTGGGTCGACGCCCTGAAGAGGCGAAACATGACCCTGCTGCGACGTCCGCAGCGGGTCATGGCCATCAGGGCGTCCCGCGCCTACCGCACGGTCGCGTTTGACGCGGCCTGCCTCCTTGCGGGGTCCCCTCCGTGGGACCTGGAGGCGGAGGTTTTAGCCGCCGCGTACCGGCAGAGGTGTGAGGGGGCGCGTTCTGGCCGCGACCCCTTCCCGGAGGGTATTGCACGGTGGCGGACTGAGGTCCGTCGCGAAACCCTCCGGAAATGGCAGGAGCGGCTAGAGGCCGCGCCGCGGAGCGGTTTGGTGGAGGCGATTCGGCCCCATCTAAAAAAGTGGGCCGGTCGCCGTCACGGCGACGTCACCTACCACGTTGCACAGGTAGTAACAGGCCATGGCTGCTTCGGCCACTACCTGTGCAACGTGGCGCAGAGAGAGCCGGACACTCGCTGTCACCACTGTGACTGTGCCGACGATACGGCACAGCACACGGTGGTGGAGTGTCCGGCGTGGGCCAACGAGCGGGAGGGGCTCGTTGGCGTGGTGGGAGACGACCTCTCGCTGCCGACCATCATTTCGAAGATGGTCCAAAGCGAGAGTTCGTGGGAGGCGGTTGCCTCCTTCTGTAGACAAGTAATGTCACAGAAGGAGGCCGCGGAGCGGGAGAGGGAAGTAGATCCCTCCGCCCACCCGCTTCGCAGACGGCGTGTTGGCCGTCGGCGGCGGGCTGAAACCCGCCGCCTACCGCCCTAGGCTTGGCCTCGGGGAGTGGGGGACATGGGCCCCGCTCCCTTCGAGGCTGACCCATGAGGAGTGGGGACGCCTCTACACTCCGGGCGTCCCTATAATTGGGCAAAGGGCCACTATAAGTGTGGCCCTGGAGATCCCGCGGTACCATATTGGCCGTGGGTGCCGTCGGGGAGCCGGATTGCTCATGCGTACCCGGCTCCCACCAACGGCGGATCGAAGGAGTGTCCGGGAGGTTTTAGTGGTTGGTAGGGTCCTCTCCTCGTGGTATGAGTTTAGCATACCACGCTATGGAGAGGGCGAGTCCCACATATTCCACCGCCAGCGCGCGAATACGCTGCAGCGGCGGTGGGAATACGTAAATGCATTTCCCCCCGGACAACAAAAAAAAAAAAAAAAAAAAAAAAAAAAAATGTTGGACCGCAGTATTATTTATTTATATACAATCGGTATATGCTTCCTGAGGCTCGCAGGGCAGTCCTTGAATCAACCAGACCCGGAAACATATTTTGAATTTTATACAAAAGACTTTTTGTGTTTCGAAGTGGGAATCGAATCCCGACTTTATGTTTAAGGCGACTTATATCGCTACACCGCGGATTCTTCGTGGAATTTCGAATCGTTCCTTTCCTTACTTATTAATAACATTACAGAACAGATGTAAAGCCACATTTAGTATCTATTTTAAAAGCATATTTAAGAATCCTATTAGGTACGTCCAAACACGAGAAAATGTGTAAGCTTTTCTAAATGTAGGAAAATAAATGGGATAAAATATAATGACCACCAAAAATATATACTTGACACCAGAAAAATAAAGTCTAAAATTATAATAGTAGGTACTAGCTATTTTAGTCACGACTGCACTTCAAATTGTATTCGAACACCAAATTTAGTTAATGATCACCAAATCTTAGCGAGCAAATTATTGCGCTATTTCTACCTTAATAAAATCAATGAAAAATGACAATCAGTTAGGTTAGAGCTGCGGCCATACAACGCACGAGCCGAGCGAGCGAAGCGAGCGGTGCCGCGGTAGCGGCCGGCGAGTGCCAGAACCGAATAGTAAATTAGTAAAACATTTAGCTACTTTTGGTGATCATTTACTACTTTTGGGTTAAAAATGATTTATTTGGAGTCATTTTGCTTAAATACGATAGCGAAATGTTAAAACTTTGGTTACAATTTTACATTAAAATGCGGGTTTAATTTTGGTGATCATTTTCACTATATCTGATGGTAAGTTAAACATAAGCCAAAATAAATGATCAATCTTAATAGCTACCGGGATACCGTATCCATTTTCTAAGTAAACCATATCATAAGAAACCGCCTTTTAATAAGAATTTATAAACTGTTGCTTTTAGTATACAAAGGGGACTGCACATTATAATTAAAAATAAATGCTTGCTCGGGGGATTGTTCTGATTAGATTTTTATCCACCATCTTCTATATCTATCCTTACCTTTTGTTTTGTCCGGGGGGAATGCATTTACGCATCCCATCCGCCTCTGCAGCGTTCCCGCGCCGGCGAAGAGGTATGTGGGACTCGCCTTCTCCATAGCGTGGTATGCTAGTCATACCACGAGGAGAGGACCTTACACCACTAAAACCCCCCGGACACTCCCCCATCCGCCGTTGTTGAGGGCCGGGTACGCTGGGCAATCCGGCTGTAACGAATCGAACCTCTTTTTTATCAACGAATTTACTTTTTATTTGTCATTTTGTTATATGATTTGTAATGTCAGTTTTTTTCCTATCAAATATACACATCATCTCAATAGTACCGAAAACCAGCGGCTTTTATCTTGATTTATAAATAATTTATGTACTGATATAACAAACAATAACAAAGTGGTCCTTCTCCCGGACGTTAAGAAAACTATCAAAATCGACTCGGAACGAAGTCAATCGCAGACTCCCACTGAAGTCGGTACCACAAGAGGGCAAGCAACAGACACATTTTAAGTCACAGCGACGCTCGACAGTCACCCGCTTCGCTCCAGGAGGGAGTCCGCCCATCGCAGAAAGCACAAACATACCATGATCCACCATCGGAAAGAGCTTTCCACATACATCATGCCATACCAACAAATACCAGTGCGTGTCTGGTAATCAAATACCAGTGCGTCTCTGGTAATCAAATACCAGTGCGTGTCTGGTAATCAAATACCAGCGCGTGACTGGTAACCAAATACCAGTGCGTGTCTGGTAATCAAATACCAGTACGTGTCTGGTAATCAAATACCAGTGCGTGTCTGGTAATCAAATACCAGCGCGTGACTGGTAACCAAATACCAGCCTAATAACGGAGCATGCTGGGCCTTTCAAATTTCTCCCCCCGCTTTATTTTTTTGAATGATCGAGCATGTAACGAATCGAACCTCTTTTTTATCAACGAATTTACTTTTTATTTGTCATTTTGTTATATGATTTGTAATGTCAGTTTTTTTCCTATCAAATATACACATCATCTCAATAGTACCGAAAACCAGCGCCTTTTATTTAGATTTATAAATAATTTATATCAGTACATAACACCGGCCCTCTTTTTTTTAGGTTAAATGTCTACCGTTTCATTATTTTGTGGCAATTACATGTAGATAATTCGAGTCAGTGTTCTTAATATATTAATTTATTTTTGTCATTTTATACACATATCAACGTAATGTGCATAAAATGAAGTATAAAGAGTATGGTTCTTTGTAGATTCTAGCAAACTAAAATATTTTTTTACTTTAAGCGTATATTTTACGGCATACTTCCTTTCATGCACATTACGTTGATATGTAGGTACTTAATGTAAAAATAAATGAATATATTATTTATCTCATAAGTTTTCTAGAATCAACAAAGAGCCCTATTTAATGCTTTATTTGAAGTAAGCACAAGTTAAAGTACGCAGATATTCTTTTTCTCTTTACGATTACGCAAAAAGCAGAATTACATTTTATATCTAGTACCTACTTATTTCGCTTTGCGATGCGGTGTATTGCAGTTGTATTTTCTTTGTAGAGAAATCTTTAGCTACTGATAACCACTAAAGGCTACGAGAACTTGCTATCTTGTTTGTAAAATATAAAAGTAAGCTAGTGAAAGATATGTTTTCTCAATATAGTATTGTTATAAAAGAATGCTTTTGAAAAAGAGCAGCTTGAACATTTGCCTACTCTTTGTAAATTTATTTGTAAGAGTTTTTAAAGAGCACGAGAAAATATTTGGAAATAAAACTGAGAATTCATGAATTTTACCAGAAATGTACCAAATATTTATATTTGTATTTGTAAGTAAGTATTTGAACTTGCCTTAGTAAGTAGGTCTATCCAAAACTAGGTTGTATTCGTATTCACGTTTTAATGCGTTTTCTTCGTTGTGAATGAAGTGACAATTTTAAGTAGAAAAAAGAAAGAAGTACACACCTTCTTTATTGCTGTACAAACAATAAGCAAAGTTTTCATCTCAAGACTTCGTAGAGTATACAGTAATCTTGTATTAAAGTAATATGTTGGCAGATTTTACGCAATGGGTGTTCTTTTTTTCTTTTTGGTTGTTTACTTAACATGCGTAGTGCAGTGAGGCTATTTTATTTGCTCCATGAAATTATGTAAGGTGGTCATAATTTAATGTATTTTTATTGCACTGAACTTACCAATGATAACTACTACTAACTTATTGATTTACTTATTTAAAATATTTGTTTAAAAGCAACATTCATCTTCGTCACAAGGTATAATAAATATCAACTAAAACTAAACAAAACATTGACTAGCATAGTAGAATTACAAAATCTGGGGATTTGAGAGAACCATAGACTACACAGTAATGATACACTGGCTCGATCTGTCATCAAGTGTGATTACCTCACCTTAAATGTCTACAATACTGGATGTATGTATGTTTCCAACTATTAGTTTATTATGTACACGTGGGCGTTTTAGACCTTGAAATAATTAAAAGGAATAATAATACAAATGTATGCACATATGATAAACTAGTTTATTTTATTTATAAGTACAAACAGTGACATAGTTCGCATTCTTTGACATCTCAAACATAGACGTTCTATGTTTAGCTTTGAAATAAATGTTTCTGGAATCTTCGGTACCTTGTTATGATCTCATATACCTATATACGTGTTAAGTCATAAAAAGGCAAACCTCTAATGTTTACGAGTGCAACTGCAAGTACAAGATGGTCTCATATTACTTACTTTTAAAATTAATGCAGACATAGAATGTTTTTTAAAATGATTATCTCATTTATTTATGTTCTCAATTTAGCACCACTATGTATACAATAATTGTATAATTGATCGTATTTATTGTAAGTCAAATATAATGATTATCATGTATTAATCTTTTTATGCCCATATCCTAGTTTAATTTTGGTCGGCGCAACACGTTTTTTTTTCCATTCTATCCTGTCAGCCGTCATGCTATCACTAAAGTCCTCATATTATTTCTCAACTAATAAAATAGATTAATTTAATCGATATTATAAATTATAATTTATTAAGTCATGTAATAGTTATAATATCACGTTAAATTTAAAAAGAACAAGCCTGAAGCATGGAAAGCTTTAGTACCGCGCCTTTATCTACCTATAACATACGTTGTGACATATTTGTTTGATTTTACACTGAATTTTAAATAAATTAAATTTAAAATTCCTTTTTTCTACAAATTACATTGGTATTCGTAATAAATATAAATTTGTACTGGAATTATATTTCGTAGCATGAATTGTTGTACTACTGTTAAAATAAATTCAAAGTTTAATATTTGTGTAGTGTTTTGTAAAACTTTCATTGTGCACAATGAAAGTTTTGTGTTAACACATGAAAAACGATGTTAGGACAATAGAAAATATCTCTTTTATTCGCGTTTATTTCAGGCGTTTCCAACATATAGGTATGCCATATCTTTATCAGGAGATAGTGTCACGTTTTCTGTGAAATTTTAATAATATATTTTAGTTTTCCCTATAAAATACACGTTTCTTTTGAATAAAGTCATCCCCCAATAATACGCCACGTGACTACCCAATACACGGATTTAATTAGTTTTATTACCTTTTATGTAATAAAGTATAACCGCAAATGTTATCCAAATAGGAGCAATGTCCGTCCCAGACTGTTGCCGCAGCCTATTATATACAAAATGCGCTTCATTTCAAGGGACTCAAGAAATTGTGTTTAGACGGAGAATGAGATTTTAACGACTCATTTGTGAGGATGTTCCTAGTTATTTTACGAGCGGGGATGAGTTTTTATAGAGACACTGAGACGTTATTTCTGGTAAAACGTTTTAGAGATTGTAGGTATCAATTTTCTTTGTGTTAAATTCTAACAACCAATTTCGACCACGGCGGCCAATCTCTAAGGAGATTAGCCATCTGCGCAGAATATATTATAGAGCACAAGTGTTTGCACAAACACAGGTGCACGCTCTATTCCTTTACTCTCAAAATCCGTTGGGACGGTACTACCGACCAGATTAACGTAGCCAGTTTAACATACTTGCGAGGCACGGGTGAAACACCATCAAATTCCTGACTTCAGGCTGGTACCTACCTACTTAATGTTTTCTTGTGAGAAATGTATACTCACACAAATTTAAGAATCAAAACCCGGGACCTTGCCAGTAACGGTCGAATATATTACCTTTCGACCAACGAATTACAAAGCTAAAGATGAGGTGGATTGTGTACCTAGTAGTATCTGGTATATTGTGGGTCTGGCACTGTGTATTGGATTTTGTTTACTGGAACAACATTTACTTATTGTTTACTTTTGAGCTTCGTTAAGTAGGTGGGTTGGTTTGGTTAAGAATAAAGGGATGATGCAGCAAAAAAATATTTTGTTGATACGAGAGAGTCAAGCTGTTGTTATCATAGTACCTATATCCTCATCCTGAAGCGCTTTCGATCTGGGCCCCGAGTCCACTATCGCAATGGCGTGTCCATTAACTGTCAATGACAGTTCAATGGTCGGTTTTTTTCCTTTTTGGTAATCTAATAATCCAAATGACTTCATAATGGTTTCACTATGACGCCACGATGACATTAGCGTAGTTGAATATGATACATTTATAAGTTTTGAAATCGCCTAAATAAACATTACAATCTCCCTAACCATCTCCCCTGCTACTTCTGTTGACGGCCTTTTTCTGCGGTAGCAACACCGACTGCCATTCCAGCGCCGACACCATAGTTTGAACCATCATAAGATCGTCTGTGTTCTCGAGGGTCGTCACAAATCGTCTCGAACACAGGCTCGATGACTTCCAGCCTCCCGAACAAGCCGGCTTCCGAAAAGGCTTTAGTACCATAGACCACATACATACGCTGCGGCAGATTATACAGAAGACCGAGGAGTATAATCAGCCCCTATGCTTGGCGTATGTGGACTATGAGAAAGCCTTTGATTCGGTCGAAATTTGGGCGGTTCTAAGGTCTCTTCAGCGGTGTCGTATCGACTATCGCTACATTGAAGTGCTGAAGTGCTTGTACAAAAACGCCACAATGTCGGTCCGAGTACAGGGCCAATGTACGAAGGCAATCCCGCTACGGAGAGGCGTAAGACAGGAAGATGTTATATCTCCCAAACTTTTTACGGCTGCTCTGGAGGACGCCTTCAAGCTCCTGGAATGGCAAGGACACGGCATCAACATAAATGGCGAGTACATCATTCACCTTCAATTTTCCGACGACATAGTGATCAGGGCAGAATCGCTGGAGGACCTTGGACAGACGCTCAATGACCTCGATGGAGTTTCTCAACAAGTTGGGCTTAGAATGAACATGGGCAAGATGAAAGTCATGCATAACGCCCATGTAGTGCCCAACTCTATAGCCTTTGGGAACTCCATTCTCGAAGTTGTGACCGAATACATATATCTAGGTCAAACGATCCAACTAAGTAGAACCAACTTAGAGAAAGAGGTCAATCGTCGAATCCGACTCGGCTGGGCAGCGTTTGGGAAGCTTCGGAAGATCTTCTCACCCAAAATACCTCAGTGCCTGAAGACCAAAGTCTTCAATCAATGTGTGTTACCAGTGATGACATATGGATCTGAGACGTGGTCTCTTACTATGTGCCTCATAAGAAAGCTCAAAGTCGCTCAGCGAGCTATGGAAAGAGCTATGCTCGGCGTTTCCCTGTGTGATCGAATCGGAAATGAAGAGATCCGCAGGAGAACGAAGGTCCCTGACATAGCTCAACGGATTAGCAAGCTGAAGTGGCAATGGGCAGGACACATAGCTCGAAGAACTGACGGCCGATGGAGCAAAAAGGTTCTCGAGTGGAGACCACGAACTGGCAAGCGCAGCGTAGGACGACCGCCTGCACGATGGACCGACGACCTCATAAAGGTCGCGGGGAGTCGGTGGATGCAGGCCGCTAGCGATCGTTCCCGCTAGAAATCGATGGGGAAGGCCTATGTTCAGCAGTGGACTACAACAGGCTAATGATGATGATGATGATGATGATGAAGATCGTCTGGGAATAAAACCCTTTATTCAATTTGTGCAATTTTTTAATATGTTATTTGTTTCAGAGAATAAATATTATTCAGAAAGCTATTCCGCTTCCCATGACATGATCCTTTACTGAAAAGTACGAGTATTTATAACATAGCTAGTTAAAAATTTAATAAGCAATTGAAAGATACATCTATAACATACTACAAATAGTTCATTTTAAAACTAACTCTAACTGTGACTCGACTCGTGGCACGCCCCTGTTTTCGATGATCAGCGAATTTTTATCATTCGTATCAGAATAAATTGGAGCATTTGTTACATCACACGAGCTTTACATATTGATAGTTTATTTTCTATCAAACAATGGGCGTCTATTGGTTTGCACGAGTAAATAATACCTCTCTGTTTGCTGAATATTTTGTGCATGAATGCTTTCAGTATTCGTACGATTGCCGTTCTTTTGTATCTTTATTTGTTTCAAGTATGCAAATGACTTCTGAAACTTGGTATATATTTTCTACTTCAACTTTTGCAATTCTTTTGCGTTTTATAAAGTGTTCTCACAAAGATACTCATGTTCGGTTTTTATTATTTAATTCAGACGACGTAATATTTTTGTATCTTTTTTAATTTACGATAATTGTTTGTTTTAGATTTTACTTACCGTGTTTGTAGTGAAGTAGCATTTTGAAATATGAAGAAAGTTTCATATTCCTTATTGTTAGGTACCGATTTCTTCAATATTTCTTCAAAAACTTTCACACTCCGAATTTAAGTTAACAAAACCATTACAGATGTTTATTTTAAAGATTTTATAAAATACATGCTTCGACTTTGGACACAAAGAAATATATCTAAGTCATTGTATACCACATAAGATATGTAATACTTTGGGAGCTACAAAAAGCTCCATAAATGCCCTTCAAATATTAATGGTAATTGAATTTGAATAATGAAATAAATGATCTGTTAAATGTTCTGATTTCTATTAAATATGTACTAAAGAATTCTTTATAGAGCTATAGAAATCCTTTTCACAGTGATAAAAGGGTTTTATAGACGATGGGTCAGCAACGTATAATAATATGTAAATGAGGAACCTCCAAGTTTTCACGATAGAAATAAAGCAAATTGACAAGTTGGACAACATCATTCATAAGTTTTATAATAGTTATAAAATGCTTGTAAATATTAAGAATCTCGTTTTGTAGGGCAAGTGTTTCTAAATCGGCATGTATTTAATAGGTACCTAAATTGCATTACAGTTATAAGTGATCAGATTTATTTTAACTTACGTTTATTTTTGGGGCTCAAATTAAGTTTTAATATAGACTAAGCTTATAAAAAGATAATTTAGTGTTTTTGTTTCTTATGAATAAACAAAAAAAAAAGGGAATGAATACATTGAAAACAATATCAATCTCGCTTTAAATCTCGGGTGATCGAGGGTCCGATTCTCGCTCCAGACAAAACGTCGGTAATTGCATAAAATCAAGGATTTTTTACGGGTGTGGTTGGTTGAAAGATAATCGTCCGTGCCTTAGAAAGCACGTTAAGCAATTGGTCCCGATTGTCATAATATCGTTTTTAACAATAGTATTATAATGCTGTACATAATACTGCGGTCACCAACTCGCCTGCCAAGCGTGTTGACTAGTCATGTTCATATACTCAACAGTGGACGATATTAGGGGCAGATGATAGATATATTATAGAAGCCCGGGTGAATTCGCGTGGGAACGTTATAGTAGATTAGATCAATAAACATGCAGGTAGGTATGGTAATGTATCAATATGAATGAATAGTTGTAGTTATGAATAGTTGATTCATTTATTTTATTCATACAAGCACAAATATACCTAACAGGTAAAAATTTCATGCTACTGAAAATAGATTCAATGCAAATTATGCAAAATGTATTCCATAAATTGCTATCAAATGTTAAAATATAACTGTAATAGTACGTGATCAGTAAATACAAATAGCTACAATATTGGTAGCATGAGTATGATGGCAGCAGGTATCGATTTGTACCTCGGAACAGACTGTGTTTTGTAAGCATTGGACGTATCGAATGGACCGGCCAATATCCGCAAACCAGCTGTTCCCATACTCGGCTAACTGTCGCGATTTCTCCACCATGTGATGTAATACATAGGAAATTGGTTTGGTTTATAAAAGCCTACATTTTGATGGATATTTTCATCTTCTCAATTCAAATTATGAAATTGAATGGATAACTAACAGTTATTATTGTAATAATAAATCTACATATTATCTAAACTAAATTACTAATATTAATAAAAGGCTATGTGTGAATTATTTGTTAGTGTTATAGGCTATATTTTAAGTCAAGGTTTCCACGGGAACGGCTAATACGCGGATGAAACCGCGCGGGACAACTTGTTATATATAACTGCAAATAGAGTATCTAGAAGTTCTTTTATATATTTTAAGTAAAATAATTCTGTTCTACGACTGGCTGCTTTTTGCAGTCCATACGTTTAACCAGTCAAAAGTACTTTTAACTAGCAAAATCAGTCAGAAGTAGTTTTAGGTTAGATTAGGTTAGGCTAGTTTTGACTGATTTTGCTAGTTAAAAGTACTTTTGACTGGTTAAGAGTTTTGACTGCAACACATATATTATTTGGTTAAGCTTCTTATTTTTTATTATGTAGGTACATCAGTGTTTAAAAGTCCAGCCGCAGTCTCGCAAAACTATAGTGTCAACACGAGTTCGTCATTCGTCCTTCTTTCTTTGAATAGGTACAATTAATACACACAAAAATATTATTCTCTTGCTATGTTGCCGCTAGCATACGATTGATATATTTAATTTCACAATTAGGACAAGCTAATATAAGCTGTGAGATGCGTCTGCACTTTTGATCGTTTACTGGATCACCTTTTGGCTTTTAGAACGATAATTATTTCGTGTTTTATTTGGAGTTACATTTTTAATGTTGCTTCGGATATGATCGGTAATTAATACAATGCAAATTGATGGAACTGCGCTGTATTTATTTAACAGGCCGTACAATTTGTTCCACTATAATTGTGGCCACAGGCAGTGTAATCGATATTGCCGATTTTCATGAAACCAAAGCTTAATTTTCCTAAAAATACTGCAGTTTTTCCACATTTTTTTAAAGAATTTATTAACAGTTTTATATTGTGTTTTATATCGATATAAGAAAACATAATTTGATGTTATATCGACGTAATATTCTAAGCTACAGAGTATGTGTAACACGGGAAATTTATAGTTTTAACTTGGCAAACTAGACCTCTGACTCGCTCTAAGGAAAAATGAAATACGCAACTCAAATTGGAGTTTAATTTATAAAGAAAATTTAAAATATTTAAGCTAATTAATCCCTTATAAGGTATAAATAAATCGCTACTAAACTGCAATATATTTTTTTCTAATTAAATTCACATTTATTAAATTTGCCTTTGACACAAATAATTTAATTATTTGTATCAAAGACTGTATTTTAATACGAGGTTCACATGGGAACATGATCCACGCAGGTGTAACTATAATTCATTGGGGGCTATCATTAATTGGGGGAGGGTATTTGCCATAGTCGCCACGCTTGGAAGACGGATTGGTGACCGCAGTATCATGTTCTACCACACAAGGAAACGCTGCTGCCCGTTCCTTGATATACGATTATTATAGATGATGTTATAATATCGGGACCAACGGCTAAACGTACTTTCCGAGGCACGGAGGATATCCTGCTCGGCGTGGGGATCGAACCCACGACCCCCGAGATTTAAAGCGAGCCAAATATCGCTACGCAATAATTAATAAGCTACTTTTGTGTAATAGATTATTACACATTAAAAAAGATATTTTCAAAGGAAATTATTTAAATGACATACCTAAGTTTCTTTTTTGTTTTTATAAAATAAAATAAATAATAACAAGACAACTGTTTGGGCAATAAATGTGTATGCCTTCTAAGAATAAATGAAAATAATTGGACCTAAACCCCGCGTACTTGTCCATTTGAGTATGTTTCGCCGGACCGTCTTATGTGGGCCGTGTTGAAACCGGTAGTAAAGTAACCCACTGAGTTTGTTTCGGCGAATCTTCTTATTTTGGCAGTCGTTATATGCTCATGGTCCACTCAAATAATGACAATTGTTTTGGCATAATATAGACAGAACAAGCATTTGGCGATTTAATGAATAAATAACAAATTTAATTAATAACATTTCTAATTAAGGTTTGACTATTTACAAGTATCTGTAATTGGTTTACGTAAATATTTCTTATTTTGTTTTAATACTTTTAACTAGTTAAAAAATAAGACACACTGTTGCAAGCATGAACAAAAGTTAGCATTAAGCATTCACGTAAAGTAAGTACCGTGAAATATAGTCTTAAGTGTTGCTCTTGATAACCTACGGGAGTAACAGATAACTACTCCTTTTTTACATGTCTCTCGTTTAAAATTTCCTATCTACTTATGTCGTAAGAAAGTATGGAACATTACGGTCATTGGTTAGATATAATAAGGACAAATAGCTCTCATGAATATATAAACCACCAATAAAATAGCGCCTTAGAAACC
This sequence comes from Nycteola revayana, assembly GCA_947037095.2. Classification (NCBI taxonomy): domain Eukaryota; kingdom Metazoa; phylum Arthropoda; class Insecta; order Lepidoptera; family Nolidae; genus Nycteola; species Nycteola revayana. The sequence continues at coordinate 11,309,271 of OX344847.2, forward strand.
GTGCCTAGTCCCTTGGTTCATATAAATTCATAAGTATATATTCATAATTATATCGACGTAATTATATCAACTTAATCTGAGCAATAGATTTGGATCTAACGGACGTAGCTTATAGACTCGAGACCGTTACAGAATACTTAATAATACCTATTAATTCATAATTGGAATCCCCGTCCATAAGATCCCTTATTCGCATAATATCAGATTCTTAAAATATCAGATTCTTAAAATATTAGATTATCAAAATAGCAGATTCTCAATATAACCGAAATTGGACACTCAACGTGAAAAACATTTTGCTATGAAAGTTTGCATAACAATTTTTTTAATTCTTCCTTTCTTCTCAGAGTAATAACTGACATACTGCTGATTTATAAGTCATAACATCTATTTGCTATTTGTAATAGTGGTAAGAGGTAAATGACAATATTTTTTTAAAAAGACAACATCGTCATTGTCATTTCATTACACATCATATATTTGTTTCTATAGGTAATTTGAGTTGATTAAATAAAATGGATTCAAGTTCGTGAAAAAAAAAGAGCAAGAAAGCTAGTAAAAAGAGATAGCAAATTCGCAACATTATATCTGACTGCACTTCCAACCAAATTACTGTAGAAAAATGTTTAATTAAACATGTTATCGACATTAAATAAATATGAAGAATGCTAATTTAATTGCTAAGAAGATTATTATGTACCTATCGAGATTTATGCGTGTGGTTGCCGCTGCATTTATTTTTAAATCTACGGGATTATTTTTTTGTTTTCAATAAGTGTTTGTCTCATATTTAAAAAATACATTTAATTTAAAAAATAAATTTTCTCTTGATTGTACTTTGGCTATATTGAGAATCTGCTATTTTGATAATCTAATATTTTAAGAATCTGATATTTTGAGAATCTGATATTTTGAGAATCTGATATTATGCGAATAAGGGCATAAGATTTGCATCGATTGCATCTGCATTAAGGGGCATTACTTAGTGCTACCGAATACTTTTCTTATTGGTTAAATTATTAGATTATTACTTTCCAACATAAACGGTAAAAATGGAATGGAATGTCAAAATATACGATCGTAATTTATTTTCAAGATTTTGACCTAATAAGAATATAATAAAAACCTAAGCCTCGATTTATTTTATCGATAAAAAAATCAATTTTTGATCAAATCGTCCGTTAAATACCTAAAGTACGAACGATTCACCTTAAGGGCAATAACCATATTAGAATATAAACGACTATCATACTAGAATAAATTACTAATGCCGATATACATACATATAAAAGAGTAATATTCTTTTTCTTGTTGCGTAGAAAAATGTCCTCTTATCTCTATAGAACACGGTACGCGGAGGTACATTTTACTGAATGGTACTTATACATCACGTAACATATACCTATGAATGTTAAGAAGCAAACATTGGAGTAGAACTCAGTACTTCGTTATAACTTGAGCCAGTAATCTTTGTATAAATAAAACATGTATAGCTACAAGGAAAAACAGAAGTTTGAAGTTGTTGCTAAGAAGTAGGTATTTCGACATTTTAATATAGAAAAGTCGTTACTTGGAAATAATACTATTAGTACATAATATTTTTTCTTTGTTTAAAAGCTAGAAACCGTACTTTGCAATATTATTTGTAATCGTGGAAGTTTAACTTGTTTCAAGTTTCGTTAAAATTATGTAATTAGAATCTTCTTATGACAATTTATTTTGTATGTATGATGCAGCTTTTTAAGAATTATGCCCGCCTTCCACTGCGAGCGGAGCGGACTCCGTTTAGAATCCGTTTAACTCGCAATGGCGAATAGCCGGGTCCACACCGGACGATCCATCGATCCCGCGATCCGCGATCCAGGATCGCGGAGCGTGGATCGTATCGCATGGATCGCGCGCGGCACGTCCACACCGCCTGCATCTTTGGATCGCGCTGCTGCCGCGCGCGATCGGAGCGCGATGGATCGTCCGGTGTGGACCCGGCTAATGGCATATAAGTGCTTCCACTGATTAAAAATGAGCGGAGCGGACAAAACGAGTTCAAAGAGTCACAAAAGTGATCGAAGAGTCGAGTGGATTCCGAGCGGACTCCGCTCGACTCGCAATACTGATTTTCATACAAGTACATTCACCGCGAGCGAGTAAACGGAGCGGACTGAGCGAGTTAAAATGGGTCCGCTGCGGCATGGCGTCGCGCTTTTGAACGGACTCCGCTCATAGCCCTGCCCCCTCCAGCCACCGCTACCCCTTGCACGTCCTTGAACGGTCTAGTAATTGCCGTGACCTTGCGCAATATGGAGCTATTTATTGAATCTGTCTTCAAATTGTTCTCTAGTCACTCTGAAGTAATTTTTGAAATGCTCATCTTGTAGATCGCTAAACATTCGCAATAGATTGCCTTTGACAGCTCTTTGTTTTATATGGTTGCTCATCCAGAATCTGGGTTTGTTACGCTTCCTTTTTTTTTCTTCTTATAGTGGTAAAGAAGCAAACATTTCATTATTGTTTCATAAACATCATCATCACTTGAATCGTCCGACATCGTGCACATGACTTGTTTCTATCACAGCTGTCTGTATACTGGCTAGCGGGCCTCCAAGTCCGCTTCTAATGGAAGCTTAAAACTCGCTCAGCCTCATTTCCAGCCTCGCTCGCTCCGCTACTCGCTGGCAGTGGAAGGCAAATGCCGAAACTCTTTTTTAGTGGAAGCGCACAGCTAATTTCCTCCGCTCCGCTCAGTTCGCTAGGTCTCATTACCTCATTACCCTTTTTTAGTGGATAGCCAGCATTAGGTAATGGCGGACACTAAGAACTCCTAGATTTGTTTAATTACATAAACTATTGCCACCTGAAAGGGAATTGTAAAGTCATTGTAACCACTTGTCAGAAAATAAAACAATAGCAGTAAGTAAATAAAACTATCAGTAGAAAAATCACATATTCACACATTATTTGGTCACTTTCGGGTAGTTACCTACCCTTTTAGTCGATATTATCATAATCGGAATGTTCAATTTGTTTGAGTTATTCAAAAGGATATCGCATTATTAAAGAACTTTTTTTTCTTTTTTTTTTGTTGTTGTGAAGCGTATTCGCGCGCTTGCGGTGGGATATGTGGGACTCGCCCTCTCCATAGCGTGGTATGCTAAACTCATACCACGAGGAGAGGACCACCACCAAAACCTCCCGGACACTCCTTCGATCCGCCGTTGACGGGGGCCGGGTACGCATGAGCAATCCGGCCCCCCGAGCATTATTAAAGACCTGAGATTCTAACCTGAGATTTTTCCAAAACAATACTAAATCCCTCATGAAATAATGAAATAATGACATTTATTCAGCACTTAGGTATTTACATACACTTGTACTTGTCAAAATTACACTGTATAAGACTAAATCTATCAAAAGTATCACTTAAGTAGCTAAAAACATTGTTATAATTATTTGATCTTACAAATTTTTTTATCAGTCTGTCCGTCGGTCGAGCGATAGATGACAAATGTACACGTTAGGTATAGTAAGATGCCTTAAAGGTAACCAGGTCTTAAATTAAAATTAACTTCCAAGAATCCGGCCAAAGTCTAAGCGACATCCACCTGAGGGCACCCTTAAGGCGTTAGGACCAACGCTCAGGGTGCCACTGGAGTAAAGCGTAGATTTACGAACAGTGGTGATGATCGCTGGCACTAGATCACAGTTCGGGGAAAAAGCAACAACGTGGTCCTCGGCCATGCCGTCGAGGATCCTACCCTAGCTAACCTGCAACCTTTCACTAGCTACCTAAGTGGACATGCAAGAACAACACTTGAGACTTTGAGTTGACTCGGGAGTTGGGAATGTCAGGTGTTCCTTTGATGTTTTCTATTACAATAGCAATAGAGACCACGACAGTGAGACACTACTTACTCAAGTGAATACTTAAAGTCAAGTATTGTTCGTGCATACCACTGTAATACGCTATGTTACGGAGAACAGATTATTGAGTTAAAATAGCAGCAGCACCTATAAGCTCAAGGTTCACATCTTACTGCGATCACCAATCCGTCTGCCAAGCGTGGTGATTATGGCAATATCCCTCAACGATCCTGTCTTACCAAGGTCTGTTAAGAGGAGGCCATTGTTCAGCAGTGGACGTAAATGGGATGTTGATGATGATGGTGATGATGATGAAGTTAAAATAAAATAGAATATTTGTTTATTTGCCAGAAAATCTGTATAGACTAGTATAGAGGAACAAAATGTTTCGCCGCTTACGCAGCATGCAAACAGTTTTACAAAACTTACATGATACCAACTAATTAGGTTAGAAGTTATGAGTCATATCCCATTGCCAGCGCGCGAATACGCTGCAGCGGCGGTGGGAACGCGTAAACGCATTTGTCATTTTGTCCAAATGTGTACTACATTCCTTGTAGTACTTTTTTATGTGGACTAAATCTTGTCCGTTAAAGAATCGTGAGATAATAAAATGTGCCAACTCTATACGGTTGGACGGCAGGTGAATAGCGCCTTTGTCTTTTAGAAGAATGTTCTATAGGAAATGGTTCTTGCGAGACACGCAGAATTAAATGTCTCTCGTATCTAAGTCGGATTTTATCTCTGAGTGAATCTATTAAATTTTTTGCTACTTTATACAAGAGATAATAACGATAATCGAAAATCGCTGAACTACTTGTAAAGTTTTATATACATAACAGAAATGGTTGAACTGTAAATATTAATGTTAGTTAATTTCTATACTAATATATAAAGCTGAAGAGTTTGTTTGCTTAAACGGTCTACTGGTCGGTTTTGAATTTTTTTTTTCATTGTTAGTTAGCCTATTTGTCGGGGAAAGCTATAATAGAATATAATAAAAGTTATAATTTAATATGATGTTTCTACGGAAATGAGAGTTACGCGGGTGTTTTACGTTTGGGGTTGAAGTTAAAGTTGTAGTTAGTGATAGACTTGGATAGACTAGTTTTTTATCTCATAGTAAATATTTCCGTGACAAAAAGTAGCCTAGGACTATTTTTTGTCGCGGAAAAATACCAAATATCGTTTAGTTTCGTATTTCTATTCTAGCGTGAAAAGTCATAATTCCTCGATCCCCCGGCCAGAGACCGCCCTGAGCGGAGGCGGAGGTCAAAGTCCCATCTCTTGCGCAGGTTGCTGAGCTTATAGTTTTTATACCGTTGAATAAGACATCAAGTCCTGCTCGCCTTTATTTATGGTGAAATAGGTACAGCCTGCTGTGCCCGAAAAAATAAAACCTAGCTTGATTGACAGAATTTATCCATCTATTCGAACATTGATAATATTATTTTATTTTAAAAGACAACTCCCGCCGTAGTGACTCTAAGCCCTTTGTCGCGGGGGACTCGGAAAACGTTCAATTCACCGACAAAAAGCACATAGAACAAAAATCTGTGTTTCACACTTATTTATTGATCCTTGGTGGGAATCAAACCCAGAACACCAGAACTCAGAAAACTACCGCAACCACTGAACCACCGGTGCAGTCGGTTAGTATGATGTAAATGACCAATATGAGTAAAAAATACGAGGACATAAGCCATAATATTATGCAATACAATACCTTACTAGTTCTCTCCACCGATCGTCATAATTACTCGAGAATAGATGCAATTGGATAGTCTCCTCTTCTATGATTCCGTGTTCACTTTACGGTGGCTCGATCAAAAGTGGTGTGTCCTCTCGGTGACGTTGTCTTTGACATCTGCCGTACAGATTGTTAGACGTCAAACTCAACTGACAGCTAGAAGAAGATGACAAAAGCGGTGCAGTATAATGTCTTGCCGAAATATAATTATAATTGAATAAAATAATAAATACCTATGAAATAATGTCGAATTAATAAAATCTGTATGTATCTGTAAAAAACGGCGTGCCACGCCGAAAGGCTAATATGATTACATGTAAGAACTATGTGAACTCAATTCTCAATTTATGCAAATAAATTATTTGATTTGATGTGAATAGTACGTGAAGGGGTTAAAATAAAAAAAATATTCTAATTTCGACCGGGAAGAGGGATACCGGTTATTTGCGGCATGGAATCCTGTAATCACCAAATGTCATCGTCGCGACTCCAATATAGTTCCAAGGGTACCTACATTGTGAGTGTGGTTTGTTGTACTCAAATTAAAAAATATCTTTATTCATATTAAATTATTAACTCATTTAAAATATTTTAAATTAACGAAATAAATAATGAAATTTATTCAGCACTTAGGTATTTACATACACTTGTACTTGTCAAAATTACACTGTATTAGACTAAATCACTAAAGTATCACTTAAGTAGCTAAAAACATTGTTATAGTTATTTGATCTAACAGAATTTTTAATCAGTCTGTCCGTCTGTCGAGCGATAAATGACAAATGTACACATTAGGTATAGTAAGATGCCTTAAAGGTAACAGGTCTAAAATTAAAATTAACTTCAAAGAATCCGGCCAAAGTTTAAGTGACATCCACCTGAGGGCACCCTTAAGGGGTTAGGACCAACGCCCAGGGTGCCATTGGAGTAAAGAGTAGATTTACGAACAGTGGTGATGATCGCTGGCACTAGATCACAGTTCGGGGAATAAGCAACAACGCGGTCCTCGGCCATGCCGTCGAGGATCCTACCCTAGCTAACCTGCAACCTTTCACTAGCTACCTAAGTGGACGATTATATTATTATGACGCGTCCTTTTTTTTACTACCACCAGTTCCGGCCGTGGCAAGTCTGAGAAGAACTGGCAAGAAACTCAGAGGAACTACCGACAGTTCCGTATGTAGAAAAATAAAAAATAGGTATCCCGACCAAGTGCGGGTAGTTGCCGAAACTTGCGTAAAAGGCCGTTGCGTAAGCACGACTGGTGTAACCATCGACCATGGTGTAACCCATCTCGAAATGTTGGCTTAATAAAAAGGTAATGATTTGCCTTAAAATTGTACCGCGATTGAGACCCATGTCTACTATACATTATGGAATACCTTACGTCTACTGTCACACATCCAGTGTTTTTATGTTCCAATGTGTTTGTAATAACAAGCATATTTTATATTTTTTCACATGAATATTTGTATTTGCAGCAACTGAGTGAATTTACATTGCGGTAATGGCGCTTGGTAACTATTTACTCTTTTAAAATGAAAGCCGAATACTAACCTGTGTAATTACGTATTTCCAAACACGTTTTTGCTTTGTTTTTTATTTGTTTGACGTTTTTGATTATTCATCTAATAACCTGGTCTAGTTATGCAGTAAAAGGTGAATATTATATGGAACTTTTACGCGAATTCGAATAGTGTTAATTAATTTACAAATGGACACACAGTGACAGACAACATTTTTATTAACAATAAAAAAATACTTTTTAGTTATTAGTACCTACTCTATATTACAGTCATTATGCATTTATTCAAAACCTGGTATTTTTTCGTAAAAAACAGAAACTTCAATTTAATTTCTTTGTAAATACTAAAGATCCAATTACTTACATGATATACCTACTTAGCTGAGTTTTTCAGCAATATATTAGTCCCTTTAATTAATGCCCGTTAAAGCGACTTAAATTTGTATGTACATTAAAATATGCGTGTGTGTGTTCATCGGAAAACTTTTTATTTAAGTCAAAAACAAAACTCAAAAGCATATCACTAATCAATTAGCGGCGTAGCAAAAATGTTATTTAGCACTGCAGCTAGCGACCCAACCACGTTCTACGGCCAACAATCCTACAAGATTTTCTTTTCGGACAAACTATAATCGTAAAAGACGTAGAAAATACTAAAAGTTCTAACTTTTATTCTTCGTTATGTTTTCGGAAAATAAACCTTATTTTTTAATTTACCAGAATATTACAATTTTTACTACTACTTACTTTTACTTTTTAAACCATTCGTAATCATGCCCCTTTCATTATTACGAAAAGGTTTGATTTCTCCCTAATATTGTATATCTTAAAAAACTGCATAAGTACCTTTAAATAATTATTTAATGTTATAATTTTTATCATTTATATGATCAGCACTAATTTATGATATGCTTTTGAATTTTGTTTTTGACTTAAATAAAAAGTTTTCCGCTGAATAGAGATGTTTTCTGAACGTGTTTTTTATGTATTTCATGAATGAAACCCATGTCTGTTATGGCTTTTATGTATTCACATAGCATAGCCCTAATTGTAGAACAACATTTCAGCGTGATCAATTTCGTAATAAAATAAAATCCCGCTGGCTGGAGGTTTCGTTTCAACCATCATTTATACTGAAAATAATACGGAACAAATTCCAGTTCTATTACTCTTCGATACCCCAAATATACAGGCATATTACCTATAGGAACTTAGGCCTATAGGAATATAGGAATTAGGAATATAGGACAACTGTTCCCGTTGAATATAGACACGTTCAGATTAGTGGCTCAAATTGAAATATTGACAAAAACTTCTACGATTAATAAATTAGGTACAAAAAGTTTATCTGTTTTGCGTACATTGAAAGTATACTTGAACAGTACATAATATGTTGGTACTGCTCACGTACAATTTCAAATGGCAATAAGGTACTTATAGAATCTGTAATTATGGTTTTATCGCGTATCTAATAGGTTGGAGAAAAAGTTGTTTCTTCGCATTTTTTAAGAAAATTCAAAACACTTTTTAATATAGTTTATTTACATTTAACTAAAGTATGGAGGTACCATTTTTTTCGATAACTTTTTGCCATCTTGTAGGTAAGGACATGATCTCATTGATATAGAAATTTTGAGACTTCTGATCAAAATCTGCGACAAGTGGTTTTGGCAGTCCTCTCGTGATGTTAACCTGACACTGCCTAAAGAATTCTGAAGAGACGGAAACAGGTAGAAATCTGGAGGTCAGGACTATACTCCGGATGCATTAACACCTCCCAGCTAAACTCTCTCAATTTTTGCTGAGTGGCTAAAAATGTGTGAGGTCTAGCGTTATCATGATGAGAAACCACACCCCTTCTGTTGATTAATTCCGGCCGCTTTCTCTCAATTTCTTGCTTTATTCTTATCAGTTGTTCGCAGTAGAGTTCAGAATCGATGGTTCTGCCTGGGTAACAGCTTATAAGCATCACCTTGTTGCGAGTTAACCCGGGTTTTGCCACAGTCTGTGAAGCCTGACTGGCCTTTGTCCACGACCTTTTTCGCACGTTCTTGTCGTACGTGATCGACTTTTTATCACCAGTTATCAGCTTCTTCAAAAATTGGTCGGTTTCATTACGTCGTAATAAAGAATCACAATTAGTACACGGTTCATTAGGTTTCTTTCAGTGAGCTCGTGAGGTACCCAAATATCGAGCTTTTTTGTGTACTAATTTTTTTTCAAATGCGCCAAAACTGTTTAGACCGATATGCCGATCTTGTTCCACTTTTTCAAAAATGGCATCCATTTTATCCGTGATAGGGCGACCAGAGCGACGTGCATCTTTGACATCAAAATTACGAGGGGTTAACAAGAATACTAGTAGACGGCAAAACTGTGCTAGAAATCATAAAAAAAATATATACATGATGCTATCAAAGGATTGAAAGTGATTGCATTTATTATTGAAAGCACTTTATATACCATGCGCGGCCTGACTATCGGATTTTTTTATACCGATAACTAAAAGAAAATTAATTAGGACGAGGCCCTAATAAGGTTGGATAATAAAGAAGCTATTAAATCAATTTCCTAGGCGTATACAATATAGCCGCAATAAAATCTATCCCAGTATTTGTGTGAACCAAGTTTGTATACGAGACTCACTATTTGTTAGATACTTAATCTCTTTTTTATGTTTATCGGAAAATATGCAATATTATCGTAACATATTAAGATTGCTTGACTTTCAGATTGCTCTGTTAAAAACAATCTGTTTTTATAAATTGTTGTTTTAACGTTTTATTTATAGATTTATTCATTACATTGTTGTATTAAGGTTAATTTCCATGGGTTGTTGCCGGCCTCAGCCGCATGCGATTAGTTGCTCGCGATTGTCGAGCGCGGCTGATGCAGCAATAGTCAGAGCCTAGCGTCTGTCGCAAAACCTCGGAAACGGTTTCGTACATTCTCATACTCTGGAAGCTAATAACGTCACGATATTACTATGAATTTGATAAACATGTCTTCGCTTGTTCGGTTAATGCATGCAAAACATATTTTATATATAACGAATATATTAAGTTAATTTAGCTTGAGCTTAACAATAACGTAAGAAATGCGTTAAAAAAAACCCTTAAGTAATAAATTCATTTTTATCGAATGCATAGTCATATTGTTACTCGATTAGCCTGATCCTGATCCTGACTCTTGTCGCATCAGCCGCGTTCGTCAGCCGCACTCGATTGATAGCACGGTTGCAATTATTCGCGATGCAGAGAAATGCACCTTTACAGTCAACAAAGTACTGATTACAACAATAATATCGTGTATTGTGTATGTTATATTTCTATCTGAACGATATAGGTATAAATCAGCAAAGAACAAAAGGACGACCAGCTTTTCTCATCTGTGTGTCAATTCATTACTTTTGTTTACACATATTATACAGAGATATTGTTTCTTTATAAAATAGGTAAGTACGGAGTATTCTCCTCATCATCATCATGTCAGCCTGTTGAACATAGCTATCCCATTGATTACCAGCAGGAACTGACTGCACTGACTCCCTGCGACCTTATGAGGACGTCGTCGTCGGTCCATTGCGGAGGTGGTCTTCCCAAGCAGCGCTTGCCAGCTCGTGATCTCCACTTGAGAACCTTTCTGTCCATCGGCCGTTAGTTCTTCGAGCCATGTCTCCTGCTTTTTCAGCTTGCTAATCTGTTGACCTATGTCACCTTTTTCCTGTGAAATTCTTCATTTCTTCTAATGACACGTTACCATATTTGTATCACCAATCCTTACATTGACAAAACTATTATTCTCTTACGGACAATTCTAAGAAAAGTAGTTTATTTAATCTGTAAGCAAAGTCTCCCAAACTATTTTTTCTCCTAGATTCCTTTATCTGTTTGTTATCTTTCTATCTTTCCCTTGCTCCCTTTCTATCTCATTACATACTTACAGTTTGGGAACCCGATTTTTTTCTCCATCGAGTCTCCCGTAGACCCCTGCGGAGGTCCATCTGGGCTAATGCTGTAAAGTATATTTATAGATTTATTTTGCGACCGTAAAAAGTGTCACAGTAAATGCTACTCGAACAAAAAACGCTGGTGAAACTGCGGAGTATACCTAAAATATTATTGAATTCAATTAAAAAATAACCATTTCAATAACAGTTTTCAAACGAAATACTTCGTGTTATAGTGTTACGGATTGTTGGTTCACGTTTTATAACTGGAACTATATTTTGAAATCTCAAAGCTAACGCTTTGATCAAAGCGAAATACGTTTTTGCACTCGTTAGGTCATGTTAGGACTTGGTTTCCGTCATTACATAGTGTTTCAGCCGAATGTGCTGTATATTTGCGTAACTCTTTTGTTTAGTACGGAACGTTTTACTTAGGGCTTGCTTTTACAGGAATATTTTGTGACGCCAACTAAATTTAAGGCAGCTGAATGACGTTGGTACTAGTTGGTTGTGTGGCTGTCGCTGGCCACCGGTGGCTGTGGTCGGTGGCCCATTTGCGCCGAGCCTTATAGGCATAACGAATAAAATTCTATTTAGTCCGTCAGTTAGATTACCAACAGTAATTGACACGTATTTTTTTCGTCCGTCAAACGACAAATGACGAAGATACAGCGTGTTGAAATTTCGTGTGACGTCACTTCTAGGTACATTTTACCTAGTTGTGACGTCACAAGCCCCCCTCTCCTGAACTTTATTGTTTGTTGTTGCTCTGTATCTTTGTAATTTTTATTTATCTAACTGACGGACTAATTATATGTTTTTAGTCTTTATGTATATTCTACCCAATATCCACTATATATCACATCTGTACAAATAAATACAATTGAAGTGTCTGTTTATAACAAAATCTCATTTTTTTTAAAGTGTGTCTGTCTTTGTTTCTTATTGTTTCGGCTAATCTCAGTAACGGTTGGTCCAATTTTAACTTTCAATGGTAGATAGCTAATGTTATTAGGTATATGTAGGTGGTATAATGGTTTAGTCCACGTTCAACCCCCACAATCTCTACCCCCGGCCATGTTCAACCCCTAAACGTTGTCTACGTTCAACCCCCAGGGGTAGAACGTGGATTTCAATACATTTGTCACTTTTTCATGGTCCATATTCAACCCCCAGATATTAGGTATCTAATATTCAAAATAAAGTATTAGTGGGAACAGAAGTGTATTTATTTTCGTAACAATTATTATTTATTTTGAAGCTATTCAGAAGACATGGCTTTTTGGTAAATGACAAAGGCAATATCGTGACACAACATAAAACACTATACGTGTGTAGAGTTTAAAAAATAAATGGACACAACTTCTCCAGACAAAGATCTACCATTATTTCACCACTTGTAAAACGATTTACAATGTTATTAATCCGCTTATCATTTTCTATTTGTTCTGGTCTTCTTTGATTACTTTTCTTGCTTACAATTTTTTGATAAATAGAATCATCCTCCAAAGTTTTTAAAAATTGAACCAGGTTAGAAGATTTACCTAATGTCCTATTTAACATAGCGTGCCAACCTTCTAACTTGTTTGTTGTGCGATGTCTTTCACCATAACAACACCATTTGTCTTTCATTAGGTTGTTCTCGAACCACTGTTTTACGAAATAATCATTAAATTTAGTTACAGCTTCATCAGTAGGACTATCCTCCATAATATAAAGATATCCGTCGGTTACAGCTTCAGTGTTGACATTGTTAACCAAGTAGGATTAACAAAAGTAATGCACTTGATAACGACGGAACGACTATTGACGGACTAGAATTCACTCATAGATATTATACTTAGTAGAAATATGGTACAAATAGAGGGTACTTAAGGTAAATCTTAAGGATCAACATCATCAACATCAACAGCCCGTTTACGTCCACTGCTGAACATGGGCCTCCTCTTAACAAACCTAGGCAATCCGGGATCGTTGAGGGATATTGCCATAATCACCACGCTTGGCAGACGGATTGGTGATCGCAGTAAGATGTAAACCTTCAGCTAATAGATGCTGCTGCCCATCTATTAGCCATATGTCCCTTAGTCGCCTTTTACGACACCCATGGGAGGACATGGGCTGGTCTATTATTCTAAGCCGGAAACCACACGGCACAATCTTAAGGATAGCAGAAATAAATTGAGGGTAGATGAGATAAAACTTTTGTATTTTACTGTCCATTGAGGGTTGAACATGGATCAAAAAACCTGCTTAATAAAAGTCCACGTTCAACCCCTAGGGGGTTGAACGTGGACAACGTTTAGGGGTTGAACATGGCTGGGGGTAGAGATTGTAGGGGTTGAACGTGGACTAAACCATTTTAATTGCTTTTGTGAAAACTCATTACTACATATATGTCAAAGTCTTTCATTAATTCTTTTCGGTCCCTTATAAGTTCACTTATATAATTATAATTGTACCGTTTATCTTATTGTATGACATTTTTAATTTTCTAGTAATTTTTTTAATTTTTAAATATTTTTTAATTTTACTGTGACTAGTCATGGTACATACAGAGTGGGACAAGCACCTCAAACAAACTCCGAGTCGCATCACTCTTACATCTATCAAACTGTTGTTCAAGGTCTTGTATGGTATGTATTTAAAACTACGCAACTCATTTTGTTGCGGTTTTTTTAATAGATAGAGGGATTCAAGAGCTAGGTTTGTACCCGTGTGGAGCCGGGGCGGATCGCTAGTATTTAAAAGAAGTAAGTATACAAAACGTTGCAAGCTCTACCGCAAAGGTCGCCATCTCAGCATAGGCTAGGCGATACCCACACACGAACACGTAACTGGTGTTTATCTATACTAATATTATAAAGAGGTACAGTTTGTGATTTTTTTGTGAGGTTGTAGGGGTAATGTCTGGATCTAATGAAGTAATGAACCTATTTTGCAAATTCTTTACCAGTAGAAAGCCATATTATATGTACGCGTCAGAGGCTCAGAGGATATTTTAAGTCAAGGTTTCCACGGAAAAGGGATAACGCGGGTGAAACGGCGCGGGAAAGCTAGTTCCTTATATAGGTAACTAGTAGCGCACGGCACTTAAACGCGTATTTCGATGATTTCTTGAAGTTTGCCAGCCTTTTTGTCATTTTTTAATATCGTTTCTCATCGGAGGCCTACGTCATTAAGAGAATATAGGTATATGACGCAGGCCCATACGTTTCAGGTCTCTACAATCAGCGGTTTTGGTTGTGCGTTTTATTAATATAGTTTAAAGATAGGTACCTAATTTTATTTTAGGAGCGCTTTTAAGTTGTCTGTATATCTATTTGGTGGCTAGATATATCTGTTATACATCATAATACGTAGTTATGTAGATACCAACTTAGTTCAAAGTTTCTTGAGTATCTACTCATTGAGATAAACTTTACAGATCAAAGCCGCGGTAAGTTTGCGGCTTAATAAACTCGAACATCCCTTTCAAGTTAAAACAAATCTTGTAAAACGAACATTATATAAGGTGCTTCCAAAATATATCCCATCCATTTAAAGTAACAAACTAACAACTAAAACGTGAGGATTAATTAATTAAGTGTGCAATTCCTAATTAAAACATTTAGTAGGTACACTGCATTTGTTCATTTATACAAATAAATTAATAATGTATATTTTCGCTGAGACAGAATTAATAACTAATACATATACTCTCATTCCCGTAAGGAGTTTATAATTAAATATAGCCTATAACTTTCCTCGATAAATAGGCTATTTTATACTGGTGCTCCGATTTGAAAAATAATTTCGTAGTAAGTAGTCGTGAGATTAGCGACTTCAACCAAACATACTTTTTAACTAAATATATTAGTTATATAGATATCTACACCTATCTACATCTACCTACTAGTTTTTAATATACATCGGAAACTTCAAATTATTTACAAAAATATATTTTCCCTCGCGATTATTTAAGTAGCATTTGAACGATAGACTATTATATTACAACAAAACGGCTTCCGGACATTGAGTATATATTATTATTTAATAAAAGAAGAAGAAAAGTTTTATACAGAAGCCTGGGAAACGAGAGAAAATTGCATTGGTATTGTGCGCCTTGTTAAGCTTTAACGAGGCAAGTGGGCGGCGGCCACTGGATCTCGTTGATAATGTTCTTATATTCATAAATTGTGTATTTGATAACATCCAACGGTATTAATGTTTTTATATTAGTTTAGTTGTAAAATACCGAAGCGTACCTGATAAGTGTCATTGCTGAGTAATGTTATTATTTAACGTCATTAAATAATTCTATCAGTCGTCACATAAAAAATATTTGTGACTGAACTTTCGTAGCTGATTCCCAACGCAAGGACTGGAGTACCTACAACATTTTTAGAAACAATTTGTGCTCAAGTCCCTGCGTTGCAGTATGGAGTTTTACAGAAAGAAAAGTGAATGTCTCTAGTTGATATGGTTATCCGTCTTCGAGATGTGTGCTACGATGTTTAGAGGTAATTTTTAACCAGTTTAAAAAAATAGTTTTTTTATTATGTAACTGTTTATTTATATCGATACAACGATGGCGCGCACATGACTTGTGAATAATCAATTACATTTTCTTAAAAAATGATAAAAACTGTAAACTAAACTAAACTCTCGGTGTAACTGTGCCGAGAGTTTAGTTTAGGTTATAACATCAAAAAGCCTTTTTTAATCGAATTCAATACACGATACAATCTGTGTTCCAGGAAAAACTCGTTCTATTTTATGCTGCTAAATATTTATAGAGAAATAATAAAAGCTCAATCGGATTCCATGAAATCGTTTTCGCTTCATTGCGATTCACACGATTTTGTAAAATAACGGCTGAATAGTTAGGCAGAGAGTCCGGATCCAAAATAAATTCTAATTGGTACCTATTTTCTTGTTCAAGATGTTTGTAAAGTCTTTCTTTAACTTTGTTACTATAAATTACATGGCTTTGTGTTTTACAAAATGTAACAAGCATTTTTCCCTTCAGAATTTCTTATACTTATGTTGATGAATAATAATGGTGATATAATAAAAATAATACAATTTATACATAATTGTCATTTATTTGATCATTACATTTTTTAACCTCACTTCAATAACATCTTTCCGCCTAGCTCTCTCTTTTCCCAAGACTCCGAAATATATAATTAGAAATTACAATGTTATTTTATCAAGTCAGTTTATTCTCATGGGATCTTTGTACCTAAAGCCATTCACAACGTGTCGGATTTGGGTCTCTATCCCTAAATAAAGCTGACAGTTATCATACTCCTCGCTCTCGAGGTACATTTTGTATTTTGTCTTATAATTTGTTTTACTTGACTAAATATTATATAACTACCTACATTTTATTATATTGTTGTTTAAACTTACTTGTATTTTATAAAAATGAACTGATTGATTGCTGGTCGCTAAGCATACGTAATGTACCTCCCGTATGCAACAACAATACCTGAGACTATTAGGGCCACCGGGGCACCATGGTTCATTCGTAATCGCAACTTACATTCTGATGTCCAACTGCCTTCCATCAAGCAGTGGATGGAAGAGGCATCGGAACGCTTCTTCGAATCCGCGGCGCAACACCCAAACCCGTTGGTTGTTGCAGCATCCGACTATAGGTCTTTGCTCACAAAGCGTCGTAAATACCTTCGGCCTCGGGGCGTCCTCGATGACCCGGACAACGAGATAACCACTTACCAACTAGCAGTAAAAAGACTGCAAAAAACTAGCACCACTACACAGAGACCACTCTATCCGACCCGCCGGAGAAGAGTGCGCCCGCGAACGCTACGCGTCCCCCCTCGTTCGCCTGACCCTTAGTCTGCAAAGAACCATCCGATGCCCTCGTAGACCCGAAGTCCTAGAGGCCCGCGAACTTTAAAGTAGAGCGACAGTTGCACAATACTCCCCTAAAATACTAAATGTCATAAGCTCTCAATCTCATCGCCAGCGACCGCCCTGAACCGAGGTCCAAGCCCCACAGGGGGCGCGGGTTGCTCAGTTTGTAGTTTTTAAACCATTTATTAAGGCTGGAGCTCTGCTCGCCTTTATGCCCGGTGAAGTAACAAAAGCCTCATGGCTAACTACGTAAGTACAAGCGAAAAAAAAAACAAATGAATACTGAGTAAGTATTGATCTTGCATACCACTGTGACACTTGGTCTTATTAGGTTCATAAATTAGTTTCCTCTGAACCAGTTTCCTTGGCAGCCTTAAAATATCCATATCATCATCGGCCAATATATCAAGGGCATCCTTCCGAGGGAAGGTATTTGCCATAGTCACCACGCTTAGCAGGCGGGTTGGTGACAGCAGTATTAGGTATGTTGTAACAGACAAGAAAATGCTGCTGCCTGTTCCTTGATATACCATTATTATAGATGTGACGTGTTATGAACAATCGGGACCAACGGCTTAACGTACTTTCCGAGGCACGGAGGGTAGTTGCTCAACCAAATAGGCCCGGAAAGAATTTTTAGAATTTACGCAAAGATTTCCTATCCGGCGTGTGGATCGAACCCACGACCTCCGACTCGGAGGTCGTGAATTCGGAGGCTCCGAGATTTAAAGCTACGGACGTTGTCAATATCCATATCCATATAATAAATGAATATTCATATGTCCGAACAAGATTAGTAGTTGTGTCAATACGTCTGCCAATATGACAAGATGTTGGGAACTATTGTCGCTATCAGAGGAAGTTGATAGCAAATATTGACTGCATTGTTGGCAACACTCACTACGTATTCGTATTTATGATGGAAGTCAAAATTGGCATTCGTCGCTTCATAAATTTTATTTAAATTCAATATACTTTTTCATAATGGGTCACTGTAATAAAATTTCTAATTCGGAATCGGAATTAGAATAATCACATGCAGCATTTTAGATTTAACGTATAATGTATTTACTGGGAACTTATCGAGTCAATGGAATTCAAAATGTAGGTATCTATTTCCCGTTAAAAGTTAAAGAGAAATCATTTAGCAAGAGTTGTTGGTCTAGCGGTAATGTGTTTGACCATAAACAACAAGGTACTAACAATTCGATCCCCGGCTAGAGTAAAAAATTGTGTAAGGTACCAACCAAAAACTTTCCCTTCTTTGAAAATTCTACGTACTAACTCGAAGCTTTTACCAGTGCCTCGGAGAGCACGTTAAGCTGCGCCTGATCTCTCACCGGTCGAGTCGATAGATCCGTCCCACCCGATTTTGAGAGTTAAGAAAAAGGGAATGCATTTGTGTTTGCCCACACACTTGGGCACTATCACATGTCCTGCGTAGATGACTAATCTCCTTAGAGATGGCCCCCCGAGGACTATGGTTTTCAAAGAAATTACTGATAGTTATTATTTGCTTTACCAACCTGTATCTTATTCCCTATGCTCAAATAATAACTTGAAATTCACTTGATAGTTACTCTTTTTATATTCTATTCAATTATATGTATTATGATTATGATAAAGTTTATTTCGTATCATCTTTTGTAAGTTTATCAATAAATATGTCCATATATAATATAGAGATATTCTCGTTAATGTTTTGTATTTTTCTATGAACCAAACATAGTTATTGTTACCGTCCCCAAATGAAAACCTTGTACTGAATGCGAACCGTGTTAGTAGAACTGAAACTACTTTTGATATCTAAATACTAAATAATGGACAAATTCTAATGCTTTGTAATATAAAACTTATTTTGTGATGGCTGGGTGTGATAACTCATTAACTACCTACGTACGTCACGGAACATCAATATTCCTATCGCACTACACAGCTAATATTTATGCCACACATAAAATGTACCTACCTAAGTTAATTTCACTTATCCGTTATCCGTTCTTTTTCGATGGAGCTAGGCGTGAAGTTTTATTGTCCAAGTATCTTACAGTGAATTGTAATCGAAAACAGTCCACAACAATTTTGGAAATTTGGCGAAACTAATAAAGCTAAATACATACTCGGACTCCACTTATGACCATGGAAGGGGTGCCATGCCACTTAACCACAGGTAGATATTAGTAAAGATTATGTGAGGTTTGTCCTACTTGTCAGTGTTTGATGTACGAACACACTGTAGGTTTACCAATATGTATACAGCGTAATCGTTTACAAAATGCAAATAACATTATGTACGTTGCTAAATGTTTAATCAGTGGGTGGAAGGTTGTTGGCTACGATTAAAAACCACACTGACCAACGCCGCTATACTCTCATAAAAATAAAATATGGTGTTATTTAATTTTTGAAATGAGAAAAATTCTATCTCTCATTTTTGAGGCACAAAAGCATATTTTCCACATCATCGCATGAATAAATAATGAATATTTAAGTGAATAAATCATTTTCAGCCAGAAGAGGCTCAATTAGTCAGTGAACTTCTGAATAAAATATAAACTCGGCGGGAGATAATACAAAAGTGTGTAAAAATAGACTAACAGAGAGATACGTTAATTTTGTAACGAAAAAGAAAACGTTGTTAGTACTTTATCTTTGTAACATGCTAGACATATCGGTGCTTTGTTGTTTGCAACATTATTGAGTTTATACATTTGTGGGGGACTTACATGGATTATTTATTGGTAATTGCGATCGGGTTGGCTTTATATAACTCGTCTTATTTGATAACTCGTATTTCGGCACGCATTTGGGTGGCCCTATTTTCTTACTTGTAGGTATATTAGGTATTACTTTGTAAGAGATAATGGTAGGTACGTTTCTTTGTGCCGAATGGAAACATCCAAAAACTACAGCTCTGATTTCGTTTTTTTATACGAAATGAACGTTAGTTTTTAATCATTTACCAGTTCCATCAAAATAATTGGTACACGACTTCCTCCGTAGCACAGTGGGACTCGAAGGCGACAGCTTTAGTAACACAGGTTTTCGCTTTGATTCCCGTGGGATAAAATTATATAGTGTTTTCCCACCCAGCGATTATTTGTAACAGCTCGATAAGACTATGATGCAAAGTACGTATATGACTTTAAAGTTTAAACACTGTGAAGTAGTACATGTACATTGTTGAGCTACTTTCCGTAAATCCGAAAAAACTTTTATCACAATAACATCAACATCAAACGTTAAAAATCCCATGGTATATTTTTTCACTTTTAGAATGAAATTATTTTAGCGTGCAGGGGTTACCGAATTGCAGCGCGCGACGTCCCGGGGCGTTCCGTTGTTTCGCTTTTCGAGGGATTTTCAAGGCGCAAACATACATTGCAGCTAGCTAATATTTGCCGAGATTAACCGACATATTTTTACTTATTACGATTTTGTAGGTTAGGTAAGTATGCTTGATTAATTATAAAATGTTTAAAAGATTTATCTGTTTTCCCTATTTAATAGTGTAATAAAATAATGGTTTGTCAGTTAGAGGCCGCCATCCTTATTGGCTAAGCACCTTAGGCTGTTGGTCCCGATTGTTATAACAATCGTAACTATACCAAGGAACGGGCAGCAGTGTTACCCGTGTATTATTTATTATTTAACCATAATACGGCGATCACCAACCCGCCTGCCAAGCGTGGTGCTATGGCAAAACGCTCCCTCGGGTTGAGACCCATGTTCAGCAGTGGAAGTAATACGAGCTGACGATGATGACGATGAACCTTTTTTGGAATGACGTCACCAACAAATTTAAATCTCTAGGTAAATAAAAGTTGTCGTTACGAGTAATACAACCATCAAATTACATAACTTGCATTTTATATTTTTCTTCTAAGTTTGATTTGACTCTTAAAATTCTAAGACCGTGTTATTTTATAAGCAACCTATTTTATAAGTGGATGGATAATAAATTAAATTACCTCTCAATTTTACGCTCTGATTTTCATTATCTGCGATTAAACGCGACGCTCAAGCCAATAAGGAATTCGATTCATAACTATCAGTATAAAATTCAATAAACTTTTGTCATTAGCCGTTTCCTAATCGAAACGTTTTATCTACTATAATTTGAAAAACCTAATGCGAGTTTTGATTAAAAGTAAAAGCTTGTCATTAGTAGCACTGAGGTGAGTCACAGTTAGGTTTAAGCTCAAGGAAAAATATAAAATGGATTTATGGGTAAGATCACAAGCAATTTATTTCAGTTCTTGTGAGGAACATGTAAGTTCCAAATGTTTTATGAGCTAACTATAGGCCTTAGATAACATCGAGTTACTGTCAGCTTGGTCTCTCGCCGTAATTATTTCGAATATTTTAATAAATTGTATTGTTTTTATTCCTAGGCAAGCAAATCATCTCTATCTTCTTGATGTTGTTTTACTTTTTCATTCAAGCTCTATTAATTATACCTCTCGCACTTCCATTCCTCATACTTTACATTTCTTGCATTCGTCTCTTTCTTACTTAATGGTTGGGTTTCCCATTTCTATTCCTAATTATTTTTCTATCTATCTATTTATCTGTATTTTAACATATTTTATTCATTTCTATTGGGTTTAAAAAAAAATAAACACTTATTTTAATCTCTCCACCTAATGTTAAGTAGCATAGGGTCTAAATATTAGAACAGCTGATGCCATTAGGTACAGTTAATATGTACAACACTAGCCAATCTTATCCTGCCA
The DNA here is from genome assembly GCA_947037095.2 of Nycteola revayana. NCBI lineage: Eukaryota > Metazoa > Arthropoda > Insecta > Lepidoptera > Nolidae > Nycteola > Nycteola revayana. The sequence continues at coordinate 11,330,954 of OX344847.2, forward strand.
GCCCTTTCAACTCAACAGGAATACAACACAGTACAATAAAATTAAGTATTTGGCAGTGGTATTCTTTAAGGCGGAGGTACTTCCTCAGCCAAAGAGCTCACTGAGCTTACTAACTCTTAAATACAGGTAAATTACGTATTAATATTAAACATAACACACAGTACTAATTTTCTTGTGATGAATGAAATGTTTTTTTTTAATAAGAGTCAGAGTAGTTTAAATATGCATCGTTTCACACATAATTATTTGCGTACGAATCGTAAATAATTATTTCAACGACTCTACTCTCAATCAATTATGATTTAATTCATAAAACGAGGATTTACTTTAACGTTGGAGTTATTTATTGCGGTCACATAATGGAGTGTATTTTAAATAACCTTATACTATCATGTTTTTTTGTAGGCAGCTGTCCTACAACATATAATGAAGGATTTAAATTGGGAAGGAAAAGGAATAAATATAAATGGCAAGTTTCTCAGCAACTTAAGATTTGCCGACGATATAATTCTCTTCGCGACGTCATCAAAACAACTTCAAGAAATGCTTACAGACTTAAGTGACTCTAGCAACACCATTGGCTTACAACTAAACACCTCTAAGACCACAGTAACCACAAACAGTAAACAAACCCCTATTATAGTAAACCAAACGCAAATCGAATATGTCGACAATTATATATATCTTGGAAAACTAATTTCATTTAAAAAAACAAGGCACAAATATGAACTAGACAGAAGAATTAATATGTCTTGGAGAAAATTCTGGAGCTTAAAAAGAAACATTAAAATCAAAACTTCCATTAAATCTAAAGAAAAAAGTAATGGATTCGTGTATACTACCATGCCTGACATACGGAGCACAAACTTAGATCTACAATAAATACACAAAAATACGGACATGCCAGCGTTCTATGGAGAGAAGCATTCTAGGCCTAAAGCTCAAAGATAAACAAAAAAGCAGCGATTTAAGACAAAGGACTAAAGTCATAAATGCCGGAAAGCATGCACAGCGGGTGAAGTGGAAATGGGCTGGCCACATAATACGAACGACGGATAAACGATGGACGAAACTGGTCACAACATGGAAAGGTCCAAAGGGTAAGAGATAGACAGGGGTAGACCTATAGATCGATGGACTGATGACCTACGAAAGGTAGCAGAAGACAATTGGATGGAGACAGCAGAAGATAGAGCACAATGGAGACAGTTGGAGGAGGCCTACACCCGAGAGGGGCCATGACTTAATATTACTACTATAATTTAGAAGCTTTTTTTTACATATCTTTAAATTTTATTGTATTTTGTATTTTGTTATGTTAGGATTAAGTAAAGGAACAATAAAGGCTGATTATTATTTTATTATTATTATTATACTATCATGTATGTGAAAGTGAGGGATAGAGTATATTTTGGATGCAACATATATAATTTAATGCCAAAACATTACCATTTATTTTTATATATTTATATTTTCAAGTAAAATTTCATTAAATTTTCAAGCATCATTTTTGTATAAGCATTATCAATGGAGCCCACTATAGTATCAGCAAGCGGTACATGCTTAAATGTAGCATAAAGCTGAAGTTGTTACCTGTTTATGGCGCATTCATAATTTTTTGTGAATCATTTATAACTTAAGTTATTCGAAAATCAGAGCATTATAAATAAATTTTATTCTTTCTTATATATCAACTTATTTAACTTGTTTGAATACCCACTTTAAATATCGAAAACGAATATCGACAATGCTATTCAGCGTTATATAGGAAGACGCGAGGGAAATGAAAGCTTGAGTACATTAATTGCGTGCAATCGACTGCGAGTAATTGGTAATCTGTCGTGCAGACTTTAGCCTCGGTGATGTTAGCACACAACTAAGCATACCGGTACACAACGTAACTCCAAAATTATTTTTCATTAACATTATTCCTACACGTGATACTATCTACTCTTAAAGGGATGACATATATTTGAGAGGCACCTTATATTATAGTGTTATAGTAACAGCGATTTGAAATTGCTTATTCAATGTTTCATGTTTCGATGCATAATAACTATTTAGTTTACTGCACTGTTAGCTAAACAAACAGTTGCCTTTAGCATGAAGAAGCATACAGTTTACTACATTATCTTCGTTTTATGTTCGAGTCATTTGGCATTCCAAAGCGAGAATAACAGCGTCTGAGCACCGATTTTATTTCTCTGTGTAGTAGAATGCTTTGTTAAGAGAGTCTTGAAGAACGCTTAAATTGGTTGGGAACAGGCGCGTGGTGCGTAACGTCCGTGCCGCGCGATAAACACTTAATTTGTGGGGCGCGGCGCGAGGCGGCACGGCTACAGAGATGCTCAATATACAAGGGGAGGTTTATCTAATGAAGTCATTTACACCCATTCTCACCATGTAGTTAGAAATCGTGCTGCGATTGAGCAACTTACGACTTTTAACAAATTCAAAGTACACCTTTAAAAGGGTTAAGAAATTTTCACCAAATTAAAAGTGACAACCTAGCGCGTGGGTGCTACGGTCTGAAGCCCCGTTATATTATTAATTTTACTTAGGTAAGCGAGGGTTTGTTTGTCTGATATTCGGGGGACAAAATGTCTTTATTACGTAAATTGCGAGTCGTCTCTGGCTTCTAGTAAACCCTTAATAGTTTAAATTGAAACATTGTCGGGTACCTGAAAGCCTACTTCTTAGTTATAGAAATGTATACGGATTCAATTTATGAACTCATTCTGGCTTCTCATTCATACATATAATTGAAGCACCTATGGTAAAATAGCGAAACGTCATAAAAATTACAGTTCTCTTCTTATTAATGTCACCGCACATTTTAAGATCGTGTCACAAGCAATTTTCACCTAAAATTGTTATCTACAAATTTACACCGTGATAACAATCAAAGAAAGCCGTTTGGGTTATCAAACAAAACCGAAATTGTCACGAGCGCCCTTTCATGAATACAATTTAAATTCATTTGAAACAAAATATAGGGCGGAGAGATTTTTTAAATTGCTGCAATGTTTCATATTTTAACGTTATATTAGCTCTTAAATATTTTGTAATAAAGATTGGGTGACGGCAAACTGGGTGTTCATAAATGTGTGCTGGACTAATATTATATGTTTTATTATTTTATATTATATTGTCTGGTTTTCACATTAGTTTTCAGTGAGGTCGTGGACGATAAAATTGAGATTTATGTGAAGATCGTAAAGTTGGTATTGGAGTATATAGATAGGTACTCGTTATATGTATTGGTAAGTGCTTGTATCACTGCCCACTGCCTTTAGCATACATACTCGTACAGTCAGACTTTATGTTTTCGTTCAATTGTCATCAATCAACTTCTAACACTACTTAAGTCATTTTTGCCGATTTCGACATTTTGATTCCAAGAAGACTAATCGTTTCAGCTAATTAAAGAACAACACATCGTCCAATAGAAACGTGTAAAATAATATAAAACGTAAAATTGAATTGAAATATTTGTAAAAATATATCATTTTCATACTTCTGAAGTTCCAACAACACGTATATTAGAAATAGTAATTTATTTCTAATAAACGTGTTGTTGGACAATGGTGCAATACTTCTGAGTTATGTTCCAATTCGAAATATATGTATGTGAAAGTACTAAAATAGATCCATTAGTAAGTTTACTCAGGCGGATAACTTGGGCGGAATCCTACTTAAAATGAGGTATGATGATTTTACTTAAGACAATACTGACAATCTAAAATGTTGGCTGTCGTCTGTGCAGAGTAGTTGCTGGTTTATATAAAAACGGTATTTTTGTAGTAATATAAGTAAATAACTACTGACATTTGCCATGGGGAATTTCATACCTACTCGAGGACATAAATACTTGTTTCCTTTTTTTTATTGCAGAAACTACGAATCAGACTTAAATATTAATTTAATTTCATAACCAACTTTTATAAGAATGCGCTCATAACCTAATTATTTTTCAATGTGATATATTACTTATTTTCCTCCTAGCTATGTGGTTTATATTGATAATCACAATGTATACTCAATACTTTATTGCGTTTCACAATGTGTTTACAGGTGTTTGAACATATAACATTATGTTTCCTTTAAACAAAGTTTTTTTTTTACGTAAGTCTCCTCTCCTTATCAGCTACTTACATCAACTTTCATTCTATCTTAGTACCTTTACCTTAGTTTCTAAAGGAACTTATGCGTATTTACTTAACATAGGGATACAATAAATCTGCTGCGAGCTCGATCCCTTGAGCCCTAGACAAAGTAATCTCACCACCAGTAACCATTAATTAAACTAAATCTAGTTTAATGACTACATTTAGGACTGACATCCTCGTATACATTGGGTATGTGTCCTAGGGTATATCTACTTGTGTGCGAAAGCCGTATCATCGAATTGTTTCTTTGAGAAAATTTAATTGACATCACTAAACTGCGACTCCTTGTTAAGTCGAAGTGTTATTATAGCGATGTTTCGTTGCAACGAAAAACTGTTTTGCGAACAATTTTACTGCGAAAGTATCATTCTGCAAAGCCTTGTTTATTAGTTAATTCTTATTGTGATGTTATTTTAATATAAAGGCAGATACGAAGACGTCACATTCATTGATACGGCTTTCATACTCAAGCAGGTATTACGTGTCATAGTAGCTAGATTGCTAGAAAGCTAGTTTTACGTAGCATGCGTGATATTAAGATCGAAGTGGTTTTATTTTTATCAAAACTTTAAAAACGCAATACCTCTAAGTATGAATTCTAATAGTAAAGCACCTAGAGCTTAGCAGTCAATTAATGGGCTATATTTCAAAGATAAATTTAAAAAGTCATCGGATCGCTACGATTTGACAAATGGTTGGTATTTATTACTTCTAAGATTACGCTAATACTTCAAATGAATCACGATAAAGATGAAAAATGTGACGTTTCTGCTCGGAACTTTGTCTGAGTGGCAAAAGACGAACCTAAATATACTTACATTTGCTTTGCAAATTATAAGATATCTTGTTAACGACTACTTTATAAGAATTATCTTAAGAACATGATTAATGTTGGAAAAATATGTTAAGTGATTTGATGATTAAGTTTCGCTAGGATTCAATATTACAATTTCAATAATAACGAAACAAATTGACTTACCTATCTGGTGCAAAGTCTATTATATTTTTCAGTCGGGAACCGACAAAATTACACTGAAATTGTTTGGGCGGTTCCGGCGATTAACGTGATCAAACATCGTGGATTTGATATCCTTAGTAAGATTCGAAATTCGGGTCATCGCTTATTTTTTTCTCCATCACGTAAAACTATAAAAAACTACGAAAAACATTGGTTCACACTATAATCACAAGGTTATACCATGCTTCCTTGAATTCATGGAGACTTCGGTTGGAAGTGCAGCATCATGCATCATGCACTATTAATATAAGATGAATGCATGATAGGCCAATGTTTTTGCAATTACTTCAAAATTAATGCTATTTTAATAAAACCCAACATAATGTGGATAAGCACATCGTTTGACTACGCAGTTACTGTAATATTATCCGACAACAAATAAAATTATGATCATAATTTGCTCTGCCTTGCTTTAACAGTTAAACCTGGTTGGTACAAAAAATACAATAACGGCTCTTGAGTAAAAGATGCCATTAAAGGAAAAGCCTGTCACTACGGACTTCAGGCTTTTGTAAAGTACAATCTTTGTCGTTACAAAAAATCCAATGCTTTGTAAATGCAAAGGCCGCCTTAAATAGAGCTATTTTCAGCTACAGCCAAGCACTAAAAATGAGTTTTACGGTAGGCATATTTTGTTAGTAATTAAAGTTCTAATATAATGTTAAATTGAACGTTTATTTGCAACAAATTTCTATAGCATCTAAAATATTAAAGAAGCCAATCGAATTGTCATATAGACAAGATTTTTGGAAACCCTTGTCATTATCACAAATAATTTAAAAGAATTTGATCGAAATACAAAATTAATTTTGACTTTACAATTTGAGTTACCATTACCAAAACTGCGTAGATATAATAATATGTATATTTTTCGGCTATACTAATATTCACAATACAACTTAATACTGTGTTTCTTGTGCTTCGTGAAATAAAATTTTATAAAATGAGAATGTAAAATGTAACACAATAGCAATGAATTTATCAGCAATTAGGATAAATGCTAAATACGATGGTATATCCACTTTTTCTTTGTTGTTGCTAAAAACAAAGTAGGCCGCAAAATGAGTGAGTAGAACGAGGGGGCAATTAAACCTCTTTTGGGTTCCCCTCATTTGTCCTACCTGACCTTTCACTCACTTCCAATTTGTTGGAATGAGCATCGTGACATCAAGCGACTTTAAGCAGGAATTGACCTTTGAAAGTCTAGTGAAATTTTCAACTGATTTAAAATATCGCATTTATGATGTTTGTACTCATTCGTTACTAAAGCGTTGGAATGTCTTTGACATTTTCAACATATTTGTAATTTTAAATATTTTTACACTTAGGATTGCTGATAAATTGATTTTTAGCTAATTTGACACTGGCTCGACAGGAGTGCGGTTGCAATTTTCGCTCAGACGGTCTTGAATTAATTTTGTAGCACACTGTGACGTATTTTATTATTTACGTGGAACTTAAAGCAGCTGCTGATTTAATTAATTTATATATTTGCATCATGCAATCCAGAAAAAAGCATAATTATATCTTCTTTGTTAAAGCGAATAAGCAAACTATCGTTTACAATCGAAATCTTTGTACTCAAAAGAAGAAAATGTTTTGTATTTGCACGTTCCAAAAACGCAGTATATTAGATACAGTATTTAACAAAGCCACGATGCCAGGATTACATCGTTGTAGATTTTATTTACTACTATGGTATATTTGAGTTCGCTCCCCACATTACGACAGTTGTCTGTAAGGCACATTACGACAGTTGTCTGTAAGGAAATAAGGCCGTTTCAAACTTGAGATCCGGCTGTAATATCCCTTTAGTGTGCGAACTATCAGCATGATATGATATAGATGAATTGAATGCATTTGGAGGTGTATAGCTGATCAATTAGTACGCCAAATTTAGATAATAACGTCTCATAGTTACCGTTGGATAAATTAACTAAGTATTCATGGATTTCGAAGTTATACGCTACATGTGGGTTTGAGTTATGAGTGTCTATGGGATCTCGACGCTGAACGTAACTTTCGCAAAAAGTTACCGTGTTTATAAAAATTCAATTATTATAAAATATTATTATTTAGCCATATTGTCAAAAGTTCTGTTTTTTATGAATTCAATTCTGCTGTTCTGCAATTCTGCAGTTTTAGTATCAGAGCTTTACAAAGAATAAAATGACTTAAGAATTTTCTTCGACAGTATAAATCGTGTCCATCAGAATCGACGGTCAATACCCATATTTTACATCGAAATAATTATAGAAAGTTGCTACCTAGTTGCTTCTAGTTGCTACTAATCGTCAGATAACTGCTACCCCCGAATTACTTTAAATAAACTACTTTTTAAGGAGACCAGTCATCCTGATGTCAGGATGGCTGTCACCTATCTAGTGAGGATAAACTGCGCAAAAGAATCGAGTTTTTATTAACCAATAGTTGCTACTAGATTGCTACCTTCATATACATCGTTTTGGGCGTCATAGCTTTTAAGGATAAAAAGTTATTATCAATTTACTATTTTGATGCCTGAACGCCTGTAGAGTTAAATGAGCAAATTTGAAATCAAATACATTAATATTATTTTATAAGCAGGCGCCACTTGTTGGGAATCCCAAACTTATTTAAAGTGATTAATGCAATAAATAAAACAATTTCATGGATAAGCAATTACAAAAAAAAATTATTATGTACCTCTTTTCTTTAAATATATTATACAATGTGCTATTACCCTTTTATTACTTTTTGTTACTTTATTATGCCGATCGTTGTAACACTGCCATGCATTCCCACGTTTGCAGTGTACCTTATAATGGCCCATTTCACCAAATCCGGGTGGAACAAATTCTATAATGGAAGTTAATTCATAGTTATTATTACTTAAAACTAACTTTACTGGTACGTCGTATATCGAAATAAATTCATCTGAAGTTTCAAAAGCAATAATATCGCGTAAAGTTAATTCAAATGATTTGATTCCGTTGCAACTGGAACTACGGCATGCTGTCATGTCAACATTGTCAATTAGCGAATTTGCGGCTTCTTGTAAATAAGTGATAGGTGTGTTAGGAACACGCAAAACGGATACTTTTCTAATGACGTCATTTATGGGGCATTAACGTTAGTTTTAAGTAATAATGACTATGAATAAACTTCCATTATAGAATTTGTTCCACCCGGATTTGGTGAAATGGGCCATTATAAGGCACACTGCAAACGTGGGAATGCATGGCAGTGTTACAACGATCTGCATAATAAAGTAACAAAAAGTAATAAAAGGGTAATAGCACATTGTATAATATATTTAAAGAAAAGAGGTACATAATATTTTTTTTTTGTAATTGCTTATCCATGAAATTGTTTTATTTATTGCATTAATCACTTTAAATAAGTTTGGGATTCCCAACAAGTGGCGCCTGCTTATAAAATAATATTAATGTATTTGATTTCAAATTTGCTCATTTAATTGTACAGGCGTTCAGGCATCAAAATAGTAAATTGAAAATAACTTTTTATCCTTAAAAGCTATAACGCCCAAAACGATGTATATGAAGGTAGCAATCTAGTAGCAACTATTGGTTAAAAAAAAACTCGATTCTTTTGCGCAGTTTATCCTCACTGGATAGGTGACAGCCATCCTGATATCAGGATGACTGGTCACCTTAAAAAGTAGTTTATTTAAAGTAATTCGGGGGTAGCAGTTATCTGACGATTAGTAGCAACTAGAACCAACTAGGTAGCAACTTTCTATAATTATTTCGATGTAAAATATGGGTAGTGACCGTCCATTCTGAAGGACACGGGAACATCATTTCATCATGAAATATAGCCTAACGTAGGCTCCTGGATAACGTAGAAGAAAGTTTTATTTTAACCAGTCGAGTAATTCCGGAGTTTACTTATTCAATGCAAAAAAACGAACAATCACAAATCTTTCCTCTTTATTAGATTAGTATCGACTTGCCAATTTATCCTAGCCTACTTCATACAGTTATAACAACATAGGAAATGTATTACAACCCTATAGTAATTAAGACATTTTAATCAAAATCCACGTCATATCGGTACGTAATTACCGTTCAAATTATCTGGAATCTGTTAACTTACAAATATAGGTTCAGATAATACACCCTTAAATAAAATAAAAGTATCTCCATTACAGCCCCGAGCTACCCTGTATGCAATATTCTTAACATAGTCATGGATGAACAAGAAATAGAATATCGTTAGTGGTGCATACCGACCGCGACGGCTAGACATTTACATATTTTTTGCGGTACATTAGTTGGAGCAAGTATATATTATGGAAATACGGTTGCGGAACATTACAAGTACCTATGTCGTGTGTACTTTTATCTCATTTGACTTACTCTTATTATATAAACAACGGCGTAAGTTGGTGAGTATGTTATAAGGCTGTTAGTTTGTCGCTCTTCTACGTATAAATTGTTGCAAAGATTTGGCTCATACATAAATATATGTATAGCCATAGAGAGTCTATAACATCATGTCAGCTGTCGATTGGCCCCCGTCGGGGCCACTATATCAGATCAGCCGTTTCAGTGGGCTGGCCCCTGCGGAGGACAGCACGTATGCGCTCAAACTTTGCCCCACAGACGACACTTAAATCTATATTTAGCGTCTCCATAGTTAAGAGGATATATACTCTTAGTCTCTTCTGACCGATTTCGGTAACGGCGGCGAAACTTTTAATCGCCATCGTGGCAGAACATATTATAGAGTGCAAGTTTCGGTCAAAATTCGGCCGGACAGTTTTATCAACATGATCCGTTATAAATCAGGCACATGACTGCTTAACGTGCTCTCCGAGGCACGGCTGAAACACCACTAACTCCCTGGCTCTAGAATGGTACTTATACGATAATACTTAATTACAATACGACTTACAAGAAGTTCCAACCAAATTAAATGCTCTAATAAATGGTATCCAATAATAAACGCTACACTTGGTGCCTATTTACTATACACTATGAGATTCATTAATGTCCGGAGCGGTCGCTTAAGGAATACTTATCTAACGAAAGCCTGCTAAAGTAAATAGTGGTGGCTTTCGACAAATATGGACTCACTTATGTTGATGTGTTCGGTATGAATTACTTTGTGCAAAGCTTCGTGACGTGTTTCCGGTCACTGACGTTAACTCAGAAATGGCGGCGCGCATTTAAAAGTCGATTAGCCTATTCCTTTGACCGTTTTGTTATTTATTTTTGAATTTTCTGGAGAAAAGTGCTGTACTCGCACGAAGTGCACAAAAGAAATTGCAAAATTATTCGTTGGAAAATATGTGGCGAAAGAATGTATATAATTCAACGTTTTAAAGTTACGAAGATAGATAAATAATCTTAAATATCATCAACATCATCATCAGCTCGTCTAAAGTTCGCTGCGTAATATGGGCCTCATCCCAAGAAATTTTGAAAGTTGGGTTGGTGTCCGCAGTCTGCCGGGGTATACGATTGTTTAAGATTATACAAAAATCGCGGCCTATGACTTAACGTTCGAAGGGTCTCAAATCAACCAAATCCGGAAAATAATTGTAGATTTTACTGAAGACTTCTTGTCCGGAACGGCATGGAGATCGAATCCACGACCTCTAACACTTATAGTGAGACTTATTCCGCCAGACCAAAGAGGTTGCCGTAAATATATTTAACTTGGCTTTGGCTTGAACAGCCCGTTTATGTCCACTGCTGAACATGGGCCACATCTTCACAGACCTTGGCAAACTATGGTCGGTGAGGGATATTGTCATAATCACCACTCTAGGCAGGCGGTTGGGTGATTGCAGTACGGTGTTAACTAACCTTGAACTGATAGATGCTGCTGCCCATTCATCAGCTGTATATCCCATAGTCACCTCTTACTACATCCATAGGAAGACATTGAGTTGTCTATTCTAAGTCGGAAACCAAAGTATACATACCTAATGTTATGCGATAAGTACTTTAAAACATTATATATTTATGCCGTGTCATAAATATATAATGTTTTAAAGTACTTATCGCATAACATTAGGTATGTATACTTTTTATAGATCATATTCAATGGTGACAAAAGCAACAGCGGTCCCGAAAAATAAAACAAAAGTCTTTTCTTTTATTAAATATACGAAGGGAAGTAATGTTCAGACACATTTCGTGGCATCAGTAACAGCCAGATCTAAATAATAAGGAAACATTACCTTCATAGGGAAAATAATAATCGTCGCCATGACACGACAAACAAATGTATATTTTCGTAATATGGTTCCTTTATGTGAAAATAAACGTTGTTTATTTACAGACTATGTTTTTTGTTTATCTACTTGCATACCGTTTCTTAATATTGTCATTACATACTTAATATAAATTGTACTATTGTTTATTCTGTGGTATAAAACAAAGTCGCTTCCCGCTGTCTGTCTGTCCGTATATACCTATGCTTAGATCTTTAAAACTACCTACGCAACGGAATTTGATACAGTTTTTTTATTAAATAGAGTGATTCAAGAGGATGGTTTAAATGTATAAAACATCAGCATTGCACTCGTCCTAAGCCAGTAGACTAGATCGCTTTGGAAAAAAAATAAATCAGTTTTCTTTACGTTTCTATTACTGATATTTGTACAAAAATAATTAATTAATACCTATGTATTGCGAGTAAGAAAGCGTTCAACGGCTGAATTTAAACCAGTCTGACCGTTACATTGTCATTTTTTGTGGTTGCTAATAATTGGTAGAATGATTTGCCATAAGTATTATGACCAAGACGTAACATATTTTTTTTTATAAAGACATGTGTTTATAAAAATTTGCAGTCAAGAACCCAAGACACGGCAATGACAAATGTACATATCAAGATGAGCTGTACCTTGCGTCTAAAATAATATAGCAAAAATAAATAATTTCATTGAGTATTCGAAACGACTAAAACTCACGGTTTTTTAGTTTACAAACGGATTGGCTACCGTAAATGAAATTTATACTGAGACTAGTATGCTACTTGGATGTATGTAATGATTTTAATGAAGAATCATTAAAATCATTACATACATCCAAGTAGTCTTCAAAAATCTTGCTTAGAAAAGCTTGATTTTTTTCACCGCAGATATAATTTATTTACCTCGGATATCATGCAACTGCTGTTTCCGGTGTCCCTATAACTGGCATCCAGAGGATATACCCACTAAAACCCCCCGGATGGGTCCGGATGGTTTTCGTAGGTACAATCGCTATGGATATATAATAATATATACCCCGCCGATGTGTCAGTGGCCTAATGAATTTCCCCGCAGAAAAAAGTGACCAATCATTTGATTAAATTTAATAAACTTGAATAACAAGATGATAAATGTAACTATCAGTCGAGAAATCAACACGCCATTAAAAGTACCTAAAAATAAAATAACACGTAATCCAACTTACCGCCAACGCGATTCACGTGTATCCATTTGGCGAAATGTCGCAGTGAAAATGTAGGCACTATATATAGAAATAAAATTGTCAGATTCGTTGACACAATTTGCTATCGTAAATATAAATAAGTGCTTAAAATGATCCTATATATGTCGATCTTATCGAACGTAGGTATCCGAGATCCAAACCTTACCTTACCTTAACCTTACTTAATTATTTTAAGTAGATCGTGGCAACAAAATTACATTATTACATTGCATATATCCTTCTTGATAGAAATTAAGTAGGTACTTAGTAGTAGTAAGTAATATATAATATATATTTTTAACATTAAGTTTACAATGAGATATTTTTTTGTTCTTGTTTTATTTTTATACGGAAGAATTGAGACGGCAATAGAATATTAGCTCCATTGATAAGGAGTCCACACCCCCATTGAGATACGACTCAATGCAAGCAAAGAAAGACGATATAACCTCTTTAAAATACAATCTTTAAGATACATTTTTTTTTAATCGTATGGTAGGTATGTTATCTAAACATATAATATGATACAAATTTATAATAATTAATTGGTATTTTTCATCGCTTAAACTAGACTGATTACATTTTGTTGTGATACATTATAGCAATACCGATATCCTAAATTTATAATATAACCTATATGTTGGAAACTATCTATCATAATATAATAATATAGTAAGTTCTCATAGTCGAAAGCCCCATTTATAAAACATCTTCGAATTATTTAGGTAGGTATACGTTTTCATTTAAAGATATTATGTATCATTCAACAGTGAACTTATTGTTTGGTAAATAATTATATCTATGAGAAACAATAAGACTTGAAAAAGAAAATGCCACTACACTTTTTTTTTTAATGAAAAATAGTTTATCTTTTGACTACACCCTGCCTGATGTTAAGCATCGGGATAGACTTGGATGGAGCACGCTTGCCTGCAAGGAACCGGTTTACTCTTAATACTTATCATGATCACCAACCCATATAACATCCATTGATGAATCTCAGTGAATGGGGAATCTCCTCATAGAATACTACGCTTTGCAGGTGGTGACCGCAGTATTATAAAAAATATGTAGCCCACAAGGAAACGCTGGTACCCGTTCCCTGGTATACGGTTATTATATATTGTTTATGGTTTTCATACAATCGGGACTAACGGCTTAGCGAGCTTTCCGTGCCTGAGATAATAATAGAGCTGCCACTACAACTCCTAGGCCTTAAGTTTGTACTTTAATTTGTAGTTTAGTAAGCATAAAATAAGGCTAACCTTAGGCCAAAAACTCACAATGACGCTGAATAAAAATATTCGCGGCGCAAAATAGCGGGCAGCATTAACTAGTGACTGACATTTTTCACACCCGCACTCAAACTCAAAATATATCTGTTTCAACAGTAAATTTCCCTGAGTACCTAACCGTGATACCTCAAGCCCGAACCCGACTCTCGAGGAAATTAAATTTTAAAGCTATCCAAAAATATAGGTACCGGAACAACGTTCCCCGCGATATTATGAATACTCATAAAACTCATATAACCTACTCGTGATGAGGTACATTTTTGGGAAACGAATTAATAAACAGGTGGTTATGAATTTCCTGAATGTTCATGATAATGGGTGGAGGAGATTTAGGTGTTGCTAGACAAACCTTGATATTTTCTTACAACAATGAATACGTGGAAATCTCTTAATAAGCTAATAATAATCTTATTGGGACGACACGCCAATATATTATATTTCTATAACTCTCACTCTCTCGTTCCCTGATATTACCAAAATATCCATCATCGTCATCATCATCATCATCAGCCCGTATAACGTCCACTGCTGATCATGGGCTTCCTCCCAAGGGAGAATATTTGCCATAGTCACCTCGCTTAGCAGGAGGGTTAGCGACCGCAGTAGTATGTTGTAACACACAAGGGAACGCTACTGCCCGTTCCCGCCCAACCAGCAATACAGTCCTATAACTAAAGGTTATACCTCTAAAAAGCTGTGTAAACGTTTTATTAAGGTTTTAGCGGTGACAGCGTATTGTATAAAGGCGTTGACATATAAACAATCGTTGTTAACGTTTACAACGCCATTTTATACAACCGTTATAGTCAGGTGCAATAGCAAGAAATGAAATGAAAACGTTTATTGATAATGTAGACGAATCGATCGTACTTATTATAAGGTCAAATATAAAAAGAGGAAAAAAAAAAAAAATCTTGACTAATTCATTAGTATACATTTCAACAGTCATGTTATTAAATATAATTTAAATCTACCAATGTGGCATGTGATAGTCGCGTACTATAAATATAATTAGAATCAACCAGCGTGGGCTGGGATTCGGTCAGAAGCATAGAACGCGTCGCGAGCCTCGCCTTGCAAGGACGACCGGACCCTATCCTAGCTTCCTACGAGTCTTTCTCTATCTACCTACGTTGTGACACCCGGAGAAGAAAGACTATAAGAAACTCCGAGATCATTCTTTTGTCATCTTTTAAAGTCTTTGATTAATCATTTGTACATCTTTTTAAAAACATTTTAGTATCTAGGTTAGTGATCCCCATACATCGATATGTAGGTACTCGCAGCAGGATATTGTGACGGAAACCATGAAACCTTTAAGTAAGTATCGAGTATAGGGAGCGCTCCTCCAGATTTACATTTCTTTTTTTTTTACAATTGGAACATACCTACAGTCTGATCAGTTGTCTTACATATAGATTAACAATTACTACAAGATGTAATATAACTAGTACAGAACGATATTGCTCGATAAAATTGTTCGCAGAAGCCTTTATTCATCTGATTTGCACAATAAGGGTTCCAAACGAACTGCTATAGTACTTTCGTTTTAGCAGTGACGAACACTCAACTATGGAGCGATATTGTGGTATTGTGGATACTCAGATCGTTGTTATAGTACTTAGTACGTTAGTAGTCACTAAAACTCTACAATAGAATGATTTTGTGATGTAGCCAAGTTTCAGGTTACGCTTATGTAATGTCACTGTACTATAATCATTTTCAGATGCCTATTATAGTTTCACTGATAAGACAATTACACAGACACTTTTTTAGAGCAGATTTGTTGTATAATGTCTTCTTTAGTTCCTTTAATACATATGTTAGTATTATAACAGGGTATCTATCTCTTTAATAATACAAAAATGTCACACAAAAGTAGACAAATGTTGCTATTAAATGACAATTATATCCTGAAAAAGAATTTTTATCATGCTTTTAGAACAATACTCAGACATTTTAATTCAACGATCGACATTTTGGATTTAAAGAATTTTAAAAGATATAAACGCAGTGGAACATATAGAAAAGAAGTTAATAGACGTTATAAGAAAGCACCATCATCATTAGCAAACGATCTAACCAGTAATAGCAACCAAAATCAAGTTGAGGGCACAATTATAGAAAACGGTTCCGTACAAAATGAATTTTGCAAATATCATGAGCTTTTGATTGAACATAAGGACTCCAGCGATTATTGTGACAATATTTCAGAATCTTCCATTCCATTAATCTTCAATGACTCTGAAAAAAAAACACAATGTTGACTAGATACATTTTATATTTCTACATACTTAATAAAACTAATCAACTTTCCCGAAGAAAAAAGTGGCCACATGATTAACACAGTTTAAGCAGTAAACCCTTTAAATTTATAAAGAAAGCTTTTTTCATGCGTAGAATCAGTGCTTCAGAAACATAACCAAAAAAAATCATGGTGTATTATTTAGTTATGCTCACACGGATCCCCAAAATCACTCTGAACCCATGATGATAGTGAAAACATTGTCACAACATGTACTATAAGGGTCCTTAGAAACTTGAAGTCACATTAATTGATAAATATTTTAGTAAAAACTCAATAATTCGAAGGGGTACTTAAAATTCATGGTAAACCTAACCCTAGTTTATTAGTAAAATTGCGTTCGTACATAATTTTTACCTTATTAGACGAATATCATAATAACAAAATAAAATCTTACTCACCTCAAATTGATTGTACTAGGTATCCTTTTGTTTTTTTTTTATTAAATTTTGGCATTGCACCCTATCACGAATGATAAAAGAATGAATGGTGAAGTATAGGAAACATAAACTCTAGTTTAGTATGAAAAAGTACTATAAAAGGTTCTATAGTAGCCATTACATCACTATTTTGAGACCTGCGTTACTGTTACATAAATTGTATATGACTGATTTGTGATGTGTGACACTGCTAACAGATCGTTTTGACACTAAACAGAGATATAACTGCGCCACTTTCGAAGAAATAACTCTTTTTTAGGTTTTTTATAGGGCCAAAAACAGTTTTTTACAAAACGTTCTATGGACTTTTATACAACTAGTTTTTGCTGCTTGGGCGGTGGTATACGATTGTTATAAATGATGCTTTAAGATGAGGACCAGCGGTTTAACGTGCTTTCCGAAGCACGAAGGGTAGTCCCTCAACCATCCAGACCCGGGTAGAAATCTTAGAATTTATACAAAGATTACTTGTCCGGCGTGGGGACCGAACCCACGACCTCCGAGATTTAAAGCGAGCCGAATACCGCTACGCTACGGAGGTTGAAAATATCCATATGCATAATAAAATAATATTCACAATTAAAGAAAATTAACTTGAAAACTTCTAACACTTGTTACTTCATTACTTCTGGAGATAAATCAAGTGACGTGTGTCGTGTCGCAATGACACCTATGATACCTCCATAGCACAAAGATAAATGCCAAAGTCGATAACCCCTAGCAGAACTTCTAGTTCAGCTGTCGACATCAA
The DNA here is from genome assembly GCA_947037095.2 of Nycteola revayana. NCBI lineage: Eukaryota > Metazoa > Arthropoda > Insecta > Lepidoptera > Nolidae > Nycteola > Nycteola revayana. Next base: position 11,348,365 of record OX344847.2, read on the forward strand.
ATAAATATATCACCGAGAGAGCATATAACTCCATTATATAAAAGCATATGAAATTCTGAAATATAATTAAAAGTTTATTCATTACAGGATAAAATCAAAAACATGCTATATACGGGGGAAACGTTGAATAAGTAAAACACAGTATCCATATAGATAAAAGTCATAACAAGTAAAAAACACTCACGGTTGCTGAACGAACATAAAGCAACGGGCTTTATTTTTTTAGCTTTTAAATATCAAGCCAGCTACAATTTAAACTACAGAGTATGTTAACAAAATGTGTTAGAACAAAGCAATTTAACTAATTACTCTTTCATAAGCACCTCTCGATATTGATTAACATTGAATTTCTACTATTACACAAACGATTGCAATAAAAAAATGCTCCAACCAATCAATAGAATCTTTTAAGCACACTGCACAGTAAAACTCGTTTCTTTTTTCAACATGAAGTTTTACCATAGAGCAGAATACAATCCATGCCGTATTGTTGTCTCGTCCGTATCTACTTGTCCGTGTTCAAAAAGTTCCGAGTGTGGAATGTTCAATACTTCATATTCAACGAGAAATCGGTATTTTGTAATAACAATGCTCATCGACTATACCTTTTTTTGTTTTGTATACACTTTAATTAATCTCACAATATGATGTTACGCTTTTTCGTGACCAGAATAAAGGCAGAATGTTAAACGCGAAAGGAAATCACCAATTCCGTCTAATAAACATCCTTCGTGGATTGGTCATTTCCGTCCTCTGGAGATGGAAATGACCTGTAACTATAGGTAAACATCTTCTTTGCTCGTCCTAGTTTCCGTTATCTGGGGTCGGGTCTTCCCACTCTTCATCGCCAGGTTAATCTGTCGTGGGTTGTCGGTTCTGGCAGTTGGACCTTTTTGAGGTCTCCCGCGATATTTAACCTGTTTATTGGCGTGCGCGTGCTTGTCTTCTGTTCTGCATATTTAGGTCGATTTTGAACCTTTCTTTGAATGGATAAAGTAGGTATACACTTAGCACAAATCAATGACTTTTTAATGCCAGATCTTATGACATTAAGAAAAAGATAACAAAGCTCAAAGTAATTCCCTTTACATAATCTGTGTAACAACTTAAATCTTTTATTACTTAAAGCAGATTATATACGTGTCCATGTACAATATGAACACTTAATAAAATGATTTTTGTTAGTTCATAAGAAGCATATTCAAGTATATTTAATAAATAGGTATAGCCTGCGTCCTTGTCACAGAAAAAAAAGTCTCATACCGCCGCGCTGGCAGTCTTGTTTTTTCCCATGCTCATAAATTTAATCAATCACGGATTTTTTTAAGATACCATTACATATACCTATACATATTGCAAAAAAATATACAATGAATTCCAATTCCAATTTGAATGTTTGAAATTTGAATTCTCTCTCGTAGAAGCTGGTCAATTCTAAAAGAACACCTTTAAAAATAGAACATCCAAAATATTACAGTAGTCAGTTAGCAAAATACACATTCAAATGAAAATGGAAGAATTCAATTCATCAGTATCCAACAATGCTAAACCGGGAGTGATTCCAATCGTCTGATTGTTAATATCGATTTGTGCCTACCTAGTGTTATCCCTTTTACATAACATACAACTTGTATGTATTGCTTGGATTTTGTTAGTATTATTGGGATTAGTTTAATGAGATAAAACAAATTGTGTAAATGAATGTTAATCCGAGGCAGAAGTTATGTTCAGAATTTATTGGTTTCAAACTATCTTACAAGCCTTCACAGTTCAAAATATGATGATCACTATGTGATAAATGCCTGGCTAAAGGTTAAAGTTTCAATGAAAAAGCGAATACCTACGGCAAAATGTAAGGTAATTCTATCCATCCATTATACATTTTAATTAAATTAGCAGAAAAGTAATTGAGCCCCAGATGCATTGTAATTATAACTAATTACCTAGTTGAAACATAATTATAATGAAAATTCTTGAGTAAAAACTCAATTTTAATATTTTTTATTCAATTGTATTATACGGTGGTAATTGCTTATATAAAGAACCTACTTTGAAACTAGAATGTTGTAATTTATGCATTTTAATGTCATGAATAAAATTTTCATTAGTTCAAACCAATAAAATATATTTATTGTCACATTATATGAGACAACATTGTAATTTAGATGTTAAATCCGTCTGAAAGTTATGAAATTTAGTCTCGTACTACAACATCATAAAAATATAATTTACATTTTATGTAAATTGTCCTTTACAACTACGAATTTATAAACACTATATTTCATGGAAGTTACATACAATTTTATTTATATTTATTACTTGTGGAATTTACATGTGATCGTTAAATTAGTACCTACCTGGGAGCAAATCATTTTAAAGTTTTGTTGTCATGAAAAGAACATCGTTATTTAATTTAAAACGGCGGTAAAACAATGGCTAGGTCGTCGGACTTGTGATCTTGTGGTCACCAGTTCGATCCCCACCCATTGCACTACCGACCTGAACCCACCGTAACACAAGCATTTTAGCTTAGCATCAGGGGTTAACAAGAATACTAATAGACTGCAAAACTCTGCAAGTTATCTTTAAACAAAAAACTTTTGGCTTGTAGCATCATCTCCAAAGGCAGCTATTTTTCGATTAAAATAATGGTATAATGATATTTTAGCAATAACTTAAACGATTTTTTTGTTACTACGTGACGATTGCGAGATTTTATTAATGCGACCTTAAATTATAAAGCACTAGCTGACCCGACAGACGCTGTTCCGTCTTAATTAAAACTCTATATTAAATTGAACTTTTAATAATGGACGTGATAGTTCTAAGCTAACCGTGATGAGCACTAAGAGTAGCACGCGTTTTGTCAATGTTACATCAAACGCCATAAGAGTATATGAAAAAAGTTTCTATTCTCAAAAGCGCTAAGATTAACTATATTAGAAAATTTTATATAGTGGTTAATTATTCTTAAATTTCTAATTTTGTGTGCAATTTTCTTATTTTTTTCTTTCATAAAAACCTTCTCCCGACAATAACAAACACAACAAAAAAAGATTTAGCGAAATCGGTCCTGCCGTTCACGTGTGATGCCGTGACCAAGGGAAATAGGGATTCATTTTTATATATATACATAGTTTTTTTTAAGTCTTTAATTCTGTCCTTGTAGGAAACTTAGGAACAGTCCCGAAACGAAATAAAATAGGTACCTACTGCGCCGTTGTGCCAAGCCATTCACAAGGACTATTAGTACCTACAGTTAAAACCAATACGAATGCATACTTTGAAATCTCAATATTATCATCATCAGGCCGCATAACCTACACTCCTTTCAGCCCTTTTTGGAAGGGATTTTTCCAACCGTAGTTTTAAGTATATTCACGGGTAAATGCTGTTCATAACCAGGTAACGGACAGTAACGTTTGCCTTCATGTATTCCTGTGAAAATGGTAAACAATCGAGACCGATGGCGTAACGTGCTTTCCGTGGCACGGAGGGTAGGTACTCTGCCAATCCACACCCGGAGATTTTATTGATGATGATTATAGGTACACAAAGATTTTAAGAGCGCGGGAATGGAACCCACGACCACGAAGTTGCCATAATTATGTAATAATCATACTAATGTTTTCTATTAATATGTTCCCCTCTAGTCCTCCCGACCCTTAGTTTGCAATGAACCATCCGATGCCCTCGTAGACTCGAAGACCTCGTAGACCTCGTAGACCCGAAGTCCGAGAGGCCCGCGGCCTGTAAATTAGAGCGACAGCTGCACAAAACCCCCTAAAATACTTAATGTCATAATCCCTCAATCTCATGATCGCCAGCGACCGCCCTGCGCCGAGGTCCAAGCCCCACAGGGGGCGCCTTCTTGAGCAGGTTGCCTAGTTTGTAGTTTATTAAGGCTGGAGCTCTGCTCGCCTTTATACCCGGTAAAGGAGCAAAAGCCTCGAGGCTAACCACGTATGTCCGTCCGATAAAAAAAGCTGTTGACATGTAGGTATCAAATTGACATATATACATAAACTGTTTACTAAAGTATCTCATTTCAATTTGTAACATTTACTAAAGAACTCCTCTCTTTTAACTATAGAAGCAATTAAGTCACTGTTTACAAATTCGCTGGACTGTACGGGTTGTACCTGGTATAACTCCGTACCGCAATATTTACCAGGTCCTTTGACTACAAGTCGATGAAACCGTAGCAAATGTACTGCAATTACAGTTCGGCGCATTAACATTTGTTCCGTCAACCTATTTGCATAAGTTCTGACCTAAACTGAAGTGTTGTTGCACTTTGATGCACTATTTAAACGACCGTGTCAATAGTTAAATTCGTTTTCGGGTAGTTTTTGTTGAAATTTCCAACTGTATGAATACCTATCTACGTTTTTCATAAAGGTTAATTTTTGTGCATCGCGGCTGATCGCAGCCGCACGCGATTGATCCTGTGCAACTGACGCCTGAGGCTGATGAATAGTAAGAAGCCGACGGCAGTCGATAGCTAAGGAGCTATAGAGCTAGTAGTCAGAGTACGAGAATCTATGACAGACAATGCAAGGGCATGTCTGTCATAGATTCTCGTACTCTGACTATTATCGCATCAGCCACGTTCGTTAACCGCATACTATTATTAATCGTGACCGGCAGTGATGCACAGAAATGATGATTTAAGTGAATAAGTTCAATTTTCACTATGTTTAATTTATATTGATAAATTCATCGTAGAACTTGATCTATGATGAATCGTTCAAGGTTCTGTGACGTTCGTATAGAGTTTTACAGTGTAGTAGTATTCTTGTAACCCCCCGTGCTAAGCTAAAATGCTTGTGTGACACAAGTGTTACACGTGTGGGTTCACGTCGGTAGTGCAATGAGTGGGGATCGAACCGGCGGCCGCTTAAATTTGACATAAGAACGTGCCTAGTTGTGTTTTTTTAGTACGGGAGGTGACGGGGCTTAGTGGATTTACGAGCGCATCAAATTAAGGTAAGTTAGGTCAATTACAGGCACGAAAAAGTATACTTCAATTATTTGATTTGAGTGCAAGTGACGCGAGGGGGTGGGGGAAAAATATATTTTTCCAATCGTAAGAAAACCCCTTCAAATAAACGTCAGATTGTGAGAAGGGAAATTAAGTGAACCCGAAAGGAGCTACCAATGCAAAGACTGATGATTCAGATGTGAAGTATGCTCTCGGCAACGCGATGAAAATGAAAAAAAAACAATATTTTGAAGTAAGTACTCTAGCGCATTATTTTTTTATACAGAGTATTCAGCTTGATGTCCAAATTGTGCTGGCCCATAATCGGACGCTTATTTGAATTAAAGTTTACCCAATTCATCATATATAATAGATCTTATTTATCAAATATTCTTGTAATAACAACCCAAGAACAAAAATATCGTTTGTTTAATAAATGTAGCAATATAATACCCATGTGACCAGTCGGCCTCAGTGACCACTGTATCTCGTTTCGTTTATTTCTATTACCTTTATAAGGGAACAAGGAAAAACATGTTGCGACCGAAGCTTTGGAATAGACATCATTGTAGCCACATGTTGAATTGAAGGTAACTGTTGGGTTAACAGTTATTTCTTGCAACATGTCGGACCTTTTTTACATTTAAAATAGTGACACCCGGATTTTGAAAAATTAATTAAAACAAATAAAGCAATAAACTAATAATTATCTCCGTACCGTAGCGGTAATTGGCTCGCTTTAAATCTCGGAAGTAGTGGGTGCGATCCCCCGCCGAACAAGAAATCTTTGTGTATATTCTAAGATTTCTTTCCGGGTCTGGTTGGCTGAGCGACTACACGCCATGCCTCAGCACGTTAAGCCATTGGTCCCGATTATTATTATAAAATCTATAACAATTATATACCAGAGAACGGGCAGCAGCGTTTCCTTGTATGTTACAATATAATACTGCGGTCACCAACCCGTCTACCAAGCATGATATGGCAAAATCCCTCCGTCTGAAGGAGGCCCTTTTTCAGCAGTGGACATTGTACAGGCTAATGATGACGATAATGATGATCTAACAACTATGTTGTTAAGTTAAAACGAATTTAATCTCTCTTATGCTTTATCACACGTCACACAGAAAAAAAAATAGTTTTCGGTACGTTGGATAGTCACTTAGGTACTTAGTATGTTTATACAATTGTATTGCTATTTTAGGTCAAGCTTCACAGTCACGTTGCATGAGTATGACAATGTTCAAAATATAGGGACTTACCACTTATGTGAGAGTAAAGCATTTCTCCCTGTAAAGAAAATAACTTAACAAGACACATTCAACATAGACGGTGCACACAAGTGCGATCCTGATGCGCAAAAGCGTACCTACAAAAAATATTTTTGTTTTTTCCTCAACTTATGATATAACACTTAGCTTCTCATCAAACTTCATGTTTGTATGTCAATGAGATGTACACTATAGATATTGGTTTACAATACAAGACAGACAGATATATAGTCAACGGAGTGATCCCATATCTCGGTTCCGTTTTGTCATTTTTTGGAACGAAACCCTAAAAATGACGCCCTAATTTATCTATTGTTTAACACTATTGCGGGTAACGATGGTATGATTTTAAGATTTCTTGTTTAATAGTGGACTTATACGAGCTGAGGATAAGAATAGAGCAAAATATTAGAGTTAACTTCCAAGTAATGCGGTTTACCTGTTGTGACCTGCAGCTAGGGTTGCCACCCGTACTATATCATATAGTACAATGGACTATCCATTGTACTATATATTATAGAAAATAATATAGTACGAAAAATACTATATGTTCATCGGTAACTCAGTTTTCGCACGTCGCGGCGACGACAAGTAAAAGTCAACTTCTTGGCAGTATTGGGCTTAGTTTCCTTTACCAAAATCGTAAAAGGAGAAAATGTAGAGACGTCGTTGATACACCTTCAAATATTATTTCAGACTTTGTTAACCAGACTACAAAAAAATGTACTATTTTTTTCTTGAATTTCCCAATGGTACTATATGTTAATTGAAATTGTAGCGTGCGCGGGTGGAAGTTGGATAGACAGAGCTAATGACAGAGAAGGATGGCATTCCTTGGGGGAGGCTTTTACCCGAACGGGGTCCATGCATGCATTAAATAATAAGGTAGTTGATAAATAAAGAAAATTAAAAATTTAACTAATTACAAAATAGAATTAACAATTTGAATTCAAATCCTTTTAAATGTAACAATGTAATTGTATACTATAGGCTAATAAGTTACCAATTGTTATCGTTTAATATGTACTATGCATGGAATTAAATAAAGCTTTATTATTATTATTATTATACTATATGTTTTCTAATTTTTCGAAATAAATACTATTTTAGCATAAAAAAAGGTGGCAACCCTACCTGCAGCTTTGTATGTGTTTATCTTCTATTGTTCTGGCAGGTAGTAATAACGTAAAGTACGTTTGACATGTTTTTTTACATGGATCTTTTTGTATTAGTTATTTTCCTGTTATTCAACTTTCATTAGTTTACGTTATCAATATTTTTATAACAGTTACCAAAGATTCCCTTCGCTTTTGTTCAATAATTTTATTTAGTTACTGTACGAAGTATCTCGCTACAAGATTAGATTTTTATTGTATCAAATTTTTGTGAAAAGATTTATATCTAGGTATTTTTTCCTTGTTAGTCTGAGTAGGTATAAAATGATTAACGATTTCTATCCCACATATAGGTATTGAACATATAACGACAATGGTACATAAGGTAAACGCAGCTATTACCGAGGTAATTTCAGGACCTTAAGCTTTAACCTGTCTAAATAAGAATTTCTGATAGTAAAAACAGTTACAAGTATATATTTTCTGATACGTTCGGATATGGACTTTAGAAATCTATTATATTATATGTAAATATATAAAGAAAAAAATATTAAATATACAAAATAACGCGAATCGTGATTCTATTGACGAGGGTAGAAAAATAATAGGCATTTTGGTTCCGTACAAAATATTTATTTAAAAACAGATTGCTACTACTATACTCATCTATACTCATACTATACTCATCAACAATCTTTAACTTTGATAAAATTATTAATCAAAATCTACAGTACTGATATAGTACCCAGTAGTCCGTCTAATAACAATGGCACTTATGTATGATTCGTGATCTCAAGGAACTTTTTCTTAAAATTAAAATAAATGACATAAACTTAAGGACCCATGTACCTTGGAGAAAGTTGTAGTTTATGCTGGTAGCTATCTAGTCCTGCGAGGTTGCTGGTGTTTTACAAGTAACACTGTATATAGAAATTGAGCAAGCTATACGTAATTACTAGATTTATCATCATTCATCAGGTAGGTAATTATATATTCAATAATATTTGCTTATTTTAGGTAATTATATTTTTATGGAGGTATAGTTGGCGATTCATCAAGTTGCGCACCAATTCTTTCTAATTTATGGTAATAATAAATAAAAATAAATAAATTTATTTTATTTAAAATGAAAAGAGGCAGCCTCGAATGCTTCGCCTATTGTACCATTGCCACACAAAAAATATATGAGTTAGAAAGATAGGACAGAAGAATTTCAAATACTTAGGTATTGTTTCTAGAGAACCCTAAACTCAAAAATAAATGCTATTATCACTCGGTGTTAGATTCCTATGGTGAAGCTAATACCGAGTAATAATACTCGGTAATAGCTGCTTATACAAGTAATTACCGAGTAATGGCTTGTTATAAACCATCGGTGATAGCTTCATCTGCAATAGTACAAAATTTGTACTATTGCAGATGAAGCTATCACCGATGGTTAAATAATAATAATATAATCCCTATGGATAAAAATTGATTAATTTTAATCAAAACAAAAGTTAAATCAATTAATAAATAAAGTTACCTAAACATTTACTTGATACTTGAATAAAATTCTTGGGTTTAAAATAGAGACTTAGGCAAGGTTTCATGTCGTATTCAATTTAGTGCTCTCATACAAAGTTAATTTTTATGAGTCAATTAAGGACGAAAAAATAAGTGCAATTTTCATACCGCGGAAATCGTTTTTAACCATAAATACCTAATGACTTAACGAATTGTCACATCATTTGGGTTATTGCTATATAAAATATTCTTAAAAAGTGAATAAAACGATTGGTACTGATTTATGCTATTACCGAGTTAACCACGGTTAATACATCCAAGACGAAAATTATGAAGCCATTCCCGCGGTATTTTATTTTTGTTAATAGGCGTGACGATAGTATCAAAAAATTAAAGATTTAATGTTTTTAGGGGAAAGTACATATAAAAATAAATTATTACATTATACACATTAATCTCAAGGTTATATACAAAAATAAATAAGTGATTTATTTTTGTATATAACCTTGAGATTAATGTGATTTTTAATAAAATAAAAGATTAAAATACTGCAATCGGCCATTTTGACTGAAACGCCCATCACGGCGCATGACGTCACGATATTGTAACCATCAAAGAGAATTTAACCACTACGTTAGGTTTGGCGGACTCAATGACATTTTTTACAATAGCGTGACGTCATAGCCGACGTCATGACACTTGAGGCCTTTTTTCGCGAGCTATTTAAAATTTAATAGAAATATGGCTTAAACTTCGTTAAATTTAAATTTATTACCGAAATATTGTGTTTTTCGTACTTAGAAAATGACTACCCACGTTGCGCAAGAGGATTTCAAAATCTTGCCTCATGCCTATTGTCGAAAAACTGTGCAAAATAAATGAAATTTAGATAGTAACAATCATGCCTAAAACTATAATCCACCTTTTGACCTACCTACTTAGAATCTGTATAAATGTTTTTTTAACGACGCAATAACCTTAACAAAATATTGAGCGTACTTAAAGTTCGCGACTATCGTTTGCATGGACGTCATGCTCCGGCGCCGGCTTGCAGCAAAATAATCGTTGTTTTGTTTTTCTGCGTTGTTGTGCATAGTGCACCACGGATCCATTCAAACGCATATAAAATTGTCTTTCATAAACATTTAACTTTTTGAGTAAAATATGCTTATATGCTTAAAACTACAATTATATTACATACCTCGGGAATAAGTGCAGATTTTTGACTACCGCGGTAATAGCTGCGTTTACCTTAAATAGAAAACTGGTCAATTATTTTTGTGATCCAGAGATAGCTGTTCTGGATAAGGGTGTATAAAAAAGACAAATTCTGTACACTTTTTACCCATTTAATTACCAATGCGAGACAGTGACGCTTATGAGATATTTGAATTCTAATTCATTATTATCAACGTAATAAGTTTCATAAGTATACCTACTAATTAACTAGATATATGCAAGTAAAAATGTCAAATTTAACCGGTTAAATTCTATGCTAATGGGCAGTTCCGAGGATACCGGCTATTTGACTAGTCTATCTTGATAGTTAGACACACAGGAGCCAATAATAATTAGGTTAAGCTTATTGAACGTGACTTCTGGCTCCCCTACAAAGCAAGTACTTCTATATGCTTGCTTACTAATACGGATTTATGGAATTAGCATATGAATGAATAATGTAAGAGAATATTCTGTGAATACCAACCGCTTTTGTACACGTTCTTCTAAAGTCTTTATTTAAAAAATGGTTCGATATACTATAACAATTATGAAAATTTTACAAGAAAATTCAACAGTTTTACTCATTACAAAGTGGTACAATATTCTTGACAATGGCACGCCATTTATTTCATAGCAACGTTTAATTGAGCAAAACATTACTGCAGTTCCGAATACTTGGCATGACTTGAAATTAAACGAAAACTTGAATTGAAGTTCTCGATTCTGTTGGAATCTCAACTCCGAATAAAATTGTGTGATTGTGCTGTTGTTAACTGTTTATCAACGACTTGTTTTAAAAAAAAAATATAGGTACACAAAATATAATATTTTATTTCAATAAATTATGAACCATGATTCTATAACAAAACTTAAAAGATCATAATTATATACAAGAATTAATAAATCTCAAGTTCAACTTCTTTAAATATTATGGGATTACTTTATTTATTGCCCTAAAAACAAACTCGACCAAATCTGGCTAGTTGTCAAAGCAGCGAGTCTATGTTCATTATTCTCTTTTTAAGATACAAATCCCTGAAAATTAGGATAAAATTTGAATAAGCATTTTCTTATCCACTAAGTCTTTACAGGTACCTCAAACAACAAAACAACTCTTTAAGCTACAAACTCAGTACACAATTCATTATTTTCATCCTCAAAACTTTGGGGAACTTCAAACGCAAAACTTGAATTCCGTGTGGGATAATAACAATTCTTATTTGAATTAAGTCGGATAAGCGTGCGACGGGGCGTAATATGTTAAAGTATTAGTTATGTGCCGCGGAGTGGCATGTTATACTTGTTACTGGCAATAGTTTGCTGGTGTAGAGGCAACTCGGGGAGGCGGTGTGGAGGCAACTCCAACCCCTCATAGACGTCAAACTACAAGAACACTCCAACTGTCTGTGTGTATAGTGGGTTAGTTTGTGAACGTCTCGTAATTAACAAACGGCAAAACGACTTTCGTGCTAAGCTTAACGTATTTAGCTACTTCATGTAATTAAACTGATACAGATTGATTACTTGTCAAAATGAAATAGCTTCGATTCGCAGGGATTAATATTTTGATCCGTTTACTACTAGCGATAAATAAATATGCAGGTCACTATGGCTAACACGTAGAACAAATGTTCGTAAAATATAAATACGTATAAATACTGACTTTTATACAAAGTATTTCCAATTAAATATCAATGAGTTAGAATAGAATAAAAATTTTGTTGGAATAGACCACCCCATGTCTTTTTACGGGTGTCGTAAGAGCGTATTTCCTTTCCGTGTCCAACTGGCGACACCGGTCCATCCACTCGCTTTTGTATTTCTTCACAATTCAACCAACCAACCAACCCGTGCTCAACCCGCGACAACTGTGCCCGTTTTTGCGATCAAGCAACGTTATGTTTGCTGCGGCAGCCGGCAAATGCTATGTTCATGTTGCTTGCAAATTTTATTTGGTTCACTTATGCCTACGCGAGCTAAAATTACACACTAGGTGTAGGGGCATAAAAGATTACGTGGAGTCGGTTTTGCAGCGATTCATTTCTGTCACTAAATTCGATATTTCGGTATTTCGATGTCACTTTGTAGATAATTCGATTTCAATATATTGGACGTAGGTTATCTACCTTTCGAAATTATAAACTTACTTTATTTTAATTTTGCACACTATTTTGTAAAACCTCTTTTAACGTTGCTTGATCGCAAAAACGTGCTCAGTTGTCGTGAGTTGAGCACGGGTTGGTTGAATTGTGTAGTAATACAAAAGCGTGTGGATTTCGCGAGACCGGTGTCGCCAGTTGGACACGGAAAGATAAATAAGCGTCGTAAGAGGCGACTAAGGGACATACACCTGAGGGCCTAGACAAAATGCCACTACAGCAGACCGGTCGCTAGCATATAATCGCTAACGCAAACGTATGGTACCTACTTGACATTTGACACGTGAGCGGGCGCTGGAAAAATAGACAGGCATTAATTGGTCGATGCTTTTTTAAACGAGTGATTGGATTGTTCAGTTTCATAAACCTTTTAGATACTTGACGTAAGCGATTTTATGCTATCGATCACTTCACTGTAGTATAATTTGTGGAGGCCCTCTGATGGATGGGCTGCAGCATCTATTAGCTCAAAGATACTCATTGCGCATCTTACTGAGATTAAACGTGGTGATTACGGTAATATCCTTCAACGAAGCTTACCAAGGTCAGTGGATGTAGATAAAAGTTTGACAAAGTGAAACATATATTAAGTCCACGTTTATAAAACAATTGTATGAATAAAAAAGCTTTCAATGCACTTAAACAACACAATCTTATTGAAAGCGTTCGTGTTCATCGACGGCCTCATCAGGAATATCGTTTCGTGAATCGTTAACGGGCCAAATATTATAATTCAAATTCAAATTCAAATTCTTTATTTCAGACAAATATTATGTCCATAGTGTTAGTATCAACAAAATAACTTACGGACTAAGGTTAGTATTAAGAAAAAATATTTAAAATATCAGATCGTATGGATCCTTACCCAATGGCGCAGCAGAAGGGAGTCCAACCGATCTGAGAACACCCTCAGGAGGCCGTTGGTGGCGGTGCGTAGACGACCAGCCATGGAGTGTGTTTGCCATGTTTAATGTGAAGAAGCGATATATGCCTAGCCAGGAAATACATTTTTAGCCAAACCGTTGATGATACACAGTCGTGTTTTCTGGTTTACAAAGAAGAGAGACGTAATGGTATTGTTCTCAAACTTCAGCGAGTCAGTTGTTTATTTGGGCCTATTTTGTACCTAGGTGTTGACGTGAAAATAAAACTAGAATTTTGTAGCTCGTAGCGTTGTTTTACACTGTGCATCGGCCTCGACCGCGTTTCGTGGTGAGACTATAAATACATGGTAAGAGGTTTTAAACTCGAAACAAGGTGTATGGTAACATCCAATGTCATTTCATTAAGCATAACGTGAGATATAAATCCACATAGTTTTGTTAACACATTTATTACGAATCCAACTGCCAAATGTCCTGCTATAACGTGCGGTGAATAATAGGTATCTTCATTTACAACAAATAAGGTTCTTCCAAAGTATACCTATACCTTTGACATAAAATTTAATTTGAAAATATCATAGTAGTTCTGCTGGCCGCAGCCTCAACTCGTGCTTTTATACATCATCATCAACCCGTATAATGTCCACAACTGAACATGGACTTTCTTCGAATGGGTGTTGCCATAGTCACCGCGCTTGTCAGGTGTATATTTTAAACAACTTTTAAATACTGTAAGCAGTACACACTATACTTCCCACTGTAAAAGGATGGTACATATTTGGAAAGCACCTCATATTATCTCTTATCTTTTTAGGGTTCCGTAGCCAAATGGCAAAAAACGGAACCCTTATATCTATAAGGGTTCCGTCGTCATGTCTGTCTGTCTGTCTGTCTGTCTGTCCGTCCGTATGTCACAGCCACTTTTTTCCGAAATTATAAGAACTATAATGTTGAAACTTGGTAAGTAGATGTATTTTGTGAACCGCATTAAGATTTTCACACAAAAATAGAAAAAAAACAATAAATTTTGGGGTTCCCCATACATAGAACTGAAACTCAAAAAAATTTTTTTCATCGAACCCGTACGTGTAGGGTATCTATGAATAGGTCTTCAAAAATGATGTTGAGGTTTCTAATGTCATTTTTTTCTAAACTGAATAGTTTGCGCGAGAGACACTTCCAAAGTCGTAAAATGTGTGTCCCCCCCCCTGTAACTTCTAAAATAAGAGAATGATAAATCTAAAAAAAATATATGATGTACATTACCATGCAAACTTTCACCGAAAATTGGTTTGAAAGAGATCTTGTAAGTAGATTTTTTTTAATACGTCATAAATCGTAAACCGCAATTTACGTAAGTAAATATGTATGTTATGTAAGTTAAAATAACATTTCATTTCATAAACATACGCTTTTTTATTCTTGATATCAAAAATAGGTACGCACTTGTAACTGATACGGAACCCTTTGCGCGCGAGTCCGACTCGCACTTGGCCGGTTTTTTATCTCTTATGTACATAGCCTACGAACGTTTAACTTATTTTTGCATAAAAAATGCAGTATAAAACGCTGCCGAGCTAAAACGGACATAAATTTAATTAAGCCATTAAATTATGTAGGCCAAAACGTTCACTGAAAATTTAAATTAAAAAGTTATTGATTGCGCTACTGTATGAAATATTAAATAACAGGCTTACTTATGCCGTAAAATTTACAACAAAATAGTGAACACTTTCAAAGCTTCGGCATTAATTCCTTCATTATCGTCACTGACCGTACAATTAAATTGAGTGATAACTTTATGTTAGTAACAATTAACTTGGTTAATTAATTGTAGTTTTGTTTGTATAAACTTCGACTGTAGTTGAAAGCTAATTGTTGCATAAACAACCACTGAACAAATAAGTAGACATTAGCATTTACTTGAATAATTTATACGAAATAGCATTATTCTTACTTTTTGGTTATAGGTTTATAGTTATATTTATATACATCATGCTTTTTTTTATATTCATAAATAAAAAGAAGATTTGCTAGTCGTTTTACTAACGAAACGCATTTACTAATGTTTTGCCCTACAGGAAACGGCAATGAGAAATGTACCTACCTACAGGGTAAAATTGTTTTAGTGCTTCGCAATACAAGGTAATTTCGACTGTCTGAATTGACACCCCTAACAGGTTCGAACTCTTATTTATCTATATTACTAATGCAATTTAAAAAATATACACAGATCGATTTCGCTACCAAAAATAAATAAATTAGCTGAGTATTATCAACGACTAAAAATCACGGTGTATATGAAGACTGCAACTTCTGCAGAAACAGGTAAAAATAAAAAGGACTCAAAACAGCCTAAAATTCATTCAAACCGAAGCCAACCCTGGATTATTGAATTTCGTACTGTCGACTTGTAGGATTCGAATTTCGAATATCCGTTAGAGTCGAGTTTTAAGCAAACTTTCATGTGAAACCGAGCTTATGAAAATTTACATTCATAGAGAACATTATATGGCAGGAAAATGCACGACGCAACTACTTATATGGATTCAAGGGACCCTGAGAAGTAGGTTACTATTCTCGAACATAGAGAAATATCACTTATGACATTAAAATTTACTATTAATCTTGCAAATTGATTAATTGCTTATCCAATATATGGTTTTCTACAGATTTTGTAAATAAATGTCAGATAAGTTTCCTGTTTTATGAACTTGAGACATATATTATCATCGATTGATGATAATATACAACTTTCCATACAAAATATACTATTAATTGCTTCGGCAATATTTCATTTTTTACATAATATGTAAGTAAAAGTATTTATCCATAAGCAGAGTGATACTCGTGTCGGTTTATCGGAAGAAATTCCGTATAATCTCTAAGTCTCGGCTTTATTGTAACAAAGACGTCGTTTCCGTTACAGATTATACCTTATTCTGATTCACTAAGTGCTTTTGCTATACACTGATTATTATGTACTTATGTATCTACCTGTTTTGTTTAATGCCGTTACATGTTATATGGGACCTATGATGTAAGGGCCTATGCACTTCACGTTTTTAAAACGCGCCGTCGACGCGCGTTTCTAAAACGCGCGTCGACGGCGCGTAAAAAAAACGTGGTGTGCATAGGCCCTAAGGTATACATCAATGGGACGTAGTGGCGAGTGAATGGGTCTAAGAAACAATGCTAGAAATACTCTTATTTTTTATTTCAAAACTTGCTGGTGCCCGCGACTTTGTCCGCGTGGTGATTGTTATTCCTTCGGTTTTTTAACTGTCCACCGGGAACTTTAATTTTCTGTGATTAACGTATTTCAAATGTTGACCGGGGATGTAAAGAACCACCTTGCAAAATATATTTTAAATCGGTGCACCAGTTTCGTAGATTAGCCTATACAATCAGACAAACAGAGAGAGAAACAAAATTTAAAAAAATCTGGTTGTGTTCTATTTTACTTCTAACATTCCCTTGACTCAGTTTTTAGCGTATTTTCTTTGAACAGCAATTCGACCTCTACAGTTTTATTATATGTATAGATTACATTCGTAATGTGTTACATAATTAATATTCAGATTAGGTTACACTTACCAGACTTACATTTAGCTATAGCCATGTCGCACTTTTTAAAAACTCTACCCGAACTTAAATATTAAATCCATATGTCACAGGGGAATAAATAAACTCTCGATTTATAAAAGCACTTAGACTTAGAACAAAAAGTGTTCACACAATAATTGTCCCGGATGGGCATCGAGCCCAGAACACCAGATCCCTGAAGCAACTACTCCACTGAGCCACCTAAGCAGTCATTTAGTAGTCAGTCATTTTTAAATGTTTATGAAATAATAGTTAAAAAAATTGATCTAAAATTGGTCGGCTACATTATTTATTCAAATTTAACTCAAACTCTAATAAAACATATTTTATCCAACCTTACCAACTCGTAGTGAGCATCGCACGTCAAGTGGCCGGGCACAACATAATTTAATGTAAAATGCTCGTTTAATAGGAACAGTGGTCTTGTTATCGTGTCGCTGATGTGTTCACTCGGCACCCCGATACGGATCGCACTTGAACAATACACCTACCATTTTGGACGCTTTGACTAAGTTTTAATGAGTGTATGGATGTGCTTGTTTAGAACACTTGTTTTGGACAATTTTGATACTGAATATGAAGATAATTTGGATAGCTTAAGGTATTTCTTTTGTTATTTATCTTGAGTTAAACTTTCTTAAAAGCATTAAAAACAAGCAATAAGGTTGAAAATCAAATGTTTAAAATAAACTTACGGGCTTAATTAGATAATTATTAGTTAACATAATAAGGGACACAATTTCAAAGTCAATTGAAAACTTAGCCCTTAATCCACAAATTATAGTCTTATCTATGTTTTATTGGAAAATTCTTTACCACAGCAAAATTACATTACATTCGCTGGAGCAATCAATTTTTCAGTTGCCATAAAGAGTTCTTAGTATCGTATTCTTTCATATTCTAATGTTATAAATACAAATATAATTATATATAATACCTTCGGCCTTTGTAATGATTTCATTAATAAGATTGTACGTAGGTACACTGCCGTCTCCTACAAACAAAGCTCTTATACATGAGTAAGTATATTAATTACACATTTCCTTTTAAGTAAGTATTTACTCCTTGTAAACAGACTCGTTTATACATGGATAAGCCGAGCTTTAGTATAATTGCTTAAAGGGCTATTAGTAATAAAAGCGATCCCTAATCACGTTAATAAAGCGCAGACACACGCACCAACCTATAACAATGCGGAAACACCGTAAAAGTGTCAAATCATTAACTGAAATTACTTTTCTGGCTGTAGATATATACGGACGTACCGGTGGATCGTATTCTGTCTATTAAGTTTGGCTTTAACAAACTATATAAGTAGGTAGTATCTGTAAACTATTAGGTAACTGTCACAACGGAAGGACACAACTAGAAACGGGAACTGTATGTAATTCAAGGTTACATTTGGTAGAATCTATTTTATACTCTCTCAGATTCGTTACATGTACCTACTACCTCTGTAGGTAGTTTTTTCAATCGTAGTGTCCTTTGCGATACAAGTTTCATCATCGGACCATATAACGTCAACTACTGAACATGGACCTTCTCGCGGGTGAGGGTATTTGCCATAGTCACCACGCTTGGCAGGCGGGTTAGTGACCGCAGTATAATGTTGTACCACACAAGGAAACTCTACTGTCCGTTCCTTGATATACAATTATTATAGATGATTTTATAACAATCGGGAGCAACGGCTTAACGTGCTTTCCGAGGCACGGATGGTAGTCCCTCAGCCAAACAGACCCGGAAAAAAATCTTAGAATTTACACAAATATTTCTTGTCCGGCGTGAGGATTACACCCACGACTTCCGAGATTTAAAGCGAGCCAAATGCCGCTACGCTACGGAGGTTGTCATATATGATACAAGCTTGCCTAGTGAATATCACAGATTTAATGGTTTTGTTTTCATATACATATATCTTACTTGTTTTTTGTGATATAACATTCGAACTCAGAATAAAATACATATATACAACTAAAAGTAGCTGTTACGCACTAATATATTTTATTTTAAAATAATATGAAATAAAAGGCGCTGGTCTTGGTACCGTTTTGTTATAATTTGACAAGAAAAATCAAACAAAAAATGGTATAAAATATGACAAGTACAGTAAAATTTAGAATAGACAATATCAATGTTCCAAATAGGTTCGATTCGTTACAGTAGCTAAATTAAAATAAAACTAACTTATAAAAAACTACTATTATCAATCTATTCTACTTGGCAAGGTCCAGAATCCTGGCAGCATTACCCCGTTGAATGACAATGCTTACCTGCTGTGCAAAGTAAAATCCAGCACTCGGAGAACGTACCGCAAAGAGGGCCGCTGCGAGGTATTTATAAATTAATTTGGATCCCAGTCCCCACGACCCAATGTTTCGACACCAAAAGGCACAAATACATAAATACTATCAAGGGTATATTTGCGCCTCTTGAGATTCTCCGCGGATTAAGCCGCCATGCCAGCCCTACTCTGAGTCCCGGAAAGATGAGACGACGCGAGAATGTCGACGCACGTAGCGTCCCATACCAAAGGCCGTCCCTTCCTCCAGGGCACTAGAATCATGCCGTCTTATCGTCGTCGCGCATAAGGCCTTTACGCTCTAAACCGACAGGCATATTTGCCGAGCTGAAGGCCCGACGGTTGATATAATTAATAGTGGGCATGACGGGACAGAGGTCCAGTGCTTTTTCTACAACACAGGCCGTGGTGACCGAGTTGGGTCATATTGGCGCCACACTCGCAGCGGTGTAGCGCAACGATACTGCCACACGGAAAACTTGATTGAAACTTGTTTTTTATTGTTTTTATTCAGTTTCTTAATTATTTAAACCCTGTAATGAATTTTTGATGTACATATTATTTTTTTCATTTTTATATCAGCTATGAGTTAAATTGCCGTGTGGTCTCCGGCTTAGAATATACCACCCTATGTCTTCCCATGGGTGTCGTAAAAGGCGACTAAGGGACATGTGGCTGATGGATGGGCAGCAGCATATATTAGCTCAAGGTTTACATCTTACTGCGATCACCAATCCGTCTGCCAAGCGTGGTGAATATGGCAATAATCCTCTACGATCCTGGCTTGCCAAGGTCTGTTACGAGGAGGCCCATGTTCAGCAGTGAACGTAAACGGGCTGTTGATGATGATGATGAGAAAATGCTACAGTTTGCCCGATCTCTTTTGGATGTATTGTTTTCGTTCCAATTACATTGTTTTCATATACCATGACTTTTTGCAATATAAATCAAAAGCCCAATTGATTACTGATATTATAAAGAGGAAATATTTGATTGTTTGTTTGTATTGAATAATAGACTCCGAAACTACTGGACCGACTTGAATGAAGCTACACTATCCCTGGATGACATAGGCTATATTTAATTATGAATTTTCCACGGGAACTGGAGCTACTGCTTCGGGTGAAACCGCGCGCATTAGCTAGTTAATGTTATATGGTGAACCGAATAAAAATCCGTTGGAAAGTTTTTGAGGATGATGCATTTTAGCAGACATACGTAGTGGGGCACCAAAGGATACTAGCGATTTTTTATATTAATTATTATTAAATATTCTTTATTCAAGTTACTATGACTCATTTTGTTAGTACTTATACATAAAACCTTATACTATGTTAGTAACAATAAAATTATACTTAACATGTAACTTTTAATATACCTACATATATACATTTTTATATATGTATGTTAAAAGTTATTCAAATCCGTTGGTTGTTTCTGTGATCTAGACACGCGGCAGCGTGTCAAAGCCAAGTTCAAGCAAAGAACTGGCTAGCCAGCGCCAAGTGTAATATTACACGAACCACTTGGTGCCACTTTTGACCCTTCTATAACTCAAAACCTCTTTAACGTATATAATTATGTATTTATAGGAACAAAATAACATTATGAACAAGTATTAAACTCTAATTCTTTGCTTTAATGGATACCTATAACAATAGCTGCTATTTAAAAATGTGAGATCTTAAAGTAGGTTAGCTCTGACTTGGCCAGTTTTTATCAGTATTCAAATGATGAATAACTTTATAAAATGACTGATGTAATGAAAACTGGCCAATTCAAATCTAACCTACTTTAAGATCTCACATTTTTAAATAACAGCAATTGTTATAGGTATCCATTAAAGCAAAGAATTAGAGTTTAATACTTGTTTAGAACTTGGCACTCATTCAGACCTCCATTCTTTTTGCGGCGAAGCCCACAGCCAAGCTTAATTTTTGTATTGAACTTGTCTTTCCTTTTTTACATTTATATTTTTGGTGGGATTTAATAACAGCATAATATGTTCAAATAAACATACCTATAGTTTCTGGCTGAAATAATCTATTTTAGGTACACTTCTATTCAATGGGTGTAAACTTCACCTACCTATGGACACAAATATCAATAATCACAAAAGCATATTAAATCACAATACCCACGTATTGTATGAATCGACTAATGTGTTCTCGGAACTGTTCAAATATTCATACAAATGCAATTATAGCACTTTATCTTTATTGCCGGTAGAGTTCCCTACATCAATATCCATTAAGCTAGTCACTGACTGTCCGAATAATCGCATTAAAGCTAAATTGATGCGGTCGGTGACGACGGCCATATATTGATCAAATTCAAAACACACAAATGAGGGCAGTATGTATACCTGACCTTCTAACAGCCGTAGGAATTCAGTGGGGGAGGTTTAACTTGTTGTACAAATGTCTTATTACGAGTGTCTACGGTTTTTGATTTAGACGTAACAAAGGGAATCGTTTGATATCGTGGGCTTGGATTTTTATATGTGTGCTTCATAAAGAAATCTTAGTTCTTTATAAAGTTTTTTTTTTACTTATGTAGCCATGAGGCTTTTGCTACTTCACCGGTCATAAAAGCGAGCAGAGCTCCAGCCTTAATAAATGGTTTAAAAACTACAAACTATAGCCTCGGCTCAGGGCGGTCGCTGGCGATAAGATTTAGGGATTATGACTTTTAATATTTTATGGGAGTATTGTGCAACTGTCGTTTTACTTTACAGTTCGCGGGCCTCTCGGACATCGGGTCTACGAGGGCATCGGATGGTTATTTGCAAACTAAGGGTCAGGAGGACGAGGGGGGTCGCGTCGCGTTCGCGGGTGCACTCTTCTCCGGCGGGTCGGATAGATCTTTATAAAGAAACAATGGCTAGGGCGTCGGACTTGTGATCTTGTGATCGCTGGTTCGATCACCACCCATTGCACTACCGACGTGAATACACCCGTAACACATGCATTTTAGCTTAGCACGAAGGGTTAACAAAAATACTAGTAGACTCGAAATCGCGGAGTTTTCGAGTCTACTAGTATTTCAGTTGTAGAAATCTTAAAAAAAAAGTTATTAGCTACTGGATGGTGCGTTGTTCATAAAAAGTCGCTACATAATAATAAATAATATACCCCTTACCATTTTACCCGTGGACCAATGAAAAAAAATATGATTAATTCATGGGAAAAATATATTATATTCTAAAGTAACATTATCCAGGAATATAACAAAGGCTCAATTTTATCGTCTATATATTTTACTTGCATAATAAAATACTGAACAAAGTCTAGAAGCTTTCTATTTTTAATATTAACTTCACTTGAAATGAACCTAAGTCAGACATTTCAGGAAATTAGGTACATTTAACATTTTAATTCTTAGCAATTTCCGTAACTACTTACTAAAATACGTGCTCACAAATTAATCGTTATTTCCTGTCACGAACGTAAAACTTCTTTATGCAAAATAAATGTATAACATTTATGAAGGAAGTTTATAAATACTTTTCCTAGAACCTCTGCAGTAGCACGTTAACTATAACAATGAAATCATATGATATTTCTTTCAGATGTTCCATTAATAGTGGTTTAAGCAAAACCTTCAAATAGTCATGCAAGGTTACTAAAATCTACATCAGCAACATTAACGGAGTTAAATTCACTAACTAACAGAACAAACATTCATTAGTCAAGTAGAGCAGCAGTCGGCAACATGCGGCCCGCGGGCGATGTAAATATCAAAATAAATGCATATACGAGCCGTATAGTGTGGATCGAGCCTTAAAAAATGCGCTTTGCTCTGCCCGCAAACGAATAATTAATGAGGATGTGTTTTTTATTTACCATTACGTAGGTATCAGGTAGAATCTAGGATTAATATTATAAATACCTTTGGTTTCTTTTAACACCTGGTGGCTCTTGCCTGCTATAAGGTTGCCGACTGCTGAAGTAGAGTAACACACAATCGTAACAAGCTGCTGGATACAAAAGCTCTTAGTGCATTTCATAAGATACTTTACTTTACTCTTAGTATGTCATAAAATGATATTTAAATAAACTTTATAGGGTATGGCGATATCTAAGTTGCTCTGTTTTCTCTAGTCTGTTAATTCAAAATTAGGCATATACAATGCCTATTGATCGAGAAACAGAATACTGTCGTAAATAAAAGTCGTTAGTAGTGAATAGCAAAATACGACAACTCGTAGGGCACGTTTTCAACTTACTTTTTATTATGTTAAATAAACCATTATTTTTCATAGGATCATAAAAAACCTTACTATTTTTTTGTACCTACAACAAATATAATAATGATGCCTATAAATATTTTGACTTGTAGCTTCAGACCCCAGAATACGAGATGAACATCAATTAGCAAAGCTTCTCAACACAGCCACGCTTACATACAGACGGGTACCGACGGACAAACCGACGCTTTATTATTTATGTATAAAAACACAACGTTGCGCTGAAACGCTGTTATATTTTTATGAAACGTGTGGGAGTTACACGAGGTAAGTTATTATTTTTAACTCGTATATTACTTGATACGTTTGCTAAATTGAAAAAGCAGAGTATTTTCTTTAAGTTATTAGATATTTAATATAAAATGCGTTATTTTATAAAAACTTACAGCAATGTTTTACAGAATATTGAAGAGGTAAAATGGTGTAGTGTAGGGTTACACAGAAAATGAAGATGTTCTTTGTCGAGCGAGATGGTATCTCGGCAGCCGACGGCCGTATGTCTCAGTGCTGAGAACTTTTATATGTTCGAATTGGCTTGCGAACCTGTATTGCGTGATATAGGTTAGTTGGTACTCCAAGTCCTAGATGACGCTGATAGTCTTCATATGGTTTATTATGCGATTACTATTTTTTTTTTAATTTTATTCAAAAGTGGTTAAAAAAGCTTATTTACCTACATAAACTATGCAATTTAAAAGTATTAACAACTATTCATTTTAGCATTAATTACTACACAACAAGTTTTGTGTACGATAAAAATTGTAGTCACTATGATTACACGGGCAGTAGCTATTATTATCATCGCCTTGTTCATGTGGCTTTTGGTAGCAGATCTGTATTACACTTCAAAATGTCAAGTGCTAGCTTCCGCAAACAGTTCCGCGTAACTTCATAAATCGTTAATAAATGGGCCATCTTACATTAAAGAATTTTTGAAATTGGCCCAGTAGTTCCTGAATTTAGCGCGTACAAGCATATAAACTCTTCGGCTTTATATATTAGTATATATATAGATAACATCCAAATTTATCAATAAAGATAGGTTAAAATTGGGCTTACCTAAACAAACTAGCCAACTTCACTCGAAGTACTGTGGCTCCGGGGACGCTCAGTCCTACGTATTCTAGTAATATAATCTTGTCAATGCTGGAATTACGAAATGCTGGAATTACGTTTAAACGCTGTTTACTCCCCAGAATCAAATCGAATATAATTCGTTCCGAGTGAAAAAAATACTTTTGTAATAAGTTGAACATAAAGTCGGCACAAATAGCGTTTTTCAAAATAAATATGAAGATATAATTTAAATAGTATATTCTCTATTTTATTTTACAATAAAATATCAAATGTTGTTTATAACACGATAAACAATCTGTTATCAGAAGTACAAAAAGTACAAAAATATTTCTAAATATGTGTAATTTTTTTTTTGTTAGCACACAAAAAAAAAATTACCCATATTTAGAAATATTTTTTCAAACAAATTTAGTTCTATTTTTGTTGACCATTTTTCTTTAGCATTGTGCACGTATTGCATTTTATTGTTCTACATATTGCTCACAAAAGCGAGCACAAATATACTACAAACGAACAATAATAGGCTAACTTTAAATATACGTTTAGTCTATCGTCTATCGAGCGCAAACAAAATACTTTTCAACACAGTAATTCCCGTTTTGTTCGTGGGAAAAGTTATTGGTCCAGCAAAATGCTTAAAAATTGCACTTTGTATTTTGCATGTAGGTACATAACAAAATTCTATTTTGATTATTTCATTTTTCCCCACAGAATTAATTCTAAATATAAACCACAACCGAGGTTAAATTAATTTAGATATTTGTAGAAACCAATGCTGGGACACAAAACCATGACACGCTAAGGCAACTACCATAACGACATTATGAGTGTACCTACAAATTCTAAAACATGTCACAGAATGAATGTTATAAACTCCATAGGTACCTACTACCTTTAAATAACCAACAATCTGAATAGTATTAATTTATCTTACGTATATAACCACAACCTCCGTAGCGTAGCGGTATTTGGCTCGCTTTAAATCTCGGTTTCGATTCCCACGCCGGACAGGAAATTTTTGTATAAATTATCAGATTTCTTATCGGGTCTGGTTGGTCGAGGGACTACCCTCCGTGCCTCGGAAAGCAAGCGTTAAGCCGTTGGTCTCGATTTTTATAACACCATCTATAATAATCGTATATCAAGGAAAGGGCAGCAGCGTTTCCTTGTGAGGTACAACATAATAATGCGGTCACCAACCCGCCTGCCAAGCGTGGTGACTATGGCAAATACTCTCCCTTAGGAGGAGGGCCATGTTCAACAGTGGACGTTATTGCGCGTTAAATGGGCGATGATGATGATCTTACGTCTTTTTTCTAAAAGAGAAAACAAAAGAATAATAAAATGTTAGGCATCCTATTAAATCTAAATGCTCAGCCGATTAATTAAGCTATTTGCTCACAACCGACTTTATTACGGCAATCTAAAGTAAGTTATCCGAGAAACTCCGTCCATTATGTAGTAGTTTATCTAACATAGGTTGTTAGATTTCTCTCTTCAAAATTAACACACTTTTGGGTAGACTTCTAGATAGAAAGACTCTAAAAATATAAGTACATAGGTAGACGATATATGTTTTAGAATATCTGGACAAGGATAGTTTTAAACTTAATAAGTAAAACTAGATTTCCAATAAAGACTACTTAGAAAAGTGATTCAAAGTGACAGTATCATAGAAATATCGATTCAGTGCTTGTTATTACTAGTTTTAGTAATTCAGTTGTTTTTTATTCAATATAAATTAAATATAAAGGTAATCAGGATAACATTTTTCATAACATAGCTTTATTTAAATGATCACCGGTTCCCATAAATATTCATGATTTTGCAAAGCCACTACTAACATTACCTAATTATTCAAATATTGGTAAAATTATATTTAAAACGATACAAAGCAGAGAAATGAACGAACGTGCAAAATGTACGTTACATTTTGCAAATTTTGTTGTAGGTATATTGAATTACTTGATAATGTATTATTAATTAGGTACATTAATTGCAAACAAAGTGTTCTGCTCAAATCTTCACGTACAAATTGTTGCTAAAGGCCCTGTTACATTTGGTATAAAATGGAAATAAAATACGTAAAGTGTGTGCAATAAAAAGGATTTAGGTACTTGTTAAATTTTAACAGCATTCAGAGGGCCTAACACTCTGAGCGCTCATAAGGTCGAGCAGGCGCCGCCACAACTCACTTTATGGGCGTATATTCCCAAATCGGCATTATCCCCGCCAGATCGAATCCTTCCCTTATTATTATTACTAACCTTTTTCCACAACACCATTTGTTATATTACAATTCGAGGAAACATCAATTTGTTAAAAACACAAACCGGCATTTTAATGACTAGCTTTTAGCTTGACATAACGTTTGGATTTCAGATAGGTATAACACACAACCACACCCCTCGCGCGAGGCGTATTATACGAATACAAATATGTACCATTTTACGCCAATATGAATGATTTGTTAAATTCAAAGTTGTAATGGCTTTATTAACTTTTTGTCATTAATATACCAGATATCTATAGGCTGGCAAAATCGATAAGCAATTAATTTCATTCCATCACTGGACATAATAAAAGCTTGAAATAATTAAATATCGAAAATAACCTGATCACCACTTGGTCGATTTCATTAAAGAGGGCCGCTACTTTTTAATAACCTTTAAAACATTAGGCTACAATTACTGCAGCTAAAAGATACGATTCATTTAAAATATTGAAATTTACGACAAGTGTTATTCAAAGAACGAGAAGTTTAATCCACGGGCTTAAGAAGTTTTAATTAAATATAGAAAAAGGAAGATTGTCATAAATTTTACCGCCGACTCGGGTACTGAGACGCCAGTGAAAATTCTAGCAGGAGCCTCTGGATGGGGGCTCAGCCTGTCACTGAATGAGATATGCGCTCCTGTTGTACCATAACCTGCTGTAAATAATGATTTAGAGACAATTTGACTTTCCCAAAATCGACGCAATACATGATTTTTTAATTTCGAATGCCTAAGCACAATTTTGCTGAATAATCAGCAAAATTGTGCTGCGACATTCGAAATTTAAAAATCAAAGAGCAATTTGGATTGATTTGTCACTGTAGAATCTTTTCCTGTTATGCGAACCGTTACAATTTAGTATCTTAATTAAATTGCCGACCCAATTATCCGATAGCATGATTGGTTTTCGGTTAGACACTTAGTTGGTTAACATCGGGTCAAATCCCTGTGACACGTTTAGTGAATATATCATAACGTGTCACGTCTAAGGGAATGTGACAATCTCATACAAATACTAAGCTTGAAAATATTACGCCACTTAAATAGTACGTAGGTAAAAGATATTAAGTTTTTAGATTCTGTTCTCTAAATGGCTGTGATAAACTGTCTCACTCTTTATAAGTCTGTGACTCAGAGTAGATTTACCCGGAGGTTCATTTCCCGCATTGCGTTTTTTTTTAATCCGTGCAATGATGTACCCGGCAGTCGTACTGTGTTCTATGATAATCTTCGTAGCTTATAAGACCCGCTTTATACCTACTCGTACAGAGTGGTTTGATTGTAAAACATTAAAAATATATTTAATCGTTTGTCTCATTTTATAGACAGACGCACTGACGCATGACGAAATGTGACATAACTATATATTATATATACTATCATAGTTCCTTTTTTATTACAATTCGTTTTTCATATATGGAATATACTCGAAAAATCCCAATGACATTTTTTTGAACAGACCTTGTATCCAAGACTCTGCATTATCTATAACTATAAAAATATTATAATACTCTAGACACTCTCCCTCTCTTCTCTATAAATTCGGTATATATCAAGAACATATATTCTAGGTCATTAATCACTTGTTAGGTAAGTAGCAGCCACTCAGGTGACTTTGTCTTTACTTAATAATTCCGGATTACATTTAACCTGCATTAGGTAACATAGATAATGTAAAGTGTCTTAGCTTGTCTCATAAATAATTCTAGTAAATAAAGTAAAAGCAGATATCGAATGAATATTTAAATTAAAATCTATCTTAACTAATATTGTAATGAATGAATTCAAAAACTAGTGTGCCGATTTCAAAAATTCTTTCACCATTGGAAAGATACCCTGAGTGACATAGGTATATTTAATAAAGAAGTTCCTACGGGAAAGGGAGTTACGTAGGTATAGTTAAAATCAGAAAATATATTTTTTAAACTACTTTGATTTTGATATTTTTGTTTTAATCGTATATCAATTAACTAATGGATACTCGGCGTGTTTTATTATTTGTTTATTATTATTTTTATTTAAGCCTCCTTAGAGAGGGGTTTTACCAGTGTCATCATCATCACGCTTGGCAAGCGAGTTGGTGACCGCAGTATTATATTTTGATACACAGGCTGCTGATGCGATGATCTTATAACGATCGAGACAAACAGCTTAACGGAGGACCCTACACCGCTAAAACCTCCCGGACACTCCTTCGATCCGCCGTTGGCGGGGGTCGGGTACGCATGAGCAATCCGGCCCCCCGACGGCACCCGCGGCCAATATGGTACCGCGGGATCTCCCAGGGCCACACTTACAGTGGCCCATTTGCCCAATTATAGGGACCGCGGGCCCGGAGTGTAGAGGCGTCCCTACGTCAGCCTCGAAGGGAGCGGGGCCCATGTTCCCCACTCCCCAAGGCCGAGCCTAGGGCGGTAGGCGGCGGGACAGAACTCACGACCTGCGAGACTACGCCTGAATTTCGTAAAATTTATTGGTGGTTTTTTTTTCAGACGGTCTTTGTAATTTTGTTTTGCCTTTCTTTGTATAATATAATTAAAACAAGTAGAGTTTTAACACGCATAGCTTCAATATATTGCTATAATAAGCAAATAATATAATAAACTAGTAGACATAATATGCATATCGAAATAGTACCTATTAAGTACCCACCTCATAAGATGAACACATTATCAAATACTTATTACGCAACATGAGACGAGTTGTTACAAAATTGAAGTCTGATAATCCACTTAATCTTATAGACGTAACTGTCATACATGTATGGTGTTGTACGAACACATACAGATACATAAACTTTGAATAGCGTCGTGAATGCCAGCACCTGCTCGTATAATTTGAATATGATAGTGACGGCGACTGCCGGCGTAGATTAATGATGAAGTACCACGGCGAGATAATACCCATTTTTGTTTGCTCTACGTGATATGATTGCAAACGAGTTACGTTCTACCGTCAAATTTTCTACTTTAACTTTTAGAATTGCGAAAATTATTGCTGCATTACCCTTTCAGACTTAAGGCCGAAACGTGATTTATCAGTATCAAACGTTGATGACATACAATGGAGATACATTTTAGAGTATATTTCACATAATTTTTAGCTATAGATCTTGTTTATATAACAAGATATCTTAGGAAAAGCGACTTGTAAATTATGACAGTAATTTTTAACGTTGCAGGTATTGTCGTAGAAATCGATAACTCGATGTTGCAGTCACCATTTTTCTTGCTTAGTTGGTCATGATAAAATTTATTGACGATGATAGGAATGGTACCTAACGATATCAGTTGTAACATTTTTTGGAAAACACCTGTAGTGCCTTATTTGGCTCACCGGGTAATACAAATATTTCCAGTTATTGAAACACACTAGCTATGTGTTTATTACAAATTAGAATATGTAAGTAAGTTCTTTCTAAGCTCATTAAGCAAGAAAATAAGTCAAATAAGGATTGAAAAATACTCCATATAAGCAATATTATGAAACATTCCGTAATATGGCAAAAAAATACTAAATTAAAAGAAGGTTACTAATAAAATATTTTACAAGGTCAGATTCATTTTGAAACTTTCTTCAATGTGTTCATCAAGTGGCTTAAAAGTTTAATTATTTATCTTTGATGTATAAAAAATAAATAAGTGTAAATAGGTTTATTTTATAATTAAGACATCTTATTATAAAATCACTTGTCAATAGCATAAAAAAAAATTAAACGATTTCACTAACATATATTAGAAAAACTATATACCTACATGTAAAAAATAAATGTTCTCTTTTTATAGTAAGGGAGCCGACGAGGCTAAATGGGGATTTACTCGAGCGTCGTAGAGACCTATTGGGATGCAAAGCTTAGATGATAAGAAGAAAAAAATGTTATATGATATATACCTTTACATCGGTGGGGGAAGCGGCTATAGATTTTTAAATATGTAAAAAAAAACTGTTGCATGGACATCCTCGAGCGCGTCAGATATTGATAGCATCAATCACCTACGTATTTTTAATAATGTACGTATGTTAATCTGATCGTTTGCATGATGCGGGTGGTTGTATTTAAGGGTTTGTTATTTCGAATTTTTGTTATTTCGGCTTGCGGAAATCGTCAGATTATATATTTTTCATTATTCTTGAATTATTTCCTTCAAAATTAAAAAAAATTTAGCTACGCTCGAGAATGTCGAGATGACGTTTTTTTTTACAACTTTGTTGCCCTCCCCTTTTTTTACGTCACTCTCAAATTGTCAGATTAGTGGAATATACACTTTTTAGGATGTAATTAACTCACCCTACCTTAATCTGACGCGCTCGAGAATTTCTGATGGTCAATTTTTTTTTACTAATCTGATCCTGTATCCTTCACGGGCGGCCTTATATATGGGCCTCATGTTTTGTGGAGGTACTTAACCGGGTACAAGGTATCCCCCTGTATATTAATCTGCCGCGCTTTAGTAAATCCCGAAATCCCCGCATGGGCTCCCCTACTATTAAATGAATAATAAAAACTATTTGATAAATATTATGGATAGGACACTATGTCGTTTTCGAATTAAAAGTGAATCATACGGGTAGGGTATCATACCCCTGGGTTCTTTTACAAATAAAGATACTGAAAGGCTTCACGTAAAAGCTTCGAAAGCTTCCAACGTGACTTACGACTTGGCGTTTCTTCTACTGATTTGATTCTAAATATGTGACGCGACGGCGCAAGCAAAGACAAGGATAATTTATTGTCGGCAAATGTACGATGTGAAGTCTTCCTTCTTATTGTTACCACCGTGGATGGGGTGGAGACCGGCGCAGGTAATAAGGTACTATTCCATTGATGACAAAAATCAAAACAGGTTCCATAGGCTCGTACAACGCCAACGGCACAGTTTTTGGTGTCATTTTCATGTATGTAAGCTAGCTTGAAAAATACTGATGCTTGAAATATTTGGTAAAGTTAAAAAAAAAACCTTCTTGTAATGTAGCGACGACGGAGCGCAAATGCACCATATCTCTTTCCATAGTCCAGTCATTTAGAACTTCAGCTGACTATATAAAAATACAAATAATCCTCAATATAGTTGTAACTAAGCATCGAAATATAGAAAAAAAAATAAAGCAAAATCTATAAAGTATAAAAAAGTTAAAATTTCATTTTATTAGACACCAATCCGAGCATCTTGCAATTTGGAATCCTACTTTAACTATGAAAGTGGATATATAATAGATATGGAGTCTAGAATGCCAAAAATTGGAAAAACGTTTACGTCAAAGTGGGGCCAGAAGAAACCATCATCATCATCATCATCAGCCCGTATAACGTCCACTGCTGAACATGACCTCCTCCCGGGGGAAGGTATATACCATAGTCACCACGCTTGGCAGGCGGATTGTTGACCGCAGTATTATGTTGTACCACACAAGGAAACGATGCTGCCCGTTCCTTGATATACGATTATTATAGATGATGTAATAAAAATCGGGACCTACTAACGTGTTTTCCGAGGCGTGGAGTGTAGTCCCTCAACCAACCAGACCCGGAAAGAAATCTTTGAATTTACACAAAGATTTCCTGTCCGGCATGGGGATCGAACCCAAGACCTCCGAGATTTAAAGCGAGCCAAATACCGCTACGCTCCGGAGGTTGTTGTGGAAGAAACAATAAATTTTTAAAGCATGAATTATTATTTTATAACACACAAAATTTGGTCACGTCCTTTGTAAATAATTGTTCAAATTATCACAGTTAACTTCGACTTGATAAACTTCTTCTTTGATTTGGATTTACAAACGATTCTGTTCATTAATAGGCATTTAAATACGTTTTTTAGACCACTTATCCATAAACATGTAAATTGATTCTGTTACTGTATGAAGTAAGAACCGGTAAACTAGCTTCCCTAGTACTACGACAACCAAAATTAACAAGTCGCTGTGCTGAAGCATATTGGTTATTCCTTCCAGCAACCAGACTCGGAAGGATTTATTTTATTTTATGCGCTCTATGATATTGCCTGGTGCAGTAATCGAATGTGTAACCTCGATTGCGATCCAAGGCGAGACTTTTATTTTTTCCGAATAGTCATATCATAAATCATAAGTTCAGCAAATTTGGTGGCATACAAATATCCATTAAATAAGCGGAATATACTGAACTGTTCGATTAAATAAATAGCTATTACTTTTGAACAATCTGTATCGATGTTTCATGTAAATAAATGATTCTGATCCTGACTGAATTTCAAGGCACTGTTATCTACACGCCAGTCCGTCTGAAAAGTATTTTTCACTGAGCAACGTTAGTTGTCAACATTGGTGCCAAATATTTACGGTACCAAAAACCTCAAACAGAAATATTTGTATACTGTGTCCAGACAAATATTACTATGATCCACCGTTTTATTCGGATGGTATTAGTTTTATTGGGTGATAGTGTAGTGTATCAATAGCTAATAAGGTTAAAAATACAGATTTGATAGATATTTCGCTCTTTACTAAACACACGAACAATATATATCTTGTCAAACGAAATTTCACCTTCAATTACCTGTCACTACGCCAGTACTCTCATTAACGCGGTACTATATGTAGTTAGCCACGAGGTACAAATTCTAAACAGATACCGGTTGTAAGTCTGTATTTTCTGTGTGTCCGTGACGTTTATAATGTGCTCTAAAAACGGAAATTAATTTCCCAAGTGCATGACTTATATTTTACATTATAGTAGTTCATATATAAATATATGAACACAAAAAACAATATGAACTACTCATACTACTTTTACTGTCATTCGCTTTCCGCGTGCATTAATATAATTAATGTTGCCTAACTCTATAGTCATTACGTATAACTATTTTCAAAGTAAATTCACAGCTCGAACCACGTTAAATTAATTTCTCATTAATGAGGTTGTAATACTCGGAATTAATTTAAAAGCTCATATGAAGCCTATACATAAAATAAAATTTAACGAGAATCTCCCCAGTGTTTTATTCAAATTAATGCATTTATATAAGGTATAAAACGTATCTTAAACTCTTTATGCTTCAAATGCGTATAAAATACTCTCCCCATAATACTTAGATGCTATGTTCTTAGGTAAGAAACCGTTTTGGGTTTACCGCATAATCGTTTAAATTTATCGAGTTAAAACTTGGTGTAACAAAAGCTATCATCGTTCACGTTTTCATCATATTATAAAATATGTATCATTCTGAAGACATCAAATTATTACAGTTTTTTTATATGTACTAAATAAACAATGATTGAATATTTTATGGCTGAGACTGATATTGTATAAACAGTTGAAATAATGTCAGTCAGATACATTAATCATAATATATTCTTTGTGAGTTACGTTAAGTTAACAGATAAGTAATATATCGAATAAAATATGATTAATATTGTTATTAACGTTTATAAAATAAAGACCAGCATATATATATATGCATTATCTATTTCTTTACTTTCAAAATGCGGTTCAAATTCACAAAACAGTTTTACTGACACGACCAGTGAGTGATCAGACGCAGGACCAAAACATTAACGCCACTAATTACCAAATTTCAGAGGGGTACTAAAATTTTTCTAAAATAGAAATTTCTAGTTATACAAGGTTTTGCCTGAACCAGGGATCGAACTCAGGAATTGTCTAGTTATGGTCGAGCATATTACCATTTTGATTCAATATTTATAGTTAACATTTTGAAAAATCTAAAGGAATAGTCAGTACGAAAGACGGGCAACGGAGCACAAACAGCTCAATAGTAATCAATAAAATTACAAATAAAGTAATTTAAAATAAATGTCATGCTTTATATATTTTTGTAAATTTTAAAAAAAACACCCACTCATTGAATCATTATTTCTATACAATTTGAACTAAATAAAACAGCTGTATTTCTAAAAATAGAACGTATTTATTCAACACTGAATTCCTCTTTTGTAAGATTACCGTACCAAATGTTATTTTGGCATTTTTGTAAATAAATTCAAATATAACCTTTAACAGTATAAGTGGGAAGAAAGGTGCGATTGGGGAATATATTACTATTGTATAACAAGATGAATGGCCGCCATTTCCGATAAATGTTTTACGTCAATAAATTTTGTTTCAATAGGGATAATTTAAAAGCAATATTGGTGTAACTATGATTATATAAATATTCTTCGAAATAATAGCTAATAGCACTGCTCAAGATAAGCATTTTTTCATTTGAGGTTGATTATGTCTTATTCCCCACGCTTGACACAGGGTTTGGTGACCGCAATATTATGTTGTAACTCACAAGAAAACGCATACACGTTCCCTAGTATACGCTTCTGTTAAATAACGTTGAAGCAGCCGGTAAGTTAAAATACCCAGAGCCATATTGCATAATACCAAATAGGCTAAATAATAATTTAATTAGTCAAATGTATTTAATAACTTTTGATTCATTGAGTAGCACAGATTCAAATTTACAATCACCTACACTCTCACAGTTCTAATTTTAAATTTTAAATCAGTTATTAAGTCATTATAGAAATAATAAAAATGGCACAAATTAATTTGTTCAAACGTGAGGTTTGTACCGAACAAAAACGGCAACAAGTCAAAACATTACCAATACTTCCTCGGCTCGATACTGATTCAGTTAATCCTCGATTCAATATTGTTTTTACATTTTGGAGTAGAAAAGCTTCTTCAAA
This sequence comes from Nycteola revayana, assembly GCA_947037095.2. NCBI lineage: Eukaryota > Metazoa > Arthropoda > Insecta > Lepidoptera > Nolidae > Nycteola > Nycteola revayana. The sequence continues at coordinate 11,383,694 of OX344847.2, forward strand.
GGACGGTTATAATTAAATTGAGCTGAGTTCCTTCAATATGACAGCGAGTAAACGATATTAGCCTTCAAGCGGTTACGTTTTGAAACGTTTGTCCGGAAGCCTATGGCAACTAGTATTTGTTATTTTTGGAAAGTATTAAATTGAATCCTAAATCGTTAGAAGGTATAAATGACCATAACGACCATGAAATCTTTGATTACATAGCTAAGAACCAACCTGTTTTCTTGTTTTAATTTAATAAACGACGAACGTTTTTTTTTTAATAAACATACGATCCATCCTTATTGAAGGCTTAAAAACTACAAACTAAGCAAACTGTGCAAGAAGGCAACCGCGGTGGGACCTGGAACTCGGCTCAGGGCAGTTGCTATGGGATTGAGGAATTTAGTTTTTTAGGGGAGTTTCGTGCAACCGTAATTCTACTTTACAGTTCGCGGGTCTCTCGTGCTTCGGGTGTACGGTCATCGGATATAAACTACGACAAAAACATAGACAAATATTTGAGTTATTCAGGGAGTGGCCAAACAGTTGATTGCTAAGCATTACATAGGCTATTACAGAACCTTCTCAGCATACCACAACTCACTTTTTTTAGAGTGGTAAATATTCTAAATTAATAAATAATGCTTACGTAACAAAAAATGACAGATACTTTTTCGTTATATACGCTAAAGTCAAACGATCTAAGCTCCACTTAGATGCAAAAAGCCGTCGGTAATCTATGCTGAGTGTCGCAGGTGTTACGAGCGTTACGAGTGTACTACGAGAATACGATGCTACGCCGTAGTTAGTATGGGTAATACAAAACGCCATCAGAGCCATTTTTATAACGCCGTAAATGTATTCACTCAGAAGGATTATATGTAATACGAATATGATCTTGGCCCGTTTAAAAGTGCATAGGAGACTTTTTTTATGTGTATTCATATTTGTTTTATGATTATTAAGTTAAGATACAGTTCTTTATTTATTTTTTATTCAAAATGTCTCCGTATTAGTAAATGTATTATAGTGGGCATAAGTATAAATTATGAATACAATAATATTTTCTACATAACATTACATATACTTTTTTGGTTTTTGCTTTTCATTTCTATGTCAAGTTAACCAAATAAAGCATTGCCATTCAATGGGACAATTTTGCCAGTATTCTAGGATCCTTATCAAGTAGTATAGATTTTAAATAGTAGTAATTTATAAGTTAGTTTTCATCTAAATTAGCTACTATTATTTTTTAATAAGATTTGTATTCATTAATGTAAAATGCTATGAGTAAATAAATGCGATATCAGAAGAGTGGAAAGCGAAGTTAACCTAATTTATCGTTTGGGTAAGAGATTTCGTAATAGAATACTTAAAATCATAAGCTAGCTTAACATGTGAGTTATTAGCCTGGTTTCATTTTAATCCATATAAACTCGTAGGTTATAAATAAAATCCCGAAACAAAAATAATCAAGTGGAAGCTAATTATAATCGGAAGTGGATTTCTTCGGCGTAATTCCATGTCTAGGGAGATTAAGGTTATTAGAAATTATAAAATATAATGAATCAAAATAATTATGTTATTTATTTAATATATGTATTATGGGTACATAGGATTCGAACCTGCATTTTGATATATAGCCCCTTATGCCTTAATCATTCGGCCACCGCCACTCTTTACAACACGTCTCTAAGGGAGATCGCAGTGTGTGCCAGCTATTATTCTCCATATTATCAGCCTGTTGTCGCCTAATGCTGAACATAGACCTCCCTCATCGCAGGATGGATTGCCAACAGTCTGCATCCACTGACTCCCGATAAGCACGTATTATTATACCAAATTAGCAAATTATAGTGAAGAACAATCTTGTTCAGTTAGTTTAGGAATTTCTAATTCAGCAAACGCTAGGTACTTCTATCTATACTATTATTATAAATAGGAAATGTTTGACTGTTTGTTTGCATTAAATAGGCTCCGATTGATAACTTAACTATCTCATTGTGAAAGAATGTTTGTATTTTGGAGTAATACATTTAATAATGTTAGGTTAGTTAAGTTATTAATGAGCTTCGTATTTAAAACCGTGCGTGAGAAGTAAATAGTTAAATAGCTTATAAAATCCTTATTTTACACGGAGAAAGTTACGAGCACAGCTATTTAATGTCCCCCCTCGCCCTCACGACCCTTAGTTTGCTATAAACCTTCCGATGCCCTCGTAGACCCGAAGTCCGAGAGGCCCGCGAACTGTAAAGTAGAGCGACAACTGCACAAAACTCCCCTAAAGAAACTAAAAGCCATAATGCCTCCCTCAAATCTTCCCGTCAGCGACCGCCCTGAGCCGAAGTCCAAGTCCCACAGGGGACGCCCTCTTGCGCAGGTTGCTTAGTTTGTAGTATCTAAACCATTTATGTAGGCTGGAGCTCTGCTCGCCTTTATGCCCGCTAAAGTAGCAAAAGCCACAGGGCTAACTACACATGTCAGTCCGAAAAAAAAAAACAGCTAGTTATTTAATTTATAATTTTGTTGCACTAACGATTTACAGCTAGCGGAACGTAATTACTTTATTTGATTCTGTAATAATTAACTTTTGTTAGATTTTATTTGATTTCAAACATTATTTTCCTTCTTTTCGTGTCGACCTGGCGTTCAAATTTCAGAAGACCAGTACTTGGCCACTGACACAGCATTATCAGTGGGGTTGCACTGGTCCTTGCGTGTACAGGTGTTGGGGCACGCAGGGCAGAATAGGAGGTGCGCCATCGTCTCGGGGGATATACCACACAGACACGCAACCTCTGAGCTATATATACCTCACCTGTTCATATTCATTAAAAAAATTAACTACTTATATATTTTTCTAAATGTATCTTTTGAGAAATGTTTCGTTGTAAGTCCGACTTGAAACTCGAATTATAAGTATTATGGTATTTAAAACACTACACCGCTCGACAACTTTAGCATTCTTCCAATATACCTAAAACTATAATTATGTTAGTACAAACCTCACTAACAACTATTAAAACCTTTACAGTTATATTTTACGCTTAGTATGTCAAGGCTCTGCACATGACTATAACTGCTCTAAATGTTAAACTTTTTATTCTTCAGTATAAATGGGAAAGTGGAATAAATCTACCGCGGCACATTCTAGTGAGTCAGCTAGTGACGCGATGTCACACAGCCTGACTTTGCTGACACAGATAGAACAAAGCTATTTTTCAACTAAGCAAATTTACATGTTACAGCTTAACTTTTATGCCGCTGAATCGAAATGTTTTCTTAAGAAAAATACGAAGCTTATAGCAAATTTATTTGATAGTAGTTTTTTGTGTAAATTTCGAACTTAGGACCCCGTTTAATAAATTCTTAGGCCTCTTAGTATACTTAGGCTGCGAATTTTGGGAAATCCATTCTTAATGGTTGCTTAGGTTATAATACATGGCATTTAATCTTGGAACAGGCTAGGAAATATCACCATGCTTTGACCCACGAAAGCAAAATACCCGATGATGGAGTAATAGGGCAAGTTTAGCATCAAAAACCTGTTATTGTTTAGTTAAAAACAGACTTATCAATTTTATGTTAAAGATGAAAACTAGTTGTATTGGTTAAAACACTGTCAATGTAGTTGTATAAAAACCTTGTGTCGTATATCGTACCATGTCGTGATATCGGCTTGTGGTTGAGTTTTTTATTTTATTTACATTGCAAATTTCCACTACGTTAATATCGTTCTATAATATTACAAATGCTAAAGATTGCATGAATAGTTGCCTGTAGGTATGAGCTTTTCATCTTTGCAAACTTTGACTTTGACAACGGATTTCGCTGTTATATTGTACAGAGCTAGTTTATATTGTAATATATAAAGCTGAAGAGTTTGCTTATTTGTGTGCCTGAACGCACTAATCTCATACACTACTGGCTTTCAATGTTAGATAGCCCATTTACCGATGAAGGTAATATGCTATATTTAATTATGAAGTTCCCACGGGAACGGGAGTTACGCGGGTGAAATCGCGCGGGAAACTAGTATTAACATATCCGCTTTGAAACATTCCATTGCTATACATTTTTGTTTAAAACAATAATAATTAATGTAATTGATTCTCCACTATACCTTTTATTAAATATTTGTGCGATAAAATAATACTGTTAAATTGTGTTTTCCAGTTATTCGTCGATGATATAATTCCCCAATTACGAAATTAAATTCAAACATTCAATATATGTGGTTTTGAAGATAAGTAATATGTTGAAACTGTTATATAAACAACGTGAACTGAAACGAGTACTATCTGAACTGAAAGAAATCAAATATGGTTGACATAATAGGCATGGAGACTAAAATAATATAGTTAGTCCGTCAGTTAGATTACAAATGTTGGATAGGTATTTTTTTATTTATCAAATCAATAAAAAAATACAAATATACTGAGTAACAAAAAACGATAAAGTTTAGGAGAAGAGGGCTTGTGACGTCACTATTAGGTAAAATTGTACCTAGAAGTGACGTCACACGAAATTTCAACGCGGTGTATCTTCGTCATTTTGTGTTAAAGCAACGAAAAAAAAAACTGACATGTAACTGACAGACTAAACAGATTTTTTAATTCTTCATGCCTATTATAGACAGGGCAGTACAGAACATCAAAGTCGGAGACCTATGTTCAGCAGTGGGCATCTTCTATACTATCTATATATATCCATACTAATATTATAAAAGGATTTGATTGTTTGTATTGAATAGGCTCTGAAAATACTTAACCGATTTGAAAAATTCATTCACCGTTGGGAAGCTACACTATCCCCGGATGACATCGGCTATATTTAATTATAAAGTTCCCACGAGAACAGGAGCTACGCGGGTGAAACCGTGCGCGGGAAGCTAGTTTGGTTTTAATCACTATAAATTAAAACATAAAATCAAAGATTATTCAACAAACGATTGATTTAATCCAAGTGGATGTTTGAAATATCGTTCATACATTTCAAAAGAAACTTTAAAGCTAATATAATAAACCTGTTTATGACATACTATTATATGTGTAACTCCACCACATCTTCTTAAGGTTCATTACTTAAAGTAATGTGTACCTAGAGTTTTAGTATTTATACATAAATAGCTTCTAATGCTCGGTCTCAAAATCGGCCTTGACAACTTGTAATAGAAATTCGTGAGTTGAATCTAACTGTACAACCTTAATGACTTAGAGAACATCGTGTTCAAACATAATCAAGATGTTCAACCTTAAGACCTGTACTTAAAATGAGTGGTCTCCACTCATAAAGCAAATAACATTAGGTTCGGACCCCACTTGAATCTTTTATGATTTTGTTCAAATTATGAAACATATTAATAATACACCGTGGTGTTTTAGTATACTCAGGAAATGTTTTATTTTGACATTTAATAACATACAGTGCACAAAAGTTACAGATAAAAATGACTAAGTCTGCATTAGGGGCGTTCGTGCAACCTAGATTATCTAATATTGCTAGACACTATTGCACATTTTGGCATATATATTTATCATTGCCATCCATTCATTCCTTGAGGGGAACTTATTTTGTAATAATATATGAAGTAAATGTTTTTTTACCTAGCTACTAAATGTTTTTTTTATTTTTGAAAAAAGAAAATTAATTATAATTTCAATGTAACTTTTTGACAGTTATACTGGTGGCAAATCGTCCTGCCAATTATAATAACAACGACAAAAAAATATGGTGTATACTATATGTACTACTGAAATAGGTACAGTTAATTATAACTTTATTTCAGAGTGTACAATTTTATACTAAGAACATATTTAGTTAAGTTAAATTATAAGCGACACAGATTGTGATCATCTGGCACTCAAGCTAAAATTTAATACTTAGTTTGGTGGTTTGGTTTGGTTATATATAATTTTTATTAATTACTTACTTTTTATATCAAACTATTCCACCAAGGTATTGGTGGGCAGAAAATCAGCAACTTGAGGTACGCCGACGACACTACCCTACTTGCATCTTCTGAGCAAGAACTAGCTGAAATTATTTCTAGAGCAGAGAAGGACAGTGAATAAGTTGGCATCAACGTCAACAAGAGCAAGACCAAGGTGATGGTACTAGACAGGTCGGGTACACTAATTAGCTCCTATGAACTCAAGGAACTGGAATTGGTCAAGCAGTTAATCATAAAATAAAGCAGTTGCAGGTGGAGGTGGAGGGTCCAAATGTCCAAAACAGCGAAGACTATGATATGGAAAGACCGGAATATATCCCGCAAAACTAAGTGAGACTAGTGCGAGCGGTAATCTTCTCTATTTTCTCCTACGGTGCCGGATCCTGGACAATTTGACAAAAGAAAGGCTTAAGATTGACGCCTTCGAAATGTGCTGTTGGCGGCGTATGTTGCGTATTCCTTGGACCGCACGCATTCTCAAGGAGCTCAGAATAACAACAAGGCGGTCTACCGATGATGATGAACCTGAGAAGCTGATGGTAGTTATGCAGGTAGACGGGAAAAGACACGACGGGAAAGATCGCCTACCCGTTGGCCAGACCTAATCAAGTAGGTCACTAACCTACCAATACCTAAAGCTATGAAGACCGCCGCTTGGAAAAGCTTGGTGCATAAAATTTTAAGTTAGACACGACCTTCAGCAATGAATGTATAATTAGCTCTATGGCATGATATGTTAAAGAAAAAGCTTTATAATATTGTACAGTACAACAAACTTACCTTGTTCCCACACTATATTTATTTTGTTTAGGTAGTTTATGTGGGTTTCTTTTAGGAAGAGCACAGTGATCTATTACTATATAAAACTAAAACCTGTATTTAGCAAATAAATATTGATGCTTTATGATTTTAAACTGTGAGAGACCCTCCGTTCAAGGGAGGATATTTGCTATAGTCACCACGCTTAGCAAGCGGTCTGGTGACCGCAGTATTATCTTGTAAACACAAACGAAAATGATGATGTTGTAATAATGGGGACCAAGGGTTAAGTGTTCTTTTTGACACGAAGGGTAGTCACTCAACAAACCAGACCTGGAAAGAAATCTTAGAATTTACACAAATATTTCTAGCCCGGCGTAGGAATCAAACCCACGCGATAAAGCGGATGTCGAATGTTATTTTCTATATGATAAAAAGGGCAAATATATTTCTTAAAGTCTTTTTAAATACAACTATTATTATTATGCGGTATTTGTGTCACTGTTTCACGAGGATTTTACAGACGCATAAATTACGGAAACGAAGCACACCCAGGCTCGAAACTACTATCCGCTATACCCACGGATACTTATCCTGGATCCCTTCCTTAAAGACCAGAGAGCCTGGTCCCATAAGACCAACAACATTACTCATTTATACTTTCAAATTTACAGGTTATTTAAAAGCTTATTACGCATAAATCAATATTGTAATTTGCGGCTAACCAATTTGCGGCACAATTAGATGAAACCTGTGCATAATTTAGGCATTGAAAAGCGACATGAGCGTTAATGAATAAGCAATAAACTAATATCAAATGCAATAAAATGTGACTTTAATAGAGGGCTTTGCTTTCTTGTTGTATATTAGGTGTATAGCACATGTATAATTGTTTTAATTAAAGTACCAGAATTATTCCTAGACAAGCTGTTACGAAATACGTGTAGATTTCTATTTTCCATGCAATCTTGGCCATCCCTTTTAAAATGAAATGAAATTTTATTTCTTTCCCGTCGTCATACAAAGAACACACTCTCCAAGTTTCAGGTCTCTCTATAATAAATATTAAACAACAATATTTTTCCAAATTTGGACTTTCCTATCGTCTCCTTAGGTAGTAAATTTTTGAAAATCCTAACTTTGTTTAATCCGTTTGGTGGTTTCAGCTGTATATTGATATACTAGCGACCCGTCCCGGCTTCCCGGGTGCACATTTCTAGTAAAAAAATATAGCCTATAGAAAAAAATATTGAAATACGTTCAGTAGTTTTTGAGTTTATTCGAAACAAACATAAAAATACAAACTTTTCCTCTTTATAATATTAGTATAGAAGAAAAGGTAAGTAACGGTTGCCTTTGATACTTATATTTATTTCTTCAATTTGGTAATCAAGATCATTTGCACTAAAACGAACCTAACTAAACGATCAAAAACCGATAATACAATTGAAACATACCTAATATTTAAAATTATACCTACAACATTATTTTCTTATTTCTTCAAAATAATATGATTATTTCTCAGGCTCCATGTCTCCACCTCATGACTGTTGCCGGCGGCTACGCGTTCGCCAGATTTCAATTCAATAATGTCTTAAATGGATTGTATCAAAATGTATTGTGATGTGTGCCTTTTGATCTACGACGATCAAATACCTTTAATCGTTTGGGCGTATTTGATGGTTATCGTCGTCACTCCATTTTTCCTTTTGTTTTTTTGGTATTGGGTTTAAAACTAACGAAATAGTTAACATTTTTATATCCGGTGAAGCAGCAAAAGCCTCTAGGCTACATAAAGATTTGGCTTTTTCAACAATTACTACTCGTATCCTTCATATTATATTATTGCTATGCATCCACTGTTATGTCATGTGGGTACTACAACACATGAGCCATATTTAACATAAATAAACACGGTGACGATAAATATGGGTAGGCGGTTAATAGTGCCAGTGAGTGTATTTATTGACCCCATCACCCGCTACCTCTGCGGTCACCTAAATGTGACATGCGCTCGAAGAACGCGAACGCCCAATGTGGGTTCAGGCTAAAAGTGAAACTATTGAACGTGCAATGAGTATAAAACACATTATTAAACAAAACGACATATTTCAAAGGAGATTTTCTTATGAAAGTACAATAAAAATGTTTCTATACAAATGTTAATATAACGATACTCATTGCTTTATAATGATAATAGCAAGTCGTCAGACCCTTCTAACTTTAACTGCAAGATATTGCTTTCAGATTCAGTACAAATATAAATTCCTTTATAATAAAAAGGGCGGTACAAAACCCACCCGACCGCTCCGAAAATCAATAAATGTTAATATATGTGTGGAGAGCATCGTCTCCGCAAAGTTATACAATTTACGTACTTATATACATATTAAACGAGAACCTGCTTGCAAAGTTTCGAGTAGCTGCATTACTTAGTAAAATGTTATAGATGTCTGTCTGTTCCCGAACTCCAACCGTAATGGATAATTGCTTTGCTCCAATAGATTAACGTGAGACGATTTAGCTTATACGTTTATTCCAATAGAAATTTGTCTGCTAAGCGTCCGTTTAACAAAATATATTATTAGTTTAATATTATGTTTGTAAATATATAATAACTAGCTGATGCCCGCGACTTTGTCCGCGTGGTGTTTGTTATTCCTTCGGGTTTTTTAACTATCCCACGGGAACTCATTAATCTTCTGTGATTAAAAGTATTTAAAATGTTAACCGGGGATGTAAGGTACCACCATGCAAAATTTCATTTAAAAACCCAGAAACAATTTTTTTATATCTTGATGTTTTCGATTTTGACCTGACTAGCGTTTTTTTTCTATGTACTGACATAAGACCTCTACAGTTTTATTATATGTAATAAATATAGATAAACTACCGCATTAATCATAATAATAACGTAGGATTTACATATGAAACTATTTAGCATCGTATGCCTACATAAAGTCTTTTGGTACCAATTAAAACCTACTTCTCTTTAATTACGTGTATGCGTATACAGGGTGTCCCAAAAGATTACGTAGCTGGGAAGGGGGGTGATAGGGATGGTCACAAGGGTCACCAGAAAAATATACAAAATTCCCTCTGGGTGTTTAAAAAAATAAATGGCATTTTTTAAGACTAAAAATTTTACACCTTGTGCTAACTGTACCTACAAATATGGCTGTATTTAAAAAAAATGCTGTTATGTAATCTTCAATAACAACAAGGTCATCAACATCAACATCAAAAATAACAAGGTGTAAAATTTTAAGTTTTTAAAAAAATGCCATTTTTTTTTAAATACCCAGAGCGGATTTTTTTTTATTTGTCTAGTGACCATTGTGTCCACCCCTGTCACCCCCTTTCCCAGCTACTTAACCTTTTGGGACACCCTGTATATTACGACGACGTAACTACTTTCCTTGTCTTTGCTTGCTCCTGCAATTAGAACGACAATTCATTATAAAACCACATTACCGAGATGAAAATTACTCATTTTAATATAATACATATTAATACAAAATGCAAGTATTGTTTTCACTGATAAATTTTAAATAGTTTGAGATCGCGTTTAGCAATGAGATGCTTATTCACTTTATCCTTCAATAAATCCATGTTATCTACCGTGAAACATGGTTGAAAAAATCACGTTTAGGTCACTATCAGTAGGATTTTTTATTAAGGCGAAACATATTGTTAAAACGCGACGCGACCCGATGAAACGCGATGCGCGTTGAGTCGAATCAAATGTATTGTTTTCCATAGACCAGAATCACACTATGAACACCCGACGCGTCGCGACGTGACGTGATCATAGTATGATTCTGGTCTATAGATAACAATACATTTGATTGTAAATGTACTCATGGTCTTATATCTAATATTCTACTACATATATGGTTTTTATAATCATGAAATATTTTATACGTTCTAATGATTAAATAAATTTACATAAAGCTTAATACATTTTCAGTTTCATTTAATATAACAATTTAAAATGATTGAACAAGTTGATCCCTGAAACCAAAATTACTGCTTTTGCCTACTCACATTTAATAAAATAAATATACGCCAATTCAAACTGACTGAAACAATAACGTGTAGGTAACCTGAAACAGACTGTGAATGAACTTATTATTGAGATTCCAACCGTGAATGTCAAATAAAATATTATGTACATTTACATCGCTTTATTTATACCTACTGGGTGACTTTTTTGCCGTCTTGATAATAATATGGTGTGTTGTGTAAGTAGAGTAGAATTTATAGACCACAGTATATTTGCACTAGTATTTCGGTAATAAGATATTCGAAAATCTTATAAATAACATAAAGAAATACACCTCACATCGCCCATGCATAATTATTAATAAGGTGCGTATAATACCGAGGACGCAATCACACATGAATGAAAAGAGTGAGCGAAATAGCGTAACGGTAAAAATGTGTACCTAAGTAGGTACTTAGGTACACATTTTTACCGTTACGATTTTCACTCTATATCAGTAAAAAAACAAATGATAAAATAACTATGCCTTAGACATCTATTTCATATACATATCACGCCCTATTATTTTCAAGACAGTAAAAAAAGTCACCCAGTATAGAGGACTTATAGCCCATACCACTTACAGTCAGACATAGTTGGACAGTTGCACGTATGTTTTATCACGTAGTAGCGTAGGTTGCTCGACCACCGCCAATCAGACGCATATTGTTTTCAGACACACACATGGCTTTTACTCATTCACAAGGCATGCTGACAAGCTGAAGTGACACTAACGTCAATATTTTGACAAAGTTTCCCTTTTATCTTTTCGTTTTCAATTTTCTGCCACAATTTTATGCCGACGGCGACATAAGCAGCAGTCTTGATGACGATATAAGCTTAGGCTTGGCCGTGCTCTGTTTCTTGAGCGGACACTCACATGCAGACGACGGTGTACGGCGAAGGTAGCGAATGAAGGGTTCGGGAGCTCGGCGGTCACGTCGTATCACAATCAAATAAATCTTAAGGATTTTTCAATATTTAGTGTTTATCGGACTGTACAATAAGATACAATCTATAATGGATTTTGCTTTTGCTGGTTACCCGTCCAAATCAAATAAATAAATACATTTGGTTGGAGCATTCTTCAAACACAAAATTCACAGATAACTTACACTAAATACACAGAGACCCAAAACACAAGTAATATGTATAAATATAGTTGTCATCAACATCTTAGTCACTGACCAAGCGAATTCAACTAAAAAGCATCATTCGCAAGTGTTTTTCTTAATATATTTATTTCACATCTCAGATCATTTCTTTGTATGATAGATCACCTTATTATACAATGAAATGAGCATACTCGGTGCAAAACAAATCATTTCGGGTTTTACTGTACACCGCACAGCTCTTTAAAAATTGATTGCTCAATAACTTCGTTTAATGTTTTTTTAAAGACTAAAGTAACGCCCCCTTGGCATTTTCATTACCTACCTATATTAGCACACCACGTTTTTTTTACGCGCCGTCGACGCGCGTTTTAGAAACGCGCGTCGACGGCGCTCTTTTATCCTACAGAGCAGTTTGTTGTCGTTTGTATCGATACACACGCGCGTTAGCAATTTGGTGGCTTTTGCATCGCGTCTGTATGTATATATATGTATCAACACACGCGCGTTTGTATCGATTCATAAGCGTGCAGGTGTGCAAAGGTCTGCTGGCTGCGTCTGACTCGCGTGCGTATCGCGTCTGTATCGCTACAGACGCGCTGCAACGGCGCGTTTAAAAAACGTGGTGTGCATAGGCCCTTAGGTATATAGGTAAGTATTTAAATGTATGTGGTGTGCAGGATATATTAGAGACATTCAGATGAGATAGAAATTGAAGTTTGACTATTTCTCTCACGATTGGAAATAGAATGGCACTTAGAATATTGGAGAGTGCACTTAAAGTTAGTAATCACTCCTAGAAAGCCTTCAGTTTGTAGCTTTTACTGAATTTCTACACCGTTGCTTCTTAATGCTGTCCAATAAGGTTCGTTACAAATGATACTATATAAAATCACGTAGCACATTTTAACAAATATTAAGTACGGTACGTTATATATGTGATTCGGTACACAATATTAGTATTTATATATTGTTTAAATTAAATGTTCCATCAAACCCGTAAAACATAAACTAATGGTAAAAAGTACAACTCTGAATAAAGTACGTATACATAAAGATAAATTTAGGCATAAAGTAACTTATTAAAAATTAACTATTCTGAATCTATGCTACTGGGTTCCCAGAATGCTGGCAGCATTGCCACATTGAATGACAACACTTATCTGCTGTGCTAACTATACCAGCACATAATGTATCACATAAACTAGAGCCGGTGCAAGGTTTTTATAAACAAATTTTGCCCCTGGTCGACCCCAAAAGGCACATACACATAACTACTGGTAGTCTTGTCAAGGGTACGGTATTTGCGTCTCTTGAGATTCTCTGCGGATTCGGTCGCCATACCACTTACTTTGAGCCCATATATCAAACCCATACACAATTGAAGAGCGTGAATTTGCTAAAACCGTGAATAGCGCCTTTCGTTGCGTCAAAATGCTATCTTTCAGTCAAAAAGGCGTAAATGTAAAATAAGTATGTCAAAACACAACAAAAAAAGTTTCATGATTTTTTTGCGCTGACTATCGGTCACTTGTCACTAGGTACGTACACTAGTTCATAAGTCCAATTTGAGACAAACTTTAGACATCGATACTTTGAGATAACTCTCTTTATCTTTTAATACTAAAGTCTACCATTAACTCGAGTGGACGAGGGGCAGTGAAATTAAATACTCTTTAAATAAAAGATGTCTCGCGCAGGGCAGCCAATGGCGTCGCGACACTAATGGCTGTCATTCTGCATTCAGCTAACTTTCTCTTGAAAATTTAATATGAGCTTTTTTGTTTGCTAATACAATTTAAAATAAAAGGGCAATTTTGAGGTACCTTGCAACAAATCACGATTTTACGGCTCGGGCACATAACGCTGACAACGGCTACGGATTTCGGGTCAACCTTATGTTAAGTTACTCTTCAATATACGACTTAGACCTTTACGGCGAAATGTGATGGGCGGATTTAAAAAGTAAGTATACTTATTCCGCCACTAGATTTGGTTACCCAAATCCGTTTTTAGCCCCTGAGCTTATAAGTAGTAAAGATACGGTAGTAAAACTTTTTTTTTATTCATCTTTATCAAATAACACATTAACATGTTCTTAAACAATAAGTATGTGTATCGAGTGTTCATTGTGCCACAATAGGACCAAGTACATTATTTTTGTAAATTATTGAGACTTATTATTATTATAAATGGCAACTTCTTATATAACATAAAAGACCGCTAAGTGAACTTGCAAAACATAGTACGTGGGCGCAACTTTCGAAACCACATGTTAGGTTATAAGCGAGACATGGGTGGCCACGCGCCAACATATCCGAATAAACTGGCCAAATGGAGCAAATGATAAAATGTAGGTAATTTATCAACGCTCACCTTGGTCTAGGTAATGGTTTTCAATTCATTTAACAATTCTGCCAAATATGTACCGGTTCTACATTAGAAACCATTGTGATGAACAATAATCGAAGTCCAATATGAAACAAAAAATAACAGAATAGAAACGGAACGGTTTAAATTTTGATTCGAATTTTGTAATTTGACCAACAAGTGAACGACTTATCTAATAAAGTTCGTCACCTCTTACATCCGCCTGGCCAGGTCCAATGTGTCAGTCCCTTAGATATTATGTTGGTAGGGGGAAGGATCGGTCAAATATGACAAATTTGAGGGTGATAGATGGAACGATAAAGTGCTGACGCATGATGGACGGGACGATAGTCTTTTGATTTGTTTTTCTGAAACAGTTTAGTATACCAATAAATAAAAGGGCTTCTTTATATAAAAAAAGAACGGCAATGAATATCGAAACTAAAATAGAAAGCGGACTGTGGTAGTGCAATCCTCTAATAATATTTTCTGATTTTAATAAAAATTATACACGGACAACATTTTTGAAAAAAACCATTTGTAAGCTACTTAATGTGGCACCGGTATAAAACAGGAAACAGAGCTAAAAATAGACCCCGAAATCCACATAAGTTTATAATACGATTACTACTGTTGATGTGTTAAATCGGGCTCCGAATTACAATCTTTTTGGGATTGTGCATTACTAATACGTTGATGAACAGCAACATGTAAGTATAAAACACTAATTAATTAAACAATTACACCTGTAATTAGATGAGTAAAAATATTACGGTATCCCCTCTCAATGCAAAATTGATTAACACAACTCTCAATAACAAGGTTATAAAAGTTTACAATATCTCTTGATCCCATGATCTTCTACATTGTAAATTCAGTTTCAACAGTTTCCGGATCTCCCTACGTTTACGTTTAATGCAATCAAACTTCTTGCTAAGATCATTAGAGTTCTCAAAACTTCTCAGTATTCATAATAAAGTTCAGGACATAGTTAGAATGCAACTCGGTGATGCTTCAACATCGGTCAGTGGGTGACGGAATATTTATAATACAAACGGATAGTGAGCGAAGGCCCTGACCGACTTCTGTGACCGATATCCGTGCGCCAACTCCCCTGTGCCAGCCCTAGGGCTGCCATTAGCGATATGTACGCTTCATAAAACTGAATAAACCCCTCTGCTTCTACGTGCTACAATTTGAATGCGATTTATATTTATTAACACGTCAGTAAAAATATATTATCTTATATAAATATTTTTCCTGTACCTACCTGAGATGAAACGGTAATACAAACTACCGTATCCTTAATTTCAAGTACCAAGAATATTATTAATTAGCTATCAATGACAGGTACTAATTATTATTATTTGTTTACCTTTCGTGCTTAACTTAAGATAACTATCACACTGTATGAATAAAATATAAGTCTATACTGAACACACATCCATACAGGACAAATCCATCTATACTAATATTATAAAGAGGTGAAGTTTGTGACTTTTAAGGGGGTAATCTCTGGATATACTGAACCGATTTGAAAATTCTTTTACCAATAAAAAGCCACGTCATTTGTTAAGCGCGCGGTTGTTTTATACGGAGATCGCAATCAGACGCATGCACTCAACTCACGCTGCGCTTGGCGCTGCGTCAACCGCGTAAAACAATGGTTTGTAATTATATTACCTGATATGTGCGTTAATCGCATTGCGTGTAACGCAGCGTTTATCGCATAAAACAACCGCGCGCTTTAGTGTCATAGGTTATATTTGAAGCTAAAGTTTCCACGGGAACGGGATCTACGCGGTTGAAACCGCGTGGGACAGCTAGTAAATTAACAAAGACGACCAAAAACTAACATTATTCAATAGGCGGTATACCTAATTACAAATATTTTAAAACAAAATTGTCCATTAAAACGTTACATTTCTCATCAAATCTTTTTTAGTTTCCTTTTATCACTCGTTCACCACGTTTCGTATTATAGCAATGTTATTACTTTATAAATAGTCTTGATACCATCAAATGAAGCCTCAACAGCACTTACTAAATTACATGCACTTTGATGTGGGCAATTTGGGAATTGCTAAAAGTTAAATTGGTTATGCAGTGCACATCCGCTGTGAAAAAAGTCATACCTATTGTCACGTGATAACAGAATGGTAATATAAAATTTAATTTTAATCGTAGCAATCTTTTTTTTTTTTAATTAAGCATTATTTTAGCCTAAGTCATTGATTCCAATAAAGCTTAAAAAAAATCGTAGAAGAAATAAAGGAAAATGAACGAATTGAACAAATTCACAAAAAAATATACCGACTAATATATAAAGCTGAAGAGTTTGATTGCTTGAACGCGCTAATCTCAGGAACTACTGGTCCGAAACCTTACAGAATTCAATATTTATAATAACTGCGGGCTAATGTAATAAAAACAAAATAGAACTGACATTATCAACTATATCTCTACTATAATAATATAATAAAGAAGAAGCATTTGCATTTCTTTATGTTTGTTTTGAATAAACTAAAAAAATACTGGACGGATTTCGATAATTCTTTCCCTATTAGCCTAGAAGCCGGGACGCTAGAAAAAAACAATAGATATACATATTATATATAATGCAACTGGATATTAAAAACATACGTACAGGATTCAAAATAAAGTAAAACAGTATTATTAACAACAAAATAGGTATTTTGTACCGCCTTTAAGACTTCGTGTCTTAAAATACCTTACATTGAAATAATACTCAACATAATCCTGATTTATTACTAATGAATAAATTTGTAGATTTCGTTTATTATCAAATAATTTTGTAAGTAGACACTTAAGTAGTCTTAGAATTGAACATTTTCAACAAGATAACGCAAATACTTTAAAAAATAACGTTTATACTCAAAAATACGGAAATTTATCATCATCATAACCCTTTTCAAGTCGTTTAAAAACTTGCCTTTATCGCTGTTAGTAATTAATTTCAACGTTTTTACCTACTTTCGCTTTCAGTTCCCAGGCGGGATATTGCCTCTTAATGTACCTCCCTTGAACCCATTCCACCGCTTCGCTTCCACTGATGAGCAGACCATCAATCGGAAGGAACTACCTGCTACCTATTAAGAATGCACGATGCACACTCTGACTTACTTCAGTGGAAGTAAATTCAATTGATGTACGTAATTCGCTCTAGAATATATGCTCGGTATGGTTCCGTTTCAATTTACCTTCGCTATTCATGAACTTAATTTTTGCTCTGCATTAAGCAAAATCGCATGCGAAGACTTTTTTACATTCTTTAAAGTTCACGTAACGTAGTATGTTTGCATTGGTTTCTATGACAGTTCGTACAAAGACTAGGCGATGCGTAATATAATAAATTATTTTAAGACAGTGGTGGGTAGTAATTATTTCCAGATTATCTTTAAAATAACGTCTGCTGCTTATGCTGTTAGAAAAGTGAGACAACTCACTAACGTAGAAACTGCCCGTATGTTCTATTTTAGTTATTTCCATTCTTTCTAATGGAATTCTACTTTGGGGAAAATCGGCCGATATTCAAAACATCTTTATCTTACAAAAACGGGCAATAAGATCTATTTATCAGCTAAGTGCCAGATCCTCTCTCAAAGGTTTATTTAAAGATATAAATATAATAACGGTAGCTTCTCAATACATTTACGAAAATATAATGCATGTTAGACATAATTTAAATAAATATCAAAAGAGAAGTGCTTTGCACACAATAAATACTAGAAATAAACATAAATTGTGTGTTGAATACCACCGTTTACAGCGAGTTCATTCTTCTTTTGTGGGGCTTAGTGTGCGCATGTATAATAAGATCCCAGAATATGTGCAGGATTTACCTCTTAATAAATTTAAAATCGAGGTTAAGAATACCCTAATGAAATAGGGTTATTACACAATCAATGACTATATTAATGATAAAACTGCATGGTGCAGGCAGTAAAGCAAAGTCATTCTCACAATAAGTACCTATCATTACCTATAGCTTGTACCTATAATTGTATTTTTAAAAGTATTCATAAAATGGTTATATATTTAATTTGTATAAACTCACTTGTATTGGAACATGCTATGCTGAGTTAAAGTTTAGATATTTTTTATTATTATTGACTCCACAAATGCTACTGTCAGTGAGTTCGTCATGCTCCCTTTGTTTGTCATTGCTTGCGGTGGCGATGTGAGTCGGGTCGCCTCCTTCCCTCTAATATGGCGAGGGAGGCGATGGCTGTGTGCTCACACGTCATACTCGTGAACGGGTGCTGCTTGCGGTGGCTGGTCGTCTTGCTGATGGATGTATTTGAGGTGATAGTTTTTGTGTCCTCTATGACGAGAGATTTACCTCGTGTAGTTTGTTCCTTAAAAATGTGCGTGGATGTTTCCTCCGTTTTCATGTGCAAGAGGTTATTTTTCTTTTGCTTGAGGATATCTAGTAAATACTTCTCCTATACTGATGAAAACGTTTCAGAGCGTACATCAGCGCACATAGTAAAATTGCAATGTATTCAATGAGATTTTGTTAACAAGTTTGATAAAAAAAAAATGGAAGATACTAAAACATAACAAAAGATGACGAAAAAGAACAACCCCGGAGTTTCTTTCTTCCTTTCTTCTTCGGGTCGTCCACTTAGGTAGCTAGTGAAAGGTTGCAGGTTAGCTAGGGTAGGATTCTCGCCGGCGAGGACCGCATTGCGCCCCTACCCCTGCCCTGTAATTGAGCGCCTGTAGTCGGTGCCTGTGATCATATCCTCTTTATATCTACCTTTTTTTTACTTCAGTGGCACCCTGGGTCGTGGTCCTAAACCCTATAAGGGTGCCCTCAGGTGTGTGCCACTTAGATATAATGTGACCACTTACAATTTGGATGCGGTTTTAATTTCTTCTTATAATAATAATGATTGGTTAATTGCAAAAAATGTCATAGGACAGACGGACGGACTGCGCAATCTGTAGATTTGCTATTGCCTACCTACTACTGTAAGTTACCTAGTCGGATATTTTATAGAGTAAGAATTATCTGTTAGTTATGGTTTTTTTTTTTAATTAATTTATCTTCTTACATTGTAATTCTGACAAGTGCAAGTGTATGTAAATACCTAAGTGCTGAATAAAATTCATTATTTTATTATTATTTCATTATAAATTAATTTAAGTTATTTGTTTTACTTTTTGAACATTTTACCTATGTTATGTATTGTACTGTTTTACCTATACTAAATAAAAAATGAAAAAATGCAGTAAGCATAAACTGCATAGCTTTTTTCAGTCCAATATAATGCAGACACTCTTTCTACCTTTGCATGCATCAATTAGCTTTCGATAGATACATTATACTAAACTAATTCTAAATACACCTACTAATTACGAACCACATCCTGACCCGGATAAAAATCTTTAATATTACACAAAGCCCGTCCAGAGTGAGAATCGAAACCACAACCTGTAGTGCCTGCTGTCTAGTCTAGTGGGTACGTTATGTATGTTCTTCCCCTATGCAATTTTTAAAACGGTTGACAATAAGTTTATCCGGGGGCAACAGATGCGCAACACTGTTTTATTCCATATAAGACCGTGACATAGTACTTCTTGTCACGCTTCACATCCATTTTGTGAGAACATACAATACAGAACTTTGTACGCCGAGCATCGTGTGATGTTATCTTATACCGTCAGACGAAATGTTAGAAATAATGTAGAATAAAAAAGATAAACTATCTAACATGAAGGTTAATGACCGTTCGAGATAGAGCAGCCCTAATTTACGTCATAGAATGGGGAAAAATGGACCACTTTTCACTTTGAGATTATTCATAAATATTATGCTTCATTTAATCCTTTTTTCAGTATCGTGATCAAATAAAGCCAAAACTTAGTTCATATTTTATAAAACCTTAAAAAACTTTAATATAATTTGCGAAATGAATTTCTCATTTATTATTATTTACTAAACATATAATATTAGTTACTTCGCAAACTCAAATGAATGTTGTGCTTCTTTCTAGCTTACATAGGATTGAACGGAAAATTAAATATCGTGCAATACGACAATTGATGTGTGACAAGAGCCCAACTACATACATTTCTAACTTAATAAATTTGTAGCCGTAAGCCAAGCTTACACTAAAAGATCTCGTCTCCGTGGGAACCTTGTACTTATATATGTATAAGTATGCCTATTTTAGCTTAGGCAAGTCCATTAACTATCCGATCGTTATTCAATAACTATCGGATATGTAATGGTAAACTCACAAATTTTACCTCTTTTTAATATTCTTGTGACAATGATATACAAAATAAAATCATTTTTTTCTTGATTAACTTAAACCTTCAGATCTTAATTAAAAACCAAATATCTAGTGTTAATTCCGCTAAAAATTAACACTAGATATTTGGTTTTTAATTTAGATTAGTATGGATTTCCGCAAAGTAACGCCTGATTCCATTAAATATATTAATCCTTCAGTTCAACTCTGATCTATTCTATTGATGACTAGAAAAATATTAATCGTATACCTACTACTTAAATACGTTCCATTCCGTATTTTGTTTTACTTTCATAATATTATCATGATCCGAATTACCCCGGTTTACTATGAGTTCGCAGAAACTAATAATATTTACGTCGACTGATATGTTGATAAATAATATATTGTCATGTCACGTTATCTTGATTGTATTAATTCTTTTATACTCCGTGAAATTTGTTATAGTCAAATAATTCCGCTCGATTAAATTTGTATGTTATTTTGTCGTACTGTTTTACCAGATATATCAAGATCAGTCTATACTGCCCGATTTATCCGCAGTGATTAATGTGGAAAGTGTACCTATACATTGTGACCTTTCATATTTATTATCATAAAAAAACTCGATGACATTCAATCAATTATACGAAAGGTATATATTATTATTTAAATGTATAATCGATATCTGGATGTATTTTATATTGTCGCTTAATTTGTAACGTATGTCAGAAATTTTAACAGAAGGAGTCAAAAAACTGGAGAGAGTCATTAACAATTTTACATACAATACCATGTTACTATTATCTTTATTGTATGAGTTTCTATTGGACGATGTGTTAGCTGAAACAATGAGTCTTCCGAATCTCTAGCAAATAGCATCAACATTTTAACACTGCAAACTAAATACTTAAACTACGATCTTTATAAATCGATACTAAGTTTCATCATCTTCCTGCCCTGCTCCCATTATTTGGGGTCAGTGCAATATGTCATCTTCTTCAATTTTTCCTTATTAGACGTCTCTTCCATACTCACACCTTTCTTAGACATGACATCTTTCTTCTTTCTTTCTTTCAGGTAAATTTAATACCTGTATAGTAGGTATATAGGTAGGCTAAAATAAGTTTTTTCATATTCTAAAGAGAAGTTTCATCAGCGCAGTAACACTTGCCAAAAAGTCAAAAAATTCAGTAATCACTAAGAGTTGCAGTCCATGAGAGTGCTTCCATTAGCTAATTAAGATACCGAAGGAGAAGCGATAGAACAAATAATTAAAAAAAAACTGATGGATGACAAATTCACGTTATGAATCTGTCAATAGCAAATTATTAACAACAAATTACAAATTTATACTATATACATAAAAATAGCTTTTTTATGTTTTGATGAAAATATTGTATGAAATAATATTTCAGAGTAATATTAGCTTAATAACCCTGATATTTTAGTCGTTGTTAAGCTATTTTTTTATCTTTTATTTAATCGATATAATGTGTAACTTTTACAATTGGATTCAAAATTTGGATTATCTTGTATTGCAAGGGAATACAAATTATACAAAGAGAATGCGGCAATGGTTCTGGAGATTAGCAAAAAAAAATTGAAATTAGAATGTACTAAAGGATGAAAAATGTTAACATGCAACGGTCCAAATTAATAAAATCATTAATAATGATTTCATTAATTTGGACCGTCGAATGTTATAGAAGTAGATACGATCATAAAAATTAGCTCAATATGAACTTCTATGGTATGTCTATGATACTTTTTTCTACGAAAATATAGATATTTTTAGTTTCCTTCCCTTTTCATAATAAGTATTATAAACGCAATCATACGCGGTGTGTTGGAATTCACAATTTAGTAAGAAATCTATTATTTCCCAATGGAATACACGAATTTCGTGACCGCAATTGTGAACAAAGAAAACAAAGGCACGTTTCCTCGTATCATTTGAGAATCCCTAATAATCTTATAAAATTGATTAAACAGAAATTATACACAGAATTGTTATACCTACTTCCAAAAACGCTTCTTATAACCGTATTATTACTTCAATTATTAATAACGACCTCAATCGCGAGGGAGATTATCACATTAACGCAAATATTGCATCATCTTAACCTTCAAGGTTGATCGCAAGTGGCCCAAAACATTTCTGGGTTTATTCCACGCCGAAAATCCAGAACATTGATCTGAATTTAACTCCTTCAACATTTTGCGTCTCAATTTATACAGTCTGGTCACGTCTGCTCGTTCTGTCATTCATTTCATTTACTGCAGAGGATCTTTATTAAACTTATGTCAAGGGTAAAAGAGTGAAGATGTGATTAACTATAGGTGCCTATGCATAAAGGGGCATACATTTGTTGTATGTCATATCAATAAGTGTGTGTATTGGTTGACCAAAAAACCAACACCCGTTCAACCAGTCGGTTTACTTTTTCGGTGTAACACAACTTCAAACTCAAATATTTAACATATCCCTCATTCTTCGGGTCTTAAGGGATGATCCCTTATAATAATCTAGGTTATTGGCTACAGAAAATTCGGGAGCACGACCGAGTTTTAATAACTTTGCTCCTATAGTTTAGCAAAGGCCATGAGTTCCGTCAACCTTTTGGCTTTTCTGTAATAGTTGGCGGACCCTTTTACATAGTTCGTTAAGCTTATGAAATTAAATTAACACCTATATTCAGTCTAAAGGAGTTTGTTTTTAAATAAATTTTACTATAATATTATTAGCTCACATGGTTTTATATCTAAATTGTAATGTTGTCTATGAGATTGGAGACAGGATCTAATCTCACCTACCAATGTAATTCTGTAAGCCAAACTTAATAGCGGCACACAATGAAAAACATCTGAGCGGTGAGGCAAAGGCCCAGGCATATTACTAAATCTGTCGTAGATTTTGAAACGATTTTAATCAAAATAAATATCATTTGAAGATTTCATATGGGGTAATTTCATATGACATAAAGTGATACTGTGATAGCAAAATGTTTCTTGTTTTGATAAATGACCGTCTTAAAAAAGTATAATATATTTTCAGTAGCTTTATGAACTAACGACATACAATATCGGATCGCATCATTATTAAATTCAATTACAAATTTTAAATTTACGTCAAAAATAATTTAATTTGTGAATAGTTTAGTAAATTTAAAATATGTTGTGAACTAACAGTACCTGTGTTGTAATTTAGAAACAAAAGTGTTTCATATTTATATTATACAACCGGTTGTACTCACGGTTTTAAATAATCGGATATGTCCGACTAGTTTCGAGACCATCCCGAGGTCCATTCTCAAGGAGTAGTCGACTCGACGGCGCGGCGCCGAGCGACTAACACTCGGGATGGTCTCGAAACTAGTCGGACATATCCGATTATTTAAAACCGTGAGTACAACCGGTTGTATAATATAAATATGTGCACCACTCACGAAAGTTTTAATTCTAAAAAAGTGTTTCATGTTTGGCAAATGACAAAGCGTCACTTACTTACTTATAATGCATGTTGTAATTACTCAGGACTTGTCAGGAAGACTTTAATAGCTCTCACGGGAAAGTCGCAAATTTTAAACACATCACACTCTGATAAACGCTGGCTTGTGTTCAAAGCTTGACAATTTATATAAATAAGAATTAGTTTTTATTAAAACATTTAAAATATTACTGTTCCAACATGCGCCAGTCACTCGGGCGCTGTTCTCCTGTATGCTGACGTCGATAGAGTAACAACTTACATAATTATGTCTCACTAGCTGCCCCCCGCAGTTTTGCCCGCGTCACTCTGCTCCAGTGCGTTGAAGCGTGATATTGTATAGCCTATATGTTAATTCAGCTTATAAACTATCCGCGTGCAACCTTTCAGCCAAATCTATTCAGTAGTTTTTGCGTGAAAGAGTAACAAACATACATACACACATACAAACTTTCGAATTTATAATATAAGTAGGATGATACAATTTAGTTGTTACACTATCGAATGGGGTATCTAGTGCATATTTGGTAAATAAATAAATAAAAAATCCATGAAATATATTTTACAGCATAAAGTTATATCGCTATTAACTTGTAATAGGATACCGTTATTAACTTTTATGTTCAGATCAAGGGCATTTTTCTAAAGTAGATTGTTTAATGGAAAAAGTTTTAATAGGATTTCATTTGAACGGAACGCTTCTTAACGGCGCTGTCAGATGAATCTTTTCTTGTAATACTATGTAACGTGAATCATTCACATTGTTAACAAAAATAATAAGACTTTGTAACCAGCAATATACCTAACATTATTTTAGTTTAATTTATTCATAAAACCTTATCGTAAGTGACTAGCTGATTTATAGACAACAAACCGTCTTAGAAACCTAAAATTTGTAAAATATATTCCGAAGTTCTAATTCTAAAAACTAATTCGCAGTAGTCATCCTTAACACAAGGTAAGTAAGTAAGATTTTTATTTGCATAAACACGTGTATACATACAAAAAAATGGATGAATATCATAACTTGATGGTGATGACGTCGCGAGCAAAAGCTACTGATTTTATAATGTAAAAATAGTAAATAAATAGCACATCTTTACAAATAATTTACACCTAACGTGATCGTGTAGTTACCAATTTGAAAATTAAAATAGACATACAAAACATTATTTAGAAATTATAGAAAAACTAAATAAAAAAAATATATATTGATAAAAATTTAAACTTACACATATTAAGCATTTCAAAATAACGTAATAGGTATCTATAACTGAAAATAGCATATTTTTTAATCGTAATAATAATTATACATTTTCATAAGTTGATAATAGTAGTGAAAATGAAGTTTAAGTAATAAATTGCAACTTAACTCGTAACTACCTACTAATATAAAACACCGATAGCCACGTCCCGTTTAGGCGCAGGTGCTACAGTCAGCGCCTCTAAAAGAAACACTTACTAAAATAAACTTAAGACTGCCGTCATCTTTTGCAAGCGCCTTCTTGACAACGTCTTAATGCTTCAGCCAGCAATTTATTTTTTAATAGGTACATTGAAATATTAAAATGTTCGATTCTCGTGAGACTCAAACAAGGCGCAAATAGCATCATCTCAGAATCATTATTTTGTTATAAAAAACAGTATTTGACGCTTTACTTAATTATGAATTCGATAACTACTTAGTACTTACTCCTGAAAGACAATTAGGAATTTAACTTTATGAGCAAATATTTCAATGAATCCATTAGTGTAAATACTTCCTTAAGGTGTGATGGATAAAAATAAATATACATAAGGTACTAATAAGAATGACAAGAAAAAAAAATAGAAACAATTTATCGATCTAAATATGAATTTTGTGAAACTTGTTTTAAGTATATGTTTGTTAGAAATGCCTTCCAAGTTCATGAAACAAAAGTGAGTAATTTGAAATTTCCATTACATGAACGGTTGCTTTTGATACAGGTTTTATGTAACAACAAAAATCTTTAGTATAACAATAAAACATATTATCTACTAATAAATAACATAATTTTTAAGCTTCTTTGATGTATCGTATGATTACAATAAGGCAATGCACACACGTATGTGTGGTTACTTATTGTATTCAAATGTCATATAAATCAAGTTGTGTATTTAAGACAAGATGATACAGATAATGGGTTTGAGTAACAATGAAAAAAACGATGATTGATTCGTGAATTAGACGAGAATAACTTTTATTATTGGATTCAATCAAAACGAGGAAGGAAATACAACATTTTAATTAAGGCGTAACTTCAGATGTGATTTTGATCACTTACAAAATATATTTTTTAGAATCAATTACCGTTCACGTGTTCACTGTAAGACTTCCACCTTAAGAAGACATTCGTAATTGTACTTTGAAAATAAATACAAAATGTTGGGACAAACTGCTAAGAAAAAATATAAAAACAGTCACAACTTGATCATGTTTACTGCTAATCTTAGTTTCACTTTAGCTTTGTAATTAGTTTCTTTTATTAAATAACAACAACTTTTGCAACATTTACTTAAGATCTTAAATTATTTTAACTTTGTTTTCGTAAATTATGTACCTAGTTCATTAAATACCTATGTCTTACAAAACTTATCTTACTCCAAAATATCTCAGTAAATGAAATTTGAACTTCGGTATCATTTAAGGTAAGATTTTCAAGAGTATATTCATTTATCGTGTGTAACGGATAAGTATATTCGCATAATTGATCAATTTTGATGATTATTTTGTCTATTTTATTATAAAACTAACTGATGTCCGCGAATTTGGCCGGGGGGTGTTCGATATTCCTTCGGTTTTTTAACTATCCTACGGGAACTCATAGATTTTTACACATCTAAAGTTTTATTATATGAATTACATATCATACGTACCTATAGATGTATTATTTATGGGTTATAAACATCACTCAAATTACCTTTTGATATCCTAACGAAAAGAAACTTATATATATCGATATATTTTTTCATTTTCATTTTTTCATTTCATAATCTTAATCACGTGGCATCTTCCTTGGCGTAGTTGTAGGTATAGGTAAGTTTGCTTTGGGTAAGTGTCGGAGATTGCGGCCGGAGACGAAATCTGTGTAAAATCTAAGAATTCTTTCCTAGTCTGGTTGGTAGATGCGTAAGGCTATATTACCGATTATTATTACATCATCTTTAGCAATGTTAACAAGTAGCAGCGTATCCCTGTGTGTGCTATTACATAATCCTGCGGTCACCAGCCCTCCTGCCAAGCGTGGTGACAATAGCAAACACCATGACTCGGGGGGAGGCCCATGTTCATGATAATGATTGATCACGTTCATATCTGATAATTTGATTTTATAATAATGATTCCTGGAAGTTTAAAAATGTGTACCTACTTTATTTCACTTGTGAATAGTGATTAATTTAAAAAGGCGTATTTTACGGTTTTTACATAGGAAACTCGATTATAACCAAATACTAGTCGTACAGTCAAACTTCGGGTACAGTCGCACTAAGTCAAACTTCGGGTCGAACCAACGGCGCAAGAAGGTTCGCCATACTCACATAAATAAGAAAGAATGGCGCAACTTGTGACTCTAATAGCACATTGAACAGATTAAATGTCTTTGAGACGAAAATGTCGTAACCAAGTAAACTGGAGACATTTTTCTCAGGTTTCGTACCAACTTACCAACCTGCTTGGTTATAATGATAAACTTGCGTTAAACGAGCTCTAAAAGAAAACTCCTATCAGGAGAGCCAGGGGACACCAGATATGTAACAGGCGTTCGGAGATATTTTACTTGAATGGCCAAACCCTTACCTCGTGGTACAATTAGCAATTCATCACTATGGAGAGAGGATCCTATATACCGAATACCCCGGAAAAAAGGTTATATCTAGAAGGTATTTTATTTTAATTGGATGCTCAAATATAAAAGTGATAGTTATGAACCATTAAAATCTAATATCGGTGCTAAATAAAGCAGAAAAACAATGTTGAAGGCAAAATATTGGTCGACCAAATAATCCAAATAAAAGGATGACTGGTTGAAATGCGGACAATTCTTCTATTTACATTATTACTTACAGCTTGGCAAAAAAGAGTAGAAAATAATGGGGGCGCCACTGTGTTGTTTGTGTGGCAACCCGTTGCAACCGAATAGCATATAAACCTAATCTTGATACTTACCTGGTTTTTTTTTAGACATATATTTATTCCTATTTTATTTATGTATTATTTTTTCAAATCAATAAGTAATTATACTTATTGATTTTAATTTTGTTTATTATGAAATGACATTATTTTGGGAATGTTGCCAACAGACAAAAAATTAGTTCCGTTTCTAGACTTTTTTGCCAAGCTGTAGCTAAGGTGTTTTGGATCAGGAACATATTAATGCGTCCTGTATTCATTGTATCATAGTTCCCTTCCAATATATATTTATCTCAATAATATTTTGTTTCATAGTTCCCTTCCAAATTCTACAAAAAATATATTTTATTAGGTTAGTAGGTGCATAAGCCAAAACTTGTTGACGGAAATCATCAGTGCGTGAGTTAATCGAGATTTTCAATACTTACAACAAAATAAGAAAACAAAATTACACAAGTTTTTAGAAGAAATGTAGCAATCAGATTCGTTCCTGTATCAATCTGTTCAACAATAAAAACATAGGATTTACATAGTCACTTACCCCGAGGGCCACAAGCTGTCTTGTACCTGAAAATATGATAAAATAAGTTAGATTTGTGGCATAATCTATATCATATTTCTGATCTGAAAAATGTTATGTTATGTCATGTATGTATAACTTAGGAAATAACATTTTTAGACATAATAATATTCATTTTTCTATCATTCCTGTAGAAAACGTAACTTTTCAGAAAAGTGTAAAAACTATATAATTTTATATAGACACAAATACATTTTTTATTTTACATTATTGTACAGTGAGTGTTTCTAATTGGCTGAAATTAGAAATTCTCTAGCAAATGGCATCAGAAGGTCATAACGGCCAAAAGTGACTTACGTAGTGACCTTAGGTAAAGATATGTTAATGATTATTTGACACATAGAATATGATCAAATGGACAAATTAGCTATAAATCATTTCGCTACATTTAATTTTTCATGTCCATATTGTTAAGCTTAAGTTTTTTTTTGTTATTTATCTGAAGTTCTTTCTTTATTATGATTTTATTTAAATGATTGTTAACAGATTTCATATTTAAATGTCTATAAATAAAGAAAAAATATTTCGCTTCAAAACGTCGAATGTATGATAAACATTTTCGTTCAGAATCGAAAGAGAAACGTTATTTTGAATGTATACTGGATGTTTTATTTTTCATTAACGTTTCAAAAATTTTATTTAATTTTTCTGCGAAGTTAACTTAATAGCCACGCTATTTGATTGATGATTAAGAAACCAGGTTTTAGCTTAACATATTAACTGTTAGTTGAAGCACAGTCGATTTCCCATAATTGCTGAACATAAACAGAATGATAGACTATTCAACAAATGGTAGAAATATGGTGTAACATTAAAAGTAATCGTTTTATGTAGAACCTGAAACTGTGGTATTAATGTATCAGAGTATCGTTTTTATGGCAATCCCGAAAGATAGCACGATGTGCAGGGCCGTAGCTATTTACGGGCATTGTGGGTAATACTGTTCTTTACCTATAGATCAGATGAAATATCACTTATGTTATTAGTGTATCGGTCACGGCAGCCTCTGATTTTGGGGAGCTTACAGTAAAAGAAATAGGTATACTACCTATTTCTTTTACTGTAAGCTCCCCAAAATCATAGGCAGTAACGAATTAACTATATTTTTCAAGAGACTATTAATGTTTTTTGTTTCAAGAGAAAACAAAGGAAAAATATTCAATAATTATTAAAGATTTGTTTTTTTTTATTACAATGATTTTACCCATGACTTCATGCCGGGTCCGCCACCGCTGTGAACATCTGCCCCACCTTTGAACCGTTTCTAACAACGGCCCTGAATTAGGCAATTATACTTACGGAAACAGGTAACGAGGCACTCACAATATTATGAATTCACAACCATAGAAAATTATGCAAAACAGACCTTCAATCTCATCCATGTTCCTTCTAATTAAATATATTATGTGGCTATGTTTCAGATGCGCAGATATATACAACATACATTTGTATTTTAGAGGGCTGTTATTATTATTTGTAAATGTACCTGCCCTTTATTTCATTAATAATATTAAATGTTTTGGATAAAAACTGCCGTCATAATGAAAAACGCATGAAAAATTCTTTATAAGTGCAAACGCACGCAAGTCCCAATTTAAAATATAATGGTTTATATATGAAAGCATTGTGACGTTGACAATGATATTGACATTTATTTGAATATGTATTAGTACAGTCATAGGAGGGAGCCACTAGCAAGAGAAAAGGAACATAACGGAATAAAAATGTCAAGAATAAAAATGGTTGATTAATGTTCAAGTTATGTTTGTGAATTTTCTTTGATTTATTGTGCAAAAGACTATTTAAGTTTTGTAACAAGAACAGTAAGGCATGAACATTTAATTGTCGATTCACTGTTTTAGGTTAGAAACCTTTTCATTACTTTTTCTTTTGTTATATTTGATGTAAAATTTATTTGTATTTAATAAATACATTCACTGTTTTAGATGAATCACATTGTGTTGTGCTTTAAGAAGAATTCACCATCTTATATATATAATTATATATATATATATATACTCATATAAGGGGCCATCCATAAAGTACGTCACATGTAAGGAGGGGGGGAGGGGGTCGACGAAGTGTGACATGGTGTGACAAGGGGTCCTAAGTTTTGTGACATCACATTTCAAATTTAATAAATAAAATTGCGAAATTTGAAATATTAATTGAAACTAAATAATTACCTCGCGTGATTTCATTGTTTCTATTTCATTCGACAATTGACTTTCGCCGAGTGAACGACGTCGTTTTTTTAGTTCTGCTATTTGGTCGATACAGTTACTATTTTACAACTTATTTTAATTAAACAAGTTCAAAATAAACTAAAAGATAGATATAGGTAATCTTTACCGTTAACTGTATGAAACTTACAGAGGAATGTAAAATCAAAGAGTTGCTTTATACTGCCCCAGTGTCGAGGGATACTTGTGTAAGCAAAATTGTGGCATCAGTGGTCTTTATTTTGCATCATATATAGCCAATAACCAACACAAACAACTACATAAGAAGCAGCAAGTTTTACCCATTGCAAAGATTCGTCCTCAAAGAATAGCAGCTAGACGTATCAGAGAAATTCTTTGTTTGGATGATAAAATGATGATCCCATATGGATGGATGAAGAAGATGTAGACACCACAAATGTTCCTGACGTTAACAACGCCAATGAGAACGAACTGACTGCTATGCCAATTATAAATAATTTAAAGGAATGGATTCAGAGTCCATGGACTGAAACTTTCTTTTTCTTTAATTAAACGTTTATTGATTTGTTATTTTCAAATATTTGATTGTTGATTTCATAAAAAAAAGTAATTTAAATGGAAATAAAACTAATTGTGGAACTGCTGTTTTAATTTTTTTTTTAAATGTAAAATTGCAAATTTGTAACTTCACACTAGGGAAGGGGGTTTAAAAATCATGAAATACGTGTGACGTACTTTATGGATGGCCCCTAAGAGGAAAGATTTGTTTTTTTGTTAATATGTTTGTAATAATAAGGCCAAAAACTACTAGACGGTTTTTGATAATTCTCACCATTACAATACTTTTTAATTATGAAGTTCCCACGGGAACGGGATCTACGCGGGTGAAACCGTGCATGGTATGCTTGTTATTTGTTACATCAATACCTAGTAATATCAATATTGCTTATGTTGGTGCCGGGTATCGCGTGCACAATTCGCCGCTTACAGCGCGTGACAACGAATAACGAGGCGGGAATAAACAATTCCGTTGTTTTTGTTACGATAAATATTGTTATTTGGCATAGTGATAGTCTTCGGTATTTATTTGTTCAATAAAAATAAAACTTAATAGTTATCGCTGTGTTTATGTAATATTCGCGTAATAGTTTACGCGAGTTCGTCCGCGTAGAATAGTTACTTTGGGCTAACGCTGATTTTGAAACATTCTTCATTGGTGCTCCGCTCCTAGACCAATACCTAGCAATAACTCCTTAGTGTAAAGATATATAGCCTTCAAGATAAATGGGCTATCTAAAACCGAAAGATTTGTTCAAATCATTCATTAGAAATAAATCCCGGTGCCTCTATTTAAACAGTTAACTTTCAACTGCGACCCGATAAGAAGCATTTGCCGCTAGCCAACACTAATATAAAATACATAATTTCAGAAATCCTATACAAAACGTACCTACCAAGGCAAATCCCAATGTTCCCAGGCTATTATGTTATGCCATTAATAAAGTATTCCGAGATAATACGACTTAATGGGAAGGAAATAGATATGAATTATTAACGCAAGAGCGACGAAGTCTGCGAAGCTTTACTCTTCAACATCTCATAAAAGTGGCCGAATGTTTCATTCATAGGGATAGGGCTTTTTATTAATAGCCGAGGCATGACCCTTCGTCTCAGCAAGCAATTATTTTCTCAATGTCCCTTTAAAACTCGATAAGAATTCTAAATTGCGGTCTACATTTCGTTGGCATAATTATGTTCAAGAACAAATGTATAAATCCCTTATGCACAAGAATTGTACTACCGACGCTCGGAGAACTTTTCTACGAGCATTTCAAACAAAATACTTAATAATTATATCTAGCAAAGACAAACATTTATTCAGCTACGTAATTAAAATTATAATTATGAAGCTAATTACATTTCCACTGAATGTCTAGGTATCAACCTAATTAGTACAAATCCGTTATTAAAACGAAACTCTTGGTCGTTGCTATGATTGTTTTTATTAATAACGTTTATTAACCTAAGAGGATCGTTGGAAATTAATAGAAGTTGCACTTAAATTACAGTGACAGTGATTTCGTGGAACAAGTAAAAGAAGGAAATGAAATTTCTTTCTGTAGCCAGTGAAAATATTCGCTTGACGCGAGGCAGCTGCCACCGTTCCGAGTTCCACTTTGGTTTTGTTTTAATAATTCTTCGGCTTTCAGTTTTATAATAGGAGACTGACCATTTTGATGTAAAATAATTTTAATTAAATTCTTAACTATGTATATAAAGTTTGAAAGGCGAAGTGTTTTTTATTTATGAACAGAACATGGTCATTACTTTGTTTTAAATTGGATTTCTGAAGTGAACTGCCGTGTTTCAAAATTTAAATTCAATTATTGTGTTATCGAAGGCTGCAGTCATTTTGATAGATACAGTGAATGTGGGCTTAACGTGAGTTGTAAAGCGCATTTAATGCTCTCAATTTTATTCAAAAATAGCTTGTGTCCGCGACTATGTTTGTTAAATAAGAATTGTACCTATACGCTATCTATGAAATGAAAGTTCCGTCTAAATCGGTTGTACCAAAATTAGACACATAAAAAAAGTATTCTTTATTATACCGGTTTAGTCCACGTTCAACCCCTACAATCTCTACCCCCAGCCATGTTCAACCCCTAAACGTTGTCCACGTTCAACCCCCTAGGGGTTGAACGTGGACTTTTATTAAGCAGGTTTTTTGATCCATGTTCAACCCTCAATGGACAGTAAAATACAAAAGTTTTATCTCATCTACCCTCAATTTATTTCTGCTATCCTTAAGATTGTGCCGTGTGGTTTCCGGCTTAGAATAATAGACCAGCCCATGTCCTCCCATGGGTGTCGTAAAAGGCGACTAAGGGACATATGGCTAATAGATGGGCAGCAGCATCTATTAGCTGAAGGTTTACATCTTACTGCGATCACCAATCCGTCTGCCAAGCGTGGTGATTATGGCAATATCCCTCAACGATCCCGGATTGCCTAGGTTTGTTAAGAGGAGGCCCATGTTCAGCAGTGGACGTAAACGGGCTGTTGATGTTGATGATGTTGATCCTTAAGATTTACCTTAAGTACCCTCTATTTGTACCATATTTCTACTAAGTATAATATCTATGAGTGAATTCTAGTCCGTCAATAGTCGTTCCGTCGTTATCAAGTGCATTACTTTTGTTAATCCTACTTGGTTAACAATGTCAACACTGAAGCTGTAACCGACGGATATCTTTATATTATGGAGGATAGTCCTACTGATGAAGCTGTAACTAAATTTAATGATTATTTCGTAAAACAGTGGTTCGAGAACAACCTAATGAAAGACAAATGGTGTTGTTATGGTGAAAGACATCGCACAACAAACAAGTTAGAAGGTTGGCACGCTATGTTAAATAGGACATTAGGTAAATCTTCTAACCTGGTTCAATTTTTAAAAACTTTGGAGGATGATTCTATTTATCAAAAAATTGTAAGCAAGAAAAGTAATCAAAGAAGACCAGAACAAATAGAAAATGATAAGCGGATTAATAACATTGTAAATCGTTTTACAAGTGGTGAAATAATGGTAGATCTTTGTCTGGAGAAGTTGTGTCCATTTATTTTTTAAACTCTACACACGTATAGTGTTTTATGTTGTGTCACGATATTGCCTTTGTCATTTACCAAAAAGCCATGTCTTCTGAATAGCTTCAAAATAAATAATAATTGTTACGAAAATAAATACACTTCTGTTCCCACTAATACTTTATTTTGAATATTAGATACCTAATATCTGGGGGTTGAATATGGACCATGAAAAAGTGACAAATGTATTGAAATCCACGTTCTACCCCTGGGGGTTGAACGTAGACAACGTTTAGGGGTTGAACATGGCCGGGGGTAGAGATTGTGGGGGTTGAACGTGGACTAAACCATTAAAATATGATATTGATACAAAAACATTAAAATTAAAAATATCTGATCTAAATAAACAGTTAAACATAGTATCTAAAAAATATGATGACTCACAATGTCAAATTAAGGAGCACATACTTGCTGCTAATGAGCTCCTTAAATTAAAACCATGCAATTGTGAGGAATATCATGTTCATTTATCAGATCCCTCACAGTTGTCATGCGAAGAGCACACTCTGCCCTATAATAATGAAAATTCACCAGAGTCTGAATGTAAAATTAAAAATTTAAATTGCTCCATTAGGTCTGTAATGGACACACCTAATAACAATAATAGTTTATTGAAGTGTTCTAGTAGTACAGGGAGTAATAACTCTAATAACTCTAAATGCACTAAAACTTGTATTCTGTCTGATGCATTCGGTAGGAATCTTGGTAGATTTGTAAGTCATCAGTCCCGTCAGTCTGTACTGAATATTTGCTTACCCGGAGTTCATTTTAACAATTTAATTAAAAAAATGGATTCTGTTTGTGAACAAAATGAATATAATAGATTTATTATAATATATGGTGACAGTTTGTCTGTTAATAGAAATGACATTTTAAAATTAATTTATAGGATAAAATACTATAACAGTGAATATAATAGTCAAATTATTTTATGTTCACTACCTTATTCTAATAATTTGACAAAGGAACAAAGTAAACATATTTATGACCTAAATATGTTATTGTACAATATCTGCAATTGCAATGAGTTCCTAGATTATTTTGACATAAATAGTATTAGTTTACATAATTTTAAGTTGACAAAAGGTACAATGTACCTACCCTATTTTACAAAACAACTTGCTAATATGTTAGCATTTAATTTTTTTTCTGACACAGATAATCATAGATTATCACAGAGTAGCACATTAACTACTCTAATCTCAAAGAGTTTTTTAAAAAAATATGCAGACAAGTCTGATTTGTCTCAGTTTAACACTGTATTAGATGTTAGTAATACCTACTACTAACTTAAATATTTTAAACTAGATTTAAGGACAACAGAAGGCCTGCAGGATTTAAATATTGTACATCAGAACATGCAGGGTCTTTCTGGCAAAGAATTAGAATTAAGTTTATTTTTAGAAAACTACAATGTTCATATTTTATGTCTTACAGAACATTGGTTAAAAGATTTTCAGCTATGCTACATTAATAATGATAAGTACACAGTACAAAGTGCATTTGTGAGAAAACAGGCCATTCATGGTGGCTCACTAATTATTATTTCATCTCACATAAAATGTAAATCAAGACATGATATTGTAAATCTGTCTGTTGAGCGGAATGTTGAGTTGTCTTGTGTGGAACTGCAGCATCATGTAGTCATGT
This sequence comes from Nycteola revayana, assembly GCA_947037095.2. Classification (NCBI taxonomy): domain Eukaryota; kingdom Metazoa; phylum Arthropoda; class Insecta; order Lepidoptera; family Nolidae; genus Nycteola; species Nycteola revayana. The sequence goes on from OX344847.2 coordinate 11,419,903, forward strand.
GTGTTTACCGTCCACCGCTAAGTAACTTTGATTTGCTTGAATCTGTAGTAGAAGATGCCCTCACCAAGTTAAGTTGTTCAGGTAAGGGGATAATAGTGTGTGGGGACTTTAATGTTAATATTCTTGAAGCCTCGTCTACTAGTGAGAGAATCCTTAATCTATTTAATTCCTTTAATTTAAAACATCTTTTTAATGAACCCACTAGGATAACTTCACACTGATCCACTTGTCTGAACAACATTTTTTCAAACTGTCAAGCGACAAATACACAGATTTTACATAATCTAACATCTGATCACTGTGGTCAGTTGGCAATCTTTCAAAGCACCGATAACAAGAAAACAACTAAAATAACGTGTCGACCTATTACTACTAGTCGAATAAATCGCTTTAAGGAAAACATTAAGTCAAAGTTAAATCCTTCTTTGTTAGTTAAGCAGAATCCAGATAGTAACTATGGAGCCGTTTTTAACGTTGTAGAGTCCGAATTTAGAAGCAGTTTTAAATCTAAAACTTACAATAGTAAAGTTAATTGTAAATTTAATGAATGGGCTACGCCAGGAATATACAAGAGTCGATCTAGATTGTATGAGCTCTATGGCATGAAAATGTATAGATCCGATAATGATTTTTTAGAGTATGTTAGAAAGTATTCTAATACTTTTAAAATTGTGTGCAGCATTGCTAGAGCCAATCACATTAGACATAAGATAGACAACTCCAGTAACAAAATAAAAACCACCTGGGGAATAATAAATAAAGAAAGTGGCAAGACTTTTAATCGAGATAATCAGTTACAATTAAAAGTCGATAGTATACCTATTAGCAATCAATCTGAAGTGGCTCATGTATTTAATAAAAAAAATTCTGACATACCAATATCCACTACGCGTTCTCTAAATTCTTCACCCAGTGACGCAGAGCTACTTTTACGCAGAAACGTGCCGGGATGTAATTCGTTATTCCAATTCAAGCATGTTACTGTAACGGAAGTAATAAACGTTGTCAAAGCTTTTGAATCAAAAAATACGGGAGATTTGTGGGGTTTATCAGTTAAAATCCTTAAAGAAATAATAGAAATAGTAGCGCCATATTTCATGATTATTTTTAATGAATGTGTAGACACTGGCACATTTCCTGATAAAATGAAGTACAGTAAAATCATACCTTTATTAAAATCAGGTGCGAAAGACGACCCAGCCAATTATAGACCAATTTCAATTTTACCAGTGTTTAGTAAAGTCTTTGAAAAAATAATATTCAATCAGCTCCTCAAGCATTTCAATTTAATTAACCTCTTGCACGCGAATCAGTTTGGTTTTACTAAAGGTCGCTCAACTCTGTATGCTGGTGTCGCTCTTATAAAACTTATATACAATGCGTGGGAGCAGTCGCAAAATGCCATCGGTGTATTCTGCGATCTTTCAAAAGCATTTGATTGCGTTCAGCACGATACGCTTTTATTAAAATTACGTCACTATGGTGTAAATGATGGTGCACTGGATATGCTATTTTCATATCTTACACAGAGAGTTCAATGCGTTGACGTAGGTGGTGTAGTCTCGGGATCCTTGCCTGTTAAGTTAGGTGTGCCACAAGGTTCCATTCTGGGTCCTTTTTTATTACTGGTATACATCAATGATTTGCCGTATTATTTGGAGAATTTGTGTGATGTTGTACTCTTTGCTGATGACACTTCACTTATTTTTAAAGTGAAACGTAATATTGACGATTTTGACTTTATTAATTGTGCACTCACACAGATAACCCATTGGTTTACTGTAAATAATTTGGTCCTAAACGCGAATAAAACCAAATGTATTAAATTTACTACACCCAATGTGAAAAATATTGGGCCTAATTTAATGATTAATAATGAAGTGCTGGATACTGTCAACTCCACAGTGTTCTTAGGAATAACGCTGGATAAAAATTTAATATGGAATGCTCATGTATCGAACTTGGCTAAAAAGTTGACCTCTGCTGTTTACGCTGTAAGGAAAGTAAGACAACTGACCAACGTAGAAACTGCACGGATGGTCTATTTTAGTTATTTCCACAGCATTTTATCATATGGAATTTTACTTTGGGGCAAATCTGCTGATATCCAAAGCATATTTATTTTACAGAAACGGGCAATTAGATCAATTTACCAACTTAGTGCCCGCTATTCCTTAAGAAATTTGTTTAAAAATATTAATATATTAACGGTTGCTTCTCAATACATTTATGCAAATTTAATTCATATTAGACAAAACCTAAATCTATATCAAAAGAGAAGCGCCTTGCACACAAGAAATACAAGAAACAAACATAAATTGTGTGCTGATTACCACCGTCTGCAGAGAGTCCATTCTTCGTTTGTAGGGCTTAGTGTGCGTATGTTCAACAAAATACCAGAATGTGTGCAAGAGTTACCCCTAAATAAATTTAAATCCCATGTAAAGACTACCTTAATGAAAAAAGGTTATTACACAATTAATGAATATATTAATGATAAAACTGCATGGTGCTAGCGGTGTAACACAAGCAAACTTACACACCAGGTGCCTGTTCACCGAACTGATATACCAACATTAGACTTTTTTAATTTTTTATTGTCATTTATCAAATTTGTTATGGTATACACTGATATATTTCGGAACAAGCTATGCTGAGTTTAACTGTCTCTCTTTTTAAATGCGATTCCTCAAATACTACTATCAGTGTACTCGTCATGCTCCCATTGTTTGTCATTGCTTGCGGTGGTGATGTGAGTCGGGTCGCCTCCTTCCCTCTAATATGGCGAGGGAGGCGATGGCTGTGTGCTCACACGTTATACTCGTGAACGGGTGCTGCTTGTGGTGACTGGTCGACCATCTGATGGATGTGTTTGAGGTACTAGTACATTATTGTGACCTTAACGGCGATAATCTTCTCATGTAGCTAGTTCCTTGGAAATGTGCGTTGACGCTCCCTCCGTTTTCAAAGTGCAAGAGGTTGCTGCTCTGATATTTCTGCTTGAGGATTTTAAATCAATATTTAACTATATTTGTGAAAACGTCTAGAGCGTGCATTAGCGCACATACTGTTATTTGAAATGTATATTAAATAAAATATTGTAAACAAAAGTTATTAAAAAAAAAGGTACATAAACTGTGATAAAAAAGATGACGAAAAAGAAAAAGCCCGGAGTTTCTTTCTTCCTTTCTTCTCCGAGTCGTCCACATAGGTAGCTAGTGAAAGGTTGCAGGTTAGCTAGGGTAGGATTCTCGCCGGCGAGGACCGCGTTGCACCCCTACCCCTGCCCTATGATCCAGCGCCTGTAGGCCGATCACTTCCTTTTATGTTCATAAATCTGACTTATATATCAGTGGTACCACTGGGTCGTGGTCCTAACCCCTTAAGGGTGCCCCCAGGTGTGTGCCACTTAATTGTATGTTTTTTTTTCAAATTTTTCTATATTGAACCATTAAAGTCTAAAATAATTAATATGAACATAAACTTATTATGAGTAGAGAAATTAATGACCAGCTGACGGACGGTCTACTTTGTCTGTAATATCCTACAATTTGCTACCGGTCAATTAAGTATCTAGTTTAATTCATAGAATAAGAATAATTGTGTAACATTGTGATTCTGACAAGTACAAGTGTATGTAAATACCTAAGTGCTGAATAAATTCATTATTAAAAATTTAAGCATACATAGGGATATAAGGACAGAGAAAGCGACTTTGTTTTATACTATGTAGTGATACTGATCTGCTCTGTATCATCTTGTGTATTGTACTTAGTTAAATTTATATTCTTTCTTTCAGTTTAAAGGCAACAAAAAAAAATGATTTGATAGTAATTATTGTAGGGTAGCCAAGCAAAAGATGGATGGATTGTAGAAGAAGTGATATGAAGAAAACGGTAGTTAATGATAGCGTGTCGACTGATATGACAGAATGGAAGAGAAAAACCTCTTTTGCTCCGACCCCAAATAAATTGGGATAGGTAGGGCAGATGATGATCGAAATAATTTTCGCCATTTCGCCGTAATAAAACTAGACATTTTTACTAGTCTTTTTTCTTTTAACGCTTATAATAGTGTTTTTCAATAAAGGTTTAAATTAAATATTGTTTAAGGATCAGATTTGTAACAAAAATTAACAATCAATTCGATTGAAGCAATGGAAGTGAAATAAAATCATTTTCGTTTTTTGCGCTGAACTTTGTTATTGCATTGTTGACCCAATTGTATGTGATTCGTTGTTCAATTCATATATTAATTCATGGCCAATACGATATTCACTTTGAATGATATGTATCTATAGCCATTGTTTATTTTTTCAGGCAGTCATGTGTAGTTTTGAGATTGTTGTCATTTCATCGACTTTGAGATTGTTGTAAACTTTTGCCCTTTATTGTCGAATTAGTACACGATTTCAAGCCAAATTATTTTATGAAAGACCACACCTTTTGAAACTTAATTTTCTTTTTTTTTTAAATAAACAAAAAAAAAGTGTTATGTTGGGCCTTACTAAGAAATTACCGACCAATGCTAAAAAGCAGCTACCCTGTTCCAGAATTAAGTGCGTTCAAATAAATAAACTTCTGCTTTTTTACATTAGTATCTATATTATTATGTAGGTGAAAAACCAATGTAACCTTCTTTGTTATAACAATAATTTCTTATAAAAAATAGGTGCGAGTGACGTATAAAGATGTATGTTGGTCTGACTTCAGAACAGATATTGTAAATCGGGTCACATCTTGACTGTCGGCGTAAAAGCCAAGTAGCGGGTATCACTTTCACGGTACCGTTACTCTAACTGAATATTGAAACAGTTACTTACCGTATTTTTTTTTGAATATTGTAGATAGGAAAATGCGTGCTACTTTGTTAAAATAAATAGACCTTAGGTAGGTATATTTTCATCCTTTTAATCCTGCAGTAAATAAAAGTTAAGGTATTTATTTTACATTTCCTTAACAACTATATTTAGAAATGTAGGTATTTAAAATAAATTTAATGGTAACTATATTATTAAAACTATTCAATATAAATAGAGTATCTTTTAACATCAAAACAGTTTATACTACTATTGCACCGCATACTGGTAGCCAAGTCTCACAAAAAAAAATTGTTCAAAAATATAACAAATAAAGAAATATTAAGCTGTAATTATAAATTAAATGTAAATACAGAAAGAAAAAAAAAAGGTTTTGAAACTCGAGGGAGCCTGGGAACATCGTCGTAGGGATTTAGAAACAGCTTTTATAAAGCAAGCTTTTTCTAGATCTTAAAATTCCAACAAGTTTAAACTTTTCCTACGTCTAAAAGCTTTGAATGTTTCGTATAAAACAACTTCATTCATTAACTTCTGCACGGTACGCTTTCAACTGCAGATATAGAATTAATTTCAAAGTAATTACACACCTTCGTATGTAAATCATATACATAATATCATTTATACAGAACCCGCTCAATACAAGGATCTCTCTAATTGGGATTTGAATCTATTTGTGGTTTAGCAAATAGGCGCATGTCAAATTATAATATTAGTAAGTCTCTGTCTCTCTCACTCTCTCTATCTACAACAATAGTAACCTATTGGCGGATGATTTAAATAGCTTACATTTAAATTTATTTATCAAGGATGTTTAAATGATATATCAGATTATAGTTAGCTTTACGTTAAAATTAATTGTATTGTATTTGTATTTTGTATTTTAATAAAGACAACTCCCGCACTAGGGAAATAAATCCCTGTGTCGCGGGGGACTTTACAAACATTCATTTCACGGACACAAAGTACACCCAGACTCAGTACAACTATTTGTGGTTTACACAAATAATTGTCCCGGGTGGGAATCGAACCCAGAACACCAGGTCTCAGAAGCAACTATCGTAACCACTGAGCTACCGGTGCAGTCAAAATAATTGCAGTAAAAATAATTAGTTGTGAATACAGTTAAATATTTCCTTATGAACATAAGTACTTAGTATATTTACCAAAATTATATAATCGATTTCTTCATAAAAACTTTGATTTCCCTTTTCGCCCTAGAATTTAAATTTGAAAAGTTACTGTTTATCTTGGGACCATCGTAAAGAATTCATTCTCTAAGCTTTTAATTTCAGTCAAAGGGTTGGGCTTCATTTACGAAGACACGCGTAGATTTGGGAAATACGGCCCGCAGTAAATTCAAACATATGGCTTTGTATGAGGGCGTTTACAGTTCGCGCCGCGTTGCCTAATGCCCAATGAACAATGGGCATGTGATGTCCCGCGTCTCTGTAAACAAGTCCTAAAGGTGTGTCTTGCCTATTTTTATCTTTCGTGGTACTGTATTATATAATTATTTAAATTTAAAGCTTGAAATATCATATTGTCCAAACACATAAAAATATAAAAACATAGTGTCCATCGACCCGGAAACAATAGGTCTATAAAAGTCGTTGTCCGCAAATAATATCCCGAATAATTTCACATTACATTTAGAAAACACACTACAAAGGTAAGGTTGTATATTCTCCGTTTGCATTGGGTTGGTAAAATAAGTTTCCTATGTAAAATAAACATGTTTGTGGCTTAAGGGTAGTCCAAGGATCATCCTCGTTCGTCCCTCGTCGCATTTTAACCAACTATCACATCATAGTACCTAATTCAACATAAAATTTATCGTCATACTCAATTGAACCTATCGATATTTGTATCCAATAACTAAATAGGTATCTAGTATGGAGTTCGATTTAAGTATTTAAAATCTATAAGAAATTTTACGTCTAAAAGAAATTTTGTAAGTTATTAAGGCAATGAAAGGTATATTTTTGCATATACGTGAAGCAAATACTTTGTTCCCCTTTTAACAAAAATTGAGCGGAAAGAGGAGTAAGAAATGCACTCTTCTGGTGTATTTTATGAGAAGGAGTGTAGAAAGCAATTTTTTTTAAATTATGATTGAATTTCTACTACTCGGTGACTTCTAGTAGTAATTAATACACATAGCTACTATGCCTGTATGCTTATACACACCAAAGAATACACCGTGATTTTATATTTATTGCTATCTATATACCTACTGGATGATTTTTCCGTCTTGAAAATAATAAGGCGCGATATGTATATAAATACGGAGATACGTAGAAGAACGCGGGTTACCGACATAGCCCAACGGATTAGTTCGTTGAAGTGGCAATGGGCAGGCCATATAGCACGAAGAACAGATGGCCGTTGGAGCCGAAGAGTTCTCGAATGGAGACCGCGGATCGGCAAGCGTAGCGTAGGACGTCCACCTACTAGATGGACGGACGATCTGGTTAAAGCCGCAGGATCACGGTGGATGCAGGCCGCTTCTAACCGCAACAACTGGAGATCTATGAGGGAGGCCTATGTCCAACAGTGGACGTCCTACGGCTGAAATGATGATGATGATGTATATAAATTAGATGTGTAAGGCATAGTTATTTTATCTTTATAGGTGTATGGTACTAATATATGATTTATTCCATTCTAATACCAAAAACTAATACCACTGGTATTTGTTTCAACTCATATTTTTTTTCTATTTCGAACCGATACCATTGTTTAAACTAATACCAAAACAAGTTCAAAGATATAAGGTACAGTCAGTAAAAATGCTTTGTATGTAAATATAAGACCTTTAATTGAAAAAAAAAAACAGATAACTCCAAAAAAATCAAATTTTGTTAGCAAACGTCTTGTTCAATGATAAAATATCACTTAAATAATCAACTTTAATATAATTTTAGTTCCTCTCTATACCTGTATAATATTTTTTTTTGCAAAAACATCAAACAGGAAGAATTTACTTACAATCTAAAAATTACAAAATATCTCAAAAAATTAACTCTTAATTTATATTGAAATTTATCTGACATAGTTATTATTAGATAGGTACGTAATTATTCACGTCTACCTATCTCATAACAACTATGTCAGGTAAATTTTTAACAAAAATAAATCACTTTTTATCTAACAATTGTAAAATATCACAGAAAATCAACTTTTTGTATAATCTAATCAGTCATTCATCACCTACATAGCAATGAATCAGCATTTTTTTTTTGAAATAATATCTAATATGAAAAATTCACTTTAAATCTAACAATTATAAAATATCACAGAAAATCAACTTTTTGTATAATCAAATCAGTCATTCATCACTTACATAGCAATGAATCAGCAATTTTTTTGCAATGAATTCTAACCTTACCTAACAATTGTAAAATTTCACAGAAAATCAACTTTTTGTTTAATCAAATCAGTCATTCTTCACCTATATAGCAATGAATCAGCAATTTTTTTTTGCAAAAACGTCATATATGTATAATTCACTTATAATCTAAGAATTATAAAATATCACAGAAAATCAACTATTAGTATAATCAGCTAAATGACGTGTAAATAATTTCTTATATTTCAACAATTAGTAGCTAAACCCTTAATTTTTCTAAGCAGTGACCTACGGAGATTTTGTTTTTGAGGAGTTGGTCAGTTACGTATGTGATCCACGAATTTTTCATAATAGTTGTCTGTGCACATCGTTTCTTGTTATGAAAGTCAAGCTTCCTGTTTTTCCCGAAGATGTTGAGGGCTGATTATCAGCTTCCTCAGACATATCTAAAAAAAATTATATATTGTATGTAACTTTTACATTTGATTGGATTATGATAAAAAAATCAAATAATAGGTATTTTAAATAACACTAATTTTAATAAAGAGAAGTAAATTATACAAAAGAACAAATTAATATACTCACTTAATAAATAAAAATCACTGTCACTCTGATACCAATACGCCACCGCCACCGCACGGAAATGTACTGAGGAATTTATGTAGATAAAATTTCTCTCCGAGTCAAAGCACAACATTCCAGTCACACTTGACTCTGATTGGTTGTTTCGAATTTTGGAACAATAGAGCAAACTCACCCTTTCTCGCAGGTAAAAAAAATAGCAAGATGATTCACTAAAACTACTCTTACCTATGCTAACCTTTGTAAAAATATTGGAGTGAAGTGAATTTGGAAAGTTTTAAGCATTATATTACGATTACATAAAAATATTGAAAAACAAATTTACTTTGATTAGGTTTGACTGCGCTGACTGTACCAAATTCAAGTTGTTGGTATTCGTTCGTACATTAAATTAAATTATTTAAAAAGTGGTATCCGTTCGGAATAGAAAAAAAATAAGAGTTGAATCAAATACCAGTGGTATTAGTTTTTGGTATTAGAATGGAATAAATCTAATATATTGAAGCGATATTGTGTTTGCTTGAAAGCAAATCTCAAGAAATTCTTGTCCGATCTTAAAAAATATTTCAGTGTTTCTACCCAATCCATAAGTACTTTTACATATCAACAAAATACCCAGATTTCATATATCGAGTAAGTCATTAACGATGCACTCGTAACGGTATTTCATGTGAATGCCAGCACGCGATCATTGTTAAGCCGTAAAAAGCGTATCTACAGCCTACGGAATGAAAGGTATCTGCTCCAATTTTCATCGAGATCTAACTATAGTTTTAGAGGTATTCACGACCCGAGAGAAATGCTGGTAGTGGTTCGTATTTCAATACCGTCGTAGTTCATGAACATAATGGACTGGTATCTGATCGATTTATTGCGAAGCCACGAGTAAATGCGTATGTTGATATCACTCTATTTACATGTAACTAACTTTGTCCCTCGTTGGTCTAGCAGTAATATACTCGACCGTAAGTAATAAGGGTTTGATTCCCAGATGGGACGTTGGTAGTGTAGTGAAGTCTGGCTGTAGGTAGAGTTTAACCCGTGCCTCGGAGAGCACGTTAAGTTGTCGGTACTGAGGGCCTAGACAATATGCCTCTACAATCACTAATGGCCAGCAGAAAATCGCTAACGCAAATATATGGATACTTGACATTTGTCACGAGATTAACGGCCAGCGATACAAAATGACGGGTAATTATTGGTTGATTGCTGATTGAAATAAGCGATCAGCTCTTTCGGTTTTCGGTTGCATAAACCTTGTAGATAGCAAAACATAGCATTTTTTTAGGCCCTCTGACTCGGTCTCTCACCGTCTACAATTTATGGATTTCCCACCGCTTTTATACATGATGATGGTCATTTCTTGGTAGTTTAAGCTTTACTGCACAACTTATACTACGTAGGTACTACAATTACTATTATATGCTTACAAAAAATAAATTGAAAAATAACGATTCAATGGACAGATAAAAAATAACAGAGTAATTAAAATGTTCACAAAGTATCCATACAATTTTTGTAAATATCAAATTTATTCCTCGGATATTCTTTAACTGACGATGAAAAAATTTGCGCAAAAATGTGTAAATATATCACGAATACAAATTCACAGTTTAATATTTTGGACGTGTCCAAACTCATTTTGCTTGTAGCTCTTTTTTCGTGTTGTCAGCTCCCAAGATTGCAGATTTGGCGAAACCTGCAGCACTGTTAATCTTATAATATCATTGTGCTGTGTGTGCGCTATGAAATATGAGATGCATAATTTCGTCTTTTTTGTGTGCATGTCATCATCAGCCCGTATAACGTCCAATACTGAACATGGGCCTGCTTTGAAGGAGATATTTCCAGCATTGGTGACTCAGTATTATCTTGTTACAACACAAGGAAACGCTGCTGTCCGTTCCGCTATATACGCTAGTTATAGATAATGTTAAAACAACCAACGGTTTAAGGTTCTTTCTGAGATACAGAGCGTAGTTCTTCAACCAACCAGACCTCGAAATTAATCGAATTGATGTAACTATGTATTTAGAGACAAATTAACAATTTTCATTTTAATTTTAATAATAATCTAAAAAACTTAACTAATTTAAGATACTTACATCAAAATATGATCAATGAGTTGATCACTAGTTACATAAGTAGTATAAAACGAAGTCGCTACCCGCTATCTATCTGTCCCTATATATGCTTAGATCTTTAAAACAACGCAACGGATTTTGATAACGTTTTTTATAGATAGAGTGATTTAAGAAGAAGGTTTATATGTATAATTTATCAGCATTGCGAATCCGGAGTGGGTCGCTAGTTAAGAATATAGACTTAAAAAATGATTTTGTTTACTTATAACGCTTTTAAGATTTCCTTGTATTATTAAAATAAACGTAATCTATAGGTACATCTCATCATCATCATCATAATCATCAGCCCGTATAACGTCCACTGCTGAACATGGGCCTCCTCCCGAGGGAGGGTATTTGCCATAGTCATCACGCTTGGTAGACGGGTTGGTGACCGCAGTATTATGTTGTGCCACACAAGGAAACGCTGCAGCCCGTTCCTTGATATACGATTATTATAGATGATGTTATAATAATCAGGACCAACGGCTTATAACGTGCTTTCCGAGGCACGGAGGGTAGTCCCTCAACCAACCAGACCCGGAAAGAAATCTTAGAATTTACACAAAGATTTCTTATCCGGCATGGGGATCGAACCCATGACCTCCGAGATTTAAAACGAGCCAAATACCGCTACGCTACGGACCTTCGTAGCGTAGTGGTATTTGGCTCGCTGTCCTAAATACATATAATAATACTGTAGAGGTCCAATGTCTGCACATAAAAAAAATGCTGAAAATTAAGTCAGGAGGATGTTAGAAGTAAAATAGAACACATCTAGATTTTTTTTTGTTTCTCTGTCTGTTTGTACGAGAAAATCTCCGAGACTGTTGCACTGATTTAAATGAAATTTGGCATGGTGGTACCTTACGGGATGTAACGTCAACAGTTGAAATACTTATAATCAAATTTTGAATAATAACCATTTTATGACTATCTAAATATTATGTTCTGCAAATCTCAATTTTGTGTAAGTATCTCTTACTTCCTGCAAATCGCTACAGGAAGCAATAAATTCCAGGGACAAGTTCTGTAAAGGAAAGCAAAGTACCTACCTCCGTTGCTTGTTACCGCCGCGCTGCCAAGAAAAGATTTAATATATTAAAGAAGAAAATAGCATTTGCTCCTCCTTAATCCTACAAAGACGAAACGTCAAGGGGAGAATATGATCAAAAGCACAATATGTCGAATGACTAAGTTTTCAAAGTCAATTTCTTTCACTGTAATATTTATTTGATATCTATTTTCAATGGCTAACTGTGATTTACACGGTTAAAATAACGGAATTTATCACAAAAAGTGAAAGTAATAAACTGTTGAGTTGATTTTGGGTAGGGGTGATACCATGATAATATTGAAAGCTGAAAGTTCTGTCGAGGATCACCTCTGTAGAGGAAACAGTGTTGGTATTCTTCCACACAAAGTCAAGATTTACCCAGCCGGGCGAAGTGGAATGACAGGTGATCGCGGTTCAATGGTCGAGTTGAGAACTTGCCATTTTACGTCAGAAACATTCGTCGTATGTGCCTGTATGTGGCACTTACGACCAAATGCTTCTGAAGATAGTTCGACATTCGTCCTTATGCTTCTGAGGTCTAGATAGCGGCGTGCTTATATCACTAGCCTATCTTAATAACACTAGCCGAATAACCGTCGTGACCAAAATCGGCCAGACGTCATCAATAATGAACTTACATAGACACACTCTGTGACACTCCGCCCATTTATCATTTGTGCTTAGGCCAGTTTGTGTGGAATTCGACATTGTTGACAAAGTGTTCTTCTCAACTGCAAATTGTGAAACGATTTATCTGATTTAGTTGAAAGCGCCAATGTTTTCTGCGACGGTGTTCTGTGTAAGAGTCCGTGTTTTATTCGATAAAGCCTGTACGTAGTACGTTTCAAGCTTATCAAATACTTACATTTTTTCTTACTTTATTTTTCTTCGTGCGCTCCATGTATATATGTTACGGCTAATAGCCGAAGTGCGGCTACACCTAGTTTTAGCCGGCTACAACTAGGTCTAGCCGACCACATGCGGTTAAACCGAGATCAACCTGAATAAGTCCCTGTTCAACTCCATTGGTTTAGGTTTTGGTTTTTTTTTAACCATCCCAACTCCTTGTTTGCCTTGCATAGGTATTGTATAATTTACAGTTGAACAGGGACTTATAGAGACTTTAACCTAAGTTTAACCGCATGTGGTCGGCTAGACCTAGTTGTAGCCGGCTAAAACTAAGTGTAGCCGCACTTCGGCTATTAGCCGTAACATATACATTATACCACAATCATCATTTTAAGAAAGTTTGGACCTAGTAACCAGAGAAATACAAATTAAACTGATGATCTTATTTTTTTCATCAAAATAGTTATCGGTGTAATGGAAACTAACAACACAAAACTTGGATAAGTTCTTAATAAGTACATAATATCTGATAATATGTAAAAATAATTACCTACTTACAATTTTAAACAATAAAATAACAAGCGCGGCCAAAATAAGTATTCGTCATTTTGAAATAAAGCAATTATGAACTCTGTTATTTTAACTTCACGTCCCTACTAGCTCATAAATATAGCTATGATAAACATGATATTTTTTACAAATAAATTACACTACCGACACAATACATTGACGTTAATACAATGATACAATATGGTATAATTATGAAGTTAAACAATAACATTCTTTATTCTGATTTATTATCCAACTTCGTTCATGTAGGTACCTATATTTAAACCTATATAATATTTCAAGGTATTTTATTCAATTTTATTGAAATAGCATCGCATAAATTGTTTTTAATGGGACTTCGGGCTTATATATCGACACAATTTATTGTCAAGCAAATAGTGTTGGTATAATGGTGGTGGTTGTTCGATTAATTATTTACGAGTACTTTTTTTTCTCAGTGCCTTTAGGTCATGTATAGATTAAGCGTTTATAGAGTGCCTTTTTAATTAAACTATAAATAATTGCCTGTTACTTACTATTTCTGAAAACCAAGAAATCACGGCTACTTTATTTATATTACTTTTTGCATATACTGTCGTACTTAGCTGTAACTATTATGAAACAATACGAAAACGTGACAATAAACAGTAATTGAACGAATAAAACCAACAAAATAAATGTTGTACACTTCTCAAGATTTTTAGAAATGCAGTTCCGCTTTCACTTTCCCTTTGGTAGATAAATACAATTTTGTCACTTGACTTAATAAATCCTATATGTTCAACGACTGAATAGAATGTACGGTCCCACAAAGTCTGACCTTATTTATTTTGTCTGCCTGTTGCTTTTACGAAAAGATAAAGAAAAGATTTTATACAGTTTGCTCGGATATTTTTGCATGCTCATATGTAAGTAGGGAAGTAATTAGTATCTTTAAGCTTCGTTTCAAAAGGCGATTTTTTATAAATATTTCCTCTAAGAATGCTTTACAACTCCATGACCTAATTTCTACTTGTACACACACAACATACACACACACACACTAAAAACTTATTAGATCTTAAGACATCCATCACAAAAAAAGCTGATATGTTTCATAAAATCCAGTTTTTACCATCATTATCGCCAACTCAAATATATAAAACAACTTTACGCGCCTTTAGAGCTATGGAGAACTCTCGGTGCGTAAATTCGGGTCGCGCTTGGCTGATTTTTATCGAGTCATCGCGACGAAACGTAGAAGAAAAAGTGCTGTGATACGATACTCAAGTTCCCATTCCCTCTCGGGTCCTTCACATTGTGATTTATCACAGAGAAAAGTTTTTCAAATGGCGATATTTGAATAATAAAGCTCCTTTGTGAAAACTTATTGCTATGCTTAGCGGAGTAGGTAAGGTGTGCGGTCCGCGCGATTGGTAGAATTGCTAAAAAGAAAAGTGGGTTTATACCTAGCATGGATTATTTTAACGTTTAAAATTCCGCTAAATATAAAAATGAAGTCTGATCAAACTAATCTTGTAGCTTCGCCTAGGTGTGCCCATGAGTGTCGAGGATCACCGCTGTAGAGGAACTATAGTTATCCGCGTAGGTTTCGATTTCTCCATACCAACTGTGCTACCCCTTTTCATCCTTGCAAAGAACCATCCGATGCCCTCGTAGAGCCGAAGTCCGAGAGGTCCGTGAACTGTAAAGTAGAGCGACAGTTGCACCAAACACCCCTAAAATACTGAAAGTCATAATCCCCCAATCTCTTTGGCAGCGACCACTCTGAGCCGAGGTCCAAGCCCCACAGGGGGCGCCCTCTTTCGCAGGTTGCTTAGTTTGTAGTTTTTAAACCATTTAATAAGCTCTGCTTGCCTTTATGCCCGGTGAAGTAGCAAAAGCCTCGTGGCTACCTACGTAAGTTCATCCGAAAAAAAACCTTTTCATCCACTTAGGGGTGGATTTTTTAAAAACCCTTTCGAACCTTGCTTTATATGTATAAACACTCCAAGTTTCAAGTCTCTACGGTCAGCAGTTTAGACTGTGCATTGATCCGTCCGTCACTCCAGTCATTCAGGCCAAAACGTTTTATTAATATAGATTGGTGAGGTACTAGAATATATAATTCTTATAAGACTTTTTATTAAACATCCTTTGCCTCATCTATTTACGTTTATTGCGTTCAAAGTAAGGAATAGGTAGGTATTATTATATTTACGACATTCTACATTGGCTCAAATCTGATTTGTACCAGTAGCACCAAGAAAACCGGTATGATAATACTGGTTTAGTCAATCTTGAATATAAACAGCAACTTCCGCGTATGAGAATACGACTCCACCATACCTATTTACCTTCTTATATCGTAAGGAACAAAATCAGACCGATCCCTAT
Organism: Nycteola revayana; assembly: GCA_947037095.2. Classification (NCBI taxonomy): domain Eukaryota; kingdom Metazoa; phylum Arthropoda; class Insecta; order Lepidoptera; family Nolidae; genus Nycteola; species Nycteola revayana. The sequence continues at coordinate 11,435,607 of OX344847.2, forward strand.
TAGGTACTGTAAGGTGCTTCTAAAATATATGCCATCCGTTTAACAGTAGATTGTGTGACGTGTAGTGATTATGTTAGTCATTTCTTAGAAATAATGAAGGTATTCAATATCACTTTTTTTTTACTTAATATAACATGACATTAAAAACACAATACAAGCGCCCGATGAATCCCCTCTAACTCCGCGTTAGACCGGGAGGACTTGTTCAATAGAAACATTTATTTTAATGTCATTTTATTTTTGGTATCGAAAATATTTTTCATTTTTTCGTGACGTTACCTCCCGTAGAAGGGCAGGCAAATATTTTGGTAGCACCTTTCATATCATAGCTCACTTAAATTGAAATTGATCATTATGTTTTATTTGCCGTTACTATTTAACTTGGTTAAATGCTATCAGATTCAGTAGGTATTCTGGTTTCTTTTATAAGCAGATTTAGGATACTTTTCACATGCATGGCTATTATTAAAAGTAGTTTTTATATGCTAGTTTTATCTGGTCAACTACAATATTGTGTAACCAGAAATAACCGTCTTTTGTGTCACCAAAGGCCCTCGCATGCCCACATGCAATTTAGATATTGCGCTACTGCACATACCACAGAAAACTTATTCTATAATACACTTAGTTAAAAATTCAATAATAGAAAGATTACTAGCAGAGTTTTTGCACAATACTAGTATTTTTGTTAACCTCTTGTGCTAAGAAAAAAATCTTGTGGGTCCACGTCGGTAGTGCAATAGTTTGGGATCGAATTAGTGACTACTTGATCGCAAGATCGCAAGTCCGACACCCATAACCCATTGGGCTATGGCTGCTTCATTAGTTAAGTCAATGTTGATGTAGATTTATTATGTTGTTATAGATATGTGAATATATTTGAGTATAGATGTTTTTTTTTTTACACATATGTGGATTTAATTCCAATGTCATTCTCTATCGTATTCTCAAGTCAATCATTGGGTGATGCAGATATAAAGTAGTAGGTACGTGCTTGACTGCTGATTATTACTTACGTCATAACTTAACCACTAAGTACTAATTAGTTCCGAGTCTGGGTGTAGGTCAGGTACCTTGTGTCCGTGAATTATTAGTTTGTAAAGTCCCCCGCGACAAAAGGTATTATTAATAACACATATAATTATTACCCGGACCACATAGACTAGGAATACAACATACAATGCGGAAAAATCTGCACGGCGCGGCGCCTCTTGTTTTTACGTAAAAATAACTATATGTAAGTAAATACCTAATTTAAAAAGTAGTCGAGACTAGGGATGCAATCTTGGACCAAGATTGGCTATTCAAGATCTTGGCGTCTTTTTTCTGAATCAAGATTGGTCGGTTCGAGATCTTGTCGAAATTCGGGTCGAGATCTTGGTCGCGAATCAAGATTTTCGGGATTTTCAAGATTGTGCAGAATAATTGAAAAAAATGCGTTTTTTTGTATCAAATACGGCAAATTGATAGTAACCAGTATTTTAATATTATGTAATATAATTAAGTATATTTTTAATTAGTTACTTTTAGTTTGTATTTTATTCATGTTTGTTAATATAAGTATATTTTTTCAAATTAACAACATTGTACCAACAATAATCAATGTTTATTTTTAAAATTAACAAGAAACAATAAACATTTTAGTGACAATGAAATAAATGCAATAATGCAATAAGATCACAAATTATAACCTATAATTTACGTTTAATGAAGAACAAAAAGTTTAAATCCTTTTGAAAATTACTTCTCAAGAAACACAGTACGCTTAAAGTGTCATCACCTAATCGGCACCGTATATCAGTGGCTAAATAGCCCGCGGCTGAAAAGGCCCTTTCTGCCTCCACACTAGTAGGGACGAAATTTAAAAGACTGTTAAAAGCGAATTTCAGGCATTGTCCTCTTCGTCTGAAAATCTCGAAATCTTGTTACAATCTTGGACTGATTTGTCAAGATCGTGACCAAGATTTCGAAATTCAAGATTGATGGCTTTCAAGATTGAATCTTGGAAAATCACTCAAGATCTTGGTGGAATCTTGATCTTGCAGGATCAAGATTGCATTCCCTAGTCGAGACAAAGAAAACAAGATGGACTGTAAGACTATATAGGTAAATATAATAACTAAAGGTACAATATAATTCGTAAAGGTACCTACCATTTTCCTCCTACGTACTCGGTACTTACTATAGATAAGTGGATATCCACTCATTGTACATTACAGAGTTACCTGCTTCATTATTTTATTACTTTCCTTAAAGTTGAATATTCTCCGAGAACGTCTAAAATTTATTTTATATTTCCAACTCTAAACCCGAGATGAAGCAAAGCTGTTCACTTGTAAATTCTTATATAAAGCCGTCTCCTATTCGATAATTAAAATCTTCCATGATAACGGAGATGGTATTTTAGAATTTGGCAGCAATGATAACGAGTTGGCTCGACTCGACTCAGGTGAGCGAGTAATGATATTCTGGGTCGTATCGATCCAATAGCCGCTCAACGTAGGTACGTAGGTACGTACAGCCCGTCGCGCCCGGCCCAAACACCCGACCGCACGCTCCTGCATTCGTGTTCACTTCCTCATTATCCAAAAGCCAGGTAATTCAATATCAATGCACGTTCGTATCAAACCACCTCCCTGGCGCATTCGGTTACAATGACGGTGCGTCGTGATATCGCTTGTTTACAAACGAAATTTAAGCAGAATATTCTTTTAAAAATTATCATAATGTCTATATCTACCTACTAAGTAATATTATAAAACTGAAAGGGTTTGTTTGTTTGCTTGAACGCACTTGTCTCAGAAACTACTGCACAGAATTCAAAAAATATTTCAGAGTTAGTTATCGCATTTCTCCAGGAAGGCTATATCATCACGCTAAGACCAATAGAAGCGGAGCCCCAATGAAGAATATGACATTGGAGTTAGCCCAAAGAAACTATTTCACGCGGACGAAGTCGCGGGCAAGAACAAGCTAGTATCTCATAAAATGAGAATGAAGAAGATAAAATAGTTTAGTTTAATGATCCGCAAGAAATTATTAAAAAAAAATTTGGCAAGGGCGAGTCAGACTCGCGCACGTAGGGTTCCGTACCATTGTCAAGTGCCTACCAGTTGATGAAATCGAGTTTTATTTTTATATTTGAATTGATTGAATGAAAGGTAAAACGATTTTTGACGTATTAAAAAAAACTACTTACAAGATCTCGTTCAAACCAATATTTTATTATTTCATATATTTTTTTTAGTTTTATCATTCTCTTATTTTAGAAGTTACAGGGGGGGGGACACATTTTACCACTTTGGAAGTGAATCTCGCGCAAACTATTCACTTTAGAAACAAATGATATTTTTGAAACCTCAATATCATTTTTGAAAACCTATCCATACACCACAAGTATGGGTTTGAAGTAAAAAAATAGAGCTTCATTTTTGAAAAAAATAGAGATTTTTTTCTATTTTTGTGTGAAAATCTTAATGCGGTTCACAGAATACATCTACTTACCAAGTTTCAACAGTATAGTTAGACGGACAGACAGACAGACATGACGAATCCATAAGGGTTCCGTTTTTTGCCATTTGGCAATGTAATTTCCGAAGGTTCTACTGTCAAAATAGGAGTTCCACAAGGGTCAGTCCTAGGTCCATTTTTGTTCTTAATCTACATTAACGATCTTCCAAATGTTGTCAAAAATGAGTGCGATATAGTTTTATTTGCAGATGATACATCCCTTATATTTAATGTAAATAGAAAAGACAAAAGTGTTACAGAGTTAAATCGCACACTCGCTTTAATCTCGGAATGGTTCTCCGCCAATAATCTCCTTCTTAACGCAAGTAAAACGAAATGTATTAGATTTTCATTACCAAATGTTTCGAATAACATTCCTAATGTAGAATTAAATGGGGAGCCATTAAGCTTAATTCCATCAACAATTTTTTTAGGAATTACTCTTGACTCCAAGTTGCAATGGGGACCACATATAGAAAGACTATCTGAAAAACTAAGCTCTGCATCTTATGCGGTCTGGAAAATCCGACAAATGACTGATATAGAAACAGCTAGATTAGTTTACTTTGCTTACTTTCATAGTGTAATGTCATACGGGATCCTATTATGGGGATCGGCCGCAGATATCCAAAGTATTTTCATTCTACAAAAGAGAGCAATCCGTGCTATTTATAAAAAAAGAAGCCGTGATTCTCTTCGTAGTCTATTCAAAGAAGTTAATATACCTACCGTGCCTTCCGAATACATATACCAAAATATAGTTTACGCCCGTAAAAACATAAATAAATTCAGCAAAAAGAAGGACGTACATAATTTTAACACTAGGAACAAAGATAAGATCATTACACCTTTTTATAGAGTAAATAAGACAAGTAAATCATTTCTTGGAAATTGTATTAGATTCTATAATAAACTTCCTTTAATTGTGACAGCTTTGCCAGACCATAAATTCAAAAAGTATGTGAAAAAGGTCCTTATGACTCGTGGCTACTATAATATTAAAGAATATATGGATGATGGAGATGTTTGGCGGATGAATCCATCGGTCTCATTGCGGCAGACTGGCATCCTTTAGCTATCACACCGAATTGGCAATCAAATTAAGTCAATGCTATGTACTTTATAAATTTCGAATTCTTAAAATATACGCAAGACAACTGATCAGATTGTAGGCATGTTTCTATATATGTAAATCTGGGGGAGCGCTCCCTGTACTCGATACCTACTTGAAATTATCATTGTTTTTTTTCACACTTTCCTGGTATGAGTGCCTACATATCGATGTATGGGGATCACTAACCTAGATACTAAAAATGTTTAAACAATGTATAAAATTATTAATCAAAGACTTTAAAAGATGACAAAAATAATGATCTCGGAGTTTCTTATAGTCTTTCTTCTCCGAGTGTCACACCGTAGGTAGATAGAGAAAGACTCGTAGGAAGCTAGGATAGGGTCCGGTCGTCCTCGCAAGGCGAGGCTCGCGACGCGTTCTATGCTTCAGACCCGATCCCAGCCCGCGCTGGTTGATCTTAATTATATTTTATAATAAGCGATTAATTACGGACATGCCATAACAATATTAATAAATTTAATAACATTATTGTTGAAATGTAAACTAATTTATTAGTTAAGATTTATTTTTATTTATTTTTTTCATTATCATTGTATTTGACTTATAATAAGTACGATCGATTCGTCTACATTATCAATAAACGTTTTCATTTTCATTTTCATTTTCATTCATTTTTCATTTTGGCTACAGAACCCTTAAAACGTAGGTACGTAAGTAGGAAGGTACCTGCTGAAAGCAATATTAAAATGATATACTTAGATACCTTTTTTTTTTGTAAGAAAAAATCGTAGGCGCCGTACCTTATTAGAAACATTATTTGTTTAATTTGTACTCATTGACGCTTTTAAATTAATTTTAGAAACGGCCGTAGCTCAATTGCTAGTGGCGTCGGACTTGGGACCTTGTGGTCGCCGGTTCGATCCCCACCCATTGCACTACCGACGAGAACCCACTCGTAGCACAAGCATTTTAGCTTAGCACGAGGGGCTAACAAGAATACTAGTAGACTGCAAAAACTCTGCTTGTAATGTTTAAAAAAACATTGAAAATTAGGAAGGGCTACCAAACATTAAAAACCTGCTACTGATAGCAGCTACTGAACGCCGCTTCTTAGAATATTTAAAAGAGTATCTAGATATAAGCAAGCTATAAAGCGTTACATACAAAGTCTAAACCGTACCTACTCTTCCTACAATACAGCCTATACTTTATATAGGTAGGTGCATATTTTTGATAATCATGATGTACCTACCTATAGGTATACCTACGGTTACTAGGTACCAAGTTACAAAATTGGTTCGAGGATCAAAAATAGAACCGTTTTTCCCCCGAAGGGTAAAAAACGGATATTTATGTTTCAGCCGTAGCTTGAACCACAAGTGAGATAACACCCTTGTAACTCAGACCTGTTTCTACCCCAATTGTGTCAAGTGGCACCGCCTGTCACGGCATTTGTGAACTAATGATCGCCCGACACGACGTGAGCGCGAGCGCCGGCTGCTTGTTCTTCAGTACGTAACCAGAGAGCCGGCAAGGCCTTCAGGCGTGGTTCAAGCTACGGCTGAAACCTAAATATCCGTTTTTTACCCTTCGGGGGAAAAACGGTTCTATTTAGGTGTTCATGCCTACGCTTGAACCACAAGTGAGACGTGTTTAAACTCTGCCGGCGCAGTGTCGGGCGTACTGTGAATAAATTAAATAAACAAATGTATTGAATAACATTGTTTATTATTTTTAAATAACTGAAAATAAACTGAATAATTGACAAATAATCATGTAAATAACGATAATCAGTCTTAAAGAATCTTAATGTTACAATTAGAAAATTATAATCAGTCTCTGAATATAATTTTCTAATCATTCGACGGGTGAGAAGCATGTGATAATAATAACAATATAAGCAAGGCTTATATTGTTATTATTATTTGTTTTAGCTGATGATTGAATTTCCCGAAAATAATGATTGAAAAAGGTATTTTTTGACCTCCAGTTTTCAAGTCTGAGGACTTCATCAATGTTCATATTTCTCTGCGTCCAGTTATCACTGGCTACGCCGGCTCTGATGCTTCCTGGTGAGGATGATATTTGTGCCTCTTTAAATAGAGTTTTTATCCAGCCTGCTATGACTGCACGTGATGCCGCTTTGACTGCCCCGCGGGTTGTAATAAATAGACTTTCTAGTTGTCTTGACCCACGGCGTTCTTGGGATAGGGAAATTACTTGTTTTACCCAATATACAATATTAAATCTTTCTGTCGGCATTGCCTTAAAAGACCATCTTATTTGCCTGTATCTGGAGTTATCCGTTTTGGAGCCATATTTTGGCCATAGAATGACTTCTCCATCATTTTCTTCAAAGTTTTCCGGGTTTATGCTTAGAAGGGTCAAGTCACGTACTCTTCTACCTGAAGCTAGCAGTAACAGAATACATGTGTGACGCGAAACTGCGAATAGACTCTTACTGTCGAAATTATAGGATTCGATAAACTTAACAAGATCTTTCACTTTCCATGATAGAGGGGCTTTGGTTTTCGTTATCTTCGAGAGGATCCCTTTGATTGTGTGAGCAACAATCGGATGCGAACTTAGGTAAGAACTTTTTTGTGGATTGATAAACGTGGCAACTACAGATTTATGAAGTAATATGGTGTTGGGTGCTAATTTCACCGCGTTGTAGAGATGACAAAGGTATCGTGCCAAATCAGCTGGCCCTGGATCTTCGGTCTTTACAGAGTTCTCGGTTGCCCATTTGCACCATCTAAGCCACGCTGGTCGGTAAGTTTTTAACGTTGAGCTTCTCTAAGAGGCTCGTAGCAGTTCTATTTCAGCGTTGTTCCAGTTAACAAGTTCGTGTGCCCAGCCCGTACTGTCCAGACCTGCAAATTGAGCTTGTCTATTCAAGGCGGTGGTCTGTTCGTCTGCAAGTCTACGAGATGGTGATGGAGATCTGGAATTTTCCAAGGTCGTTGATTTGCTCGACTATTTACTTCTGACATCCAGAACGCTTTGTGCCACTCCGGAGTTACTAGTAAATAAACCCCTATCGAGTGTTGTAGGTGATGAAGTACTCGTGGAATCAGAGCAGGAGGAGGGAAAATCCACCCTAGAGTGTATTGCCATGGCCGGCTGAAAGCGTCTGTGTATTGACTTCTTGCATCTGTAGCATCCTCTGATACATAATTTAGCACAATCGCTGAGCGCTTCGACGCGTACAAGTCTATTTCTGGAGTACCGAAATTGTGAAAAATTTCTCTCATTATCGGACTCTCTTTCAGGTGTGCACCTCTTCTCTTCTGGTAGCTTTTTCGTTCTGAAAAGGCTGTCTGCCAAGCCGTTGTATTGCCCTGGGATATAGCGAGCCATAAGGATGCAGTGATGTTGACTGCACAGGTTTAGGATACTCGTTGTGGTTTCTAAAAGTCTTTTTGATTTTGTACCCCCCTGTTTTGTAATGTAGGCAGCTGCAGTTCGGTTGTCTGTTTGCCACATTATTGTTTGACCTTTCAGGGAGGAACCTATGGCCTTTATGACTTCGTAAAGTGCCCAGAGCTCTTTTTGGTTGCAGTGCCATTGTTTTTGAGGTCCTTTCCAGTTTCCCCAAAGTTTTTGATCGTTCGCTATTGCACCCCAACCCGAGTCTGCGGCGTCGGTTGTGATGAACATGGATGGGTTGGGCTGATGTATAACTGTGTTGTTGTTTGCATTTTCCATCCACCATTCTAGTTAGGCCAGTGCCATGTCTGTCATAGGGAAGCGCGTGTGGCGCCTTGGTTTTGGCAGTTTGTTGGATTCTATCTGAAACACACGACAGTGGAGTCTCCCTAGTGGAACGTTAAATGTTGCAAAGTTCAGTTTTCCTAATAATATTTTTGCATCCAACCAGCTCCATCGTCTTGCCTCTATAAATTTTTGGGTCAATAATTTGATTTGAGTGGTTTTTGCTACTGAAAGCATCTTTCGGTTTTCGTTTGTGTTCCAAAGTATGCCTAAATATTCTAGGCATTGTGAAGGTTCTAGTTGAGACTTTGATTTGTTTACTGACCATCCCAAGTCTTCTAATTTTTGAACCACGAACTTTACTTTTTCCTCTAGAACTTTTGGATCTTGGTGTATTTTTGCTACTGAAAGCATCTTTCGGTTTTCGTGTGTGTTCCAAAGTATGCCTAAATATTCTAGGCATTGTGAAGGTTCTAGTTGAGACTTTGATTTGTTTACTGACCATCCCAAGTCTTCTAATTTTTGAACCACGAACTTTACTGTTTCCTCTAGAACTTTTGGATCTTGGTGTATTACAAGGAAATCGTCCAGGTAGACTACCATCTTTACGTTCGCTGTTCGTCTGAACCAGTGTGCTAACCAGTTTGTCACTTTTGAAAAAGCGTGTGGTGCACTTGACAGACCGAACGGTAGGCACGTCATCTCGTAAATCAGTCCCTCGTATACTAGAGACAGGAATCTGCGATGCGTTGGTGTTATTGGCACAAGATAGTAAGCCTGCGATATGTCTATTTTTACCATAAAGTCGTTTGGGTTGAGAACTGAAGGTATCCGGTAATGGTTCAACAGTTTGAATGTTGGGGCGCGGACGTTATGGTTTAATCTCTTTAGGTTGAAAATTGGTCTGTTTGTTCCATCGGACTCTTAGAAACATAGTCGAGAAAAACCCTGTGCGATGGGTGCTGCGACGGATCGCACCGTTGTTTAACATTTTTGTATTTCGGCTTTTATTTCCTCGGATCGACGTGTTTCGAATGATTTTTGATGGTTCGTTAATCCAACCAAAGGTGGTTTTATTCGGAAACGAATTCTGTAGCCTGATAATATTTTTAAAATCTCTGGTGGAGCTCCTAATTCCGACCACTTTTTCCGATGGAACATTAACTGACCTGCCTTGAAGTCATGCTCTTTAGGGGCCCCTTCCACTTGTTTTGGCCCCCTGAATTTCTGCCGTCTTTGTCGTTATAGGATTGACTTCTTCTGGTGTTGACGGTCGGCATGGGATTAAAGAAAGGCCTATTGGCCTGTCTCGGTCCTCTTTTGATCGTTGGCTGTCTTTCTTTGAAATCACATCTTTGAGTAGTCTTGTTTTCGAGTCTGGCCGATCGATGGTACGTCTTTTTGCATGGAAAAAACTTGTGTATTCCGCCTTGATCTTTGACTGTTTGGGACAGGTCCGGTTCTTTGAATAAGTGTGAGCTGGAAGGGGGTATGCTGTGGATCACTTCATGAAGTGCTCTGTTATTTTTAATTTTATATATGGCTCTCCTCTGTCGTATTACATCTGCTCTGCGCCCACAGACATATTGCAGGAGAGCATCGGAACTTTTCCGAAATTTGGAATGGTTCGCCAAGAATTCTTGTCCGACTTTGAGTTTAAGCTCTTGTGGCATATTTTCGCATAGGTCATCAAAAATTGTCTTTGTTGCAAAAGACCGTTAGTAATTGCACCTAAGGTAAGGTCTGTATTTTCTAATAGCGATACTGAAGACCAACTTAGCGTAATCCCTGCGAATTTATTATTGACCTTAAGGGCTGAAAACATGGGTGTAGCCTGAAACTGCTTTTGTACATCCGTATAACGTATATTTTTCCAACCATCAGTTTCTAATCTTTGGCATTCCGTGGCTTGCTGAACAAGGACTGGGTCCGCCATCGAGATTTTCGCCTCTGATTCTATTGTTTGAGGTTTAAAATTGAATGTTGATGACACTGGCAGTTCGGTTGAATGTCTAGACGATTTATTAGTGGTTTTTGCGGACTGAAACTCTTTTAAACGCCGTTCGGCGTTGACGATTTCTTCTTTCAATGCCAATTCTTCGTCACCTGGGCTGTCTGATTCATCGTCTTGGTCGTTATAAAAATCATGGTTGCCTTCGTCTAGGCCTGGTGACTGCTGGGGCGTTATATCATAAGTGCTATCAGGCACTGACTCGAACGACTCGTTCAGAGCGGATGTTTTTGTCACTGGTGATATCAGATTATCTAATTTTTTGTTTTGCTCAGTCTGTAACTCGACAAGCTTATTAAAAAGTGGCATTTGCTGTTGTAAGACGGCAGTCGTGGTTGCTTGATCTGATAAACTTCGCTTAGGAGGAGGAGACGAGTTCTCTCTGACTTCCGTCTCTCGCTGACGCTTGTTACCTCTTTCCCGGGATTGCACTGAAGATGGTGTGCTACAAGTTTGGCGAGGATGACCCTCTTCGTTAGCCAAAAGTCTAGAAGTTCTTTCTCTATTCGTCAGTTTGCCTTGTGCTTTGAGCTCGCGAATGTTATCCATGAAGGGTCTGTATGATGGAGCATGCAGCTTTTCAACCACGCAGTGCGGCGAGTATATAAGCGCTCTTCCTAATGGTCACGTTATCAGTATTTTGCGAATGTTTCTGTATGCCCTCTCTGTGAGATCTTTGGCGTCGGGATAGAAGGCTTTTACCAAATCAATGGTTGGTAGCCCGAACCTTAATTGACTATCTGTGACTGGCGACAGCTCCGTTCTGAATAAATCCTCGAAGGTGAGCGCGAGGACTTTCCACTGGTCCAATCCAATAGGAAAATTATTGTGAATCGCAGTTAGAACTGCTGTGAAGGCCTCTTTCTCGTCTTCGTCTTCGGGAACCTGGTGCGCTAAATCGCCCATCGTTATCGTCGGCCTACTCGCCATGATATGCAATGCAAGCAATAAATATCCGCTGTTAAGCAATTCGAGACGTTAAAGTCATATAAGAATTGAGCGAGCCGTCGTCCACCAAGGCGTCGACGTGTCATCTCGTGAGACGACGTGCTCTTCTCGCGGCACGACAGAGGCATTAGCGTCGGCCCGCTAGGGCGCACGCGTGTCGCCGCGTGAGGCGACGGCGGACTTGTATAGACAAGTACATTATGACGGTGCCTAGGGAGGCAACTGCGTCTCATCGCTGGGCTACGAGCGGTTTAATGCTTGTTCGTCGACGTCGTCTTCTCGTGAGACGACGCCTATAATAGCGTCGGCCAATGAGGCAGCGATCGACGCCCCGAAGGGCGTCGGACGAATTGTACAAACTTGTACAATATGACGGTGCCATAATGGCAACTGCGTCTCGTCGCTGGGCCATGGGCACCAAGCGGTATTCATTGTCGCCTATAACCTTTAATAACCAACAAAATAAAAATTTTAGTGGGTACTTACGAATTTTTATTTTTCACTTGTGCTTTGCAAGTGTTCACCGTCTGAGTTACAAAAGCGTACTGAAGAACAAGCAGCCGGTGCTCGCGCTCGCGTCGTGTCGGGCGATCATTAGTTCACAAATGCCGTGACAGGCGGCGCCACTTGACACAATCGGGGTAGAAACAGGTCTGAGTTACAAGGGTGTTATCTCACTTGTGGTTCAAGCGTAGGCATGAACACCTAAATATAGGAAAAATAAATATTAATTTGCCCCACGATGCTGTGCTTACAATCAACAAAACACAGTGATACCCACGCTCTATCTAGGTATATCTTAATGTAAAATTATAATCTAAATTACATTTATGCGTATTCGAGAGATCGAAAGTAGGTAGGTATGCGCGGTATACCTTCAATATTGTACTTAATATTTTATTCTGTTATAACCTACTATATAATTAGGTCATTTATCTTCCGTTATAAATATACCTACTACCTACCGAATCAACAATTCGCTTAATTAAAATCGTTAATTAATATTGTTATTATCGTAAAACTAATAGATATTTTATTGATAATTAATATTTGCGGCGCTAATTAATGTTGTGGAAACAAAATAAAAGCATAAATCTATACAATATAGGTAAGTACTAACTCTGCAATAATGTTTTTACAGTAGGTAGGTAATTGTTCATAGAATTTTCAAAACAGTTTTTGATATGTTTGCAAAAGTTGCAAGAAAAATGTTAGTGTGCGATCTTATATAGGTAGGTATTCTACTATCTTTTGAATCTATAAATACTAGTTACCTACTTAAACGTTTTTAAAGTTGCCTTTATAGGGTTAAAAATGGTTTTACTAGTAAAATATATATTTTAAAATTTATTGCAGTTTCATAAATTTTGGTTTACTAGATTATGTGTGCCACGATGTCATTGCTGCACTAAAGAAGTAGGTACAAATCTATATCCCAATACTCAGTTCTAAAAACAAGGAATACACTATATGGTATCCTACAAAACCACAAGAACACACTGATAGGCTCAAATGGCTATCGAACAGCGTCTAAATAAAGGTTTTTCTTCATATTAGACTTATGACGTCACATAATGGCTTATAGAGTTTTTTGCGACACATAGCCTAAAAAATATTTTAAACATTAATAATAATTTATAGTCATCTTCCAGTTTTTTGAACATAACTGACTTTCAGGAATAAACTTCACTGTAACATTATTATAACGTATGTAAGACATAATGTAAATCATATAAAAGATGATGGATTGAAGAAGTAATTAGGATCTATGTAGTTATTAATACCTATAAATAACTACATAGATACTAATTACTTTACTTTATTCCTACTTATTAACGAAATAATAAAATAAATGGCTTATCATCATAAAACACAATGACCAATAAAAAATAGTATTTATATTTTATAGAAATACTATTCTTTTATATTATTATTAATTAAGTTACAAATCACTTAAAATACGTTAAATTAAATAACCTACTCAAAAAAAATACAAGGACTTATTTCATCGCAACATTGCTGTCTTGCAAAGACAATGTTGCCGCATATAAAATCAATTTGTCCACACTAAACAGCTGTGTGTGATACACCATGAAGCTGCAAATAAACATTGGAGTGAAGTATAACAAAAATCAAGTATTATCTGAAAAGTACTCAAATTAAAAGAAGAAAAATGTATAAAGTTATATACACATCTAATCTTTTTTACGGTAATTCTTAAATATTAATCACATAACAAAATGTTTACATTGTACAAAAAATAGACCATGTACTTAATTTTATTAACCATAATTATTTTCTTTTAACCATTTAGAATATAAAATATAATAGTTAATATATTTTATATTCCAAATGGTTAACAAATTATTTTATCATTATATCATAATCTATGGAGCATTAATCTCAAATTATAACAATTCAATAAATATTTTTTTTTAATATAAGTATATTTAAGTTCAAAATTTAGAATACGTTTTCTAAAAATATAACCATTATTATTGACCTTTGAATATTTAGTTCCATTCAACCTATTTATCTTCTCACTTCGTGAAGGGCGTCGACTTCATTTTCTCTGGCCTCGCGCATGCGTAATCGAATCGTTCGACGACGGCACCATAGACAATTTTTCGTTTCGTTCATTATCTGGCAAGCAATATTCTGCTTTTTGTTTGTAGGTTATGTTTTAGTGATTAATTGTCAAAATTGTTGAATTTTTCGTGAAATTTGTAACGATAAAATGGAGTGAAAATGAACTTGTTATTTGTGTCACCTCGTTATTATTCAAATCAACAATTTCAGCATCGTGTTGTACGACTTTAGGCGATCAGACGACTGCCGATAATACTCTGATTATTATTTGACATTGAGTAGTTGAATAGAGATGTGAACACGAAATCAGAAACGCAATCATCACCAAACTATCAATAACTTGAAGTTTTTGGTGTAAACTTGGTACAGTGTAGCTTTGCACGTTCCTGTGGCAATTGTCAAGTGTTAGCGAAACCGTCAATATGACGATGAGTCAGTTATCAGTTGTGAAATTGTATAATACAGTGGTGGACGACGTTATAGCAGGAGTGAGGGATTGCTTTTTAGACGATGGTGTTGATGAACAAGTGTTGCAAGAACTCAAACAACTATGGAAAACGAAGCTGCAAGCCAGCGGCGCGATGGACCCGCCTGCACCCGAACCTACTATACCCCCACCTCCAGTTTTACAAAACTTCCAAAAGGCTAACGGTAATAATCTAATTCCCAAAAGAACTGATACACATTTAGGTCAACAAGGTACTAGCCAAGGTGTAGATCATGGTGCTCCTGCAAGTATGGGAGCTCACCCACATCACGTATTAGATCCTAATAACAAAGTGCCGGTGCAGCTCACGCTGCCCGCACAACCAGGTGTGCCTGGATCACAACCACGCTCATTTACAATACAAATCCCTGCATCAGCGCTTAATGGCAATAAGCTGCATCAAGTGTTGACTGGTCCTATTATTAATGCTACTATAAGTCTGCCCCAACCTTTAGCTGCAACATTACTTCAACAACATATAAACTCAGCTTTAGCAGGGCAACAAAATGAATTTGATGGGGGTGGAGGTGGCCGTAGTGGAGCTGCTCCTTTCTCTCTTGATGGAGCGTTAGACTCCTCTGATGATGAGGGCTCAAATGTAGGTGATGGATCAGATGATCCAGCAGGAGATGATGATGATGATGAAGAATCTGCTGAAGAGCGAGCGGAGGAAGAAGAGGAGGAACGAGATGAGTTGGGTGGGGCTGAGGAAGAGCCCCTTAACTCTGGTGATGATGTCTCTGATGAAGAACCAGGTGACATGTTTGATACTGATAATGTGGTGGTTTGCCAATATGACAAAATTACTCGCAGTCGCAATAAGTGGAAGTTCTATCTCAAAGATGGTATTATGAACTTAGCCGGCAAAGATTATGTCTTTCAAAAAGCAAATGGTGATGCGGAATGGTGAAATTTTTCCTAAGAATGAACAAAGCTGTGTGTATTTTTATAGAAGGTGTAACTTGTTGTATCTTGACTGTTGGAATATAACTACTAAGTAATACAAAAGACATTGATAAAATACTGTCACAGATTTACTTATAAACAGACTGTTTGATATGCTCATTGACTTCAACTGTATGAGATCATGATTTAACTTAAATATTCATAAATTTGAAACTCATATGCATTGTTTTTGTAATATCACTATGTTAGCATTATTTTATGACAATCTATTTATGTTCATAATGATTTGAAATTGCTGTTAATCATACATGTTGTGTATTTGTTATTGTATTATGATTGTTCTACATTGACAACAAATTTTTGGTTTCTTTGGAGATGTCACCTATATTTGCTCATGAATTCATATGCTCATTTCTGCAATCTTGCAACCATGAGCATTATGCAAAGAAAACCCTAGGCTGTGTCTGCTAGATTTAAAATTTCAAAGTAAAATACTTATATTTTCCTAATAGCTTTCCTTTTCTTTTTTTCACAAAAGAAACATATTTTCTACATCTTGAATAACTTAAGTAAAAGTAAAATGGTTTGACACTCTTTAAGAATAATTGGGTATACCAAAAATAATTTTTACACAAAATTATCAAGAAATATATTGTATAAGTTTAATTAATATCTCAACTGTGGATTGGCCCCGTTAGTGGTCACAATGTCAGATGCTGCTTCTGTGGGCTGCCCCCTGTAGGGGACAGCATTTATGCTATATAACTTTTCACCACAGATGACCCTATATCAACATTTTGCCTCTCCACAGTTGAGAGGGTAAAAGAATATGGATAGTTTTGTATATTTTAAATTGTAAGTCAATGTAGGTATATTAATATAAAAAGATACTTAAAATTGGTAACATCTTTAATAACCACATCCACAATTAGTATTGAGTTACAAAGAAAATGTACTTTAAATACAAAATTATTTAAAGTTTTTACATAAGTCAATACCACTTGTGTATGTTACAAATGTTTTTTTTTACTGTTCTGTTTGAATGAATAGCAAATGTTATGTGGTCTATATTTTAGACTATAAATTATGTTGAGGTATTAATGCCTATTTTATGTTACTCAAGGACATCAGTCTCAAGTTGAAGCCAATGAAATTATTGACCAAGCAAATTGTTTAAGTACCAGTCTACAGGTGATGGATCAATATTTATGAGCTTACATTAGTTATTTCCAAATTAGGTATGCTGTGCATTTGATTGATTGGGAGATGCTATTGTAGCTTCACTAAACTTATAATATTTTAACAGTAGGAATAACTATCTACATATTGTATCATGTATCATAACTTTTGTGCCATAACCAAACAATAATTTTACAATCACATTTATCATATTCCCTCTTAATTAACAGATATTACCTAACTGATGTGTCCAAATAAAATCTAGATGTTTTTATATAGAAACATTGTGAAACAACAGTGTGTCATGGCCAAACAATATTTTCTGTTGGTTGTTAGCAATATTTACATAAAAATTATATTATATTTAAACTTTGCATTTTTATAATGTGACCATTTTGCACTTACTTTTTAAATAATTGAATATGTTATGTATCCACAATACATAGTCATGTGTTATGTGCAGGTGGCACATTGTGCATTGTTTAAAGGTTGATGAATGTTAGGTATTGCTGTTGCACAACATAACCTAACTTTTGGATATCCTAACTGTATATACTGAAAATTGTATATGAACTTACTGTTCATTTTCAGTTACCACTGTAGCAATGTTAAATAACATTTTACTGTCCATTGCTGTAAACTGTCTCATTGTTTAAATTGCTTGGTATAATTCAGAATTGAACACAATAACAACATATTTATATTGCTAAACATACAATAAAATATTATAAGTATTTTAATAATTAACTATTTAGTGAAGCTGGTAGCATGTATGTAATATTTAGTGTGATAATAAATAAATCCAAATCTGTCTAGTAATATGAATGCAGCAGGTGTATCACATAGTTTTCTTACAACACAATATTGTGAATAGATTAAGTTGATCCAAACATTATTTTGTAAGGCCTTGTTCAAACATGTGCAAATTGAATGTTATAGGTAATATTATTCTCCTTTATTATTGAAATTATTATTAATTTAATTTTTCAGTCAAGGGCACATTTACTTTAAATGACATGCCGTTTCTGCAAATGTGGTATGGTGATCATAACATGGTTTATTGCTATAGATCTTTATAAAATTTTCAATATATTTGTGGGCATTAGAATGCACAAAATGAATTAAAAATCGTTAATATGTTTTGATGTGGATTAATTATATATATCAAGGGCTTATGGGTCCCTTTGATACTAGTTATGTAACATAACTTGGTATATAGAATACACCAGGTGTAATTTTTAAGCAAACATCAAATAACAATAAACTATGTAGGTTCAAGTTTTTCGTGCAAAATAATTGTTACTTAATAGAGCATTCTTGTGGTTAGCTGGCCCCTATACTTAGGCTGACCACATTGGGCCTCCGTGTTCCTTGAGCGTGTATCACATGTGGATGACGGGACGGTGGGGATAGTGGGGTACAGGGTCGTTAACTGAGCGCTCGCATCGTACGCGTCATTTACATGTTCGAGGCTCTCAAGTAAAACCGGAGCGCTGTCGAATAATACGCAGAAGCCGCTTTTTTTGTGCCTCTGATGATGTTATAAAAATAAGACTGAGGCTCGAGGAACGTGCACACCAATGTGGGGTCAGCCTTACTGGCACTGAAGTGATACTGTATTCATTTTGATTTGTGATATTTGTCATGGTCTGAAATAAAGCAAATAAATCATAACTACTTCATAACATCAAGTACTTAATGTATATCGAAATTTAATGATTGCTGTGCTACAGTTGCAAGAAAATTAATTAGAAAATGTATCCCTAACATTAATTCTCTTTTGTTCATACAATCAGGATGTACCTGATTGTATGAACCCCTATATATATCACCTAAGTATCTGTAAACCTCTTAAGAATGAATAGAATCAGTAATTATACATTTACGAAGAACCCCTTATCAATTTCTTATAAGATGTCTTTGTCACTAAGTTATTGTATTGTGATATCTATGTTAAATAATATACTTATGGTTTTAATTCAAAATAAGTGGGATATTTAAATATATTCAAAATTTTATTTGTAATTTTAATGATCTTTAATTGTAATGTAACATGCAGCAAGTTCCAACTGACTAGCTAATACGCAAATAGATGTATTATAAGTTTTCATATGGTTTGTTTCAATACCTTAATTAAAACGTTTGATGAAAGTGGTAATTATAATAAAAAATGTTGCAAAATTCACCGTCTTTGATATTTACCAATAGGATGGCGGAGCGGAAATATAGAGGTTTATAATTTCACAGTATTTTTTATTTATTTGAGTGAATAGTTTCGTTATACAACTTTTTTATAGTATGCTAACACTCAGCTAAATGATCAGGCGGTATAGTCAATCTATGTCGTGCTTTTCTAATATCCTCAAGAAAAGTTACTGATTAAACTTCGAACATGTGTTAGGGGCGCCCGTACGTGCAATCTAAATTATCTCGTATTGCTAGGCACTAGAGCACTCATTTTGCCATGTACATTTATCAATGACGTTTCCTTGAAGGGTTTTTTGTAAAATGTAGGTTTGTGTTAAATGTTACGTGTTCATACTATGCATGAAGGTAAATCGTCCTGCAAATTACTAAGGTAATTCTAATTTTAAATTAAATATCCGTGCATTGTAGCCGAAAGCAGCTGCACACGATTGATCGCATGCGACTAATGTGCGCGGCTGATGTGAGGTTGTTTTTTTTTGCGGTCGGACATTATAATTTATGTTGTTAGCCAGAAGGTTTTTGCTACTACACCGGGCATAAAGGCGAGCAGACTTACAGTCTCAATAAATTGTTTAAAAACTACAAACTAAGCAACCTGCGCGACCGCCAGTCAGAAGACAAAGTCCCACAGGCCCTCTTCTGTGGGACTTTGTCTTCTGACTGGCGGTCGCTGGGGATTGAGGAATTATGAATTTCAATTTTTAGTGGAATTTTGTGCAACTGTCGCTCTATTTTACAGTTCTCTCGGACTTCGGGTCTAATGAAGAGCTTGACTATCGATAGTGTCGCGGGGGACTTTACAATCACATCATTAACGGATACAAAGCACACTCAGACTCGGACAACTATGTTTGTATAGTTCAAATTACGTTTTTTTAGGTCTATGACAACTAGGTAGTTGATTTTCAGGAGAGGTCTTTACGGTGGCAACCTCTGAGGTCTAGGGTCATTTCGCCTGTTCGCGTCCATTTAGCGCAGTTGGCATTAAGTTTGACGGCGATAATAAAAATGTTCCAGCACTAATTTCTATGAAAAATTTATGTAATCTGTTCATTATATTAGTCTATTTTAAGATAAACTTTCAGTTTTGTTCGAAACATCTTGAGTTTTTTTTTTAAATGGATAAACATCAGAATTAGGCGTTTTACCCAGTTTGCGTCCAAAAAATCCAAATTGCGTCCACCCGTGGACCATTTAGCGTCCACCAGCTTAGAAAAGGAATATAGAGGTGATATTTTTAAGAATTTGTAAAGAAAGTTTGTAATTTAATAATTCTTTTAATTAAGAATATAAAAATTAAAAATCGACATTATTTTCATTAATAAAACACATTGATTGAACTTAAAATTAGGTAAGTAAACAATATTTCAAACACCTACGTTTGAAATATTTTTTTAGTCTCTAATTATTTTTTGAACAATATCCAACAATTCTTGGTTTTTTCACTATAAATCATCATCATTGTTGTACTCCACTGCTGAACATAGGCCTCCCCCATCGATTTCCAGCGGGAACGATCGCTAGCGGCTTGCATGCACCGACTCTCCGCGACCTTTATGAGGTCGTCGGTCCATCGTGCAGGCGATCGTCCTACGCTGCGCTAGCCAGTTCGTGGTCTCCACTTGAGAACCTTTCTGCTCCATCGGCCGTCAGTTCTTCGAGCTATGTGTCCTGCCCATTGCCACTTCATTTTGCTAATCCGTTGAGCTATGTCAGTAACCTTCGTTCTCCTGCGGATCTCTTCATTTTTGATTCGAACACGCAGGGAAACGCCGACCCTTTCCATAGCTCGCTGAGCGACTTTGGGCTTTCTTATGAGGCACATAGTAAGAGACCACGTCTCAGATCATCATCATCATATGTCATCACACATTGATTGAAGACTTTGTCTTCAAGCACTGAGGTATTTTGGACGAGAAGATCTCCCGGAGCTCCCAAACGCTGCCTAGCCGAGTCGAATTCGACGATTGACCTCTTTCTCTAAGTTGGTTCCTACCTAGTTGGATCGTTTGACCTAGGTATACGTATCCGGTTACAACTTCGAGAATGGAGTTCCCAACGGCTATAGAGTTGGGCACTACATGGGCGTTATGCATGACTTTCGTCTTGCCTATTCTAAGCCCAACTTGTTGGGAAACTCCACCGAGGCCATTGAGCATTTGTTCAAGGTCGTCCGGCGATTCTGCCATGATCACTATGTCGTCGGCAAATCGAAGGTGAGTGATGTACTCGCCATTTATGTTGATGCCGTATCCTTGCCATTCCAGGCGCTTGACGGCGTCCTCCAGACCAGCCGTAAAAATTTGGGAGATATAACATCTCCCTGTCTTACACCTCTCCGTATCGGAATTGCCTTCGTACATTGGCCCTGTATTGAACCGACATTGTGGCGTTTTGTACAAACACTTCAGCACTTCAATGTAGCGATAGTCGATACGACACCGCTGAATCTATTCAGCGGTTTGATTCGGTCGAAATTTGGGCGGTTCTAAGGTCTACCTTAGACCCGCCCAAATTTCGACCGAATCAAAGGCCTTCTCATAGTCCACAAACGCAAAGCATAAGGACTAATTATACTCCTCGGTCTGCTGTTTAATCTCCCGCAGCGTGTTTTCGGAAGCCGGCTTGTTCGGGAGGCTGGAAGTCATCGAGCCTGTGTTCGAGCCGATTTGACACGACGTTTGAGCTGTTCTCGACAGCTTAAAAACATGGCTGAGCAATGTGATGGGTCTATAATTCTTCAACATGGTTTTGTCACCTTACATTTTTAATTATTTTTACAACCAAGTCGTTTGTATCTAACGAAAATAGTGGACGCAATTTAGTTTATCATATCCCCTGTATGCGTCCATTGCGGACGCAAAGTGGAAGTTTTGTAAATTCGATGTAGTAATTCGCGCCCACCTTATTTTAAGCGTCAAACATAAAAAACATAATCAAATTAATAATTAATATTATCCCTTTTTTCATTATAAAAGTAAAAAATAAGCTATGTATCCAAAAATTCACATAAAACAATAAAAAAATTACCATCAAATGCGCCGCTGCACACTATTTTTTTTCTAAATATCCGCTCCCTTCTTGAACATCCGAGACTTTTTATTTTTTTATACGTGATTGGTTTGGCGCACCGACCTTTTGTCCATACGTGCGTGCCTCTTATGCATTGAGGTATTAGCGGTAATGACTTTTCGTTTGATTAGTGCGTTAGTTTACTTATTTTTGAGGGAAATCCGTAAAATGGACGCGAATTGGGCGATGGACGCGAACAGGCGAACTTACCCTACGTAGGTACATTAAAGTTTCCGTTATAGGCGCCGCATGTCAATGTGTGATCGAAAAATAAACTAAGTAGTGAGGTTTACTAATTCATGGCCAATTTAAACAATAATTAGTATTGAAATACTTAAGTAGGTACATAACTTCAAGATTCTTTCTAATATTACTTTCTTGCGAGAATGTCAACACTAATAACGTAGGTAGCTTTCTCGGGTTTTCAAATGTCTTATGTCAGCAAACAAGTCCGTGGCCTACGAAATACTACGAACACTTGCAATATCTACAAATATTAACAATACAGTAACCTACACTCGTTGCCACTTGCCAGCCCTCTCTCATATATGCTTCTTGTGTGCTGTACGAGATGTGCTATAATATGGATGTATTTCTCAACGCACACGCCACAGCTCATTACACTGGTTTGTGCTATTTATTTATTTATACCTACTTTATTGCACACAGAAAATTACATGAAATAAATGTTATAAATTGGAAACAACATGTACAAAGGCGAGCTTAATTCAATTATGAATTCTCTTCCAGCAAACCTTTAGGAAAGAGATACATGATAATGTGTGCATAACAAGTGTACAACAGATTTAAAATAATTGTTACCAAATTGGTAAATACATATCTGGGTAGTTCTACAAACTAAGGAATTTTCGGCGTCTCAGCCAAAATATGATAAAAAAATTGTTAATTAAATTGTTTTTTGGATGGAATACTATTAATTACAATTGTTTCTAGATGGTCACTAAAAATATTTAAGATTCACAATTCCTTTCTGAACAAAATTTCTGTTCAAAGTATTGAATTCTCAGGATCCTGCAGTGTCCCCTTGTACAAATTTTAGTTCAAAGTGCGTCGTGATACATTTACTTCTACATTAGGGTCTTCAAAGAATCCCAAATTAATAAGTTAACTATTTTTCCTGGTTAGGTAGAATAATTACTTTAGTATATCCTTAAAAAATATTGAATAAATCTTGTTTACATTTTGTCCCCACGATTTTATATCAGTATCCTGATCGCTGTTGAATTAGCAAATAATCACTAGAATATTTGCCGTGCGTCTTTACCGTTCCGTTGAGTCGATAGTACCTACGAAAGAGACAAAGAATGTCATCTATCTATTCTTACCTAGCACGTTGTTTAGTGAGCCCAGTGCGTTCGGCGAGTAAAGTGGTGTCGTAATCAGTGAAGTTCACAGAATCCTGGTAAGATTTTTATTTACGAAATAAATAATGAATATGACAAATTTTTGCGTATTGATATGTAAGATGCTAACGCATAGGCATAGTTTGAGTTAATTTTTGTTGAAAGTTATAAATCGGTGTGTTTATTTTAATTTTAGACCAAAATTATCAGTAACCTGGCCTCAGGATCCTGTCCAATTGGTACCCAGGATACTAAGAACCATCCAGGACCCTGAGCAGATCATATACAAAATATTGTTTTTGTGCAATAATAGTATTTTTTACACATAAACATTAAACTTCAAATAAATTATTTAATAAATAAATTGAACTTACTCTAGTAATTTGTTTATATAGCTGCAGTTATTAGTTTTGGTGGTGGTCTAAATAAACTTAAACTTATAACTGTTTCGAAACTTCGGATTATAAGTATAAAATAAACAAACGTTTAATCGATCTTACAAATGTTATATTTTGTAAAACAGGAAAAGTGACGCCAAAAAGGAAACAGTTCAAAGAAGAAATATTAGAAAAAAAAGATAGCTGAAAAAATTAAGAACAACCCTCAAAGATTAGCGGCTGAAAAAGAAAAAAGAAAGCAAAAGTATAAAAAGCTGCGAGAATCTGGCAAAAAAAGACTAGTTTCTGAAATGTCGGCTCGTAATAAAAGGCAAACTTGCAAAAGTTGGAGGGCATCCTAAGACAAATCCTACAAAAAGAAAAAGTTAATAACTAATAGAATGAACCAATTTATTAGAGAAAATACTCCGTCAAGTTTAGATGATGAACCTGTAGGTCCTGAGTTTCGTGATCATGAACAACCTCAGCAAGTAAATTTTGAGATAAATGTTCCTGAAAAATTATCGCCAAAGCCAAATCCAAGATTGAAATCAGCACGAGAACGGTCACAGAAGCAGTGTCATGAGAGAAGATAAAACAAAAAAAGGCGCTTATAGTAAAATTATTAGCAAATTATTAGCTTAGCAAATATAAAAAGAGATGCCAGAGATTGAAAAAACAAAAGAAACAACTGGAGCCTAAGCCTAAAACCGTAATGACCAAACTTGCTGAAATCCAATGACACAGGTAGACATCGTAAAAAAGGCTTTATTTGGTGATGTGTTGGAAAAGCATACATCAGGTAATGTCTAATCTGAAGACTCGTCAAGAGAAGAAAATTGCAAACAAATTAATTTTGGTCAAGGTTGTGAATGCAAATAAGACTTGGAAGTTGAAAAACAAGGTGATAACTTATAAAAAGAGTCAAGAAAAATAAAAAAAGGCTGCAATGAAACAAAACAGATGCCGTCGTAACCCCTAACTTCGCCTGTGAACACTAACTTCGCCTATTTTAAAGAAAATTAAAATTTACTTATAATTTATATGACTACCTTTGCGTAAAATTACCAAATACAAACCAGTTTTTATTCCTGGCAACATTTTAACGATCAAAACGTTGCTAACTTCACTTCACTGTTGACACAATGCATTTTTTCGGTGAATGGAACGCAACTTATATTACAACACGGAAGATATATTGATTTGTGTGGATTATAGACAGCAGGTAAGGCTGAACTTTTTAGTGTATGATGATCATTTTTTATCCCTCTTTCAGACAAAGCATTTGTTTTAATGATAAGTTATGTATTTAAAGAGTAATCGAAAGAAATAACGCTTATGGAACCGTGGCGGTCATGTTGTTACCAATCTTCGCCTACCTCTAGGGTTGTCACTTTGTTCGAAGGCTTTTTTTGTGCCTATTGTTTGTTTTATAAGAAGCCGAGTAATGTAAATTAGTAATTGCAACATTTTTTATTTGGGTTAGTTAGCACATTTTCTCTAGAATAGACTAGGTATATGGTATTTTTTAAACATCATTTAAACTATTGTAGGTAGGTAGGTATAATTATTGTAGATAGTAACAAAAAGTGTAAGATTGTACTAATTATACACAACTTCGGGTAAGTTGTGTATAATTAGTACAATCGTACACTTTTTCAACCAATTTAAACGTTTGCTCTTTTTAAACTCGAAAATTTATAATTTAGGCACCTAGGTATTACATTAGGTATTGTATTCCGTATCTACCTATTGATATTTTACAGGTCATCATAATGGCGAAACCGAAAAGTGTGCAAATTAAAAAGAAAAAACGAAATTATACATTAAAGCACAGTCAAGAAATGATAGATGTTGCTGTAGGATTATTACAACAGAAAAAAATGTCTTCTTATGAAGCAGAAAAAACATTTGGCATTCCACGACGAACGCTTTTAGATAAACTGCATGGTAAACATCAACGAACTCCGGGTTGTCCAACACGACTTACAATTGATGAAGAAAAAAATATAATAAAAGTGCTTATTGCTGCTGGCGATTTCGGCAGTCCTCTCACTCTGCTGGATTTAAGACTTGTCGTGCAGATGTACTTAGAAGCTAATGGAAGAACAGCTGTTTTTAATAACAAACTACCAGGAAAAAAATGGGCGTATTTATTTGTAAAACGCCACAAAAGTGAACTTACTCACCGGGCTACACAAAACATTAAAAGGAGCAGAGCTGAGAAAAACTCTGGAGAGATGACTAACTATTTCGATAATCTGCAACAATCTTTAGATGGCATACCCAAGGAAAACATCTTAAATTATGACGAAACCAACTTGACCGACAATCCCGGTGCGCAAAAATGCTTGTTCCGCAGAGGCGTTAAATACCCTGAAAGAGTTTTAAACTATACAAAAGGAGCGATTTCTATCATGTTTGCAATTACGGCGGGGGGTGAATGCCTACCGCCGTATGTGGTATACAAGGCCGAACATCTTTACCAGAAATGGAGAATAAATGGACCGAAAGGAGCTAGGTATAATCGCTCAAGATCAGGTTGGTTCGACAGCACAACCTATGAAGATTGGTTCGAGATGATTGTTTTACCTTGGGCTAAGGACAAAATCGGAACAAAAATATTGATAGGAGATAACTTAGCGTCGCATATCAACCACCGAATTGTTACAATGTGTGAAGCAAATGACATAAGGTTTGTATTTTTACCGCCCAACTCGTCGCACTTGACACAGCCTCTTGATGTTTGCTATTTTGGCCCCCTTAAGAAACTATGGAGAGCAAACCTCCTGGACTATAAAATAAAAAACCCGCGAGAAACAACTATAAATAAATCTCATTTTCCTGAATTGCTAAAACGGTTAATGCACGAACTTAATGAAAAAACATCTAATATTCTAAGCGCCTTTAAAAGTACTGGTAGGTATTCATCCTTTTAACCCTGACAAAGTTATCAACAAACTGCCCGACTCTAGGCCACAAACAGAATACAGCATTGACCATGCGCTTTTAAAATTCCTGAAAGAAAATCGTGCCCCAGATCCCATGAAGAAAGTTCGAAACAAGAAACTTAGTGTTCCTCCCGGCAAGTCTGTAACAAGTATTGACTTCGAAGCTGCATTGATAGAAAATGTTCAACAAAAGAAACTATTAAAAGCAACAGCCTCCGTTGATCAAGCTGGACCCTCAGGTGTCTTGAAAATTCAAACCAATAAGACAAAGAAAGCAAAGAAAAGTCGCTGTCTCCCTCAAAATTCTTCATCTTCGACAGAGTGCAGTGACGATAAAATGAGCCTCGCTTCCTCAACTGAAGACCTGATTCTAGCGTGTGAACAAGTTGATATTTCTGAAAATGAAAATTCAGAAGATGACTTACCATTGGCAAGTCTCTATAAGTCCGATCGCCAAAGCTGCTCCAATGGAAACCAACCTGTCGATGACCAACTAATATTGTCGAAGCTTCCAGACTCTAGTCGTCAGAGTTGCGGTGGTGGAGACAAACCTGTCGATGACCAGTTATCAGCTAAGCTGACCGAGCCCATTTCTCAGAGTTGCGGGGATGAAGACAAACCTAGTTACCAGTTAAAAGTTACACAGCCTCCAGAGTCCAGTTTTCAGAACTGTGATGATGAGAAGAAGGCGCTCTCCAAAAGAGATTACACTATCGGGGATCACGTTATTGTGAGGTGGGGTTCCTCTAATTATCCAGGCCAGATCACCTCACAACATTCTGAAGGAGTATTGGTAAACTGTATGAAACGAGGAAAGAGTTTTTGGAGATGGCCACTCATCAAAGACGAGCAACTATATTCCTGGGAGAATGTATTACAGAAGATTGATATTCCTAAATTTGTAAAAAAAGGTTACTTCACCATTCCTGAGCTGGATAATTAAGGGTCGCGGCCGTCGCAGATAGTTTGTAAGCTACCTATCCAAAATGAGAGCCAAATAAAAGTTTTAAAATGAGTGCCAAATAGTAGCTTTAAGAAAGAAGATAATCTAAGATAAGCTTTTTTTTGTAAGAAACAATGTTTCCTAATAAACACATTTTTGTTTTCATGCATACTTCTTTTTTTTTGTCTTGGGAAAAACTGACAACCCTAGGCAAATCCCAACAAATGTATGGAATCAACTTCAAACTGGTGCCTAACTTCGCCTGTATCGTTTTCTTTCAAAAATCGACTCTACTGCAGTGAATATTAAGTTCAATTTCGTTTAACATGTTGTTCAACATTTTCGACAATGACACCTATAAACAAATATGTATCTATATCATGAAGAAACACAAGGCAGGCGAAGATAGGAAACAATGCCTGAACTTCGCCTACTATATTTGCATCGTTTTTTCATTCGTTTTTCTTAACTATTATTAAGTGTCGATGCTCTTTAGTTGTAGCCTTAGATAAGTTGAAACGGTTTTTACCGAGTGTAATCTAAATTACTCCACAATTTGAGAGCATGTTAATAAAATGTGTCAAAAACCAGGCGAAGTTAGGGGTCACGACGGTGCTTCAAAAAGATAGTTCAAACATTTTTGGAAGACAACAAGTGCAGTAGACTATGTGCAGGCAAGAAATAATTTATAAGAATTAAAGTAACTAAACAAAGCAGTACTGTCACTGAACAACCAAATAATGAAAAAGAAATTATATCAAGGAAAGACAAAGTTAAAAAGCGGCTGAATACAAAATACAAGACTCAAGACAGAAAAAGATATTTAGTTCTAGAAAACAAACAGATAAAGAAAATTAATTAAAACAAGCGCAGACAAGTAAAAACTCGTTCAGTGACTGTAAGTGCCTCATATGTGATGTTCTCTACAGTGAAGACACGACAGGAATGGGGAAAAGGTCTGGTGTCTAATGCAATAATTGGGCACAAGATAAATATATTGAAGGTGAATCTACATTATTTACATGCCCTGGGTGTATAGCTGATTGTGATTACAAACAATAGTTTAAAAAAATTGAAACGAGACTGTCAAACGTATTTTTTTTTTACTAGATTTAAGTGTCGTTTAGTCACAATTTGTTACAAATACTTCATATTTAAGAGATATTTAATGATTGATAGAAAGATTATTATTATTCTCATGTTCAATAAACATTTGATGATTAATGTTCCTGTTGAAGGTTGTTTTAGGTATAGAATTAGTATCTAAGCCAAGTTTAAAACTACTTTTTGCTATTATAAATGATACCTTGATTATAACAAATTAATGGTAAGAAGCAAATTTAAAAAACTTGAGAAATAAATGATTGATCTCGATTGATTTTTGTTATTTTCCTCAGCTTCCTGGTGGCAGTATCAGTTTCCTGTGGATCGTTTTTTTTAAATTGGCCATAATTCTAAAAATATTAAATATTTTGACTGTTCCCTTTAGGATAAGCTAAAAGACACTGTACTCTAGTTATTAGACTGAATTCCGCCACCAGAATGTATAAAAAATGTCGGGCCACAATCTGACTCGAATTCTTCCTTAGTTTGTAGAACTACCCATCTATAAACATACACATTAATAGTTACATATACAACTACATAAATATGCCTACTATTTTTAATAAACTACATATACCTACCTACTAACTTATATGTCCATATTACATAATAAATTACTGAGAGAAAAAGTACTCCCTTGTTCTTTTTTTGAAAGTATCAAGAGTGAAGAGACTGGCAAGCGCGTATAGGATGTGGAAGTGAATTCCATTGGCCGACATTACACGCTCAATCTGAATCGAGATCCGTGATCGCGGTAGATTGATAGAAACAGCTGATTTGGATTGTTGTCACATTACACAGTCAATCCAGATCACGTCAGTCCACTGTTCGCAATGATCACATGAAGACGCGTGCTCAGGGGATTCCGATTGCCAATAAATAAAAAAATATGAAGATTGTGTGTTCACAATCGCGAAAGCCTCCGTAGCGTAGCGGTATTCGACTCACTTTACATCTAGGAGGTCGTGGATTCGATTCCCACGCTGGGCAGTAAATCTTTGTGTAAATTCTAAGATATCCTTCCGGGTCTGGTTGATTGAGGGACTACCCTCCGTGCCTCGGAAAGCACGTTAAGCCGTTGGCCTATTGTTATAAAATCATCTATAATAATCGTATATATTATCAAGGAACGGGCAGCAGCCTTTCCTTGTGTGGTACAACATAATACTGCGGTCATGCGGGACTGGGTGACTATGGCGAATACCCTCCCCGGGAGGAGGCCTATGTTCAGCAGTGGACGTTATACGGGCTGATGATGACGAATTGCAAAATGAATCTGAACAAAAAAAGCATGTGTAGTAATTAATTTTAATATTTTTTATTTATTCTCTTAGTTCTCTTACTAGTAGGTAATTTTAATAGTATCTTTCGAATTATATGTTGCGCATTAGACGCTCAATCTGGATTGCGATAAACGGATCGAGATCATGGATTTCAAAATATTTGATAATTTGCGATCCGATGTCGCGATCCGTCAATCACACACATTAAACAGTCAATCAGGATTGAGATCATTGATCTCGATCCAGATTGAGCGTGTAATGTCGGCCATAGACGCACTGCACGGACGGTGAAAGAGTTGTCATATTTGCTAGAGACACGGGGAGGGTTTTTTAAAAGGAGAGAAGTGGCAGTACGACGTGCTAAGCAGTTTGTTCAATACTTATATTTTAAAGAACCTATTATTTTTCATTACCTTCATACCTTCTTAACTTGACCTATGTTCATATCACCCAGGGTTAACTTACCCTCTGAACTTTGTCAACAATAATAGAGTAAGTACCTACCTATATAGTTACTTACTTACGCCTACAACTCCAGGAAAAAGTGCTCTCATGAATTGTGGTGCATAATTAACTTGTAGTAAAACCATTAGTTGGCCCTGAGTGGTGCTTGCTAGGTATCTGGATATAAAAGACAAAGTAAGTTAGTTCGAGCACAAACTGAGCTAGCTGGCTTCAATTATCTACGGTAATCCGACGCAGTGGGCCGAGCGAGATAGGGTAGCCGCCTGTAATCGACTTACCCGCGCGATTTAATATCGTACTCAATGTCCCAGCAAAATATTTACGTACTGTACGTAATTTGCTTCTAACCTGCTTTGTTCGCAAGTTACAAAGTAGTTATTTAAATTTAGCCGTTTGAAAATCATTCAATGACAATTTTATTCAAATATTTCTTGGTAGCATTAAGAGGTCATGCCTGGTAGCTACCTATACTAAAGTAGCTCACTTTCTGATAAACGATAAGCAAGGTAAAGCAATGTCGGCTCGGAGTCTTTACAGATGAGTGACCGAGAATATTAAACGTCAGATGCCATTTACGATATCAAAACCGTAGCAATTATAATTGCTACGGTTTTAATAATTATTTACTTGGTAAATGATGATCTTTTAGTAGCTTTATAACTTAAACTTTGGGGATCAACGATAAGTGAATTCCCCTTGTCACCAATGCCTATTTAATTTTTTCTTGGCAAAGTACCTACCTACCTAATAATAAATTAAATTTTATTCCGAATTCCATATATCACAAAAATCACGACTCTAGGGATTTCATCATTGTTATGAATAAAGCCAGGGAGTAAAATATATCGATAAATCAACTGATTTTATATCGCAAGCTACTGAATGTCATACATTACCAGTTCCCGGTGCCTCCTCTATCAAATTAATGTTAGAAAGAGCACCCGGGGGGTTTTAGTGGGTAAACCAGAGGGTTTACCCACTAAAACCCCCCGGGTGCTCTTATATATCTTACCACGAGGAGAGCCTCGTGGTATGATTAGTATATCATCGCTATGGAGGGGAGCAAACTTCAAATATATAAGTATAAAGTACTAATTATACACACTGTGTTTGAATGTCTATATATGTTCTTAATAAAGATAAAGGTATAGGTAATATAAATAGTCATCAAACATTTTCATCATTAACCTGCCTACCTCTTGAATTTGATAGGTAGACCCTTGTCACCATTTTACGAGAATAGACATGCCCAAAAGTATTTTTTTAAAACCTTTAGCTAAATAAATCGCCAAGTAATTCAGCACAATTCACTGATCCGAATTTCGAATCTCCGACTTTCATCTTGATATCAGACGACCCCAACGAGATACTGATAAACTTATCCACGAACTGAAAATAACGAATATCGATTTAACTTTCTCCACGGTTTGCCTCTAAACGTGCCATACGGCGGGATTCGGTGACACAATTTATGGAGAATCGGTAGAAATGGGTAACCCTCGCTTAGAGAGAAGCGAGATAAAAAAAGGTTAATTCAGTAATAGTGTAATATACATACACTATAATGACTTTCATGACACTAATAATATATCAATATACTTATATTAGGTAAATATGTTTATTATAGCCGTGTTGGATTCGTTACTTAATTTTGCACACCATACCTACTTATTTAAATATTTTTTGGGGTCCGAATTGAAACGTCCTATGGTCTAGTTTTTATTTTACATTATTTTAAATAAAAACACACTCTTGGTTTTAATAGTAAATTTGCAATAAATATTCCGTACTTCCACAAGTTAATATTTTACCGACACACAGTTAACATTTTAGAGGTAATCTAATGTTACTCCACAAAGTACCTTCTACCTATTGCAAATAGCAAAACTTAAGCCTTCAGTCATGTCCGAAATGTGAAACTGAATAAGTAGGTTCCTCCAATGTGCGGTGCAAACTATGAAATAGTGCATATCCCACGCAATATTATGTAAATTTCCGTTGAAATTGTCCCCATTGCGGGTCGAGAATTCGTTATGAGTATGTCATACAAGGTTATATGACCTACAATCAATGAATATCCCAATGCAACTTGCGGTTAACTGGTGCTGAGTACCACAACCGCATGCCTCAGTCGTAAAATGTTTCATTTATTGTTCGGTCATTTTTCACTCTGTGAATTTGTTTTTATATAGGTACCTATTAGGTATTGTTTGCTCGCTTATATTTTCTTTTCATCTATTTAGAACAATTTCTAGAGTTTATTTTTATTTTTCGGTAGATGGATGGTAAATGTTTATAACAGAAAGATTACAATTAATACGTAGTGATTTTTCATTAATGGGCCACATGATAAAGTGTCATTTGTGTTACAGTGACTGGTTTAATTTTAAAGTGGGATACAAATTCAGTAGAACCAAACCTGTGGGATTGAATAATGCCTATAATAAGGAAAATCGTCTCACGTGTTAATGGGAAATACAGAATACATCACGTTCAACCAATTCCAATTTAACCCGGAATTGCTTGATTAGCATTTTGTGTAGTTTCAGTAGGTAGGTTGTATTTAGGACAAAGGATCACATCGGGATCATATTACCTAATTGTAAGCGTATTTAATGCGTACATGCGCTAGGCTTATTTAATTAAATATCTGTATAGAAATCTAGATAAAAAATTGTAGAAAATACCTAACAGGTTCTATCTGTAAGGTCGGAATGTTCATTGCAAACCTACTTCGTAAACTGTTGTAAATCAAATAAAACAAAAAAAATATGATGACAATGAATTAAGTTTTAAGTAGGTATTAATAATAATAATGATCTCACTTTGATATTAAAAGGTACCAAAGGCCTCCTCAATGTTGGCTTCGGCCCCAAGAATGCCTTTCAAATGACCGGGTCCCCATGGGCCAATAATAAAAAATATTTATATATCTGATAAAATGAAATGACGACCACGGTTACAGATATCCTACAATTTTAAGAACGTGAAGTGATTGATGAAATTGTGGAAATGTCCCCTTTTGAAAAGATGATAAGTCCATTTTGTTAAAAAAGAGACTTTCAACATTTTATGAAACAATAGCAGTGGACATTTTCCAAATTTTAGGACAACCTCCATTTTTCGGTACAGTAAAAATAAGTTTCATTTTTATACAAAACAAAGTTTTTATAAAAATAAGGTACATAAGTTATTAAAGCTTTTATATCTGCAAGATCCGAGCAATAATCGATACAGACATGTTATATACTTGAATGTGAAGTAGGGAAGAAATATGATGAGAGCCAAGAACAAAGTAGTAACCTGTTGAATGACTGTGAGGCATCGAACATAGCTTCATTCTCCCTCGGCTTCTCGGCGGGGCGGTCGACAGTATCGAACGAGAGCCGAACGCCACAGACTACACACTTCAGTACATATAGGTGAGTTGTACATTAATACATAGGTATCTTTCTTGTGTATGTACAACTCAAGACGCACTCAAAGAAATATTATCAATCAAAATATGAATTCGCTTTGTACTAAAATGATTTCTCTTGGTTTCAGGTACTTTGGGACTGAAGACACAGTGAAGTGTTACAAGCTCGCGTCGTTAGATAAGCTGAAAATGTCGTGCTTCGGAGGCAGCGTGTTGATTCCCGACTGAGACAACGGTGTTTTTGTGATAAGTGTCGTGTGATTATGTGATAGTGAAGTGTTGACAGCAAACCGCCACCATGTTGCCGACAAATGTGATGTCTTTTATGAAAAAGGTGAGTATTATCTAATTCTAAGTATTTTTCTATTGTGTCTGTAATCTATTGGTCCCGAGGTGTGCAGATTATCATTCTTTTGTTGTCGTTCAATGGAGGGGATTTTATTAGGTCCCTACGTCTAGTGAACCGAGGGTGGGCAATTGTGTTCAAAAATTCTTTAGAGCTCTCTAGAGCATTTTAAGAGAAAATTTGTTCAGCAAAGTTTTCTACTGAAATACTTGTTATAATAATGAGTGCTTGTATAAAATGTCTCTCATAACTTTCATCACATTTGAAAAATTATTTTAGGTACGAATACGTAAATCGATATTGTATCTATAACCCGTTTCCTTTTTGATATTTAACAAATCAAAAATACGTAGGTATTTAAACGTACACTGTAAGTACACTCGGTTTCATGACAGAGTTAAGTTAGAGTTCTAAAGCTGTTTTAGCTACGAATTACCTTACATTTTGTAAATATCGTAATTAACTTTATAAATATAAGAATATATTATAATTTGCGAGCATATGAATATGTTTTATATATAGGCTAATATTTACCACAGTAATTGAATGAAACCCTTGGAATAACTACATTGAGTAAGTTATGAATACACACACATGCATGCAGTCTATTTTCGCTCCGGAAAAGTTGTTAGTTATTCCTGAAAGAGCCAATTAGCAAAATCCAATAGAGCTCCCGCTAGTCAGAACACTGAATTCTGCTTTTAATTTTATATAGGTATACATTGGTACTATTTGAACTAAAATCTCGATAAAAATGTTGATTGCTTAACTGGTAGCTTCATTAATAATTTGCGAGTACCTTCGTTAAAAAGAGAATTCTAATTTATTTTTTTATAAGGATCATATTAACACTTAGGTAATTAGCTTGTTTACACCCCTCGGGGGAGGCTCATGTTAAGCAGTAGACGTTCCATTGCTAACTCAAGCTTGCTAACTGTAGTTTTATGTTGTTACACAAAGGGAAACGCTGTTGCCCGTTCCCTGGTATAAGATTGTTATAAACAATGTTCCACCGTAACGGGGATGAACGTCTTACCATGCTATCAGAGACACGCAGAGTAGTCCCTCCACCAACCAGACCTGTCAAAAAAACGCAGAATTTACACAAGGATTTTTTGGCAAACGTTTGTATCAAAACCCCAACATCTGAGTCTACCACACCACGGAGGTTCATATTAATTCGATACATATTCCTATTCCTATCGACCTTAGTAGGCACAATAGATAAACGATATCTAAAATGGTATCGCTCCCCAATAATAGCTAACCTTAATGGAAAATTGGTTATTGACTGTGGTAAAAGAGTTAACATTCTACTTTTCACTGATCTACTGTAAGCCCCAAATTAATACGGATCGTTACGAATACATCAGTATTAAACGACTTATGTTCCTAATGAATAGGAGTAAGTCGTAATTAGGGCCTTATGTATAATAAACATTGTTTTTTTTTCGACCATACATTTTAGTGCTAATAGTAGCCATGAATTTTGCTGTTAAATCGGACATAAAGGCGGGCAATTTAAACAAAAACTACAAACAAAGCAACCTGCGCAAGGGGGCTTGGACTTGGACCGCGGCTTAAGGCGGTCGCTGAGAGGAGGGATTTAAAAAATGTAACTTTAAGATTTTAAGGGGAATTTTGTGCAATAAATGTTTACAAAGGCCACTGGATGATCGAACTGTTTAAAGCCATCCATGTTATTATCTGATGAAGAGGAGAAAATGTTAATAAATTAAAATATTAAGTATTAAATATACATTTAGGAATAACGGCAAGTAAATAGTCGACTCCTAATACTCTTTCATTATAACTAGCGGCCCGCCCCGGCTTTGCACGGGTGGACTTTTATTTTAAACATTTTGGAATAAACATATATGGATTATATGGATTGGCTCAAACTGATCATAGTCTTGAAAATCTTGTAGCCACGATCCAACCCGAAATCGAAAATCTTACAGAAAGAAATGTCTTTCTGTTGCAATGCCATGGCTTATATTAATATTTTATTTAGATGCACATTTTTAAACTCGTAATATCTTTTGAATGCATTGGCCGATTTTAATAATTTAAATAGTTATCTTCAGGTACTGAAACAGTCTCATATGAGAAATAATTTATTTGGATAAGGTTAATACGAAAATATGAATAACGTGGTACATCATGCATGGTCTGGTTTTTGTAAAAAAAAAAAAAGTAGTTATTGTGACATAACGATAATAGTTGGACATATAGTATTACAAAGTTTTTTGTAGATATTGATATATTCTTAAATATTGTAGAACATACTTTTTTTCTATCATCAATAGTTTCCGCAGCGCATGCGAAGAAAGACGTTTATGGGCATTTTTTACACCTTGGATTACGTTACTTAAGTTTTGGTAAGGATCCCTAATTTTTCCTAGCAATAAATATAGCCTATGTCACACGGGGTGAAAGTAACTTTCCAATGGTGAATAATTTTTTGAAATCGGCGTAGTAGTTTTTCATTTTATTAATTACAAACACACATACACACACACAAAAATACATAAAAACAAATATTTCCTCTTTATAATATTAGAATAGATGTTACAACTGATTGGCACCATTACATCCTCTAAGGATGTAATGGTGCCAATCAAAGTAAAAACAACTCCGAAAATTAGCGAAATCAGATTTAATATACTAATTAGAAGTTACACGTACAACGGTTGTCAGGCAAGTCAACGATGACATTGAATGTTACTAATACGTGCCGCAACGCCTAGGTAATTTTTAATCAGCTAGCAGCACCATATCTCCCACGTCTAGCGTTGACGTGTTTGTCCGCCATTTTGTCCTTTGTTGTAATTCAGACAGGTATTCCTTCTGCCATCTTTTTCAGAAATGTGGCCTCAGTTTCTCAAGGCGCTCATATCGTCGCAATTGGCTTTCCTTCACGTCTTCCAGGTTTGGTGTTGGCAGAGCGATCAGTGGTCGGCCAATGATGAAATGTCCTGGGGAGCGGGAAAGGAGGTCGTTAGGACTGGATGAGAGAGGGCACAAGGGACGGCTATTGAGGATTGCCTCCACTTGTGCGAATAAAGTAGAAAGTTCCTCGAACGTTAAGTGACATTCGCCTAAAACTCGTCGTAATAAATGTTTTGCCGACTTAACCCCGGCCTCCCATATGCCACCAAAATGAGGAGAATAAGCCGGAATGAATTTAAAATTGATAGATTGCTGACTTGCAAAATCAACTAAAGGTTCATGGTTCTGTTTGATGAACGAGCCTATTTCTTTCGCGGCAGCTACAAAATTAGTACCATTGTCACTGAATATTTCGGTTGGCTTGCCACGACGAGATATAAATCGTTTTAATGACATTACAAATGCATCCTTGGTTAGGTCACTAACTGCTTCAATGTGTATGCATTTGTAACGAAGGCAAACAAAAAGACATAAATAACATTTAACAATGCGACAGCCGCGTCCTTTTCGGTTTACTATGTAAAATGGGCCAGCAAAGTCAAGGCCAACGGATAAAAATGGATAGTCTGGCGTTATT
This sequence comes from Nycteola revayana, assembly GCA_947037095.2. NCBI lineage: Eukaryota > Metazoa > Arthropoda > Insecta > Lepidoptera > Nolidae > Nycteola > Nycteola revayana. Next base: position 11,473,089 of record OX344847.2, read on the forward strand.
CGTTGAGACGGTAAATTACCCATTTTAGGTTGTAAAGTTGTACCCTTTAAACGCCTGCAGCGTACGCAGTTATTTACTGTGCGCCTCGCTAGTATCCTACCATTAATTGGCCACATCGTTTCTCTGACAGTAGCCAATAACATTTGAGGACCGGCATGCATGGTGTTAATATGTTCTCTAATAAAATAAAGTTTTGTTTGAGTATGCGCTGCATGAAGTAATATTGGATGTTTCTTTTCGAATGAATAACTGGACGCATCGATTCGTCCACCGACACGAATTAACTTGTATTCATCTAAGAAAGGCGATAATGCTAATAACTTACTATTTTTCTTTAATTGTTTACCAGTTACCAGCAGATCGTATTCAATAGGAAACGATTGACCTTGGGAGATAATACAAAGCGAGCGGAATGACTCACGCAACTCATTAGCGGACAATGTGCCAACTCGTTTGTTATGTTTATTTTTTAAATTAAATATGAATCTAAGAACGTAAGCAAATGACCGTTCCAACCTAAATAACGATGAATATTTTTCAAAATCGATAATGGGTGACTTTATAACTATCGGATGCGCCTTTAATTCGGGTACTATTTCTAAGTCTTTCAGATTGGATTTAGGCCATTCGGTTTCGTTATAAATTAAAAAACAAGGCCCTGTCCACCAGAGTGATATCGACGCTAGTCGCTTAGCATGCACTCCCCTTGATACTAAATCAGCGGGGTTTAAATCTGTAGGTACATATCGCCACGCCGACGATGAAGTTAATTCTTTGATTTCCGTGATACGATTAGCCACAAATATTTTTAATTTACTGACGTTACTACGTATCCAGCACAACACTACGTTTGAATCGCACCAGTGTATTAGTTTGTCTGGCTTGTAGGTACCTTAATGAATCTACCACTGATTTTACGAGTTGAGAAGCGAGTAAGGCGGCGCACAGTTCCAAACGTGGTATGGTAGTGCTTTTTAATGGAGCTACTTTAGACTTTGCGCACAATAGTTTAACCGTGCATGACGTCACCGTTAGCGCTGATCGTTCGCATATAAATACATGCGCCATACGCATAGCTTGATGCATCACTAAACGAGTGTAATTCGATGACCTTTGGTGAGTCACCTAAAACTAACCTCGGTATGCGTAGATTGTGCAAGTATTTTATGCTTTCAGAGAAATCGATCCATTCTTCCTTTATATCTTGAGGGACCGGCTCGTCCCAGTCAAGTTTAAGTTGCCAAAGCTTTTGTAACATTATTTTTGGCCTTATTACAATGGGACCTAATATACCTAATGGGTCAAATATTTTGAACGCGTTTGACATAATAAATCGCTTAGATATAATATTATGATTAGTGTCGTGGGAAAATCCCTTTATAGGAAAGCTCAAGGTATCACTGGCAAGCCTAGGGTGCTTGAAGACTCACTAAAAATGAGCTTGTCCTGCTCATTGATAGCAACATTATCAAATATGGACGGATGATTTGTTTTGTATTTTCTTAAATTAAAACATCCTGACCTTAATGCCTCAGATAGAGCGTTTTGAATATATTTTAATTGCTGTGGATCATTTGATCCAGTAATTAAATCATCGACATAGAAATCCTTTTGAATGATGGTGCGAATTAGTTCATCATTCTGCTCTTGACCTACCTGCCACAAGCAACGTGTGCTAAGATAAGATAATAAGATAATAAGTATATAGATAATAATATAAAGCTTATGGAAGTAAATTGTAATATGCGTATAACACTAGTCTTCGGCATTTTACCATTGCAATTTTGTGACTAAAACGTACGTACCTACTACGTATCTTTTTCCTAATAATTTATTAATTAAATTGAACTGAACTAGGTGAGATATTTTTTGCTCGAATATCCAAGTCAATAAAGTTATATAATGCCTCTGTATAGTTCCATACCAGGTAGGTACTACTTCCTATTTTCCGTACTTATTTTGGCACAACTCAGCACCTGGATTTAACTAAAGATAATTGTTTTGATTTTATTACAGCCTCGTCTTAATTACATTCCCCACGGTCTGCAAAATATACGGCACTCAGTGTTTATTTTCATGGGTGGTTTCTGTGTGATAGCGTGCGTAGCTATGTAAGCTTTGAAACAAACACGGAAGAGAGAGATGAATTACTACTGCTTTTTTCCTTATCTAATTTGCCTGTGTAAAAAACATGCTAGAAACAAATGAAAGATTTACCTACTAGTACGTACCAGTCATAAATCTAGACATTTTCTTATCTCTGGGAGCTTTTCGCTCGCACTTTCTGTGCATGCACCATATTTAAGTGCTCTTGACATTTTCATTTTCGTAGGTTTGCGTTATTTCGGATTGGATTGTTATGGATAGGTTAGGTAGGGATCGAAACTTCGATGTGTTACTGTTCATTCCTAGATAAAAAAAAGAAAATGAGTCATAACCATAGTTCCAGAAAACACCAAAAAGTAGATTTACGTAGTTAGAGAGATACCGTCTTATTCATTCTCACTATAAATGGAAGTGGGTCAGCCATTGTTATCCAAACTAAGTTTAGGCATTTCACTTATAGAGCCCATAGTTACCATACCTACTTAAACCTTAGTTAAAGATCTTTGTCAAAATATATGCCATCCCTTTAATAGGAGATGTATATGTGTAGTATCATGTATAATTGTAAAATTAAGAATATTGTTTTATTTTTCATACAAAAAATTAAATAATTTAAAATGTCTCTTAATATGTCTTTGGAAAAAAAATGTTTCCGAATACTTGTTGTACTGGTTGCTAACGTTACGCTGGGTTTTGCATTTTTGATATAATTTTAAATATTTTTTGAATAAAAGAAATGTAGTAACTATTATAAGAAAACAAAAAAAATATATATATCAGCTAATTTGTTGGTTCCCTTAATATTAAGATGAGATTACTCGAACTAAAAACATCTAATTTGTGTCATACGCTTTACAAAAATTCGTCATATATAATTTCCTAATTGAGGACGGTCATCGTACGCGAATACATTTATTGAAAAACACTTAAAAAATCATTTTAGGTGTTGTATTATTTTTTGGTAGTATTTAAATATTATTAATCTGACTGGTTAATCATTTTAATATCAAAGTTCATCTTTAACTTAATGTAATAAGTAGAAGAGACTACTTACCAAAAGATAAAAACGCATTAAACTTGGTTAAAAATATCCGCAGTGATATAAAGCTACCATAATTACCCCATGAACTCTAAAAACATTGAAAACCTTTTTGCACTGTCGTCTAAAAGAACAAATCAGCTGCAATTTATTGCTTCCAACAAGTTATAAAAGTCGAAAGGAAGTAAGGAGTTCCTGTTGTAGTTGTACAAGATAGACGATCTACTGCCAACTTCGAACCTTGTACGAGTAACTTTAAGCTTACCTAAACTACAGGTCCATACTTTAAATAGCGACCACCTTGGTATATCAATCAAATATCAAACTACTGCTTTCAAGTTTTATATAATAGAGCAGATGTGATGATTTCCCAAGTATTGATGCTGTATGATTTCCGGGTAAGAATAGATCACCCCAAATCTTCCCATCCGTGTCGTATGAGGCGACGGATATACATCTGATGGATGGGTAGCAACATCATCTAAAGGTTACTTACCATCTTACTACGATCAAAAGTTTATCGGACAAGCATGGTGATTATAGCAATATCCATCAACGATCTTGGTTTGCTAAGGTCTGTTAAGTGGAGGCCCATGTTCAACAGTGACCGTAATCGGTCTGTTGAATTGAAAATGAATAATATGTTAATGAAAGAAAGGAATAATACTACGGATACGTGTACCTACCAAATGTCTATGAAAAGAGTTACATTAGGTACTGTAAAAATTTTTGTATACACCATTCTCTACGAATTGTATAATGGCTTTAGGAAAATAATTCCATGTGTCTCAGAAGAAATTACAAGCACATAATTCACGGACATAATTATATACATTACATATTATAATTTAAGCTTAATTTGGCTTGTAAGAGCAAAGAAGTGGGCCTCCAAATGAATATATCAAAAACGAAGATAATGACCAACTCAACAGAGACCAACATAGTCTTGGGCGAAAATAACCTTGAGTATGTATCAGAGTATGTCTACTTGGGTCAAATAATTGCTACTACAGACCAAATGTCCAAAGAAATAAGAAAGAGAATCGCCAGTGGCTGGAGGAAATACTGGTCATTGAAAGAAATAATGAAAAGTAAAGAAATGAGTATAAGTATCAAAAGAAAAACTTTCAATACCTGTATCCTTCCCTGTATTACATATGGAAGCGAGACCTGGTCCCTCACCCAAAATCACAGAGAGAGACTAGCCAAATGCCAAACAGCAATGGAGAGAAGTATGTTGGCAATAAAACTGACCGATAAAATTAACGCAACGGAAATAAGAAACAAAACCAAACTTACCGACATACTTACTCGAACTGACCAGCTGAAATGGCGATGGACTGGCCACATGTTACGCTGCAAGTGCGAGAAATGGAGCAAGCAGGTAACTCTCTGGTACCCAAGAGAAGCGTGCAGACAACGGGGACGTCCGACAAGAAGATGGGAAGATGACTTCCGACTAGCCTTGGGGCCTTATTGGACCAGAGTTGCAACCGACAGAGTGCAATGGAAACAGTTGGAGGAGGCCTATGTCAAAAGACACACCGAACTGAGAGATATTATATAACCATATAGAATATTAAAAACGGAATTCAGATTGTCAGTTCTGGAATAAATGGCTATTATTATTATTATTATTATTATTATAATTTAAACTTAAATAGTTGACCCAGTGGAATCCTGAACACCAGGTCTCAGAGGCAACTGCCATGCCGTAACCACTGCGCCACTAGGGCAGTCAAATAATAAATAGAAGGTAAATGCAATATACTGTTATCGTATGTTTAATTTATTTCAGAGTTAACAGGTAAAGTTGAGGTTTACTAGTGGGTGTATCTCGCTCATTTGGAATGACGTACTGACATATACAAATATAAACTCGGTGAACTTTACGACGTTCCAAGTATGGTTTTAATTAAAATAATTGGCTTTCATTGATCGTTTTCCACATATTTACTGAGTTTATATAACTTGTAAACTTATTGATTCAGATCCCTGTAGGTACTTTAGTAGCATTATTATATAAATTCTATTATGTATGTGTATGCTAAAGTACCATTCTATTGTTTTTTAGCTGAGCTTAGATATTAGCGCTTTGTTTTCGTAAAAAATACTTTTTCGGATGAAAATTTCAATATCAAGTTACAACATATATATTATTTACTAGCTTACCGCGCGGTTTCCGTGGGAACTCCATAATAAAATATAGCCTATAGCCTATAAACTCTTCCGCTTTATATATTAGTATAGATTAAAGAGGTATGTTACTGTTTTCAGTAGCTACATATCTGATTTTAATATAAATTCTGTAAATATTAGAAAATATACAAATTTTTCTATATCCAATTTTTATTCGTGTTTAAAAATCTTAACACGTCTGGTTCCGTAAAGTTGTAACTTCTATAACACCAAGCGTATCCGAGATTCCAGACTTTTATACGTCTGTAGTTTCTAAAATTTCCATCTAAAAGTTGGAACTGTGTGTGTTAGGTTAGAAAGACAAAAAACTCACGGGTTGGAATTGAATGGAACAATATTACTAAGAACTCGAAGTTAACTCTATTATACAGTAGGTATACGGAATTTACGAATACAGCCGTTATTGTTTTCCGACTACATAAATGCATGGACAGCAAACGTTACTCTTATCGGGCGTTGATGCGGTTTAGCGTAGCGGCTCACTAACTCCTCCTGTGAGATAAATTAACACTTCGTCGAGTGGAAACATCTCTTTCTCGTCAAAACAATATGTTACCCCGCCACAATACCGCTTCTGAGACAATCGCGAGGGAGTGTGTAAAATGAAGCCGACGCGACGATGACATAAACGTGAATTTTTAAAATGCACTTGAAATTATGGAAGCATGTTTTTCGAGTGTAAGCGAAATGTGTTGGGTTCCTAATGAATTGTAGATTTGACAATGTTTTTTTTTCTTATAAAATGTTACATATTTTAGACTTCTTAAGTATCTGTAAGTTTGTTATGACCAAGCATTTTGCATTCATAAAACAATTAATTGTAATGATACAAATATATCGTCTAATCACACGCTATCACAGTAACCATACCTTTTAATTAGCTATTTAGCAACCAGCTTCAAAAGCGTTACCCGCGTAACTCCCGTTCCCGCAGGAAATTCGTTATTATTATTAGGTATGAGAACAGGCAGGTGAAACAACTGGTATTCGCCTGTATCAGGTTGCTTTCTTCCTTCTTGTGTCAAGTAGATGATTTCTAATTAAATAGATTGTAGCCTTCTCCAATAATTGGGCTATCTAAAACTGGAATAATGTATAAAATCCGGTACGGTAAGTAATTCCAGTATAGATAAGTAAATCTATACTAAGAGCTCACTTTTCAATCGTCAGATAAAAATTATTAGAAGAGTAATTTGACAGATATTGTTTGAGTTTATTACTATTACTTACCAGCCAAAAATATTTCTTTACATAACAATAATTAATTAAGCTGCTTAAGTTTGCGTCACAATTAAAATTTATTCTTCAAATAATTGTTGTCTAGGTAACCCTTAGGTGACATAACAAATCTCCAATTACAATAATGTCATGCGTAAAAAAAGATTATGGGAACAAACAAAAGTGTGTTTAGAGCGATTATGCGACGCAAGAACCGTTTATTAATTGCTGTCCTGTCGTATAATGACTTTATACGGTTTAGGGTAAAGACAATAGGGACGCATTAAATGCAAACGCCCTCCAAAACCTTATAAAGCTCAATTTACTTTGTTCATATTAAATTCAGATAAAATGCTTCTCATTTTCTTTGATAATCACACTCTTTAAAACATTATTAGAAGCAAACCACGATACTACAATTTTTAATGTTTATGAACGGAAATAATAAATATTTATATTTTCGTTTATTAATACTGTCAAAAGTTGTCATAGAGAGAGAATTTTTTTTTTGGCCTGTGCAAATTAGTGTACATTTGGAGTTATATCTGTTTCAATACTGAATTCATATAGGTATACAAAGTTGATACGACAGAGGGGCTTTCCTTTAAACTGCCTATACTAGTTACCATTTCCAAGCTCTGTACCAAAAATCAATTAAATAGGAGCAGTAGTTTAGTCGCAAATGATTTTTTAAGTTTTTGCGCCGTTTGAACACGATGTATCTTTCCTTACGATGCGTTGTTGCCGCTCTGACGCAAATCATTGCAAAACATCCCGCACTGGCGCGCGCGCGACGTTGCCGCTTTGCTAGGTCAGTGAAATTTATTTACAAAGGGTGGTTACGTTTTAATCCGATTTGTAAGCTATTTAGTTTGTTTGAAAGAAAAAAAATCTCAATTTGGTTGCTTTTTATTTTTATACCTTATCGGATTAATAAAAAACACGTATAGTAAACGTAGCGTAATTTAATGCCCCTCTGTCATATCAACGTTGTATATAAAAGCAGAAACTGACCCAATGATCGATGAACGTGCAGCTGAAACCGCTGGGTTTAAAATCATGAGATTTTGCACAATTATAGCACAATTATGCGACGTAGATGTGCACTAAGAAAGATTTTTTGAAAATTCAATCGCTGTATTGTTTGTATGGCCACCAACCCGCCTGCCGAGCGTGGTGACTATGGCAAATACCCTCCCTCGGGAGGAGGCCAATGTTCAGCAGTGGACGTTATACGGGCTGATGATGATTATTTGTATGAAAAATCGAAAGCAACAGGGCAACAGCTATGAGGTATATGTATAAATATAACCATTTTAAAGTAGTTCTTCAATACAAAGGAGGTCACGAAGAATAAGTAATATAAACGAAGGTAAAATGAAGAGCATTTCAGCCGAACTTTCTAGAACAATGAAATTAGTAGCCGGAAAAGCATTAAATTCTCAGAAGAACTATTCCTATTTTAATAAAAGGGATATTGCAGGAATTGTTTGTAAAATAAAATTGTCTACAGAATTTACAGTACTCTTATATTATTACTGCTAATGAAAAAGGAGTAGCGTAGAATAGACTTTATTTGCACAATCTTTGTAAGATTTACCTATAATATTTTATATATTAAGAGCGATAAGTAATAATGAAAAAAAAACGACACTTCTGTAAACTTTTAAGGTTCAAACCATCCAAATGACTTTTACACCGATTTAATTAAAATTCGGCATGTGTATTGTATTGTATTGTATATCTTTTATTTCGGAAAAATTAATCCATAGAGAGTTAGTAACATCAAAACAGCTTATTATCTAGTGTTAGTATTTAACATTATGCTTAAAAACTGGCATATAATTGGAGAACTGAGGCTTTCGGCTATAATTTTCAAATGCTATTTTGACTGTCTCTCACTCTCCGCACTAGCGAGGCTGTTTTTTTGCGTATAATAGCGTGAAAATCGTCGTGATTGCGCAAACATTTCAGACGCACTACAGTAACGAGGCAGTCTTAATAGCATTCTGAAAGCATTATTATACTGGACGCGGAGTAATGTGTAATTGACCCATAGATTGCCCGCGTACAGACTCTGGCAGTAAGCCTTAGGGTAATTTTAACTTGGTCTGTACAACGCGCAAACCTACGGGCCAACATGTTACTCCGGACAGCCAGAGCCCTACGCTCCCTCTCAATGTCTATATTGTCCTTGAGGTCGTCAGCAAGAAAGTGCCCTAGGTATTTAAAGGAAGGTGGGACCTTGTTAATTTTAGACCCGTTTAAAAGACAGTAATGACAATTTATTAATTTATTTGGTCATATTACATAGATTTCTTTCTTGTTGGCAACGTCATAAACTTATTGATTCCTTAGCTCATTTTTACAAACGGGTCGTTCCCAGTGGTCTAGAATCTATTGGCTCTATCTACTATTCTCAAAAATATAAAGTGCATACATTGATTCCCAACGGGTCCATCATATTCAAGGACAACAAAAAAACGTTCCCAACGGATCCATGGATTATAAAATACAGCCACGCAATGATTGAAAATATTCGAATTTTTTTTTAAATAGATACCTAGTATTTAGAGGATTTATTTAATGAATACAAAAATAATGACTCTATACTATTACCAAAAACATTAATTAAAGCTTTTTAGTTTGTTTTAAAACTAAAAATGTCAAGCCTTATCAGTCTTATTATAGAAGTTTTAAATAAACTAGGCACTAAAAGGTATTTTTCTTGGTAAAATGTCCCTGAAGCATTTTTGCTGACTATTCTTTTAATAAATATCGTGAATCCGTCGGGAATTGATATATGGAGATTTAAAAACTTATTTCATTTTGCCAATGAACCCGGTGGGAAAAGAAGAACGATATATTCACGCACTTTTAGAAAGCCTTACAAACATTCTAACAATTCGCTATAAAAGAAAGCGATGTTGGTACTTTTTTACTTATTAACGTGTCTACTATGTTAGAAAATGGGATACCAATGTAATTTTCGGTGGCCATTTTATAATTACGCATAGGTTTTTTATTACTAACATCCTGGTTAGAATAGGTGGTGGTGCTTTAAGTGCCTTACGTTTGCATTGAATGGACTCACACTCCGTCACTGCGCCCCACTTTGGCGACTATATTAGCACACACCGGGCTGCATAAAGGTGCACCTTATCAAAGCGCGCATACTAAAGCAACCTTTTCGCTCAACGCTGCCATTCCTCTTTTTTATTACCTACCCGAAATAAATACCATTTTGAGTAAAGTATTTCTCGTTAAACTGAACAAACATAGCTAAAACTGTTTTCACATAGGTACATTGGACATGATTTTTTTAAGACCGTTTTAGTGTGTATCAACTAAAATGACAGTCCCTTGCAAAATAATCTGTATATTATTATGTATAATTGAATCCCTATTTCCTTTGGTTACGGAATCACGCGCGTGTTCACGCGTGATGCTGCTCGATTATTTATTACAAAGAGGATGTGAAAAAACTGAATTTCTTAGTGCACATCATGGTTAGTTCAGAGTTATCACGTTAAAAGTTCAATTGAATAGTAAGTATTAGTTAAGACAGGACTTCGTCTGTCGGGTCAGCTAGTGTTTTATTATAATATATTCTAGAAGTAGTGTTCCTAATCAAAACCACTATTTGATTTAAATTACATTTTGACACATGTTTAAAAACACAATCCGATGGTATTAAAATCATTATGAAATAGCACCATATTGCAAGTGAATACACTGCATCGCGATGTAATCGAAGCAACTTTATTGACCGGTTGTCGTTGAGGAGAGTCTGAATTTATTGTTGTTTATATTAAACAATTATTTATTTTACTGTAATATATTAAAAAGAAATAAGCGAAACTATTTTGTTTTAATATAGATAAACTTAAAAAAAAAACCGGCCAATTGCGAGTCGGACTCGCGCACGAAGGGTTCCGTATCAGTTACAAGTGCGTACTTATTTTTGATATCAAGAATAAAAAGCGTATGTTTATGAAATGAAATGTTATTTTATATTTTTATATTCGAGTTGATTGAATGAAAGGTAATTGCGGTTTACGATTTATGACGTATTAAAAAAAAACTACTTACAAGATCTCGTTCAAACCAATTTTCGGTGGAAGTTTGCAACGTAATGTACATCATATATTTTTTTTAGATTTCTCATTCTCTTATTTTAGAAGTTACAGGGGGGGGGACACACATTTTACCACTTTGGAAGTGTCTCTCGCGCAAACTATTCAGTTTAGAAAAAAATTACATTAGAAACCTCAACATCATTTTTGAAGACCTATTCATATATGCACACGTATGGGTACGATGAAAAATTTTTTTTTGAGTTTCAGTTCTATGTATGGGGAACCCCATAATTTATTGTTTTTTTTTTTCTTTTTTTGTGTGAAAATCTTAATGCGGTTCACAACATACATCTACTTGCCAAGTTTCAACATTATAGTTCTTATAGTTTCGGAAAAAAGACAGACAGACAGACATGACGAATCTATAAGGGTTCCGTTTTTTGCCATTTGGCTACGGAACCCTAAAAAGGGTCGTGCCATCCATCTATTAATTTTAATAATTGATCGTAAAGTTGTATTTATCGTCAATGTGTATTCATTCGTTTTGTATAAAAGCAATTACTGCAGTATTATAACTGTTCCCTGAAGAGAAAGACTGACACTTGTAATTTATTTAAATAACGCATAGCTACTAAAATTTAGAGATATTCACTCCCAGTGTTTGCTAACTATCCAAAATAAATTTCATACAATATAAAAACCTCATTTTGAACAAAAATGTCACCTAAGAAATGTTAAATTTGGAACGACGATAGATTTTAATAATAATTATTATTAGTCGATTATGAGGAAGTAGGTATTCATTGAAACTTTCTTTGAACTCATTAATCATTATTTTCAGTAAGGTGATGTTCACATTAATAACAGTCTTAAAGAGAAATTTCATCACTTACCTTACCTTAGTAGATAGGCAGTCTAATATTTAATTGAATAAGTCAACTAAAAAGCGCAAAATATACCTCAAAAATGAAACAATACAATTAAAATACCCTACGATATCAAATACGTTTGGAAACACAAAGGTTTGCCAAAAGCTTAAAACCAATCTCCTCGTTTCTTAACTCTGAATAAAAACAAGACGAAATGAACAGACTGCCGGCTGAGTAAATGTTTTATGGATATTTTTCCCTTTTTAAATGCTAATTTTTCGTAAGGTGAAACGAACATTTTAGTAACAACATTTGCGAAGATTTCCATATAAATACATTTATGATGCCCTAAACATTATCTTTTAATAAGTAATGTTTATAAAAAAACGATTTATCTATAAAATGTACTAGATTCCCGCGGACAGTTTCAACCGCATAGCTCCCGATTCCGTAGGAACTTCATAATAAGCTGTAGCCTTTCTCGATAAATGAGTTATTTAACACTAAAAGATTTTTTCTAATCGGACCAGTAGTTCCTGAGATTAGCGTGCTTTAGCAAACAAACTCTTCAGCTTTATATATTAAGGCGCAACGTTCGCTCTTCAGGTATTTAACGGAGAAATTGTTGGAAAGCGGCATTTCTTATCTGATATATTTAAAGACTATTTATTTTGCGAAAGTAAGTGGCAATAACAGACCATGTTAAGTCATCATTAGGTCAAAAACATAGAAAAAGCCTTGTGAATATCTGTAGTCTAAATTTTATACTTTTATCGTTGTATTGAAATTCCTTGGTCTACTGATTCTATTAACGTTTAAGGCTTATTAACAATAGACCTGTTGTTGATTTTTATATTAGCAAAATAAACAATTATTTTAGTATGACGGTTAAATGTGCCATATTCCGACTTATTCATCGATAAATACTTAAAGTGCGAACGAAAATTGCAAATTCCATTTTTCTCTATAATTATAAAATCTGATCAATGGAACGTGAAGTATTAATCGGCTGTCATCATAGCCGATACATACTCAACATGTTTCTTCGATAATTTAATTAAGCACTAGAGGAATTTTATTAGCAATCAACTTAAAATTTTAATTGGAAATTCAATTTTGAAATTAAAATTCGACAATATTGAAGTTAAAGATAGTTTCATAATGAAAGTTACATATTATTATGGGGTTTTAGTCAGAAATTAAATCAGTATGTTAAGAGCTTTTGTATGTTATCTTTAAATAAGATTGTATACGTAAGTAAGTTTTATAAATAAGTTTCTGTAGTTAAAATATATGTATTAAGTAAACTGTTCAGCAAAAATAAATAATTTGACCAAATGGGGAGATTTTTGTTGAGCGAATGTAGTGACCATAAGCTTATTGTCTCGGTTCTTATAAGGTACACAACCTTTAGACAAAAACTGAGTACAAATACAATCCAGTTAAACATTGTTAAATGATAATAATTATAAAATAGCTAATTATGTTATCCATCTATAAATTATGCATAAGATAAAAGATCCACTTATAAAAGAGATTTTTTTATTTTACTAGCAGAATTTTTGCAGTCTACTAGTATTCTCGTTAACCCCTCGTGCTAAGCTGAAATGCTTGTGTAATGAGTGGATTCACGTCGGTAGTGCAATGGGTGGGGTTCTACCCGACGAGCACATGATCGCAAGTCCGACGCCTTAGCCATTGGGCTACGGCCGCTTCAAATTTTAATTATTTATTTTTAATTATCTATTATTTTTTTGTTCAAAACCCAAAAATCTTTCAAATATCACGTCAAACATCATACTAAATCTATCATCATAGTCAAAATCCCTTGAACACATTATAATAACATGTCTTCAATAATCAAAATGAGTAGATAAGCAATCTCTACACAGTTAATTAATATTTCAACCCTTATCAATGAAGACATGTAGTCTCACGTCAGTTGGCAATTTAACTACCCATTTTGGTTATCTAGTGTTAACCAACGGTTTACAAATGTAATGAAAGCGATATATGGATAGAGACATTTGTGTACCTCTGTAGAAACTTTGCCGTATGGTTTCGTATTAACATAGAGGACAGACAGAGAAGAAAAAATATTTTTTTAATATTTAATATATAAAAAGTTTGAAACCTGAAAAGAGAGACATTGAATGCCAGTTAGGACTCCCCGTAGTTAACTGGCAAAAGCATTAGAGTAAAAGCTCTAATGCCTTGATTTAGATTGCAGGTTCGAATACTGCCGGTGGTCTACAGTTCTTTTCGTCTTATACTTACTGTCTAAACTTCATTATGAGATAATGTATATAGCTTCCCGCGCGCCGTTGGAACAGCATTCATAATTAAATTAAGCTGTATTATTCTATAGTATGAACTATATAATTATAAAGTTTTATTAAAATCCGTTCCTTAGATTACGCAAATCTACAGAACGGATTTTAATAAAACTTTATACGAGTTACGAACTTCCACCTATCCCATTACACATACTTACTTACAAACTTACACGTTGATAATATAAGTAAGGGTTACAGATTGTAGATACAATTCTTGGATGGCACATAAGCATATTTTTAAACATGTAAAAGTAAGATTTAAGTTGCATATTTCTCTTCAAAGTAATCATACTTTATCCTCGAACGACCATGAAACTTTACCATCCTACTAAAATAAGAAATAACAAGTTATTTTGTTAGTTAACAAAGTAATTTAGACTGTAATAATAATGTTCAGCTCCAGTATTGATTTTCCCCTGATTCTGTTATTTCCAGGTATGATATAGCTCCAACCTATTTTTAGTGGTGAGTAGGCCGCTGTCTGCAAGTCTCTCCGCCGATATTGAATCCGTGTAGAGACGTGACAGACTCAGCAAAATTTTCTTTCAACTTTACGTTGGCGATATGTTCTCAACAATAGTGCCTTAAATTATGCAACACAGCAACTTTAAAATTCCAGTTCTTTAGTACATGGTTTCAAATTTTTAACACATTCTTATTGTTAGCTACTGGCTGAGGTTCGACCTATTTTTCTATTAACTTTATGCTGTTCTAGTTCCTTTTTTTTTCTTTTATATGTCAAACATATTTGTTGGCATCAATTCAATGCTGTCAGGTCGTCGAGATTGTAGGTACACAACTATTTACTATCATAAAAATACAGGTATTCATTCAAAACGCAGGATGCGTTTTGATTCGTATGTTATTTCTTTAAATAAGTACATACAGGGTGTCCCAAAAGATTACGTACCTGGGAAGGGGGGTGATAGGGATGGTCACAAGGGTCACCAGAAAAATATAAAAAATTCTCTCTGGGTGTTTAAAAAAATAAATGGCATTTTTTAAAAGACTAAAAATTTTACACCTTGTGCTAACTGTACCTATAAATATGGCTGTATTTAAAAAAAATGCTGTTATGTAATCTTCAATAACAACAAGGTCATCAACATCAACATCAAAAATAACAAGGTGTAAAATTTTAAGTTTTTAAAAAAATGCCATTTTTTTTTTAAATACCCAGAGCAGATTTATTTTTTATTTTTCTAGTGACC
This sequence comes from Nycteola revayana, assembly GCA_947037095.2. NCBI lineage: Eukaryota > Metazoa > Arthropoda > Insecta > Lepidoptera > Nolidae > Nycteola > Nycteola revayana. The sequence continues at coordinate 11,488,146 of OX344847.2, forward strand.
ATTGTGTCCACCCCTGTCACCCCCTTTCCCAGCTACGTAATCTTTTGGGACACCCTGTATACATATACAGTCCACCACTACATAACACTTATATGTGTTATATTTCTCCGGATGCTTGCTGATTGATATAATTTAGATACTTGGTCGAACATTATTCAATATTTTACCGTTGTTATTTTTATATGATTTGATCAACGATATTCTTCTTTATGCAAAAGCTTTATGTTTAATGATCATCGAGCAAATACTTCTGTCTTGTACCGAATATACAGGGTGTCCCAAAAGATTAAGTAGCTGGAAAAGGGGGTGACAGGGGTGGACACAATGGTCACTAGAAAAATAAAAAAAAATCCGCTGTGGGTATTTAAAAAAAAATGGCATTTTTTTTAAAACTTAAAATTTTACACCTTGTTATTTTTGATGTTGATGTTGATGACCTTGTTGTTATTGAAGATTAAATAACAGCATTTTTTTAAATACAGCCATATTTGTAGGTACAGTTAGCACAAGGTGTAAAATTTTTAGTCTTTTAAAAAATGCCATTTATTTTTTTAAACACCCAGAGGGAATTTTTTATATTTTTCTGGTGACCCTTGTGACCATCCCTATCACCCCCCTTCCCAGCAACGTAATCTTTTGGGACACCCTGTATATACGTGCGTTGGGTAGAGTACTAGATATAGTTAACTTTTGTAAGGGGAAGAATGTAAATTGCTACATAACCCTTAAATTCTTACGGAAACTGACATGAATCATGCTCAAAAAAAAATCTGAAAAATAGTGGCTTTTTATTCTGTAAAGTTATCGGAATACTGTCGCCAACCCGAAGTACGTACATAAGTGAGTCCAAAGAGCATAATAGATACTTATGTAGTGGTTACGGTCGGCATCTAACAATGTATTGAACCGAATGCTATGACGTATTCGTGGGGGGTTGAGGCAAGCCTTTGTCCCGCCCGGTGTTTGTGTAACTCTCACGCCAATGATGTTGTAAAAATATCTCGCTTGCAATAATATAAAGACATTACAAAATAATATTTCGTACGGTATGCAACGTCGCTTTTGTTCCGTGTGAGTTTTCCTTAAACAAAAAGGAAGAATCACAAGCACCCTCTTAAACGCAGAATTTAACTTGTATTTAGCTTTTGAAGTCAATCCTTACTAATATTATAAATGTGAAAGTAACTCTGTCTGTCTGTCTGTCTGTCTGTTACGCAATCACGCCTTAACTACTGAAGCGATTTAAATAAAATTTGGTACAGATATAGTCTAGAGCCTGAGAAAGGACATAGGCTATATTTTATTATGAATTTCCCACGGGAACGGGAGTTACGCGGGTGAAACCGCGCGCGGAAAGCTAGTTAAATATATTTGAGTTGAATTTAGATGCAAAAGCTAAAAACCGTGAATCTAAAAATAAATTACGTATAGCGATCGCAATACCATACGTACTTCTAACACTTTTCTCATGTTCAAAAAACGTGTAAAAGAACATATCTTTCCGTACCTTACGTATATATTTATGTATGTATATGTGTATACATATATTCTAAATGTATTAGTGTATGTATATTATATATAATATTGTATTTGTGTACCTTATATAGGTATATAAACTACACACGATATATTCTTCTTCATTTAAATGTTTCCTATCGCGGGTAAGCTGTACCTTTGTGCAATTGTATCCTTATTTATCTTGTCTCATATTGTTTGTGTGTAGGTACATAAATTATTAAATAAAAAATAAATACCATTTACTGAGCTAAACGTGCTGATACAGTCCGTTTACGACCACGGCCATCACCACGCTTAGAAGGCGGATTGGTGTACGCAGTAAGGTGTGAGTATTTTTGAGCTGATGCAGCTGCCAGTGCATCAGGTATATGTCCCTTAGTCACCACTTACGACATCCATAGGAAGATTTAGGGTGATCCATTCATAGCCAATAACCACAGATCCGTTTCCCATTTACTTAACATAATGATTATATACTTAGCTTTTGTATTATCTTGAACTTAGGTAAGATACCCAAAGTTAATGAAAAAGGGTCAATCAATGTATAATTAATTACGTGAATGGCTATCATCGAACTCAGCTTCGGTCTGTAAATGTCTTTAACGTTTCCGGTCTTTAACCAAAAGGCAATTCCACACAACTGGCGGGCTTCGAGCGATAATAATCGTCCACGACTATCGTAAGCCAACTACTTAGATGATTATATAGGTCGGTAGGTAGCTAGGTATTTTATCCTGTTTTGAAAACCATGATGGGTATGTAGGACTAGTCCTCTGCTTCAGTGATGTTATACTATTGACCACGAAGAGAGGGCTTACCTAAAACCTCCCGAGTCCTCTTCCGAGTCCGCCGATTTTATGATGGCAGCCTAACGTAACAATAGCAGATATTTTAACTTACACTTTAAATTATCTATGTGTATACGTATATACAATTTGCTGAGTTTGTTGTAAAGCTTAAGTTTACAATCATAGTTAATCTATGATTGTAAACTTAAGCTTCACCGGATCATTAAAATAATTTGTCGGAGAATGCGCTAAGGAATTCCATAGTCATCCCTGATTTTAATAGCATACCAATACAATTAGACACAGGTTGGATATTAATATTATTTGATAGATGATAAAGTTATTACAAATATTTATTCTAACTGCTGTAGGTCTAATTCGTCAATACCCGACAAAAACTATCGGAGAAATAATTTTGATTTCTTACAGAAGTGGCATGGCATGTTCAATTCAAAATGTACGCCTCGGACAATTTTTATCTGATGGATTGTTCTTAGTAAGTAAATCTTATGCCATCAAAAACAAAACTTGTAAAAAACCCAAGTCTCGTAACGCTGTTCTTTTACCGTAAAAAGTTGTGGGATCTGAGTAATACCAAGTCGGTTAATTTATTCAGTCCCTACTTAAGGGACCTCCTGTCTTAAGCTAATACGTATCCAACAGAATCTTATTGTGACCATATCAAAATTAAAAACTTTTATGATATAGGTGTTAGGTTAGGTTAGTAATTGTAAGCTTCTACGTCTGCTAGAAGTGCCCTAAAATTTGATGATCGGTCAGTCAGTCAGTAAGTGACTAAAATAAAAAAACTTTGACTAGTTATAATTCTTGACGTACTAGTTCAAATTGAACAAATTTGAAATATACCGTATTTTTACAAATCCTGCTTGGTTACTGAAAATTCAGACTCCTATATTTATCCACAACGAAGTGAATGGCCTGAGTTGCTTCGAGAAAAGAATGGTACGGCCGTGCACCCAGATTATATTAATTTTTGAAGCATTTTATTTAAAGATTACTAGCAGAGTTTTTGCACACGACTAGTATTCTTGTTAACCCCTCGTGTTAAGCTAGTAAGCTAAGGTAGTACCAGTAGGTTCATGTCGGTAGTGTAATGGGTGGGGATCGAATCGGCGATTACATGATTGCAAGTCCAACACCCTAGCCATTGGGCAATAACAATTAAAAAATCAATACGCTTATTAAAATTTGTTGTCTAATTTGATTCGTCTACTTTGTTATTATCCAACATGCCGCGGAAAGCTCATCATCAAGTTAAATATTATGATGAACGAAAATGTGAAAAGTAAATGTTGCAACTATATATTTGTGATTAATTATGAAGTTAGGCGCTGGAAACTGGATTGTTAGCATTTCAGTGAGCGGATGAAGCTCAGTATCCATAGTTGAATGGAGGATGAAACTTGTAACTTTCTCGCAAGGTTTACTAATATGCTTAATTTCCTTTATTGTTATTCTAAAATTATTATGGTAGTTTTCAAGCAGTGAAATAATTTTTGCTAATATCAGTTTATGTTAGCTAGGATCATATTTTTATCCAAATAAACTGTTAAATTATACAAACAAAAAAATCATATTTTTGCGTCTATTTTATATAGTATCAGAAAAACGTTGATATTTCAAAATGAAACTCATAATTTTCAAAAGTAATACTAAGATTAGATCGTTTTGCAGCGTGGAAATTAAAATTTCCGCCAAAATTGGCTCTTTGTTAATTATTTTAATAAAATTTTATTTTTTATTTTGACCAATATCCATGTTGTTAAGAACTTGGTAACCACTCTATATTGGATCGCACCTTCAGTATATATGCTACAAATAAAAGTTACACCTTTCACCAGATTTAATATAAAATCTTTTTAAAAATAAATTCTCCGGTACTGATTTTTAAAACCATAAACCTATTCAGTTTTGGATACCATTTTAAAACGCTTTATAATGTTATATAATAAAATACTCAATTTTTTTAAATTAAGTCAATATTTTCGTGTAAAATACCAAATCTCACTGCACCTGCGAAGATTTGTTTGTTATGAATGAACTCAATTTTATCAACATTATATAGAACTTTACTTAATTTTGACGGACATATGTAGTTAGTCACGAGGATACTAATCAGCAAGCATTAACGCAAGAAGGGATGTATATTTATTTAATGGTCTTTAAACTAAAAACTAAGCACATTGCTAAAGAGGGTGCCTCCTGTGGAGCTTGCACCTCGGCTCAGACAGTCTCTGGCGGTATGAACAGTAACATAGGCCATATTTTATAGTGAGCTTCGTATAACTGGGCTTGCAAACTATATATTTCTGTTTTACCTCATCAGAAAGAATCCTGGCTACGCCCTTGAATGTAATTAATTATAAAATACTTATGATCTTCAATACTCTACTGTACAACTTTGGCTTCTCCTCTCACTCACTCACACTCTTATATTATGCATTTCAAGTTTTTTTTATATATATATACTGTCTATACCTAGTAGTTGTAAATATTTATCTCAAGACGATTAAAGGAACGGCCATTATAATGGGATACTAGTACACAACACGTACCGCGTCAAATTATACGATGTAGCCCTCCTCGCGCCCTTAGATGAAAGGCTTACCAAGGTTATAACCCGAAGCAACCTCGTACTAAAGTACTTGTGGATTCTTGTTTGATGTAACAAAAAATAATAGCCTTTACATAATACTAATGATATTGCAAAGATCTAAGGTATTTTGGGGCTTTACGGAGGCTGCATCGTTCAGAGTTTAATTAATACGATATAATCATACAGAGATTTTGTTTGGGCCCCAATATTTTTTCACGTAAACATTATTATAACTTACACTCTGTGAAACGGATTAAGTTGCAAAGTGTGTTCATGTAATCTACAACAATGTTAAGTGTGCTGTGAAGAACCTTATAAATCTATCTTCTCGAATCGATTCGTGTCAAATGTCTGTACATAGAAAAATAAAACGCTAAAAACTGAGTCAGGGGGATGATAGAAGTAAAATAACACATCCAGATTTTTTGTTCCTCAGTCTGTTTGCCTGTTTCTACGGGCTAATCTCCGAAACGGTTGCACCGATTTAAATGAAATTTTGCATTCTTACATTCCCGGTCATCATTTCGAATAGGTACTTTTAATCGCGAAAAATTTATCAGTTCAGGATAGTTAAAAAACCGAAGGTATAACTAACACGCGTAGTATTTGTTATTAATTCGTTTTTTTTTTCTTCGGGCAAAGTCGCGGGCTAGTAAATTAATAAATAATAAGCAGAAGCATACAGTCGAAACCATATTGCCTTTAAGCATTATGTCACACTTTATGTGCGATAACTTTCTTTCTTTCTTTTTTTTTACTACTACTTATTGACGATTACTACGATTACTAGCAGACTTTTGCTAATAAAGTATTTAATTTAATGAAATACTTATTTATAAATGTAATGTAACTACAGTTTGATATAAACCTCAAATAATATTCATAAAACACAAGTCACACATAAGTCATCAACTAAACTACGAACCAAATTTCAAGCAGGTAAACAAAATAAAAAATACCACAGAACGTTTCTCATTAAACCAGCATTCACATAATAAAACTATACTTAATTTAATTTCATCATCAGCCCGTATAGCCCGTATAACGTCCACTGCTGAACATGGGCTACCTCCGGAGGCCTCAAATATCCTCAGTATTTGCCATAGTCGCCACACTTGATAGGCGGGTTGGTGACCGCAGTATTATGCTTTACCACATAAGGACACGCTGCTGCCTGTTTCTTAATAAACGATTATTATAGACGATGTTATAACAACAGCTTAACGTGCTTTCCGAGGCACGAAGTTTAGTCCCTCAACCAACCCGACCCGGAAAGTAAACCCACGAACTCCGAGATTTAAAGTTAGCCAAATACCACTACGCTACGGAGGAAATAATATCGTCTAATTCTTTATTCCTGAGTGCGACCATTTGACTTCATAAGAATCAATTTATCACCGTTTATCGACATTTCGATAAATTATTATGCATAATCTTTTGAATTGAGACAATATTCAATTTGGGAATGCTGCTCGTACAATTTAATTAACTTAGGTTGATAAAATACGTTATGAATAAGATTTTTTCAAATCGAAAATTTATTCATTGATATTTTGACTACTTTAGTGACTAATCATATTGATACATACCTAATAAGCACAATTTGAGGCTAATATGAATTGAAGACAACCTTGTAGCGTAGCGGTATTTGGCTCGCCTTAAATTTCGGAGTTCGAGGGTTCGATTGCTACACCGGACAGGAAATCTTTGAGTAAATTCTAAAATTACTTTCCGGGTCTGGTTGGTTGAGGTACTACTCGGAAAGCATGTAAAGCAGTTGGTCCCGATTGTTATAACATCATCTATAATAATCGGATATCAAGGAACGGGCAGCAGCGTTTCCTTGTGTGGTACAACATTATACTGCGGTCACCAATCCGCCTGCCAAGCGTGGTGACTATGGCAAATACCCTCCCTAGGGAGGAGGCCCAAGTTCATCAGTGGACGTCATACGGGCTGATGGTGATGATGATGATGATGATGAGGCTAATATGACGGTAACGATCAAGTATTTACTAATGTTATCGAAGAAAAGTTTTACCATAAACCTGGTTAAGCTTGGCGGATGATCTCATAAACGTATCAACAAGTACTACAGTGAATTTGAATTTAACGTGGAATTCATATGTAGTAAGATTATTTTGATTACACATTATTATTAATTTGTCTATCCTAAAATAGATTCAATTGTAATTGTGCTCGAACAGTGCTATTAAAAAAGTTTAAACATATTTTATAACATAATATATAGTAGACGCGGGTCTCAATCGCGGTATAATTTTAAGGTAAATCATTCACTGATGTGTCAATCACGGAAAGACTCATCAGTATATCCGTGACCACGACTGGTTTAACCCATGTCGAAACGTCGGATTATTAGAAAGGTAATTAATTTTCCTTAAAATTATACCACGATCTACTATAAATTATGTGTACAAATCGCGAAAGTTTAAAAACATTTATATTTTATTACATTTAATACTATTCGCAAACAAATGGTATTGGAATTGTTAGATGTTTCAAGTGCACACTGGTAGAAAATTGCTTACAAACATTTATAACATTTGTATACATGACATCGGCTCGCAGTTTGGATTTACGTTCCGAGGCGTCTACACGAAAATAGAAGAAAATTTTCTCATTGGCTTTTATTATTTGTTAAAAAAAAACATTGTAACTGGTTGCTAACAAATATTTTATGTGTTACTATTTCTTAACTAACAATTTTGTCTAGAAATAAAATATTCAACTAAAGTATTCACTGAAATATTCAACTCAAAAGTTAAAAAGGTAAAATATTTTAAAAAATATGGTGCCCACCTTTTTATCACATAAGTTATATATATACCTGTTATTTATTTTCACGAAAACATTTTTTTTATTGTGATCAAATGTTTACTAATATTTTAAATATATTTAGCACCATAACAATATTCTCAAATTCGCAGATACTCGGAAATACACTTTTGCAGTATTTCATGTATAAAAAGAACTTGTCATCCAAAGAGTGGTATATTTTATTTGTCTAAATCGTTACCACTGGAAATTTGTATACAAAACTAAAAATAAAATCTACGCCAAGTTCTTGGAAAAATTTACAAAAATGTATTTTTACGAATTCGGCTGTAGCTATTAAATTTACAATAATTTACATTAATAAAACATAAGTCGTCGTTTTAAGTAATTAGAACAATCGACGACTGTTTCACACGTTTCGAATCTACGGCGTAGTGACATTCCGCTACGGTCAATTAAAGTGCTACGTCGTAGAATGCAACAAGTCGAATCATCAATAGGCGAAGCGACGAACATATTATGTACGACGTACGTAGTAAAAGTTAGTGGTATTTTACACGTGCCTCAGTGAACACGTAAAGCTCAAGTCGATACTTATCGTTATACTATATTTTTAGCACGCTTTTATTAACTTTACCTATTTGCTTAGACCCGTTAAATAGATTAATACATAAATTGCCTATTTATATAATAACCTATTAATCTATCCAATGTAATATTCGATTTTCCAGTCGCCGCATTAAATTTGCACATAATATATATTAAGGGTCGATAACAATCCAATTACTTTTACTGCGATCTACTATTAAAGCATATTTTAGTAGCTTTTAACTTTTAACTTTATTCAACAGACTACGTGCACGAGGTTTAATAATAATAATAATAATCGTTTATTTCAGGTATTTAACCCATATTTTACAATTACTAATACATACACAAAGAGATCACATATAAAATAGGTACAATCAAGTTACTAAAATCTAATTAAAAACTAACAATAATAAACATTTTTTACATAGATATAAATAATAAACTAAATAGAGATCTTTAAATTGGTGATCGAAACAAGTATATGCGATAAAGCGTGCGTCCCTATATAAAATATCTATGACTATCCCTAAAACCATATTAAACAGTATACATATCTTTAATATAACATAGCATCATATTAGTAGTTGAATATGGTGAATAACGTGCCAATTGAAGCAATATTGCGACAGAACTTCGAAATCACTAAAGTTTTACATTACTTATACTTACGCGCGAACGCTAGATTTTAACAAGAAACCTTTCGATTAATCTTATTTGGCAATAAATGCCAGAAGATTTGTAACGTTCTTGCGTAAAGTTTGAGTGAGACTTGAGTAATGATGGTTGATACCTTCGACCCGATGAAAAATGTTTCGGCTCAAGTAAAGATTATGGCTTGTCTGACTGATCCAAAGCGGTTTACAAACTTCTAGGTCGATATATGATTCTATTTTTTTCGGAAGTACGTAGCTGAGATGAGAAAATTAAATATGGTGTCAATTCAGTACTGTACTTGACGTAAATAACCCGTTTCCATCCACTGCTGAACATGGGCTTCCTCTAAACGGGTCTTGGCAAGCCAGGGTGGTTTAGGGATATTGCCATAATCACCACGCTTGGCAGGTGGATTTGCGATCGCATTAAGATGTTAAGTAATCTTGAGCTGAGAGATGCTGCTGTTCATTTATAAGCTTTATTTCCCTTACGCCTTAGACCAACCTCTATCTTCCCATAACTGTTATGGGAAGATATATGTTGGTCATGGCACTGTATATTACTCTGTGTACAGTTAATGTTGGTTCAAAAGTCCAGTAGCTCTCAAAACTATAGCATCAATACTAGTTTTACTTATGATATTCTTCTATGAGGACAATTTACACATACACATACTCAAATCAACATTATTTGCTCGCATAGCATTGATATTGTACATTTCACGTTTCTAAATAAGCGCTGTCATGGCATAGCGGTCAGAGCATTAGATTTCATTAATAAAGGTGATAGTTCGGATCTCCTTCCAGCAAAACACTTTTTATGTGTTTACTAATGAGTTATAAATGTTGATATTAATATTAAATTTTTCTCTAGTTTCGTTGGTAAGCACAATAATAATTATTATGTGCATGGATTTGAAATCAAATAGATTGAATAGTTTAGACTATTCTAGAGATAATAACTGACGTTGTTGGTTGGTGAAATATGTTACGAGGGTTTGAGTTATTACTGTTGATACGATTGAGTTAAGTTTTAGATGATATTATTTTGCTCACTGTGCAAAATATCTATCCGGATATAAATCAAATAAGTTTTGTATACGACGACTTTCCCATTCACCGAGCCAGCTTAATCCGCGATGGGCTCTACGAAGCACAAGTATTGGGAATAATAATATGGAGATGACGACCACACAGTTATCTTTTCTCGCATCGACAACATTTTTGTAGTCTTTCGTCAATATGCAATATATTTATAAATATACTATATATGAATAACGTTGTAATGTGTGCTTTGAAACATGACTCACACATAGATACGCTTTAAACCGGTCCGGTTATTTTATAAATAATGAGATGCCGATGATGCATTGCGATGTGTTGATGCTTAGTGTAAGTAGTTCAAATTAAAAAGGATGTGTTTTAATTAAATTATACTAAAATAAAATGAACAAACTGATAATGCCAAGTTAAAATTTAGCTATTAATTATATTATATTATCATTGGTACATACGGCCTTTAATAAATTTACAACAATTAAAAAACATACAATAATCATTTTTATATCATTTAATTAATAAATTAACTAAAATCCAACAAAAACAAGTTCTCGAAAAACCAATTTAAATAAGTGCGACAAACTCATGCTATAAATTTCTTATTAATAATATTGCGCGCATGGACGAAATTGAGTTAAACTTTATACGAAGAAATAGTACCTACGAGTACATAAATCAAACTTAAAACTAACCCGAAGCTCCAATGCGTTCTTAATAATAAACTGCGCCACAACGAAGTGTGGATATTGCTAGTTTTTATTCTATTTCACTGTATTGCTCAGTAACAGAATATTAAAATAGCAGTATGAATATACTGATATATATATATACATTCATATTGCTCTTTACTGAGGCTATTAATCAAAATTGTGAATTGGAAAAGGTGGTCAACTATGACATTTATACTAATAAATTGATGTATCTGTTTGTAATATCATAATACAGATTTTACTAAATAGTACATTTGAAAGCACATACATCTACGGCAACCTCCGTGAAGTAGCAGGCTGTAATCTCGGAGACGTGGGTTCGCATTTCGCACAAACTCTTTCCGGGCCAGGTTGGATGAGGGACCGCCCTCCGTACTTCAAAAGACACGTCACACCGTATGCTGAGCACATTACAGCATTCACCAACCTGCCTGCAAAGCGTGGTGGTTATGGCAACACCCACGTCGAGGGAGGTCACTTACTGACTTTTTATTTCGGATTATCCCCGTTTCTGTGGAGCTGATTTTAACCACAATTTTAATAATTAATTTATAAAAAATAACTAACGCTTTTTGAAAAGGCTTTTGTTTCCAAAAAGTAATAACAGTTCCGCGTAAAATAACCAAGTTATTACGTGGAACAGCGCAGAACTCTAGCAGCTAGTATAAATAAGCTTAGTGCGTCTAACCTGAAGCTTATATACGGTCGATTGGTACATAATGCCTAAAGCACTTAGTTCACTCGTGTGTGATACAATGCACTAAGTTGCGGAAAACACCGATTGAACTGATTGCCTGAACGTTGACAAGCGAATAGGAGACTGGCTCTTTTACGTACGGATATTTGAACAGATTGACTTATATCAGCCAGGACTTATACATTTACTAAACAGTTACCTACATATATTCAAAACTAGCGACCCGCCCCTGCTTCGCACGGGTGTAATGATGTTTTTTTTTCGGAAGGACTTACCTAATTAGCCACGATGCTTTTGCTACTTCACCGGGCAAAACTACAAACTAAGCAACCTGCGCAATAGGGCGCCCCCTGTGGAGCTTGGACCTCGGCTCAGGGCGGGCGCTGGCGATGAGATTAAGGGATTCGGATTCTTTGCAAACTAAGGGTCGGGAGGACGAGGGGGAACGTGTTGCGGCGTTCGCGGGCGCACTCTTCTCCGAAGAGTCTGATAGAGTGGTATCTGTGTAGTGGTGCTAGTTTCTTGCAGTTTTTTTACTGCTAGTTGGTAGATAGCTATCTCGTCGTCCGGGTCATCTAGAACGCCCCGAGGCCGACGGTGTTTACGAAATGCTGATGAATTATACATATAAAACTTCCTCGTGTATTACTCTATCTACTAAAAAAAACCGCATCAAAATTCGTTGCGTAGTTTTAAAGATCTAAGCATAGGTACATAGGTACAGACAGACAGCGGGAAGCGACTTTGTTTTATACTATGTATTGATATTAGAATTATCTCATGCGCAGAACTAAGAGCAATGAGACAATTAAGATATTGCACGTGTTTGATAAAGTACTAAATTTAAATGTTAACTGCCATCTTCTTACTTACCTACTGTGCCGTGACGATATTAGTGGCGGAGAGGTGCCTTAATATTTTGTGAGAAACTTGCCTAGAAACTTCGTCTAATGACATTAACTAGTTTGTGTTACTACACCTCACAAGACCTGAAACGTCGAATATGGGAGACTAACTTGCCTCGAAGCTTTGAGTTATTTACCTTCGAAATGCATTATGAGTAAATTATTACTTTGATGAAAATGTTGATACTACAAACTCAAAAGAACGAGCAGAAAAAATGCTCAATTGTGTGTCAGGCCAAGTGCATTATCATGAGAAGTAGGGACGCATACACAGTCAGTGTGGCCCAGTAGATCCCGCGGCGCCATATAGGCCGCGGGTGCCGTCGGGGGACCGGATTCCTTTGTGCGTACCCGGCCCCCGCCAACAATGGCGGAGTGGTGTCCGGGGGGTTTTACTGATGTAGGGTCCTCTCCTCGTGGTATGAGTATAAGCATACCACCGCTATGGAGAGGGCGAGTCCCACATTTCCCGCCACAGGCGCGCGGATGTGCTGCAGCGGCGGTGGGAAAGCGTAAATGAATATTAGCCCGGACAAAAAAAAAACAAGGCCAACGGCATTATATGGTTCCAAAGTTGTTCAATTAAAAAGGCTTACATAAAAGAGAACTTTATGAACACAAATAACAAAGATGTCTTTGTCTCTACATAGAGTACTGTACATTGTACATAGTACAATATAATCGTTAAAATAGATGGAGTTAGTGAATATATTTTAATTTTATTCTCTTTATATACTTCGATAACGAGTGCGAATGTCATATTGTGGAGCATGGTACATAAATGGTTCATTAAATCTCGTTGAGGTCGAGGCAACGTGATTTAATGAATTGCGCCCAGGGAGGTCAATAAATTTAATTACTCGGTCGTCATTTACGAGAAATACGATATTATTTTGACAGACCGTCGGATTCAGGAGGAAGCTCACACAGCCACTTTTTGTGTTAGTTAATACAGAAACATTTTGTGTCTGTTTATTTTACATTATCATCTTAGGAATGCTTTTATGAGGTAGAACATTTGGCATGACATCATCTAATTATGGTCCCTGCACGTACCCCAAAAGAAGTAAAAATTGATTGTTCAGGCGGCAAAAAATTGTCGCTGTTGTTTGGGACTACGATGAAGTGACGTAGCGTAGCGGATTAACTCAAGTCTATTTTTAGTCAATGCTATAAGAGCAAATAATAAAATATATGTCTTATTATCATTCGATAATTCTTTTATTTTTAGGAGTAACATAGACTATATTTAATCTAATAATAAAAAATAAAAAAAAAATAATGAAGTTCCCACGGAAACGGAAGCTAGGCGAGAGAGACTGCGCGTGAAAAGCTACAAAATATTATGTGATGAAGACTATTTATATGTTATATGTTAGTCAAGTTTTAAAACACAGAGCAGAAAAGGTATGTACAATATTTTGTTAATTAAACAACAAACATTCGTAATTAGTTGACCGATGCAAATGTGCTAACTGATGCAAATTCTAAATTAACAAAACAGATAACGTACCTATTGTTTACGGTCAACACGTGTTTTCTAATAAATGTTTGGTAATGAGTTCACGCATGAACATAATAATAGGCTATGACAATTCTAAATACACAATGTCCTAAACAGCTATGCTAAATATATAGGTATACTATTTCACACTACGTTGCTTATTCGATAGTGTACAAGAAATAAATAATAATTTAATACAGAGCAGCATTTCACAGTAGTTTGGTGATTGCACAGCGTTGTGCGCACTCAGCCGCGAAGAGGATTAAAGTGGATTTGGGCGGAGATTCAGCCCCGCGCTGATTTAGATTTATTTGCGTGTTCTGCGAACCGGCCGCGCTGAAACTACATTAATATAATTTCTAAAGGGTATACCCATAAGTCTTGCCAGAAAGATGTGACGAGAAATCAGGTGAATTACTTTCCTGTTCACTCAGTACGATTATTGTATTTTGTGCGGGTTTCTAAAAGTTTAGATTAACGATTACCCTTGAAAGGAAATGGTTACTGGCTAATCGCTGTCACGCTTCCCAGTGAATCAATTACTTACTTATTAGTTTGTAATCAATATGTAATTGATTTATGTTATAGGTAATATATAACGTACCTATTTCCAATTTTTTTTCGTACATAACAAAATACCAAATCCATACTTTTAAAGTTAATATAAAATCAACTATTCACTTTATTTTAATTAAATTTGTAAAATACTTATTAATGCTAAGTTCCGTAGCCAACATTTTGATTAAAAGCAAACGTTTGGACGCATAACGTAAAGAAAATTGATTACATTAAATACCAAAGAGATAACCATATCTGTCATCAATTATATTATCAAGATTCATAATATTAATATAGATAATGTACAAGTCATTTATATGCCATAAAGTATTTTCAACTAACTTAACTTATTAATTTTACAAAAGAAGAAATTAAGATAAAAAACACAAAAAAGAAATATATAAAATTTTGTCAAGTTGATTACTGAAACATTAATTGCAAATTACATTTAAAAGAAAATTGATACATGAATAACTTCTAAATGCCTTTATCGATTAAGATAGGTAGGTACCGTTAAAATATTTTTTTTTATTATTTACTTATTTATTATCAGATAACAAGATCCATAATGGTTAGTAACACAAGTAACTTATAAAATATATTAGTAAGTAGGTACTCAAAGACAACACAATTATTTAGCCCTACCAGCCACAATGCTAACCCAGAACGAGTGCATCAAATCAAATCAAATTTATTTGCATAAATCAGGTTACAATAGGTGGTGTTACAATACGTGGAGTCCGCTGAATTATAACCCTGTCTGGGTGTGCAAATGTTGCTTACAGGTTACAAGTTAATTTTTTAATATTTTCAATGCTATTTATAATCCAGTATGCAAAAATCAAATATGCTGTTAACAATCATAATGTCAAAATCGGATATACTTAATATTGATAATACATAATGTCAAAATCAAACATGCTATTAATAATCCATAATGTCATAAAGTTCGTAAAAGATAAAAATTAAAAGTCAATAATATTCAGAATAAATGTAAGGAATGTCAAATTAGTGTAATATTAAGAAATGTCAATTAAAATTTATCCTGCAGAAAATCCGTGACATTATAGTAACATTTTTCAATAAGCAGGTTTCTTAATCTTAATTTAAAAATAGTTACTTTTGTCTCTCTAATACTTATTGGCAGTTTGTTGTAAATTTTTGGGCCCATGCAGAATACACTATTGTGCATTAAGGTAGTATTTGCTTTACGCAATAGCAGACGTCTTTTATCTCTTTGTTGTCGGTGGGAGGATTCGGAAGCGTTTTGGAATAAGTAAGTTAAGTTTAACAAATACTGCTACTTCGTATACGTATAAGCTAGGTAGGGTTAGGATTTTGTATTTTTTAAAATAGGGCATACAACTGTCAGTGTTTTTTAAAGAAAGCATTGCTCGCATACAGCGCTTTTGTGCTCTGAAAATTTTAAGTTTGTGAGTTGAGTTGCCCCAAAAGATGATGCCATATATAAGGACGGACGCCACTAATCCGTGATATGCCGTTAGTAGAGCATTTACCTTTACAGTCTGAGCTAATTCATAGAGTGCATAAACGGATTTACTGACTTTTTTGCATAATTGGTCAATATGCTGCTTCCATGCTAAGTTACGATCTACCGTTAGACCCAAAAATTTAGTGGTGTCTACGTCCTGTATGGGCTGGCTGTTGATTTTAATATTAATATGCTCTATTTTAGGGGTTCGCTGACTGAACTGCATAAGAAGCGTTTTCTTAATATTAATATTCAGGTTATTTGCATTTAACCAGTCAACAATTGAATTCAGGGAATTATTTATGTCATTTTCATAAGTATTTTTATTATTTTTGAATTTAATAGTGACTGTACTATCGTCTGCGAATAAAGATGTAGGATGTATTGTTGCTCTAGGTAAGTCATTTATGTACAGTATGAACATTAGCGGTCCAATAATGCCGCCTTGAGAAACTCCTTGTAGCATTTTACGTGGGTCGGATCGGTATATTTCCTCCTTTTTTGTACTAGGATTTATTCTTGTTATTTCTGTATACTGTGTACGGTTTTTTAAATAAGATTCAATAACTGTAGGATATTGCCGCGTATTCCAAGTGTATTTAGTTTGGATAAAAGTATGTCGTGCTCTACATAATCAAATGCTTGAGTCATATCCATGTATATGGAACATACTGGTATCCTGTTGTCGACATTCTTGATTATATAATCTAAGAAGTCGTAAATGGCCATATTAATTGTTTTGTTACGTCGAAATCCTTTTTGTTCGTTAGCTAGTATACCATTTTTTTCCACAAAATCTCTAATTTCTCTATAAATGTATTTTTCAAATATCTTTGATATAATCGGTACTAATGCTATAGGTCGGTAGTTTGAAATGTTGTCTCTACTTTTCTTTTTATGGAGAGGTTTTACTATGGTTATTTTTAGTTGTTCGGGAAAAAGGCCAGTTTCTATACTTAGGTTTATGATATAGCTTATGTGGTAGCAAATACTATTCGCAACAAATTTTATTACATTAGTAGCGATTCCATCGATGCCAACACTATTGGTGTTTTTTAGGTTTTTTATAATTTGGAATATATCAAATGGAGAACACGGTTTCATGAACATAGATTTCTGAGTGGAGCACATATTGTATGGGTATTTTGTCTTATTTGGGGTAAGGTTTGGAGCAGTTTTATCGATAAAGTAATTGTTGAAAGCATTACATATTTTTTTAGGATCTGTGGTTGTTTCATCTTTTATTATTATACTGGTTATCGATTCACATGGGGTATTTTTTTTTAAATTATTAATGATGCTCCATGCTGTCTTTGTTTTGTTGCTTGAGTTGTTTATAGCGTGTGTGTTCTGTGCTAACTGTGTGAATTTTATTATTTTTTTATATCTTTTAGAGTATTGTACAAATGAGTTTTTATTTGCAGCATTGGGTTTCTTATAGTATTGCCATAGAATTTTTCTTTTGTTTAAACTACATGCTTTTATTCCACGTGAAACCCATCTTGGTTTTCTGTGCGCTCTAATGGTAATACGTCTCAATGGAAAACAAAGTTCATAAAATAGTTTGAACTGGTCAAGAAACATGTTGTAGGCTGTGTTTGGATCGACAGATGTATAAACATAGGAAAAAGAAAGACTTTCAATACAGTTCTTGAATTTTAAAAGGTTCTCATTAGAGTAATCTCGGCGCCTAATGCTCCACTGTTTTATGAGACACACTTTTTTGACAGGACACTGTACCAATTGGTCAGTATGGTCAGATAGTGCCAAGTCTAGTACGCTTGACTTACACTTGTAATTAAAGTTATGGGCAAAGTTATCTATGCACGTGCCACTCCGTTTCCTAGTAGGTTCTCGAAATTGTAAACTAAAGTTATAGTTGAGCAATAAACATTCAAATTCACTGGCAATATTGCTATTAGTTAGTAAGTTAATATTATAATCCCCGCCTATTATCGGACACTGATATTTGGCTGCGATAACCCTCAGAATGTCGTTGGTGCTGCCGCGCACTCTGCTTAGCAGCGACGCCACACGCTTGCGTCTTATAGCATTAAAGTCGTCTGTACGCGCTTCAGCAAACATTGCGGACGCGCTACAGAATCCCGGCAATCGCAACAACATTCTAAAGATATTATTGTACTGCACCCGCAGAGCGCCTATTAACCGATCCGGTGAGTCAAGATAAAGCATGATCATAATATTTTTTACATAAGTACGACAAATACATAAGTAAGTTTATTATTATTATTTATATATTTTAAAATTAGTTTTTTTTATTTTTTGTTTTAATTTAGATTTTAGAATTGAGCATTTTCTTTTTGTTATTTAAGTTATTATATGTTAATAAATAAAAACACAGTTTATTAAACTCTATTATTATAATATTCCATATATATGGTATTTTTTTTCTCCTGATTAGAGATCAATAGAAGGTAAATTGTATAGTGAAATTATTAATGAAGTTTTGCTACGATTATAATGTAATATAATGAAGCGCCGTAGCCCAATGGCTAGGGCATCGGACTTGTGATCTTGTGATCGCCGGTTCGATCCTCACCCATAGCACTACCGAAGTGAACCGACTCGTAACACAAGCATTTTA
This sequence comes from Nycteola revayana, assembly GCA_947037095.2. NCBI lineage: Eukaryota > Metazoa > Arthropoda > Insecta > Lepidoptera > Nolidae > Nycteola > Nycteola revayana. The sequence goes on from OX344847.2 coordinate 11,506,639, forward strand.
GCTTAGCACGAGGGGTTAACAAGACTAAACACTGATAGTAATCTTTTTTGCAAAATAAAAGAAAGAAAGAAAGTAAATTAAAAAAATTATTAGTTGTCAACTGAACTCATCTTTGATTACAACAATTACTACTGTACTAGTAGGTATATTTTCTATAGAAATGTTATAACACGTTGATCTAAAGGGCAATAGTACAGTGTGGTATTGACACGTACCAGTAATTACATTCCTTTGTGCCGTCTGTCGGTGCGACACAGCGGCACGGCCTCTCCGCGGCGGCCTTTGTTACTTTGCTATAGCGTGTCAATACCAACTAACATATAACTACATTATATACAACTATCTTTTCATACATAGCATTTCCTATGTTGGGCTTAAGTACTTATAATAATAATCATTTATTTGCAGAAATATATAGGTTTTAAAATACATTTGCACTTTTGCAGGTGGTTTAGCATACATAAAAATGACGTATAGTTCACCTGTTAGACAAGCCATGCAAATTTAGGTAAACTTTAAAATATAATTTTAATATTAAATTATATACCTAGTCCTTTCCTCAACAGAAATACTATTTTAGTGTGTTAAATATTTTTTACTTAAACATAAATATATATATGCTTGTAAAGAAATTAGATTTAAGAAACCTCAATAAGATCTGTAATTCCCTAACAGGTTTCATGTAGATACTGTACAACTTAATATAATATCTATGTAAACATGAAGTAAATTAATATTGAGTTACTAAACGTCTTGAAAACAACGTACCAATTTAGGTATTAATATTTAGTGTATACAACATCAATATAATAGCAGAATAGCTTTTAGACTGCTTGTTGGAGCTAGTTAGAACATAAGTAAAAGTTTAATTTGTAATTTACCAGGAGTACTGAATAAGGTTCGTACATTTTACTAAATGTATGTAGGTACGTAGTTTACTGAGTACATTTATTTTTTATGTAGCAGTTTTTTTTTTGTATTATAAGAATATAATTAGAAATCTCTTAGATTATCTAAAATCCAGGTGTCATAAACCTGCATCCTTTTAAACGACATCTACTAAATTGACCCCAAAAATCATTTTTATCGTACATCTTACAAAATTAATTTATTTATTTATATAAGTAATGCAATAGATTACATTTGTGAAAGACGAACAACAAATTAGAAAAGGTTAGTCCCATGGTGAGGGCAAAGTAACGGCTTACACCTGCCGTTTGTAGACAGCAATTAGAGTGGTAATGTAAATAGCGGGCGGCAACAAGTGGGTCAACCTGGGCCTCGCCCCCGCCCCGCACCACCTTCCTCAGTAGGTCATGAACAAGCTGCGTTCATGACCCATTTTATCTCAAAAATCTCCGCCAGTCAGGTTTCTAGGAAATGATTATGTATCGAAACGTTAGATATTACAATGGAAGAATTTTATAAGCATCGTTATTTAAATATAAGGTAACACAGTTTATCTTTATTTAAAAAACGTAGATATAGTAGAAGTATTGGGTATTTGTGTTTGTATGCCCCATATTATATTTTTACTAGCTTCCCGCGTGCGGTTTCAGTCGCTGAACTCCCGATCCCGTGTAAACTTCTTAATTAAATATAGCCATAGCCTCCCCCGACAAATGGGCTATGTAACACTGAAAGAATTTTTCAAATTGGTCCCGTAGTTCCTTAGATTAGCGCGTTCAAGCAAACAAACAAACTCTTCAGCTTTATATATTAGTATTAGATAAGATAAGCAAGGTTGTTAAACAAAAATACCTAAAGCGTTTTTATATTTTTTCAGTACTGACACCGCCTAATTAACACCTATAAGGTATTGTGAGCTGTTCCCCAGCCCTAGTTGGATATGTTGTATGTTGGATAGATTCATGAATAAATTTATAATAATAACCTTTTATTTGTTCTAACATTTGTATAACAATACATGTTTACATTTTTTTATTTGTTACATAATCTTAGAATTTAATTTAGTAAATGAATGATCACTGGGCCCTACACTAGGATACCCTGTGTCGTGGGGTCCAGTTCCTTCCGAACGCTAATAAAGGTAAGAAGTAGTAAAATTAAGGAATACAGTATTTAAAAGATTATGTAACAAATAAATTTGCATAATTTAGTACCTACTAAGGAAAAATAATGATAAAAAATAAAAAGCAAATAATAATAATAATTATTATTAATAATGCATTAAAGTGTTTTTTTTGTGGGGCACCCCTAAACATCCCCCATGTTGAGGGTGTGTGTATATGTGTGTTGTGTGTATGTGCATCATTCAGTTAATTTAAACCTACGTTTATATGCTTATTGAATTGTACTTACAAAATTGATTTTTATCATGAAAATATATAGATGTAAACATCTATAATCAGTATTATTATAGTCCTAACACAATGTTACAGCTGCGAAAAGGATAAATAAAAATAAAGTCGAAGAATAACAAATAAGCATATATTACCGATAAGGTAATTCGCTGTAAATACATGAGAAACGGTTCGTTGAGCCCCCGGGGGTTCCGTAAACCCAAGTTAAACGTAACATTCGCTATAGATTTAGATTTTATGGAGTTTCGGAATCGATGCAAGTTATTAGCGCCTTAACTTTTATGAAGTATGTTTTATCTTCACAAGTGTAATGACAATTATACCTACGGGTACTTAAAAGAGGATATATCTAGACTAATAATATAAAGCTGAGAAGTTTGTTTGTCGTAGAGTTCTGCGTCGCGTTCAACTCGCTAATCACAGGTACCAGTACGATTTGATATAATTATTTCACAATTAGTATGCTACATTATCCAGGAATAACATAAGCATATATTTAATTACTAGCTTCCCGCGCGCGGTTTCACCCGCGTTGCTCCCGTGCCCGTGGGAACTTCGTAATAAAATATAGCCTATAAGCTTCCTCGATAAATGGACTATCCAAAACTGAAATATTTTTTGAAATTGGACCTGTGGTTCCTGAGATTAGCGCGCTCAAACAAACAAACTCTGCAGCTTTACAATATAAGTATAGATGTAGTTTCTACGGAAAGTATGGTTCGGTTATAAACGGGTATTATGTATACATATTATTTGTGTTCTCCGAGCACTATCCATCGCTTGCAGACTACTAAAAATATCGTTTACAATGGTCAAACCGTTTCCGAGATGTGAACTTAGAAAAATCTAATACTCTCACTTATTCACTCTTATTTACTCGATACTTTATATGATGGAATGCTCCTCAATTAATACGTATTTAATGTTTCGGATATGGAGAGGAAAGTGACTATATAAATGTATCTTTTTAAACAAAAGACCCCTATACACCTGATATTAAATGAAAAAAGGGTCTTAAGACATGGAGAACTTGTACAGCACTAACTGCCCTCGTCCTGACGGCCTTTTCCCTTTACCCCCTGTGAGCTCTGATAACCTTACTTCCAATGTAAGATGGAGGTACTGCCCCAGTCGAGCTGCTCATACAGCGTAGGCACCAACGCTATACTCTACCTCGCCTACCTTATTTTTTTTATTGGTGCATTCATCGATAAAGGTCAAAGGGCAAGGAAGACATTGAGCATTCGTTTTTGTATATTTCACCTAAAATCCTTTTATTCACTAAATAAAAGATACACATTTAAGCGTATCATGTGTCCTTTTACCGTTCACAACTCAATTGGCTGCATATGCGGCAACACCACAACAGCACAACTCAACGAGTTCACTCCACTTCATAACTTATCGCACTAAACATCTCCGATATTCTTATAATGTCCTTCCCACCCACAAACTTTATCCATTCCTCCTTTTTCTTGTAGTCTATTCTTCTATGGATACATTGGTATCAGAGGTCACTCTCTGACCTCAGGTGCCAATGCATCCATCTTAGACCAAACGTCTCTTCTATGGAGCGATCGCTTACTTATCGCAAAGTACTACGACTAGCCAAAATGACGCTTTATAAAAACGCAATATACCATAAAATTACGATAATAACCTAATAATTATTAGTTCTAAAACCGCGACAAACAAAATTAAACACAAAGGTGGACTTTTCTAAAAATATATTTTCTTGAGTTATCTTGAGCAATAGCAAATAATCGCTGTTATTTAAGTCTGCAATGTCTCAGTGTTCATGTTTTGGTGTAAAATATTTTATTTTGTACTAGCTTCTAATCGCGGCTTCGCTCGCATTGAATGTTTTTTTTTTTATAAAAGTATTGTATACTACTTCTTATACCTCCGAAAATATGTGAACAAAGTTTCATGATGATCGGTTGAGAAATTTTCGCGTGAAAGTGTAACGAACAAACTTACATTTACATTATAATATTAGTAGGGATAAGTGATTTTTGATCTTGATGTTCATATTTGAATATCTCATTTAAAATATTAAATGTTTCAACTACACTTATCAGAATTAGAATATTCTTAAAGTGCTGACATAACTCATTATAAAGGTAAAAATAAAAGTGGATAATGTTTATTTTTAACGTGATAAAAAGATATGAAATCATCATACTGTAATAATCTCATATTTTTTTAAAATAAAAAACAGTTTTTTTTTATTAGTTATTTATTTGACGAATTAGTCCAAGCATAAAATTATTAGAATCACGGTAAAGTTCAAATGTACGATAAGTAGTAAGTACCTAATCGGTAGTCTTACCAAATGTACTCAACCATAGTACAATCAATAATCCTTGCAACTTATTTACCGGTTTTCATACGAAACAACACTATTTATACGCCCAGCTATACGAGTAGTTCTATTCTTCTATTCCTGTTTTCTTGAACAATGCACTCAATAACAAGCATTCTCGGTTCCGAGCGCGGCCAGTTAGCCTGCCAATTCCAATACGGGTGAATAAAGGAGCGGGTCAGCCGCGGCCCGCGAACCTCTCGAAGGAATTGCTGTGGAAATTTCGTTACCACTGATCTAATATTCATGAACAATGTTTATCTAAACAATAACCTTGTTACTTGTTAGGATGGCTTAACATTAATTATAACTAAGTATATCATTGCCTTTGTTAATTATATTTAATTGTTTGCATGTTTTTGTTTGAACAAAGCACATTAACCTTTTCGACGCCCATCTATATAATATGCTGAATATCTATATGCTATGCTGAGTTAAAGATTAGATATTTTTTATTATTATTGACTCCACAAATGCTTCTGTCAGTGAGTTCGTCATGCTCCCTTTGTTTGTCATTGCTTGCGGTGGCGATGTGAGTCAGGTCGCCTCCTTACCTCTAATATGGCGAGGGAAGCGATGGCTGTGTGCTCACACGTCATACTCGTGAACGGGTGCTGCTTGCGGTGGCTGGTCGTCTTGCTGATGGATGTATTTGAGGTGATAGTTTTTGTGTCCTCTATGACGAAAGATTTACCTCGTGTAGTTTGTTCTTTAAAAATGTGCGTGGATGTTTCCTCCGTTTTCATGTGCAAGAGGTTATTTTTCTTTTGCTTGAGGATATCTAATAAATACTTCGCCTATACTGATGAAAACGTTTCAGAGCGTACATCAGCGCACATAGTAAAATTGCAATGTATTCAATGAGATTTTGTTAACAAGTTTGATAAAAAAAAAATGGAAGATACTAAAACACAACAAAAGATGACGAAAAAGAACAACCCCGGAGTTTCTTTCTTCCTTTCTTCTCCGGGTCGTCCACTTAGGTAGCTAGTGAAAGGTTGCAGGTTAGCTAGGGTAGGATTCTCGCCGGCGAGGACCGCGTTGCGCCCCTACCCCTACCCTGTAATTGAGCGCCTGTAGTCGGTGCCTGTGATCATATATACTACCTCTTTATATCTACCTTTTTTTTACTTCAGTGGCACCCTGGGTCGTGGTCTTTAACCCCATAAGGGTGCCCTCAGGTGTGTGCCACTTAGATATAATGTGACCACTTGCAATTTGGATGCGGTTTTAATTTCTTCTTATAATAATAATGATTGGTTAATTGCAAAAAATGCCATAGGACAGACGGACGGACTACGCAATCTGTAGATTTGCTATTGCCTACCTACTACTGTAAGTTACCTAGTCGGATATTTTATAGAGTAAGAATTATCTGTTAGTTATAGGTTTGTTTTTTTTAAAATTAATGTATCTTCTTACATTGTAATTCTGACAAGTGCAAGTGTATGTAAATACCTAAGTGCTGAATAAAATTCATTATTTCATTACGCGATGTGTCCTCCAGCGCCACGCTACAAATGTATAACGTATCTATAGTAAAACATAGGGATGGGATTAATGTCCTATCGACAAATAATATTATAAGTTGAAATAAGTGTTTATTCACCAATTTACGAAGCTAAATTAAAACTGATACCGTATACCGAAAACCTGGATATATTTCCCATAATAAAAGGAAAGAATTGTAAATTTATTAGACGTGTGTCCTAGAAGGCTCATCCCTATTTGTCTCCAAATGTAATCCTTCTACTTCATATCAAGTCGTTGGCGCTCGAGGCACGTCAAAATCCTTTCTGATATAAGGATGTCTAGATGTCGATGTCTATGGTATTTTTCTTTTTTCTATTCACTGTGGTCGAGTTACACGTGCATAAACTCAACCGATTCCTGCATAATTTATTTCGTTTACTTACAACAAATACAACCAAATACAATAAATAGAAGCTAGATACGTGTTTTTTTTAAATTAAAATGGAGATCTTTTTTCACGCTTTTATTAGCTTGGGTTGTACGTAACGGAATCTTTGAACTTAATTTTCACCAGTTTCGAGAAGTCTGATTAATATGAAACTTTGCATACGTATCAAGGACATAATTCAATTCAGAGTGAAAAGCGTGGGGTGCTTGATAAAGTAAATGTCACAATCATTCTATTGGCAACTATCTATGAGAGGAGAGTTATGAAAAGTGGTAATATGCACCCCACGCTTTTTACTCTGAATTGAATTATTGTGTTAATAACTTAAACTTTATTATAATTTTATTTTGAGGTGAAAATTATTTTCTATTTTTTAGTTCGGTTAGCTATAAAAGGGTATTTTTTTAGTTTTTTTAAACTTTTATTTATTTTTTAATGGTAGGTATAGGTGTCGCAAAATACTAGCATATATTCATCGTCGCTCATTTATTTTGTAAGAACACGTGCGCCAACGCAAGATTCAAGATGTAAACATTGCACTACACTAAAATGCACAAAGTCCTTGTAACCTTTATGACCTTGAAACCCGTCCGCTTATGACGTCACAGATTTACTTCTATACAAGTTCGTGGCGTTGTGCGCACTGACAACTAGCCACTTTGTAAGGATGGGTTTTTTAAACGGTGTTTCACTATCGACAATGATTATAAAACCTATTTATTCTTGATTAAGGTGAATAAAACGTAGTTTATAGTTTACAATATTTACCTATAAAATATTGTTTATTCACGTCATTTTCTTGCAATAATAGTATTTATGATTGTTTCAACGAGATGAAATATAGCGAGGTCTTCATCGTGTCCCATCACTGGCTTACTTTATATCAAGTACTTGGCGTTGGGGGCATTAAAATATTTGCTGGCGTTTTTGTTTCTATTGAAAATAAAACAAACAAGAACTTATTATGTGTGAAAAAGTTAAAAATATGGCTTATAACAGGGCAATTTTCCATGAAAACAAAATAAAAGGTCTTGCAAAAGTCGTAAATTTATTTTATACTATTATTACTCTAATCAAGTAGTGGCGCTGAGGGCACGAAAATCTCGAACTAGTATAGAAGTGATTGGCGTTCAAAAGGTTAAACGTTCCAAGAAAATAGAACATTGTGTAGGTATTCTTATCCATAGCGTTACGTAAAAAGACAACCACACGGCTCTAAATGTAGATAGATATTTGTAATAATAACTGTAATTACAACATTCAAATAATTTCGCAGATTTCCGAGAAACTTGTTAGTATCTCCAGTCCTGTATCTCATTTCAAGTTAAAGAATACAAGTCACTTTTACAGAGCCTAAAAATTTTATTTATTACTGAGTCTCATTAACATATTAATCCGTATTATTTTGGCTTATTATGGTTAAACATTATAGTTAATAAAAATTGTAAGTTACTAGCTAATTATTATTTTACTAGCTTCCCGCGCGCGGTTTCACCCTCGTAGCTCCCGTACCCGTGGGAACTTCGTAATAAAATATAGCCTATAACGTTCTTCGATAAATGGACTATCCAACACTGAAAGATTTTCTAAAATCGGACCAGTAGTTCCTGAGATTAGCGCGTTCAAACAAACAAACAAACTCTGCAGCTTTATAATATTAGTATAGACAAGCGATGACAATGGCTTCGTTAATTTGCCTTAAAAATATTGTACATTAAATAGTCTGGTCTGTAGGTTGCTTAGAGCAAGTTTAGAGGAACAATAAATTAATATCCTTTATTCCGACTATAAACCTGTATGAAAATGGCATATAAAATGGCATATATATATATATAATACCGCCGGTAGCCGTTGTCTTCCTTCCTGTTCTGTCTCCGTATTCGCGCACCGCTTTACAACATCCGCTAGTATTTCGCTTTGTTACAAATAAATCGTAAATTTCTTCCACAGCTGTCTCACATTTTTTCGCTTTGCAACCATTCCTACGAAATAAGAAATAATCGAGATTTATAACACCCTAATAGCGAGTTTATAGGTTAGTCTTTGCCCCTATTAGTTTAAAGCCTATTAGCTACATGCTCCATATTGCAATTACTTAGTGCTCCAATAAAACTGTTAATATTTTACAATTTAAAAAGTATACTTACTTAAATCGAAGATTGTGACATAAATTAAACGGAAAGTTTGGGTTCGGGCACGAGAAATCAAGTAAATACCACAGTTTATCCACTTTTTGGTATGTTTTCAGTTCTAGGTTCACACGCTTGTTAACCTGATGGCATTCATCATCATCATAATCAGCCTGTATAACGACCACTGTTGAACATGGTTCTGCTCCCGAAGGAGGGTTTTGCCATAGTTACGCTTGGCAGGCGGCTTGGTGACCGCAGTATTATATTGTAACACAAAAGGAATCGTTGCTGCTGATGTTATAACAATCGGAACCAACGGCTGAACGTGCTTTCCGAGGCACGTGCTGTAGCAGTTCCCAATACCTTATAATTATTATATATATATATACATATATATAATTATAGTGGGACCCTCTCCTCTTGACATGATGAGAATACCTCACCGCTGTGGTGGTAGGGATGCCTTATGCATTTCCCCCAAAATAACAGGTACCCAGTTTATTTCAAGTTACAATGATATTGGTTCCCCCACTGATGTAGATATAACATTCGCCATCTGTTGCTCTCCATAAAATTTACGACAATATTAATGTGTCGTTATTTTTGTATGAAGAGTTTTATCGTGTCACGGAGTCACTTTCCACGACACAATTCGTTCGTGAAACTGTTTATCAAGCTGGCTCATTTTTTACATTTTCATCGCTACCTTCTATCTGATCTGTATAATATTGTTACTGGTAGGTAGGTAATAAGTACGTTCCAGCATATTATATTATATTTATAAAGAATAGCTTCATGTTGTTGTTCGTCATTTCCGACAATTTTGTGTAGATTTTTCAAGAAAAACATTCACGTAGGTAGTTCCTGAGTTACACATAGTCTTACATTTATTCGGAGATACGGGATACGGGAGTATAGAATTGGACGCCCCCCATAAATTAAAAAGAACTTCTCATAACATTTGGTTTCCTTTAAAATATTAAAACATTTTAATCAACGACAAGTCAACAACATAACTGACAGTCAAGTCCAATTTGACTACGATTTTATTTTACACATTGTATAAAGTTAATTTACTTGTTTGATAAACTGTTTGAAACAATAATTTATTTCATTCTATTCAGATGGTGGCAACGGAGGACACGAACACAGTGCCGGGACAAATAGAGACCCCGGGAACGTTCGGGAAGCTTCGTCAAACTCTGTCGTCCTCGCTGCTCACCGCCCAAGACAAAGGTAAACATACTATTGTATTGAAAGACAGCCAAAGCATACTGTTAAGTCATAATTTGCACACACTCAATTATTATTGACGAATCAAACGAGAGAAGAACCAAACATTAATAATCAAAATGTCAATCAAGACCATACTATGATCAACACTTCATCAGAATAAAAAATAATATTAATTGAAAATATAAACACTTTAGATATTCAACGAATCTGAATATCATCCATCTGATTTATAAGATTAAGGTTAATTCACCTTATGATATCGATGAACAAATTATTGTGAAATATTTAGTCACAATATTCGTTGCAGACATTTTTAATGTTTGTATGTTTGGGTATATATCGCCATATATCCAAACATACATTACTTACTTACACACTTACTGACATTCGAATAAGCTAAAATGTTGCTTGGAGCTGGTTCGATGATGGAACCGGAAGGTGGCTATAGGGTTCGTTTAACCTAAGAAGGTAGGTACCTACTGAATAAATGAACAATTTAACATTTCTAACTTGCGATATTCAGAACGAAAATATTATGTTTAACTTACTTTGAAATAGGTATTTCAGAATTCACTTAACATAACCTCGGAACTATCTAACTTAAGTTTACTAAAAATACAAGCTTTTACACGAAGGACGTACAAAAAGTAGCTGTAGAATAATACCCCAAATTCCCAAATTGGATTGACTGAAACAACAAAAAACACTACCCTTCTTATTTGTGAACCGCGGGTGAACAAAAACTATAGATAGCAAATTCCTAAATAACGTTATTCGTAAAATTGGGGAGAAGTATCAGAAATGTATTTAATAAGAAAGACAAGTTTTAACTATTTTACAATGAACGGATATGAGTTTCTTATTATAACTAATATTCTTGGTTTTACAAAAAGAAATCACTTAAATCACAATGGCAGTTCACAAATTAAAAAAAATGAATGAATAGTGTAAGTTTTCACTTAAATATCGTAAGAAAAATCATATTAATCATCACCAAATATAGCAGGCAAAAATTATCATCATCTTGTGCTTCCTGATTGGCGCCTCTTCTAGGAACATGTGGTAATGTCAAGTAAAACTGATGATGGATAGGAGGTACGAATTTTAGAGTTTTTAATTTTTTGATACGATAATAGTCTAGTTTCAGGAACTTTATCTGGGTTACAAAAAAAAGTTTCAGAAACCATATCATTTGGTTTCAAATAAACCGTTTCATATGTTTCCGTGGAGTTCAATGTAACTGATTATATTATGTGATCTAAGTGCGCCTCATGCATTACTGATCTAAGTAAGATCAGTCTGGCATGTCTCCATTTTGCAAACCACACCGATTCTATAGTGAGATGTTGTTATTTCTCAAGGAAAAAAATGGGAAGCACTTAGATCAGCACGGCCTGAAAGAATTATGATTGTTCTTTGCAATTGTGTAAAAGAACCATTTTTGCCAAAAATGTCACTAAGATCACTCTGGTTCCAGCATCGTCTAAACCTCTATAAATAAAAATTACTTAATAATTTTATCGCACAAGCGTCTTAATGTGCTAGCTTTCAAATAAAAGTTAATTCATAATAAAATAGACCTACCCTTGCCTTACCACGAGCGTCGTATAAAGCACCTTAGAGACATATAGGTAGCGTACCATCTAACTGCAATCATCAAAAAGCCTGCCACGTGTCGTAAAATGAAATTTATTTATAGCAATATCCCTCAACAATCCTGTCTTACCAAGGTTTTAACTGAGCTTGTAAAGACCGTAAACGGGCTATTGAAGTTAAACGAATTAAGCATAGGAAAAATAACCTAAACTAGATGATTGTAAGGTATAAATTTTAAAATAATGTTGAAATACATATGCTAAAATGTTTTCAATGACGATGGTTTCGAATATATTTCCAGACAAATGTAAGTATTCATACTACTTTTGGATTTGTAAAATTCGTGAAAAATGTAAGTACTTACCTACTAAGTGTATTTAAATATTATGAGATGTCTTCAGGGTCTCTATTAGGCAGTAGATAGATATATCTATAGTTATGTTGTTGTATAACTGTTGTTATTACGACATTACAAAGTGAGGCTGCAATTGCAGGAATTTATTTTTCTAGGTTACTCAGACGTGCGCATACAACAAAATGTGTAGTTATTTAACAACACTGAATATTGGATCGTGATGGAATTATGATAATTTCTTAATATTCATACCGAAATATGAGTGAACGTCACCTGAAAACCCGAGCGAAGCGCCGCCGAGCTGCCACGCATTGTTAGTACATTCCTCTGCTCAGACAGATGATAACCGCGGACTTATTTGAATTCCCATCGTTTTATTAAACTCAATAATTCATAACAATGAGCTGAATGTAATTTGAGTTTGAATGACTTTTGCTTCATTAAGAAGTATTAGTGAAATTTGAAGCGAAACGTTTGCACTATACCTACCTAGTTATTTACTGAACAATTTAAATGAAAATTGTATTCTTTATCTGTTAATAATTTATTTTGCGATTCATAAATTTAAAAAGTTTATAAATAACTATACGATAATTTTTTAAAGATTCTTTAAATAAGGTATAATTTTATCCGTCATAATTGCTAAAAGTTAAGAATATAGACAGTACCTTACATTTTAACACAGCTTTTTCCAAGATATTATTATATTAATATTTTAAATATATGTATAGTAAACATAGGTCATCATACCTATATTGTCTTTTACGTTCGAAAAATAACTATTCTGAGATCTAAGAAAAGCCGTGTTTGGTCAAATTGTACTTTTAATACCCAAAGTGCGAAAGTTTTATCTTAATGTGCAATTTCATTTTAGTTGAATAAATTTAAAGTTTGTGTTAGAAAATAAAGACTGAATAATGTGTAAACTTTGTTTCAGTAACTAAACTTAATACGAGACAGAGTGCAACAGAAGTTGCGGCTGAGCCGGCTCCGACCCCGCCTCCCGCGCAACCGCCACCTGCACCCACCTCCGCTAAGACTGAACGGTATTTTATTTCTATAGCATTGAAAATAAAACCCTCTTTAAAAATACCTATATCAAAGAAAAGTAGAAACCATACCTACATCATAGTACAAAGTTAACAGTCTCGATGAAAACCATGAAAGAAGGTTAACTACTTGAGAATCAGAATAACGTTACGTTTCAAAAGCGGACATTTTCTTTATAAAAAGTCGACGCTTAATTTTAATCATTAGAACTCTTGCTTCTTTCTCTCTACTATGTACGCTTAAAGTGTGAACAAAAATGTCTGGATTTTTATAAAATAAACTACGATATGATTGGAAAGTATAACTTCGGTGTTTATTTGAATTAACTATTTCGACAATATAGAAAGAGATTAAGATACATTGCCGAAAAAATCTTAGTGTAAATTCTAAGATTGATTTCCGGATTTTGTTGGTTGAGAGACTACCCTCCGTGCCTCGGAAAGCATGTTAAGCCGTTGGTCCCGATTGTTATAACATAATTTATAACAATCGTATATCAAGGAACGGGCAGCAGAGTTTTTTAATGTGTGGTACAACATAATACTGCGGTCACCAACTCGCCTGCCAAGCGTGGTGACTATGGCAAATACCTTCCCCGAGAGGAGGCCCATGTTCAGCAATAGACGTTTTAAGGGTTGATGGTGATAATAATTTATGTCGTACTAACACATACTACCTATATTTTACAATTACCAACTTATAGTGAGGCGGGAAAAGCGCCGTCCCGAGCGGGCGCCTGCCGCGTTTGCCTGAAGGCATTGAAGCCTGGGGAGGTTTTTCACACTTGCAACGGATGCCAACACAGGGTGTGTGAAGACTGCTCCTCGTATTCCAAGCCGGCGAGCGATGAAGACGCGGTAAGATTTTGTATAAACGGCATGTTGTCAGACTTAACAGAAGTCTCACTTCAAACATGTAGCCAAGAGAAGGCGATACAGAATGTTTCCCTATCCCCCACTAGGTATCCCCTAATGACTAGGTGACAAAAACGCGTCGACACGAAGCTGTCGGACATTGCACTACTTGTATCACGTGTCGCGCGATGTAGTCAAACTAGTCTAACGATATCGTCCGGCTTTACTTGACATGTCGCTGTATCATGTCTTGGAACATTTATACCGAAGTGTATCCATTGCTTAATTGTTGTTTATTGAAACATTCAGTAACCCTTTAGTTAATCATAATTTGGGATTGCACTAGTCAAACCTAGGAAAAATGGTTCGGCTATTAAAAAATAATTATTGGCGAAACAAATATAATGAATTGCACTTTGTATACATTTGATGTAAACATCCCGGGATGTTTACACTTTAACGAAGCTATTATATAGAACTCCTGGCGCTGCTCTGTGTGCCGTCGCAAAGCGGCTCCGCGTCTACCTCCCGCGGCACAAGACAGCACAGACTCGTTACTGGATGTGCCCGTACTGGAGGCGCTGCAGCGGCGACATTCCGAGGCGAGGCTCGGCAGCGGCGGCACAAGCTCGGGTTTAGCACCGCCACGCTCGCCCGAACTAAGGCGTCATTCTGATGTCTCTCCCGCTTCGCTTAAAGAGCTGGAGAAGGTAATGCTTATCAAAAAATTAAGAATATTGTTATCAACAGATTAAATGTTACTACCATGTTTTTAAACATGGGTTTCAATCTAATTCGCTAAAACAATAACTACCTAGATCCCTATGTACCCATTATATGTAATTCGACCTTTACATTGAAGTAAGCAGTACACCGATCAACATCTACGTATTATATTGGACACTACATGTACTTTATATTGTAAACACATGACAAAAGCACTGTAACTCTGGATTTTTATTTAATTTTAAAGATCTGCAAATCTGAATACTGCCTAAAAATTGAAACTGCTAGCAGTTTTTTAAATATACGAAATTAGGTTCTCAATAATTAAATAAAGGTATTTACAAAGAATATTTTTTTCAAACAAGCGTTACAGGCGATATGTATATAAAACTCAAAATCTACTTTCTAGTCCGGAAACTCCCTCTGAAAACCATTTTAAGATGCATGCTAGTATATTAGTGAACATAAGTGTCGTAACCACGCTGCCCGCGGCGGCAGTTAAAGGGCGGCGGCGCCACTACGCCGACGGTCGAGTCGCGGAGGCCGAGCGCAGCGGCCCCGGTGCGCCGACGCTCCGTGCGGTCGCCGAGGCAGCGCTCGTGTGACGAGGACACACCGCACTCACCCAGCCATCAGCCGGCACTCGTCGCGCCGCCTAGTGTCTCGAGGAGGTAAAATAGATGTGTTCTTAAATTTATATATCTATATTAATAAAAAGCTTCGTCTTGAATAGCCCTGACTGACTGACAGATCAATGCACGTAGTAACCTGAAACTTAGAGGTTGTATTCTCTATTGGACAGAGGAAATCCGACAAGTATTCATGTTTAAAAATTCTACCCTTAAGAGCATTAAAATGGGAAGTAAAGTTTTCATGAAGAAGTCGAAAACTTCGAGGACGAAATCGCGGGCAACAAGCCAAACCCGACCACGTGTAACCTGGACTTGCGTGCCCAAGATTCCTAGTACAAGTTATTTAAATGACATATTCACATGATTTGGATAATAAAAGTTAAACTAATAAATAATTAAGTGATACTTTAATGGTCAAAATTTTCTTTATGAGGTTACCTTAAAACATTACATGTAGGTTGACATAAGGGAGCGTTCAAGTATTACGTAACGCAATTTGGGGGGAGGGGGTCTCGTAAAACGTTACGATGCGTTACAGGGGCGGGAAGGGGTCTTTCTTACAACACGTTACGTAACATTGTTTCTTAAAAAAAATAGGGAATTTAAACTCCCAAACCAAAAGCGAAAAAAAATATAAGCCAAAATTTATAAAAAATAAACAAAATATGCAGGTGTTGCGAATTTAAAATTCTCATGTTTTATTTAGTAGATTAAAACTATACCAAGTCTAAAACTTTTACATAACTTTTTACGACTTTAGGGTAAAAATGATCACTTGAGTGTTACGTAACGTTAAAGGGGGAGGGGGGGTCCAAGGGAGGGAGGGGGGTCCAAGGGAGGGAGGGGGGGGGTCAAAAATCTTCAAAAATTGCGATACGTAATACTTGAACGCTCCCTAAGAGAACGCAACAGACCAAAATAGTGATTATTGAAGTTATTAAACACGTAGAATGCCACAAATTACATTACAAGTCCAAAGTCGCAAGTCTTTAATTTTTATGTATAGATCTTCAGCCGTCGATTTAGTAGCGGGTGCAACATCGCGACGGGGCTCATATCGTGTAGAGGAACCTGATTCCACGCCGCAAATAACAGGCCTCAGCGTCGACGAGGACCGGCCCATCAGACGCCGTGGCAGTCAGTTGTAAGTAGTGTTATAACATAAAAACAATCAAATAAAAACCTTTTGGTAAATTTAATACAACTAAAATTTTGATTTAAAAGAAATAAAGAAAAACATTTACATTTACATACCATAATATATGTAAATATGGTGGCTCTTTTCATCCAATCTACAAAATTATCTATAACTAGCGGCCCGCCCCGGCTTCGCACGGGTGGACTTTTATACCCTACCCCTGCCCTACCCTACCCCTACCCCAACCCTACCCTACCCCTACCCTACCCTACCCCTACCCTACCCTACCCCTACCCTCGAAAAACACGACTTTCTTTTATATATATACAGGGTGTTTGGAGGGTGAGTAGCCATAGGAAAATGGTTGATAGGTGATGTTGTTGGCTACTTGTTGCGCCTAATTAAATAAATTTTTGCCCAATGTCCAAAGTGTAATAATTTTTTTGCTATTTTTCTAGAAAATACCCATTTTTTTTGTTAAAACCTTTTTTTTTAAATTAATTAATGCTCGAGGTGCCAATAAAATGATTTATTTTTTTAGTCTAGTGTTGTCTTATTCAGATTTAATCATAATTTCATACAAACATCTTGAAATAAACCTAACAGCGTCCAATCAAACATCCATAAATCAAAAAGAAAAAATGTTATGTCCATTTTACAATGTAAAATAAAAAAAAATCACAAAGTGTGGGATTTTAAAGTGTTATTAAAAACTTCTCCAGTTTATACTCTTTGCAACGGTATGCAACATGCACCATTAATAATCAGATAACTCAACAAAAAACCGGTTTGTCTTCAAGGATGCCTTAAAAGGGTGACGACAAAACTATTACATTGAGCAGGTAAAATCTTTTAGCTCATTCTAACACAGCTAAAAATAGCGTGCTATCTCTTTCATCGGTTGACAATACTCCTATCGGCCCTCGCCTGCCGTGTCGTGCATTTATTTAGTCGAGATTTGTTATTCTCTGCTACTTCACGTGTTTTTACCTCCGCTCCGCGCATTGTTTTTGTTATCGTTCTGTTTTGTTAAGTTTCGTTATTTTGTTGTTACTGCTATTTTAATGGCTGCTTTTACTAACGAAGAATACGCCGATATGTTGATGGCATACGGCAAAGCTGATGGAAATGGACGAGAAGCAAAAAGAATTTACGAAGAGCGTTTTCCCAATAGACGTCAACCTAATCGTCATACTTTTGAGACGACCTTTAGACGCTTAAGGGAAACTGGTAATTTAACTCGCCGTGAACCTGGAGTTGCCAGACAACGTAATTTTGCTGATGACGAACGTATTCTCGAAGCTTTTGATGAAGATCCCACAACAAGTATCCGCAATGTAGCTGCAACGCTAAATCTAAGCGTATGGAAAGTGTGGTCTGTTCTTCGTGCCAATGGAAAGCATCCGTTTCATTACACTCCCGTGCAAGGTCTTGAAGAAAACGATTACCAAAGACGAGTTCAGTTTTGCCGCCTCTTGCTAAATATGGATATTGATAATCGCGACTTCTTAAAAAGTATCCTGTGGACGGATGAATCAAAATTTTCAAGGGAAGGCATTGTGAATTTTCATAATCTGCATCATTGGGCCCCAAAGGATCGAAACCCAAAAAAGAAAAGAGCGATGACATTTCAACGGAAGTTTTCAGTAAACGTTTGGGCAGGGCTAATTGGCAACACGCTAATTGGTCCACATTATCTACCAGACAATTTGAATGGAGAGAGAGAGATTTTTTAATAAATGATTTGCCCCAACTCATGGATGGAGTTCCAAATGTTGAAAATGAAGAAACCATTGTTTTCCAACAAGATGGTTGCCCGGCGCATTGGACATTAGCAGTCCGGGAACACTAAGATAATTCATTTCCCAACACTTGGATTGGCAGAAATGGCCCTATCCCATGGCCTGCAAGAACGCCGGACTTGACACCGCTTGATTTTTATGTCTGGGGCCGTGCTAAAGATCTAGTGTATACGGAAACGATTGACACAAGAGAGCAATTAATAGAAAAAATAGACAATGCATTTGCGATAATGAAGCAAGAAATTAGACTAAACCATACCACAACGGAAATAAGAAAGAGATGTCACGCATGTATTAGAAATAATGGACACCAATTTGAACAAGATTTAAAATAAATGATTTAATTCTTTTTTAATCAGCCCGTAGTAGTACAAAAAGTGCAATGTGTTGAGCTGTGTTAATTAATTTAACATAGACACGGCTAAACCTATTGCATTTTTTCATTACAGTATCGGAGACAAAAGATTTTACCTGCTCAATGTAATAGTTTTGTCGTCACCCTTTTAAGGCATCCTTGAAGACAAACCGGTTTTTTGTTGAGTTATCTGATTATTAATGGTGCATGTTGCATACCGTTGCAAAGAGTATAAACTGGAGAAGTTTTTAATAACACTTTAAAATCCCACACTTTATGATTTTTTTTTATTTTACATTGTAAAATGGACATAACATTTTTTCTTTTTGATTTATGGATGTTTGATTGGACGCTGTTAGGTTTATTTCAAGATGTTTGTATGAAATTATGATTAAATCTGAATAAGACAACACTAGACTAAAAAAATAAATCATTTTATTGGCACCTCGAGCATTAATTAATTAAAAAAAAAAGGTTTTAACAGAAAAAATGGGTATTTTCTAGAAAAATAGCAAAAAAATTATTACACTTTGGACTTTGGGCAAAAATTTATTTAATTAGGCGCAACAAGTAGCCAACAGCATCACCTATCAACCATTTTCCTATGGCTACTCACCCTCCAAACACCCTGTATATAAGATAAGATTAAAAACTATTTTATAGGTAGTTAAATGGTCTTGACCATAAAATAATTTATTTGGATAAGGATTAATATAAACACATAAATAGCATGGTTTGAATTTGGTTAGCATTTTCATTAATTTTTAAAATGAAAAAAGTAGTTGTAGTGACATAACTACAATAGTTGGACATATGCTACCGCGGAGTTTTTTGTAGACATTATGATGTTCTTCAATATTGTTGTAAATTATTTTGTTCTATCGCTAATAGTTTCGGCAGCGCATTCGACGAAAGACATTTTAAGACTCATTTTTCTACACCTTCGGTTACATTGTTCAAATTTTACCAAGGATCCCTAATTTTTTTCAAAATGAAATGTAGCCTATGTCAAATTGGAAAAATGTAGCATTCTATTGGTGAAAGAATTTTTTAAATCGGCCCAGTACTTTTTGAGCCTATTCATTACAAACATATCAACATACAAAAATAGGTACAAATCTTTCCTCTTTATAATATTAGTGTAGATAACACAAATAAAAAGTCACAACCTTATTGGATGCACCTTCATAAATTTAAAAACCCAGCTCTTGTCGGTAGAGTCCCTTCTTCTTTTTCCTCTGCAAGATTCTTTATCTCTGGATACGACATGAGTACTATTTCCTTCTTTTTTCCTTCAACTGTTCCATGTAAGTTCGTCGAGATCTAACAACTCCGCTCCGTGTTTCTATCTTTCCATCCAAGATGTTTTTAAAAAAGGTCCTTGTTAAATTAATTACTTATTATTGCTTACTTTACTTCTTTAGGCCAGACATAGCAGCTTTGCAGCAAAGAACTGGCGCACTAAACGCTATGGCGGCATTAGCGTCGCGGAGTTCTGAAGGATCTTCTGAACCTTCGGTGACGGTCCCCGTGCTGAGCGCAGCAGCTCTGGCTGCCGCCGCCAGACAGATGTCAGTGGACGCTGAAGCCATCAAGATTGTTATACATGATGTAGACGACCGCACGCCGCGTCGCGTCTCATTGCGCCGGGACCCAAATGATAAAGGACATCGATGTAAGTTGCATGCATTTCTTCACTCGCGGAAATTAAAAAAAACTACTTTTACTTCATTAGTAATGTTGTATACTGATTTGCTCTGAAATTCAGTACCGTACTGCCGTGATGATATATAGGTATTGATTCATATACCGCGTCCATTGCTGGACATAGACTGCCCTGAGTTTTTTTCAGAATGGCATGATACGTATGACACCGCAATATCACCACAAATTCAGAAAAAGATTAAGTCATTACTTAAACTCAATTGGTCAATGATGGTGACAAATATTTTGTTACGTTTGCTTAACATAAGAACAATTAAAAAAAAAACAAAAGGTACTTTATTTTGCATATAAGCTATATGATTGCGCTGGAGGTTCAGTGGAGACAGTGGTTGTGTCTGAGAACCACGGAGTGTGTAAGTGAGACTTGAGTATCGGTAGGCTTTATATTTGTGATTTTTTGTCCTAAGTGCGAAAATGTCATAAAAATATATATCTACTTTATACTAGACAATGTAGACATTTAAAAATTTAAATCGGTTTTATTCTAGCGCGTGGTTTCGGCATGCGCGTGGTGGGAGGCAAGCCGGACGCCAGCGGGCGCCGCGAGGCTGTCATCGTGTGGACCGTCCCTGGTGGACCCGCGGACATCGCCGGACTGTCGCAGGGGGATAAAGTATACAACTACTATTTGTACTTGACTTATGGTCCTATGCTCCCTCGATTTGGAGAGGGAATTGTTGTGAAAGGATTGTTTATTACGACAGTCTGATCGGACATCGTCGATCTTGACCCTAGAAGCTTGTAATGGATGTAAATATTCGCACTTATATTTTAAATACTTACTGATTTATTTAAGAAGAATTCCATAAAAAAGAGTTCTATATAAAAATTGAGAGTTAATTTTGAAACTTAATATACTTATAACAAAAACATGGTACAAATAAAATTATCATAGAAATAATTTAGAAACCCAAACTAAGACAATGATATATTAATAACCACGACAAATCATATATAGCTCAATAGTAGTTGTTCTTCATTTTTAATCTAGTAATTTAATTTTTTACGACGGGTGTTAAACAGTCCATTTGCATCATAGCCTCTGTGTTTACTCTTCACACCATTATGTTTAGGTCATTGATATCAAGTGGACTGTTAAAGTTGAACGCGTGCCAAGTTCTCTGAAATTAGACATTATTGTACCAAGTGGACTTTTCCAGTGTTCCCGCTTTTTTTTATGTTTAGTTACTAGTGCAGTCATAGAAGCGAAAAATCGGGTGTAACCTCCGAATTTTTTAACTGTGAACCGATTTGCATGAAATTTTGGAATTAGGCTAACCTTACCCTTAACTTCAAAAGTGAAAATGATCTGAACTCCGCACCCATCCTGGGGGAGGTTGCCACCCCTTCACTGTTGGTGTAGATTTATGGAAAAACTTTATGGAACATTTTTGTCTTGAAATTAGGCCTTCTATTGGTGGCAACCTCCCCAAGGGTGGGTGCGGAGTTCAGATCATTTTCACTTTTGAAGTTAAGGGTAAGATGAACCTAATTCCAAAATTTCATGCAAATCGGTTCACAGTTAAAAAATTCGGACCAATAACGCTTCAATGACTGCACTACACTTGAATAAAAATAAGTTAGGATCTTTTAAGTTGATAAGAGTTTATTTGAATAAATTAAATTAACCTTATTTAATAACGGGTTTGACACTAACGCGGAGACAATATATTTGTTGTGAACAAGCAATACAAGTTAATATAAATAAATAAAACCCTTTCAATTTGCCAAAGCAATATCACAACGTTACACGACTTATATAAAAAAGTTAATTTAATCTATACTAGCGACCCGCCCCTGCTTCGCACGGCCGTAATGCTGATGTATTATACATATAAACCTTCCTCGTGAATCAATCTATCTACTTAAAAATCCGTTGCATAGTTTTAAAGTTCTATTTTTTTTTTTTTTTTGCGACTTTGTTTTATACTATGTAATGAATAATAAAGCGCTTTGTGTTTAATGACTGGTTGATGAATCATCGCACAGCCTTAACCGCGATCATAGAGATCTGGAATGTGTATTTTCCTTATAACGTAGGCATCCGATAAGGAAATATTTTCAAAAATCCTCCCCTAAGAAGACACGAAGGCTGCTAATGCTGCTCCTACAATAGCTGCAAATTTTGTATCGATAAATCAAAAACTACGCGGACAAAATTGTGGCCAACAGCTAGTTGGTATGTATCAATATTTTTTGTTGGAAATATAGAAATATTTGTTGCACAATACGCAGGTCCTAGAATGGGGCGGCGTAGCTCTAACGGAGCGTAGTTTCGAGGAAGTGTGCGCAGTGCTGGAGCACAGTAGCGACAGTGTCGAATTGTTGGTGGAGCCCGCGCCGCAGCACGACGAGCCGCCCGCACAGCCCTCCGCGCATCACCACTCCTCGCTCTACGGTACGTAGCACGTAGCACCATTGTAAAACTTAGTACGTGCAAGGTTGCTACGACAACTGGCAGATATAATAATAAATTATTTGTAAAGTATTAATGAATATTCAATTTGAGGAGCACTACTATCATATACAACTTATATTTGCAAATCGTGCAAATAATTATTATGTAATAATTGTAAGAATGACAATAATTAATAATTTTGAGTCATTGGAAAATTCTGCCACTTGACTAGTTAACTGAATTATTAAGAAAATAACAAATTGATAATATAATAAAACACCTTTACCACGCATATTTTTAAAAACACACCTTTTCCACAGATACAACACCTTTCTTATTTAGCTATTAAGCACATTCGACTTTCAACACCTTATTGCTTTGAACCTATTTCTTGTTTATTTACCTATATTTAAATTTATTCTATATTAATCTAATATTTGCTATGTTAACAGCATTTTTTTATCTCCTGTCTTGCACCATTTTCCGAGCCTTCTTCTTGAGCAGTATCACGGTATATTTTGATCTATTTTTTATTAAGTTTCCTACCATATTCAGTCGACGAAACCTCGGCGAAAATACATTAGTCTGTGTTTTGATTCACAGAGCCTGATACCGACAAATCACCATCATCGCCGACGCGACGGAAATTGCCGAAAACCCCGGTATAATACCCATACATAGGCTTTAACTGTACGATATGTGTTGTGAACCCACGAGACATTGAGCCGACCGCTCCCTTCATAAACTCTAGTAGAGACTGTCACTCGGTGCCTATCCTCTGCGCTTCTCGGATCATTCATACTGTTCCTGTGCTCTACACTCTACAGCGATCATTGTAATATCGTAGTTAATCGATCATCTTCTGCTTGTGAATGTTAAGTTTTCAATCGATCAAAAATCTTTAATTAATATAAACAAAAATATTATATAAACATAATAAACTAAACAAGGTCGAGATGATCCACTAACTAGAATCACAATTGAAATCATTATTCGTTAGTTGGTAACATGAGGATGAGCTTTAAAGAGACTAGCCCTTAAACCACTCGGAATGTAATGAGCTAACCGAAACGGCCATTGAAGAGACTGACACACGTGTCGACATACTTATTGATATAACATGTAGCGAGCGTTCACCGTTCGTTCCGTGTGGGAGACACGCGGACTGTACGACCACTCCAGTTCTGATACGTCAAGTGTTAGCACAGTGCCTGCTTCGGGACGAGTTAGTGGCGGAGTACAGGGCCTGTCTCTACTGATCTGCTGTGATACTGTAGCACTAATCAGTCGAACATCTTCCACGTTAGTCTAATTGTAAGAGATTAGTGTTTCTATATACGATCGTAGATGTACTTTAACTTTGTTAACCTTTACTATTTAGAGAAAGGGATGCTCTGTTTGTTTACTTGAAATATTATACACCTAGGTATATTTTTAACATTATTTGTTATCTATATTCGTTATACGTTACCGTTTATATTATTACTATCCTAAGTGAAAGTGTGTGAAAAAATGCTACCTAATTATTTTCAGATTTTTATTTTTTCTATCACCCGACCAATTTTCATAATGTCACCATCGGCTCCGGGCGGGATAGGGAACGATCGGCATAGACTCAAAATAGCGATGAAACTTGAGAATATGTAAGTGGAGCTAAGCTAAGCTACGGTCTTAGAGTTCGATGGTAGATTAGGGGATTTGTCCCGGCATCGAATATCATCTATAGGATACCGTGGATGACTAGAGATCATTGCCGATCGACAGTGCGATGCAAGTACTGACGTAGTGGAGCTAGATTCGCTGCAGCTTACAGCTTAGCTAACGACACGAAATTAATACATCATCAAAATTCCAATTGTGTTACACGAATTCGGCTCAATCATATTTTTAGTACATTGAAACAAAGTGAAAAGAAATCAGAAAAAAAGAGTAAGGTATTGACAAATGGTGAGAACACGGAGTGGGCCAGTAGCGAGGACAGCGCGACGACGACGGCGAGCGGCGCGGCGAGACTTGCGTTTGTACCGTCCCATATCTAACGCATCGAGTGTCTGTTACCGAGTCTTGCTGTTGACTTAGTGTAGTGTAATGCCGCACTGTATCGACGCTCGGCGACTAGTCGTTAGGAGCTTGGAGTGGTGGCGCACGACACCGCACAACACCTTGAGCAACAGGCGCGCACCGACGCTTCAGTCATGTAATACGGACACCGGCGATACGATGTACATAACGCTCTTACTAAGTAGTCTGTGTTACCGACCGTCGCAGATACAATGCATGTAGTGCACAGTGTCCATATGTGCATCTCTGCCATAGTAACAGCACTGTATGAGACGTGACGCCTTTGTATGTGACACGAATTTGATACGAACGATTTATTTCCGTTATCGTTATGAGATGTTTCGTACGATTCATTGTTTTGTTTTCTTACTGTTATGATTAACCTACGCGTATGTAATGTTAACGCTTCAGTTTTAATTATGTTCAATAACAATATTGTGTTATGAGATGTCAATGTGAACGAATGCGCCGATGCAATTCATGCCATCATGCCCTGAGATATAATCCTATAGCAGCATCAAGATACCGATGTTCACTTCTCTATAATAACGTGTCTTAAAAAAGTAAGTCAGTATTAAATTCGACTATCGAGAGACTTAACATAAGGTTTAAAGTCTTTTTATCAATTATTATTGTAGCAATCAATTTCAATAGCAATAAAGCTTTTCAGTGCTCTAGTATACTGAATTAACAGCTGTCGTCATTTGAATTTTTTTACGCAATGTCATGAAAATTAGTTAATGACTTCAAACGATTTATTGACTACACTGTACAAAACAATATTAGACCTTATTCAAAATTCTACAGTAACATGACGTAGTGTAGGATTTAGACTTCCCTTTCCCTATAGGAGGCTTGTGCAATGAACACTATAGAGTTGACTTAGGCTGTTCTTTGACCGAGTTCCCTTAGAGAACGTCGAATCTCAGCTACAAACTTAGGTACATGCAGCTTGTGAGACCGGTATCAGCATGGTGCAGCTTCCTGCATGGCGGATGATACCATCCGATTTTATTACTCATTACTTTGTGTTTCATAGAAAAGCCTCAGCCCGACGCATGTTAATTTAAAGTTATCTTTGGAAATGGATTTCACGAGTTCTGATAACGATCGATGGTGATATGAATGCATTGCTATATATCGCACAGAATGATAAAGCGTCTCATGAGTTTCTCTCTTGCTAATGACGGATTGATAAATATAGCTGATGGTTGCTGCATGCTACTGATAAAGTATGATGCATTCCCTAAAGGTTAATAATGACCTACTGATTTAGATTCTTCTTAAACAATCTTGGGAAATAATTATTACATTTTTCATAGTTTTTATTTGATGCCAACGTCACCCTTGTTTGTTAGTAGACATGTGTTGTAAACAACTAAAGTTGTATTAACTATGTGACTGAAACATTTTTGTGAATATAATTTTGTATTTTCATCTCAGGGACACTGTAAAAATGTTGTTTTATCATTTCGCTGACAATTTTCTTTTATCCAAATAAACTATTTGTTATAAACAAAACATAATGTATCGGTGTCCCTACGAGTCGCATCGTTATATACAACTCGAGTCTCTCAATAGGATATTTCATAATAGTTTACATTTAGGAACAAGACCGTGCGGATCGTGCTCGCGAGCGCCCTCCTGGACGAGCGCAGCT
Source organism: Nycteola revayana (assembly GCA_947037095.2). Classification (NCBI taxonomy): domain Eukaryota; kingdom Metazoa; phylum Arthropoda; class Insecta; order Lepidoptera; family Nolidae; genus Nycteola; species Nycteola revayana. Next base: position 11,532,969 of record OX344847.2, read on the forward strand.
GCAAGTTTGGTTCGACTGTGACATGCGTAAGCTCATCGTGGTGCTTATTGCGGCTGACGACTTGCCGTCCAGGGATCACACGCTGGGATACGGTGACGAACCAGAAGCGTTTGCAAGAATACGCCTACTTCCATCACTGTAAGTTCAATTATTTATGTTTCAAATAAAGATATTTTCTTTTTTATTATTATATTAACTTTCAAAGATAAAAAGATTTGGTATTGCTTTATATATGAAACAAATCCGAACAGTAGGGATTGGTCTGATTATTATCAAAACTTTCTATTTTTAATCTGCATTATTTCGATGCAGATTGCAATAGGTAAATTCGGGATTCTGCATGGTTCATCTTCAAAACTAAATCTGTTACCCATCATTGTAACAATTTTGTTTCATAAAACTTTATTTTTTTATGAAAAGACATGTTTTTATTTCTTAGCAACCACACGTTGGATATCCTTATTAGCCATTGAACACAAAACACACAGCATCAACACCTTTGTATTTTTGGTGAAAATGTATTCCATGTTATAAAATTAAATAATCTATAGTCAATGTTGAAGATATTTCTATATAACTGGTTGTCTAAACCAGGGAGACTTGCCCGCCCGTGGAGACGGACCCGGCTTCAGCATCATGCAGCCCCGTGTGGAACGCCACGCTTAGTTTCGGCGGACTCACTGCTGACTTGTTAGCGGGCAGAGCTTTGGAACTCACACTGTGGGACGCTTGCCCAGGGATCGACCCGGTTTTGATCGGAGAGTGCACTGTAAGAACCAATTAATAGCATACTTATATTTTTTCGACTGCGATGCTAGGATTTTGCAACCTATCATTTTATTTGTAGTTTGTAAGTTTTATCATTGTTCACCTTTACCTATTTAGCAAAAATAAGTACTTTGCTGAAAGTGTCTCATATTTAATCTAGATAGATTTATATATATTCATTTTTTTTGTATATAAAGAAATTTACTTAAATTTAAGTTAGTTTAAATTTTTAATAAATTTAACTTTTAGTTAAAGTTATAAAATTATTTTTATATATAAATATTATTTTTTATTTTGATACAAATCTTTTAGTACGATGAACAATTAATAATCTTAATTCTATATACAGTAATTCCCAATATTTCATGAAGCATAAGATCGAGAAAGGTTCTATGAATCCCTCACTCTCAAGTTTTTAAGTTGTAAACCTATGTTTTAACTGTGTTCAAATCATCAGATGGACTTGGAGAAAGCATTCGCAGAGGAGCGCGCAGTATGGTGGACGCTGGAGGAGCGCGGGACCCGCTCTGCCAACGCTTCGCCGCGCGGCTCACTCACTGGTGCGCGCGCCTTGCGTCGCGGGGACTTCGCCTCCCAGCGATCTGTGTCAGGTACCGTGCGCGGATCCAACTACTACCTATGCGTGGTCGGCACTCACTGTCATGTTCACGTTTGTTTATTAACTGCTATATTTACAAGGTGAAACGTTTAGATCTTTAGCTATAGCGACACACATGCATCTTAAATGACGCAGCATTGAAATGGAAGTTTTTCGTCAGTATGTATATTTTTGACATTTTCGTATAAGATAAATTACTTACGCGAAATTTTCATTCCTTATGTCTAAATGTTTGAAGTGTGGAGCAATTTATTTTAGTTAGAAAAATATCTTATATATCTGCTTACAAAATTAATAATCTAGTAACAGGAAATACCTTCGCTCAATATCTTTGAATAGGTACCTAATATGCTAACGTTCCACCTAAAAATTTATTTTAAAAAGCATTATTGCTATACAATAGAAAAGCTTGCTTAGAAATTATAATCATCTACATTAAACATGACTAAACATTCGTGAGTGACAACCATTGCTCTTATCATTGTCGTAACTCAATATGTGTATCAAATTAAATGTGATAACTTGTTTCTGCTATGAACCAGGTTCCCGTTGATGTTTTGGATCCGCGGTTAACGTATACCTTGACTTAGGATCCTTAGTTTTCGTCATAAAGATCATCGGAGACTAAAGTTTTTGTTTGCTTCAGACGATGTCGATTCTATCGGCGAATGTGCTTCGTTGCTTCACCCAGACCATGCCTGGGTGGGGGGATCACGCCGTGGCTCGTCTCAGTCGGAAACCTTGGAAGTGGAAGTTTATCAACTCGGAAAAGATTTTTCGCGATCTCTCCCTGGCTCCCGACGATCGTCTTTCCAGCAGCAGGAAAAGGGTAAATTAATGATGATGTTTTTACAGTGAATTTATATTCGCTAATTTCGTGAAAAAAATAATGTAAAATATCAAAAATAATTTAACGGTATCTATAGGTATATCTTTTCTAATGTATTCCTTAATATGATAACGAAATTCATCACGAGTCATATAATCGATAAAGGTAAGTGGATGCGGTAAGTAGTAGGTACGTACAACTGTGGCTGATAACGCAGAACAAAACTTCATCCAACCTGCGGCGCATTATATTTCTACAATTTAAGAGATAATCTATTTATCAATCATTTATCAATCAATCATTTCGTAAAAATATAAAAAAAAAACTTAAAACAATGTTACTGAAACGTTGAAAACTAAAAATACTGTTGTATTTTTGACACAATTGATTGCGGGTCGTAATTCTTTACTGGCAATCATAAATCCCTCACTGACAGAGCAACAAGTCGGGTTATAGTTTATAGAGGGAGCTGCACGTCGTCGCTTGGAGTGTCGTCGCGCGTCGTGTGTACGATCCGAACCGACATCCTGAGCTCGCTGCAAGCCGTCCATTTATATTTATTATGTCAATTATTTCGTTAGAAGCAACCTTTTAAACACTCAAATAATAATTTGCGACCATCAATACCAGCACTTAAACGTTTTAGTCTAAAAATATTTTTTTAAAAATGTTTATGACTGTGAGTGGGGCCATCTCTCCCACTACTGCGTCTAGAACAACAAGTCGGGTTATAGAGGGCGGCGGCGACGTTACTCCAGTGGGTCCTCGTCGCTCGGAGCGTCGTCGTTCGTCGTGCGTACGTCGTGACCCGGACGACATTCTCCGCTCGCTGCGAGCCGTCAAGGGCGAGCTCGGCCGCACGCTCTCGCTCTCCGGCTCCACCGCTAGACGTAAGTCATGATATATTGAACTCACACTCCCTACGCACTTGAGTAAACATTGAGAACCGTTGTCAACGACTAACTAAGATAGAATATCTGTTTGTAAAATATGTGCTATAAATAAAAATGGCTCAAAAGAAATTAAGAAATCGATAGAATATAAGTGGAATTAATTTAAAAAATACTTAAATTATTTATATTGATGTTATGTAAACAGCATCAGATCGAAACCATATCATAATTCATATTAAAATTTATTACACACTTATTCAGCTCTATTCAGCGTACCATATTATATTGTCCTTACAAAAGCGTTGTTTTCTATGGACATAACATAATGACGGTAATCGAACAAACGTGTTTAATTATATTTTGAATAGTGCCTTTTTGATTGTAATAATAAATATTGCTATTCTATTACAGTAAGTGTTTGATTACGGTTTTCAGTATCCATCAAAATATTTCAGCAGGTACATTTATAATAAAATGTTTATTTTTAATTTTAGCAATCACCTCAAGTATGGTTTACTTTGAACGAAATGGCAATCCTCCTAGCGTAGGTGGTACATGAAGAAAATACTAATAGGACTAAAAACCATCTCACTTAAATAAACACAACTGCGGTTTATGATTAATCACCGCTTAAAATTCCACCCAAAAATAATGCACAATTTTGTAGAACAACCTAAAACCACAAAAATCTCCTTGTGTATATTTGCTCCGTAATTGTTTATTTCCTCTAAGGAATGAATCAATAAACTTTTATAGATATTTTTGGAGGGTGAGACGACCAAAACTATAATATTTTATTATTTATTCCAGTTCTACACATAACGCCTAAGTTTTCATTATTTTAGTACGTTCAGAAAAAAGTGATATTCCTAAATAGTAATTGCAAAAAATAATCGTTTAAAAATAAAGCATAAATATGATTGCTTTTGTCTGAATGCCTCTTAGATTATTGCTTACAACTGATTAGACCTTTACTTTTTTCTGCGCTACTATTACTATATGAAAAACAAATTATAATCAAAATGTTACCTATTATTTGTTTTTATTGGCGATGCAAAATCCTGAACAATTAGTATACCTAATACATTTAAAAATCATTCCAAATCAATATACCTATCTATTTACTTTCTCCATAAATTTAGCCGATCCCGATTCACAAAACCTTCCCATATGTCTTCATGTCCGAACCGAGACCCACCATTTGGTGACCCTGATGTACGTACCCGAACACAAGTCCCGCCACGGTCCCCACAGTTACACACGCCACAATAAAGGGTAGTACTGATCTGTACTGTTGTGCTTGTTTGGTCAGCAGCGACGGACCGTTAGTACCTCGGTAAGCGACTGGTCGTCCGTGCACGCGCGCGTACACCGGCTGGTGTGCGTGCGCGGGTCGGCCGCCCCTGTGACGTCCGAGGCCGCCTGCCCGCGCCCGCGCCCGCCCCGCTCGCTCCGGCGGGGCGGGTCGTGGCGCGCGGCCGTAGTAGCATGGGTCATACATCGCTTGCGCGGGCGGCCGCGCGCACGCACCGTTGAATGTGGCTGCGCCCGATGCTTCTCATCACTTCACTGTGTCTGTACTGTCTGTCCTGACGCATGCCCGGCCGCGGGCGATCACGCTCACTTCATCTGTCTCTGTGTTCCGTCTGTTCGGCTGCCCGTCTGCGTTCATCTCGATGGCATTGTGTCGCCTAGGATGTTTGGATTTCATCACCTCTGCGAATGACACTCATTGTTTCGAAAGCGCATCTATTAGTTTTCTTGTAAATAAAATTATTATTATCCTATTACTTTTAGGACGTAGTTTCGATCTAAACGTTTGGGCTGAATCCGTATCATTATTTTAACTAAAGTAGGGAATTAGCCCGTGAATCGACACGCGTAGGTCGCGGTCGCGCATGTCGTAGCGCACGCTCGCGGGTCGCCGGCTCCGGCGGTGGCACGAGCTGTGTACGATGCTCTCCACCGGACGCGATCCTTCCTAACGATCAATAAATGGCTGTTCATGACACGGAATGCTTACCATGATAAATCGAGGAACGCTTCAAAACTATTAGAAATTCGACTCCACTCTTGGCTGCACACAATTGAACGCTTTCTCTTTCATTTATGTGTTTAGGAAAGGAGAGATTCGACCTTTATGTAAAAGAACTGTTCACATTGGCACGAAGCTGTTTGACGTGCTTATTTTATGTATGTTTATTTTCATCATTTTGAGTGTTCGATTGAATGGTTTACTATCATTTCGTATCTTCGTTTATGTTAATTTACGTGTTTTTAAACTTAGAACATATATAGTGTACCCTCGTCCGCTACCCGTATCGTCGACGAGAGCTACTGATATCGCGAGTGTTGATATGGTATGGGCGGTGGCGAAGGGGCGCCGGCTCACGGTGGTGTTGCGCAGGCACGGCGACGGGGCGCAAGGGCAGCATGTGGGCGGCGGTGCCGGCGGCGGCGGCGTGCGACGCGCTGGGCGCGGACGAGGACGAGGTGCCGCTGGGCCCGGGCCAGCTGCCGCCGCGCAACGCGCACCTGCCGCCGCTACACGCTGAGATTAATATCAGCATCATCATGGTCAAGGGACAATTGGAACTTGAGGTGAATCGACACCCACATTCATATTTTTTTTTATTTTTATCCGTTGGTTATCGATCGTTCTTTATGTGTGATACGCAATGGGTCCTCAATTTATATTATCATAGTTAAAATATTATTACTACATATGAAACTTCAATACCCAGGTATCTCACGCACGCCGGGTATACGGTGTGAACGGCGAAGTTCCCGACTCGTACGTCAAGTGCTACCTGCGCGACGGCGACAAGTGGCTGCACAAACGCAAGACGCGCGTCGTTCGACGGACCACCGAGCCGCACTTCAAGCAGACGCTCAAGTACCAGGTACAGGTAAAATTTGTACATCATCACCAGCCTGTTGTAGTCCACTGCTGAACATAGGCCTCCCCCATCGATTTCCAGCGGGAACGATCGCTAGCGGCCTGCATCCACCGACTTCCTGCGACCTTTATGAGGTCGTCGGTCCATCGTGCAGGCGGTCGTCCTACGCTGCGCTTGCCAGTATGTGGTCTCCACTCGAGAACCTTTTTGCTCCATCGGCCGTCAGTTCTTCGAGCTATGTGTCCTGCCCATTGCCACTTCAGCTTGCTTATCCGTTGAGCTATGTCAGTGACCTTCGTTCTCCTGCGGATCTCTTCATTTCTGATTCGATCACGCAGGGAAACGCCGAGCATAGCTCTTTCCATAGCTCGCTGAGCGACTTTGAGCTTTCTTATGAGGCACACAGTAAGAGACCACGTCTCAGATCCATATGTCATCACTGGTAACACACATTGATTAAAGACTTTGGTCTTCAGGCACTGAGGTATTTTGGACGAGAAGATCTCTCGAAGCTTCCCAAACGCTGCCCAGCCGAGTCGGATTCGACGATTGACCTCTTTCTCTAAGTTGGTCCTACCTAGTTGGATCGTTTGACCTAGATATATGTATTCGGTCACAACTTCGAGAATGGAGTTCCCAACGGCTATAGAGTTGGGCACTACATGGGCGTTATGCATGACTTTCGTCTTGCCCATGTTCATTCTAAGCCCAACTTGTTGAGAAACTCCATCGAGGTCATTGAGCATCTGTCCAAGGTCCTCCAGCGATTCTGCCATGATCACTATGTCGTCGGCAAATCGAAGGTGAGTGATGTACTCGCCATTTATGTTGATGCCGTGTCCTTGCCATTCCAGGAGCTTGAAGGCGTCCTCCAGAGCAGCCGTAAAAAGTTTGGGAGATATAACATCTCCCTGTCTTACGCCTCTCCGTAGCGGGATTGCCTTCGTACATTGGCCCTGTACTCGGACCGACATGGTGGCGTTTTTGTACAAGCACTTCAGCACTTCAGCACTTCAATGTACCGATAGTCGATACGACACCGCTGAAGAGACCTTAGAACCGCCCAAGTTTCGACCGAATCAAAGGCTTTTTCATAGTCCACAAACGCCAAGCATAGGGGCTGATTATACTCCTCGGTCTTCTGTATAATCTGCCGCAGCGTATGTATGTGGTCTATGGTACTAAAGCCTTTTCGGAAGCCGGCTTGTTCGGGAGGCTGGAAGTCATCGAGCCTGTGTTCGAGACGATTTGTGACTACCCTCGAGAACAGCTTATAAACATGGCTCAGCAATGTGATGGGTCTATAATTCTTCAACATGGTTTTGTCACCGTTTTTGAAGAACAGAACCACCACACCTCTGCTCCATGATTCTGGCGTTTGTCCCTCGAGTAAGACGGAGTTAAAGAGCTTCTGAAGGACTTTAAGCATCGGTGTTCCACCCGCATTCAGAAGCTCAGATGTGATTCCGTCATCACCTGGCGCCTTGTTGTTTTTAAGCTGTTTAAGGGCCATCCTAATCTCGTATAGGCTGATGTCCAGGAGATCTTCGGTATTGTGTCGGGTGAGCCTTGCTCTGGGGTCTTTGGCTTGGCTGTTAGCGGGCTTGACTGTTGAGGCATACAGCTGATTATAGAACCTCTCTATCTCCCGTAAAACCTCTGGCTTACTCGACGTCACTACCCCATCTTCCTTCTTCAGCTTTGTCAACTGGCTTTGCCCAATAGAGGTGTCTCTTTCGAACACTTTGGAGCCTTGGTTTCGCTCTATCGTCTCCTTAATACATTTTGTATTATAGGAGCGAATGTCGTGTCGCAATGACGTTAAGATATGTCTATTGAGCTGCCTAAATGACTCCGCATCGTCTGGAGTCTGGAGCATCATCGTACATCGTTTAGCCATGAGGTCCCGGGTATTAGTGGATAGTTTCTGAGGTCTATTGCTAGGGTGGGGTTTAAAATATTTAAGCCCCACCGTATGCACAGTGTCTACCAGCCCGCTGCTGAGATCGTCCACAGATTCGCAGCTATCTAGACATTCGAAGCGATTACTTAGTTCGATCTGAAAGCTCTCGGGGTTTTGGATGTGTGCTTTTGAAGGTCGGAGCTTAGACTTCATCAGACGGGATCGTTCCAATTTGACATTAATATTTAACGTGCCTCTAACTATTCGGTGATCACTTCCGGTTTTAACCCTGTGAATCACAGAGACATCATTAAATATTTGTCTTTTGGTTGTCATGATGAAGTCAATCTCATTTTTTGTGGAACCATCAGGGCCCATCCAGGTCCATTTCCTGTGAGGTGGCTTCTGGAAGAAAGAGTTCATCATATAGAGTCCCTCTTTCTCCAGGAAATCAGCCAACCTCTGACCCCTTCGGTTCCGTTGCCCATATCCATGCAACCCCACTCTCATCTCATCATCGCCTCGTTTACCCAGTTTAGCGTTGAAATCCCCCATAACAACGGTGTAGTGGGTCTTGGAGCTATGTATGGCTTTACTAATATCCTCATACATAGCTTCCACTTCTTCGTCCGAGTGTGTTGAGGTCGGTGCGTAAACCTGTATAACCTTCATGGAATATCTTTTAGATATTCTGAGTATAAGGTACGCTACCCTGCTCGACACACTGTCGACGGCCACCAAATTGTTAATGAGGGACTTGCGGACGATAAACCCTACACCACCTTGAGACCGCTGTTCGCCCTCCCGGTAGAAGAACAAGTTGCCGGAATTCAGGGTCATCGTGTCCTGTCCCGCTCTTCGGACTTCTGACAAACCTACTATATCCCAGCGCAACTTGTCCAATTCCTCTTCCAGCTCTACGATCCTCTCGTCTGTCCTCAGAGTGCGTGTGTTGTGTGTTACCAGGGCCAGTTGTCGTGTGGGGTGGTACCCGGATCTCTTCCGGAGATTCTTAGCACCCCCTGCCCCGCCGTTACCATGGCTGGTACCGTGGCCAGGACTAGCGGGGCGGCCGGGGACTAGGGGCCTGATCTTGGTATGTGTCACCATGAGGGGTGTTTTGCCAATACTCGCCACGCTTGGCAGGCGGGTTGGCGAGCGCAGTGGAGTTCTTTGGATTTGATTATCACAGGAAACGCTGCTGCCCGTTCCCTGGAATTTCTCTTAGTCGCCTTTTACGACACCCACGAGTAGAAATGGGGAGGTAACATTCTATGCCGGTACCCCAAAATTTGTACACTGCTTACATATTTTGATGTTTTTTTTGCAAAATTTATTTAACTAGAAGCGATGAATCACAACTTTAATATGGAAAATACCTTATTTTCGTGAACACGATTTATTTGGATCACTCATAGACAAATAATATTTCGAGGACTATCCAAATTAAATTTTATTTAGCATTTATTCACATGATTTGTATTTCTTCAAATAAATATTCATCATCACAATCATCACTTACACATATAAAAATATTGATTACATGTTCGATATTTCAAACTAAGTTACGACACACTCATCAGCTTATTAAGCTCCCAGTGTGATCAAAGACTCCCCAATATCTATTCACAGGTCAACAAAATTTTACTTTTTTCAAGGTGCAGAACTTCTATTTAATTTTTTGTATTAATCAGTGTTAATTAAAATCAGAACAATATTTACCATTTATATATCACGTCACATTTTTGATATATTTGCTTGTAAATATGTAAAAATAACTTAGCTTTATTTGCAACTTTATTTAGAATAGTATAATATTGTTGTTCCATAACTTAATATATTAGATTGATAGTCAAACAACTGTCATTTTTAATACAGTTTACAAAATGTTTTTATGATTTTCTAATGCAAAGATATTAAAGATTTAGTTTGTCTTTATTTTTCTCATACATTTCAATAGAGTCATTTTGTATGGAGTTTGGCACTCAAATGTTAATATTTTCATAAAAGAACATTACAGCAACAAAATCATAAATGTTAATTGGAATTCAGAATAGCTACTTACAAAATCAGTCATTATACAATTTTACTAATAGATTTATTAGTCTATTTACCTATGTTTAAAAAAGGCTTAAATGCCAATTTTCTACTTTTTATTGTCAAATATCTCTAAAATTCGAGCTGACAGAATATTTTTAATGATGAAACAATATCCAAAATTCTCTGAGATGACAAATAAATGTGTGTTTTTCTGTGCACCAAAAACCTTGTCGACCAGTGATTATGAACTAGTTTTAGTATTCATGCAAAATAGAGAATTTTATATAGGTAGGTAATATTACATTCTGCCACATAGATTCTAAATACACAAAGCTTTCGCCGCCGTATACTGTACAGCAAAGTAAATTTACAAAGTGCCACACCGCACCATACTAATTAGACAATCCTTCAAGTTTTTAAACTTTTAAGCTAATTGAGACTCAAAGCGCTTGTGCACTCATTCGTATTCATGAATTCTCCAATTAAAATTTATGAAACTAGCTGAATGCGGCGGAAAATTTATATTGTTTAAGATTAAATTTATATCCATTTTAATTGTTGATGTCTATTATAACTGACAGAAATTAATAGAAGACCCTGACATAATACTTTTCTGTATAATTTTCATCACATATTTTTGCATAATATGATATGAAATTTATTTTTCATCAGTCTGGTGAAAAATATGGTTGTTTCTTTCATCAATCATCAATCATATATAATCATCAATCATATATATTGGATAGAATATTCTTTATTCTATCCAATGTATTTGATTACAAGTTGAATATAGTAAGAAAGCATTTAATTACTATATTAGGCGAGCGAGGTACTCGGCCGATCGCTAGTGGTGATGCTGTGGCAGCGCTGCGGCGGGTTCGAACACAACCTGGCGCTCGGCGGCGCGGAGATCTGCCTCGACAAGCTGACGCTACCACAGCGCACCTACGGCTGGTACCCACTGTTCGCGGCCACGTCGTTCGTCACCGACGAGTCGCCTGACTGATCAAGGTATGCGCCTTGCGTTTTACGGTTTACTTACAACAAATTAATTACACATACAGGGTTACGGGAAATGTAACGTATTCCTGTTACGATGTTAGAGATAAGGATAGCAACAGATTTTGTCATACAATGTCGTGCATTTAACTATTTTTTTAAATAATAATCTGGATTGGAAAATTGCTAAATTTATTAAAATACCATGATATTTCCTGCTATTTCGATGTTATGTCATAGTAAACATCTCTAAAGTCAATAGAAACTACCGCCATTTTTTGGTATTGATCCTTAAATTACAATTTAATATAATAAATCTCAAATAACTCAGAAACCATTTAGTTTATGGTAAAATATTTTATGAAAAAATCTGATGCTTTTGACCTTATCTATAACATTTTAATATAGGAATACGTCCATTAACCCTGTAAATAGTATGTGCGAGAATTCGAAGAATAAATATGTTACTTTATTGATCAGTTTTGGTATCGCATTACTCTTGTGAACATATTTAATGAAAATCTAGGTTATCAAAACTCCACGGTTCATACATTAGATGACAGAGAAGCAACGGGACTAGGGAACAATAATTGTCCCGTGAGGTAACGTGTCGCCAGCGACTTCGAGTTGTGCGACGTCAACTTCGCTTGTTTTCTGGCAACATCGCGCAATGCATGTCGGCACTACAGACATAAGTTGTCGTCAGTTAAGTCAAGCGAAATTCACTATGTCGCTGACACACATCGTGGAACATTTGTGCTCTAGTGTATCCCTTAAGATTCAATATAATCATAATTTCAAAAAGTAAATAAATTTTACGGTTTGTCGATAATTCAACAGAAGGGTTTTTTGTTTATACGTCTGGGTATATTTTTCGTGAACCAGGGAGCCGTCGCCGGAGCGCCGCGAAGACTACTAGCGCCCCCCGACGGCTGTACGTATCATACAGTATACCCGAGTCCCAAACACTAGAAAATGATGATCGGATACTAATTTCCGCTGGACATCGACGCCCACTGCTGGACTTTGTGCGCTGGTTTTGTATATATTATGGTGTATGAGCTAAATACTCAACCATTTAATGCTTCGGATCTATTGTGTTTTAATATTGAATGTACTCATATCTCTATTTTCCTTCCTATAAGCAAAAAGAAAGTCGAGAGCACACCTACAAAATGCCAGTCCAATGCGTATTGGACATAAACTAGAAATAGAATATAATTTTTTACAATCATCAAACGACGGTAATTCTACTTGAGAATATCTCAAGTCTAATCAAATCTATAAATTTCATAAAGTAACAAATAAAAACTTATGGTATTGTAATTTTTCCTTAGCATATCTTACGTACCTACCTAATAATAAAGTTGACAACATATCTGCTAACGATTACTTGAATTTCGTTATCGAGATAAAAGAGCACTATAGAATTCCTTAAATAGATGAAACTTGCAATAAGATAATAAGTAGTTCTAAATAAATGTTTTATGTTTTCGATAATAGTAATTATATCACAGTCTTTAAAAATAATATCTACAGCAAAACCTTATTATTTTTGTATGTGATTATACAATCTACACACTTTTCCATTTCTATGCTTCCAATAATATTGATAAGTGTGTTGTCGCCCCGAGTCCTTTTATTCATACAAGACGTCCTCGAGGGCCGGTCCCGCTAGGACGTCGACTAAACACATTTTAGAATGTAGATTAATAAAAGGAGCTTAACGTAGAAAAGTGCTTCAAATTTTAAAATGTATATGTTTAATCCAATGGATGCGCCTAATAACGGTTAGGCCTTTTATATGGTAAATTTATTGTCAGCTCAAAATATATCTGCATTTCATTTATAAGATGACTTTAATGTTGACGCTTAATATCAATAAAATATATATTTGTAGTGATTATATGTTAATTGTAATAAAAGAAATTGTATATGTGTGTCGCCATATATATCAATAAAATATATTATATTTAGAATAGTTCAACAACACTGTAGAGCATTTCATGTGGAGTACAATAGACTTTTATAGATGTAAGATACCTACTTACACTTTGAATGTATTGAATTTTAAATCTTAACCTTTGTAGAAATGTTTATTTTTTACTTGACTATTTAATTATTTTCCAAATAGACGAGGTATCGTCATAATGTACACTTTATCCTGTCATTAGCGTCTGCGTAAGTCTATATTTCTAATTACTTAATACCACTATATTATATGTCATCAAGAATGAACCCCAACTTCGACACTTTGCCTTATATAATTAAAACATTTCTAAAGTTATTCTAGTGAGTAAGCGCGTCTAGGTACTATTCTTCCAAGGTTGTGCTTTAGTGATTTTTCCAAAGTATACCTATTTGATTTATAATTTCCATCTCTTTACCGATACGGCAAAGAGAAAATTATTTCCTCGTGTTGGAAACTATCTATTCTACTTACTGTAAATATTTAACGTGAAATTGTTTTTCAAAATTTTCTACGCACAACATTTTCGTGATAGAGTTTATAATCTTTTATAAAGTATCTTATAAAAATTAAAGTAAATTTTTCTGACAAATACCTACATTTTCTTAGCGCAAGATAATGTGAAAAATATTCAATGTTTATAATCATCACGTAATAGAATAATTATGTATATGTATTAAAAATAAAGTAACATGTTTGACCATGATACGAACATAGATGTCCACCATCCCGCGATATTCCGTAGAACCGAGCAAAAATCTAAGTAAAACTGCATTCGCTCGTTTATTTAGACACATACAATCTAATTACGTAGATAATAAATACTCGTGAGATGAATTATATTTTGATCATCGGTGTTAGAACAAACTACCTACATATCCTATTTAATGTAATATATCCTGTGAAAATCTGTGTTCTTCCAGTGCTATCGTAGCTTAGTGGCTCACCTGACAATATTCGACTTCGTACATTGAACCGAGACTCGATCGAGTTCGCTTTCACATCGTTTGCTCTGATGCGTGTCAATCCTAGATGTGACTCAGTCGAGATAATGGTACGTCACCTTTTTTTGTTGTAACATGGATACATTTCCCAAAGAGAGAGAAGTATTTATTAGACATCTTTATATTCACCTAATTAGATTAATTATATATAAAATATTCAGATTGCCTATATAATTCAGATGCCTATAATTTTATATAAAATTTCGTTGAACAAGATATACATATATTTATTTATTATAAAAAAAAGTATCGAGAAATCTAGATATTTAATAATATAATTATCAATTCTGACAGATGGTTGGGATCGATCAACTATTTACGCTTATTACCTTGATATAATAGAGTATAACAGAGTTAAATATCGTTACGTAAGTGACAAATGTAAAGAGATTAGTGCAATGTGCCTGAGAGCCCCACACATATCCGACGTATGGACACACGGCACATCAACGCAACATGTGATATGGTATCGGATATCTTACTATGGTCCTTACTTACTTATATAGAGATATTTATATACTATCCTTCCTTCCTAGAATGACAACATTTTAGCATTCCGTTAATTGATTAATTCTGAAATTGAAGTAATAAACATCATGAATAACAATTTCGTGTAACGATTATTCTGGAAAACTGGAATTATGAATTTACAACACAAATTTTCAATTTTGATCAAAAGAACGGAATGCATCTATACAAATCCTAGTACGTAAAGAATATGTGTGTCAAAGTATATTATTAAATAAATGTGATAACAAAATGAGTTTATTATAGCGATATAAACGAAACTAATTTGTTTTATTTCATTCATAGGTAAGTTTACGAAAACTGGTTTCCGGAAGATGGTGTCCAAAGCATCATGATAGCTAATATTACTTAAGTTATGATAACTTATATATTTCTTATCTGTTATATTTAAAGATTATTGATTTTGCGAAAGTAAGTGGGTAATAACAGACATAGACAGAGAATATATTAAGTAATCATTAGATCAAAAACATCGAAAAAGCCTTGTGAATATCAGATCTGTTATCTAAATTTTGTACTCTGATCATTGTCAATACAATGATCACAGTATAACAACATACTGTGTATATGTTACGGCTAATAGCCGAAGTGCGGCTACACCTAGGTTTAGCCGGCTACAAAAAGGTGCAGCCGACCACATGCGGTTAAACTTAGATGTACCTATCCTACTTATCTTCGGTTAGAACTAGGTTTTAATTAAATAAACAATACCTATGCGCGACACAAAAAGATGTTGGGGTGGTTAAAAAAAAAATAACCTAAACCTAAACCAATGGAGTTGAACAGGGACTTATTGAGGTTGATCTAAGTTTAACCGCATGTAGCCGGCTAAACCTAAATGTAGCCGCACTTCGGCTATTAGCCATAACATATACACATATCATATCAGTTTCAATAAATACCTTGGTCTTAACGTTACTCGGTTACAACTTGGTCTCAAAGTTAATAACATCAGTGTTATTAACTTTTAAGGGTTTATTATTATGTTGATTATTAACAGTAGACCCGTTGTTGCTTTTTATATTCGTGAAATAAACAATTATTTTAGTAGGCATAACAGTTAACAATGCCATATTCCGACAGATTCATCGATAAATACTTAAAGTGCGGACAATGCGCCTTAACACGTAACACTTTCAAAATGACTACTCTCAATATGTTACGAATCCCATCTTCGAATAAATCCGTCGAACGTGTTAGAAGTTCTGAGGTATATATAACAAAGATCCGTTTCACACATTTTATTCAAGTCAATAAAACATTATTAAACATAAAATACATAATATTACCTATAGCTACACAATGGTCTCCGTATCCTAGACGTGATGGTAGTCAGCAGGTCCGCACCACGCCTCGACGTGCTGCAGCAGCACCGCGGCGGAGCCCCCGCCCCGCGCCCCGCTCACCACACGAGACCACCACTCGCGGTTAGCACAACGACCTATGAGAAACATTAAACCGTAATACCTTCTAAACTGTTTTTTTAATTACAGTTTCCCTGCAAAAAATCTTAACTTTAGGAAAGCAGCAATAATAATTATGGAAGTAGGCAAGTATGTTGTACCATTGATGAAATATTTTATAACATCAAATAAAAATGCATTTATGGCCGATTCCAAATACGAAGAACGCATACTAAACAGATAAGAAAAGTTATTTAAACATTATAAAGTTTAAAAAAAATGTATTTTTGTATGTTTGTTTTGAATAAAGTCTAAAACAACTGAACGGATTTCGATAATTCTTTTAACAATTAGAATGCTACATTATCCCTGAGCAACATATGACTATAAAAGTCCACCCGTGCGAAGACGGGGCGGACCGCTATTGTTATATAATTCCATCTCTGTAGTGAATGTCTTTAGTATTAATGTTCAAGGTGCACTTATGTTATATCTTAGTACTAACGACCCGCCCCGGCTTTGCACGGATGAAATGCTAATGTATTGCATTATTAGGTTGGGGAAAAAGTCTTTTCGCATTATAGTATGTATGAACTTGCAATAAAATCTCTTTGGCTATACTATATGTATCTGGCTGGTTTTGGTATCATTGAAAGTTTAAATTTTAAAGAAAATAATTACACATTCAAATTAATGTGATTTTCATTCAAAATGTGTGATTTTCATTTGTTTTTCGTACTGTCAAGATGAGTGAATCTAATGATGAAATTCGATACATTTTAAAATATTAGGTACTACAAAAAAGGTAAAAAAGCAACGCAAGCCGCGAAAAAAATTTGCGATGTTTGTGGACCTAGTGCAGTGTCTGTGAGAGTAGCACAATTTTTTTAAGCGTTTTCAATCCGGAAATGTTGATGTCAAAGATGCACGTCGCTCTGGTCGCCCTATTACGGATAAAATGGATGCCATTTTTGAAAAAGTGGAGCAAGATCGGCATATCAGTAGTTACGACGTCGCTGAAGAACTGGGAATTGACCACAAAACAGATTTGGCGCATTTGAAAAAAACTGCGTACACAAAAAAGCTCGATATTTGGGTACCTCACGAGCTCACTGAAAGAAACCTAATGAACCGTGTACTCATTTGTGATTCTTTATTACGACGTAATGAACCCGAACCATTTTTGAAGAAGCTGATAATTGGTGATGAAAAGTGGATCACGTACGACAAGAACGTGCGAAAAAGGTCGTGGTCAAAGGCCGGTCAGGCTTCACAGACTGTGGCGAAACCCGGGTTAACTCGCAACAAGGTGATGCTGTGTGTGTGGTGGGATTGGAAGGGCATTATTCATTATGAGCTATTACCACCAGACAGGACCATCGATTCTGAACTCTACTGCGAACAACTGATGAGATTAAAGCAAGAAGTTGAGAGAAAGCGGCCGGAATTAATCAACAGAAGGGGTGTGGTTTTTCATCATGATAACGCTAGACCTCACACATCTTTAGCCACTCAGCAAAAATTAAGAGAGTTTGGCTGGGAGGTGTTTATGCATCCGCCGTATAGTCCTGACCTTGCACCTTCAGATTTCCACCTGTTTCGGTCTCTTCAGAATTCTTAAGGCAGTGTCAGGTTAACATCACGAGAGGACTGCCAAAACCACTTGTCGCGGTATTTTGATCAGAAGTCTCAAAATTTTTATGACAATGGGATCATGTCCCTACCTACAAGATGGCAAAAAGTTATCGAACAAAATGGTACCTACATACTTTAGTTAAATTTAAATAAACTATATGAA
This sequence comes from Nycteola revayana, assembly GCA_947037095.2. Classification (NCBI taxonomy): domain Eukaryota; kingdom Metazoa; phylum Arthropoda; class Insecta; order Lepidoptera; family Nolidae; genus Nycteola; species Nycteola revayana. The sequence continues at coordinate 11,550,622 of OX344847.2, forward strand.
AAAATGTTTTGATTTTTTTTTTTTAATGCGTAGAAACTTTTTCCTCAACCTATTATTACATACTTCAGTCTCTCACAAAGTCTATCATCATCAGAGGTCGGAGTAGGTAGATTGATTTAAGGTCGTTGACGTCAAACGGAACTTCATATTTATTGTGATATTTGTTCCGGAATTTTGATATAAGCACGAATTTGTGTTTAAGGTGAAAAACGTATTAATAATAATAATAATAATCATTTATTTATTTCTCTTCACAGTGGTATGACTTAAAAGTAGTACACAAAAATTACATACATTTTTTCAACCGCTGTTAGAGACTGGTGCCTATTGTAGGTTATTCATAATGAATACCTGTGTTACAGGTCACCAGTGCCCCCAACCTCGGGAGAATTTAGCAGCAAAACTTGTTAACTTGATTAAGTCTTTGAACAGTTAGAGATTTTTAAATGTAGGTATATAAAACTAAAAGATAATTAAAATTCAGTGACAGTGTAAGTGGGAGAGTGTATATGAAATGAGTATAATGATGTTATAGGTGATGTGAGTAATGTTTGAGTTTAAGTGTATGTGTGTACATAAGCCGACAATAGAATCAGTGTGGAAGTAACATGTTTGAGTAAAGATCATAGGGGTATATGCAAAAGATTCTCAGTTTGATCGAAATCAAGTGTTTTAAGGTACGCTGTAACTACTTTTTTACAATTCAATTTTGATTTAGGATAAAAGTTCAAGATTTTGTTTAGTTTATTGTACAGAAACGGTCCAAGGAAGCAATAGAATTTCTGTGAGAGGGATAACTTGCATGGGCGGGCAGGGCACACTTTCCCTTTTCTTCTTTTAAGCTTTAAAAAGTTCGGGTTATACGGAAGTTGGGAGTGTGTTTTTATAATGGTCTTTAGAATGAAAGTTTGTCTGACCGTTAGTACATCCCATTTTTTGTATAGCGTCGAGGTGGAAAATCGGCGTGGTAGACCAGCACTAACTTTGAGTATAGCCCGTTGTGCTCTTTCAAGCTCTATAATATACGTTTTGGCTGTCCCTCCCCATGATGTAATACAATACTCGATGAGAGAATTACATAGCGCAAAGTAGATCATCTTTATAGTTTTTTGGTCTGTACAATGTCTAAGATTTCTGAAAATAAATATTAGTTTGCGAACTCTGGTAACAAGGGCCTCTACATGATATTTAAACGACAGGTTTTCATCAATTATTACACCAAGATATTTGATGAATGCAGTTCTATCCAGAAGGGGACATTGGCATAAGTAATTTTTATAGTCACATTCATGAGCAGTAAGGGTTAGAGAGGTTGAAGGTAACTTATTTGATTTGAGAGCAAAAGCTATGTATTTCGTTTTACTTATGTCAAGTGTTAAAAAATTGTCTCTTAACCAGTTGCACACCTGATTTAGACCTTGTTGAGCAAAAGCATAAGCTTCTTCCCAACTGTTGGCAGCAAAAAATAATGCCGTGTCATCGGCAAAGGTGACTGTTTTGCCTTGGTGTAGGTTTAGTTGGCAGGGGTCATTTATATACGTTAAAAATAGAGAAGGCCCGATGATACTGCCTTGTGGTACGCCATATTCAACAACTCTCGTTACTTAACATGTTATTAATTTTAACTCGTTGTTTTCTACAGGTAAGATAGTCTTCTAGTAGTTTAAGGGGGATTCCTCTTATTCCAAGGCGATTTAACTTAGATAACAGGTGGGGAATATTAACGGTATCAAACGCCTTGCGAATATCAAGGAAAACCGCGAGACATTTCTTCCTGTCATCTAGGTTCGATACGATAGAGTTAACGAGCTCGTGGACTGCGTCATTAGTGCTCCTGCCAGTTCTAAAGCCAAACTGCGAAGCGGATAGAAGCGAGTTAGTTTCCAAAAAATCTGTCAGTCGTTTGTTTATAAGGCGTTCTAACACTTTGGATAAAGAAGGCAGGAGGGAGATAGGACGGTAATTATTCGCACAATCTTTTTTACCTGATTTGTGAATGGGTTTAATAACTGCTATTTTAAATGACGTTGGGAAAGTGCCAGTTGATATAGCAAGATTACAAATGTGAGTGATAGGAGGAGTGAGGATATATGCATATTTCTTAATTATCATACAACTAATGTCATCTATTCCCACCGCACATTTGTCTTTTAAACTATTAATTATGTTGAAAATTTCTTTCTCGTCTGCTGGAAGTATCACAAGTGAATTATTAGGCATGGAACAAATTGAGGTATGTGAAGCTATAGTTTGGTTAGTCACTGGCAAAGAAGCAGCCAGATCCGAGCCAACATTGGTAAATAACTTGTTAATGTTGTCCAAGTCCGACTGAGGATTACGAGTTGACAGAAGAGATGACGAATAGTCATTTTTTTTAATGGAACCGCTTATCCTTTTTATTACTGTCCACAAATGTTTGTTGTTACCTTTAGCATTTTCAATCTCCTTCTTCTCGTATAATTTTTTCGCTTTTTTTATTATAGAATTGCAATAGTTTCGATAGCGCCTATATATAGTCTTAATAATTTCGTCATTAGGATTGCGTTTAAATTTTTTGTATAAGTTGTCGTATTGTGATATTTGTTCCGGAATTTTGATATAAGCACGAATTTGTGTTTAAGGTAAAAAAACGTATTAATAATATCAATCTACGCTACCAGTGTTAGTAAATAATTTATTTATGTTTTTGTTTAATTAAAAATAATTGTTCATTGAATTCAATCAATCATTCATATAATAAACGATTTTGTTAGCCTATCTGTATGTTGTTTATTTTATCTTATTCCATAATTCCAATTCCGGAACTTTTTCCGGTACTTCCCGCACATTATGGATAAAATGGCATGTCCATATTATAATATGTTGACGCAAGTATATAAAATCAATCTACCTACTCCGACCTCTGATCATCATACATGGCACATATCTATCATTTTTTGTGCTCGAGCCTTAAATGCGTGACTACGGCGTAATCACGCCGTAAACACGCGCGTAGTTACGGCGTAACCCGATGTCACACCGGGTTACGCATACGCTTACGCATCCGAGCCGAGTTCACAACGCACATGGCCTATTGCGTACCCGGCTGCGGCAGCCATATTTTATTCTGTTTTCGAAGGTTGTGTTTTGCACGATGTCTGACATGACGAGGAAGAAGCAATATTAATACTATTGTGCCAGAATAATCCTGCGGAATATATATATTTATACGATGCATTTTTGTAGAATTTACTTTTTGGATTGTAGATACATTCATAAATACGCACAATTTCAATAAGTTTTTCTTTCTTATCTCTATTCATTATAAAAACAATCGAAAACACCACTACGTGCCAGTATATCTGTAAAAATATACAACTGACTGCAAGTTACGCGCGTAGGGCTACGCACAGCAAAGGTACGTGCGTGTACAAAATTGTTCGGTGTGATGTCTAATAAGGCACGCCATTGAATACAACGTCATCATGCAATGTTGCCGTTCTGCTCTGCGTCAGGTACGGCGTAAGTCACGCAGTCAGTTTGTGCCTTGGGAGCGGCATTGCGTAGGGCTACGCATTACGTCTACGCGCACGTCTACGTTACGCAAGCGGTGTGACCTGTCTCATACATTACAACTCAGTGGTAGGTGCACGTCTACGCTTCGTCTACGCATACGCATCCGGTGTGCTCAAGGCATTAACTATAATTGTAAGAATGAAAGGTAACTACTAAAGTAGCCATATTACAGACAGCAATAAACCAAATGCCAATATTGGTTGCTTAGTTACTTTGGCTACTAATGCATAAAATCTATATGACAAGAGCGTGTCCAAGTGTCTCATACATTATGCATATTGGCGACAGCACGCCCTCATTCGACAGTGTTTGGCTCAACACTCTCCTTTATGGATTATTAGCATTTAACTCTTGAAAAAATAATAAGATTAGTCATCAATCATTATCATCAGCTCATATAACGTCCACTGGGTGGAGGGTGGTTATTTGCCGTAGTCACCACGGTTGGCAGGCGGGTTGGTGACCGCATTATTATGTTGTACCACACAAGGAAACGCGGCTGCCCGTTCCTTGATATACGATTATTATAAAGAAGATGTTATAATAATCGGGACCAACAGCTTAACGTGCTTTCCGAGGCACAGAGGGTAACAAGCGTATACTAGGGAACGGGCAGCAACGTTTCCTTGTGTAGTACAACATAATACTGCGACCAACCCGCCTGCCAAACGTGGTGTCTATGGCAATACCCAAAGTAAAATAAAACACATTCTAATTAATAAAGCCTACTATCATATAAATGAATACATAAATGATAAAAAAATAATATAATATTGTAATATATTAATAAACAACTCTATAACCTATAAGAATAATTATATTTTCATTATATTATACATATAAATTCAATATATAAGTAATTATGACACATATATTTTACATAATGGGTTACTCAATATGATTAAATTACTTTAGATTTTTGAAGAATAAAGTTGTCGCTTCCTCCTCTCTTCTAACTTGCCGTGCCCGACAGGGTCCATCCTTTATACTGGTTTTGTCTTTGTAACAACTTATTATACATATGGTGTGCAATAAATGAATATGAATATGAATACCCTGCCTCGGAAGAAGACCCACGTTCACGGACTAACGTCCGTGAACTGGTTGATGATGATGATTATAACGTACTTTATAAACTTACACAGTTGTTAGCCTTTAGGTAAGATTACTTACAATAAACGAGACATATTGTAATGTACAAATACAATTATTTCGTAAGTCTTTTCACATAGACAGATATTATCGACTTCTAAGGGTCCACGAACATTTAATTACTGTGTAGAGACGGTCGCGTCAAACTACTAATGAGCCAATATGTCAAGACCCTTCAGTCTTTACTCATTTCTCATTAATCACTTGTTGCGGGACACCGTGTTACTCAATACTTTATTATATTAGATGATACAGTGAGATTTATGATACTTTTATATGTTTGGTTATGAGCTCAATATTAATATTAGCTGTCCCACGCGATTTAAATCGTGTAGACCTACAAACTCACTACTTTATAATATTACTACATAGTTTATTATGATGTAGATACGACATAAGTAAGGTCAGTAAGTTTGTGTTTTTAAAATATAGATCTGATAATTATTCAACGGCTTTCAAAAGTTTGCAAGTAAGAAAGAAAGAAAAACATTTCTCTTCAACTTCTGAGTTACTTTGAGGTAATTTTGACCGGTAGACCACCGGTCAAAATTACCTAAAAAACGATCAAAATAAACTTTTCTCAACTTCAAGCACTTAATATTCTACTATCCCTTATAACTAAATTTTACAAATCTCCTGCCATTCCTAAGGTAGGTATGGCAAGAGTTTTAGTAGCGTGTTAGTATTGCTAGATACAACATGATCAATAGGATCTAATTGGAAAATCAATCTTACCATTAGTAAAAGTGACAAGCCTGGATCCTAGAGGGTACCCGGTAATCACGCAACAAGCCTCCGAGTCTCCAACACTGGAGGCGAACATACCACGGCTGTCCACAGGCAACGTCTAAGTACAAATAAAATACAATTCATGCATATAAGAAAACACATAACTACAGTTTGACCGATATCATGTTTTTATAAATAAAATGAAGTGTTCGAAAATATTATTATAGAAATATTATTATTTTTATTTATTCTTTATTGTACACATGAAATTGGAGTAAAAACAACATTTAAAGATGATGTACAATGGCTAGCTTAACTCATTAATGACAATTCTTTTAGCAACTGGCTACGGCTATAAATCGTAGAAATATATCTAGAGCTCAGAAGCATAACATCGCATGTGCCTTTATACGTCAGAAACATTCGTCGTGTGCCTTTAACGTAAACTGGCACTTACAAACAAATGCTTCTGAAGAAAATAATACATCCGTCTTGATGCTTCTGATGTATAGGCATTCTTGGATGTTATCACCAATCGCTTTACACCCAAAAACACGTCGACAAATTTTATTATTTTTATTATTTATTGATAGACGAGCAGCAGAGTTTGCTGATGCTTTATACGATATGTTTTTATTTAGCGCTGTTGAAAAAATATGTTGTACAAAAATAAATTCAGCCTAGGAAAGCGATTATTGCACTAAGTTCAGTATAATAAGACCTTGAACTATACAACGTAAAGTTTAAGATGGTCAAAGTCGCACTGAATTAATAAATACAAGCAAAAGCAAATATCGATTAACGAATAAAATATATTAGGCTAAGCTTTTGTTAGTCATTTGTATGGTTAACCAACAAAAAATATTTAGACAAGTTCTCATTTAAATAAGTTAAAAACGTTAATTTTTACTTAGTAAATATATACATAAGTTTTCTTTTTATATATATATTTATATATAAGTAGATTTAATTTTGAAACCGTTTAATGCTGAGACTGAAAAGCTAATAATGTTGTATTTTAAAAATTCGTTAAAATAAATTTATAGTTGGCAAAATCTCTTGAACCAACAAGTTCGATGTTCGCAAACTGATATGATGATGATGATATGAAGTGTTCGCTTAACTTAGAAGTTTGGTACTTATAAATATGGAGAGTCGTGAGGTGGGATCTGCTTTTTGATGATCGGGGTAGTATGGTTATAAACGATAAGGAGTATATTAATAGTTATAGTATTACCCTGATACCAATATAGCATCATTTGCCATGTATTAAGATATTTAAATTTAAGTATATTGCAAATTATAGAATTGCTGATGTAGACTGCCCAGCTCCAAACTTTTTTAGCTGCTTCAGTGACCGAATAACAAAATATCGCGTAACCATAGCAATTGGTAGCTTGTTGTCAATATAGTAACAATAGAATTAAATAGTCCGTTGTTTTTAAAATAACAACGTAAAACATGTCGCGTTGCTATAACAATGCAGTCTTTTTTGTAATTTTGCGTTGAATATATCCCCGTTGCCTACGTACGTTTTACGTAATTGATATACTGGTTTTTTTTTTCAAAAATTGGAAATAAACATTGTTTTATTATATTATGATTGAATTACTTAATATAAAAATACGAACCTGTTCTACGGCCTGGTCCATGGAGACGGCTAGTACCCACTCGCGCACGTCTTCAAGCGCGTTGCCTCTGACGCAGCCACTCTCCAACAGTAGTGGCTTGCGACTCCAGTCCGTACACTCTGGTATGATACCATATAACGAAGTTTATTATTTAATAGAAGCAAATCAGAAGAATCACTACATAGTATAAAACAAAGTCGCTTCCCTGTCTGTCCGTCCCTATGTATGCTTAGATCCAGTGGCGTAGCTACCAAGGGTCTAGGCACGGCAGTGCCCCGGGGCCCTCAAGCTCAGGGGGCCCTCGAATCCTTACAAGAAAATCTCAATCGAACTCAACTTTTGAAAATTTCTGCCATTTTCAAAATAAGTATGACAGGTGGCAACTCGAGTTTAATCATGGCAACACAGTTGTGAGAAATTCCAAAGTTGTAAAAAGGGAATTCCCCTAAATTATTTGTGTGGGTTGACACTGTTATTAACGTTTGCATCAATTTGTTGGATATCAATATCTGCATATTATTATTTACGATTTCTACTTAACTTTATTGTTGAATAAGGCGATAATTATGTTTGTTATATCAGTAGAATTATAAATGTACTAAATATTTATTTTTTTCATCCATTGATTATTTATTTACATACAAGTTAACGTTTTCATAGACAGGGATTCTTTTAAATTGGCCAATAGATACCTAAATCCGTGAGATACCTACAAAAAAAATTGTTAGGAGACTTTAGCTCTATCTTGATAGAGCTAAAGTCTCCTAAAGTCTAAAATTTTTTTAACATCAATATGTTAAAAAAATTAAGGCGTATTTTTTTTTTGGTCAGGTGTAACTTGTCAGAAAATTCTAAAAACACACAGGATTACTTGCATAATATATTATATTTATTTTTAGGCAGTAACATGAATAGAATTAATTCTTGTTCAATTAAATAATAGTTATTGATTTTAATAAAAAAATATCAAGTATCAAGATTATAGGTTGGTACCACAGCGGGTGGCCATATAAAAGCACAGTGGTGACCCCCGGATTTTCTACTCTTTTTTGCCAATCTATACGTGATGTTTTTTTGTCATTTTTTAAACCGTCAAATGTGGTAACACTGGCGGCAATAAAATGTTTGCCGGGGATTCCCCAACGACGTCTTGTATCTTATCATTACATTTCTATTTTCTTTTACTTGTAACGTTGTCAGTGAACAGTGTAACGGAACGTCCGTACGTTACGTTATTAATGTTTATCTATTATTTAATTAGTTCAATTTCACTTTAGTCAAACTTGTTTGTAAGTTTAATTATCATTAAATTGCGGACTGCAACTAAACGTAATATCTTACTAAAGAACCCCCAAAGCCTTTGTGGGGTGATAAAATATATCGATTAAGATCCCTTATAAACGGATAATAATATCTACAGCTATTTATAGACAGGGTAATCAGTGACATCTAGTGATAAAATGCAAAGTTGAATGCATCGGCGATAGGTTAAATAACTAAGCTGGTGCAACGTATCTATGAACAAATAAATATATAATAAACCCTTGAATCTTTTCTATTTCGTTTTATTGCCCAATACCTAAACCAAGTATTAAAATAATAAAGTTGCTAAGCATTTTTAAAGTATTTGTATATTTAATGATTTTACTTCAAAAAACCTTACCAGTTTTGATAGCAGTGGGCCCTATTTTTTTATTTGCCCCAGGGCCCTTGGTTACCTTGCTACGCCATTGTTTAGATCTTTAAAACTACGCAACGGATTTTGATGCGGTTTTTTTTAAATAGATACAGTGATTCAAGAGGAAGGTTTATTTTATATGTATAATACATCAACATTTCACCCGTGTGAAGCTGGGGCGGGTCGCTAGTAATCAGAATAAGAAGAATCAGTTTTTTTTGTTACTGCTCGTTTGGTTAAATTATTCATTAAGGTTGTGCTTCGGAGCGTCAGAGCGCATATGGCAGGATGCATCTTTAGGATCAACAACGCGTGACAGGTTCTAAATAATTTGTTGTAAGTGAAAATTCAGAATACCGGTGATACATTTTTCCACATTAAATATAAAACTATAGATAGAAATATATTAAGTATTCCCTAATCGTCTTGACTGGGGATGTTTCCTAGGGACCTTTCTTATGCATGGACATTGGGCAGTGGACAAACTTGTATTTATATCATAATTTATCTTAATAATATATACAAATTTATTAAGAACGAGCTTTTCGCGCACGGTTTCACTCGCGTAACTCCCGTTCTCGTGGGAACCTCATAATTTAATATAGCCTATGTTACTCAGTAATAATTTAGCATTCTAATGGTAAAAGAATTATTGAAATCCGTTCAATACTTTTTCAGTTTTTTCGAAACGAACATACAAAATTGCAAAACTACAAACATTTCCTCTTTAAAATATTAGTATAGATATAGATAAATCGAAAGAAGCTTAAATTAGTGGTCAAGGTCAAGGATCGAGATTTGAAATCTCGATCCTTGACCTCGATTCTAAATATGTGTTTATTAGATTTATAGTCCTTCCGACCAATTTGGACCACCACACTATATTATATGTATAATAATTATTATTTGTTTATAAGTTGTTCTTATTAATGTAAAAGCTTTAAATGATCCTACCGTCCTAATTGAATGATACTAATTATACTTTTTATAGCCACGGGTACCATTTCAACCAATCTCACTCAAAACGAATTGGCGTAATCGCCTTGATTAGACTCGCTTTGAATTAAGGAAAGACTAATGGTATTATTAGTAATTAGTGGAATTACCCTTAAAAAGGAAAATTACGGATCACAGCGGGTTATAATAATGTGATATAGCTAGGTCTTTAAGGGGTTAGTATATAATACATTTTGCTCATTGTATTATGAAAACTGATCTGCTATGTGTCGCAGATCAGTTTTCTGCTTTCAGCGGCACTAAAAAATCCTTCCCTATGATTGGTAAAAAAAAACAATATACGCGCGTGGTAAGTCCCCCCTCACTCTACGCTACACCAGGGGGTGAGTCCACCACAGCACATTTTTAGCAGATTTTTTTTCACTCACCTAATCACAATACATTATATTATTTACTGTTAATGGATACCTCGCGTCGTTTAGTAAACGAATTTACGTTCATAATAATTCCAAAATTTATATTCAAAGCGGGCGCATTCTTCTCGGGCGGGTCGGATCCAAAATTTATAATCAAAGTCTAAAATGTCGACGAGATGTATTATTTGTATTGCTGTGTGTATTCCTTGCCCTGACTTATCGCTGTTATTGTCACTCTGCCGTTTTTGTGCTTTCTTTTTTTTTCTTGTTTCATTTTTGTTGTTTCATATGTATGGCGTCCTTACCTATTATTATTTATTTTCCATTCATATATTTTATATTCTACATATGTTTATAATTGTTTTGTTTAATTTTTTTTCTCTCTTTCTATTCAACTAAGTTGAGTATAATTTTCGGTATAGTTACCAAAGTCCGTGTAGTCGAGTAGGTTAGCGGAGTCATCGTCCGCCGCCTCGGCGAGGTCGAGACAGCGGTTGAGCAACACGAAGGCCTCGCGGGAGCCGGCCGAGCCCTCCGACCGCACCGCTACACCGCACGCGTAGTATGCTACATGTATTCAAGTTGGTTAGTTCAATGGCATTATTAAGCGTGTGTGTATCAAAATATATTCTAAAAATTAATAATATCACGATGTTTATTAGGTCGTCCACTATTCCTTAAATTACCCAGTACCCCAGTTGTCTAGCTTGCCAGATATCACTTATTTGTGAAACGACAGAATGTATGGGATACAGCAGTATTTAAGTATGAAATGCTTTCCATACATTCACGCCTCTTTCTCATAGGCCTCTTTTTGACATACCATTTTCACCTCTTGCACATTCATTTATCGGTATGTTCGGTTTAGGGCACTTTTAACGGGTCGATCCCACTATTCCCATTACCCATTGCAGTGGTAATACTGGGACTTCACTTTTTTCCCAAAACACTCCCAGTATACCCCGATTGAGATACATTTTACCGATTGAAATAGTAGGAATTACTTGTCGCACTATCGTGTCCCAGAATAACCAATTACGGCGTTTAATAAACGTGTGACGGTAATAATAATTTAATTTAATAAAATAATAAAAATGTAATTTAATAAAACGTAATGGTTATTGTGGGAAAGTTAGTGCCACTGTTACCATTAATGGTTATTCTCAATGGAAATAGTGGGACCGACCCCTTTTAACCTGGCCTTTCATAACAACGTCTTCGATTTGAACGTGGGACGACCGCTTAGCATACCCACTTTTTGTTATCCCTTCAGAGTTTAAGGACATAAATTAGTCCGTTATACATTTGCAGAAAGTTTTAAGAAATGTTTTCTGAATTTACACGTTACACGTATTCTTCTCAAAGAATATAAGCGAGGTTACAAAGACACTGCAAGTATTCAGTATGAGATAAATAGCGTAGCACCGTAGATGCTACGGCGTAGCAGCTATGTAGGTGCATATTAATTTCTAGAATATATTTACCGACATCGGCGACTATAATGTCGGTGTAGCGCGGCAGCGCCCGCGCCGCCTTCGAAGCTATTTGTGGTACGTGAAGCGCTATCAATAGAGTAATCGCCTGCAACAATCGTTTATCTGATTGAAGACGTGAGTAGATGAAGGTGATAAGTCACATAATTTAAATTTGGAGTAAATCGAAGTTAAAGTTTCACTTTTATTGTTTGAGATAAGTCGCTACAAAACTAATGTTTGTATTAAACTATGATGCCAAGTTGTGTTAATACCCTGAAATATTAATGATATGAAAGCAACCAAACAAATGTATATTTTTTATTATTTAATTTGAAAAAAAATCTTGACATAACTCCTTTTTTCATAAACAAAAGTAAACTTTTCTGCAAGTTTAGATATTGAAATGAGGTGATAAGATGAATGTAGTTGTCTCGTAAAGCCTTAAATGGACGGTTTAAGATCTGTAGTCGTACTGTATTGACATATCACCTTAATCTATGCAAAAAAACACAAAAACTCGAAAATGCGACATATCACCTTCATCCACTCACGTCTTTAATTATTGTCGTACAGTTTTAAGGCAAATCGTCAGGATGGGCTCTTATACGTAAAATGTTAAAATTAAATGTTTATGTTAAGGTATACGTTCTCATTGAACAATGAAATTATATTGCTTAGAAAATATGAGGGGTCTTAATAGTGAGAATGAAATTTTATTTTTATCTAGGGGAAATGACGAAATGTGTGTGTTTCAATAGTTTACCTGAATCGCCCTATCGCCTGCAGAGGCAATGACCATAACCGCAGCAGCGTCTTTCAGCGCAGTCAGCGCCCGCGGCGAGGCGGACCCGCGCACTAACAGCTCGCTAGCCACCGCCTTGGCCAACGGCACATCGCTCCCGCAGATAGCGTCTGCACCATCATCAACACTCAGGTATTGACGTAACACGTCCAACACTTGAGATACCACTTCGGGGACTTCCTCACTCTCGATGTCTAATCCTTCCATGCGCTGTAGAAAGATAACAAAACTGCAACAATTTTATAAAAAACGATGAATTTGAAAAAATAATGAGAGGCCTCCTAAAGTAAGTTTTAGTATTTACAGCTTAGCAAAAAAGTCTTGAAATGGAACTAAAATTATTTTTGCTGGTAACATTCGTTCTGCCATACCTGTCTAAAAAATACCAAATGTGACAAAGCTATAAGTGTAAAAAAGTTCTTGTCATTTGGATTATTATGTGTTATTATAATAAATATAATAACACACAAAAAAACAATATAAGATTATGTATCTTATCCATTTATTCATGCTCTAGTGCCTCGGTCTCTGCTGAGGACTCGTTTGTTGTTACACACATACCGGGTGAGCCTTGAACAGATGTGCAGCATATCTCAGCGCGTAGTGTGGCGCATGTCGACCAGAGTGCGCGAGGCAGCGCTGCCAGTGTCCGGCGCGGGCGAGGCGCTCTAGTGCCTCGGTCTCTGCTGAGGACTCGTTTGTTGTTACACACATACCGGGTGAGCCTTGAACAGATGTGCAGCATATCTCAGCGCGTAGTGTGGCGCATGTCGACCAGAGTGCGCGAGGCAGCGCTGCCAGTGTCCGGCGCGGGCGAGGCGCTCTAGTGCCTCTGTCTCTGCTGAGGACTCGTTTGTTGTTACACACATACCGGGTGAACCTTGAACAGATGTGCAGCATATCTCAGCGCGTAGTGTGGCGCATGTCGACCAGAGTGCGCGAGGCAGCGCTGCCAGTGTCCGGCGCGGGCGAGGCGCTCTAGTGCCTCGGTCTCTGCTGAGGACTCGTTTGTTGTTACACACATACCGGGTGAGCCTTGAACAGATGTGCAGCATATCTCAGCGCGTAGTGTGGCGCATGTCGACCAGAGTGCGCGAGGCAGCGCTGCCAGTGTCCGGCGCGGGCGAGGCGCTCTAGTGCCTCGGTCTCTGCTGAGGACTCGTTTGTTGTTACACACATACCGGGTGAGCCTTGAACAGATGTGCAGCATATCTCAGCGCGTAGTGTGGCGCATGTCGACCAGAGTGCGCGAGGCAGCGCTGCCAGTGTCCGGCGCGGGCGAGGCGCTCTAGTGCCTCGGTCTCTGCTGAGGACTCGTTTGTTGCCTCTCGACCTGCACCTGCACCTGCTACCTCTGTTTCTTCTACTTCATAATCTGTTGATGTACCTATTGGGCAAAGAATAAAGAGTATCGCTATCATTTTGAACACATGAATAATGTCAAGATTTTTTTATAGTATCTTACCTGGAGCATCATCTTCTACACATCCTTCTATCAGAGCAGCACGAAGTTGTTCGCCGATGTCATTTTGTCCAATTGCTTGGAATCTGAATGATAAAATGGTTTTATAAAAAGTCCGGTTTGACTCACGTTTGTAGATTTTTTGGCGATTTCTCGACCACGGTTTCGTGTACGTGTGGTTTAAGTTATGTTGGTGAGACACGCCGTAATGTAGACATCAGACTGAGGGAACACATACGCTGCACGAAGAACCTCGATAACAACAGGTCGGCAGTCGCAGAACACGCTAATTCCACCGACCACTTTATATGCTTCGACCAGACCGTATTAGCGAGAGAGAAATACTTTATACCGCGAAAAATACGTGAGGCTATAGAGATTGGTCGGAATCCCAATTTTAACCGGGACAAGGGATGGACACTGCCGCCTGTGTGGAAAACGGTTCTGGATGCACATACGAGTACACCAAATCCACAAGCAAAACAAAACCTCGACACAGTACACGACGACAACACACAACAACCAAGTGTTTTACGGGGGACCTTGTGCGGAAACTCACGCCGCCCGCCAGTGACCCGCGCGACACCGAGGCGCAAACAGCTCGCTCCTTGAAGAAGGCTCTCGGTTGGAGCCGAAACCGTGGTCGAGAAATCGCCAAAAAATCTACAAACGTGAGTCAAACCGGACTTTATATAAAATATGAACAATACTCACGAAAGTTATTATACAAAAAAAAAAAAAAAGATAAAATGGTTACAAATAAATTCAAAAAGAACATAAAAATGAAAGGTTATGCAAGTATATTTTGACTTATTGACCTTTCCGCCAACATATCTGCGGCAGCCTTCCTCCTAGCATCGTGTAAATGATCCCTCGCAAGTCTGGCAGCTCTCAAAGCCGCTCGTTCCGCCAATCTAGGTGCGTCGTTAGTAGCAGCTGCAGCACTAGCAGCAGCCAGCAGCCGTACAGCTTCCCACCATTCAGAACGTTCCGCGTGTTCTGCAGCTCGTTGCAGCAAAGCGGGAACTTCGCCGGGAACGCCTTCGCCATTGCTGCTGTTACTGCTTTCTGGTACGTATTCACGGGAAACACGGGCTGCTTCTTCCCATAATTCTGAAAAAATATTTTGGGAATATATGTATACTGAAGGATTTTTCTAGGACCCGCACTAACCTGTACACGTTGCTCTGTAGTACATGGTGTTTACCGTTACTGCGTGTACGACTATCGCAGATAGTGTTATTATTAATATAGTTTCACAGATAACTTTGTCTGAATCAACGACATATTCTATAATCTTGACGCTTGCAGTTCACCCAAAATAAACCATATTCATATTTCAACAGCAAGGTTGACACCTTAACCTAGCACGTTGCTTAGGTAAAATATCAAATACGATTGTGATTTTGGGACCCGTCAATTTAATGTGTTCGTAACTGTAAGCAAGTTTTGAATATCAATATAAGATGAAAAAAATACCTAGATCTTTGTAATGTTGTACAACTTCCCGGGGCCGGTTAGCTCGTATCATGAGTGTTTCGAACTGCGGCAGATCACCTCGCTCAGCTGCGGCACGAGCGCCTTCTACCAATACTTCTTCTACCTGGTAGAATAATGATCGAACGATTAAAAACGAAATTACAACACTTTCTTTTGCTTCAATTCTGGCTTGTCTCATTATGACAGAGTGACAACACTGTCACTCTGAAAGTTATATTCCTTACTTAAAGAGTCCAAATGAGTTTACACTGGGTAAATATGTTTTTCGGTCAAGTCAACTGCTATGTAAGCTAAGGAAAGCTTATTTTAAGCTAAGGAAAACAAGGTGTATTAGAGGTCGGAACTAGGAAGAAGCCTGTGTAGGATGCTTGTGTATTTTCTTAATGTTCCACAGCTAAATTAGTTCTTTAAGAAAATAAACAACTCTTTAAGAAAGGCTTACTTCTCAGCTAAGGCGAGTGACTTCCTTTAGTAAACCACATCTTTTAGAAAGGTCTGAAGCTACAGCTCTGAGGAAGACTGCTTCAGCCTCTTCTAGACATTGGTCAGCCAACTTCCCTTAGTAAGCCACTTTCTTATAGCGAGATCCGTAGCCTTGGCTGTGAGCAAGGCTGGTTCAGCCGCTTCTAAATACTTATCCGCTTAGTCAGTTCTATAAGCTACTTATCAAATTGTACTCACCATATGTGGTGCATGTTGTTCAGCTAAGGCGAGTGCTCTCGAGTGACTTCCCTTAGTAAGCCACATTCTTATAGCGAGATCTGGAGCCTCAGCTCGGAGGAAGGCTGCTTCAGCCTCTTCTGGATGTTCGTCAGCTAAAGCAGATGCCTCAGCTTGAGACACTTCACGTCGAGATATACCGCCACCTAGGGAACTTAGCTCCATTGCGATGTCCCATCTAGTAAATTATAATAATAAAATAATATATCGACGTCTATTTTCTTTTAGGTAGCTTTTAATTTATTAACAGTTAGTTGGTTATGTTGCATTTTTATGCAGCATAACCACAACGTAACTATGTAACGTATGTGATGTAACTAACCTAACGTTATGCCTGATGCTCTAACAGAAATTGATATTACAAATTTTCCTTCCGAGACACGGGACGCACCACCAACTTTCTGACTTCGGGCTGGTACCTATTTCTATTTTTTTCTTACACTAGCTATTGCCTCATTCACGTAGGTATCAATTCCTTCCCTTTTCACTACCTTAGGAGATGAATTTTTAAAAGTCCATTCTTAGTGCACCTAAGCTGCTTACGAAATATTTGGGCAAAATTTCATAATTTTAGACCCCGCAGTTTCACTTGTGCATTGATCGATCAATCAGCCAGTTTCTGCTTTTAATTTTATAATAGATAGATGAATAGAAAATACAAAATGTTTGTATACACTACCTTTGTGCTTGTAAAGCCCACCGAGCGCCCAGTGCCGCGAGTCCCCTGGCGGCCAGCAGGCGCGCGGCCGGCGCCCCGCCCAGCACGGCCGCCCATTGTAACGCTACCTGGACACACACACAACAATTCCTACATCTAATGGGCATGAAGACTAAAAAAATATATTTAGTCCATCAGTTAGATTACCAAAAAATATTGGACACGTATTATTTTTTCGTTCCTCGAACAAAAAATGACGAAAATACGGCGCGATGCGATTTCGTGTGACGTCACTTTTAGGAACAATTTTACCTTATAGTGACGTCACAAACCTACTGAACTTTATAGTTTGTTTTTGCTTTTTATCTTTATCACTTTTTATTGATTTAATAAATAAAAAAATTAAGTAACAGTAGAACATTATAAGTAAGACTTTCTCTATATTAAGCTATCTACCACCATGTACTTCTCGTCTCCTTAATCCTATTTGCTGACAATAAAGAAATTTATTGAAACTGTTCATAAAAGTTCATATGCATATCAATT
Source organism: Nycteola revayana (assembly GCA_947037095.2). Lineage (NCBI taxonomy): Eukaryota > Metazoa > Arthropoda > Insecta > Lepidoptera > Nolidae > Nycteola > Nycteola revayana. The sequence continues at coordinate 11,567,903 of OX344847.2, forward strand.
GACTACTAGTATTAGTAGCAAAAAAAAAAAAGATAAATGGCTTGCCATAGCAACTTGACGGCAGATATTTTTCTATCATTTAGGAGATTAATCGCAAATGGTCGAAAAATTTCACATTGCCATAGCAATTGGTGGCTAGTTGTCAACTACACTATGTTGGATAACTACCAACATCAAAAAAAACAATAAAAAATGTCGCATTGCTACAACAATGCATCATTGTTGACGTGTTGCGATTAAACTGCATAATTATCGCTGTTGCATCTTTACTATATCGCCATCCAACAGAGACGGCTAAATATTGCAAAACATTCGTATGAAATATTCATAAATATCTATCAATTAATTTTTCATCATAAAACAATTTTAACTTGGCGTGACGAAATGTACATGAAGCTAGGTAATAAGCACAAGTTTTATATAACAGTAGCTTCCTGCGTGCTGTTTCACTAGCTTAGCTCCCGTGGGCACTTTATTCACTTCATGTAGCATTCTAATAGGGAAAGAGTTATCGAAATCCGTTAAGTAGTTTTAGAATTTAATCGTAACAAGCATAATATGTACATTGTAATACAAAAATACAAATCTTTTTATAACAATAGTACAGATAATGTTGTACCTGTTGTTGTACTCCGCTAGGGGCATGGGTTCGTGCAACTCGCTCAGCACCTTCCCATTGGCCGGCGGAACGATACATCTGTATAGCGCTCTTCCAGTCACCTAAGAATTAACGTATTAAGTTATAATCCAATAAATTGTAAGACTAGTCGAGTTTCTAGTGCAATAAAAGCGAAGAAATATTATTTACAAAGGACTAGTCGAAATAAAATTAATCAAATAGGTACCGCCTTATGAAAATAGTTTTTAATACTACCGAAACTGTAAAGATACGCGACACCAAACAGCTGCAGCGCTAGAAGTGGATGTGAACGGCTATTATTAATTTTGTGTAACCAGTTATATAAATATATAATAAAAAAAATATACTTATGTAATAATAAACTGTAGCGGTCGAATGTCTGTACATAGAAAAAAAACGGTAAACCCCGAGTCAGAGGGATGTTAGAAGTAAAATAGAAAACATCCAGATTTTTTCTCGTGCCTACACCCCCGTAAATTTATTATTCATTAACCGATGTTAAACGATATTTGCAGCACGCATTCTGTCAATCGCCGACAGTTATTTCAAACAAATGACAGTTATGTCATACAATGGCAATAATATCAAACAAATGACAGTTATGTCAAACGATTGACAGTTATGTCATACATATGACAATAATATCAAACAAATGACAGGTATGTCAAACAATTGACAGTGATGTCAAACAAATTTAATGACAGTTATGTCAAACAAATTACAGTTATGTCAAACGATTGACAGTAATGTCATACAAATGACAATAATATCAAACAAATGACAGTTTTTTTTTTTTAAAGACATCTCCCGCCCTAGGGAAATAAATCCCTGTGTCGCGAGGGACTTTACAAACATTCATTTCACGGACACAAAGAACACCCAGACTCAGAACAACTATTTGTGGTTCACACAAATAATTGTCCCGGGTGGGAATCGAACCCAGAACACCAGGTCTCAGAAGTAACTATCGTAACCACTGAGCCACCGGTGCAGTCACACACAAAGTTATGTCAAACAATTTGACAGTTATGTCAAACAAATGACAGTTATGTCAAACAAATGACAGTTAAGTCAAACAAATTACAGTTATGTCAAACAAATTACAGTTTTGTCAAACAAATTACAGTTATGGTAAACTTCTGAGAGTTATCTTAATTACCTACGATGAAAAAAGTATTGTAGTTTTCATCACATCATTTTTCTTAATATTTTTTTATCATAAGAATTCGCGCAATACGTCCATTAGTTCATGCGTGATGCGAAGACCAAGGGAAAAAGGGATATTTTTATACATGAATAGCTATTGCCCGCAACTTAGTGCACATCTACGTCACGTAAGGCATACGTATTTGTGTAAAAATTCATGGTTATAGATCCAGTGGTTTCACCTGTACGTTGATCGATCAGTCAGTCAGGTTCTGCTTTTATGTATAAAGATAGATATATACTATACTAAATATATAATGACCTGCTTGTATATAATAATTCTCAGCTGCCCGTAAGTCTCCAGACGCGTGCAGTGCCTGTGCCACGTGACGTCGAGTCGCTTCTAGAAGAGAACTGCGATGAGCGGCCACTAGCCGCAACATTGCCTCGTACTGAGACACTTCCTGATTATAAAAATACTGAGTTAATAATACTACATATTTAAACATAAACCGACTTTTCCCAGATATAATTATTATATTAATAATAAATATATTTTACCATAACAATGGTAGAGCTAACATAATAACAAGCTACACCGAATAAGCAAATTATAATACTACACCGAATAATCGAATAAGATCATTTATAATATCAACGCTTTTGTTCTAAGAAAATAAGCAATGGCAAGTACCTATTTCTTATAACAAAAATAATAAAATTCCTGTTGCAGTAAATGTATGTACCTAATTAAACACAATAATAATTAGAAAAAAATGTGTTTTTTTTTTGTTATTTAATAGGCTTGCGTTTTGTTTGCAATCCCATTGGTGTCGATGAAGTCTAAGATAGAACACATGTGCCTAGCAAATGCCCATTCACGCTTTTACTTGAATATTGCTAAATTATATTGTTCAGTTTAAACTTTAAAAATTGAACACATTGGAAGTGTACAATCGGCGGTTCTAATCGCATTCTCTTCTATACAACCATAGGTATTTTTTTTCGAACGGACATGTGTAGTTAACACCGAGGCTTTTGCTACTTCACCGGGCAAAAAAGCGATCAGAGCTTCAACTTTACTAAATGGTTTGAAACCTACAAAATAATCAAGCTGCGCTGCGGGGAGTACCCTGCGGGACTTAGACCTCGGCTCAGGGTGGTTGCTGGCAAAGGTATTAAGGTATTATGACTTTTAGTTTTTAGGGGAGCTTTGTTCAACAATTAACAATTAAAAAGCCTTCCCATTAATTGTTATTTCATTCTAAGGTTGTTGCATTGCATTTCTTGTTGTCTCACTATATCCTACTTACTACCTTATGTAGCTTCCTACTAATAGTAGTAAGACAACAAGAAATATTTAGGTATGCATTATTCTAAATATACCTTATACATAGAAATAGCCTCATCAGGTTCCCCGAGGCCAATATAAATCTGTTCAGCCTTCCTCAGCTGTCCGTCCGCTCGCAACTGCTGTGCCAGCGGCATGTATATGTCCCTCGTCTGTCCCTCGGTGAGATGTGCTGCGGACAACCGCAACCCGTCGGCGACTCGCCCGGCCGAGTTGTATGCGCGTACGCAACGCTCCGCCATGCCACAGGATATTAGCACGCGTTCTGCTGTCTCCCATTCCTGGTAGACATTTTGAAAGACGTAGTGCATAGCATTAGTACACTTTATTAGCTTTTTATGTAATTTGGTTGTAGAATTTTATGTATATATAAAGCTGAAGAATTAGTTTGTTTACTTGTCAGAAACTTTTGGTCCGATTGTTTTAGTGTTATAAATCCCATTTATCGAGGAAGGCCATATACCATCATGCTAACACCAGTAGAAGCGTAGCACCAAAGAGGAATGTTTCAAAATCGGGATAAGCCTAAAGTAGTAGTACAAAGGTACTACTACTGGCTACCACCACAACCAAATTACATGATTGATTGTTGATTAATGTTGTGTTCCTGCGTGTGAGTAAGGTCGCCAGAGTTCAAGAGGGGTGGATGAAAGAGATGGCCGGGTGAGGGTGCCTAGAGCTGTACCTACATATTTTGCACTAGCACTATCTATGTAAGGTCGCCAGAGTTCAAGTAGTATCTGTCTTTGTATTTGGATCCTCTGCCACATAATATCAAGTGAGGAGGGGCCATTAATTGTCTGGTCTAACATAAAACAAATATATAGATTTTTTAACACCGTTGCTCGTAAAGCTGATGTAATTCCACCGGTTTTAAATATGTAAAGCGGGTCATAAAAAACGCGTGGGTTACCAAAGCCAATAGTTAAGTTATAGTCCATACAAATTCCATAACAGTATTATTTGCCATTTCGCGCGCTGTTGCTATTCAAATTTCGAACTAATCGCCGCGCGGCGCCAGTCAGTATGCAGCGCTAGCACGCTGTTAAAATGGCGGGAAAGTAACAGTGTGCATTCACAGATTCAGTATATTTAAAATAAAAAAAATCAGTTTATTCGGTAATTTAAAAACTTGGCTGCATGCTCTAACGTCTTTGCCAACATTTTCACGCAGCTACGGCAGAAAATAATCCTCGCGCCATTTTTCTCAAATTTTCTTTTCTTTGTACTTGTATTGTGAAAAATGTTTTTTTTTTCTGTTTCCTCGCAAATGTGTTAAAAAAACGTCGTACGATAACGGAAACAGACAATAACTCACCCGTGTTGATATGAAATGATCACCTAACTTTTCACACTGCTCTTGAATGGATTCTTTGTCATCTATAGCCTGTAAACAGTAAAATATAATAATTAGTTAAACAAATGAAGTTTTCAATATCGTCGGTAATACTGCAATACCGCGTATGTGTCAGTAGCTAATAAGGTGTAATTTTATCTGTCAAGAAATATTCCGCTATATAATAATATATTTTAAAGAGAGAAAAAAACTATTTGCTGCATTTGATTTGCAATCTTATTAGCTGTTGTCACTGACGCAGTATTGCCATTTCACTAACGATATGATCAATTAATAATTATCAATATGATGATAATTTCAAACAAATCCCAATGTCTAAGGCTTTGTTGTAATAAAATATAGCGATGGCCACTCCTAAAATGCGCCTGTTACGCCTCTTTCCTATATTCGTGGTCGCTACAAACACGTGTCCAACGTTCCTTCCACATGAAACACTTTGCCTTTGCAAACCTATCCTGATATGTCAAAAAGATTGCAACATGAGTGTTAGTACCTAACATTGTCGCCTAAGTTCTACCATCGAGGATGTTAGACATAGTAAATTTTCAGGAGAGTGAACTATAGAATTGTACAGAGACAGCAGAACTTATTTCTTAATTTTATGAGTGTATTCTCTAGCTAGTGTAATATATAACTATTATCAACGTGTTCTCTAGCTAACGAAATCAAAATGTCACAATCGCCAAAACCATTACTTACGTATACTCCGCGTAAGTAATTTTTTGGCGATTTGACATTACAAGAGCTTAAACGACGATATTTGCCCCATGAAACTTCCAGTCTAAAGCTTGCTTTATATAAAAATAAAATGCAAGATTCAGACTATTCAATCTGAATCTTGCATTTGTTCTGGAGTTTAGCTAAGTTTAGCTTAGTGCTTAGCTTAGTACCTCGTCCAGAACAAATACATATAATACCTGCAGTATCTGCAAGGCCTTCCTATAGTGGTGCGCTGCGAGGGCCGCATCCAGTGCGGCGCGCGGCTCGCCCGCCTCAATGAGGTGTGGTACTGCGGCGCCCGCTTGTCGGCTACTCACCAGCCACGCGCCCCACATGCCTTCTAGACGAGTCACCTCGCCTGGACAAGCCTGTTTAAACGATTATATACTTCAGCCAACAGTTCCTTTAATAGCTAAAAGAGAGTTTTTCACAAATAATCCAGTTGAAAATATCACTGCTGGTTAGTAGACACTGCAAATTTCAATGTGATATTCATGCGAGACAAACTACTTGGCATGCAGTGTCATAGATTGGAGTAAAAATTCATTTTATCAGCTCCCACACAGTAAATAAAAAGTGCACTGCAAACGAAAAGAAAGAAGATTTTTGGACAGTGAGCACTACAAATTTCTATCAGTGGTATATGCAAGATCTCAGCTCTAAAGTGAATTCTTAAGAATTCACTTGAGTAAGTAGTCTCACTGTCGTTGTTGTATCTATTGTTATGATAATAGAAATCATCAGAGTTTCAAGTGTTGTTCTTGCATACGGGACTATGTGATACCAACCAAGCATGGCGCTGCATGTCATACGTGGTTGCAAAGTTAAATTTTTGCGCTTCCTACACAGGCAATAATAAGGAATGTGATGAAATGCACTAAAAACGAAAAGAAAGGAGTTCCTTCAGCGCCATCTGACACCTTGGTATCTAAAATGGCCGCACCGTTCGCTATATGAACGGTTTGAGCCAATTACGATTGAGAGCGACTACCACACGAGTACGAAGTGCGCGTTTTTTTTTCTAATGTGTTGCATGTGTAAAAGATACTTCCTGACTGTACTACATCAACCAGCTTTCGTCCACTGCTGAACAGTGCTGAGCAGTATGTATCCTTGAGCTGTTAGATTCTTCCATCACCTGTATGTCGCTCAGTCACTTCTTACGACACCCATGGGAAGATAAGATGTGGTCTATTCAAATCTGGACACCACACAGCTTTCTTTCTCACTATTGACATAAATAAATATACCTATTGAATAGAACAGTTTTACCTCTCTAGCTAGCTGAACAGCTCTGGCGTAGTTGTTTCCTTTAGCGTAGTATTCAACAGCTGCCCGAGTATCACCTCTACGTTCAGATATTTCGCCGGCCGTCTCCCACCATTCTTCCTGATTATAAATTATTTATAATTCAATAATTTATTACTATTTATTAAAATAGATTTTGCCCTCACAAGTAAATGTTTTGTACAGAAGATGATAGTGTACATCAGAGGCACCCAAACTTTTTATTTCTCGAAGACTCTTTTAAAACTTAACTGGTTTCGGTGGAACCCTGTAAGTGTGGAATATTATAGAAAGGGAGCACCTTTCAATCATATTACATACTTACAACTTGGGAACCCGTTTTATTTATGCCAACGTAGATCCCCGTCAAGTCGACTTCCAGGGGTCACGGGAAACTCCACCTGGACCACTTTGGGAATAACAGGTGTACACTAGTATACAGAGTTGATACGACAGAGGGGCATTACATTACGCTACGTTTACTATACGTGTTTTTTATTAATCCGATACGGTATAAAAATAAAAAGCAACCAAATTGAGATTTTTTTTCTTTCAAACAAACTAAATAGCTTACAAATCAGAGTAAAACGTAACCACCCTTTGCAAATAAATTTCACTGATCTAGCAAAGCGGCAACGTCGCGCGCGCGCCGGTGTGGGATGTTTTGCAATGATATGCGTCAGAGCGGCAACAACGCATCGTAAGGAAAGATACATCGTGTTCAAACGGCGCAAAAACTTAAAAAATCATTTGCGACTAAACTACTGCTCCTATTTAATTGATTTTTGGTACAGAGCTTGGAAATGGTACCTAGTATAGTTTAAAGGAAAGCCTTTCTGTCGTATCAACCCTGTATAATAATCTGGAAAATTTTGAATTTGTTCGTCATGGTCTACTAGATTATAGACTATGACAAAGAAATCCAAAATTTTGTAATTTTGGGATGTAGTAGATATTTCATTTCGAAAACTCATCTATTCCAGTGATTAGAAAGTGAAAGTAACCTGTATAAGCTGCGTGTGCACAGTCTCCACGAGGTCCAGGTCTCGCAGCAGCTGCGGGTGCTGCAGCAGCAGGCCGGCCGCGCGCCGCGCCCGCCCGCCTCGCAGCCACACGCGCGCCGCGCCTTGCGCGTCACCCGACGCTGATAATACTGCGCCTGCTTCGCCTAACCGACCTGGGAGAGGGGTTTCAATTTAATTTAATTTTAGGATGCCGTATCCAAAAAAGTAATAATTTTCTTCTTTGAGTACGAAACACTAAAATGGATTTAATGACCAATACCCGATTAATTCCTTACTAACAATTAATAGGAACGCGTTTTTAACCTACATACACACAAAGAGACGGTGTTGTCTACAGTATCCTTTTGTCTGTCTGTCATCAGGCTGTATCTCAACGATCGTGATAAGTACTTAGACGGTTGCAAATTTCACAGGTTTTATTTCTGTTGCCGCTATAACAACAAATAGTAAATCTATAAACCGAATTAAATAAAAATCTAAGTACATACATACAAAAAATATATTGTCGTTTTTTAAAAATATCGCCGGAATCCGAGACAACAAAGTTCCGACTCGCACTTGGCTGGTTTAATTTATATATTTTTAAATACAACAAATCATTCCTACGTACAAAATTAGTATCATAGTAGTGTACATTATACCACTACTTTGTGGACCGTTGAAATAAACTAAACAATTTAAAACAAAAATATATAAAAACACATCCGTTTACAAAAAAATATGTTGGTTGAATTGAATATTTCAATTGGCTATAAGTCATTTCAAACTTTAAAATGTTTTTCAATTAACATTAATCATTATCTTCCTGTTCCTTTTACTCTATTAGACGTCTCTTCCATACTCACACCTTCCACATAAACTACCTACCATCCTACATACCATCTTTCACACAGGCCGTTCATCTTGTTTTTCGCCTTCCTCCTCCAACATTTTTCCAATAAACATTTCCATAACTTGAAAAAAGAATTAATTCAAATACCTGTAGATGTCAGATAGTCCATGTGTTGTTGTTTAAGCGAGGCCACAGAAGCGCGGTCGGTTCGTTCCGCTAAGGCAATGGCGTCGGTCCAGCGATTAAATTGCTTGTACATATCTACAGCTAAATCCGACCTGCCCGCACGTTTCACATAGTATTCTTCAGCTGCGGCTAAGTCACCCACAAATATTGCTAAGCGAGCTCTCACTATTGCATTGTTTAATCCTGTAAAAATTAATATATTTGCAGATGTTGGACTTTTATTATTAATATTATATACTAGCTTCTTGCGCGTGGTTTCACCCGTAACTACTTCCTTTCTGTACGTCCCCTTTCCTGATAAATGTATAGGCTATCTAATATTGAAAGATTTTTTCAAATCGGACTAATAGATCCTGAGATTAGCGAGTTCAAGCAAAAAAAAACTTTTCCACTTTATTTAATACTAGCGGCCCGCCCGGCTTCGCACGGTTGGACTTTTATAGCCTGTTACTCAGGGGTAATATAGCTTTCTACTGGTGAAAGAATTACAGAAATCTGTTCAGTAGTTTTTGAATTTTCGAAGCAAACATACCAAAACCCAAAAGTACAATATTTTCTAAATATTAGTATAGATATTCTACACTAGGTTCACGCACGCAGTTTCACCCACGTAACTTTCGTTCCCGTAGGAACTCTATCATGAATATTACCTATCCTGTATAACATACACACAACCCAAGAATAGCATTCACACAAACAAACAAACTGTTCAGCAATATAATATTCTTACTTACTTCCCTCAACAGCCAGTTTGCGTCAACTGTTGAACATGGGCCTCCTCTTTCGGAACTTGGCTAGCCAGGGTCATTGAGGGATATTGCCATAATAACTATACTTGGCAGGTGGGTTGGTACACTGGAGATCCCGCGGTACCATATTGGCCGCGGGTGCCGCCGGGGGGCCGGATTGCTCATGCGTACCCGGCCCCCGCCAACGGCGGATCGAAGGAGTGTCCGGGAGGTTTTAGTGGTGTAGGGTCCTCTCCTCGTGGTATGACTTTAGCATACCACGCTATGGAGAGGGCGAGTCCCACATATCCCACCGCCAGCGCGCAAATACGCTGCAACGGTGGTGGGAATGCGTCAAGACATTTCCCCCCGGACAAAAAAAAAAAAAAAAAGTTGGGTTGGTACGATTACCAACTGCGATCAGTAGGATGGTAAATAAATTTGAGCTTTTGAGCTGATAGATGCTGCTGCACATCCATCAGCTGTATGCCCCTTAAGCACCTCTACCACCCATGGGAATAAATGGGGTGGTATGTTCTAAGCCGGAGACCACGCGGCATTCTAATATTAGTAAAGATATTTTACATATATAATAATATGACGTTTTTACGATACCGCTTCTGTACTTAAGGTAAGCAAACTCCAAGCAAGACTTTACGTCCAGATTTTTATCAATAAATCCCCATGGCTAAAGCTGACCACCAAGTTTTGGCTTTTTAGTAAGAAATTTTATGCTGTTCGTTGTCAAATTTCATTATTCGTTTATAGGTGGAGAGGAATGATAAAACATAATTTCAATATTTTTTTTAATTAAAAGAAATACTGGAATTAACGAGTACATACCAACTGTAATATCACCATCGCTCTCAGCAGTGGCTATATCCACAGTCTTCTCTAAGTAAAAGGTGCGCGCGACGTCATCTACTTCACGATAACATTTAGCAGCCAACTGTTGAAAATAAAATAAAATTTACTCGTAGGTATAGGCCTCGAGTGCGCGAGACCTATCATTTATCTAAATGATAGGTCTCGCGCACTCGACCAGCTCTGTGAAAACCATAGCTCCGTATACTTTTACCTACAATTTTTGTTTTCTAAGGAAATGATTTCTAGCCGAGTTTTGTAGTCTACTCTTGTTAACCCCTCGTGCTAAGCTATAATGCTTGCGACCACAAGATCACAAGTCCTTCCGACGCCCTAGCCATTGGGCTACCGCCGCTTTTACACATAATTTTACATTAATTTTAACATGTTGCTTTTATTAATGGTCATAATTGTTATTTTATTTTTTTAAAGACTGTATCGTGGAGGCCTTTTTAAACATAATATACAAACACAAAGCACACACAGACTCTAAACAACTATCCGTGGTGCACAAAAATAATTGTCCCGGGTGAGAATAACAAAACCACGTCTCAAATGCAACCAGTATCATAACTTATGTCTGTAGTATGACACGATTTGCTGTCGTTCGGCAAAAAAAAAAATTTTGCTCATTTTCGGCGGTATGGCGGCCATTTGGAACCGTCCGAAAAGTATGGCATGGTGATGTTCGTAAATGGCTGCACGACGACGATTAACTGTGCAAAAATTAGCCTGGTACAAATGCTTGAATTGTTTTTTTTTTATTAACGTATTCACGTCGGTATGGCGGGCTGTAAGTCACACCGGAGAAGTATGGCATGACACTACCGCCTACTTCTTTTTTATGGACTATCGGAAAATACTAAAAATTTTGTGAAACAAATCGTTAACACTCGTAATTTATCCGACGAGTTTGACTAACTCCAACGCGATAGGGCCGCCGGTACCAGCGCTATGACCATCATTTTTCTTTTTGTAATTACGTATAAGACCCCTGCAGAACCGCCATACTGGTACAAATGACCCAATATTTAGTGTCAGTATCTCCCGGTCTATGGGAATTATCTTAATTATATTTTGCAGTCGCTGGCCTTATCGCTAAAAGCGATCTCTTCCAGGCAACCTTATGCGTAGGTTGGACCAAAAAGTTATAGTTATAGTTTTTTTACATTGTGATTCTGACAATTACAAGTGTACGTTAATACCTAAGTGCTGAATAAATTTATAATTTCACTAATATTACCTGTACATCATCATTGGCTAGCGCCTGTTCCGCCAGCTGTCGCCACAGAGGAGCCACGTCAGCGTTATTGCCCACACCGTCCAGATACTTGGCACAACCCACCAAGTCACCGCTACGGAGCGCGTTGTCTGATGAACGGAATAGTCAGTTAACAGGAAAAAATTATACCATATATTTGACTACTACCGTTTTGCCGCGAAGTATTTGCCAAAATTTCCCTACCCAAACAAATATTCACAACCTTTTTTTATACATTGGTAGAAATGTTTGGAATGATTTTAGTACGCACGTTTATATGTTTAAACGTTCACTTGCCAAACATTAGGTTTGCGTTACAATTATTTGTGAATAGATTTTTTGCTAAGTTATAATTTGGCAAATGAAATTATGCGGAAAATTGTTTGGGAAGTGATAATTTGGCAATTTCGTAAACAAGGGAGACCCACTACTACTATATCAGCCCTTTTACCTCCAGTGTTGAAGTTGAGCCTCCTTTTGCCAGACCTTGGCAAGCCCGGGTTGAAAAGGGATATTGCCATAATTGCAGTGAGGTGGTGAATATTCTTGAATAGTTGCTGTTAATGGGGTCGTTTATTCTAAGCCGAAATCACACGGCATGGTAATATATAAAATAAATTGAATTAGATTAACATTGTTTTGAAATTATTACTAAAACAATATTCAACTCGTCTAAAACAATAGTATTTAATTCACGATCGTCAAATAGATATTACTCGATCACTTACACAAAGTGAAGACTTATTTTCAGAGGAAAATGAGCTCTCGTGCATTGTTTACGTTCAACGTCATATCGTATTGTATATTTTGTGGATCTTAGTTCACACTTTCTCGATGCGACCTTGCACTGCAACGTGCTACCGATTTTCTTTACAATAAAGGTATTTACTCAAATAGGCCTTTGCTATAAGTCAGGCGATACGCTCATAGTTGTGAGGATATAACAGAAAACCTCCGTCGAGTACAATACGTCGAGCGAATAGCTATGGCCATGTCTCTCTCCACTATCTACACACTAGATATACCTACTAAAATATTATTGAAGATAGAGTAAGAACTTACTGAAAGCCAGTCGATGTTCGTCTAACTGCAGATACGGCAGGAGTCCTCCGTCGAGCACGACTCTACGAGAGATCACCTCTACAGCGACAGCCCCTCCACACTCTACCATCTCCACACTGCCGGGGTCCCATGCACTGTACCTACATGTGCAAACATTGAGAAATTACTTTCTGAGTTCAGTCTTGATAGAGAGATAATGCGTCTCTGAGAATAGAGATAGTGCGTCTGTCACGCACTCTGTCGAATCTCTGTACTCACTCTTCTGTCCCGTTATTTAAACACGTATTAAATGTTAATCCGATTGTCAACTTTACTCTGGCATTAATATACATTCCAAGACACACAAAACGATGATGAAAGAAGATGCATAAGGTAGGTAGGTATTTACTTCAATATAAAATTTACATTAAGGTAAGTTTTAATGATCTACTGACCACACTAGCAAATGTGTAGGCGTTTGTGCTACTACTGCGTCACTGTTTTCAATCCACTGGACGAATCCCACACCGCTTGCTATAATTTCCTGGAACATAAAAAAATAGATACACCAAATGTCCTCACTTGGAAAACACTTAATTCATCATCTAAAATAGTTATTTCTTCTTCATGGGCGGGGAAAGGAGAGGAGTCATTTAAGGATGTTGCGAACTCTTTATTTCAATGTTTTTAGTTTTATACTTTCTTTTTTTATAATTTCTATTTGAAAAATATTTTGACATTATACTTGTTTTAAACTGTGTCATGAGTGTCAAAACGTTGTTTTTGATTTCTTCAGATAAATTAGTTGTAACTATATATCAATAATTCTTTATTTATCCATCTTCTCAACATTTAACAGACCACGCTTAGCATACGGATTGGTGATCACATTATGATAGTAAGAAACCTATAGCTACATGCTGCCACTTCAATCAGCTGTAGGTATGTCTATAAGTCACCTATTACGACGCCCCTGGGAAGACATGGGCACACACAACACAGTTTATTAGTATTTAATACCTTCTCTCCGCTATGTAATCGCAACAATGCAAGTCGCCGCCTCGTGTCTCGCAACAACAACAGCTGTCCGCTCTCGTTCAGCTCTAACCAGTCCAATCGAGCCTCGTGCCACCACTGGCCTAGTTGTACACCTACGATATTAAAATAATAATATATTACTACTTAGGGGCCATCCATAAAGTACGTCACACGTATTTCATGTTTTTTAGACCCCCCTCCCTCCTTATAACATTTGATAAACCCCTCCTCCCTAGTTTGACGTCACAAATTTGCAATTTTACATCTAAAAAACGGGCCAAGTGCAAGTCAGACTCTCGCACGAAGGGTTCCGTACTAGTTGTAAGTGCCTACCTATTTTTGATATCAAGAATACAACAAGTAACATAGTATAAAAGTTCTTGTAGTTCGTTGTAACTTTGATCGATGTTAATAATAGTTGAATGAATGAAAGGTAAATTGCGGTTTACCGTTTATGACGTATTAAAAAAAACTACTTGCTTGATCTCGTTCAAACCAATTTTCGGTGGAAGTTTGTATAGTTATGTACATCATATATTTTTTTTAGTTTTATCATTCTCTTATTTTAGAAGTTACAGGGGGGGACACACATTTTACCACTTTGGAAGTGTCTCTCGCGCAAACTATTCAGTTTAGAAAAAAATGATATTAGAAACCTCAACATCATGTTTGATGAAAAAAATTTTTTTGTGTTTCATTTCTATGTATGGGGAACTCCAAAATTATTTGTTTTTTTTCTATTTTTGTGTAAAAATCTTAATGCGGTTCACAACATACATCTACTTGCCAAGTTTCAACATTATAGTTCTTATAGTTTCGGAAAAAAGTGGCTGTGACATACGGACGGACAGACAGACAGACAGACAGACAGACAGACATGACGAATCTATAAGGGTTCCGTTTTTTTCCATTTGGCTACGGAACCCTAAAAATTCCCAGTTCTTCAGCTACGTCTTAACTACTGATATGCCGATCGTGCTCCACTTTTTCAAAAATGGCATCCATTTTATCCGTAATAGGGCGACCAGAGCGACGTGCATCTTTGACATCAAAATTTCCGGATTGAAAACGCTTTAACCAAATTTGTGCTACTCTCACAGACACTGCACTAGGTTCATAAACATCGCAAATTTACTAGCCGACTAATCGGTTTTCAAAATGCCGATTAGTCGGCCGACTAATCGGCAGTGCCGATTATTCTAATACCTACTTGTCGGAGGTGTTCGGGCGTTCTATGTTACCTTATTAGTTTTTGAATATGTTTCTAGACTGTAACTTTAGATCTAAAATATACATAATAGGTTGGGGAAAAAGAATCTTCGCATTTTTTAAGAAAATTGAAAACATTTTTTAATATTGTTTATTTATATTTAACTAAAGTATGTAGGTACCATTTTGTTCGATAAATTTTTGCCATCTTGTAGGTAGGGTCATGATCCCATTGCTATTTAAATTTTGAGACTGCTGATCAAAATACCACGACAAGTGGTTTTGTCAGTCCTCTCGTGATGTTAACCCGACACTGCCTAAAGAATTCTGAGGAGACCGAAACAGGTGGAAATCTGAAGGTGCAAGATCAGGACTAAACTGCGAATGCATAACCACCTCCCAGCCAAACTCTCTTAATTTTTGCTGAGTGGCTAAAGATGAGTGAGGTCTAGCGTTATCATGATGAAAAACCACACCCCTTCTGTTGATTCATTCCGGCCGCTTTCTCTCAACTTCTTGCTTTAATCTGATCAGTTGTTCGCAGTAGAGTTCAGAATCGATGGTCATGCCTGGTGGTAACAGCTCATCTACACTAATATTATAAAGAGGAAAGATTTGTACCTATTTTTGTATGTTTGTAATGAATAGGCTCAACAAGTAATGGGCCGATTTAAAAAATTCTTTCACCAATAGAATGCTAAATTTTTCCAATTTGACATAGGCTACATTTCATTTTGAAAAAAAATAGGGATCCTTGGTAAAATTTGAACAATGTAACCGAAGGTGTAGAAAAATGAGTCTTAAAATGTCTTTCGTCGAATGCGCTGCCGAAACTATTAGCGATAGAACAAAGTAATGTACAACAATATTGAAGAACATCATAATGTCTACAAAAAACTCCACGGTAGCATATGTCCAACTATTGTAATTTTTTATGTCACTACAACAACTTTTTTCATTTTAACATTAATAAAAATGCTAACCAAATTCAAACCATGCTATTTATGTGTTTATATTAATCCTTATCCAAATAAATTATTTTATGGTCAAGACCATTTAACTACCTATAAAATAGTTTTTAAATTATTTAAATTGGACTTTCCATTCAAAAGATATTACGAATTAAAAAATTCAAACAGTAAACAAAACCGCCATAGCGCCGTGGCCGTTGTTTGCGATGCAGTCTGAAAAGCGCGCCGGGCATCGCGGCGGGCGGGGTGGAGGGGGCACTGATCTATATATCTTTATATATATATAATTCTTCTGTGAGTGTGTATGTCACTGAACTTCTCTCAAACGACTGGACCGATTTTGATGAAATTTTTTGTGTGTGTTCAAGGGGATCTGGGAATGGTTTAGATTCACAATTTTGTCCGCTGGACAATGTTTTTTTTAATAATTTTTGAAAACCCCTTAAAACAGCCTTTTTTTTCCCATACAAACGTTTTCTAACTAAAATGTAGAGTCAATTTGAGCTTTATTTTTTTGCTAAGATTTTTTAGGGTAGGTGTAGGGTAGGGTAGGGGTAGATTAGGGGTAGGTGTAGGGTAGGGGTAGGGTAGAGGTAGGGTAGGGGTAGTGTAGGGTAGGGGTAGTGTAGGGTAGGGGTAGTGTAGGGGTAGGAGTACCGCATAAACGAAGTCTCTACGGCCCAGTTTATTTTATACAAATGTTTAGGTCTTTTTTGTATCGATTGAGGCAGTACGAAGTCTGCCGGGTCAGCTAGTAATGAATAATGCCCTTCCAATCCCACCACACACAGCATCACCCTGTTGCGAGTTAACCCGGGTTTCGCCACAGTCTGTGAAGCCTGACCGACCTTTGACCACGACTTTTTTCGCACGTTCTTATCGTACGTGATCCACTTTTCATCACCAGTTATCAGCTTCTTCAGAAATGGTTTGGTTTCATTACGTCGGAATAAAGAATCACAAATGAGTACATGGCTCATTAGGTTTCTTTCAGTGAGCTCGTGAGGTACCCAAATATCGAGCTTTTTTGTGTACCCAGTTTTTTTCAAATGCGCCAAAAGTGTTTTGTGGTCAATTCCCAGTTCTTCAGCTACGACGTAAAAACTGATATGCCGATCTTGCTCCACTTTTTCAAAAATGGCATCCATTTTATGCGTAATAGGGCGACCAGAGCGCCATCAAAATTTCCGGATTGAAAACGCTTAAACCAAATTTGTGCTACTCTCACAGACACTGCACTAGGTCCAACATCGCAAATTTTTTTCGCGGCTAACGTTGTATTTTAACTTTTACCTTTTTTTTTTAATTTTAAAATCTTGACGACGAACGAAAAACAAATGAAAATCACACATTTTCCTAATATGAATTTGGAATTATGTTCTTTAAAATTTAAACTTTCAATGATACCAAAACCAGCCAGATACAAATAGTATAGCCAAAGAGATTTTATTACAAGTTCATACATACTATAATGCGAAAAGACTTTTCCCCAACCTAATGTATAATTATTTATATATTAAAGAACTTTTTTATCACTAAATATCTGACTAAATAAATACTTACTTATACTTACCATTGCCATGTTATTTGGTTATGTATGTGCTATAATTCGTTGATTAATGATGTTAAGTTAGCTTAATTACTGACTGATTAATACGTTCCTATGTTGTAAAGACTGTAACTTTAGATAACTACTCTAAGTAATGTTTAGAAATTATAAAACAAGTACAAATTATTTTTTTTATTTCATTTGTTATGCGCCGATCATAATCGGCATATTTTGCCGAATAGTCGCCGACTAGTCGCCGACTACAAACGATGCCGAATAGTCGGCTTTCCCGACTAGTCGGCGGCCCATCTCTAATATTTACCTTTTTTGTAGTAAAATTTTAAAATGTATCGAATTTTTTCATTAGTTTCACTCATCTTGACAGTACGAAAAACCAATGAAAATCACACATTTTCCTAATTTGAATATTGAATTATGTTACATGAAAAAGTGGATCCCTGTGATGGTAGACTTAAATCCTCTATTCGTATATCGATGTAGTTATTGAGACTCTTTAATTATAATTTGTAAGGAGAACTTTGAACTTTGAGTCCCGCCGGTGATCGAATTTTATTAATCTCAATTTTGAAATATAGTATATGGTAAACTTATCCTTAGTGTTCAAAAACATTTAAAAATGTAATATACGGGCGTTATCATCGTTTAATATTTAATACCAAATGCAACTTTGGAGATATTAGTCGAAGTGATCCGCATCATTACCGATAGATGGCACTAACATCCTTAGAGACGTGTTATAAAGAGATTGATAAATTTCGATGACCGGTGGGGTTCCACCGTAGCCTAATTGGTTAAGGCATTAGGCGCTTATCGTAAGATCGGGTTCGAGTCCCGCCGGTGGTCGAATTTTGTTAATCTCAATTTTTAAACATAATATACACACATATCGTTACATGATTTGGCTCCTGCTAAACAATAACTTAAATAAAGGTATGAATATTTACCAGTATACAAGTCTACAACAGCAATGGTCTGTCGGTCGAGTAAGTAAGCGAGGTGCTTACGATCGCCGATCTCAGCCGCTACGCCCTCGTTGATACGAACACTCAACACGTGAGGGTTCACTCGTTCCGTACGAACCTATGAGATAATACTTTTTACAGCGTTTGCCACAATAGGTATAAACCACATGAGACAGGACACACCGCTTTCGTTACAACATTACAACTCAGTAGCCTTTGGGCGCATAACGTTCAAAGCGCAAAATAGTAAGCACTCGCAAAATGGTAAAAGAGCAAAATGTTAAAGGAGCAACATGGTAAAAGCGCACAAAGTTAAAAGAGCAAAATGGTAAAAGCGCAGAATGATAAAAAAATCAGTTGCCTCGCTTATTAGCTGCCATGATGATAAATAACTTAATTTCAACTATGTACGAAATAGCCAATGGACGACTCGCCTACAGATTATTAATACTGTAAAGTTGCCTAAATAGCGTAGTCGGAGCCATGCTTTGCAGGACTTAGGGCCTTAGGGAAGTAGCGCTTTTACCATTTTGCTCCTTTAACAATTTGCTCTTTTACCATTTTTCGAGTGCTTAACATTTTGCGCTTTGAACGTTATGCGCCCAATCTCTCAGTGGTACGTGCACGTCTACGCATATGCATCCGGTGTGCTGGAACCTTTAGAGGTTTAAGAAATCACAATTACTGTATACTGTGTACTGTATACTGTGTGCTGGTAAACTTAGTGTTAGATTCTGTTTAACTATAGCTAATCTGCCTGATTATCGTTTTTAGGGTTCCGTACCCAAAGGGTAAGTTTTTTTTTAAATAGTTATTTGATATTGGACATCATCATCATATCAAACTGTTGTCGTCCACTGTTAAACATAAGCCTCCCCCATCGATTGACTCCCTGCGGCCTGTATCAACTGTCTCCCTGCGACCTTTATGAAGTCGTCGGTCCATCATGCAGGCGGTCGTCTATTTATAAGAAAGCTTTCTGTCAATCCGATGTTTTTTTTTGACACATCGGCTGGTAATGTATAAATATAAAGCTAAATAGTGTATTGAATAATCACTAACCGTATGCAGTACTTTATCAAGCCCGTACTCCACTACACTCAACTCTCCCGCTCTATGTATCAAGCAGGCACCACCTACTGCAGCGTAAATTTTCTCACCGCTACCCGACCATGGAATCTAGCAAAATTATTTTAAGTATATAGAATTACCCAAATATTAACTTACAAAAGTATACTAGGTGTGCCCTCCTTAATTCAAACGCAGTACTTGTAAAATCGCGATATCGAGATAAAAGCGGTAAACACATTTTTGGGCAAGTACGGCGTTTCCCGTTAAATAAAAAACACTTTTCTCATAAAAAATCTATGATTTTAATTTTTTTAGATTAAGGTCCTGAAATGTCATTTTCGCAAAAAAGTGAAAATCCCAAAAATGACGATTACTGCAAGTACAATTAGCAGGGCAGACATTTCGATTAGTTCATGTTCATACAAACTTCGAGATCCCTTTTCACGCTCTAAGGAGTTGAATTTTCAAAAATCCTTTCATAGTGCACCTCCTATGTCACTTAAAAAATCATCATCATCATCATAATCATCATCAGCCCATATTACGTCCACTGCTGAACATTGACCTCCTCCCGAGGAAGGGTATTTGCCATAGTCACCACGCTTGACACAACAACATAATACTGCGGTCGCCAACCCGCCTGGTTGGTGACCGCAGTACTATGTTGTAGCACACAAGGAAACGCTGCTGCCCGTTCCCTGCTATACCATTGTTATAGATGATGTTATAACAATCGGGACCAACGGCTTAACGTTCTTTCCGAGGTACGGAGGGTAGTTCCTAACATACTCTTAGAATTTTCCCAAAGATTTGCAGTCCGTCGTGGGGATCGAACCCGCGATCTCGGAGGGTAGTCTACTAGACCGGAAAGAAATCTTAAAATTCACACAAAGATTTCTTGTCCGGTAAGGGGATCGAGCCCCCGACCTCCGAGACTTAAAGCAAGACTTATACCACTACGCCATGCGCCACGGAGGTTGTTTAAGTCAATATATAGAATTACTAAAATGTTAACATACAAAATTTACCATTTATAGTAAATAAATACCCACCTCACTAGTTAAGCCACGCGCTATATCACATAAAATGAGTGTTGTGCTAGTGCGACATACTGCATACCAATCGTTACCTGAAAATAAAAACAGGTTTTAGGAAGCATACGTTTTTTATAAATCGTGTTTCAGAAAGTGAATTTGACATGACAGTGATATTAAGTTAACATCAATGTTAATTGGTTGATGTTTTAACACCTGGTTTATCTAGTTGTTTGGTTCTCAGTAGTCACAAATTCTATAAAAAATATATATTAGCCTCAGAGCGCGGTTTCATCCCCGTAGGAACTTCATAATAAAATATAGCCTATAGCCTTCCTCGATAAATTGATTATCTAATACTTACTGAAATATTTATTTAAATAACGTGTACCAGAATGTAAAATATAAATTCAATAATCTATATGCTCCTCATCAGACCCTCGTCATCATGTGCAATGGAAAGTGCTCATGGACACAAATCAAATAAGCCTTAACTCGCCTATTTTAGCGCTTGCCATCATGGAGTACTAGTGGCAATGTTCCTGCTCCTAATCAGACCCTCGTCATCATGTGCAATGGAAAGTACTCATAAAGACAAAACAAACGAGCCCACCTCTACTATCTTAGCGCTTGCCATCAGGAAGTTCCAGTCCCTACTTATATATTATTGCAATGTCACGCGATACACATATGCTTGAAAAATTTCAGCTCAATTGGAAGCCGGGAAGTTGGTCAAATTTAATTTGTAAGATTCCACCCGAGTTTATTACATGCATACCTACATACATTGCATATTAAATAAAAGCTTGTAATATTGGACCAGTTGTAACTGTGATTAGCGCGTTCAAGCAAACAAACTCTTTGTAGCTTTATATATTAGTATAGAAGTAAAGATATAGATCATTACCTACCTACAAGACAATGCATCAAAAGTAACCTAAAAACAATATCATATAATAGGTGCTCACCAATAAACCGCACATTAAATATATCGGGCGCGTGTTTGGTGGTGACGGTGAGAGGAATAGCGTCGTTCGCCAGGCGTGACAGCAACAACTGTCGCGGACTGACGTGACGCACTTCTACCGTGTCACGCCATACCCAACGTCTGAAACACTAACTTGTTATAGTAGATACATCGCAGACATCTTGTTAAATAAGCCATTTAATGTAAAGGCTAGGCCGATAATTAAATGCCTAGCCCAATCGTATAACATCACTTAACGTTTAACTACCTTAGTTGGCTTACAGTAAGCTAACTCTTTGAGTTTGGCTGCCATAAAATCACGCAGGTGATTCAAATTTAGTTCTTTTTTATATCACTTTTTTAACCATTCAAAACCTGTTGTGCAACCAAATCGTTGAAAGTTATATTCAACGATTTAGCTAGTTGTCCTTTAGCCATTTCATTGAATGTCGGCGTTTAATTAACGGCCTATCAGTTCCATTCAATGGCTGATTTAACTAAATGGCTGCGACAAGTATATGTATAAACTGAATAGCCTATTTAAATAGCTTTATAATGATAATTATATAAAACTCCTTAATGTAATCGATATAGGTAAGCCATAATTTCAATTTTTATCGACTTAACTGAGTCGACGCGACGCCAGACATCGAAAATAACACATCCAAAGCTTCCGTTACTCATACAGTTTGCAATTCACTAAACCATTTGGTTTAGTGAATTGCAAACTGTTATATGACAGAATCAAATTTTAGTTTTTAGTTATAGGTACTTATTTAATGGCCTTCCTTCTCAGAGATGGACGGAATCCCTTAACCTGTTACCAGAATAGAGCTCTACTCTAAGTAGTATCTTTACTTTTACTTTATCAGCCCGTTAACGTCCACTACTAAACATAGGCCTCCTTTTAACCTTGGCTAGCCAAGGTCGTTGAGGGATATTGCCACCATCACCATGCTTTGCAGGCGGATTGGTGATCGCAGTAAGATGGTAACTATCCTTGAGCTGATAGATGCTGCTGCGCATCCATCATCTGTATGTCCTTTAATCGCCTCTTACGATACCCATGGAAGACATGGGGTGATCTATTCAAAGCTGGAAACCACAAGGTGTGTGCTCGTCAAGCCGTGTCAAAGTTGAAAGTTTGGTATCATTATATATTACACTGCTTGACACGCCAGACAACTCAGAGATGGTTTAAATATGAAACGACCAATCCCCACAAACCTTAAAACAGCTTCCAATTCTATGACCGCGCCAGTTTGCGACGCGATTGCCAACTTAGTGCCATCTCCGCTCCAAGCCAGCGCCCGCACCGCGTACAAATTGGGTATCTGGAGCATCGACAGTTCCAAACCACCGCCTTCCTTCACTTCGCCGACAAGACAACCATCGAACACTCCAAATGCTACAGTCTAAAATACAAATCTATTATTGCTATATATGTTTCAACTTTTATCAGATGTTGGATATATCATCGCCGTGGTGTTTGAAAAATGCGGCAAAAATTGAACGCTGAAATCGGCGTACCCGAGCCATTCACACTCTGTGATGAAAACATGTGTAACGATTTTTAACATTTTGGTTATAATCGAAGTTATATGTCAGTTTGCATAGTTAACTGACATTGCAAGAACTAAGAAGGACATCGAGATCACATGCCAGTTTTACTAGCAACTTCACTAATAGTATTGATCAATATAACACATGCAATATATATGTAGCACTAAATGAAAATCAATATCTCTCCAATGGTCATATACCTACTTGCATTGGGAATAAAAAGTTAAATAAAATAAGATACCACAAAACACAATGAGCAAAGTTCTCAAGATATGAGAGAAGAAAAAATACTAGGATTTAATGTATTTAAGGTAATTCTTTGTAGTACCTGTCCAGAAGGGCTCGGCGCGGCTGAGATGAGGTCTCGTCTATCTGGCGGTAACTGTGGCTCCAACGTACGCAGCAACGCGCCACGTTGAGCCTCGTACACTGCCACCCGCCCGTCACATGACCCCACTATTAGCTAGATAAACATAATGTGTATTTGTAATGTGCTTCCAAAACATATGCCATCCTTTTAACAGCAAATTTCATCGAAATAATACATTTTATTTCAAAAATTATAAAATTACATTTAAAGACATACTACAACAGCAAGGTCTATCACACCACGATACACCAGAATGTTCGGCCAGCACAACTTGTTCCCCAATGGAGCGAATTCATTCAAAAGAAACAATTTGTTTTATCATATTATTATTTTTTAATTATACTATCTCCTATTAAAGGAGCGGCATACATTTTGGAAGCACTTAATATTAAACATGAAATAAATTCGTGCTCATTAAATATGCAAATAGGCATAACCTTGAGTCGAAGCAGCTTCTTAACAATAATCTAATCCAACCATCTGATCAAAATACTATAATATGCATCAAATTGAAAAAAATCTAGAAATCTTGAATATGGTACAAGCACTGAAAGCGCGAGCCAAAAGCTCTCACCCAGGAGTGAAGAGAAAAGAAAAACAAGCAACACAGCGACTCTATGGTTAGCAATTAGCGAGTCTTAGGTATATTCTAGAACATACATGTGGCGGCAGTAGCACGAGTGCAGTAGGCGGCAGCACGTAGCGCAACAATAGCCGTCCATTGACATACAGCGTGCCGTCCACGTGGCCCGAGGCCAGCGTGCCTTCACCGCCTCGAGCAAGAGACACGCAACACGCACCGCCCGTCCATAGGCTGCTACTTTTATTGCTTTTGCAGTCTAGAGACCTGCAATTAATGTTTAAGTCCTTTTGTATTTTCCATCACTATAATATAAATTTGGCGAGAGTGTCTGTCTATAACTGATGGTGCTAATATTTCGTAAATTATCAATAAAGACTCGACGCGATGGTGAATCACTACATAGTATAAAACAAAGTCGCTTTCTCTGTCCCTATATCCCTATGTAGGGTTGCCAGGTCCCCCGTCCTTAAAGCCGGACAGACTAGCCATTTTGGCCGGACATTTAGGTAAGAAGGCCGGACACCTTATTGAAGATTTTTAATCTCATTATTAATAGGTACGATAAAAAAATGCAAAAGCAAAAGCTTAGCAAAATGCTTTGTAAAAAGCCTAACAAAAGCCGGACAACGATTATTTTGGCCGCACACCCTACCAAAAAGCCTAACTATGTCCGGCTTTATCCGGACGCCTGGCAACGCTATCCCTATGTATGCTTAAATCTTTAAAACTACGCAACGGATTTTGATGCGGTCTTTTTTAATAGATAGAGTGATTCAAGAGTAAGGTTTATATGAATAATACATCAGCATTGCGCCCGTGCGGAGCCGGGGCGGCTCGCTAGTGACATATATTTCGAGGATCGAAGCCGATTACGTACCTACATCTAGTTTCCAATGAAAAAATACTACAGGACCAATTGCACGTCTAAATTGTCTGACTTACTCCATCGCCGCTAATATATACTCCGAAATAATCAAAATACACCAATCAGTTGAAATTAATTTCAGTTTTAAAACACAGTTTAAAGCTAAATAGCTGACTACCCTCACCTAATTTTCCCATCACTAGTGCCGGTATAAAACCCGTTGTCGGCGGGTAGCAGTGACATGGGTGCGCCAGTTAACGGAAACTTGTTGCATATGACTTTCTTGCCACTCCACTCGGCTCCCACTCGGTATACGAACACCATGTTATCGCTTTGAGCCACGCCTAACAATTCTGAGTTGTCGCTGAACGATATACCTGAAATTGAAAATTGAAACTTGTCATTCGGTGAATGAAGATGTATTTTGTACTAGCTGTTTGCCGCGACTTCATCCGCAAAGATTTCGATTTCTCAATGGAAACTACCTACTATTATAACCTACTATTAAGGGTGGATATTTTAAAAAACTTTCATATAGAAAATAGAGGCTGTATTCTCCTCCGAATTTAAGGTTTCTACGATCAGTGGTTTAGGCTGTGCGTTGATCCGTCAGAATATAATAGAATAGAATAGAATACTCTTTATTGTACACACATTAGTAAACAGGACAAAGAAAATATAATAGACACAGTACCTACTATGGGCGGTCTTATCGCATAAAGCAATTTCTTCCAGACAACCTTTGGATGGATAATGGAATTCATTAGGTAAATGACGTAGGTAGATTGTGTGTAATTCAAAATTAAGATTATTAATTTAATACCAATATCTTGGTATAAATATATAGGTAATCAGTCAGCATCAGTTTAACAGGACAAAGCGTTGTACCTATTAAAGTAGATAGAAAGACCTAAGAAATTTTAATGTTTGCTCCGCCCATATTTTTCAAATTCCCGTTAGCTATTTTACTATAATATATTTAGTTAAAATTATCATAAAGTTATTATAATTTAACTTAAAATATACTTTAGTAAAATACAAATCTAACCAAGTCTGAAGAGAATTGAAAGTATCTCCCAGCTAAACAACTTCGTGGCGTAATAAGAAATTGTAAGTCATTAGGTACTGGTGGGCGTATTATAAATTAGCCCTTATGGGTCAATAAAAGGAAACTTGGTATTTTTTATCAAACTTGGTTTTTAGAAAACCAGCAGATAAATTTTGAGTATACTTAATTTAGTGGAATAAAATGATATGGATAGGTTTAGTAGGTATATACCTACTACCTACTAGCCGTGGACGTATGAGGCGTATATTTGAGCTTTCATAAAAAACACGCGTGTGCTTATACAACTAGAAAGAGGTAAAGTTTATTTTAAGCTAAGTAGGACTGACAAGTACCTACATAAGTAGGCACAATACAGACTATTGGGACTATGGGACATTCTGCAATGCGATAAATCAAATGAAAATAATGCAATAATTTAATACGAACTTGTGATCACATAGGACTTTTTTCCAGCAGCAGGATCAGCCGGTTTCGTTGAAAATTTATCGCGGCGAGTTCCATCGCGATCGAAGAGTAAAACCACACGATCGCAAGTTGCAACCGCTAACTTAACGTTATTGGGAGACCAGCAAATATTAGCAATAGGATTTTCGGCTTCCTAAAACAAAAATATTAAAATGACAAAAAAAATGTCACGCAAAAGCGATTACCTATAAGATGATGAGATTATAGGACTATAAATGGGTTGCTCACCTGTGCCTCCAAAAGCGTTTTACTATATTTTAACCTCATAGTTTAGTATTTCGCTTATATTATGAATTAATTACTTGTAATCAAAGTATACCATTTTCATGTATTATAGAAACACCTTTATTTTTTTTTTTTTGAATCGCAATCGGTTACTAGGCAACATTGTTTGTAATTTGGCGCGAAACCATAGTGTATTTTTTTTTTTTTTGTATTTTAATGACCTGGTCACTTGGACCTTTAAGTCAAAACCATAGTGTACAACATTGTCGAGTAAGTAGGTATGAGGCGAATTTATCGGAACAGTTTAAAAAAACAGGTTTTTAAAAGTAACAACATGGAACAGGTATCGCAAAACCAAAAATACAGTTCCTGCCTGTTTCGCCTGTTCCACAACCTACGATAGACCAACATTGCCATAACTGGTGTGTGAGGTATGGTCTTCTCTATCTAGCTTACGGATATTTACATAAGAAAGAGAGAGATACAAACGAAACTGACCTGGAACAATTCGGAACAAGCTCTTTTCTCTTCCAACTTATTGTAATAAAAGAGATAGCATCTGTTCCTGTCTGAAACGGTTTGGAACATGCTCTTTTCTCTTCTGACTTATTGTAATCGAAAGAGATAGAATCAGTACCTGTCTGGAACAGTTTGGAACATGCTCTTTTCTCTTCTGACTTATTGTAATTGAAAGAGATAGCTAAACTAGGTACTATATTATAAAACTGTTGCAATCAAAGAGTCTTTGGTTGCAATGGAACAAGCTGTTATTTTGGAACAGGTTTTTGGAACTGTTTTCTTTTTGGAACTGGAATAGGTGAAGCAGGTTTCTAATTTTACCTGTTACAGACCACCTCTACGAGTAAGGGAGGCTCCTTCTATTATGGGCAAAACAAGTAAAACCATAGACTAAATATTATGTGTTGCCACCTTTAAAAAATAGATAGTCGAGTCGACAACTACGTATTGGTGATTTTATAGTGTAAAGAAATGTTAACGTTAACGTATAATCTAAATAAAATATTTGGTTATTATCGTTCGGTAAAATATAATAGCAAAAAATAAAATATACTGGGTTAATAAACACTTCGCATAGAGATTTTAGGACAATTTTTATAAACGATTGAACGATTTTTTATAACATATGATGTCCATTGTTTAATTTAACCAAAATATTAATTGTATTTTGCGCCGAATTTATTATTACTTCCTTAGAAATCAACAAGGACTTATTAAACGTAAATAAGCTATTCAAAATTCATTGCTTATTTCATGTTATCATACAAACCCAAACTCGACTAATATAATCATAGACGATAAATATTACTGTTATAATTCACATCACCAATGTCAAATACGTCAGTTTGACAATACAAACAAGACCGGAAATTCTTTTCGTGAATTCAGTGTTTGTGTAAAGACGTTGTGAGGTTAGAAATATTTTATCTGTTTTAATCTAAGTCATTTTAAAGCTTTAGTCAATTTTAAACGTTGAATTGAATTACTATTTATGTGCGTAATTCGCAGTTACTGATATTTTGTTGAAATTTGACTGTGTTCCAAGTGTTCAGTGTTCAGTGTCGGCATTGTCATGTGAAGTGAACCCGAATAACATGTTATCGTCTGTTTGCAGGACGTCATGCCTTTCGCGAGATACGTTCAACCAGGGCGAGTTGCCCTGGTAGCTGATGGCCCTTTGAAGGGAAAGTTAGTTAGCGTGGTCGACATCATCGACCAAACTCGCGCTCTCGTCGATGGCCCCAACAGCGGCGTATCACGTCAACAGATCCGCCTGAACCAGTTGCACCTTACTAAGTTCCAACTGAAATACCCCTTCACCGCACCCACACGCGTCGTTAGGAAAGCGTGGACAGATGCTAAATTGAGTGAGAAGTGGACAGAAAGCCAATGGGCCCAAAAGCTCGCCAACAAAGAGAAGCGTGCTGAGATGACAGATTTTGACCGCTTCAAGCTGACGTCTGCGCGTGTGAAGAGGAACCGTGCCAGAACAGTCGTGTTCAAGAGCCTGAAGGTGAAGGCAGCGCGCGCCGGTACATTCGGCAAGAAGCAAGTGCCCAAGGCGGCCGCACGCAAAGTACGCACCAAGAAGCCCGCGTCCAAGAAACCCGCGAAGAAGTAATTCTTTTGTGTCTGAAAAGTTATCAGTGCAAGGACAGTTAAAAATAAAAGAATTACTTTAAGCTATTTCCCTTGTTTTTGTTGTTCATTAAAGTCCTATGATAACAGTACTACTATTACATGGTGAGTTTATTTGATTTTATAGAACATGTGGTGTTTTTTCTTTACTCAAAATGTTTTATGTTTCAGCTGCGGTTAGTGCTAACCTGAATTTAAGAGGTAAGTTTCTGTTTCAAATTATTTTCATATTCTTGTTAACTTTTTCATGATGAATTTTAAATTGTCTCGTTCGGATGAATATCAATGATTTCAAACTCACCACATTGCTGATAGTTATTGCAATTTTATTTTATGATATAAAGTATGACAAGGGCCTGATTATAATATTTTTTTTGTTTCCAGGATACCTGTGCTTGATAAGAACAACACTATGTAAGTAATTTACATTTCTCATACATTTAATTCTTCTAAAATGTATAATTTAAATGATGAAGTTAAATTTATAGTCTCGTTCGTATGAACCTCATGATTTTAAACATACCATACCACCTAACTGAAGCTGTACTCATAAAATGATTCAAATGTTTGAACTGGCATAGTTATTATAACATAGTTTTCTTTTGTTTTAGGAATGTACAGTTGATTCCGGTTCATTAAATTCTAAATGTGTAAGGCGCAACTACTAAAACTAAGGTAACTACTTGTTTTTTTTTTTTTTTCTTTATTTTTAAGGGTTTTATATAACTACTTGTTAATAACTTATAATCAGTTTACTAGTAAATATGGTTATTTTATTTGTAAAGCTCAATCTTTCTATACTGCCTGCATTATTTGTTGGTTATGTCAGGTGTGCTTGGCATGGATTTTTGGTTATATAGTAAACCTTTTCTTTTGAAGAGTTGTCAGTTGAGACTTTCTTTCATGATGAATTTTAATTTATAGTCTCGTTCGTATGAAACTCATGATTTCAAACTTACCACCTTACTGATGATATACAAAATAAATAATTACATATTGATCTAAGTGACAAATATCTATAACTTTATTTTTTTCCTCATCTTTCAGACATGTGCAGTTAAAGTAGACCAGTTTTATTCAGTTTGTGTGTCTAGAGGTAATAATAAATTTCTATTGTGAATAAATTTCTACTCTGTGGTTGTGGGTTTGATACCCACGAGACCCACAAGAATTTTTGTATCGATTCTAAGATATCTTTCCATGTCTGGTTGGCTGAGGTACTACCCTCCGTGACTCTGAAAGCATGTTAAGCCGTAGGTCCCAATTGTTACCACATCATCTATAAGAATCATATCCCAGGGAATGGGCAGCATCGTTTCCTTGTGTTAAAACGTAATACTGCGGTCACCAATCCGCCTGCCAAGTGTGGTGACTGTGGCAAATATCCTCTGGAGGAGGCCCATGTTCAGCAGTAGATGTTATAGATGATGATGATTTTAGAACCAATTGTTCCAACTTCATAAATAAGTTAATGCATGTGAAGTATTTGACATAATTTGCAAGACAAATACTTATAATTTTGTAAAATGCTTTTTATTTAAAATTGCGATAGATTTCCTTTACACGGGCTATTTAGCATTACTTACCCTACCAAAGCCGATGTGTGCACCTAATCATTATGCATGCTTGACTCTGGATAGGAACATTAGCACACTCTGTGTAAGACATGCAGTTACTATGGCTGTATGTCCAAGGGTTGAGTGTGACACATATTTTTAATCCAATCTAAGAAAAAACTTCCACTTCTAAAAGTGTGTAATGTTCATGTTTTATGTTTTGTCCCCAGTTGAAATCATGTAGCCGATCATTAAATGGATGAATAGATCAAGCAATTCAAGTATTCAAGGTAAGTTATAATTTATTACTAATTACTTCCCACATTGTTTTATTTGTTAAACTCCCATTTCATTTAAAACCTCGTAATAAATGTTACCTTATATAGTGTTCTTGTTCTAATAGTGAAAGAATTGATGGAAATTTTTAGTTAGTTTGTTTACCACATACGTCATGTTGAAATCTCATACCTTGACAAACTAGTTACCCTACCAAAGCCGATGTGTGCACATAATCATTATGCATGCTTGACTCTGGATAGGAACATTAGCACACTCTGTGTAAGACATGCAGTTGATATGGTTGTATGTCCAAGGGTTGAGTGTGACAAACTTTTCATATAAAAGACAAATTTTCCAGAACTAAATATTGCTGCTTATTGTAATTAATTGATTTTCTTCTTTGACAACAGGTAATTTTATGATGAAAACACACAATCAAGAATAAAGATTAGGCCTTATCAAAACTGTTTGCTTGGAAAACATGCTGGTAAGACATTTTTTCATTCTTTTTTATTCTGACACATAATTTGTTCTCATTTAAGTTTAAACTTATCAATAATAGTATATTTTTATAAACGAAATAGAATGATTTAAATTTCACACTACAATGATGACTTTTAGTATCGCCCCTAGCTGAATTTGATGATCGATCGTTTCTGAATTAAAATATTTAGTCAACAAAAAATTATGATTACATTCAGTGTATATTTTAAAACATTTTATCGCTTTTCAGATTTTCCTCCAAACAACATGAACTAAGCAACTTACAGCATAAGACAACATGTATTGGAACAGAACTTAAAAGGTATATACTTAACATTTATTTTAATACTTTGTAATATAGAATTGGAAATCATACATATATTTGAAAACTAAATGATGAATATCAAGTTATCCCTGGCTCACAAAACCGTGGGGATACTATGGTATGGTAACAACTGAACCATTCCTTAAATAAAAAAATATCAATTTAAATAAAACAATCACTAATTTGATATTCTTAATTTTCTCCTAGGAGGTCCTGTTGTCCTAAATCGAAAGTGACAAGATGTATCAAACTAGTTTACAAGTAAGTTACTAGAATTAAATAATATTTTTCACTAAAGTTACACAATTACCTATCACTACTTGCAATGTTAAACAATTCCAGACAAGCACATATCAAGAATTCTTAGAATAAAATGTAGTGAAAAATAATTTATTTATAAATTATAATGAAATTAAACTTAAATGATGAACTTATGTATCGCCCCTGTCTGACATACTGATGATTGATCAACCCTGAACAATGTCTTAACAACCAATTTTTTGTTGTTTTCACTATATGATTTTGTTAACGTTCTTTTTTTTATTACAGGTACATAATCGGCTATCAAAATCTTTATAGAACAAAATGTGGTTATGTATTGGTGAGTTTTGACATAGTTGTTAATTTAAAATCACAAGTAGTACATGTAACTGCACAATTCCATTATGTTTAGAAAAAGACAAATCAACTCAAAAAAATTGTAATCGTTTTAATGATGACCTAAAGTATCGCCCCTGTCTGATTCTTGATGATTGATAATTTCTGAATAGATTAAAAATCTGATCTTAACCAAAATTTAAACATGTACTTCTAACAGCTATTCACAAAATTCTTAACTGTTTCAGGCTTGAAAGATATTTGAAATAAAGAACATAAACATCATCTACAACAAAAAAAATGTAAGTTCAAATAACAATATTATTGGTTTGAAATTTAATGTATCATTTTATAGTAGTAGGTACATAATTAATTTTCTTCTTTAAATTTTGTAATGATGTACAATAGTATCGCCCCTGTCTGATTCTTGATGATTGATAGTTTCTGAATAATATTAAAAAGTTAATTTATATCAAATTCTAAACTTTTCCTTTCAATTCATAGAATTACTGTGTTTCAGGTACAGCTGATGAATTGGAAGATTTACAGACCATAGAAAAAAAAATTGCATCACCAATTGAAAACAAGTAAGTTTATTCATGCACTTTTCTCACATTTAAATGCACTGTATTATTTAATGCAGTACAGTTAACAAAAGAGATAGGTTTACACCGTCAGTAGCAAATAATGTAAATAAAATGTTTATGTAATTATAACAGCCGGATAGGCATGAAGACTAATATATTTTACTTAGTCCGTCAGTTAGATTACCAAAAATTATTGGACATGTATTTTTTTTTCTATAATATTATGTTCTCTTAGTTTATAATGATGTACATTAGTATCGCCCCTATCTGATTCTTGATGATTGATAATTTCTGAATTAAAAGCCATATCCAATAAAATAAAATCATTCTTAACTGTAATTAATAATAAACGTAATTGTTTCAGGTAGGTACTGCATAAAAAATATTGTTAAGAAATAAAAGAGCAATATGAACATAATAAAAACAAGTAAGTGATATTAATGCATATTTTCACATTTTTGACTTTAAAAATACTTAAGTTGCTGTTTACATGACAGTGTTTAGGATAAGTACTCCTAAATGATGATATTTATATCGCCCCAGTCTGAACCAGATGTATGTTGATTGATTTACTGATGCAACATTTCTTAGATAAAATCTTAGTTGTATTTATGCCACATATTAAATTTATTAATTCTATTTCAGATTCTTTAACACTCCAATCTGCAAAACTATCTATGAAGTAAAATACATAATATGTAAGTTTAATACAATCTTATGTATACTTTGATATAAAGCTGAACAGTTAGTTTGTTTGTTGCTTGAACGTGCTTTATCTCAGGAACTACTGTTCTGATTTGAAGAATTTCTTTCAGTCTTAGATAGCCTATGGAAGACTAAAAGTTATATTTAATTAAGAAGTTTATATGGGAACAGAAGTTACGCGAGTGAATCCGCCCGCGGAAGCTAGTTTTAAATATGTTTTTAAATAATTTGACATGATGCTGATTACAAGCATATATCATATATTTTTGATGATACATTTACTACTGATCTTTTTAATTTTTTATACAATTTTTTTTTATAATATTTATCATACTAATAGATTTAATTTTTTTTCAGATAATAAAACATGACAATAACCATAATCCTATACATGATAATAAATAATGATGGTAAGTACCTGCAAGTAATACGTATATTTATAATATCTTTAGTAACATATTTCAAATGATGAATATCTTAGTTATCCCTGTCTCACAAAATCGTGGGGAAAATTATGGTATGGTAACTTCTGAAAGTTTTCAATCCAAAACATTCTTTACATGAATAAGGATTCAATTTATTGACCATTGTATCTATCTTACAGGTATGCAAAACGAAAAAACAACTAAGTTCCACGAGGACTTCATACAACCCATAAAATCAAGGTGAGATAAAATACCTAATTATAATTAATGATTATTTGTCTTTATTACAATTACAAATGATGAATATCTTAGTTATCCCTGTCTCACAAAACCGTGGGGAAAATTATGGTATGGTAACTTCTGAAAGTTTTTAATCCAAAATATTCTTTACACGAATGAAGAATAAATTTATTTACCGTTGTACCGATGTATCTTACAGATATGCAACATGAAAAGAGCAATAAGTTCCACAAGGACTTCATACAACCCATGAACTCAAGGTAAGCTAAAATTTATTTCAGAATAAACAATTTTATAAGACTAATAATTCAAATCACTTCACAATAAATAACTTATTGCGCCTCTCATTCGTCATAGATTCTGGCATATATTTAGTATAAAGCATATTTTTGCAGCCTTAGCTGAAGGGTTTGTTAATAAAAAAAGAATGTAGATAGTTTATCCACATTGCAATTAACATTATAGTATGTTCGTTGGTTATATAATAGGATTTATTCAATTTATTTTTTAAAAGGAAATAATTATAATTTCCATTAGTAAAATTAAATGATGAATATCAAGTTATCCCTGGCTCACTTAACCATGGGGAAAATTATGGTATGGTAACAACTGAATGCTTTCACTCAAAACGACACTATTAAAAAATTGTAATTTTTTATTAATCCAGATTTTTTTCTTTACAGAATAAACCCACCAGATTGTTAGTGTTATGGATTAAACTTCTTTGGATATTGCCCATTTCAAGGTAATTGGTTTATAATTTTGGCAATTAAAAATAACTTTAACAAATATCTAATTATTTCCGCCAGTTTTTATGAGTCTTTTATTAAAATCTTTTTTTCTTCCAAATTTGTAAAGTACAAAACTTATTTTCATAGCAACAGTAAAAAATTCACAAATCGTTCATGACGTTTTAAGTTATGCGCGGTAAATATATTTTGAAATGATGAATATCAAGTTATCCCTGGCTCACGAAACCGTGGGGAAACTATGGTATGGTAAAAACTGAACCTTCCAATTTAAAAAAATAGTCCAAATTAATTTTAACAACAAATTAATTAAATGTTTTTATTTTACAGATCTCTACAAATCCATGAGGCGTCCTACCGTTACCGTTAATACGTTGTGAGTTTTATTAATTCAACTAATGTATTAACAACTGGCGCTGAAATAATTATCCAAATCCGTTTAGTAGTTTTCGAGTTTATTCGAAACAAAAATACAAACTTTATTAGTATAGATAATGTTCATATTCGAATAAAATTTGAAAATCTTTAAAAATATTTTTTTGGTAAGATTTAACATAATGATGAATTTTTCTAGACAAGCATATATCTGCAATTCTTTGAAGATACTTTTATTCTGATTAAAAAACCGACCTACTTTATAGTGAAATAAACAATTTTGCACAAATAATGTGGATCTTTATTTTACAGGTATTGCTACAGAACAATAAGCGCTCCCCTGTCGCATATTCCTACAAGATTCCAAGACAATGTACGTCTATAAATCATTAAGAATATGAAGTCTTTTTGGAAATACATATTTAAAAAATAAAACGTTCAGACCATTTGTTATGTTTGATTTTCCATATGCACCTAATCCAAATCCAATCCAAAACTGTAAAAAGTCACCCAGTATACTGGGTGACTGTTTTTACAGTCTTGACAATAATAGGGCGTGATATGTATATGAAATAGATGTTAGAGGCATAGTTATTTCATCATTTTATTTTCGTTTGTTGCCCGTGGTACCACTGTACAAAAAAATACCCCGTTACTACCACGGGAAGTTCTTTTTTAACCATGTTACGCCCAGTCCAGTTCAGTTCTTTCCGATGTGGCCTTTGTTGAGAGGTTACTACAATTTTTCTCGACATTTCGTGACATCTGTCCTTGTGATACTTGTCACTTAGGATTTTAGCAGATTTTAATAGAGAGATGGCGATCATGTTCCCTAATGGAATGAACAATCCGCCCTTGATTACCTAACCTGAACTATTTTTTAACCAACCCATTAGGAACAATTTAGATATAGGTATATAAATGAATCTTTATTTCCCTTGGTCACGGCATCGTAAACGGCTGGACCGATTTTGTTCATTGTTTTTGTTGTTATCAAGAGGTTGTTATAAAAGAAAAAAATGCGCGAAAAATTAGAAAATTAAAGTGTAGGTAGGTACTTAACCTTTTAAAGTAACCTTAGCGCTTTTGACAGTATAATATAAACATTTTTTAAGTAATCATATTATGGCGTTTGATATAAAATTCTCAGAATGCATGCTGCTCAGTGCACATTACGGTTAGTGCAGAACTATCACGCCTAATATTAAAAGTTCAAGCTGTATAACATGTCCTGACCGACTGGCTGACTCATCACACGTGAAATTTGGACCGTGGCTTCCTTAAGTGACGTATTGTATAATAATAGGTCTATTAAAAAGGGTTTTGTAAAATTCTTCCTCTAGGAAGGTGAAAAATGAGGCATGTAATAATAAAGCTCCTTAGGAACCGGAAGATACGCGGGTGAAACTGCGCGCGGGAAGCTAGTTCCATATAGTTTTAGTAAAGATAGGACCAAGTCTGTCTGGGCAGCGAGTCGGTAAAAACAGTGGATTGAAAATATTAACTTAGGTACCTACGCTCATTTCATGACCATTATGGAGTTGCATTTAGTTTGGGAGATTTATGTACATTAATTTTAGATATCGATACTGTCCATATATTTTATGCTGACCTAGTGTCAGCATAAAATAAAAACTTTTGGAAAAACCTTCCGACGCTTCGTAGGCTAGAAGTCCGAGAGGCCCGCGACATTTGCACAATACTTACTCGTCGACATTAATTATATTTACTCACTAGCTTTCCGCGCGCTAGTGTATATCACCCTCATAACTCCCGCTCCCGTAGGAACTTCATAATTAGGTACCTATAATGTATAACCCATCTAACACTGAAAGAATTTTCACAACTAATTGGACCAGGAGTTCCTGAGATTGGCGTGTTCAAGCAAACAAACAAACTCTGCAGCTTTATTCATTATATTAGTATAAATACCATTTTTATTAGACCTGCAACCGTCCCCAATTACTGGCCCCAGCGCCCACTGAGGGTCGGTAACGCCCATTTTGGGAATCAATGCTGAATCCTGAAAGATCAAATGTATAATATAGTTATGTGAGGAGAAATAAATAAATTATTATTAATGGTCAACATATCAATGTTTATTTTATATTATCCGCGGTTGATCAAGCCCCAACAGAGTGTCACAGGGACGGAAGTCACGAAATGTCGCAAAATGATAGTAACCTCTCCACAATGGCCACATCTGAAGAACAGAACTGCATTGGGTGTAACATGAGGTAAAAAAGAACTTCCCGTCGTAATACTGAATCGCTTGGTAATACTACCAAGCGATTCAGTACGCGGTATTTTTTTCCATTGTACTACCGGTAGTACCACAGGCAGCAAACGTTTATAAAATACTAAGACGACTGCTACGTGAGATTGCTGTTACTACATCTGTGCACTCTGCTTTAGAAGCGCTCTCTTGTAAAATCCGCTGCTAAAACTGATTTGCAGATACGACATTCTTGGGACAGAGGGGAAGTCATCTTAACAACCGCCATGCCTATGGCATTTCAACACCGTTTAAATCTTGTATAAGTAATTAAATATTTTAATTCATATAAAGCATCCTATAAGATAAATATAGTAATTACGCGATAGTTAAAATCGACGCTTGAAAGGCAATCAACACTAAGCGACATTGAGTAAACTTCACAGGAGAGTGATTTAAAGTTAAAATATCTATCGTAGATATCATTTTTTTATAGCTATCCAAAAACACAGCTAGCTAGCATACAAGCTATAAAAAAAATTATTTCTACGAGAGATATTTGAACTTTAAATCACTCGCCTGTAAAGTTTACTCAATATCGCTTAGTGATGATTGCCTTTCAAGCGTCGAAATAGTGTCCATTTTTATTTATGTAAATATATACCTCATGATAAAGGACTTATCGTCGCGACACACACTACTTGCACGCAATAAATAATTAAATACAAGGCCTATCAAACCACATCCCCAGGAAAACATGATAAACGTTTGTCATAAAATGCAAAATGTTTAAAAAGCTGCTATTCTAGTCTGATATAGTTATTCAAGTAGCACTGTCCTTATACCAAAATGGGTTACATACTTCTTACTGAGTCGGAGACCATCAGTTATACTTCCTGCAAAATACAGGTAAAAAAATCTATTAGTATGTTATTCTTAGTTAGGTATCTAAAGCTATAATATATTTTCACATAACCGGTTCGAAGGACCATTAAAGAAGTAACTCAATCTAATCTTTTATATTGAATTAATAGTAGGTGAGTCCATGACATGACTCTGCACATCAAAAAAATCACACTATTACCCATTGAACCGGATTGGCAGACAAATGCGGAACAAGAAAAAAATATTTAATCGATCACTTTGTAAATGATTTTATTTCGTAGGCATATAGTGTTATTATACTTAGCCCGTAACCGAACAAAACATTTAAAATATTACAGGGTTTATCATCGGCCGAGCAAACAGAACTAGAAGGAAAGTTCAATACCCTAAAATTAATGAGTATCAGGCAGGACAAATTCTTTGAAGTAGACACTTCCGGAATTCAAGTGTTAAACATACTGGCTGAAGATTTTTCGTAAGTTTTTAATAATAGAATTGACAAACTTAATGTAGGCACTGGTAGAGAAGCAATTTTTATCTCCGTGTCTTGATAAAACTGCCATGAAAGCTCAGTGCAAGAAGTGTGGCTTGACTTGCCGTAATATATGTAGTTAAAAATAGGTACATGCATGATATCGCCAACTAATTACTTCTCCCGTCTGTTAAGAATATTAGATTTATACCTAGCCATGGAGTAGGTAATAAGAGAAAGACCTACATATATTATGTTTCGACTTATTCCTACATCGTCAGAATAGCTAGCTATATATAGATATGTACAATATCATTTCTTTATGATAACCAGGATACTCTTTAGTTACAGAATTCAAACTCAGTCTATGGCAATGGAGAAAACCAATATCGGAAGCAGAACCATTCAAGTACAAAAAATTGTTTGGATCCTGTATAAATAAAAATCAAAGCTGTAGAGAAAAATATATACTTTCCAAATAGAGATTTGTTTCAATTTGTATTTTCTAAACTTATTTCACTCTGGCAGTCACTAGGTACCCTATCAGTAAACAGCTCCGGGATCTGAAAATTAGTACATTTTTTTAGCTTCAGAGAATAAATCAATCAAGACTATTTGACACAGACCTTATAGCTATATCAAGGTCAGTATTGTACGCAGCGTACGGGACTGGAACGGAGACCAAATCAGGATTACAAATACGAGCTTTAAAGGTTGATTTATAAAACTATTAAAGCATCCGATGACAAGACGCTTAAAAGCTAGTTACGGCACTAATCCTAGTTCGGACTCGGAGCAGAAGCAAAGACCGTTGAAAACAAAAATTCTATTGCGCGCCTAAACTACTGTGAAGGATAATACAGGTTCAATACTAGGTCACTGGATATAATTTACCTACCTGAGGTGTAAAGGCTTCTACTCTGTCTAATAAGGAGTCCGAATACCCAGGAGTATAATACCTGAAAAAAAGTTTTAAGGTAGTTACAAAACTTAAACCAAATAGGTAGTTGACGACTACATAACTTTGGGATGACAATTTTGATTTTGAGCTCCCTTCATGCATTCATATTATTAAAGACTAGTACATATATTAAGTTCTACATGGTTTAAACAAAACGATCCGCACCTTACTATTTCTTCAGGGAAACAACTATTTATTATATTGATGTATTCCTTCAACGACGTTCCAGGGACTGAGTCAATTTCTTGTATACGCTTCAATGCACCAGTTGTAACGAATAGTCTTCGAGCTCGTGCATCGTTTGGCAAAATCTATGGAAAGTTGTTATTTTTAAGTTACATACAAGCTGATATAACTCAAACGACACATATTTTTATATAAAATTAATAGAACTTCTATCTAGAGCAACTAACCACCGAAAAGCAGTAAAGATGAATGAACATATTATAGCATCAGTAAATATATATTATAGAAACCACGTGTTGTCTAGTACAGAGAAAAAAATTACTACCGTTTCTTGCCACCCCATCTTTCTTAGCAAACTTAATGTCACTTGTCATCCATCACTATAGGACTACATTGTTGACATTTGACAGAACAACATAACCTATATCAACAACAATGCCATATTCTGAATCGCAATTAAACTGTTGATATATGTACAGTAATAAATTAATTTGTCATGGCTGGTAGAGGCAGAGGCCGCGGTGGCAG
Source organism: Nycteola revayana (assembly GCA_947037095.2). Classification (NCBI taxonomy): domain Eukaryota; kingdom Metazoa; phylum Arthropoda; class Insecta; order Lepidoptera; family Nolidae; genus Nycteola; species Nycteola revayana. The sequence continues at coordinate 11,608,028 of OX344847.2, forward strand.
TGGCCTATCACTAACACACGACCAACTTCAAGCCCTTGGTATCGGTAGAGGAGAAAATAATGCACAAACTGTGGCACCGCCTCCGTTGTTTCCCAAACTGGAAACGAAGCCGCTTCCCTTGATATCCGATGCCGCTACCGACTATATGTTAATAGTAAAAGACCAATTCATAGAATATTTACACGATTCACCGGCGTATGTAAAACAAAAAGTGGAAACCGACGGAGTGGAGCGATATTCTGACAAATATAAAATGTTGGCCCTCGACGCTAAGAAAGGTAAAGTTTTAGATTGTGTGTGGGCGAACATGCCGACAGAGCTGAGGCCACAAGCCAGAGTTCGGGCCGTGGCTCGTAAGCGAAAACTGGAGGATCCAACAGCAATAGCTAAGAGGTTACAGACTCTAGAGAAAAAAGAATCTGAAGAGAATGGTGAGGCTATGGAAACTAATGAGAACGAGACAAAAGCTAAGCCACAGGAGGTGAATGATGATGAGGATCTGGAAGATGAACAAGAGGAGGAGGACGAGGTAGATGATGGCACTGACTATGCTAACAACTACTTTGACAATGGTGAGGATTATGACGAAGAGGATGACAATCTTGATGATGGACCTGTTTACTAGCTACATACAATGAATTAGACATCAATGTGGAACTTGTTTATATCTGTGATACTTAATTACAAAGTGATTATACAATCCCAGTTTTATTTACGTATTTTTAATCACATACAAGGTTAATATGTACAGGGCCCCGAGTCTACTATCGTAATGGCATGTCCATGAACTGTCAATGACAGTTCAATGGTCGGTTGTTTACCCATTTGGTAATCTACTAAGACAAATGACGTCATAATGGCGTCACTATGACGCCACGATGACATTAGCGAAGATGAATATAATAACAAATTATACATTTATAAGTTTTGATATTGCCTAAATAAACATTACAATCTCCCTAACCATCTCCCCTGCTACTTCTGTTGACTGCCTTTTTCTGCAGTAGCGACACCGACTGCCATTCCAGCTCTGACACCATAGTGAGATTTATAGATTACCATTTTTGGCATAATGATATCAGGCTGGCACTAGGGTGGCACAATACTTAAAAAAATAGCAGACTTGGCCCCCAGAACTTGAGCTTTTTGATTTAACATGAAAGATTTTATCCAGCACAGGAATATGCCTGCGAATTGCCAGACACCTAAAACAATACATATACAGCTAGGCAACTTAGTATTAATTGTTCTGTGTAATATATTACAATGTGCATATCCATTTAACAATAATTATCTAAGTAGTTACAGCACATGATATTATTATATGAATAAAATAATAAAGTACCTATGTACTACCTATGAATAAAATAATAAAGAATACAAGCGCTAGTCACATTGCTTACCTTAGCATATTGTGCTAGTACATATTTGAGTATTCCAGCTGGTGCTGCGTGCAGTAGGGGCTCAAGGGCTGGACGATGTAAACAACATTGTATTGACTGTTTCAGAGCACATGATGTCCTAGCACGAACCTCATCTGATGACTTAGGATTAGTGTATAACTGTGAACAATTAATTAGCTTGTCTTCTGACTCTCTGACACACTTAAAAAACAGAATGCTTGGTCTCAAACGATAAGTTTGTGACTTGCACAACTTGTGTAAATGTTTTATCTTTATATTATAAGTGTTTGGACTGTATTGACATTGTACCATAGTAACAATTTAATACTTGCCTAACTAATAATAATTTATTTTTTAAGCTGTAAGAAAATGTATAAGTATAATATAATTCATAAGTCAATGTTATCATTACATTAAAAGAAATACAATTCAAGCAGCATTTCAAAATAGAACATTACAACAATAAAATAACTTAGAGCTAAAATTTTATCATGATTGTATTTATGTTTAATGTAGACACAATACCTGCAGCAACCTAGGCAGTGCGTTGGCCACGGCTACGGCGAGGCTGTGCTGCGGCGAATGTTTCGCGATATGTCCCAGGGTCCACGCCGCTGCACATAGCTCTGCGTCTTCTGCTTCGCTGTTTTGAAGAATAACCACTAATGCTGGAATGGCCTGGAAACAGCACTTATATATGAGACTAGCTTTTGCCAGCCTATCACGTCTGTGTGAAACTTCTGTGTTATCTAGGAGTAGGATTGCCATCTCTATAATTTGGCAACCCGGAAAACACGTGAAAACCCCGGATTCTAGAGCCCAAAACCCGGAACCCGGACATATAATCAGGATTTTTAAGCATAGTCAGTGTAATAAAAAACAGTTGGAATTTTAAACCCGGATTACAAATTAATTCCGGCGCGAACTAGGACTAATCCGGGGAAACCCGGACGGATGGCAATCCTATTTAGAAGTAACCTCAGCCATGTTTTACGGTGATATTCCCTTGGGAACAAGCACTAAGACACAAATCTTGTAGTACTTACCTTAGATTCAATAACAGCCATGGCGAGTTGGTCCGACTGTCCGGCTATGAAGCCCAGCGCCATGCACGCGGGTACACGTACCTCGCCCGTGCTCTCAGACAGTAACTCCACAAGGGGGCCGCAACCGCCTGTATTGACTACGAGCTGCGCCAACTAAAATAAATCTTAATTAAAAACTTAAAAAATACCGAGCTGTAGATAATGTAGGAAATTAGCGAAAAACAATATAGGTTTTACCTAAAATCTATTAGGATGCTTGGGTAGGTATTCTGGGAAAAATGAATACCTATGTAGGTAGGAATATGGTCCGAGAGATTTTTAGTTTAGTTTTGATAATTTCAAATTTTAATCCTTAATCCAAGTACCTACTAACAAAAATCCTTCAGACTAGTTCCTAAGTAAGAGAGAATGAATGTTGTGGTCTGACTTACATATTATTATTATTATGTTAAAACGCCTGTAAACACACATGTGAAATGCAATAAAGTATTGAGTAGGTTCACCACCTCGCCTCGTAAATTTAGTCGGAGCCAACACAACTACTACGCAGCCGTTTTAGAGCCACGATATACGATCACGATCCTTTAGATAAAAGGGTATCAGTGACTCACATCTACGGAGTGTTTGACGACGTCCCTCAGCAGCGCGGCGGCAGCTCGTCGTACTGGGGGCGATGGGTGTGCTGCGTGGAGGAGAGCGGGGGGCAGGGCGCCGCCCGCCACCAGCGCCTCGCCCAGCGCCGCGCTCCCACTGCACACTGCACCTAGCGCGCACAACACGGTGCGCTGTACAAAACACAATGTCAGTAAGCATACACACTCCAAAAAATACTCTACATTCATTTATTGCATGGGACGTGGGTAAGGAAAGATGTACTATTATACTTCAGAAGTATTCGGTCGTGAGCGCTAGTTAACGATAAAGATACATACGACCAATGTGTCTGTCGTATGATGGCACATCCGACTTTATTTTTCTGAGCTCTAGATATGCCGTGTGGTTGGTGCCTCAGAATAGACCACCACATGTCTTCCCACGGGTGTCGTAAAAGGCGACTTAGGAGGACATTCGCTTGATGGATAGGTAGCAGCGTCTATCAACTAAAGGTTACAATAGTAATATCCCTTAATGACTCCGTCTTGCTAAGGTTTTGTAATGAGGAGGCCCATGTTGCACATGGCTGTTTAAGTGAAGATTCATTGCGTGACGTATTCATGGGATGTACCTAGTTGAGTCGAATATCACCCTCTCTTTCTTGGGGGCGTGAAGAAGGTTTATAGCGTAAAGGATGTCACCTTTAGTTTAGGGTCAGGGTTCTCCAGACCCTGTACCAGATGGCATATCGCCCCCGCATCTACCACAGCTTCCGGCTTATGTTGAGCCAAGTCCACTAAAGCTCCAGCTGCAATCTAAAATAATATATAAATCTAAATAATTAACTAAGTTAATTTTTTCATCGATTTCAATAGTTTGCTACACATTTGATATTGCAACTTTTTTTTTGTTACCATCAGTCAATTTGATAATGAAATGTAACTCATTTCTAATTTTTCTAAGAAAGTAAAACGTGAAAGTTACTTAAGTAGCATTTATACCGACTTGTTTCAAACTCATCTCAGGTTCTTGGAAGGCCAACACCAGTAACGGCAGCGTGCCCACGTCCACCACTAGGCCGGCCAAGTATTCACTATGTTTACCTATGTAACCTAGTGCCCATGCTGCGTTTTCTTTTACCTGGTACATAAACAGCATATATAGCACAAGACACATGAAGAAAACATCATGAAATAAGTAGGTAGGTTAGGTGGGTTAAGTTGACCCCACATTGGGAGTGCGTGTTTCTCGAGTGTGTGTCACATGCGGACAACGGCGGGCATAGTGCGGGTGACGAGGAGTGAGTTGGCGTTCGCGTCGTTCATATACGCTCGAAGAACGCGCAGCCTTAGCCTGGTTTTAGGAAATTAGTTAACAATGGTAGGCAACTAGACATACCTATTATGGTAAGGTAAGTACTTATATATTATCAAGATGTCCGCAGAATAATCAACATTTTAAATTAGGAAACTAAAAATGGTGTGAATATTAAACAATGAGTAACTAAGTAAATATAATTATGTTTATATTCATATACCTACTTGTGTATCAAAATCTTCGAGACATGATACAATATGTTCCAAGGCCCCAAGTCGAACTATCGCAGATGCTAATTCCTCATTATGCCTGTCAAAACCACAAATCATATCAACTATTTATAAAGATAGCTAGTACATGACATAATTTATACTTATTATTCGAAGCTGACAAAAAATTACTCACTTTGCTACTGCTCTTATTAGATATAGTGCCGATCTTTTGTAATAAACCTGTGGAATAAGTCTGTAAATTACATGATCAACAAACATAAAAAGTTACAAGTTGTCTTCCTTGAGTTTAATCTTTTTGAACCTTTGTCTGTCCAACCCGGAGATCGAACCTTGCTAGTAACGGTCGAGCACATTTTCGCTAGACCAAAATAGTGACAAAGCGATAAACCGGAATGGACCACTGCTATGTGTATGTAAATCGGTTTGCCTAACCATAATGATTTATTCCTTAAGAAAACTTAGATAACAATAATTTGTAAATAGCAAGTAGCAAGATCTAGATGGGTTCCGTATCAAAACTTGTCGAAGAGAGCCTCTATCACACACTTTTCCTCCTTTTTTGTAGTCTCCTTCTGGGGTCCCGTATGATTGATACGTGGTCGATACGGCGGTACGCCCTAAGTAAGTAGGTATGCAAGAACTCACATTATAACTATTAAGGTTTTCAAGTGTAATGGTAACCATTCCGGTATTAAGCAACTGCCTAGCGACTCCTTCGTCATGTTCGGCGAGTCGCGCGGCCGCTACCACCGCGCATTGACGGACAGTGCTACAAGCGTCTGTTAGTAAGGGCCTTAAAAAATCTGGAAGCAGGTGGAAACACAGCAAAATTACAGTTTATAATATGGATTTAAAATATTTGACCAGTTGTACAAAGTGTTTTGATTCTAAATTAAACATCAGTTGAATTGTTTATGCAACCTTCAAAAATATATAGGTAAAGGAATAAGGTTCGTCGAAGGAAGCCACGAAAGTATAAGCGAAAAGTCCGAGAGGCGAGGGTGTTGAGTTGAAGTTACTCGAGCGCTTCAGATAAATATAAGATAGGTTTATTACACGCAAAAGTGTACATTTCTGTCGTCTGATTATTTGAATGAGACGCACAGCAACGCGTGCTCGAGTTTTTAAAATTATCGATATTTTGCAATTTGATAAAGCCGCCAAGAGCTTGCATCACCGCCGTTAGTATTTTCAATGGCAAACTCTTTCGTGTTCACTTAAGATCCCTTCTGAAAATCTGAAAACGACTAAGCGAGTCAGATTAGTTAGTTTTTCAATCTGACTCGCTCGAATAAATCAACAGCAGCCCCGTCGTCTCCCAAATCTTTGGTCATAATAAGATGTACAAAGTAATTAATAAAACAAGTCATTGTTTATATTCATTACGGTGTACATCTGTGTCATTCTTTTACCTAGAACACCTGCGCTCTCCAAACATTTGACGTTGGTAGCGCGCGTTGCAAGTTCCGCCATAGTTTGCACGAACACCAAACGGGCTTTCTGGTATGTTTCGAAAACTAGTAATAAAAAATAAAATTATTTTAACATAAATGAATGATTTAATTACCCGCGATTCTTTACTTCTATTTTCTTTTTTATATTTAGGAAGGCTTTGAAATCAGAGACAGACATCTATACCTAACTACAGACATTTGATTTATGATAATAGGTAGATACTTATACGTAGGTATCCATTAGCGGACCCATGAGGGAAGTTATGGGATGGGAAACAAACTTTCAAATAATTAGACAAATATCTATCAGTTTTATCTCAATAACACTTAGTTTTCCGCTGTTTCAAAATCCTAGACAAATGCCTTGGTTCGAATCAGCGAATGATCCATATAGGTACCTAAATATAAAACCAACTGATTCTTTAGCTCATACCTACATACCTAATTGAATATTCCTAGGACTGCTCATAGAATGGCTCATGATTGAGATGATTAACTTTCTTTTTTAGTTAGATATTAATAAATTTGTATAACAATGTAATATAATATTTTCTACATAAACTTTGTCACACCGCTGTATCGATGTGTAATGTCGTAATGAATGTAGATAACATTGCCATTTTTTTATATCGTATACAAATTAAATTTACAAAAGAGGTATAAATACCACATTTATTTATTTATTTAATACGACACATGTTACAACCTCATTCTCATTGCTTCACTGGTTACTCTTTGAATAACAAACAAGTAATATCTTATGTCTATTATGTCTCGTTCATGTCATCTAATTAAATAAACGTATAATTATTAACATATGAATATGATTTATTAAATTGGCGATGAGGATGGACACCGAACAATTCGCACAATTCCTAAGAGTACAACAACTCCAACGGGAACAAATACTCAAAGTATTAACACTTTTAGTACAAAAAAGTGATACGACGATACAAAATGGATCAAACGTGAGTGCGACTACATCCACTCACGATACATCGAATAAAATGTCAATTTAAAAAAATTTCAACATGTAAAAATGCCACTCGACACACCGAGTGGAAGATTACATAGATGTTTTTGAAAATAACTGTACAACTTACAATATCGAAGACGACAACCTAAGGAAAGCTATTTTACACCACAAACATTTCGAGAAGTAAAAACAGGATTGACTCCAAATTTTAGTACGAGTACATATAACGAAATACGCACAAAACTTTTGGATCTTTATCGTATTAAAGGAGCAGCATCAGAAAGAAAACGAATCAATGGAACGTTACGCTAACCGGTTAAAAGATTTGAGCAACGATTGTGGTTATAATGACAATCTCCTAGAACGGCAACTACGAGATAGATTCGCAACAGGCTTAAACCACACAGAATTGGAGACAGATTTAAAACAGAAATGGCCTGACCTGACAGAAACATATGGAGGCTAGATCAAAGAAGTAACATTCTCGCAAATATTTGCATTCGCTCAATCTAGAGAACAAGCTGAGCAAGATACACCACCTACAACCGTTAAGAGAATTAACAAAAAAGTTACAAGATCCAATATGCAACATTCTTCTAATTACAAAAGTCCACGTAAATTACGATCAGACCAGTGTTATCGCTGTGGCAAACATAACAAACATGGTTTCTCAAGTTGTCCAGCTAAAGATCACACATGCGAACAATGCAAAATTGACGGATACTTTGAAATGTGCTGTATCAAAACTGGCCAGGCATACATAGTTAAAGACAAGACATTACCAAAACCTAAACACAAACTTCAAAGAATAACTAGGAGTGACCCTTCATCCAATTCTTCAGCAGACACAGACGATACCGAAGACGATTGCGTATACCAAATGGCACCGAAACGAAAGAAAGACTGTAAAAGAATTGATACTGTTATTAATGGGAAAGACTGTACAATGGACTGGACCCAGGTTCCTCATTTTCCATCATAAACACAACATTTTGGAGATAAATAGGGTTCCCAACTTTAACAAAGGCTCCAAAACTGACAGCCTATGGGAACAGCAAACTCAAATCAAAAGGCCTGGCGGACGTAACTGTAGAGGTCAACGGCAAACAAAAAATATTACCAATTGTTGTAATGAAGAACGCCAACCCTATGCTTTTCGGCTTACAATAGAGTGAAATGTTTGGAATGCAGTTCCCTAAGCCTGCTTACTCTATTAAGAACAGTACATCAAGACATAAGAATATGTGGAAACTACAAAACCACGCTTAACCCTGATTTGATCAAACATTTACACCCAGTACTACTTTTCGACCAATTACGACAAAACTTAACAAACGGCAATTTTTTTTTTAAATAGATCTGAAAGACGCATATCTACAATTTGAGATAGCACCTGAATCAAAAAAGTACCTAATTCTGTCAACCCACAAGGGATATTTCATATACAACAGGATGCCATTTGGACAGCACCATCAATTTTTCAACATTTCCTCGACAAACTCCTTGGAGACATCCCTAATGTAGCTATATATTTCGATGACATTGCCGTAGCAGGCAAAGATAAAGGTGAAAACGTACACACCCTGTCTCTCGTTTTCGACCGTTTGCAGAAAGCCGGTCACAAAGTCAATTTAAAAAAATGTTCTTCTTCCAAAAGGAAATAGAATACCTTGATCATACCATAGACCAAGATGGCATACGCCCTACGAAGAAAAAACTTGAGGCTATTACTAAAGCGGCTAAACCTTGTAACGCAAATAAATTAAAATCATTTCTTGGTTTAGTTTATTTTTATGAGCGATTCATTCCTCATTTGCATGGGCTGTGCGCAGATTTACATGACTTGACAAGTGATAGACGGCCATGGAATTGGACCGCTCATGAAAGTAAAGTCTTTGATACCACTAAGTCATGCATAGCTCATTCTAGATCTCTGGTTGCTTTCAACGAAAACAGACCAGTCTTCTTGGCATGCGACGCGTCGGAGAAGGGAGTGGGCGCAGTATTATTCCACAAGGATAGAGGCGTTGAACAGCCTATTGCTTTCGCATCAAGAAAACTAGGTTCTGCAGAATCTAGTTACTCTGTTATCTACTGAGAAGCCCTTGCCATTATTTTTGGAATTAAAAAAATTGGCCAGTACTTACGTGGAACCAAATTTACATTAATTACCGACCATAACATTTGATACATATATTAGGCGCTCAACGTAATCTGCCTAAGTTGGCCAACAATCGTCTTGTACGATGGGCTTTAATAATTAGCAGCTACAACTATGATATCTGTTACCAAAAAGGGGAAAACAACATTTTGGCCGACTGTCTCTCCAGATTGCCTAACCATGACACCGAGCCTTCTGAAACAGAACGTCTCGTGCACAGGATTGATTCGCGTCTTCTGGGGACTAAAACAGCTGAACTGTGTCTTACCGAAGACGTTCTGAAACAAACCACCACCAAAGACATTGTTCTTGCAAAAGTGTTACAATGTGTCAAGACAGGCTGGCGAGACGTCGAATATATAGGCAATATGAAAAAATACTTCAGAAAACGTAGTGACCTTTCAGTTGAAAACAATATACTTTTATGGCAAGGTAGATTGATAATACCTGGATGCTTACGGCAGAAAGTTCTGAATTACCTCCATCGAGGTCATCCCGGAATATCAGCCATGAAAGCACTCGCTCGTTTTTACGTGTGGTGGCCTTCTCTAGACGAAGACATTGAGAACCATATAAAACTCTGCAATAGATACCAAACAAATCGCCCTAACAATCCTGAACTTTCGGTTTTTTCTTGGTCGATTCCCGAACAAGTTTGAGAGAGTACACATTGACTTTGCTGGCCCATTTCAAGACTCTTATTGGCTAGTGTTATGTCATGCTCTGTCAAAATGGATTGAAATTAAACCCATGAAACGCACAACGGCGGTGAATTTATGTTTAACCTTAGACGACATATTTTGTACATTTGGATCCCCACGAATGATTGTATCTGACAACGGTCCCCAATTCATTTCTTCCGAATTTAAAGAGTACTGTAAGGACCAAGGTATCTTACACGTGACATCTTCACCTTACCATCCGCGGACAAATGGTTTAGCTGAGAGACTCGTAAGGACCTTCAAATCAAGAATGTCATCATCTGAAGAGAGTCAGTCTAAGCGTCGGTTGATGGAATTCCTATTTACGTATAGAAATACTCCTCAAAGCACTACCGGCAAATCTCCAGCTCAAATTATGTTTGGACGTCAATTAAACTGTTTGTTGTCCAATATCAGGTCAGACAAGAGGAGAAATTTACAATATCAGCAAATTCAAGCAAACATTGACTCGCCGACTCCACCTAGTTTTGTACCCGGTGATACCTACTGTCTATGTTAAGACACGTCTGGACAAAACGTGGCAACCTGGTTCTGTGGCCGCACGCAAGGGCAAATACTCATATGTCATCACAACACCGAGGGGGAAAGAGATACGCAGACATGCAGATCATATCCGTCCCCGGCTACCTTCGCCTTTGCTGGTGACAGCGACACCTTCAGATGATGAACACCTCAAACCCCTCGAGCATCTAGAACCTCAGCATCATTATCTCCTATCATTTCACATTCGTCTACACCACAGGCAAATGCAGCTCAAGAAACTTCACCATTATCATCTGTTGGGTCCTCGTTTAACACTCCTAACACAGAGGTAGCTACTCCAGTCCTGGCGACTGTGCCCCCTCGCCGAAGCCAGCGAACAGTAAGATTACCTCGCCGACTTATCGAGGAAATGTAATTTATTTAGGATGGGACGAATGTTACAACCTCATTCTCATTGCTTCACTTGTTACTCTTTGAATAACAAACAAGTAATATCTTATGTCTATTATGTCTCGTTCATCTCATCTAATTAAATAAACGTATAATTATTACATATGAATATGATTTATTAAAACAAACTATCTACAGGGTTACTGGTAACTCGACGTATTCCTTGCAGGACGTCATAGTAGGGTTAAGATGCAACAAATTAAGCCACCAAATGTTCTACCGAAATTCAGTAGTTTTTGAATTTTAGTTAGTTAAGAGTTTTAGTTTTTTTATGAAAAATCCCAGATTAAATCATTTGAAACCAATTTAAAAATGATTTACGGCGCGACTGTACTGAAATTTAAGTTATTATCATAGTTGACGCCGTAGCAGACCTTTGTTAATAATTAAAAGTTCAATAATGCCTAAAACTTTGGCAAATATCACTAACCAAACATTTAATTTTTTGTAATTTTTGCTATTACTTCATAAAAAATGTAGTCTAGTGCAAAAAAAAAATGCTACACCTGGTGTACAAATTACTAAGAAAATATCCTTGTCTTATCAGTTATACAGAAAGGTATGATTGTCAATACTTTTGCATGTTTGCAGGGAAGAGATTATTTGTATCACTTACCTTATTTACACTTTACGGAGGCGATCACTGCTGCCCCTTTCTTGGGAATATTGCGAATTTGCGATTTGTAGAACCCCGGCCAGTCTATCTACAGTTCGTATACACCACGTCTATCTATAGGTCTTGAAGATACGGTAGGTACCTACGCATACATATAAAAGGTAAATAAACACCTTACCGCTTTGTAGATGGGGATACTGTTAATTTATCTTAATCTGACTCTCTTCATCGTTTTCATATTTTCAGAAGGGATCTTAAGTGAACACGAAGAATTTGCCATTAAAAATACTAACGGACGTGATGCAAGCTCTTGGCGCTTTAGGCCTAGTCTAGAACGACGGTTCTATGATAGTAACAAGTTTTGGTCTTGGAGGAGACATACTAAGATGATCAATCTGTAAATCAACGTAATAAAATAGTTAAATTCAGCAAAATACCTATTAAGGCCTAGGGTCAGAAATAAGGCCTATTCAAAAAGTAGGCCTTATTTAGTCCATTATACTTGATAAATGTCATAAACAGTACTTAATTCGCATATTAAAAAAAATACAATTTAAAGTCATAGTTACCTTTTTGATGAGTTATACTGTGGATCCGCATACATTACTTGAAACAAAACTTCAATGAATAACGTATTAAAATTCGATACAAATGGCGACAAATTAATAACGCGCAATGAAAACGCGCATCCTCGACAAATGACTGGCCACTACAGTCGCTGTGAGCGCGGCCAGGTTTCTCGCGCACTGTTTTCGGAGTCCTGGAGCTGTCGAATATGTGAGTGTAAAGTATTTCTGATGTGATTATATTTTAAACGACTTTTTCGCACTACAGGCCTTATTTGAGCATAGGCTTTATTTGTATCAAGTACCTTACATATATAAGTTCTAGCTGTCCCACGCAGTTTCATCCGCGTAGATCCCGTGCCAGTGGAAAAAAAACTGAAATAAACTAAAATATGACACTCACAAATTACGTGGCTTTCTTTTGGTAAAAGAATTTTCAAATCGTTTCAGAATATCCAGAGATTACCCCCAACAAAGTCATAAGCTCACAAACTTTATCTCTTTATTATATTAGTATCGAAACATACAGATACAAGTTCAGCTTTTTTTTCGGAAGGACTTACGTAATTAGCCACGAGGCTTTTGCTACTTAACCGGGCATAAAGGCGAGCAGAGCTCCAGCCTTAATAAATGGTTTAAAAACTAAAAAATAAGCAACCTGCGCAAGAGGGCGCCCCCTGTGGGGCTTGGACGTCGGCTCAGGGCGGTTCGCTGGCGATGAGATTGAGGGATTAAGTATAGGTAGCTATTAGTATTTTAGGGGGTTTTGTGCAACTGTCGCTCTACTTTACAGTTTGCGGGCCTCTCGGACTTCAGAGCTACGAGGTCATCGAATGGTTCTTTGCAAACTAAGGATCGGGCGGAAATACAAGTTCAGCAGGAAACGATATACCTACGGGCGAATATAACAATCATAACGTGTTTATCACTTCGACAATGGGTCCTTTAAACGAGATGTAGGTACCTAAAGGAATATTTTTCGGGCCTGCAAGTACCTACGCGACAGGGCAGGGGCGGGTGGTGCTGTACACCGCTGCACTGTCTTTGGACTTTGGACCCTCACTTAACATCAGCTGGATAGAGATTGAGGTACCTAATTTGCCTGTTCTTGCATAAAAATATCTATGCCTAATTAACATATTCAGCCTGCATGTTTCATTCCCCTATCATAACCCTTCTTTTATTTATAAGTTATCCTCAGAATTTTAATCAATAAACAAATAGTACCAATTCCTAAATAAACTATTAAGCTACAGTATCGTTGGGCATGCGCGTGCGCACACTCAAGACTTCGCCGGCCGGCCACGAAACAACCACCCGTGAAGGTCATTTAGCGATTGACGTCACGTCTCAGCGCAACACAAGCGCGTCACCATCCACACGTTGAACTACATATAAATGCCATTGTACCAGTATGACAAAATTTGCTGAATGGATTTCTTAATATCCTTGTTCTATTGGACATGCTACGGCTACGCTATGTTATGTACGCTACGTAGGTAGGTACCTGATTCTGAATTTTAAATTGAATTAGGTACCTATACCTATCCCATATGATGATAAAATATTAGATTAGGTTCACACTCAGGGCATGGTCAATTTCTATAAATAATATAGGTAGTTACGTACTACTGACAACAAGACAAAGCTGAACTAATACATTTAGAAGTAAGTAGGTATCACTTTAAAATTGCCTATGATAATTGATATCTTAGGCATGGATATAGTTACAATTTATAGAACAATTATTGGACAGAATTGTACCTAATCCTAATTTTCTTAGCATTTTTACCTCTTTCGACGAATTTAGACAAATCTCATTTTGCGTAGTTTCTCTTAATCTTTCACTTCTCCTAAATCTACTAATATTTAATTATGTACTTATACAATAAAAATCAATTTACCTATTTACTTTAAAAATGTAACAAATTCAACCGAAAACAATTAAAACAGTATAGATACCTATTATTTTCAAACAACTAAAATGTTTGCAGTTAATTTTGTAGCACGTTCTACGCAGAGAGCAGGTAGTTATCCGGCAAAGCCAACTCACACACGAGTACACGAAGCATCGCGGCTACGGAAGGCTGTGACTGCCTCGTGCTCAAACACCCACTACTTCACATCAATTATCGTTATATCCTAGTTCTCCTATTAGTTTCGCACAATTAAAATGAAATACGTAATCTGTCGGTGATCTTTTTTTTATTTTTGTACATTACAAAAGTAATCAGCTAACGTAGGCGTTATTAGTAAACAAAATCGTGCAAAATGCCGTACATAATGGTTATGGGAAGTTTAAGTGCACAAATGCTGTCGAAAGACGAAGGTGCTACAGTGTACGGACTGAAGAGGGACGAACGAGCCACGTTAGTGCGGGTAATTAATATGTGCATTTTAATATTACGTTTCCGCAATCATGTGTTAAACTAAGTTACGAATGAGTTGTGAATGAAGTTAGCGCCATGCCATTATGACCACATACATTCGAGTCGAGTTATAACTAGTTACATCTATTCCATTGTGTCTTCACGGAAAAATCCGAGCAAAATCCATATCATATAATAAAACCGATATTACTAACCTATATACCTACGTGTATCAGTTTTTACCTCAACATATAGGTGGCACAATATGTTTATAACATTCAGGTAGGTAGGTAAACATACCTATTATACTAAGAATAAAACTTAAATAATATATTTTTTGAACATGTAAATAAATGAACTATCAAGGAATAACTATAAAACTGGCCAAGTTAGAGTCGTACTTGCTCACGGATGGTTCCATACCATTATTTATACTACAGTAGACACATTTCAACCATTATTGGTTGGAGTGTAGCCTTAGCGCCCGCTATGGAAAAAAGAAAATGAAAAAAAAAAATTGAGATAGATATAATCATAATCAAAATAAAAATAGTGATAGTGATAGAGATAGAGATAATCATAATCATAATCAAAATCAAAATCAAAATAGTGATAGTGATAGTGATAGAGATAGAGATTGTATTTTTTTGTTGTTGTTGTTTTCTTTGCTCCTCATTGTGCCCTTAAGCGTATACTCCAACTCCTAAAAATCCGCCCCTAAGACTACCCACTGACCCCATTATTAATATAGAGCAAAACACGGCAAAAAAATATCCCCCTTAAATTGATTTAATTCTGTTTTCAGTCTGTTTATAATGAAAAAATAACAGTTTTTTTACTAAATGCGTATGAATATTAATAGATATTCAAATTTTGTCTGTGTGTCTGTTTATTTCCGCTAGTCTCAGTAACAGCTGGGCCGATTTTGAAGAGACTTTTATTGTTACATAGTTTATAAAATACATATTTTACGCGGACGAAATACGACGCAAAAGTGGTTGAAAATTAACAGAATAAATTGAGGACATCATTCAGTCTAAGTTGAAACACTGTCATTGTATAAGTTCTAACGAAAAAACACAATCGAATTGAATTAAACAAGTCACAAGGCTAGATTCCATACACTTATAAAAAAAACCCCTGGGTTACATTCGAAAGTATTTTGTAATAAATAGGATGCCCTATGCATCCTATTTATAAGAAAATATTTTCTAATGTAACTGTTTTTTTTACTGAATTTACACTCTATACTGGATTTAGCTGCCTTTTCATAATTCCCAAAGCTGAGCCGTGATTTTACTTCCGTGTTTAACGAAGGCGCTCGCTTTAAATCTCTGTGGTCGTGGGGTCGATCCCTACACCGGGCAAGAAATCTTAGTGTAAATTCTAAGATTTTTTTCCGGGTATGGTTGGCGGAGGTACCCTCAGACGTGCCTCGGAAAGTACGTTAAGCCGCTGTTCCCGTCCCATTGTTATAACATCATCTATATCAATCGTATACAAGGGAACGGGCAGCAGCGTTTCTTGTGTTACAACATAAAACTGCGGTTACCAACCCGCCTGCCAAGCGTGGTGAATATGGCAAAAACCCTCCCTCGGGAGGAAGCCCATGTTCAGCAGTGGACGTTATACGGGCTGACGATGATGATAACGAAGTAACCGAACGGGCAACAGGAAAATTAATAATTAGTACATTTTAATTTGCATTTTTTTTAAATTTTTATATTATAAAGAAAATATATATTGGACGATTTTTCCACCAAGGCTAATTATTAACCATCATTTAAATTCACGGTATAGATAAATTGAAACAAACCAATCACAAAAACACAAATTGAGGGATACCTCATTATTGCAATGTCAAATGTATACTTTCTGATGCCCTCGTAGACATGAAATCCGAGAGGTCCGCGAACTATAACGTACAGCGACAGTTGCACAAAACTCTCCTCAAAAACTAAAAGATATAATCCCTCCGTCAGCGTCCTCAGCTGAAGTCCAAGTCCCACACGGGGCACCACCTTGCGCAGGTTACTTAGTATGTCGTTTATAACACATTTAATAGCAAATAGCAAAACCTAGTGTCAATGTGAGTGTGATTAATAACTATCCATCAGAAAAAAAGTTAAGTGTAGGTATTGAGAATAAAGCTAAGTTTTTTTTCAGGAGCTAAACTCATCGTTCGGCATGGCAATCGCAACATCTTCAGATCAGGAGCGAACAGTCCGATTGACGCAGAGAGGATTAACTCTAGTGGTGGTGAACCGTCTACACGCTCTGTTCGGCTACGACGTAATGTCACACGCTATGGCAATGACCAACACTAACAGGGAACTGATATCCTTCACTATGTACAAGAAATCCAGCCAAGGATCACAAGGACACAGCCACAGTCATAGTCATAGTCACGGGCACTCACACAGCGGGTCTCACAAGGGACATAGCAGCGTGGTTACCCTTTGATAAGATATTCAGCGTACCATGTTCTATTTGTTTATGAACGCTAGAATTTGGTAAGAATTATTATGTAACATGGCTGCGTCATGTAATTCCGTCCACTAGGAAATAATGTTATATTCCGTCCTATAAATGTTATATTAACTAATAATGAAGAAAAAACTGGAACATTGTTATGAATGTTATTGAAATTGATACGGAAAACGTTTAAAAGAATTGAGGTTAAATTTAACACTAACTACAACTAAGTAATTTAAAGCAATAGTATTGCCGCAATTATTCTTCACTACGAGCTGAAATTTTAATGTTTGTTTTCCCGATTTTTTCAATTCTAATTCGAAATGCGCTTTATATGAAATATCGAAACACACCACACACGACAATTTTTGTTGAGCACTTTGATTGTTCGATTGATATCTTCATAGCGTCTAGTGAATTTAACAGTATTGTTTGTCAAGATTTTATAATATTTTTTTTAAATATTTAGATAAATTGTTTTGCAACTAGTATCAACTTAATATTAGTATTTAAATATATACTTATAAAGTTTCAAGCTTTTTTAAATTGAAGCTGAAGTTGCTGTTAATAGTGTTTCGTCGATTGCATAATTGATACATTCATTTGATATGAACTTGAAAAATTACTGATACTATTTTATACAGGGTGTCCCAAAAGGTTAAGTAGCTGGGAAAGGGGGTGACAGGGGTGGACACAATGGTCACTAGAAAAATAAAAAAAAAATCCGCTCTGGGTATTTAAAAAAAAAATTTCATTTTGTTAAAAACTTAAAATTTTACACCTTGTTATTTTTGATGTTGATGTTGATGACCTTGTTGTTATTGAAGATTACATAACAGCATTTTTTTTAAATACAGCCATATTTGTAGGTACAGTTAGCACAAGGTGTAAAATTTTTAGTCTTTTAAAAAATGCCATTTATTTTTTTAAACACCCAGAGGGAATTTTTTATATTTTTCTGGTGACCTTTGTAACCATCCCTATCACCCCCCTTCCCAGCTACGTAATCTTTTGGGACACCCTGTATAAATTTACCAATGTCCTTTATGTCTAAGTATACTTGCAAAATTCTACTGAAGTATATTATTCATTATATATTTAAAGTATATTGCAGTTACTGTAAATAAATTTGTAAAATGTTCACTAAAAATAAATTGTAATGTAAAAATCAGGGTCTATGAATAAATAAATAAATAAAATCTGTATATATTATTTCTATTTATTATTAAATAAAATTATATATAATTGTACTATAATACAAAACAGTGTGTATTTCAAATACATTGAACAATATAAAACCTATATTCAGTCTTAATGTCTATGAGAAAGTTGTTCAGTATTATTTGGAATGAATATACAAGTATACGAAAACGATATAAAAGTATAAAATCATCTCAATCCTGCAGATATTTGTTATATTATTAATTTAAACGATATTACACTTGACATTTTTTTAAATAGCTTAATCCGTGTAGGATTAGGTATTTGGAGCGAGAAATAAATAACGACTTTTTTGTTGGTGCATAATTGCAGAAATCGTCATTGTCATGTGAATAAATGTAAATCAACATGGCAATATAAACTCGAAATTATATTTCCTTGTAGGACTTAATTATGTAAACATATAAATCATTTACATATTGTTTAATGAAAAAATACCAACATTTAATTGTGGTCTGCGACAAATATGGATGTCACCTAATAAATCTGTTGGTATAGGATAAATTCTCTACATAGCACACACACAAGCAAATATATTTATGTGTGTGTGTTTGTGTGTGAATTACCTTCTCAGAAGAAGGTCGTAAGTAGTAATAGTATAGACGCTCTAATTTTGTGATACTGCTGTTGTCCTTTCGAACTGCTACTGTACAATATTACATTTTTTAACTGATTAAGCTATTTAAAAACAATCATGATTAAGTCCTTCATTCGAATGCTCGAAGCAGGAGACTAGATAGACCTAATGTGATTTATAGTAAGTAGTCAAATTCTGAGAAATTTACTTTTTAAATATTACAAATTCGATCAGCTATGTCTCTCCGCTCCTATCCTTTGTCGTTCCTCTCCCAACTTCTTCAAAGCAGCCGCGTATTGTCTCTGCACGTCCATTAATCTAGAATACTCGTTGTAGAGAGCAGATTTCTGTTCTTTTTCATTTTTGAATTTTTCTTCGACTTTCTTAACAGTTTGGTTCACCCAGTCTACGATAGATTCGAACTGCGTCATAAACTCCTCGCGCTTTCGAGCTGAAGACATAGCTCTGTAATATGTCAAACAATAAATATATTAAAGTGTTGATGTTAAAATGGCATGAACACAAGAATTTTCAGTCAGACAGCTAGTAACAATTTATTAACTAATAATTGAACCATCTTTTTGTATAAAGTCATTAAACGTGAACCTTGTTATACTCCAGAACATAATCAGTTGACTAATTTAACATTAGTTACCTATAACTGGCTAATATGTACTTAACAAGGCAAAGTTAAAAAAAATGAGATCTTTTACACATTTTAAGTAATTTGATAGAAGATAGTAAACTTGGAGCCATGGAGCTATAAGGCTCAAACCCTGAAGCTCACTCGTATCGACCGGTAAAGTAGCAAAAGCCTCGTGGATAATTTACACGATATGTCCAATTGTCCATCCGAAGAACAAAACGATAGAAAATATTAAATATAAACTTACTCTTCATAGTTATCCAAGATCGAATTAAGCAGACTTAACTCTTTTGAGGTATACAGTTTCACTTCTAGGAGGGTATTATAAAATATGTAATACTGTTTGGTTTCTTTATGCTTAGATGCAACTAAAAAAAAAACAGATAAATAAGTTTTGGTTAAAAAACCTGTGTTACCTAACCTACAAAAGGTTACCCTGAATATAATTTAATTAGTATAATATGTTGTTAGATGTTATGGGTATGTAGTAAATTATAGTAAAATAGATTGATTCTTTTCATAAATGGAAAATTTTAGAAAAGAGAATGTATTTTGCTATTAGAATCAGCTAATTTTTTTTACCAATATATTTCACCACTATTTGATCATTATTATTTAAACCCCTTTTATATATATTTGGCATATATATTAACTCATATTATACAACAACAACATATAACTTATATACGAAAATACTCACGTTTAATACTAAGAATTTAGTAACAACTTATGCTCCTAATATTAAATTTAAACTTATAATACCTTGATTATAAAGTTCTATAAATCTCTTCTCGTATTGCAACAACTCGGCGGTCCCCGGTACTTCATCCACCGCAGTAGAATACCTTAACACCTCTCGATTCAATTTGGCCAGTTCTAATCTCACGTTACTGATGAAAGCCTTGAGTTTCTCTTCTCTTTCGGTAAACTCCTTGAGCTCGGCTGGAGTCAAGGGCTGTTCTTCGACTATAGTATTGGGATCTTTTGCGGTTCTGTAGCAAGGTTTAAGTATAATTATTTATATTAGGATTTGTCATGGTTATAGTCATGTTTATCAAGGTTAGAAGCCGAAGACGTAGACTATAGCAAACTAATAAAAATATTCAAGAAATACCAACTACAGCAATATTTTGCAATTGGTAGCCCTATCTAAGTCAGAGATATGAATGAAGAAAATGGAAATGACATACATATATTGTGTCCGAATTCACATTAATACATTAAACTGAATAGTGAGTCGCTGGAATATCGTTTATACGTTATTTACTCAAACCAGCAGATTATGAGCAATATTAGCAGAAAAAAAACCATTATTTTAAGAAATGACAAGAACACCAGAAAATATATACGACCTAATGGTAAATGGTTTCCATTACTAATATACTGGCAATAAAAGGACAGACGCTCATTAATTGCCGACCCTATATAATACCGCATTTTAACAGATAACAGTTGCTAAAGATGTAACATAGTATTACCTAAAATCATCCTCTAGTTTATCGTGTTCCTTCTCTCTGCGTTGAATAATGTGAAGCAACTCAATCCTCTCTCTAGCGAGCTCCTTCAGGGACTTGTAGAATTGTTTCACGTTTTTATCACTGTAACGAAACAAGGCCACTATACAAGTAGTAAAGTAACTTCCTAAACAAAACAGGTATACAAGATTATTGATAAAACGCAAATTTTACAGAAGCAACATAAAGCCACATAAATTGGTCATTTCTTTCCATAGATTTCAAGGACTTATTGAAGTTTTCTATTATGTGGAACTGCTATTTAAATGGTGCAAGAAACATATGTTTTAATAGAGTGGTATGTAATATACCTCTGAGATACTGAATTATAAGGTAGTACATAATATGTCTGTAAATCATTTATTTTGAACTTTATTAGAAAGGCATAGTATTCAAAATATGGTGGCAAGTACTAGCTTATAAGTATTCAAATTAGCCTAAAGCAGTCATTCATTCATTGATGGAACTCAAAAATCTTGGGCGTCACACCTATAGTCATCCGATTTCATTAATTTATAAGTAATATTCTGCAACTTTTCGAGTACATCTGTATACTGTTGCTTTGCATTCTCCATTCTTCCTTGATGAGTATCTTTAAACACTTGTATATCTTTTTCCATAGCATCTATACTTCTAGTGAGTCTATCAACATCTTCTGAATACTTCTGTTTCTCTCTCTCTTCTAATTCTTTTGAAACTTCACCGGTTAACTCAGATTGTAGTACTGCATAATGAATTTTTGTATCCGCCGCAGCAGTCCCTTTAGTTTCTTGAGCTTTTGTGTACAAGTCTGTCTGTAAAGTAACACAATAATTTGATGAAAACTATTTTAAGACACTATAAAACAAAGAGAGGCCTAGAAAACGCAGGCGTGACGATCTAGACGCATTCATGAGAGATTGGCCGGAGAAAGCCGCACAAAGGGAAGAGTGGAAGGTTATGGGGGAGACCTTTGCCCAGCAGTAGGGCAATATAGATTAGTAAAAAATAAAAATGAAATAAAATCTGCTATAAAATACAGTAATACCCCGACTTACGGTACCCCGTTTTACGTGAATTCGGAGATACGCGGTTTTTATTTGTGATCACCACGCGCTTCGGCGTGTTCGGTTTACTGCAAGTTAAATTGCTAACTGCTAAGCTAATCTATCATGAAACGAAAAACACTGTCTTTTAGAGTGTAAACTAAATATTATCATTACCTATAAACTTAAGAGGACTTTGAACCTTAAATAAAAAAAGGAATCAGCAAAGATATTTTATCGAACGAAATAATAAGTGAAAATCTTTCTCTTTAAATTCAGACGTCACGGTATATTCGCTTAGATGGAAACCATGTTAGAATTATGGTGTTATAATGTAAGATTATTTATAATTTAACGTATTATTAAACATGTTTCTTCTGATTTATTGTTTTTTTTAGACTCTGGTCCCGATTACACACAACATTATAATATGTATTTATAGGGAAAGTTGAACCCCGACTTACGCGAATTCGACTTACACGGCTATCCCGTAGTACCACCTATCGCGTAAGTCCGGGGTATTACTGCATCTTCACTACATCAGCCTGTTTACGACCTTGAATAGCCACGTTTGTTGAGGGATTTTGTCATAGTAACGAATAACACGTAGCATTTGGATAGATGATCGCAGATAGCTGATAGATGCTGCTGCCCATCGATCATGGTTATGCCCTAGAGGGTAAGAATACATATATGAAATGTTGTTGTACATACCTCAGTGGTAATTTCTGAAGGATCTGCTAATGTTTTTTCATAGTCATACTGAAATAAAATAAAAAAAGTTATTTTGTCAACATTAACTAAGGAAATATCATGGATTTTCTACAATGAATATGAAAACATACCAAGAAGTCAAGTCCGTCATCATTCTTGACATCAGTTTTGCTTGTGGAGACATGCATCAACATCCTCTGATCATACTCGGAGAGAGTAGCATTCACTTGTTCCAACTCATTGGCAGGGAGACCACCCTTCCTTTTACGGACTCTGCATGGTTTGTACAGATTCTAAAAAAATACATAATATATTGTGATAGGTAAGTATATTTTTCCACAAGAAGCCAAATATATAAGGTTTTAGTATTTGTTCAATCGATTGAGCTTATATTTTTCATACATATTTTAATCACAATGCTTGATAAGCTAAGTAACATAAAGTACTACAGTATATTACAGTATGTTAAATCATCAAAAATTCAAAATATTAACCCTATACAGGGTTACCACCACAGACACTTAAGTTTCGCCATTTCCCACATTAAAATGTGGAGAATATAAAACATACATGTTTTAAAGTAATTATTCCTATATTTACCTGAACTACTGCAAGATTCCTTAACAATTTTTCCCTTTGCACAAAGACAGCTCTATCAGACTCAAATATATGCTTTTTATCATATTGCATTACAGCAAACTTTCTTAATTCATCCTCCTTAGCCTCTCTGAACTCACTGGAGTACTTGATAAGCCATAATATCAGTGGGTAAATATTGATAAAGTCCAACCCTTGTATCTGATGTGGTTCAATAGTAAAAGGACATTTCATAGATGGCAGTACTTTCACTATTTTTTCTGTCAATGCTCTGAAACAAAATTCTTTTCATTTTAATAGTAATAGTATATTTGTTTTTAATGCATATGGCAAATATTATGTATGCCATTACTGTAATGACTAACATTATAGTTATGTTTAAAACCAGTGCTTTTTGCATGTGATGTGGCTGTACTTAATAAATAAATAAAGTAAATTCAAATGTTTAAAGTTTTTATCCTTCCTTCCTTTAAGGGATTACATTAAATATATTATGATTCAATATCACCAATGGTGTTGCTATGGTCAATTACCTTTTCACCTCTAATATAGGAAAGTATTTATAATTCTGCAAATGTAGATCTTTTTATGAGACTCATCACAATATTTAATCTTGGTTCATACATAGGAATAGTATTTCAGAATTAAGTGGTAATTACTGATATATTTTTGTTATTTAATATGGTAAATTAATCTTATCTGCATATGTTATTAACAAAATAGTGTCCATAGTAAAAAAAATAAAAGATCACACACTTATCTGTGTAAGATGATGGTGGAATGTGACACAATTGGGCAGCTAATTTATTATGTAATGTTAAATAGTACTCTCTCAAGTCTAGAGGAAAGTAGTATAACAAGCAAATTAAAGCTAAAAATTCTTAAACAAATTTTGGGGCACCTATAATCTATATATTTCTAGTATTAATAAAAACAAATAATATCATACATTTTCTTTCCTATAGTGAGATTTTCTTCAAACAACAGGCTGATATCAACATCTATATCACACAGTTCAATACACCATGTTAGGCCTCCAACAATCTTGTCAAATTCTGACAATCCTTGTAGCTGAGCACGGTAGTAACCTGCAGCAACCAGTGCATCCGATATCTCATGCCACTTCACTAACTGTTCTGCATCTTCACGGACCTCCACCTGGATAATATATTAGTTTTCATTATATAAATATATACTGTCTCCCGAATTAAAGTTGTTTACAGTAAAAAAATCTGAACGCTTTTGGTACTGCTGCCTATCAACACATCCAAGTAGTTAATTTGTCTTAATAAACCTAACAGCATATTTCACCATCCCTTCTACTCTGTGTCACTAGCTTCTTAACTTTTTGTATATTAGTTTATTAAAGAAACACTATATTTTATCTTAACAGTTGGTAATAAGGTGTAATTTAATTTGTCTAGAAATATTATATAATTAAATATTAATTGATAACAAGCATCAAATCAACTTTCTACATTTGATTTTCAACCTTATTAGCTCACTTACTGTAGTAAGTAAGTATGAAATGAAATAATGTAGACAAATCAATCATACTTATTATAAGTTAAATACAATAAAAAATCTTGACTACTTAATTAGTACATATTTCAATGTGGAACTTTACCTCTTTTCCTTCATGGTCTACACCACTATAAATGTTCATCAAAGGCTTGCTACGAGTGAATATATTTTTCTGTTTAGCTGCCATTTTAAAGGTTGTCTATTCTGTTAAATACAAGAAAAAAAATCGGTCTTAATTGGAATACACCATTTAAAATTAAACAAGAATTATAAAGATTTTCATTGAAGGAAATTGAAATGTTAATTAATAAAATATACTTTTTATTTATTATCTTTCTTCAAGCCACTGTTTAAATGAAGAGAATAATCAATAATTATTCTAAAAGAATATCCTTAGTTTCTGAACAATTTATGGATGGTATTTAGTTGAGGTTGAGTGCTCACTAACAATCCAAGCAAGCAGCTAAGCGTACATTTATATTATATATGAATATATATAAGTTTGTGTTTAGATTAAATAACATTTAGTTTTAGTACATTTAAATATGTCTAGAGACTCAACGACCGCACAGTCAAACCATTGCAACGGTTTTGTGGGGCTTAGCTTATAAGTTACTTACCTTTTTGAAATAAAGATAAATAAATAAATATATAATAGTACGCTTGGTACCTATTGCTTTTCATACTCCAATAGTACTAAAAAGCCTTCGATACAATACAATAAATTAATGAAATTGATACTACTCCACCCCTATTTTATGACAAATACGTACATGTTGTGTAAAGGGACGGTCTGCTTCAATACGTTAAAATATATAATACGGTCACAAAGTCTAATCGTAGCATATCTTGTTATTTTTTAATAATTTATTTTTACAAATTATTTTTGATAACCATTGATAACTGCTGACAAGTTTTTGACATTTCACCATATATTTACATGACATTTCATAGAGCAAAAATAGGCTAGAACTCACTAGAATGGGTGCCAGATACATTCGATGGTATTTTATTAAACAAACTAGCTGATGCCCGCGACTTTGTCCGCGTGGTGTTTGTTATTTCCTCGGTTTTTTAACTATGCCATGGAAACTCAATGACTTTCTGTGATTAAAACTATTTAAAATGTTGACCGGGAATGTATGGTACCAACATGCAAAATTTCATTTAAATTGGTGCAAGAGTTTCAGAGTTAGACAGACAAACAGACAGAGAAACCAAAAATTAAAATACATCCAACTGATCGGTTTTTAATTTATTGTTTCGATCGTTTTTTTTTCTATGTATTCGACCTCGACAGTTTTATTATATGTAAAGATATATATTATAAAATACTAATTTATTTTTAACATAACTCACTAAATTGGCAAAAAATACAATATGGTACTTAAATTAAACTATCCTTGACTTGGTAGCGCACGCTGTCACGCACATTCGCCCAATCTATCTACATTAATTCTATTCTATGGTAGTAGTGTAGTGAAATCTTCATCGATAAAATAATAACAAATTTGTATTAAAAATAATAAGCTTTATTGTTATTCAATTTCATCCCTTTTCAATTGAGCATGAGTAGATTACCGAAGATTTTACATTGTAAGTTTCCTCATTACTTTACTTAAAATAATAACCTGACTTTAAAAAATGTAATACATCAATAGCACTTGCGTTTCAGAGATTTACGGAATTTCATATTGATTTCATAATACTAGCAAAATGAATCCGAGTGTAGATGTAGTAGATTTAGTTTCTACATTATTGGATGTAGGAAAATATAAAGAAGCACTAAGCATACCCAATCAAGAGAAATTGGCAAAAACATTTAAAGATAATTGTTGGGATTTAATACCAATAGTGATTGGGAAAGTACAAGATGATACTATTATCTTAAAGCCCTCTTTGTATGGAACCTGTGAACAGCTGTTGGCTATTATAATAGAGAAGTCTGCACCAGAAGAAGCACTATTAGAATTCATAGAACAAATAGAACTTGCCAAGAATGATGCACAATTTGGTATTATACTGCCATCACTGCAGGAGCTTTTAAAGAAACTATCATTGAAAAGAGGTAGATCATTGGAATGGTGTTTGAACTCAATCAGTACATACATTGAAAACATACCAATACCTGAATATAATCTAGAAGGAAAGGAGAGACTGTTGATGGACTCTGATCCTAATGTAAGAAGGATCTCAAGAGTCTATGCCCTTTTACCACCTTTCTACATACATTTCATCAATGAGTTAAATCAAGAAGATCCCAATATTAACACAAAACAAATCATAGCAGCATTTCTGATTAGCCTTTTAGGGAAACCTATGATTGACCTTGATTTAGATCCAGAGTCAAATAAAATGAGTGAAGCTAGAGCTAGTTGCACAACTATTGTGCAAGATATTTGTATTCTTGAAAAGAATATATTAAAATTCTTACCCATATTAGAAATCTGTAATAGAGAAGATCAGAAGAAAAATGTAAAGTACAATAATAATGATAGTGATAAGACCCCATATGAGCACAGAGAAAAAATTAATATGACCACACTGTCTGGGCTTTTCTATGCTGTATTTTCTGGTCATTTTGAAATTCCAGAATATGCAGTGCCACAAGTTTACAGCTTGGAATATTTACTGCATACCTTATTACTTTCTGTAGTTCACTTACTAAGTTTTACAGAGTATAGTCTAATAGCAAAAGCAACAGCTCTTTGCAAAGTCATTTTAAATAGATTTCCGAACAATGTTTCTCATGAACTTCTATCATCATCAGTGCATTTCGACTTGTGTAAAGGGTTAATGAATGTAGCAATATATTCTAGTTATGAGACTTTACGTAAGCAATCAGTGGCACTTATTACTTCCCAAATAAATATATTTAATAACAAGGGAAGATGTGCTCTTATCAAATACATTCTAGAAACAGCCAATCATTCCGGCATGATAGGGTATGCAATAACTTTATATAAAAACTGCATAAATGAGGCCTTCAATTCTGCTGTTCTGGAAGACTGCTTCACTGGGGCTCAAATGTCTAATATGATTAAAAAGATATGTTTACTACCACATGGCGCAGAATCTGATCTTGTTGAACTTGCCGATCAAATAATTACAGCATTAAATTTCCTGAGATATTTGGCTATAAAAGATACTGGAAATTGTACTGGCATCCATGATTGCTTTACATTTATAGAAACTGATTATCTTGAAAAACTAAGAATGGGCTTGAATATGTCTAAGGCTCATTATGAACTAAAATTAAAGGACATTGAAGAAGGGAAAGACACACCTGAAAGTCAGATGGAAGTTTCCATAAATGTAGGAGGCAATGTCCTTGACAGAATTCCCAAGGAAAATAAGAAAGAAATTATCCATTCTGCATTAAATGCTTTTCATCTCATTGAAGGTCTTATTGGACGACTGTCTGAATGCATAAATGTTAACAAAATGCAGGCATTGAAAACAGATTGTAATTAATATGTCAAAAATGTTAAATAAATCATTTTACTTTCAGTATGTTTTTGTTTTTTTTTTTTTAATTCGGTTTTTATAACACACTAGTTGTACATTTAAATACAATCATTATTAAAATTCAATACCTATTATTTTGTTAACAGCATTGAGGAATGGCCGTAGAGTCATCGCACCGCTGGCTTCAATTTCCATAAATAATACTCCAGCTAATTTCATTCGAAATTATTGCCATGTTGAGGTTGGAAGTGGAACTCAATTGCCTGTTCCTAATAACCAAACAAACACAGAACATGAGGATCACCAGTATGAAGAAAATGTCAAGAATAAGATCTTACACAATGCCCTAGAGTTTGTACCAAAGACTGGATGGTCAATAGAGTCCTTGACCTCTGGAGCAAAAGCTGCAGGCTATCCCACTATAGCACATGGTTTATTTCCAAATGGAGGTGGTGACTTGGTACATTACTTTAATATAAAATGTAATGAAGAATTAGTTAAGGAAATGAAAACTGTAAGTGACATTTTAATTCATAATTATTATGTATGTATATTAAAAAAAAATATATATTTTAATGCATTTTATTTTTCAGTGGCCAAAAGAAGAATTGAAGGGTCCCAACAAAGTACCTACAAAATTCATTGAAAATGCTATAGTGACAAGAATGTTAATGACCAATCCATACAAGTGAGTATAATACTTATCGACAAAACAACTAGCTCTCAATCATTTAGACTTTAGACAAAAGCCCAAAAGTGAACCTCCACTTGATAGTTTCCTACAGAACTGTTTATCTTCTTCAAATAGAGTATTGGTGTCAAGTCCAGTAATAATCTGTTTCAGGAGCACCTGGCCCAAAGCAATGGCTATACAAACACTTCCCAACAATGTTCCTAACTGTTTGGCTACACTGTTATCACTTGTGGATGACATATGCTACCACTCAGGAGACAGAAGTGTAGATGTAAGTACTTACCCAGTGTAGTAGTAGCTGCAGCTTGATTCAATATAAACATAGATTGAATGTACATACTGTGTATCCAATCCAATCTCCCTTTATGGTGAAGATTACATTTCCAATGTTTTTAATTACTTAATATATATAGTTACAAACACTGAACTTTGATGACACTTGTGGTAAGCTTAGTTCCTCACTATAATGTTTCTTTTTTTCAGTTCAATTGGTACATTCGCAGAGTGGGTCTGGCGGGAATATATAAAGCGGCGGAACTGTTTTACCTAACAGACAATAGTCAAGACCATAGTGCCACGAGAAATTTCGTAGTATCACGTATTCGAGATGCGCAACTCATTCAAACAGCAATGAGTTTGAACCCCGTATCAGCCGCCCCGCAAACATTGACGGCTGCATTTACGACGGTATAAATTTATTTTAAAAGATACACCAAAGTTGAATCAATAAATTAAATCAGTAATTGAAAACTGCAAAATTGTGATTATTAAAGTATTGGTATATTTTGGGCGCAAATATTATGACGAACATTTGTAGTCCAAAAGTTTATAAAATACTCCTTATTTATAATATCCAAGTTCTGAACCCTCATTGAAATAAGTTAATGGATTTGATACTAAATTCTCTCTGTATATTGCAGGCCAAGAATATTCTGGGAATTAATACACTGAAGTAATATGAAGATTGTATTATAGAAGATTAAATCAAGATTATAAACAGTTCCACACAAATAAATCTTAATGACACATTGATAGTATTAATATTCATATTTAGTTGTTGGTAATAAATAATTTAAATATAAAATGGATTTTTAATGTTGATCTTCATAGTATTTATTATAAAATATTCTCATTTGTATAAAATTTTTAATCATTACATTTATATAGTTAATCTTGTTGCAGTCTCTTATGTAAGGTTGTATGTAAATATGCTTACTATTAATAGTGTTATGAGTACTAAAGGCACATTTCTATCAGCTATGATGGTACAATGTAGTCGCCCCCAGTAGACACATAGGATATTAAATTTGGTGGTAAAGGCAGTTTGCTCCAAACATTTGTAGTTACTGTTTGTCTTATGACAAATCTGCAGATCATTTGTAATGAGTCCAGTTTGGCAAATCTGTAAAAAAAATGTGAGGTATGTAATAAAATAATACTGTACACAAAAATATGAACATAACATAGTATTCAATACAGTACCTATTCAATGGCCTTGCTAACTTGACTGGCATCTCAAACAGATTAGATTCCACATCTACAGCTGCACAATGCTCTGATATTCTGTGTGCTGGTACAAATGTTTCATTGTTCAGTGAGAATAGACCATTGGCATGTCTCAGACGTGCATGGAGGGTGCGACCCACACACCGGAATGACACACAGAGAATGTGGCGGGAATCACAAGAATCTCTCACTAAGAATACATTATCATGTTGTCCAGCAAGCAATTCTTCAGCTTCACTTGCAGTAATGCCGCCCCAGTACCAGCCATGTCTGAAAGAAAATAGCAATTAATTCAAATATTCAAACAATTTTCAGGAAAATACTATATCTAAAGAAGAAACTAGCACTTTACTTTCTATAATAACACTTTACGGCAAACTCCACTGTTCCCCTTAGGGATGTGTTATAAAGAGATTGATTCAATGACTGGTCCCATCCAGTCATTGAAACTTGATACTGACTGAATGGACTAGGCTTTAGGACCTACACCTATGATAAAAATTTGAATCATACCAGTGGTATTTATTAATCATTTTTGAAATTTGTTATGAACAATTTTTAGATTGTGCTATGGTACCCAGCCCAATATATTATTATGATTAAAATTTTTGTTATGATAAAATAGAGTAAAACTCCAATTTGTTAGGTTCCATGGAAACCATCACATTTTATACAAAACATAAATAGGTATGTAGTATTTAGAAAATGTGTAATATATAATGTTCTATGTGTTTTCTTCAGGATAATTGGTATCAAATAATATTTTATTTTTTAATTTCAAACTTACTTGGAGAGCTGACAATAAATAGCGCATGTTTCGAGTGATGCATGTTGATGATGTCCCCTGAGCACTGAATGTCCATCTGAATGTTGACACTTTAAAGATTGTTTATTCAACTGACCCTCTTTTTTGCTTTCATAGCTAGAGGCAGCAGTAATGCGTCTGTCCGAAGATGTTGATGCATCATTACATTTGTTTAAGTTGCATAAATGTTCGCCACCATTATTTTTACTACTGAAATATCTTTGCAATGACCTCACATTTCCCGTAATGAATAATTTGTTCTTCCAAAACTTCACAAATTTATTCGTATTCATTGAAGGCTTGCGCTCTGGTAAAAATACTGCGTTTACGATATCTGTGTTATTAAAATCCCTTTTGTTATCAACATTTCGTTGCAAATGTTTACATTCCAACGGCTTGAGCCACTTACGCAGACAACCTGTAGCTAGCCACTTACGTCGATTACAGTGAGTACATCTCTCGTAGTTTTTATTCATTGCTTCAAAAAGACCTATTTCCTACAAATGTATTAAGTTCAACAATTATTGTTATAAAAATAGTAGGATGCTTCGTGCTAACATGACATTGAATTGACAGACTTGGTAATTGACATGACAGGAATGACAATTAACCAGTAGGTAAAGTAGGTATTTTTGATCTTGGTCGTTGCAGCATCAAAGTGTTAATAAAAATATAAAAAAAAAATTGAATAGAAATTCTTGACTTTACATAATACGAGTTTGTGTCTTTCTTGAGAAGATATTTAATTTTGGATGTCAAAATATTAAGGATTTTTTCGTGAGAGGAATACAGTAAGCAGAAATTAACATTAATAAATTTGTTTATACTCTGTGGAGCACTTTACAATGTTACCATTTATAGTAAATTAGGTTTCTACTATACTAATGGTTCTTCACTCTATTAGGTACAGTTAAAACGTTTATTTTATTGTTCGACTATTATTAAATGTTATAGTAATTAATATTCCTATAAACTTTTAACCTTATTTTCGATATATATATAAGGATTTTTTATCAGTAAATATTTTATGTTACTACTGTAATAAGAATTGGTACGAAATTCATATTGGCAGCGGCTACACTTGATTACCCTGCCTTGAGCCTTCCAATAAATGAATTGTGTTGTGGTGGATTTTAGGTCAATAATCCTCAATAATTATTAAAACATTACATTACAATGAATCGTAGGTGTATTTCAATACATTCTTAGTAGTATTTCCCTGTATTGATAATGAGTTGTGTAAATTATGGATGTATTGTGCTTTAAAAATATTTACATTTTGTGGGAGTAATGACACTAAAGAAAATCGCGAAAATGTCAACAAAATCCCATATATCTACAGAATTAAGTGGTAAGTGATGAGTTTCTATTTTCCTATTAATATATGAAACATTCCAGTGTATTAAAATCGAATAGACTTGAATATCCACTAAGCTAATAATTCATATCTGTTGTATTTTATTACAGACAGTATAAGTAATGTATTGGGGAAAAATGTTAAAATTCTATACAAATCCCTCATTCGGATGGAATCCAGAGGTGATAAAGTAGATAACAAGGTCTTGGTAAGTTAATTTACGATTTATTATTAATTAAAAAATATATATATACACAAATATTAATAATAATTTGTTATTTCATGATATTTAATTTAGGTGACAGTAATAACTCTCACACAAATTTAATGTTAAGATATACTGACATTTATATTATAGTTATATATATATTTTTTATGGATCAAGATAATGTTTGTTATGAGTTTCTTCATGTTTATTTATTTAATATTATAATTTCATCAATATTATCCTACATTTAAAAATGGTATTAAACATTTTTAGTTATATAAAATGTCTTTTTTTTAATACACCCATTAGCAGGTGTATTAAGTTTTAACTAATGATGTTTATCATTATATTTCCATGTCATTTCTCTGTTGTTATTGATAAGGTTAACAATGGCATGAGTCATTTAGGTGTGCCGCCTCTAAGTGATGTGTGGGTTTGGATGTGTGTGTGTGTCTCTGGATACATACACATAATAAGAATAAAACCATCAACCAAGCAATGACTAAACCAATTTATCCATTCATTGCCATTATTATTTTCATTGCTATAAACTAGCCGAATGCTGCATAAAGAATGTTTTTTGTTGGGATTTCAAGAGGATTTAAATGAACAATATTAATATAATATGATAAAAACACTCAAATATTGTTTCAAAAACTTTTATTCCCAAATTATAAAATGTAATTAAATATCCTAATTCTAATTTTTATAATAAATTTGCAAGAGCATGTAGCATATTTATTTATATTGATAAAAGCTTTAAACCTTTCATAATGATTAAATATTATCACTGTATTTCAGGTTGTAACAGCATATAGGATTTTCATTACCACAGCTAAAGTACCAACAAGAGTAAGTATTAAGTATTTTTAAGTCTGATATATTGATCTGATACTAAAAGAAAGAACAGTAACTTATCTATTATCCTTTAGACTTCTTTAAAAACTAATTATAATTAAATCTATATTATATTAATAAGCTAAGATGTTTATGGTTGAAACAAAATACTAAATACTACTTCTCTAGGTTGATAATGGATTTCACTTGATGGAAATAGAGGCACTGGAGAGCAAGAAGGCCAATCATTTGTCAATAACACTTATCCATGAACACAAGCCGGTCTCCATACTAATAGGTAAGTTAATATTGTGTTTCCAGCAATGCATGCTGTCATAGCATGAGACTTGAATTTAATCAGGCTGTTAAATTTTAATATGTTACTCATGCTTTAGATGCCTGTATATCGTAGTAATAAAAGTCAAATGCACTTCCTTTTATAGAATTGTTTAAAACAAATATATGGGACTAATAATATTAATTACCAAATTATGTTTATTGGATTATCATAAAAATATTATGTTTTTGATAACTTTTTTGATTATTGATTTAAAAAATAAAGTTCAAAATTTCTTAACTAAATTGAAATTTATCTGCAAGACTCGGAGCTAAAGTGATAAAGTGATGTTATCTTAATTATAGAGGTCAATACCAGCCTACTAGAATACAAGGAAAATAATTAACAAAAGTGTTCTATAATCTTATAGGACACTTTTGTACATAATAAAAGTATAATTTTCTCATTAAAAGAGATAAAATAGAGGTAATTATCTCCCACTAATATGCTATGGACGTTTCTCACTTATCCTGGTCCGACTTATACAAGTACTAGCGACCCGCCCCGGCATCGCACGGGAGCAATAAGGATGTATCATACATTATAAACCTTCCTCTAGAATAAGAAGAGCATACATAGGGAAGGACACCACAGATAGCGACAAGCTACTTTGTTTTATACTATGTAGTGATTATTGTATATGTTGCACTTTTCCTGTAAAGTAGTTAAAATGTCTTGATTAACTACATTAGTCCACCAGAAGATATGTGTGTGGTATCAAAATTTTATGCAATAATTCAGTTTTATGTTATTTAACATTCGCCAAATTACATCCATTTCGTTATTTTCGGTGACATGGTATTTAGTATCCATTCATATTCATCATCTATACTAATATTATAATGCTGAAGAGTTTGTTTGTTTGTCTGCTTCGGTTGTGCTCATCTCAGGTAGTCCTGCACCAATTTGAAAAATCTTTCAGAGTTAGATAGCCTATTTATTCAGAAAAGCTATTTAGGCCATATTTCATTTTGTCGTTTTTACGGGAGCGGGAGTCATGTGGGTAAAATCAAGGGCGGGAAACCAGTTTATAATATTAGTAGAATGTAATTTAGATAGTATAGGTATAAGTTCTTCATATTTTGCATTTAAATGAATACATTTATAATTATGAAATGTCAGAAACTTTAATATCTGATATTTCATAATTGGAAATGAAAGATATTCATGTTTTAGTAAAAAATATGCTTTAGAAATTATTTTTACTTGTAATATAACAAATGATGATTATCATTAAATCTTGTTTAGATAGCATGATTTATGTTTTATGCCAATAATAATAGCAACTCTATTGTATGCTAATAAAAAAAAAGTTAATGAACATTACATAATGTGCATCATTGTCTTGGATTTCCCTCCAATTAATGAGTAATTGTCTTTGCCTTGACTATTATTGTGAGCTACTTGCATTTTTACACCAACAAATATTTTACGCAGAATGGACATGGAGACTAAAAAATTCTAAGTAGTTACTAGTTAGATTACTAAAAATATTGGACACGTATTTTTTGATTTTTCAAATCAATAAAAATTGACAAAGATACAGAGCAAAAACAAACTATAAAGTTCAGGAGAGGGGCTCTTGTGACGTCACTATTAGGTAAAATTGTACCTAGAAGTGACGTCACACAAAATTTCAATGCGCTGTATCAACGTCATTTTTTTGTTTGAAGAACGAAAATACAAACGTGTCCAATATTTTTTGGTAATCTAAATGACGCACTAAACAGAATTTTTTAGTGTTCATGACCATTATAAACATATGTAAATGATAGTTTAGAACAATGGTTCTCACACTTTTCTGCCCAAGGGCCACATATCATGGTGTAGGGTATCATAGCAGGCCAGCAAAATGTTATTGTTTGCCTCGAGCTGCTGCAGCCGCATTACAAAAACTGATAGTCCTTGGGCTGCACATTTGACGCAATTTGACGAGCATAGAATATGTAGACTCCTTATTTAGGATGATTGTTATTTGATAAAATGATCGCACTACATTAAAAGCATGCAGAACTAAGCATGAAGCGGCCGTAGCCCAATGGCTAGGGCGTCGGACTTGTGATCTTGAGGTCGCCGGTTCGAACCCCACCCATTGCACTACCGTCGTGAACCTACTCGTAACACAAGCATTTAGCTTAGTACGAGGGGTTAACAAGAATACTAGTAGACTGCAAAAAGTATGCTAGTAATCTTTAAAAAAAAACTTAAAAAAGAAAATTAATAACTTAAGATCATGCATTGTTTTGTATAAATAAAAATATCACGGCATTTGTTGCAGATACTTATTTGTCTAGCACCTTTATCTAAATGAATACAATTACTATATTATAATATTATTTTCAGGTGAGGAGGGAACATCGGAAGGCCTAATGAACATAATGCATGCGTTAGTAGCAGCATTTGATGACCTATTTCCAAATGTATCTATGGTGGACATCATAATGAAGGTTAGTAAAAACAGTATTATCTTTAGTCTATATCTATACTAAAATTATAAAGAGGAAAGATTTGTATTTTTGTATGTATGTTGAATATACACATAAATTCCTGGAAGGCTTTCGATAATTCTATCACCATTAGAATGCCATGTAATCCAAGACTAACATTGGATGTTTAATTATGAAGTTTCCACGGGAACTCTAGAAGCTAGTTTTGTATAACTACATTTATGTTGTACTCTAACATTCAAAATTCACCATATATGTAATTAAACTAAATTAGTTAATTGGCGTGTCTGTTGTAGGGATAAAAGTCTTCATCAATCAACTTACATGAATCATTGTTGTGCAGTCATATTTGACTCGATCTACTTACTCATATTTAAGTTGACATTAACCTAGTACCTATATTTTGGACTCTGTCCGAGCATGCCTGCTTAGATAATAATAAAGATTTTTAACCTTTTTTCTAATTTTGGTTATTGTTTCTCAATAAAACGTTAGAGGTCGGGATATTAGTGCCAAATCAATAGTTAATAACTATATTTTTCAGCACTTGACTATTTACATACACTTGTACTTGTCATCGTCACAACCACAGTTGATATAGATCTACCTAGATAACACAAGTAGGTATCACGATCTGTATGAAAACCAAGCGTGCCATTTTTTGAATACCTATTATGACGTCACAAGCACTATTTAGTGATGGGAAATTAAATACGCCGCCGCGTAAGGCGGCGTCTTTGAATCGATTTGCGTACTCAATTTTGAATAAAGTTCGACTTTGTATACCTATATCATTTCTCAATTACTATACGAATACTATTTATTGCACGGATAAACATTTATTGAGAATTGTGTACAGTAAAGAATTATTAAGAATCGTTCAAATCGATTTATGTATCGATTTTATGACAGAGGAAAATAAAATTCCTGATCGGCTTATAAGGCAGTTAGGAATATATATTTTTTACAAAATTGTTAGTATTTCGTAAGGGGCCGTTCAAGTATTACGTAAGCACTATGGGGGGGCGGGGGGGTCTTTGCTTTGCTTATTTTGGATGACATGGGGGGTAGGGGAGTCTAGATGATGATTACTTCATCGGTAGTTATTTACTTTTTTACACGAATGGCAACCCTCACATTGTCTTTGCTTGAAAACGAAACGCATTTTCGGGGATTCCCGCAAATAATGCATACGTTTAGGCACTCGCTTTAGAACCGAGTAGGGGAATTACCGCGCGTTATTCACTTGTCTAAATTTCCTCTGTCAGTGTATTGTTTCGTTTGGATACTAAAGCGAGTAGACGTATTGTAAGCATAGCAAAGCAAGTTAACATTTGTGTTACCGTTGATTCCATTAGCCAAAGTTTAATGTTTAAATAAGATGTCGTTTCAAATAGACAAATCCAAGTTATACCAAAAACTGTTTGAAAGTTTTAAAAAATCTCATACAAGTACGAAAGTACAAAATGTACAAAAGTTAGTTAATTGAAAAATGTTTACGTAAGCATGGGGGAGGGGGTAAGAGCTTTGCTTACTTTTGCTGACAAGGGGGATGGGGGGGTAAATAATTGTAATAAATCTGCTTACGTAATACTTGAACGGCCCCTAATGCTGGTGTAAACTTCGACGTACTGACTACTATCTGTGACTGTTTTTGTTCTTCAACTGTCTAAAATAAATTTCTTGAGTTGTGTAACGTTGGTTGTTTTAAGCATATTAGCTTGTTCATCATTGATTACATGGGGCAAGCTAAAAAAGTCACGTAACGGTACGATTATTTATTAAAAATGTCAACATAATAAGTACTTATATAATACAAAATCATTCGTCTGTTTCCGAAATCGATTCTCGAAAATCGATTTGTGTTGCATATGATAAACAGCACTAAACGCTAAAATTGTCAAAAGTCCCTGTACTACAAAACCGAAGCGATATACGATAGTATCGCTTGTTTCGATATTCATCACTTGTTAAAACAAAACCTCTCATCAACCGCTCCAAGTAAAAGCCGCAATGTAATACGAATGTTTTGTTCTTCTCAAATCTAGTATTATCAGGTATTACTGAGGGTATTAGACTAAAAATTGCTAAAAATAATTGTTTTTTAAATTAATTACGCATAATATTAATCACAAAATGACTTACCGATGGAAGGAAATGTTTACTTTATTTTTTCTCCTCGCATTTGTACAGTTTTTACAATTAATAACAGCACAATTTACCATTTTAATATTTTTAACTGACTACCTACTAGCGCTATACACCGATGCAGACTGAGCGCGAAAGTGGCCACTTACGATTATTGTACGTAAGCTAGGCACGCGAAGTGGTTGCTCTTGTGTTATCTAGGTATATCTAAATCCGTGGTCACAACATACAAGACTAAACTAAAGTATAACTTAAGTTACTAAAACAATGTTTACATTATTTGATCTTACAATAGTAAATTGTAGTGTTTTTGCACTCTACTAGTATTCTTGTTAACCCCTCGTGCTAAGCTAAAATACTTGTTTACGACTAATCGCCCACGTTCACGTCAGTAGTGCAATGGGTGGGGATCGAACCAGCGACCACATGATCCGAAGTCCACCGCCCTAGCCATTGGGGTACGGCCGCTAAGTTTACAGTAGGCAGTAATTTGAACAGTGCCGTAGCTAGGTGAGCATGGGCCCCGGTGCATAGCTTCAAGTGCTAGCTAGTTGGCTGACCCGCTCTTTTCAAAGCTTAGGTTAGAAGGCTCCCTGAGGTCTGGGGCCCTGGTGCACTGCACCACCTGGCCCTACGATAGCTACGCCACTGAATTTGAAACAAAATCGACTTACATCATATTTTTCTATTTACTAGATAATGACACTGACTGGCTAAATCGACCAGTAGGACATGAGTAAATTTATTTGAAATCAATTACTATGAGCTGAACTATTTTTCCATTACCGATTTTGTCCAAATATACCTATGCTTAAACAATGTTTTAGGTGAAACTAAAACCACTTTGCTATTGAGGTAAATGTATAAAAACAGGAATAATAATTTTTCCTCCTCTTTCCGTAAACATATTTAGGACATAAAACTAAAAAGAAAATACCTAACAGAGTAATGATTAAACGCGTGCGCATAAAATTTTATTTCCATCAATAAACCTAACTGTATAAACAGCCGAAATAGTATTTATTACAGTAAGTATATATTAGTTAAAATCAGTTGAAAATATTATGTAGAATATATTATACACTATATTAGGATAAATTTAGTCACCATCGTTAATAAATTCTTAAGCTCGTATTTGATAGATTTCATATTCCTTTTCCCAGGTACACCTACCGTTTCCGGTGCCACAAGTTTCAGGCACTCGCAAACATTCAACTTGTGGGGATTTCTCAAATCAATATGCTGCGATGTGCGACCTCTGCCAGACGCCCTTCAGGTACTTATTAGCATAGTAAAAAGGATAATTACGTATAACATGTTTGCGTGATTGAATGCAGGAAAAAGTTGGGTAAATTTTCCTGTTGTTAATGTTTGAAATTTAGATTATTTTCAGGAACAATTGCCAATTTTTGTGCATGTTTGATACCATTTTTTTGTGTATTTCAGTCATTGAATAATTAGGTAATCTAGTTAATTGCCGCTGTTGTTGTAGTTTTATTTTTAGTAGAAGCAAGACAATGTCTGTTTGGACCAATCCGTACAATGTGTTTTATAGATGTTTAAAAATATTTGATGTGGTTCGTATATAGAATAAAAGTACCTTATGTTCGACTCAGGAACCAATTTTTAATTTAACTGCTATTTTTCCAAGATTACGTACAAACTATAATCGTCAGCCTATTTAATATCCGCTGCTGGGCATTTACGTCCTCCGAGGTGTGTTTAAAATGTAACTGTTATATGAAATGCTTTGGAACGAATTAGCAGTGGAATACCTAAATATAAATATAGCTATAGATAACCAAATTAGTTGTAATCTAAACCAAATTGGCGGTGACAACGCTGTTTATGTCCCATAGATGACTAATAATCGGTATTGGTATAGCTATTTTGATTCATTAATCGCAAACATTTATTCTAATATACTAAAAACTGTATTTGATCACAATTATATCTGTGTTGTGAGAGAGGCTTTCTCCTCACCCTGGGTGATTTTTAAATTCAATAATATTATTTTAACTCCCTGAATTCCAGGCATGTCTATAGTAAAATCAAATACATATATATAGAAATAGCTCTACATACTTCAATCACAGCTGATAATAATGATCTATTAAATAAACATTTATGGTATTACAGAGCCGAGGTGGCATGGGACATCGACACAATATATCTGGCGCATGATATAAGGATGTTACACCTCAAGGATTTTGACCATTTAGATCAAAGGTAATTATTTTAATCTTACCAATATTATTAATGCAAAACTTTGTGAGGATCGATGTTATAATGTATGTTTGTTTCACACAGAAACCCATGAATCGAATCGTTTATATGAAACTTAGTACACAGATTGTTTATAACCAGAATTAATCAAATAAGATCCACAATCGATTAAAGCTTAGGTTTCCATTTTCACTAATCAAATATCTGTCTGTTCAATTCCTCAGGGATTTAATACCGCTAGTGATGGCTCTCCAACACAACACATGGTTCAATGGGGTGTGCGGCGATGGGGTTCGTGCCAGCGGCGAAGCTTGGGAGGGGGTGTGTCGAGTGGTGCGTTCTGCCCGACCTCCCCTCGAGCGACTTTCGTGGAGGGCAGCTGCGTTAAGACACGACCATGCGGCGAGACTAGGACATGCCTTAACGAGAGCGAGACACGCCCCTGCCATGCATACTATTGACTTCTCGCAGAACCATATTGAAGACAAAGGTACAGTATATTTCTTTTATTTATTCTATTAGAAAACGTATTCTTCTATACATATCTTGAGTTGCAATAAGTAGTGACTGGTATTGCTTGACATTAGATCAGGAAGACATTCCATCTTTATAAATCAATTTCGCAACAATTTAGGTGGCAGTAGTATAGAAATTATATCTGTGATCGTTTTCTGCTCCAAGGCCATATAAAATATAATAATAAAGGTTATCACAGCGGGCCGGCAAAGAGAATTTATCTCGCGTGTTACGTTTAAAAATATGCATAAAGCAACTTCCTGACTTCGTTCTGCTACTTAGATTTTTCTAAATAGAACATTTCTAGTAACTCAAGTTTTTTGCCTGGACCGGCGACCTCACTAGTTACTTTCAAATGTTACCTTAAAGCTACTGAGACATGTGTCCCAGTGCCAACAAAAAGAATATTTCAGTTCTTAAACGTTTTAACGTACTACTGAATATTTTTACTTAAGAAAATATCTTTTGTTCATCATCTTATCTTACTTTCAGGTGCTATTAGTATACTATCGGGCTTGGCAAACAATCCTGACGGGATGAGACATATAGCGCTGTCACAGTGTGGTCTCACTGGTAAGACGGTTATGCATCTAGCGACAGTGCTCAATGATAACCCGTGTCATTTATTAACGCTGTCGCATTTGGACCTGTCTTCCAATAATCTAAAGGATGACGTACATGTAAGTATTGTTTGTTTTTAATAAGTAAGTTTTATGGGGCAGCTACAAAATATGGCCGTTGACATTATAATATGACCCATAAATATATTCTTCTTAATGCCCATAATGATTTTAGTTGTAATGTACCCTGTGAAATATCCTATTAAATGTTGTCTATCTAGTTGTAAGACCCAGTAACGTTAAAGTTTTTGTGTTTATTTGATAGGAACTAAACTAGTATTCTATATAAGTATCTTATTCTTATCGTGGTTTCACCCGAATAGATCCCGTTCCCAAAAGAACCTCGTCTTAAAATATGAAACAAATAATGAGGCTTTTTATCGGTAACATTATTTTCAAAATCGGCGTAGTATATCTAGATGTTATCGGCTACAATCTCATAAACTTTATAATATTGATATATGTTACATATAAAACATATCTTCACAATTATGTGCGTGTAAATACAGCATTTTTTTTTTATTATTCAGCACCAACTTTTATCTAATTATTATCATCAAACATTTATTTTTTATGAATTATTGTTTTTGTCTGTTACAGAATTTATACAATTTCCTCGCACAACCTAATGTACTAACGCACTTAAATTTAACAAATACAGAAACAACACTAGAAAATGTAAGTAAAATTGGTTGTACATATCATTGTATTCTTTGATTTTGTAGTTAGTATATCCTTTCTAATATAAACTCGAAAGTTTGTTATATGTGTGGTTGGATGTTTATTACTTTTTCACGCAAAAACCACTTAACGGATTTCCCTGAAATACTAAGCACGGGGATAGTTTATAAACTGGATTTACATATAAGATACAATACGTCAGCATGCGACCTAGGTGCAGCTAGTTATAATCATTACTTTTAATGTTATCCTTAACGCAAGATGAATATCCTGTAATAAGTTGTTATTTCTGTAATAATACATAATATGCGTACTATATAAAATGATCTCGTAATCGAATAAACATAATTATTAAATCCCATCCCGCTTACAAGAACAACACATGACTTACACTATGAGTTTACTTCGGAAGGTTAGGCAGGTGTCACTTTGATGATTTCTAATACCATAGCAATAGGTACAAAATAAATAATATTATAATAATATTGCAAATTGGTATCGTCATAAATTTAGTAGTACAAAGGCAGTGGAGCTTAATAGAGTATAAATAAAATATATATTTCACTTTAATAAAAAAAAACTTATCGTGATTTCGTTTTATTTAAGACTTTAAAAGGAGTTTAGTCACAATAATCCTAAAACAAATAAATTGTACATTGTTTATTATATTTACAGTAATAACCTCGACGATCACAAAGTATAACCGTGTATCTCCGAATTCGCATAACACTAGGTAGCGTATACCTCTTTACGCGAATTCGGAGATACGCGGTTTTTCTTTATGATCATCGCACGCATCGGCGTGTTTGGTTTACGACGAGTTCGTTCGTATTCCGCGTGGAATTATTTGCGTAACTAAGTGCACCAAAACTTCCCTAAAATACAAAAAGTCAAAATCCTTCAATCTCATCGCCAGCGACCGCCCTGAGCCTGAGTCCAACTCCCACAGGGGACGCCCTCGTGCACAGGTTGCTTAGTTTGTAGTGTTTAAACCATTTATCCCGGTATATAACTATATATAACCATATGCCCGGTGAAGTAGAAAAAGCCTCGTGGCTAATTACATAGGTCCGTCCGAAAAAAAAATGATTTAAGTTTAATAATGTCTCCCCAAAAATTAATGAACTTATAAATTATTTATTGTTATTATCCATATGCCTAATTAAACATAAATAAAATATCAAAGTAATAATCTTTTCTTTTATTATCACAGATGTGGGGTGCCCTTCTACGCGGTTGCGCGGCCCGTTTAAGTTGTTTATCCGTGGCCCGTAACCCATGGTCTGCGGTCCGAAGACCAAAGGATCCGCCGCCGTCGTTTAGACAGTTCTTTACCGCCTGTTTAGCGCTCACTGAACTTGACTTCTCGTACTGCAAGATGCCACCGGATGCGCTTAAGTGAGTACCTAAATGAATGAATTGTAGTAATGTCAGGCCTCCGTCACTCCATGTACTTGCGCGCTATAAGTGCATACCGCCCAGCCGAGCGATCTCGGTCCGCCGGCGGATCAAATTCAGTGCGGTTTTCGCAAGCACAGAGTACTTTTATATATATGGAATAGAGGTACAACTCAGCGGCGAAAGTGAGAAACGTCAAATTTCGCCCTCTGAACGCTGGTTTTGGAACTAATGCCAACATAATCATACGTATAGC
Organism: Nycteola revayana; assembly: GCA_947037095.2. Lineage (NCBI taxonomy): Eukaryota > Metazoa > Arthropoda > Insecta > Lepidoptera > Nolidae > Nycteola > Nycteola revayana. The sequence continues at coordinate 11,652,215 of OX344847.2, forward strand.
TATATACTTACTATTGTTACTTGATAGCCTAAATTATATTTTTAAGGGTAGGTATGTGAATTACATATTCGCTTGCAGTTATGTAGAAAATCGAAAAAGTATTTCACATTATTAGACAATTAAACATTGACCTTCGATTTAATTATTTCTTTCTTTCTTTTAAAACACTTCTTGGCGAGTTTTTTCGCTTTTACTTTAAACGAATCCGTATCATCATCACACTCCCTCTTATTTATTAATATATTATTAATATCTTTACAGTAGTTGTAAATAAAAAATCTGCAGGATATTTTTATTAAAAAATCTATTAACTTTTCATTGTGAATTTGGCATTTTATATATGAAAAATCGACAGCTATAAAAATCATAGTTCTTATTAGTTCTTTTAAATTTTCTTTCTCTAAATTATCTTTTAATATTATATAATTTATATCCTGCAGATTTGAGATACAATTTAAGAGGGAGTCGCTGGGACAGCAAAGCCATTTTTTATTTGCGTATTCCCGGTATCTTAAATATTCGTGCTCACTGTTTGACATTAAATCTTTTTTACATTCAACACACCCCTTAAATACTTTTTTTTTTGGCGCTTTTGTCGAAATATCCACTAACATATTGTAAGCCCCCTATTACGCGTGGATCATTTTTTAATTCAAGGGGTGTGAAGGTTATATCGGGAATATTACTAAGTTCGCAATTTGTTTGCTCTTTGCTGCCCCCACTTGTGATGAATACTTCATGTAAAGTTTCACAATTGTCAATTTCACAGTTAGCTCCAGGAGCATGGACACTAGAGAGGCTGTTGATTAATAATGTGGTGAATGCTGCTTCAAATCGTTCTGGAGTAGGGTTTACGTTGCGGCATCCGTGGCTCCTCATGGACCCAAAATAATTTTCTATTGGGTCTTGATTCAGATGCCGCAACCAAACTGATGTTACACCATATTTTGTTTGTATTTTTTTTAATAACAATTCAATTCCTTCTAGTGTCCATACCCAATTTTTCAATGTCGGAACATATTCATCGTTTGACGTTTTAGTATTAATAAATTTCATGTCTTTCAGAATAACTTTACACTCCTTCCACGTTTTATGATGGATAGAAGTAGGCGTCGCAGGACCTCGGAGAGGTTTGCCGTGTTTCTTGCTTTTCCCAAAGCTTCCGTTTAGGGAATCAAAAAGCTTGTCAAAAAACAATAGGATGTCTGCAGAGTCTTTGGCTTCTGCTGGAAGTATACCCTTATCTGTGAAAAAACATAGTTTATTAAATAATGTTTAATGTCTGATCTGTGTAATGAAAAACTATAGTAAGTATTTAATATTTGTATTTCATTGTAAACGTCAGAAAAGAAAGTACGGACTGATGAAATTTACCTGCCAGATAGCCCATATTCGATGCCACAGTTTGACTGAAAACTTGTGTAGCATTTTTAACTTTCATCCGTGGAATTTTGCTTGGGTCACAGTGGGCATCTGTCAATTTGGGCACCAATCGGATTCCTTTGTACCCTGGGTTTTCCTTGTGTAAGGCCATGACATGAGCCCATTTTGCCAATTTTATTTCCCCGTTTTTTTGATACTTTAAATTTTTTGTTAGTAAATTATTTCTTATGCATTTTATTAAATGGGGAGGGTCATACAATGGTATAATTTCTTTATCATTTATAATGAAACTGTTGTCTCGGGGCTCTTCTCCCTTTCTCAATAGGTTACCCCTTGTCTCTTCCAGAAGATGTTTAATGCAGTTAACATTATTTGTCCCTTGGTCGCATACAGTTGCTACCACAATGAGACCTGCATTTTGTAACTCAGTAATTACAGCTTTTAACTGCTTGGCAAGTTCAGACCCCTTTGTTGCAGCTTGTGAAAAAGTGTATGCAACAGGTTGCTTATAGGTTTTTAGTAATCCTCTTACCATAAACACCTGCGCATGATCTGCATAGTCAGGTTGTGTCTCTAGTCCATTTGTAACAAATCCACAAACTTTGTCTTTACGTTCGTTGTATGTAATATTGGGTTTGAGTGACATTTCGTCAAACAGGACAATACATATTTTATGTTCCAACTTCATTTTTTCAGTAGCTTTATTTATTTGCTGAATCATATTTTTGTTTATTCCAGGATTTATATCTGCCAAATTAAGCAACTTTAAGAGAGTTTGGCGAGATGGCAAGATAAATATTTTCCTAAGAAATCTGTACCCTTTTGGGCTCTGTTTCAGGAAGGACAAAGCAATATTTTTTTCCTTTAGAGTGAAACGACGGTCTTTGTTACCTTTCTTAAGCTCTCTGAACTGTAGTAATGTCAAAATTGTTGATGTGCTAGGTAATTCGTCGAGTGTTTTCAAAAACTGGGGATTCGTCGTTAGATTTTGCAGTGCCTTGATCTTTTTTGCCTGATTTTTGACCTTGTTGCGGCATTTACTTAGTTTTACACCAACTAGTGTAAGTTTTCTGTATAAAGTATGCTCAGATTGAGTTAGAGCAACGCGTTTCATCCGCCTTCTAATAGCGACAGTGCGTTGTTGCTTCTTGCGATGCTCTGTAATGAAAGAGAACATAATACACTTATTATTAAAGAAAATTATTTACTTAGTAACTATGTTGTTTTGATGACGGAATGTATTTTTTTACCATAAAAAGTAGGGCGTAATAGTAATAAATGCATAACTTGTATTCTACTACATTTACCTATCATAGATCAAATAAATGTTTTGTAAATGATTATTGTTCAGGATAAAATCGCTGTATTAAACATTTGGTTATAGAAAAAAAAAATCTATCATTAATTTTATTCTATTATCAATTAGAATAGGTAATGGAGGACACGTAAACAAGAAAGAACTGCCACATAAAAGTCAGAACATATTCACAGTTCTCAATCTATCTTATCTTATCTATATATATAAAAGAAAGTCGTGTTTGTTACAACACTTATAACTCGAGAACGGCTGGACCGATTGCCATGGTTTTTGATTTGTTGGATTTGTTTCCGTCCCGAATAGCAGAATACATTTTAAAAACAAAAGAAAGTCGTGTTAGTTACACTATTTATAACTCAAGAACGGCTGAACCGATTTGGCTGAAAATTGGTAGGGAGGTAGCTAAGAACTGGGAGAAGGACATAGGATACTTTTGGGTAGGGGTAGGGTAGGGTAGGGTAGGGTGGGGTAGGGTAGGGTAGGGTAGGGGTAGGGTAGGGTAGGTTAGGGGTAGGGTAGGGTAGGGGTAGGGCAGGGGTAGGGTATAAAAGTCCACCCGTGCGAAGCCGGGGCGGGCCGCTAGTAACATAGATAAAAAGTTATGTTAATTTAATTTTATCGAAGAGGCAGCCCTGCGATTACTGTGGAATCGCGCGGTGCGAAGCAATCACTGCTGTACGCTTGAGCATTTAGGCGCATTTTAGCATACAGTGGTTGTTGACGCGAGGGAGTAGGCAATTATCGTAATAGGTATTGGAAATTTTCTACTGAGTGAAGTATCTGTTACGTAGTAACTATTCAGTAATCTGTGGTAATGTGTTTTGTAGCACCAATAGGACAAAAGAGTGGGTAGAAAAAAGTAGGTAGTTGATATTATTCTTTTCGGCTTGCTGACAACAATGCCACATAAATACAAGCGGACGAGATGTTAATTTGGAAATATGAGATTATAACTTATAGTAGACGCGGGTCTCAATCGCGGTACACTTTTAAGGCAAATCATTGCCTTTTTAATAATCCGACGTTTCGACATGGGTTGCACCAGTCGTGGTCACGGATAGACTGATGAGTGTCAGCAACGACGTCTTCGAACAGCGTAGTGTTGTTGAGATTAGTCCTATTAGGCTTTATGTATGCTACGACGATTAAATACAATACAAACAGTTGTTATTTACTTGAATAACTCTATGAATTAAGACATGTTTCTTTATCAATAGCTTATTGTTTGAATATGTTTGCAAACATTATTATAATAACAGCTACCACTCATGTACCTCATCCGAGAAATTATTTCACCAGTTTCAGTTTTACGCGATACGTTTATAAACCGCATTTCTGAATCTTATATCGGTTTAATAATGATTTATTGGATTTTCGTCTAAATTAACTAAAAGTAAGTTAGGTTTATTTTAGTTTACAATTTTATACTTGGGTTGTCAAAGATTATTATGATTTTGAACTTATGCCTGTTACATTTTTTCGGAAGGACATAATTATCTCCGACTGAATCTGGATACAAGTTTCATAAAAAAACTGTTTTAATTTGTTGCTCTTTTTTTTCACTCGATATTACCTCCTTACTTTGTAAAGAAACTTCCGATCCTGTCAGACACCCGAAGTCCGAAATTCCCCTAAAAATATAAAATTCACCATACCTCAATACCTCCGCCAGCAACCAGAGAAGCCATCTTGCACAGGTTGCTTAGTTTGTCATTTTTGTTCCATTTTTGTCCTGCTCACTTTTCATGTCCGTAAAAAAGCCCAAGATTTTGTTTTGTTTGGTTCTTAGTTACAACCTAATAGCTTCCCACGCGCGGTTTCCCCCGCGTAACTCCCGTTGCCGTGCGAACTTCATAATTAAATATAGCCTTTGTCATCCGAGGATAGTGTAGCTTTCTAAGGGTAAAATAATTTTTCAAATCGGTCCAGTAGTTTCGGAGCCTATTCAATACAAACAATCAAATCATTCCTCTTTATTATATTACCATAGATTACATGAAATAATTAATTTATTTTCTGTATTATTTTTTAGGTCTCTGTTATTGGGTTTGGCGTGCAATGAAAGCGCTACAGGAGTGCAATTAAACCTCTCGGGCGTGTTATCATCATCACAAGCCGCGCACGTACTCGAGTCGTGCATACACGGCGTTAGATGTCTGCAGTCGCTCGACTTGTCGGACAACAGTAAGTAAATGTGTTAATAAGTTACAATAGCTATTATGATAGTCTTCTGAATATATAATTGAAAGAGTTGTTGACGTCACAGTTGATTAAGTAATTGTCTACTGGTGTATTTTTGAGGCAGATGAGGATATGAACAAACCACGGTTTGCTCATATCCTCATCATCATGAGTCAACATAAAAGATATTCCACAGTCAATATTCGATTTTTCAAGTTGCTTACAGTGAGAGTGACGTCCCAACTATTTATCGAACCGTATTTTTGTAAAACAAATTTTATTATATAATATTTTATTTAAGTTAGTTTAGATAAATTTATTATTCAAAAATCTCAAATAATAAAACGAGCCCTTACTATACTGTCATAGGTCCTGTCACCAAAACAGTAAATTACAGACTGTTCTCATAATCAAGTGCAAAGCCAGTCTTCTATTTATTTATATTTATCAGTATTAAACAGGAAATATTTTTGTTTTAGGTATGGAATTTGAATTATCGGGAATAGTAAGAGCAATTGGAAAGAATCATTCCATAACGCATTTATCTTTAAGCAAATTGACGGGAAAGCGATCGTACGCACCTCCTTTAATACAGGTAACTATAATAAGTATTATGTTTTTAATAACAAAGTGAAGTAAAATGAATAAAATAAGAGTAACCATGAATTATTTTGTTGTAGGCGCTAGTCCATGTTCTACAAGAACCTGATACAGCCTTGACTTCATTAGATCTCAGTGATTGCAAGCTAAAGGTATGTACTACGTTGTAATTTTATTTTATTTATCTTCCAGCTGTCTGCGTGATTTCACTCACGTAATATATATGTCTGTTTCTGTGCCTGCGCCATGCCCATAGCCATAGCAATGCCCATAAGCTTTTACCATAGAATAGAAGTTTCGACATTCGACAGCACAGAAATGGCATTAAATGATCGAATTACTAGTGAATTTTAAACGACTATTTTCAAGACGCCTGATTTATTATAACATTGAAAGATGCTCGTAGATATGGAGCACTCTACGTTAAATTACTTACTTTATCAAGCCCTTTGACGTTTACTGCTCTACATGGGCCTCCTCTTTAACAGACCTTGGCAAGTCAGGGTCGTTGAGTGATATTGCCGTAATCACCACACTTGAATTGGTTATCGCAGTAAGATGGGAGTAACTTTGTGCTCATAGATGGTGTATATCCCTTGGTCGACTCTTACGACACTCATAGATATAGATATGGGGTGGCCTTACATTTTTTTTTTTCATCCAGGGTGATCTGTACGGTTTACTGAACGCATTGGGCGGAGCTAGACGGCTGCGTTCGTTGGACGTCGGAGGGAATCTAGCGGGGGACGCGGGGGCACGGCTGTTGGCCAAAGCATTGCAGTGTAACTGTACGCTTCAGACTCTATATATAGACCGCAACGCTTTCAGTTTACAAGGTAATTGTGATACATACATAGTTGTGTAAGAGAAATATTTGCTGTAATATTTATAAACAATGGTTTACCTAAGAATGTAATTAAGAATATTACAAAAAATATACATAAAATGTTCAACGAAAATCGTAGCTGACAGACAGAGAGAGAGAGAGACATAGAGAGAAAAAGAAAAATATTTTGTTCTCTGGACATCACCGTAGGTATCACTTGAATATAACGACGATACTAGTGTTGAGAGCAAAAGATCTTTGATGTAAAGTTTACAATGACATATTTCTTAAAATAAATTAATTGTACTTAAGATAACAAGTAATGTCCTCGATATGACTATACCTACTGCCATACCTTTAGTACTGAACTAAATGTTGAAAGCCACGTGTAGGCTGTGGGATCGTTCCCACAGCCCACAAATTGCTTGTCTCACAAAGCCGCCTGTTCCACTCAAGTCTATATAGGGTCACCCCTAAATAGGGATGACCCTATATAGGCTTGAGGAAGCTTGAATAAACCGCCTGTTCTACTCGAGCCTAAATAGGCTAGAGTAGAACAGGCGGTTTTAGCTGATGAACTTCTTGCAAGTCAAAGGCACCGACGGACTAAGTTAGGTTGTCTAACTCACACCCATCAACCTACACTAGCTAGGCGTTAATTTGTGTAAATCCCTACACTTTCAGGTAGGGAGAGTAGGGAGGCCTTTGCCGTGCAGTGGATAACCATAATTTTATTTCGAGAAAACAACAATTGAAATTTATGTGTAATAAGTAACTAATATTGGACACTTATCATACAGGATTGACGGACATAGCGACGGCTCTCCGTCGGTCCGTCAGTGTCCGTCGCGTTGAGTTCCCGGGATGTGACGCGGCGGCTGGCGGGCGGGGAGCGAGCGAGAGAGTCGCCGCCTTGTGGAGAGACCTGCACGAACGGTAACTATTGCAACTCGTCATCATCATTCTCCTGCCCTTATCCCAAATTATTTGGGGTCGGCGCAACATGTCTTTATCTTCCATACTCCTTTATTAGCCGCTATCTCGACAGTCACCCCCTTTCTAACCATATCACCTTTTACACAGTCCATCCATATTGCTACTAGTCATATAAAAATAAAATATTTAATGTATATTGACTAATTATTCATATCTATCAACAGGCTAGCAAACAATTGTAACCCGGCGCAAACGCACACACTCAGGGCTATGGCATTAGAACGTGCGTGGGCGGGCGGTGAGGCAGCAGCAGCACTAGCGGCCCACGCCGCAGCCGCCCTCCCCCCGCCGCCCCTCCCCGCCGCGCTCGAGCGAGCGGCCGCATCCGCGCATCAGCTGCTGCATCAGTACCTACAGGTATGACGATAGACACTGCCACCCTCCCCCTGCCTTTCCTACCCACCGCGATCTTGCAAGCCTGTACTAGTACCTACAGGTATGACGTCAGACACACACCTCCCGCCGCACTGCCGCCGCGCAGGTATGAAGTCAAACACAGCCGCCTCACACAGCCGCACTGTCCCTACCGGCTCCGCGCAGCAGCTACTGCATCAGTACTTACAGCTATGTCGTCACGCACATCATTGCACATGCACATGATAACGAATCTTAACCTATTCACCTACTCTTATAATTAATGTATGTCGTGTGATTTCCGACTTACAATTGACCACCCCATATCTTCATATGGGTGCCGTAAAATACGACTATGTCCTTAGTGGTGGGATGGGCAGCAGAATCTATCAGCTCCAAGGTACTCCAATCTTACTGCGATCACCAATCCACCTGTCAAGCGTTGATAACAGTAATATTCCTCAACGTCCCTGACTTGCCAAGGTCTGTTGTTAAAGAGAAGGTCCATGTTCAACCATAGCAGTAACCGGTAAAGTAAAAAATGATACTCTTGTAAGTGCCCAAAATACCATCGTTTCGTTTGTATTGCAGCGATGTGGCGAAGTGTTCGCGGCGATGGGTGGCGGCGGTACCAGCGGCGAACTGGTCACACTGCAGGCTGTGCGGGACGCTATGGCGCCTTGTTCCAACACGCTGCAAGACTTGCTCAAGTAAGTCGTTACTTCATTGTGTCTATGAAAATCATCGTTATGAGGCTTAAAGCTTTTGAAACTAGTTTAAAAAAAAGCGATATAGGGCAAAGTGGATGCTAGATTAATATAGAATTATTTGATACAATAAATTTGCTTATATTATACATATTCCGCTACGAACGATACTCCATAGTCCAACCAATTTAAATTAAAGTGTACATCGAAACTAGAGATATAGATTTTTTTTTAATAGGAATAGAATTTTATCGACATTGCCTAGGTTTTTTTTAACTTATTGTAACTTATATTTTTTAAAGCATAGGTGATTCCGCCAGCCAAATATGCTATAACAAAATTATTAGCGTTACAATCATACTAAACTTATTGGTAGTAATTCTCGACGATTCTCTTAAAAACTATTAGTACAATAATTTATTTATAATTTACTTGAGGCTGTGTGGCTCGTTATGTCAGTGCATTATTCTGTTGCCGTCCACATAAATCAACTTCTTCCAATTCATATATATTTTGTTTTCAGTCAAGCGGTGGAGAGTCTCGCTCTACTGGCGTGTGAGAACGTGGACAACATCGACAGTGAACCGATGCCGAGCGTTGAGGGTGACATCCCTGACCTCCTTACACCTATCTCCCACTCGGGGGTAAGAATCCGTTCCCTTGGTAACTTCATCATTGAATATAGACTGTGTTACTCCTGAATAAAGTTACTTTGTAATTGTGTAATAACACTAAAGATTTTTATTGATACAAACAAATATTTCGTCTTTATAACATTCGTATACATTAACATAATTGCTATTTATGTAATTGGCAATGTCAGGTCAGGGTTTGGTTGATTAGAAGTGTACGTGCCACGGTTTGCTATTCCGCAATATAAAGCAAACTGAATATAGTTATAAGTTATGTTGCGCAACGATTCATTGATAATATCGTCGTCCCTGCGAGAAATATACCTAAGATCAATTGTAATTCAGGACAACTATTGAATGTAATTAATGTATATAATTTATTTTCATGCTACTTAGAAATTGGATTATCTTAATTTGGTAAGATATAAAAATGATTAAATAATTACTTTTTTTTTTAGTTTCATACAGTGTAACAAGATTTAAAGCTTCCAAGTGAGCATCGTAGTTCTCCTTTTATTATTGTGAAATCATAAAAGGGGGACTATGATGGTCACGATTCTTCTTCTTGGATGTTTGATTATTTATATAAACTTGAATATTTGGCGGCAACCTACAAATTATCCAATAATACAAAATCTGCTTTATTATCAATATATGCTATGCTTAGGCGACACCACTGGGTGGACGGCGGCGTTCCCGCGGCACTCGTCGTGTGCGACCTAAATCTGTAGCAGAACAGCAATGTAGCAGCAACGAGATGTTGTCGCTACCTCCGCTACATGCCGAGGCGAGCGACGCGCTAGCCGAACTACCCGCGCACACGCTACGACACCTTGTCAAAGGTAATATACTACGGAACTTTGTGTAGCAGCTACGAGATATTGTCGCTACCTCCGCTACATGCCGAGGCGAGTGACGCGCTAGCCGAACTACCCGCGCACACGCTACAACACCTCGTCAAAGGTTATATACTACGGAGCTTTATGTAGCAGCTACGAAATGTTGTCGCTACCTCCGCTACATGCCGAGGCGAGCGACGAGCTAGCCGGACTACCCGCGCACACGCTACGACACCTCGTCAAAGGTAACATACTGCGGAGCTTTGTGTAGCAGCTACGAGATATTGTCGCAAATGTAGCTACACGCCAGGCGAGCAACGCGGTAGCCGAATTATCCATTCATACACTACCTCATCTTGTCAAAAGTAACAAACTACGGAGCTTTGTGTAGCAGCTTCGAGATATTGTCGCAAATGTAGCTACACGCCAGGCGAGCGCCGCGGTAGCCGAACTATCCGTGCACTCACTATATCTTGTCAAGGTTACGTACTACGGAGCTTTGTGTAGCAGCTACTAGATATTGTCGCTAATGAAGCTACACGCCAGGCGAGCGACGCGGTAGCCGAACTATCCGTGCACTCGCTACATCTTGTCAAAGTTTACGTACTACGAAGCTTTGTGTAGCAGCTACTAGATATTGTCGCTAATGAAGCTACACGCCAGGCGAGCGACGCGGTAGCCGAACTATCCGTGCACTCGCTACATCTTGTCAAAGTTTACGTACTACGAAGCTTTGTGTAGCAGCTACTAGATATTGTCGCTAATGAAGCTACACGCCAGGTGAACGATGCGCTAGGCAAACTTCCGTAAATAAATATAATAAACTTCATAAATTAATTTTTCCAACTATTCAAAAAAGTAATAATTTATCTCGTTTTATCCGCAGGTCGGCCTCGACGCACTAAAACTCGGGCACCAACACGGCCAATAACCGATCAGTCACAAGATATCGATGAAGGTACCCCTTGCATACTTGATTAATATGATAAAAAAATGCTTTATGTTACGTGTAAATTAATAGTTACGTCTCGGGCAAAATCCTTTATTAATATACTGCTATCCCGCGAGCGCGTTTAAATGCGTAGTTCGCGTTCCCGTGGCAATTACATAAGTAAATATGTATAGCCAGTGGCGGGGCAAGACCTAAATTTGATGTGGGCAAGACAGATTTCGCGAGGCCCTATTCTGTGGCGACCTGAAGACGTATTTTATAAAATAATAAAAAAACAAAACAATTAACACTGCCAAGTTTTTACTCATAAAAATACAAATTAGATTAATATTAATGAAAAATTACAAATCGTAAAAAATTGGTCTTTACCTATGAAATTGCCGTTTTGTATGAAAAAATTTAAACGATTTTTTTTAATATATTTTTTATTTGTATTAATCGAAGTAATCACCCATGCAATCAATGCATCTTTGCCAACGCAGTGGCAGTTTATTGATGCCTTCTTAAAGAAATCAGCTAGACGGGAGGCAACAAATTCTTCAAAGGCATTTTGTACTGCCTCTCGGGTATTGAATTTTTTTCCCGCCGGGAAGTTATCCAAATTCTGGAAAAAGTAGTAGTCTGTAGGCGCAAGGTCTGGTGAATAGGGCGGATGACGGAGAGCTTCCAACCCCAGTTCTTGCAACTTGGAGACCGTCTGCTGTGCAGTATGAGGTCGCGCGTTGTCGTACAGGAGCAGCGGAGACGAGCGATTGACCAATGCTGGTTGGAGATGTGCCAGCTTCTCCATCATTGTGTTCAGTTCTTCACAGTACACATCTGCAGTAATGCTCACCCCGTTTGGTAAGAAGCTGTGATGAATCACACCGGCGCGGCGCTAGACCACCAAACAGTGACCATCACTTTTCTAGGGGTACGTTTTCATTTAGGGCATTGTTTAGGTGCTGAACCAGGATCAAACCAACTTGCTGAGCGCTTGCGGTTATCAAACAGAATCCATTTTTCATCGCAGGTAACAATGCGGTTCAAAATTCCTTCATTTGTGTGTCTGTTGAACAGTGCAAGGCACGTCTCCACGCGTACTTCGCGCTGGCGATCATTGAGTTCGTGAGGCACCCATTTGTCAAGCTTTTTTACCTTGCCAATTTGACGCAAATGAACCAATATTGTTTTGACGCTAACGTCGAAAGCTGCTGCTAATTCAGCCGTAGATTGTGTATCATCAGCTTCCACAATCGCCTTTAATTCGTCATTGTCGACCAAAGTCTTCGGACGACCGCGAGGTTCATTTTTCAGGTAAAAATTTCCAGAACGCAAGCGAGCAAACCAAAACAGGTGGTGCGTTGGTTTGTAGTGTTAGCTTCGTAAACGTCATTGATGTTGCGTGCCGCTTGTGCCGCGTTGCTGCCACGGCGGTACTCATATTCCATAATTACTCGAATTTTTAACATATCCATTATGACGAAAAAGATTGAAATGCGATGAAAATGTAACACTAATCAATAAACAAATGACTACTTTTGGAAAAAAAAATCACCATGTTTTTTAAATAAAATTAATTTGAAATTAGAATTCTTAGCCAAACAAAAATTATTTTGATTTGAAATGGCCAGTACTGCAGAACGGCAATTTCATAGGTAAATACCTTATATATAGGTGGAGATGACAATACCAATAAATTAAATATCGGCTTTCAAAGGATGCTTCCAGTCCAAAAAACAATCAATTTAATTCCATTTAAAAAAAATTATGGCTCCATAGTACAGACGATGATTCTGCCAGTGATATTTATGCAATCAGGACAGCAGTCAGGACCTAATTTAACATTTTAAATATTTTCTCCATGCTGTATAAGGTACCACCATAGGGGTCAATGATCTATGCATCGGCAAAATATCATGTTAACATATTTTAAAATATTGACAGTTTCTGATTTCTTGATTCAGTGATTATTTTAAAGGGATATTGCGCCAAAGATTAGAAGGAAGATTGCTCTAATGTTCGTCACTTAAAACCGTGTTGTTGCTTAATTTTATGTCTGATTATGGCTGAAATTGTTTGGAAAAAATATATATTTTTATTTTTAACTTAATTTTTTTAGCTATAAAGAACTTATATTTAATATTGCAGTCAATGTTTGCATTTATTGTTGTATTGTCATCTACCCCATGTATACATTTCTTAAAGTGTATATTTAAAAATATTTATATTTCTGTATTAAAGGAACAGAAATTTCCTGCTTTTAACTTTACTAAATTCCTTAATTATTGTATCGTAATTCAGCTTAGATGCCATATCTGATTCAATCGATAAAACAGCCAAAGCTGAAAGTCTTTCCTGGCTCATTGTGTTTAATAATAATTTTTTTTTAATTTTTGAGGCGCGAGGCCCCTTGTACCGCGAAGCCGTAGGCGGTGGCCCACGTCGCCCACGCCTAACGCCGCCACTGTTACTCCTAGATACCGTAGTTTTTTAATGGTGAAAGAATTTTTCTAATTGGACCTTTGGTTCCTCGTAATTTAACCGGTCTAAGTTAGTTTTATCTAGAGCTAAAGATAAATCCAAAATTTACTTACAAAGAGGTTTTCACGTTTCTAAACTCGACTTCGCGAGGAAGTCGCCCAACATCAATAAATCAATCCTAGGCAAAGGAGAATGGGCGGTTCGTCCCCTGTGGTGTAACAAGATGTGATATACGTCATTTTAAAGATCATAACAACAGCTTTATTTTATTGTATGACACCAACAACAAAACTCGTGCAGGGAAGGAACCACGAATTATCTTATAAGGACAGGCTTGTACTATAGCCGTTAACCACCTGCACACAATGGCGAGCACTGAGCGAGATAGCAATAATACGGAAGCGAGAGGGATACAGACTTTATGGTTCTGACTATTGTATTGTATTTGTTTCACTTCTTTTTTCTTCACTTAAATGATTTGTATTGTAATGACAGTACATTCGCCGTACAATAACGTTGAAAAAAAATTATGAAGGATAGTAAACTAGGCGAAAATGATATTTTTTTGAAGAAAAATGTAATCATTCGTAGTTCTTCTCCTGCACGAGTTCGGTGGTTCGTGTCATACAATAAAATAAATCCATTCTAATTAACTTTAAAATGACGTATCGCTCAATTTGATACAATGTGGGAACGGAGCCCATACAAAAGCGCCCATTCTCCTTTGAGCAGTTTTCCTTAACAAAGCCTGGTTCCATTGTTAAAGAATTTTGTTGTAGAATCGAGTGGACGCGATAAGTCTCATTTAAACTAATAAAAATTGAATTAAAATGCGTAAACAGTTAGTAGTCACAGCAAAACACAGTGATGTTTACAATATCGTGACGTCATGCGCCGTGATTGGTGTTTCAGTTAAAATGGCCGATAGCAGTATTTTAATCTTTTATTTTATTAAAAATCACATTCATCTCAAGGTTTTATATATAAATAAATCATTAATTTTTTGATATTGTCTTCACGCCTATTATTGGCACAGCTTCGATAAACGTAAAAAAACAAGAACTCACAACCATCAACTTTATATACAAAATTCACAGATTTTTCTATTATTATTATTTTTTTAAATTGCTTAATGTGTTATTTAAATGGAAATGGTGGCAAGAGTTACCTATGCCAATAATTATTTATAAATATTTTTTATAGAAAATTTAAATTTGTAATATAAATAAAAATAATTTATGGTTTCGAACAAAATAACGTGAAAAAAAAATTGGTCTGTAAAGCCGGTTTACGGACGATAATTTTACGTGATAACGCGGCGCCATAAAAAAACATTGATGAGAACCCACATCAACTTTTCACTTCACCTTGAAAACAGTTAACAAAACAGTTTACGTGTAGACAGGTTGTTGGTTGGGTGCTGCCGCTGTCTCTCTTCTACTCGGACGCATCGACCGATGGAGTGGAAGAGAGATAGATGCATCACAAGCGGAACGCTTACGCCGATCGTGCCTGTCTATCGCTTGTTCCGCGCTCTCGCTTGCACGCTCGGCTCAGGCGGAACGTGACAATGAATCATGCTTTTTCGTGAGTGCAGCCGGCGTTCATCGATTTATAAGACGTTATCACGTCAATATATCCCTATTGTTACTTTTAACTATTCTCTTCTCTTAAAAAGGCGTATCATTTTCACAAACAATATTTCTTTCACCGATTTCGCTTCAAGTGCCAATAATTGAACGTTTTCCCGTAGTCGTTTATTAAATAGAGGCGCCGATGAGATGCTTGCCACGTTTATTCTACCTCTGAGTATATGTGTGTGTGTGTGTGTGTGGGCAGGGCTGGAGGAGTTCTGGCGCACGTGCCGCACGCCGCCGGGCAGCGAGGAGGCGTCGCTGTCGGCGCGCACGCCGCTGACGTCACGCTCGCTGCACTCGCTGTCGTCACTCGCGTCGCCCTCGCCGCTGCGACACTCGCCCACGTTGCAGCGAGACGACACCATGTAAGTACATGACACGACACTACAACTCCACCAACCTAAGTTTGCACCTCGCGTCGATTACGTCACACTGACGCTTAGGTACGGTCTGCTGCCGGCGCGCACGCCGCTGACGTCACGCTCGCTGCACTCGCTGTCGTCACTCGCGTCGCCCTCGCCGCTGCGACACTCGCCCACGTTGCAGCGAGACGACACCATGTAAGTACATGACACGACACTACAACTCCACCAACCTAAGTTTGCACCTCGCGTCGATTACGTCACACTGACGCTTAGGTACGGTCTGCTGCCGGCGCGCACGCCGCTGACGTCACGCTCGCTGCACTCGCTGTCGTCACTCGCGTCGCCCTCGCCGCTGCGACACTCGCCCACGTTGCAGCGAGACGACACCATGTAAGTACATGACACGACACTACAACTCCACCAACCTAAGTTTGCACCTCGCGTCGATTACGTCACACTGACGCTTAGGTACGGTCTGCTGCCGGCGCGCACGCCGCTGACGTCACGCTCGCTGCACTCGCTGTCGTCACTCGCGTCGCCCTCGCCGCTGCGACACTCGCCCACGTTGCAGCGAGACGACACCATGTAAGTACATGACACGACACTACAACACCAACCTAAGTTTGCACCTCGCGTCGATTACGTCACACTGACGCTTAGGTACGGTCTGGACGTGACTGAGCGACCGAGGGAAGCGGGCGGGGCGCCGCATTCCAGCGAGATGCAAACTTAACTTGGTGGAGTTGTATGTATGTGCACGATCACGAGATTTTCTTGTCCGGCGTCGGAATCCAATCCAACCAACTAGATCCGAAAAGAAATCTTTGATATTACATTTTCAAAAAAATGTTTGGAGCGGGAATCAAACTCACTATCTCCGAGATTTAAATACGTAAGCATAACACACTGTTGGTCCTGACCTTGATCTCTCACATATATTTTAATTTGTGTAAATTTATTAAATGTTCTGAACAATTTTCAGTGTCTTTATCTTTATATATATAATTCTTCTGTGAGTGTGTATGTCACTGAACTTCTCTCAAACGACTGGACCGATTTTTTGTGTGTGTTCAAGGGGATCTGGGAATGGTTTAGATTCACAATTTTGTCCGCTGGACAATGTTTTTTTTATTAATTTTTAATTTATTAGTAGTTGTTGATTTTGGAATGTTTTACATTGGATCCGACAGACGGCGCTACCATCGCAGTGTCAAATTTTAAATAATATTTAGGGTAGGGGTAGGGTAGGGTAAGGGAAGGGTAGGGGTATGGTAGGGGTAGGGTAGGGTAGGGTAGGGGTAGGGGTAGGGTAGGGGTAGGGTAGTGGTAGGGTAGGGTTAGGGCAGGGGTAGTGTAGGGCAGGGGTAGGGTATAAAAGTCCACCCGTGCGAAGCCGGGGCGGGCCGCTAGTTTTAATATAAAATATAGCGAACGGAGTTGCCAAACAATATTCAGCTCAAAAAATATGATAACAATTTTATTTTTAACAGGTACAGCGTAACATCTGGTGAAAGCACGCCTGTGTTATTGGAATGCGGTAAGTTCTGCCACAGATACCATTACCGTTATGTATTCCTTCACTTTATCACCCCGTTTACGTCCACTGCTGAACATGAAACTTCTCGTAACAGACCTTGGCAAGCCAGGGTAGTTGTAGGATATTGCTATAAGCATCCGCTCGGCAGGCGGATTGGTGAACGCAGTATGGTGAGTTTTATTATATATTTCATTGAGCTGATAGATACTGCTGGCCATTCATCAGCTGTAATGTCTCATAGTGTTCTATTCACAGCTCTGTGTACATAAAATGATGGAATTTATTAAAATCGTAAAGAGGTAGCTAATAATTATTATATGCTAATTATAACTGATGATAAGAAAACCTTTACAGAAGTGTCGCGTTGTAAATCTTCAGACAATGTAGGCATGAAACCTTCGGCATCGACGCCACCACCATCGCGGTCTTCCGATAACGTCAACACCATAGGTAAGTCATGTACTATTATATTAACTATAGACTCTATAGTAACGGGATTGTTTCAATATAAGTCCTTCACAAAATGTGTTAATACATCAATGTACATTGGGTTTTTCTTTCATACGGGTGTAATAAATTGTTTCTATGTCTCGGAAATTGTGTAATTATTGAACAGAATGGCTCTGTTACTACACAGAAAATAAAGCGCTTTTAAATGCACTATTTCTGAGATTCTATACATGCCAGGGTGCACATATATAAGGGCTCAAGCTTGTATTGTATTGGTGAATATACGAGTTTTTACCTCACACTGCCTTTCCCGAATTTGCTAACACAGCTTATGTGCGAGTGAATGCTTTCCCATCGTCCGATTTATTATGACAATAATCATTATACCAAATAATGTAATCAACGACTTATGTGCTTTTGTGCAAAATATTAAAACAGCTTATGGCCACAACATGCGTGATCTTTAAGCTTCCTTTATTTTATTTTTATGAGGACACCTAATTTTACTTTTCTTAATCACAACATGTTTAGTAGTGGTGGTATGGGTGGTATTCCACCCAGCAACAGCTATTAGACCGGCCATTGTACCTTAACCCATTAATGGCCAAACCTAAATTAAAGACGTGTTTGTTTCAAACTATTTATTTTTATAATCAAATAAGTAATAAGAAGAACAAGATGAAAAAAAAAGTTGAAAAAAAAATGTTTTTTATGTTTTTATGGGGTGTACTCTATAGGGTACACTGGCCACTTAAAAGGTGAAATTTTTCGAAGCAGGGCTTTTCGACACAAAGGATCTTGTGGCATTTTTTACACTCCCAGCATACTCTTGAGTGGGAAATAACACAACGAAGTGGTTTCTCAATTTTTTTTGGGAAGTGTCCTGAGCCATCTTGGAATTAGCCCTCGATCATAGAAGAAGAAGGCCGAGCTCTTTTATGTACTTCTTGCCTCAAATAGTATCGGGCAATATTACGACGGAACAAGAGTTGATCCATAGGCTGTTCGTTGCCTCAGTACATGCAAACGCCATGCATTTGCCACAGCCATATCCACCATGTACGTAAATATGACCCACCACCACTTTTGCACACTTGCCATGAATTGCGATTTGGTATAGCGCTATCGATTGATCTAATTCATCAACTCCACCCATGCCTTTATTATAATTTTGAAATAGTAAGGGAATATTCACATCTACTTTTTATTTTTTCAATGGACACCATCGCTTTACATTTCCCATTGGTTCTATATTATCATATTTAGTGGTGATAGTGCAAACGCTATTATCCTTCCATCTAACTAATAAAAGTTCATTGGCTTTGTCAAATCTATGATCAAAGCTTGCTCTGTCTTGTTTTTTCATGTCTTTTGAACTAGTCAAAGGACATTTTTTGGTACGATTTTCACGTACAGTTTCAGTCGCACAATATCCTGCATTCCGTAAATCGACCAATAGGTTGCAATTTGTAAAAAAGTTATCAAAAAATACTTTATGGTTTGATGGATTAGTGTCTAATTTTTGTAGTAAAGACTTCACAACCCTTGAACCTAAAGGCTCGGTGGTTGCATCAAGAGATTTTCCGCAGTAAAAATCGAAACTGTAACAGTATCCATTTGAGCTTGCCGCTACCCAATTTTTATAGTCGACATCGTCGTTTTACAGCTAGTGGCTCCTCATCACTGCTATCACCAGCACTAGATAGAGTGCCTTCCTCGTGAACAAAAACAAAAACCTCGATATTCCCCGGTACATCTCTGGGTAATGTGTGAGCTTCCATGTCCTCATCAATACTCTCTTCTTCGTCAGTGACGTTGTTCACGAGGAAGGCACTGTATCTAGATACAGTGCCTTCCTCGTTAACAAAAACCTCGATATATCCCGGTACATCTCTGGGTAATGTGTGAGCTTCCATGTCCTCATCAATACTCTCTTCTTCGTCAGTGACGATGGAAGGATCGGGTGGTATAATCGCCAAATCATATTCGGCATCATCATCACTGTTCTCTAAAATAGCTTGAAGAGCTTGTTCCAGACCACAATATTGATTAGGGAAGTTGAAATTTTGTCGATTCATGGTTTAGTTGAACTTATCTGAAATCAAGACATAACATATTTTTATACCTAAGTGGCCACTGTACACAATCAGGTACACCTATATAAATGTTCACAGATGACAGCGAAAACAATAAAACAGTCGGTAAATATTTATAATTATTATAAACAAGTATATATTTCATCATATTTAGCACCTAACATGATATTTAACACGTTGAATAAAAAAATATTGATAAATCAAAAGACTTACCTGTGTTATCTACAGAATTGTAACTTTGACTAAATGACAATCACTAAAATATTAAAACTACCTACTTTTTGTTTATATCAAAAAATCTGTTATATTACCGTCTATTCATATCTAATTAAGGAAATATATTAGCCTACGTTATATTTTTATAAATAAATGAAGTTTAACTGTACCCATTCAGGTACAGCGGCCGTAAATGGGATTGTACGAAACCATAATTAATTATAGCATACAATGAAGCTCTCATTAATTTATTTTTATTTTGTAATTTAGTCGCATGTCGGCTTAACAGTCTTAATGTTTTGCACATACGACGCGTTTGTTTATATGTGAGTGTGTGTGTGTAACGTGCGCGTGTACGTACGTAGGGAACGGATGCGCCCGCACTCCGGGCAAGGCGCGGCCGTGGTCTGTGGCGGGCGTCAACCCCGACAATAACGCAGCTTGTACCACCGGTGAGATTGCACGAATTTATTTTGATATTTGCTATCGATGCATGGTTTAACCCTTTTTAAGACAATATTTGGCGTCATTCAATTTGAATTGTATTACAATCTTATAAAGTTCAAAATAGTTTGACGGCTGACTTTAGCCTTAAGAAATTCTAATATGAATATCAAAACGTTTTTGCCGTATTGTTTTCAAGCAATATTTTATACATTTACTGGTTTATAACCTCTTCATTTTCGAGATTGAATTCAGATTCGTTTAGTAGTATATGATATAGAATTATGCTTTTTGTTAATAATATAATATACAACTGATGCAAATTGTGATCGAAATTTGCAACAGTTCTATAAGTATTAAACATATTCATAATTTTCTCAAGTTAGTAGGTAAATAACATCTCGACATGCGCGACTATAAGAATCAAAGTTTATATTCATTTAATTTATTTTTTTACAGACCTAAGGACCTTTCATTTTACTTTAGACATTTGATATGACAAGTCTCTATTTCTTTTACTAATTTTAATCTCTTATTGCATGTAATGTTTACTAAATATACTTTTCCTTTCTATCATGCGTGTTATTGACTATAATAATATACTGATATATTAAATTAAATAAATATCGCTAGCGATTATATAGACCTACAAAACGAAGCATTTTAGATAAAATCAAATAGTTTATTTGCATAAATATGAGTTACAAAGTTCTCAAGTACACATCAGTCCAATTCATACCAGCCTCTTTGGCTCATATGAATATTTATTATTGAAGTGAATATGAAAAGATAAGGAATATAGTAGTTGCTAAAGTCCGTATGACTTTCATGATATACGTAACAGAATATATGTAAATGATAATAATCAAACAAAATTAAATTATCTACTATTAGTACTTACACTCTGTTGTAATTTAACCTTATTTACAAATAAATCGTTCTGATTTCTGGAGAAGATAAATAAGCTGCTGCATTATTGAGCCAATATGTGTTCATATAATAACGATGACGTCAAAGTGTGTCATAAAAAAAAAATCTGCTGTACTATGAGCAAGGTCTGTCGTTGTGTACATATCTCGGTAGTGTGGTATTTGACGTTGGTGGTGGTCTACAGAAGGCGTGGAGGCGTGCGTCGGCGGCAGCATCGTGGGCATCACGCCGGGCGCCGCACTAACCAGTAACCATCTTTCAGACGCTATTCTATACTGAACGATCAATGTGCCGTCACGCTGTATAGGTAAAGCTTGACGCAGCTTTGTGTGCCTCTGTGTGTTTTAACGCATGTATTCTACCAACATGTTTTCATAACTTTTTGTCAATATTTGAATTTTAACCTACATTCATTAAGCATGGATGTTTCACGTGAATTCATTTTATAATTATTGAAGTGTTAATCCTGTTACTCATTTTGCAATCAACAATGCCTGATATTTTTATTTGTAACACCAACCATACACGGATTTTGTGCGTGAGTGTGTCATAATGACTATGTATGTACATTTTTATAATAATATTACTTATATATATAAATGTACAAAACATTTTAAACTTTATTTTGTATTATTCAAATGCATGGGATGTTTCAATGTAACTATAACTTATAATAGAATATCAATTGCATGTCCTACTATCTATCTACTATTTACTTTATCATACTTTTTTTTTCATGTACATTATATTTAAATATATTCATCTCACAAGTGCTATTAATCATTAATACTCGGTACACTTCACTACCCCTCTTTTAAACTCCTTTACGTGACTCCTTCCTCGACTGGAAGAGATCGCATTTTATGATAAGGCCGCCAATAGTACCTACTTTATGTTAAGTTTAGATTTCTTTTTTCATGAAAGTGTCCTCTAGATTATGTTTCTATCTATACATATAGTAATATTATTAAACTACTCGTTTAGTTTAAGTTAGCGTTTGCGTTTTTAATTTTAAATATATGCTACAATTAAAGCCCTACGGTACTTCCGTTTTGTATTCAGACGGACCAACAGACAGACACAATAAAAAGCAGCCTGTGTTATACCTTAAATAAAAAACTAAAACTAGCATTCTACCAGTGAAAGTTTTGTCAAAATCGGTACTGCTGTTACTGAGATTAGCCTGAACAAACAGACAGACAGGCCATCATTTTTTTACGTTTTTGTTATTAGTACCCTTTATACATTCACATGCGTTTTCATTACAAACAGACAATCTAATTTTATTTATTTGTATAGATTTTGATCTTTAAGAAGGTATTAATGAGTAAGTAGATAAAATCTGTAGTGCTTTCTGCCACAAAGTAATGTACTTAATAAAAAAATATATAGCTAGTGCAGTGTTGAGCTTACGTAACGAGCTCCTACTATTGATTTCTTATGCATGGTATAATATTGTGATAATATTTATATCATTTTACATTTGACAGTGCTATGATATATCACATCGAATAGTGTGATGCACTATTCTATGTGATATACTAAAAGTTCATTTAATGCAGTTATAATATAATTGACGATAGGTGCCCCACAGAAACGGCTGTCAAAAGTAAAACGTAAAAATGGCAAGATTTTATTAAATAAGTAATTATAGTAAAATGCTACGAATAATTTACGTTTATGTTTAGTCTTGTTTATAGAATAATAAAAAAGAGAGCCTTATATGTCACGTTGGAAGATTGTTACTTACATGATGGTGTTGTGTTCCAGGTTCTATGTTACGCGATCATCCTTTAACTCCAGGTAAGCTTCATATTGGCTAGTAATGATTGTGTACCAATATAAAAATATTTAAGTCTGTTTGATTAGCTAAGACATTACACTGACTTGGTTTTGATATATGTAGATCAAATAATAAAATAGGATTTTTAACTATAAAAAATGTCAATAATATACAGGGTGTCCCAAAAGGTTAAGTAGCTGGGAAAGGGGGTGACAGGGGTGGACACAATGGGCACTAGAAAAAAAAATCCGCTGTGGGTATTTAAAAAAAAATGGCATTTTTTTAAAAACTTAAAATTTTACACCTTGTTATTTTTGATGTTGATGTTGATGACCTTGTTGTTATTGAAGATTACATAACAGCATTTTTTTTAAATACAGCCATATTTGTAGGTACAGTTAGCACAAGGTGTAAAATTTTTAGTCTTTTAAAAAATCCATTTATTTTTTTTTAACACCCAGAGGGATTTTTTTATATTTTTCTGGTGACCCTTGTGACCATCCCTATCACCCCCCTTCCCAGCTACGTAATCTTTTGGGACACCCTGTATATTACATATTTATATTTTTTCAGAGGACGCTGAAACGTAAGCTATGCTCAGGGTGTGGTCCAGCGTGACGGAGAAGGTTCGTGATAAGCTGAGCAGGGTTCGATGTCCACGAGTTACACAAAAGACGGATTTTATTCGGATGCTCACATTTGTGCCAGTTAGAATGTTAACGTTTTAGACGGTAAAATAGTTACTGATTAGTATTCTAATATTGTATTTGAATAACTGATCGCCATTTTATTTACGGAGTGGAACGATGGATTTTTAACTTATAATATTAAGAGACATTATGAATTAATGATTCACGGTCATTCTAATTCCAAGTAACTTATAAATAGGCTAAAATATAATAATCATTTTATATTTACTGTGATTCAGTTAGTATTATGTTACTGATTCGTGTAGTCATATATTTTATTTGCTTATAATTTATAGACCTTTATAACCAATTCCCACAGATGGATATTTATTTAAAGTGGGATATATTATTTGATGTATTTAATATTTTTCGTCTACACAAAGTATTCTTAAAAATCTCATGAACTTGTATCGTACGGATTTTAATTTGCCATTAAACTTGCCGTGGTGTTCTTAAAATCAATTAAAAGATTTTTTAAATTTAAGATTGTTTAGACAACTGTCGGTGTCGGTTACTTTGGTGGAAAGTTGAGTCACAGGATAAACACAATTTGATCAGTATTGGATTTTTTTTTATTTAGGAAAATTATGTTTTAAGTGTACTAATTGTTTGTTACCTAATTACGCACAATAGTAGGTCTGCGAGTAGCGTGCCTAGGAATTTTAAGAGTTTAATAGATTACAGACAGGATTGTATCCGATTTAAAACAATCCATAATGTTACTGCTATTATATTCAAATAGTAGAAAAACTGTTCATGCTAAGCAAATACAAAAATATCATATGCGATGCCTGATGATATTCGAACTTCCCTTTTTGTTCTTGTTAACACCTGTTTTGTTTGCATGAACAAACATAACCCGACCCTACTATATTCACATCATAGCAAATAGTGTAAAGTATGTCAATTTATTTTTACATTCAATATAATTGCAAAATGTTTTGGCGATAAAATAATGTAAGTAACATATTTGTGAATTATAACTGAAATACTTCGTAGGAATATAAAATTACGAGCTAATTGGTCTTAACTAGTCATATTTGAAAGGCCTATTCAGTAATATAATTAATTACGCACAATTTATTTACGTCACATTTATATTATGAACTTGCAATGAATACGTATAAAAAAATAAGGTTAAAGTTAATCTTTAGAAATCTTTTTTGTCGGTTCTTACAATCGTATTCAAAGACAATACTTGGAACTTTTACTTGCACTCAATTATGATACATGGCATTTCCAAGGAAATATTTAAGTGTTGTTTATAAATTAATACAAATATTTCATTCGCATTCTTTAATTACCTTTGATTGTAAGCTTTTATTAAAAAAATAATGATATTGCTTCTGTATTATTTATTGTAATATGTATAGGTAACTTGTAATGAAATGCTTTGTGCCAAATGTTGTTCATGAATACGATTGTTAGGAAGTATAGTGAGGGGTTTGATAGAGGAACATTCTATGAAACCGATTCACTTTATACGTATTTATTATAAGATTACGAACTCCTACGAATTGGAGTTCGTTTATAATAGTTATTTACCATGACAGATATCTTCCAGATTATACATTCCTCTTGTAAATTTTAATGTAGGACAAGGCGTATTTTCCAAATAATGAACAAGTGTGATTTTAAAATGAAGTTCAAAACGTAAAGTGAATTATTTAGATTAGTGCACTTGCAGAGACTTATGTAAGGTTCAATTTTGCGATAATTTGGTGAAAGTAGACTCGCCCCATACAGATAAGTGTTCATTAGAGTAAATATTTGTAAAACAATTACATTCATTTATCTCTTGAATTTATAAAGGCTGTCTCGTACTGGAGTTTCCTGTATGTAAAATACTGATTGGAGTATGTAGATGTATATTGCTAAATTATTTCATAGTATTTTTATATTCATTCCAATTTAGTTGGTTTTATCTAGCTCCTTGGTACCAGACTGATTTTATGGTACTTTTATTTTATGGTGCAATTTATGTCTAGAGCGTTGTGATAATCGTTTAAAATTACATACAATATACAAATTATCGTGTTTTATTTATGACTGCACCTTAACATTAGTTCTTATACTTACAGCGCACAATAATGCGGCATTATATGTACATCCTACTAAAATTTTAAGAACTTGCTTTGGAACGGACTTTCTAGAAATATTAAAAAACTGGTCAAGTGCGAGTCGGACTCGCCCATGAAGGGTACCGTACCATTTTCAACCGTCTACCAGGACCTGTTGCCGTTATTGGTATGGAGCAAAAAAGGCAGTTTGTTGTATGGGAGCCCCCCTTAAATATTTATTTTATTTTTAATATTTGAATTTGAATTACATCATCTGTGAAAATTTAAACTGTCTAGCCATTGCGGTTCTTAAGATACAGCCTGGTGACAGAAAGACAGACAGCGAAATACGGATCCCTAAAAAATGCATATATGCAGAAAATTACCTATTTATCCTATATATTATCATGCCACTAAACAAAAGAGCGGAACAAAATAAACACATGTGACACCAAATGTGCGATTCTTAAATCTAAATTAGACCCAAATTCCAACTATGTAGATTTATCGTCCTCACAAAACAGTCTTCCGGAACGACCTAATTCCGACATGACAGGACTTAGCTGATAAACCCTCATGTCACATTTGACATAGCTACACTAGATTCATATCACGGTTGAAAAAACAACAAATTAAAACAATAAAATAGACACAATTGATATATTGAACAATAAAAAATATATTTACAGTCTTAAATAATACTTATTCTATTCAATGCAAATGAACGAAATATCCGTCATAATCACCTTCCTTGGCTAACCACATTGAAATGTGGAACTCATAATAACACAAAACTGGCCGTTAAGAAGTGCATAAATAAATGTGCAGTAGGCTTTTCTATTATAAAGACTCAAAAGTATATCTAGTTTAAATAAGTCTATAAAAGAAAAGCACACAAATTTGCAGCAATGCTACAATTTCGTAACTGGTAAATTTTACTTCTCCACATAATAAGCCAGCAGCGACTTATAACCTGGAATTATCGTCCGTCTCCAAGTCTTTGAGCATCAAAACAGATGGATGCCAGATTTCGAGTTTTAGAACTAAGGCATCTAATTGTTTAAAAATACCAGACTTATCAATCATATTTATACAAGGTGTAACGGAAAGGGTATATACATAGAAAGAGCAAGGCTTCTTTGGATCATAACAAACGATATGACAAGGGTTTCAACTCAAAATAAAATACTCCAAGAATTGATACCAAATTCTCGGTTTCATATGTTTCCTAAATTCAAATCATAACAAACGTGTCACGTGTTCAATAACTTTCCACGTCCGTTGACATCGATCAGCTGATTGAGTGCTAGTGATGTTATTTATTTCAATTTGAAAAGTTTGTTTTCTGGTATCTATGAATTTAAAAAATCAATACTTCCGGACTTGTAGAGATAGGATTAAATAACCCTTGCCATATTGTTTGTTATGATCCAAAGAAGCCTTGCTCTTTCTATGTATATACCCTTTCCGTTACACCTTGTATACACAGAATTACAATACTTAAGGGTAATGATATTGCAATCATAAAGTAATACATAATATACTCTTATGAGAATCATCACCATGCTCTCCCACTGAAAAGAATAGTGAACTGAATTCGTAGGAGACGTAACAAATAACATTCGAACATCCCTTACAAATAGGCCTATAATGGATGAAGCTCAACCAAACAATAAGTTATGTATCTAAATAAAACTACTGTTTCCTTTGGAGTTCAAATGAAGTATGACGCTCCTGTACTATTATCTAGGCGAATTGCTTGAGAATATTATTTAGAAATGAGAAATATGCTTAACAAATTAAACATATTACCTATTTCTAACAGTTTAATAAGATCAAATTTATAAAAAAATAATTTATAACTAACGAGACATTATTCCTAAATTAAAACTAATCATTGTTGTCATTGCATTGTTAAGTAAAAATAATATAATGTTTTTGAAATTTTCAGTACCATTATAAAACAGAATTACGTTGGTACACTAACACAGTTACAGTACCCGCAAATCTCGTCAAACAATAAAAAAAATGAAATTCTTATAAATAGGATTTATTCATTTTTTTGACACTCTTTAACTGTCTCGCCATCGCACGCGACTGTACGATAGGCAGTTGTTTGGATATTATTGTTAAAAATTAAACATTACAAGTTAGGACTTGCGATTTTTATTTTTACATTTGGCCGTAGGCTCAAGGTAGATCTCCAAATACTCTCTTTCACAATATGTTTGTCCTGATTCATCGCACCTGCCGCGATCGTATCTATGTATGGATTTAAGTTTTACTGAGGACAACTAGTATTAAATATTAACCTTCGTACGTTACCATTTCTTTTTTTTTAATTATGTTGATCTAAAAAGGGTTTAGAATTGGTAATGAATAATGATCAAATTTTATTTGAAAATTGATTGTATTTTTTTTTTGAAAAGAAAACCAATATGATTGATCATTACACTGGAATTTAAATTGGTAATATATATCTCTTCTTTGTATCATAAAATTTATCAACATTACTCGAAATACAAAAATCTTAATTCTAGACATTTCAAGATACGAAGAGAAATTACACACAACAATAAATATGTTTTGATGAAAACAACACATCTAATGAGAATCACATGTAAGTGCAACTTTAAACATAATTGTATACTAAACTTGGTTGGTTTGGGAAACTCATATAGAAACCTTGTGCTTTTAAGAGTCACACAATCGAAGCAATATAATAATTTAAGTAAGAGTATACACTTTTAGGCGAGTTTTTACGTCATATGTGTTGCTTTACATACTATCTATTCCATAAACTGACTCGACTTTTGAAATGATTAATAAAACATTGTTCTAGCGATCAATTGCTCCATGTGATATATGTGCTGCTATAATTGGGTAGTTTCTAAAAATATAAAATTAGTTATTTCAGTCTAATGCGCGTCAACATGACACTATGGAGGAATTAAGTTCTCTAACTATAGCAAAGCCGGTAGCAAATACTATGTTCTTATAATAGTGAAATACTATTATATCCTTTATCATTAAATCGTAATTTCTTAACGTTAAAATGACTTAACTCCAAGAGAAGGAACTTACATAAAATCGAGATCTGGAGGACACCCAAAATCTTCTGTATGTTGTGGTATCAAATATAATTCTCTTCTTTTTATACTACACTGACGTAAGTCGTAGGACTTACACATGTTAACACAATGTTTAAAACTGTAGAACTGTTGTATTTCTAAGAAGATCGTGTGTGAGCGAACTATACAAATAATAATGTCTATCGCATGCATCAGGGATTTGGTGGCAATTCTTTCTTTGGCTCTTCTACACTGCTTATGTTTTTGACATCGTCTTTAATGTCCTCATCTGAAAAATACAAAATTATATTAATTAAATTAGTCGTTAAATTCGGCTTATATTATATTTCTACAAAATACATTACAGTTGCGTTTTATATTGAAATTTAACTTAATTTTCAAGATCTAAGAGGCATCATAACATCAATATAGGATTGGCCTCAGGGGGACGGTAGTACGACACTAAAATTTTCTGGAAAAGGTAGTCAAATAATGCGTTGAAAATTATCTTTTTTTAAGTATAACAAATATATATTAAGAAGGCGTTATGGTCATTACCTACGCACTAATATCATTTCACAATTGGTATAAC
Source organism: Nycteola revayana (assembly GCA_947037095.2). Classification (NCBI taxonomy): domain Eukaryota; kingdom Metazoa; phylum Arthropoda; class Insecta; order Lepidoptera; family Nolidae; genus Nycteola; species Nycteola revayana. The sequence continues at coordinate 11,681,336 of OX344847.2, forward strand.
GGTACGAAATCAGAGAAAAAAATTGAAATTTTATCTAAAAGTATAAAATTGTGTCATATCTATTTAAACTATACGTAGTACGCAAACTTGATACAGGTACACACTGTACTCCGGCAGTACAGTAAAATAAGCTATATAAAAAATGGTGTCGTTGGTGGGGAGCAACACACTAAGCATGATGTAAAACAACAGAAGCAGTACTCACTCTTGACGTCGTCTTTGATCTGCGTGCCGTCCTTGTCGAGTCGTGGTCGCTTGCGCGGCTGCGGGCGGTAGGAGCGGTTGTCGCGCCGCGCCGAGCCCTCGTCCTCCGAGTCCGACAGCTCGCCGTCGCCCGTGATGCGCTTGTCCTGCGCCAACGTACCGAGCATTACTAAACTGTTATTTATCGACTAATTGCACACTAAATATATTTCATTCTTCAATTATGTTCGCTTTAATGTACATTTTTAAATGAAAGTCAATATTCATTTTTTCAAACTATACATTAAGTACTATGTATGAATAACTGTTATTTATCGACTAATTGCACACTAAATATATTTAATTCTTCAATTATGTTCGCTTTAATGTACATTTTTAAGTGAAAGTCAATATTCATTTTTTCAAACTATAAATTAAGTACTATGTTTGAATACTATTATAAATGTAATACAAACATACCTTGTCACTTTGGGGCAGTCTCTCATCTTTATCTACTTTGTCTTCATCTTCTGATTCGTCATTCACAGCATCTTCAGGTATTGCTTGTACCTAAAAATATTAATAATTACGACATTTATAAAAACCGTCAGCGATCAAATCTGCCACTTTTCTATTTTACGAAAACTTAGCTTGTGAATCCAAATAAGTAAAAAAAAATAATGTTTAGACATTATATTTTAACATTTTTTTTATAAAAATAAAGACAAAAAAATTCAATCAACCACATCTCTCTATATCTTACCTGAACTCCAGGAGCGTGCGGTAACATCCTAAGGTTTTCAAATAACCTGTTTTTAATTTTCTCCAAATATTCTGGTGTATTTTGATTGGACATGTTACTGGGTGATATGTGTAGTTTGAAGTCTGGACCAAAGTACTCAAAGTAGTCATTGTAAGGCAGTTCATTTGCTATTTCTACACCAAGAGCGACTGATGTTTCGTAAGTCCAGCATCGTGAAACATTACGAATAGTATATCTGTAACCAAACAAAATTATTAATAATCTGTAGAGGCAAACCAATAAAAAAAGTATTATTTCGAATAGACATATCATTTTTAACACTCAGTTGGTACACTTGTAGGACTATTTATTGCAGTGGCACATTGTAGTATGCATACTAGGTGGCACTCTATTTCTCGGGAACTTTTAAAGAACTACTTTTTTTTCACTTATCTACTTATTTAAATATTTTCTTGAACTAACTCTTATTCTACTTACGACTGTGGTGCGGCCAGATAGACCACACGAGTTATGTGTTTATAAAGTGCCGCGACTCAGGGATTAATTTCGCTAGTGTGGGGAAAATAAAGGAAGAAACGAAATCTAAAGCTAACTTTATATCTAAGTCTCAAACAACCCATAGGATAGCAAAATAAGAACTGTAATGATGCATGCCACGAAACTCACGAAATTCTAACGACATTTGCTTGTTAAGAAAATAAAGACAAATAGCGCGTATTAAATACTAATAAAATACATACCCTCCGCCGCCGACAAGTAGGAATGGAAGGCCGAATCTTTTGACCAGCTCGACGCAACGCCCGTGCCCGCGAACTGTCAGGTTGAAACAACCCAACCTATCACCTGTGACAAACATTGAGCATTAAATATGAGCTTATTCAAAGCAAAAATATATCTATTTCAGTGTAATAATATCCGCATTTTAAATTCGAACGATATTTAAAATTACTGACTTATTAATTACTTAAGTAATGATTTCGATCTAATCACATATATCTGTATTACAAATAAATGTTAAAACCGAAAGGGTAACAAAGTCAAACCCAAGGGGCAAAGGTGTTGTGTGGTTGTGATGTATCAGTATTTAGCATTGTAATTAGCTAAAGCATCATTTGCTTTCAATGTGTATTTCTTTAAATTAATTCTGAGTAGAGAAGAAATCATAAGCATTGCTACATGCGTCACCCATGGTTTTAAATATAAATAAATAGCTCAATGATTGTTGTAATTACATACCAGTTAAAGAGTCAGCTCCACATTGCAGTACCACAGCGCTGGGCTGGAAGGTCTCCATAACTTTAGATATGATGGGTACGAAAATAGACTCATAGGACTCATCATCCATACCGTCGCGAAGCGGGATGTTGACTGCATAGTACTTGCCCTTACCTGCTCCAATATCACGCAAGTCACCTGTAAAAAATTAACATTTGGTCAGTTAATTATTTTAAAAATACAAGTTTTTATTTCTGCTGTCAGCAGCAGCCAACAAAGCCAGATTGTACATCTATTCGTTTTAGGAGTATGTATTATGTTTTCACTGTAAGTATGGTCCAAAGAGTATACTTTGGACCATACATACAGTACACCAAAGAGTATATTCTATTATATAATTATAATAAATAATAATTTAGTGCATAGTAAGTTTCAGTCCAAAGAAATATTTTTATAGGTTCTCAAATATAATCCCATAAATAGGTTCAGATATCATACTGTATGTAATACTATAGTTAGGCTTTTACAACAATAATAGCGATTTTTTTTAAATCAATAAGTAAAAAAGGACAACTATAATTTTCATGCAAGAGTTAACTAACCTGTGCCAGGGAAGTACTCTCCATACTTGTGGAAGGACACTGTCATAACTCTGTCTGTAGTATAAAACGCCTCTTCAACACCGTCACCATGGTGCACATCTATGTCAATGTAGAGTACCCTCTGGTGGTACTTGAGTAACTCCAGGATGCCCAGAACAATGTCGTTCACATAACAAAAACCTGAAGCCTCTGATTTCTTGGCATGATGGAGACCTCCACCCCAGTTGATGCAGATCTCTGAAGCCTGTCAAAAACATCACAAAAAGTCTTATATAAACATAATAACAATATTTTATAATGCAACCAAAGTAATATTTTTTGTATTAGCATCATGTTTTTTATGGTAGGTAAAATATATCTTAAGACTTATTAAATTTTTAATAATAATTTGATGTTACGTTAATAAAAGAGCTTACACAACTAAGTAGTATGTAGTTTATGATTATTTTGTATGTATGTATTTATGTATATATCTAGTTATTGTATGTATATGTGTATCTATGTTACACTTTTGAATTTTTCTACTACTACTCTCACAGGTCTACTGGAATACATTTCTTAAGAAGTGTGTTGTTGTATTTATATCTTCTGTGTGTATGTGTACATAACTAAATCAATAAATAAATAGGAAGTCAAACCGACTATTTACAATCATAACTCATAATTCCCCAAATTAGATCTAAGTTTATACAAAAACAAAGCTAAATATTATATAATAAAAATACCTGTTTATTTAGTTTAACAGCTGCAGCTACAGAGCCACCGGCAGATAATTGACAGAACTCGTACAGACCATCAAATACAGGACAATCTTCACCAACATTGACTGAAAAATTACAACAAATCAGTAAATAATCCTAAAATTCATTCATTTTAATTATAGATGATTTTTCGCATTTATAGATTAAAGCATTACAAGCACAATTACATTAATATGTTTTCATTCAAATCAGAAACTTATTATTGGTCTACAAAGTAATAGCAAAAGATGACAAGGTTTGGCACTATATTTATACAAATTTGATTTGACTTACATCTCTGCATCTGTTTGTTATATTCTGACATATTATCAGGTCTTATAGAACGTAGGAACCGAATATAATCATCTGAATGAAATTTTGTCATTTCATCTGCAGTGGCTTTGTGTGGCCTCTGAAAATACAATGGAAAAAATAGTTAGTATAATTATTAAGAATAAAGTATGGTGAAGAGTAACAATGATAAGATAATGTACCCTTCATTATCCTGTATTACCTAATCCAAAAATAACCTATTCTATCTGATTTGTAGTATAAAAGCTTCTTATTCGTGCTTCCTTCATACGCGTTTTCACTATTTGTGGATTAAAAAATGACGACCCAATTCCTGTTTTCACAGCAAAATATTCAGTACATAAATACATAATATATTAATAGAAAGGCCTCAGTATCCTTTGTAAATGTGTCAGTCACTAAAAAAGTAAGACCTTTTTATGAGTATGCCTTATGTTGTTTATTTTATTTATTTATTTATTGTTGTTAAATGCACATTAGGCATTCTGTGCTTTATAACATCAAAAAAAATACGAGTTTTGTTACGAAAAAAATCTGTATTACCTCTAAAAGTGAAAATAGATATGCTTTGATCATTTACGCTTAGAAGAAAAATAGTAATTCACTGCCCAACAGGTATCGTCATGTGGAACACACACTGGAGACGTGACATTTTTCTATGAAAATTGATGCATCTACTGTCTTCGAGGAACAGATCCCCTATAATCCAATATAAATTACCATTGCATATTCACGGTTTCTGTATTCGCGGCATATTTACAGAATGTATACCCCGGGAATAGAGCTTTTACTGTACTTATTTATTTTTATAACAGATCGTTCAACTCATCTGTACAAGTAGCATATACTAATATAAAAATAGGAAAAAATTGATTGTTAGTTTGTTTTGAAAAGAATCCTGAACACCCAAACCAATTAAAAAAAAGCTTTTACCGTAGCTATGTTATTTAGGAGTTACTTACGCAATTAAAAAGTTCTCTTTAAATTTAATTACAATATGAGAACACACAAGTATGCTATAAAACAAACTTAATATGCGGCAGAATAGTATATGCAAAATGGATGTTTTTTATTAATTTTTTTGATAAATCGGGATAGATCGTAACTAGACTCTATCATACATTTCTTGGATTGAACCAGTTATAAAACAGAACTATAATAGTGCTTTTGTATGAGGAAAACATAACCAAAACTTACATATATCTCCATTTTCCTATACAGTCCATAATTAAGAAGTAAATTATGTGTCATACGTATACGGTGGGGCTTCATTGGATGCCCTTGTCCATAATAGTAGTTACCGATATCACCTAAAAAAAGAATAAACATTACAATTACCATTTCCAACTTCATAAGGCGTTGTTACTTGGTTCATTATAATGCTTGACACATAACCGTCTGTACCACACACATCAAGAAGCGAATGAAACTTTGTCAACCAATAGAAACGAAGAACGCAGTACAGACGCCATGAAATAAGTCAAGCCACATGTCAATAAAATCGCCAAGACGAATCTACTAAAGTTCATAAAATAAAAAACAGGTATTTCAATCAATTTAAGCCAACTACTCTCATGTTAACCAAATATACGACAGTTTCTATATATTCTACAGGTACTGCAAAATTACTAACGATAAGATCAAAATGTGGATTGCAGTGGCGGGTAACAAAGTTTACAGTACTTACTGTCATAGTAATAACACACTCTTTTCTTGCTATGAGGTTGCATTGCCATGTTTATTAACAGATAAACAAAATCTACAAGAAGGTATCACTAATTATGTACTAAAATCTACTTTATTAGAAATACGAACACCACCGCACAAACGAACTCTATAGAAGTATAGAACGAGAGAATGAATGGCACGAGTGAATGAAGAATGAACTGTAAACAATGTCAGTGTTTCTATAAAATATTAAAATTTCCCTATTTTAGGTACCTTGAAAAAATACGCAACTTATTACGTAAATATTGTCCATAATTAAGTATTTTTGCTGAAATTTTGCATTATATCTCCACTTCATATGTCCCAATATGTATGTAAAAAGTATAAAATACAAAACATAATTAGATATATTTTGTAAGTATTTCAACCAAATATATATTAGTAAATTTACTTGATATGTAAAGTAAAAATCGATAAAGAAAAGCAGGGAATCACATCGTGTTTATCGGAAACATTTGAAATATCATGGTCGGTATTGTTTAATCTAAAAAGAACAACATATTAGAACCTTCGTCAATATTATAGAAATAATATTTTCAGTATGTTCATTCATTCATTATCAGTGCTACCAGCTTAACAGGTGTTGCTCTAAAGTAGGGGACAAAAGATTATCACAGATTTTTTCATAGAATATGTCATTGTAATCTCTGTACCCTAGTGATATAAGTCTTACTTTAGGTCACGGAGGCAGTGGGTTTTATTACGACAAAAAACTATAAAATAACCAAATTATTGAAAGGACATATATATTCACCTGGTCCAGAGCAAAAGCTAGGGGTACAGCCATTCCATCAGTTTTTGAAAATCAAGGATATTACGATTTCATAAAGGTAACCGACGTCGTCGAAATCGGTGGGATGAGCATATTTTATATAGTAAACTATGACTGGTCAGGCGCAAAACCGACAGCATAGCGTGCTCGATATAGCACTGGTGAAATACGACCAACGTTCTGACTTCGAGCTGGTACCTACTTAAAATTTTCTCTCGAGCAAATTTCTACTTTCTATTACAAGAAATTTTTGTTTGACTTGGCCCTTTGGACCTCGATAATAATGGTCGATCATATTACCGCTAGACCAACCAACCAGCAACCTACAAATCAATATGACGTAGGTACTCAATAATCAATTAAACCCGAAAACCGGCATTTTTATGTTAATATTTCAATGTCTAAAATCTTTAGGTAGGTTTATCCATTGCAACTCCTAATAATAAAGTATGTCAGAGATCATTTGCTAGCTTGGCACAGAAAATCTATAGCATAACATTTTTACAGTACCGTGTCAACAATTTTCATGGAATGTTTTGTTTAAAAATATATATAGGTATTTTATAGCTTTATTAGTACTTAATTGATAAATTATTAAGTTTGTAGTGGGCTACTACAAACTTAATAATTTATCAATTAAGTACTAATCGTATAACATGTTATTTCAAAGGTACCTACTGGTAAAATAAGGTAGCATCTTAGTTTATGCCAATAGGCGTGACGACAGTATCAAAAAATTAAAGATTTAATGTTTTTAGGGGAAAGTACATATAAAAAGAAATTATTACACTTATTTATTTTTATATATAACCTTGAGATTAATGTGATTTTGAATAAAATAAAACATTAAAATACTGCAATCGGCCATTTTGACTGAAACACCAATCACGGCGCATGACGTCACGATATTGTAACCATCAAAGAGAATTTAATCACTACGTTAGGTTTGGCGGACTTAATGACATTTTTTACAATAGCGTGACGTCATAGCCGACGCCATGACACTTAAAGCCTTTTTTCACGCGCTATTTAAAATTTAATAGAAATATGGCTTAAACTTCGTTAAATTTAAATTTATTACTGAAATATTGTGTTTTTCGTACTTAGAAAATGACTACCAACGTTGCGCAAGAGAATTTCAAAATCTTGCCTCATGCCTATTATAGTTACGGTTATGAGATGGCTGATTTTAAAATAATACTAACAATGCATAATTTAAAAAAAAAAAAAAGTTAATGCAAATAGTAAATAAAATAACAATATTTTGGTTACACTTGTTAGATTTATTTCGTTGTTGGGATTATTGTTTTTAGTAGCTGGTATCACTGGTTCAGGTTCACTCACGGATTTTTTTTTTACGGCCATTCCGAACCAATTGCTTTGTAAAAGTTCTTTCAGTAAAAGCAGTGGTCGAGGTAGGACGCGTTCTCTTTGATTCATATATCTAAATTCTCAATACTTTCAAATATAATTTCAATAAATTAAAGATAATTCGTTTGTAGTGACGGACTCTATTTAACAAATTCTTAAAAAAAAAACTGTATTATTACAATTATTTTTAGTGACGGCCCCGGTCCCAGTGAGTGTTATAACTGATTTACGAACGTCCATTATTGTTCCAGATTGACCCTGCTATTAAAAAGAATCTGACGTTACTTTTAACATCATCATAAAAAATACATCAAATACCATGTGAGTATTTTATTCTGGTTATTATTTTGTTGTAATTTAGTGTATTTTTCACAAATTCTACTTATTTTATGGTTAAATTGTATTCATACATGAGAAATTCTTTCTTTCAAATTCCTGTTGTTGCTCTGATACGTGATTTAATTTGCTGAATTATTTTATGTTAGAATTTTGTCCTTTTTTATATCGTCACCTACAATTTGTGGTTAGATTCCTTGGTAGGTTAAAGAGCGAGCAAACTATGTTTCCGCCATTTTGTGAGACGTCGCCCTATTGATTTTTCTGCTCCTAATTAACTACTTGAGAGTAGAGAACAACTCTGTGTTCATCACTTTCTCGTTTTAACTCTGTAATATGTCAAAATTGATGTTTGGAACCAAGTATCGTATACTTTTATAATTAGTTAAAATATAGTTATACATATTTTAACTATAGTTAGAAGTCATTAACAAATGTAAGGAGCAGAGTAGCTATCCCAATGTAGTGAAACTGTAGGATTGTAGTGTATGGGGTACGTAACCGGATCGTAGAATTCGATTAACGGTTACCTACCTATCCAATAATCTGCCATGTGTTGCGCCGGCGTTAGGTTATTGATTTTACTCTCGCGCTTGCGTGGCATTTTCTGACTTATTGATTAATATTGTTACTGTTCCGGGCTTGTTACTACCAGTTAAAAATCATGTAAGTTTTTAGTTTTAATCTAGTCACGTTTTGACAGTAGGCTATAAACGTGACTGTTATCGATATCGACATGTGATTCATAGAACCGGTTTATTAACACGTGCGGCTTTAATCAAGTTCAAGTAAGTTTGTCTACCTACTGAATACTGATAATTTAATTTTGTTTGGCAGGTCTGGTAATTGGAACAATAGCCGTGGTGGAAGCGGCGGTTCCAAATTCGGCGGGGGAGGAAACAAATTTGGTAGTAACAACGGTTCTCGATTTGGCAATGGCGGTGGTAATAGGTTTGGTGGATCAGGCGGCGGCTTTGGTGGCAAAAAAGAGTTTTCTGGCGGTCAAAACATGCGGCGCCCTAACTGGGACAGCATGTCACTCCAGCCATTTAACAAAGATTTTTACAACCCACACCCAACAGTCTTGAACAGATCAGCTTATGAAGTTGAAGCTTTCAGAACTAAACATGAGATCACTGTTAGTGGTGTTGAGATCCCCAATCCTATTCAAAACTTTGAGGAAGCAAATTTCCCAGATTATGTCAATCAGAGTATTACTAACATGGGTTACAAAGAACCTACAGCCATCCAAGCTCAAGGTTGGCCTATTGCAATGTCAGGAAAGAACTTAGTTGGTATTGCACAAACTGGCTCTGGAAAAACTCTTGCTTATATATTGCCTGCCATTGTACACATTAACAACCAACAACCATTGGCACACAGAGATGGGCCTATTGCTCTGGTGCTTGCACCAACAAGAGAATTAGCTCAGCAGATCCAGCAAGTTGCCTCAGATTTTGGAAACACTGCTTATGTCCGAAACACTTGTGTATTTGGTGGAGCCCCTAAAAGGGAGCAAGGCCGTGATTTGGAAAGGGGTGTAGAAATTGTAATTGCTACCCCTGGAAGGTTAATTGATTTCTTAGAAAGGGGCACAACTAACTTACAAAGGTGCACATACTTGGTTCTGGATGAAGCAGACCGTATGTTGGACATGGGTTTTGAACCTCAAATCAGAAAGATTATTGACCAGATTCGTCCTGACCGACAAACATTGATGTGGTCAGCAACATGGCCGAAAGAAGTAAGAAAACTGGCTGAGGATTACCTTGGTGACTACCTGCAAATTAATATTGGATCTCTACAACTATCAGCTAACCACAATATATTGCAAATTATTGATGTTTGTCAAGAACATGAAAAGGAAAATAAGTAAGTATATCTTATTTTTAAAGTAATCCTTCATTTTTCTAGATATATTTAGTGATGACTTAAAAATATGTATGATAGAATTTTGATTAAAATTAAATTACTCCTCTAAGAAGATCTGATTTCAATTATAAATTTAAGCTTTGTTTTTAATTTTGTTATAGCTATCATTAATTAGTTTGCTTATTTACAGGTTAAATGTACTCTTACAAGAAATTGGCCAGATACAAGAACCAGGAGCCAAAACAATAATATTTGTTGAAACTAAGAGGAAAGTTGAAAATATCACTAGAAATATAAGACGTTATGGATGGCCAGCAGTTTGTATGCATGGTGATAAAACACAACAAGAGAGAGATGAAACTTTATATCAATTCAAACAAGGCCGTGCTAGTATTCTAGTAGCAACCGATGTTGCAGCCAGAGGACTGGGTAATTATTTAACTTATACTTAAACTAAATTTTGCAATTCAATGATTTAATTATATTTATAAAACTGTATCTTTACTTTTAATAAATATAATTTCTTTTATACTTTCAGAGGCACTGGCGGAAAGTTATTGTGTTCTAAGCGATTACTGCTCCAATTTAGTGGGCATGTCACTGCACTGGATTTGTAGATGACAGATTGTCTGAAATGGTTTTAAAAAACTTTGAGAATGCAATAACTCGTCAATATAACGGTGCCTCATAAGTGCCTTTCACTGTGATTGGACCCGAGGCCGGAAAGCTTGATGGTATGTCCGTATACACGGGCGCACTTGAGAGTAGAAAACCTGGTGATGCACTAGTACATTACGCGATTTGAGATTTATGAAAACGATTATCTGATGGTGCATTGTTGAAAAACTTGACCACAGTTGAGATGATTTCGGCAAGAGGTCAAGGGTTTTCTATTTCGGCCAAATGGAGTTTTGACGGGGCAAATTGAATAGCATAATATTAAAAACTGAAATAAGCTTAATACATCTAATGCCCTTAATAAGACTCCTGGGTTCCTGAGTGAGAGGCAAATATTGAATTGTATTTGGTACATATCTACATATCTGTGTAATTCAACATGTAAGTAATATAGCTATGACTTACAGCAACTTACACAGATCAATAAGTATTAAGTTTTCTCAACTAATAGATTTCAGTTCTGTTTTGTTGAAAAAAAATTGCATTTTTTATTTTTGGTGATCCTAATTTGACATCTTTCATGAATATAGTATTTTATTTCAGATGTGGATGGAATTAAATATGTCATCAATTTTGATTATCCTAACTCTTCAGAGGATTATATTCACCGGATAGGCAGAACAGGACGTTCAAAATCAAAAGGCACCTCATATGCCTTCTTTACACCTTCAAACTCCCGTCAAGCCAAAGACCTTGTGTCAGTCCTGCAAGAAGCTAATCAGGTAATTATACTATAAATGTTTTAATTTATTTATATTAATGAAAGTTATATCCTCATACCTTTGGCATGGGTACGTTTTTTCATAGCGTGACATGAATGCAAGTATGAGGTACATTAATGACAGCTATATGCCTTCGGTGTCCACACAATTTTGTCTGGATCCCATCCTCAGATGTTGTAACAAAATCAATTAATATTTTATTTAAGCATATACCCGATATTTTTGAGTGTATTTTTATATGAAATTGTTGTTACAGGTGGTGAACCCTCAACTTCAGACCATGGCAGACCGCTGCGGCGGTGGTGGCGGCTGGAACAGAAACAGATACGGAGGCGGTCGCGGCGGCGGTGGTGGCTCATTCAAACGTGGAAGCAATTTCGGTAGGAGTAATGGAGGCGGCGGCGGTGGCCACAAACGATTCAATAATGAATATTAATTTATAGTACAAAGTAATTTAATTTTAATTAGACGCTAATCCTCTTGAATGTTGTGGAACTATGTAATAAGGGAGTGTAGAAATGCCGATTGTTTGATATTGCAGTTTGATGTTTCTTGACTAGTTTGATATTTAAAGGTCTCCTAGTAATTAACGTCTTGAATGTACTTGTAGTATGTTTTATTATGCACTGTGATATTTTTTTTTAATCTGTGATTCTACAGAGGATTAGCAATTATTAAGTTCTGAGGACTATACTAGCAGTATTTGTCTTTAGAAGACTTTCTCAACTATTTATTTAAATATTATCATGAACATAAGAATAATCATCGCCACTTGTGTCCGTCATTCCATACACCTTCCGATAAATGTTTTGTAATTATAATAAACTTAATGATACTACTAACACTTGTTTTATTAAATACAATAAGCCTGGGTTCGGACTGTACAAACTTGAGGGGGTGATAGTTTGGCTCTGTCGCAAAACATTGCGGGGCAGTGGTCCAACTGCTCTGTCCAATTAGTTGGACCATGGGTCTTTACTAGGGGCAGTTGTACAACTTTAAAAAAAGTTGGACCACAGCACCTTTCCGTGGTCCAATCATTTAAAAAATATATGTGTGTATGGTACCTACTGGTTTACGGTTATATTGAACCGCTTTACAGTAAAATAACAAAATTAAAGTCGGGTGACAAATTTTTAAACTTTATTTTTTACAATCATCATCATCATCATTTCAGCCGTAGGACGTCCACTGCTGGACATAGGCCTCCCTCATAGATCTCCAGTTGTTACGGTTTGAAGCGGCCTGCATCCACCGTGATCCCGCGGCCTTAACCAGATTATCCATCCATCTAGTACAGTGGTTCCCAACCAGTGGTCCGCGGACCACTGGTGGTCCCTAGAAGCAGAAGAAGTGAACCTGAAGCTGCCCAAAATAGATGGCGATGCAGCAAAATTTCAACATAATCATCATCATCAGCCCGTATAACGTCCTCTGCTGAGTCACCACGCTTGGCAGGCGAGTTGGTCGCTCAACATAGTACAAACATACCATTCAGAAGTTATTTTATTAGTGTTAATTTTAGTTTGATTACTCAAAACAGGTGGTCCGTAAAGTGATAAACATTTTGTAAAATGGTCTTTCATTGCTTAACCTTTTGAACGCCAGAGCAAAAACGCATGAACTTGCCCTCAACGCCAGGCCACAAATTCACCGCAAATACCTACGAAAAAAATAGGGATTTCAAAACTTCATCGATAATCAATTTTATTTTCATTTTCGTCTTTAATTTCGAAATATAATGTCCTTATAACATTGAAATTTAATTCAACATTACATTTCTTCCTATTAAAGTAATAGTTATACACTATTTACAGACTTGTATAATACCGTAATAACAGATATGAGACTACAATATATTTTAATATAATAACTGTAGGTACAACACTATTCTTGATCTGCTGTCTTCATATTGTGACCATGGCGTGGACGGCCCGCCATTTTAATAACTACTTCGCTTCCGAAATAAGGATGTGGCAACGTAATATCTCGTTTATCGATGTTCTAGTACAATATTATTTTATAATAAATGAAACACGTTTTTTAAATCAGATTTATAATTCCGAATGTAACAGGTACTTAAAAATAAATGATTGAAAAGGTTATAAGTTTGATTATTGTCTAATTAATAAATATCCCAAAATAAATCATAAAATCTGTAAATTCGTTCATTTATTTATTTCAAATACTTTTCAGACGTGGCTTAATTCTTTCTTAACCCTGTGCTCTACATAAATTATATCTTAAAAACATTTTCGGAGGGATCATATAGCTTGACGAACACTATAGGAACTATATACCGAATTACCGAAACAAAACTGAAAAGTCGAGTTCTCTGCACACATATATACATAATAATTAATTGAAATAATAGTATACATATATTAGAAACCTATGAGTGCAGGCTTAGGTATAAGGCGCAATTAATATTTCATAAATATATGTAATATTTAAACATATTATATCGCTTAAACATATACACAAGTAAAAATATCAAAATCATTCTTGATTTTTACTTATTTATGTTAGCGATCAATAGGTTAAATAATACAACAAGCATTTAGTAGGTAACTGTATGCTGATTCATATCTTAATTAAATCGTATGTAAACAAACAACGATCGATATATCAACTTAAAAACTCTGTATAACGGCTGTATCTATTTTTTTACAACAATAATATTCTCAAAAGTAACTTATTTCTGTAAAAAATATGTTTCTTTCGGTCTACAAACACCAATACCAGGCCACACTTACAGATTTCATCGTGATTTTTAATAAGATTAATATTTGCTCAAAATTTTTAAAATAAAAGCAGATAAAAATAACTTACCTCTAAATCAAATTCGTCCAAAGATTCTGTTTCCAAAAATTCTTCGTCATCTGAGACTCCTTCTAATATGCGAAGAAGTTCTTCCGTAGTCATTAAATTCCCACTCATTATAATAGTCACTTAATATAAATCTTGAACTCGATATCACAAGTAAATTAATCATAAATATTATTCATTCACTTCACTAATTTCTGGTCGCCGCGCTTGTGACGTCACGATATTGTCGTCTAGTCGTGACCATGGCGTACAGGGTACTGATAATTCGGGTTGCGTTAGGGATGCGCTTGAGTTGGGATTAGTGAATATCGAAATTCGACCCAACCAAATTTTATTTTTGACTATGTAGCTTATTGAATGATTTTTAAGACTGTTTTTATAAAATTAATGCTGCTTTATCCTAGTACCAAATTATACCTAAAATAATATATTCCAGAGGAAAGTTTCGAATCGATCTTTGATTTGAAATAATGATATTATCCAACATGCGCTACATCACTAGCGGTCACGCAGTTATGACTCTGGCGTGTGAGGACATTCTTTTTTCAGAGTTTATTTCTTTCTTTTTAACGTAAAATTTCTCAATATTTATAATGCAATTTAATTAGTTTTATGGAAATAAATAAATTTTGGACCTTCTATTTTACAGGTATATAAATAAATAGGCATTAAAGTAATGTTTAAATAGTTTATTTCGTGTTTTAATGTACCGCTGTTTTTGTCACATATTTGTGTCGTTGGCGCTCAGGGACAGTTTTCGCTTGTCACGTATTTGTGACCCTGGCGCTCAAAAGGTTAAAGGTTGGGAACCACTGATCTAGTAGGTGGACGACCTACGCTACGCTTGCCGATCCGCGGTCTCCATTCGAGAACTTTTCGGCCCCAACGGCCATCCGTTCTCCGTGCTATATGGCCTGCCCATTGCCACTTCAACGAACTAATCCGTTGGGCTATGTCGGTAACCCGCGTTCTTCTACGTATCTCCTCATTTCTGATTCGATCTCGTAGAGAAACCCCGAGCATAGCCCTCTCCATAGCTCGTTGAACGAATCTGAGCCTGTTCATAAGGCCCACGTTTCAGATCCATAGGTCATCACTGGCAACCAGTGATGGGCGTAACTAGTTACTTAAGTAATCTGATTAATAATTGAATTACATAATAATTTGATTAAAATGTAATCTAATTACATAATAATTCAATTACATTGTAATTCAATTACTTTGGATGTGCTATGAAATTAATTGCAATGTATTTAATTACAAAATAATTTAATTACAATGTAACCTAATTACATAGTATTCAATTATATTGTAATTGTAAAAACGTTGAATTTGAAATGTCGCATGCTTGCATCGCATGGCTGCGATGTAGGTAGGTACTGCAAGTTAGAACCGTACGGCGCGGCGTCATCGGAAAGTAGTAAGGATATGTGCGGGGTCGCGGGGGGGGGGGGGGTTATTTTACTTAATTTATTATTTCCTAAAATACTGAATTTCCTAACTACTTTTCTGTACTTAAATAAAAACTAATCAGCAAAATTTAAGAGAAAAATCAAGAAAACCTACATAAAATTGAGCACGATTTTTCTTTTGCTAATTGTGTCGATTCTACATTAGCCGAAGGAACTTCGTTCCTACCTGGTGTCCCACGACACCATTAAGTTTTTTTATAAGATGCAGGTTTCCCATCACGGCCATTACTAATATAAATGTGTTATTACGTTTTATCATCTTACTTATAATATGTAGGTAATCTGTTATAATGTAATTAGATTAAGTTGCAATTAAATTACTTTGTATTTAATTACAGTAAGTACTCATTGTAATTAGTTACTTAAGTAATCTGTTCGAAAGTATTTTAATTACAAATTACAATGTAACTGTAATTTGTAATTATTAATCTAATTACTTTTTGCCCATCACTGCTGGCAACACACATTGGTTAAAGACTTTCGTCTTCAGGCACTGAGGTATTTTGGAGGAAAAGACGTTGCGAAGTTTCCCGAACGCTGCCCATCCGAATTGGATTCGGCGATTGACCTTCTCGAAGTTGGACCTACCTAATTGGACTGTCTGTCCTAGGTATACATACGCGTCAACAACTTCAAGAACCGTATTCTCAACCATTATAGGGGTAGGCACAACATGGACATTAGACATGATTTTCGTGTTGTCCATGTTCATTTTAAGACCGTTGGGAGACTCTGTTGAGGTCTTCGAGCATTGTACTGAGTTCTTCCATCGACTTTGTCATGACCACGATATCATCAGCGAATCGAAGGTGAGTGATGTATTCGCCGTTGATGTTGATGCCTAGTCCTTTCCAATTCAGAATTTTGAAACAGTAAACAGTTTTAGAGAAATAACGTCTCCCTGTCTTACGCCTCTTTTTAGTGGAATCGCGTTCATACTCTGTTCTTGTACTCGGACCGACATTGTGGCGTTTCTATACAAACATTTCAACACTTCGATATACCGATAGTCAATACGGCATCGCTGGTGAGACTCAAGTACGGCCCGAATCATAGACTTTCTCGTAGTCCACAAACGCTAAACAGAGCGGCAAGTTATACTCTTTGGTCTTCTGTATTACTTGCCGCAGCGTATGTATGTGGTCTACGGTACTATAAACTTTTCGGAATACGGCTTGTTCGGGAGGCTGAAAGTCATCAAGCCTTCGTTCGAGACGATTCGCAATAACCCTGGAGAACAGCTTATAGACATGACTCAAAAGCGAGATGGGCCTGTAGTTCCTTAGTAAGGTGTTATCGCCTTTCTTAAAGAACAACACCACCTCGCTTTAGTTCCATGTTGTAGGCGTGGTGCCTCTCTCAGAATGTCCCTTTCGTAAAATGTCCCTTTCGCAAAATATCCCCTTCCTCAAACAACTGAGTCGGACCCGCGCACGAATAGTTCCGTACCATTTGCAAGTGTCTACCTATTGCCGTTATTGATATCAAGCAAAATAGGGTAAAAAAAAGTTGTTGCATAGGAGCCCCTCTTAAATATTTATTTTATTTTATTTTTAGTATTTGTAAAAAAAAAATCCGGACCGATATACGTTGTTAGCAACGAGGCTTTTGCTACTTCACCGGGCATAAAGGCGAGCAGAGCTCCAGCTTTAATAAATGGTTTAAAACTACAAACTAAGCAACCTGCGCAAGAGGTCGCCCCCTGTGGACCACGGCTCAGGGCGGTCGCTGGCGATGACCTCCATTAAAGCGGCAAAGGAGGCGAAAAAATAATTACAAAAGTTATTGTTAGAACTAGAAACCAAACGATATTAAATACTGTATAGTATGGTATAACCTGGGACACCTCACACACTGCTGTCTAATCCCAAACTAGGCAAAGAGGCATTTAGATAGAAAACACCCAGACAGAACAAATAATTGTGCTCATCACACAAAGATCTGCCTGTTTGAAGAAAGGGATATTTTGCGAAAGGGACATTCTGAGAAAGGAACATTTTGCGAAAGGGAAATTCTGAGAAAGGGACATTTTGCTACCTGTAGTCATTTTGAGAAGTGGTCATTTTGCGACAGAGCCGATAGTTTGCTCTATTTCAGGGGTCTCCAAACTTTGAAGCCTTGGCCATAATTTTATTTTCAGTATGCTTCATGGGCCAAAACAGTTTTTTTTTTCTGCCCTTATCTATACTCTTATTTCTAGCAATAGTAACAACAATAAAACATTGGCTGTCGCGGGCCAGTTTGATGACACTGTCGGACGTGTCTATATTCAACGGGAACAGTTGTCCTATAGGCCTAAGTTCCTATAGGTAATATACCTGTATATTGTTATCGTCAGAACCCCTGGACCAAGTGTGATATTTTATGTTTGGAAACTATCAAATTACAGTACCTCTTTGATACTATTTGATACCTTAATTAAATGATTTAGTACCTCTATGAATAGTGAAAAAACATGCAAAGAAAGTGGCCAGACATTCTGACGTCAGGTTGTCTTGACCACATTTTTTTTAAATAGTTAGATACAGTATAACTTAATAATTTCTTTGTAAATATATAGTACCATTTTAGTACCTTAACATACTTTTTTCAAAAAAATTTAATCGTTCCAGAAAAAAATTTGCAGAGGTATAAAATTTTATAGGAACAAAATTTATTTGCAGCATACATAATATACTACTGGTAGAACTGGATGAAGATAACTCAGGGTGGCTTTCGTTGGTGAGTTTTGGGAGAGGCCTATGTCCAACTATGAACACTGTACAGGCTCAAATTCAAATTCAAATTCAAATTTCATTTATTCCGTAAAAATGGTTACATTTGTTTGGAATCGTCATATTTTTTCCCTACCGTGCAGTGTGTGACGTGGCGACTACTGAGAAACACTGCCAAAAAACTCAGTAGAACCCTCTTTTTTTAAAAATTATATTATATCACAATATTTTATTAACCTAATTACAATATACTTTATTTTACATTGAGATTAGAGCGATTTAATCCCAAGCATTTTTGTCACAAAGATAATCAGAAAGTTTATAATAAGCCCTGCTGCACAATTTGGCTTTAATAGTCATTTTAAACTTATTTATAGACAATTCTCTTATACTATTGGGAAGTTTGTTGTAGAACCGTATACATTGCCCCATAAAAGAGTTACTTATTTTGCGGAGACAGCTAGCATGAGCCACAAGATTATGCTTATATCTAGTATTTACACTATGTGTGTCGCTTTTTTTACAAAATGAGTCAATATTTTTATGTACATATAACACATTCTCATATATATATTGTGATGCAACGGTTAGAATATTTATTTCTTTAAATTTTTCTCTCAAGCTTTCTCGGGGACCCAGTTTGTAAATAGCCCTTACGGCTCTTTTTTGCAATATGAAAATGCTATTGATATCCGCGCAGTTACCCCAAAGAAGAATCCCGTACGACATAATGCTGTGAAAGTAACTGAAATAAACTATTCTAGCCGTATCAACATCAGTGAGCCGTCTAATTGTTTTTACAGCATATGCTGCAGAACTTAATTTTCCTGACATTTTCTCAATGTGTGGTCCCCATTGCAGTTTGGAGTCGATGGTGATACCTAAGAACACAGTGGTTTCCACTGGGTCCAAGCCATTTCCATTAATATTTACATTGGTGGAAACCTGTCTAACATTGGGTGTTGAAAACTTGATTACTTTAGTTTTCTTATCATTTAAACAGAGATTATTAACATGAAACCAATGAACTACTTTAGAGAGTGCATCGTTAACTTCGTCATAATCATGTACTTTTCTATTAATTTTGAATGTCAAGGAAGTGTCATCCGCGAACAATACAATCTCATGTTTATCCCTTACGTAGTAAGGTAAGTCATTTACGTATATTAAAAACAGAAATGGACCCAGGATTGATCCCTGTGGAACTCCCATTACAACTGGTGATCCCGGAGATAGTTTGCCATTAATATCGACCTTCTGAATTCTATTACCCAGATATGAAGCCTGAAGTTCGAGAGCCTTATTTCTAACGCCATAGTGGTGTAGTTTCCTGACAAGAGTCTCATGGTGCACGCAATCGAATGCTTTGGACAAGTCGCAAAATATTCCTAAGGCATCTTGCGAATCCTCCCAAGCCGCGAATATACTTTTCAGTAAATGTATTCCTGCATCCACAGTTGAGAAACCTCTGGTAAATCCAAACTGCTTTCTGTGAAGTAAATTATGTCTATTAAAATGACTGAGCAACTGGCTAAGCATTATCTTTTCAAATATTTTACTAAGAGTCGGCAGTACTGAAACAGGTCGATAGTTCGAAGGGTCAGAACTATCTCCAGCTTTAAATAACGGTATGATTTTACTATATTTCATCAAGTCAGGAAACTCACCAGATGCGACACAACAATTGAATATGATAGCTAGATGTGGAGCTATAGCAGTAATTATTGAGGATATCATTTTAACAGATATACCCCATAGATCCTTAGTGTTTTTCATATTTATGGATTTAAAGGCGTTCAAAATATCTTTGGGGCTGACTGTAGAGAATTCAAAAATTGTGCCGCATTCTACTACACTCTGCTTGAGGAGCAGCTCAGCAGATACCGAAGAAGACGACAGAGTCTTTGTAGCTATAATCGGAATGTTAGAAAAATATAATTCAAACTCAGTCGCCACCTCTATATCTTTTTTAATGTCTACATTGTTTATTTTTAAGTGAAAGTCACGACTACGTACTTTTGTTCTACCAGTCTCACTATTAATCATATTCCAAGTGGCTTTGATAATATTACTTGAATTTTTTATTTTATTTTTTATGTAAGTAGACCTAGCATCGGAACAGGCTTCTTTAAATAATTTTGAGAATTTTTTGACATACTCTTGAAAAATCGGACAATGGTTATAAGTCTTTTCTTCATAAAGTTCATACAATTTATTCCGACTTTTATAAATATCAGGAGTTGCCCAGTCACTAAACGACACACGGTAACTTAAAGATAGAATTTTGGGCGTAAAAATGGATCTAAACTCACTACTAATTAAATTGAATAAAGAGTTGTACATGTGATCCGCAGTGCTGTGATGGGGCAAGAAATCTATTTTTTCTAATATATTCGTTTTAAACCTTTCTAAACGGCTTTCAGAAAATGGTATATAATTTATACTTTTTTTTTTGTGTCGCTACTGAATTTGGAAAAGAGACTAACTGACCAGAGTGATCTGACCGAATCTTATTAATTATAGATTGCTGGAAGGGTTTTATAGTGCTAAAGATATTATCAATACAAGTAGCACTTGTAGCTGTAACTATAGTGGGTTCAGTAAAGATATTATGTAAATTATATGACTTAAACAAATTTAAAAAATTATAACTTATTGAGTTTTTTTCTAATATATTGATGTTAAAGTCTCCACAAATTATAACAGTTTTATGGTTATTGGATAATTTATTCAAGGCATCCTCCATTATATCTGAAAATGCCTCAAATGGCGCGCAAGGAGGTTTGTATAGGCACACAACAATGAATCTCCAACTCAATGCATGAAATCTCGACTACTCGCTCAACAGAGAGGCTCACAATGTCATTTCTTATCTTAAATTTCAAATTATTATTTATTAATATTAAAGAGCCACCATGTATATGCTTTTCCCTGATGAACGAGCTTTTGATCATATTTAAATTTTGCTGTTTGGAATATGCAGGGTGTTAGTGTAAACACATCCTTGAAACAAGTGGTTTGGTTACACGTATAGAACGCAAATTCAATGAAAAAAAAAACATTATTTTTTAAAAACATTCTCAATTTTTCCTCAAAATTATGTTACCCTATACGCATGGGTAAAGAGGACGGAGCGCGCAAACTCAAGCCGCGCGCGCCTACCCCTTCTACACCGTCTACACCACTCAGACGCCCTCAGTCTAGTGATCGCAGCGCCCGCGCCGCCGCCCGCGTGCTCAGTAGTGATTATGTCGTACACAAACGTACAGTGGACCGATATGGTTCGAGCATTTGCCGCGGCTGGTGATAGCCTGAACGAGGCTCGAAGAATGTACGCAGAGTTATTCCCTGGACGACCTGTGCCAAACCGAGAAACGATGGTGGCGGCTACTCCAAGGTTACGTAACTACACCAGTTTAGGTGAGTTCACCGTGCTGGCAAAAATGTGATTAACTTTTAAATACGCCTAAAATACCTACCCAGTCGTTTGTTTTTTTTCTTTGTTGTTAAAACTAACTTACATTTGGACTCGTCACACAAGGTAAGGTATTAATTTGTCAGGTAGCTGCGATGCGAATAGGTAGTAAAAAATATAACAATTTTCTTTCTTTGACGTTTTTACTTTTTTATAAAATAGTAACGATGTCAATGAAATAACGATCTTCAGTAGTCGAACCCAGAACCTCCACGGCTCTGGGTTCGATTACCGAAGATTGTATTGTTGGCCATACCAGGAATCCTGAATCTTTTATTAATAGGTACCATTAATTTATAAAAACCCTAGATGCACACTCAACGTTTCAAAACCGTCCGCACAACACGGACACGGCTCATTTCAAATGGTATCGTGTCGCTTGCGTCTCGGTACGCTAGTTAAAAATACCGAAATGTTCTTACACAAATTGTAAAAATATTATGTTAGCAAGGCTAAAAAAGGATGGGATATCGTATTTTCGGTTTTTATGACTGATTATAGGAAGCATTAATTGTTTTTGATTTAATTCCTCCAAAATACCATATCACGATCTAGATTGAGCGTGTAATGGCACCCATAGATTAACCAAAAAATTATCTGGCTGAAAAGCCAAAACACCTCGGACTTCATGTAATTTCCACATGCCACCCACAGATGTAATTTCAAATCTATTTTTTATGTCCGAGTTTTTCCCGATGAGTGTCAGTGCTGAAAGCTTTGGTTACGAATTATTAAATTATTGTTCAGCTTCTTGAATTGATAACAATTTGATGGAATATCCTCACTGTAAAATCAGATATATTGTGGTAATCTTTAATTTTCAGTCAAAAAATTTTCAACGGAATTGAAATTTACTTGAATTTGATAAATAATATTTAAGACTAAATAATCAATTAAAGTGATAAAAATTATATGTATTTGGTACCGTTAAAGGAATATTTTGAGAGTACTAGTAATAGTCTCTGTAAGTTCAACATAACCTACAAATAATTGTCAGAGGTTATAAAATGAAATAAAACATTAGGTTGACTTACCTGTTCTTCATTTTATAAGTAAAAGTACAAAAGGAAAAAAAACAAGGATGGCATTATATTTAGTGAACAGATTGTTAGGTCGAAGAAACGCATCTAAATTGTAAGTTATTTTATATATTGCAGTGTTTATTGTAGCTGTTTGAGCTCTGGTGTTTATTTTCTCTCTAGTATTATTTTGTATGAACCTCGGAAAGTAGTTCTGAGTCTGGTTGGGTGAACACTGGGATTAATTTACCCGGTGCAGAAGTTGTCTTTTAAAATAAATCAATAAAAATGAAACATACATTTTTGTAGTTTTTATTGCTTTGTAAATAAAGATTGCATAGATACTATATGCAATATCTATAATATATATATATATATATACTAAAAGATCAAATTTGTGAACCCTGTTACAGTTTTATATTTTCTAAAGAGAGAGAACTTTATCTAATAATATTATTCTCATTTCAGATTATCAGAGGGCTTCAAAGAATACACAGCTAAGACCACTCCAACAACTACTTGTGCCAGTTTCACTGTTCCTATTTCAACTGTCAGC
Organism: Nycteola revayana; assembly: GCA_947037095.2. NCBI lineage: Eukaryota > Metazoa > Arthropoda > Insecta > Lepidoptera > Nolidae > Nycteola > Nycteola revayana. Next base: position 11,704,695 of record OX344847.2, read on the forward strand.
CACAAGCATATTTTGCACCAATTGAAACACCAATTGAAGTTAAATCACTCATTTGGTCACAAGTGTTACTCAGTAAATGCTGTACAACAAAGTGAGATAGATGAATATCGCAATGATAATAATATTAAAGTTATAGGAGATGTTCCAAATCCATACATACATATAGAAAGCAGTGGCTTTCCTGATTATATTAAAACATTTCTTAAAGAACAAGGCTTTACTAAACCCACTGTTATTCAGTCACAAGCTTGGCCTATTGCATTGAATGGACAAAATTTTGTTGGAATAGCTCAGACAGGTACTGGCAAAACATTGGCATATTTGTTGCCTGCAGTAGTTCATATCAAAGAGAAGAAGGCTAAAAGGGGTCTTGGTCCAATAGTTCTTGTGTTGGCTCCAACTAGAGAATTAGCACGTCAAATTGAACAGGTTGCCAAGGACTTTGAAAGGTATATGAATATACGTTGCTTATGTATTTATGGAGGAGCAAGTAGATCTGTGCAAGCAGAAAAGCTAAAGGAAGGAGTTGATATTCTGATTGCTACCCCAGGCAGACTGAATGACTTCCTCGTTAGCAAGACTACCACATTGGCCAGATCTACATATGTAGTATTGGATGAAGCTGATAGAATGCTGGACATGGGATTTGAACCTCAAATTAGACAGGCTCTTGAAGGAGTTCCTCTTGAGAGGCAGATTTTGATGTTTTCAGCCACATGGCCTAAAGAAGTAAGATTTTTAGCAAAAGACTATTTGGGTGAATTTGTACAAGTGAATGTTGGCTCAGCAGAACTATCAGCAAACCACAATATAAAGCAATATGTACATGTTTGTGACCAAGAAGAAAAAATGATCAGGTAATCACTAGTGAAATAATTTATACTGGTTAAATAGAGGTAATAAAATAAGTTTAGGTTGTATATCATGAACACTGAACCCCTGTTGTTATATCAATATTATTTAGAGTTGGAAAGGAGTGTTTACCTATAGGTGCAACTGTAAGATGCACCTGATGATACATATTTACGTAGAGTGTATGTCATGAACACTGAATCCCTGTTGATAACAACAATATCATTGAGGATTGTCATTAGGATATGGGCAGTAGTTTTTATCTAGAGCCTGTCCACAAAGCATGTACTGAATTCCTATTGAGAGAGGCCTATGTCCCAGCTAATAGCTATAGACATAAATAGGTTCATAATCAGATCAATTAGAGCAAATCATTGCACATATACACAGTGTAAATTATTTATGATACTTTTAGAATTTATAAATTTGGTGGAGCTGGTATATATGCTTAATTACATAATTATTTAAAAAAATATATATTATTTACAGATTAAAGTCTATCATGGATGACATATCTGGTGAAGGGTTTGGCAAAATGCTCATATTTACCAACACAAAGAAGTTTGTAGACAACTTAACTCAGTCACTAAGAAGGAATGGCTGGAGAGCAGTGGGCATACATGGTGACAAGACACAGTCTCAGAGAGATAAAATAATTAACCAGTTTAAAACAGGCCATGCCAAAATTTTAGTTGCTACAGATGTAGCGGCCAGAGGTCTTGGTGAGTAATGGAAAAAAATAGTAACCTAAAGTTTTGATTAGCTATGGTTTCAATTTATTAGATAAATTCAGATATCACTGATGTAAGTCATCCAATTTGTCTTAAGAACCGAAGCATTTTAATGCACTTTGACATATAAAGGCTTTAATTTTTTTTTATCATCATCACCATGTATATGATCAATGCTGCCTACCTTGATGGGGTGGTTACTATATGTAGTTCATTTTGTATGCTATATACACAGGTAAATGCTGCCTTGTAATAAGTCTTGGTATACATCAATCAACCAGAAAATCTTAGAATCTTAGATTTTACACAATAATTTGTTGTCCTGAGTGGGAATGGAACCAGAAATGTTAGAGATGTTGATTATTAATACGCTTTTATTAGCTTGGGTTGTATGTATGTAACGGAATCTTTGAACTTAATTTTCACCAGTTTCCAGAAGTCTGATTTATTTGAAACTTTGCATACTTATCAAGGACCGATGACAATGCAATAATTTGATAACAGTTTCCCATTATCCTTAAAAATTAAATAATAGTTTTAAAAAAACACGCTTTTTTAGCTAACCGAACTCGAACAAAAAAAATAGAAAATAATCTTCACCTCAAAATAAAATTATAATAAAGTTTAAGTTATTAACAGAATAAGTCAATTCAGAGTGAAAAGCGTGGGGTGCTTGATAAAGTAAATGTCACAATCATTCTATTGGCAACTATCTATGAGAGGAGAGTTATGAAAAGTGGTAAAATGCATCCCACGCTTTTTACTCTGAATTGAATTATTCTGTTAATTACTTAAACTTTATTATAATTTTATTTTGAGGTGAAAATTATTTTCTATTTTTTAGTTCGGTTAGCTATAAAAGCGTGTTTTTTTATATTATTTTTTATTTATATTTTAAATCATTCCTTGGGTAAATTTGGATACAAAAAAATACATAATGCAAAAGGTTGAAGACTTTAAATATCTAAAAATATCTCTTCAGAACCAAATTATATGCCAATTCTTAATCATGTGCGTCTGACATAAGTATTATGTATTTCAATATTATACTTTATATCACAGATGTCGAAGGTGTTACCCACGTGATCAACTACGACTTCCCGAATACGTCTGAAGATTATATTCATAGGATTGGACGCACTGGGCGCCAGGCCAACAAGGGAGTTTCCCACACCATACTCACTGACGAAGATGCGCGCCAAGCTAGAAGTTTAATTGAAGTGCTCAGAGAAGCTAATCAGGTAATCTTTTTTATAACAGATTACTATCAGTGTAGCTGAAGAGTTTGTTTCCTTGAATGCCCTAATCTCGGAAACTACTGGACCGATTTGAAAAAAAATTCAGTGTAAGTAAGCCAATTTATCAAGGAAGGAATGTTTGATTATGGAGTTACTACGGGAACGGGAGTTACGCGGGTTTTATTGCGCGCGGGTATCTAATAAGAATATATTTTACAACTGTAACTAATTTCACTTGATTACATTTCAGGAAATATCTCGTGACTTGGAAGATTTAGCGCGTTCCCATGCATTATCTAAAGATAAGGATAAGCAGGCGAAATGGAAACCAAGACAACAACAAAATTATAACAAGTTCTACTCCAGAAATAATTATGATTCAAACAAAAGATTTAACAGACACAGAAGTTTCAAAAATAGTAGATATGACGAGGACTATATATAATAGAAAGAAGTAGAAAATAGACTAGGAAGGATGTTGTTTAGGGCACCTGATACAAAAAAGTACTTTCATTAGATAAATGAAAAATTGTTAAATTTAAAAAAGAATATGATTAAATATGAATATAATAACATTTAAAGGATTAATCGTATTAACAATATAAATAAATCGGGGCTATTTGAGGCTGGTGCCTCTGAGATCGGGGTGCTCAGCGAAAAACCCGATACATTATAGTAGAAATAGAAAAAGGAAAATGTTGCACTTATGTATACAGCAGTATTAAAATTGAACCGATTTTTGTACAATACTTGATTAAAGGGAGAGAGAGTTTGAATTTATTTTTGTACAATACATTCAAATCGGAAGATGCATTCAATAACACATAAAACCTATTATGAATGTAATGAAAATAATGTGGCTACGTGGTTAGAAGGTACTCAGAAGTAAAAATTTCATTTTTACTTCTAATTACCTACCTACCCATCCAAGGAGGCAAAATCATTTGCAAATATGTATATCATTTTTAAAAGCTTTTACAATGTGATGAACGTTATTTGGGTATCCGAACATGTTATTAAGGCTGGACCTACTGTTTGAACTAATAATTTTAATTGAGTAATATTATTAGAAAACTACCTATACATATTACCTAGTGTTATATACATTACGTATACATGTTACTGGAATTAATGGATTTTCTAACGTATCTATTTAATATAATCACATCTACATTTCGATATAAACAATATGTTAAAATTAATTTGACCTGCATTACAACTAGATATCTAATTTGTTATGTACCTTTAGAGGTAAGCTCAGTTCAATAGTAATATTGTATTCCCATGATGTAATAGGAATCAAATACCATTATATAACTAGTAGACATTATTTCATAAGACGTTAAAGAAATAGCAATGGAATTAGTTATTGTTAATGCCTATGAAAATAAATTATATTAAAATATATATATATATATATATGTTTTATTTATTATCTAATATTGTAGTTGCTTAAGTTGTAACACAAGCTGCCTACCATATTTCAATTATACTGACAATCGCCTATCCTATTTAATTTTATATCTACGTACACTATGTAAGTCTACACATAATGCGATTATTACCGCATCGCTGGCTCGTTGCATGCACAGATCACGTGGGGTTGAGATGTGTGAATCAATTACCACCTTCGAGAAAGGTAATTATGTAACTTTAGCATTAGGTTCTATTAGGTATAAATAATTTACAAAATTATATACAACGATAAATGCCTATTTTTCTTCCTAATCTGATTAATAAATACAAAACTAAGACAAGGAATAATGGCCCGCAAAAAAGTTTACAAAAGTGTGGCCACGAGGAATGCCCAAAATATAGTATTCCTATTGGCCACATCTGTGTAATTAATAATTACCTCAGAATTACACCGGTGTGTCAACACCAATAAATACTATAATTAATATTAACATATAATAGGATATTCCTGGTGGATACATTAGTGTGGCCAACAAGAATATGAACCTACGATGAATATAAATAAAAATTTGGTCCACTGGATAGAATGGCCATAGATCTAATATTGTTGTGTTTTAATATTATGGCGCGCATTGTTTCCATAACTACCGTTTGACGTTAAGAAGCGTGGTGTCCAAGATTGTACGACTGTCTTAAATTCCCTAAAATACACAATAAAATGCATGGAAAACGAAAATTTATTTCATAAATCATCACAATGCCATTTATGGAATTACCAGATCTTGACACAAGATCCGTCCTCGATGTCGTTGAGGACAATTTTAAAAGAATTGACTTAGTGAGTACCTAACTACACCCAATATTTTATATATTTAATCTATTTATATGGCATATAGTGGTTTAAATATAAATTTGTAAATGAAATATATCTATACATATATAATATACAAAATATCATAATATACAAAACATATATATCTATACAAATATAATATAATATTAGATAAATAATATTTGTGAGTATGATTGCTATTGGGCTAATCAGGGATATGCAGTTAACCTCACAATCACTAGGTTTTCCTCAGAAAAATAATGTATCCTTTATCTCTATTATGTATCTCATTCTCTGATTTGTAGATATAATTTTATATGGTACCTACTTGATTTTATATATTATGTGATGTATCTATTAGGTATGGATTTAGATTTAGGTTAATCCGAAATGACGTAGGTATGTAGATAATAACTAAGAGCCTAACGAGACTACGAACCGATTATGAGTACCTCAACATTTACTTTTATATACAATATAGGTATGTGGATTTAGAAAAATATAGACTTATAAAAAATAATTAAATATGAATTTAAAATGTTAAGCAATTCCTTTTCAGAAAACCTATGTAATCCGCTGGATTTACGCAGGCGATCACACTTTGTCAAAGCAAGAAGTAATAGATCTTTTTACGAAAACAATAGACAGGGTGAATTCATATTATTGTGAAATTAATGTTTCTGGACTTCTTCTTGTATATGATGGCTATTTTGTGTGTATTCTTGAGGTTGGTGTTTTTTATCCTCATTATCTTTATAACATACGAATTCTGGTAGGTACATACTGTAGTTGCGATAGTGTAACGATGTAGTTTCCAGTCTCGATCGATCGAGTAGAGTGGAGAGAGAAGGGGCATATCGTTACATATTCCTCCCGATTGTCTTGAAAATCCAATGCGACATTAATCATTCATGTAAGATTTATCAAGTTAAATAGCATAAAAAAGTTTTTGCGTTATGGCGTTGTCGCCTCGTCTGTTATGATGTTTTGCTTGATGGATAAACGGAATAGAATAAAATCATCACAAAAAAAACAGTAAAGTATACGTAGGTACCTAAATGGGTTACTTTTTTATTCGGTCATAATTGCTGAGAAAACATTGCGACACAATAGTTTTGTTGGCAATCAGAAAATTCTCGTTTATTTACTAATTCTTAGCTAAATTTTTAATAGATAATTTCATTTGTTAGAGCTCAGAAGATACCGTTCACCGATTTGTAAGATATTTATTCACACAAGAAAAAGACTGGGTCAAAAGTATGGAGGAGTTGGGGGATGAAGAAAAAGAAGAAATGGGTTCTGAAGGACTTACTGTTATATTGGCAGACGATGAACAGAGCCCAAAACAGGAATACAAACAATTTTTTAAACGCCTGAAAATTTTGATGTGCTACCATTCTGTACAGTCGGTAAATTGGTGACTAATAAGTAGGTATATTATAACTGACGTGTAGGTAACTAGCGTAGATACCTACATTATATTATGCAGGATGTTTAAAAAAAGTTTAACAGTAGGTATCAATACCAATATGTTTTTTTTCGAAGAAAACATAATGGTATTTTATTGCCATTTTATAAGCGCGAGTGTTTTTAAAAGTAACATCGTCCATTTTTTAAAACACGGTTTTATGTTGTTTGATTAGTAAGAAGGTTGTAAACAGTGTTTGTTATTATTAGAGAAGGGATTATATGCAACATAAAAAGCTTGTTATATGCATGAAAAATGCTTGAGATATGCACGAAAATTGGCAGAATATGCAAAATTAAATGATAAGTTTTGATTCAATCAATCAATTCAGTTCTTAAAAAAAAAGAAAAGTTAGTTTTAAATTTTATTTTATTTCAAAATCAGCATACGATTAGTAAATTATCCTTGAGTAGGCGACCATAGGTGTCACAACACATTACTCAACTGTAATGTGTAGTGACACCTATGGTCACATAACATAGTACCATAGTTACCATAGTAATGTGTAGTGACCATAGGTGTCACTACACATTACTCGACTGTAATGTGTAGCGACACCTATGGTCGCCTATTCAAGGATAATTTACTAATCGTTTGCTGATTTTGAAATAAAATAAAATTTAAAACTAACTTTTCTTCTACGTGACATTATTTTATTTTTTATAAATGTATATCACAATTATTATTATTAATGTATATATTTATTTTGTGACTATAATTTGGTTTAATTCGTGATATTATAACTTTTATCGAATATCGGAACGCAGGATGACTGCACTGCACTGGAAAAAATATTGTAAATATACCGATAATATGCATTATAACTCGATATTAGGTAAAATATGCTAGTACCGTTGAGAATGGCTTAAATATGCCAATGCATATGCAAATATGCAAATGCATATAATCCGGTCCCTAGTTATTATCATCAAATTTTGTGTCCAACTGAATGGACGGTCACTACCCATATTTTACATCGAAATAATTATATAAAGTTGCTACCTAGTTGCTTCTAGTTGCTACTAATCGTCAGATAACTGCTACCCCCGAATTTCTTTAAATAAACTACTTTTTAAGGTGACCAGTCATCCTGATGTCAGGATGGCTGTCACCTATCCAGTGAGGATAAACTGCACAAAAGAATCGAGTTTTTTTTTAACCAATAGTTGCTACTAGATTGCTACCTTCATATATATCGATTTGAGTGTCATAGCTTATAAGGATAAAGAGTTAGTATCAATTTACTATTTTGATGCCTGAACGCCTGTAGAATTAAATGAGCAAATTTGAAATCAAATACAAAACAGGTATTTTATAAGCAGGCGCCACTTGTTGGGAATCCCAAACTTATTTAAAGTGATTAACGCAATAAATAAGTTAGTAAGCAGTAAGCAATTACAATTTAATGAAAAAAAATATGATGTACCTCTTTTCTTTAAATATATTATACAATATGCTATTACTCTTTTATTACTTTTTGTTACTCTATTATGCAGGTCGTTGTAACACTGCCATGCATTCCCACGTTTGCAGTGTGCCTTATAATTAGTCTAGTCAACAAGTTCAAATTGGTGAAAAATAGTGATAAAGCTTCTAAAAATATAAGTGATACCTCATTGGATTCGGAATGACGTCTAGAAAAATGTTTTCGAAGGAATAATTAGCACGCAAAAAATTACAAAAGTTATTCACAAATTAAGTTGCCAAAAAAAAGGATTTCATTGTTTGTCAATAACTCCGAAACTATTCATATTTAAGAATTTTTTAAATAAGCATCTTAAAGAGGAACAAATTTCCAATGAAAAAGTCCTGACTCTCGGAGTTCTATCTCCATTATTTATAATTTTAATTTAACGCTGAAAATAGGACTCCGCGCGGCCGATACGGCATGCGCCCGCCACTTCAAAAGTGAGTACCCCACAGAAAATATATTTTTTATAGTATTAAATATCAATAAAAAAATTGAATTAATTATGGTGTATTTTGAACGCTTGAATGAAAAAATTTACATAGCATAACTTTTTCGGGACTTCGTCTTCATTGTAGGTAATAAAAAATGTTTAAATAATTGCTCTAAAAATCTTTCGCTTCTTGGAGGCCTTATTATATATATACTAAATATATTTTTTGTGGGGTACTCACTTTTGAGGTGGCGCGCGCATGCCGTATCGGCCGCGCGGAGTCCTATTTTCAGCTTTAAATTAAAATGATAAATAATGGAGATAGAACTCCGAGAGTCAGGACTTTTTCATTGGAAATTTGTTCCTCTTTAAGATGCTTATTTAAAAAATTCTTAAATATGAATAGTTTCGGAGTTATTGACAAACAATGAAATCCTTTTTTTTTTTGGCAACTTAATTTGTTAATAACTTTTGTAATTTTTTGCGTGCTAATTATTCCTTCGAAAACATTTTTCTAGACGTCATTCCGAATCCAATGAGGTATCACTCATATTTTTAGGAGCTTTATCACTATTTTTCACCAATTTGATCTTGTTGACTAGACTAAATGGCCCATTTCACAAAATCCGGGTGGAATAAATTCTATAATGGAAGTTAATTCATAGTCATTATTGCTTAAAACTAACTTTACTGGTACGTACGTCGTATATCGAAATAAATTCATCTGAAGTTTCAAAAGCTGCTTTGCACGATATAATAATTTAACGCATTTGGTGTGCTCGAGCCTTTAAGGCTCGAGCACACCAAATGCGTATGCGTGGCTACGGCGTAATCACGTCGTAGTCACGCGCGTAGTTACGGCGTAACCCAAAGTCACACGGGGTTACGCATACCCTTACGCATCCGAGCTGAGTACGCAACGCAGACGGCCTATTGCGTACCCGGCTGCGGCAGCCATATTTTATTCTGTTTTCGAAGGTTGTGTTGGGCACGATGTCTGACATGACGAGGAAGAAGCGATATTAATACTATTGTGCCAGAATAATCCTGCGGAATGCATTTTTGTAGAATTTACTTTTTGGATTGTAGATACATTCATATATACGCACAATTTTAATTAATTTGTCTTTCTTATCTCTATTCATTATAAAAACAATACAAAACACCGTGCCAGTATATTTGTAAAAAAAATACAACTGACTGCAAGTTACGCGCGTAGGGCTACGCACAGCAAAGGTACGTGCGTGTACAAACTTGTACGGTGTGACGTCCAATAAGGCGCGCCATTGAATACAACGTCATCATGCAACGTTGCCGTTCTGCTCTGCGTAAGGTACGGCGTAAGTCACGCAGTCAGTTTGTGCCTTGGGAGCTGCATTGCGTAGGGCTACGCATTACGTCTACGCGCACGTCTACGTTACGCAAGCGGTGTGTCCTGTCTCATACGGTTCCATACATTGCAACTCAGCGGTACGTGCACGTCTACGCTTACGTCTACGCATACGCATCCGGTGTGCTCAAGGCATTAAAATAAATTCTATTAGGTAGCGCCTGCTTATAAAATACCTGTTTTGTATTTGATTTCAAATTTGCTCATTTAATTCTACAGGCGTTCAGGCATCAGAATAGTAAATTGATACTAACTCTTTATCCTTATAAGCTATGACGCTCAAATCGATATATATGAAGGTAGCAATCTAGTAGCAACTATTGGTTAAAAAAAAACTCGATTCTTTCGTGCAGTTTATCCTCACTGGATAGGTGACAGCCATCCTGACATCAGGATGACTGGTCACCTTAAAAAGTAGTTTATTTAAAGAAATTCGGGGGTAGCAGTTATCTGACGATTAGTAGCAACTAGAAGCAACTAGGTAGCAACTTTATATAATTATTTCGATGTAAAATATGGGTAGTGACCGTCCATCCTGATGGACACCAAATTTTCCTACTTATTTTCCTATTAACTTTAGTTCGTATGTTAGCAAAACTAGATTATTTGCTAAAATCGCATTCAATGTTCTGCTTGATGTAGGCAACTAGGTACTATTGAATTGTTGTAGGTTTGTAGAGGAACGGTTGGTGGTTTCTCTATAAAAAATGAAGATCTTTTTTTGCGTATTGCGAGGTGGCATGCGCGGCGGCCGACGCCATTTGTTAATGTTTAGATTTTGTATATAGAAAATACAAGTTCGCAAGCCAAATTGAACAATTGGCTTGGGAACTGGTATTTTATATTCAGGTTAGTTGGCATGCCAGGTGCTAGATGGCGCTGCTAGTCTTTTTGTAATTTGTGATTTATACTGTAAATATCATTAGATTTATTCTATTAGACTCAATAAAAAAAAAAAAAATTGTTCTAATAGACACATTTTTTATTAATATCTACAGCGATTATTCCATGGATGGCGTACCGTGATTTCCAGGCCCCCATCACTGGTAGGCAAATTAGATGTTCACGGACCTTTGGAAGATCATATGGAACAGTTGAGAATTTGTATAAACAAAATAAACAAGCTCAGTGCATTGGCAACCGCAAATGACGTAAGCTTTCTTTTTAATAATGTGACAGTGTTTTTCTTACCATTTAATTGTTTATACCTACTTAGAATGATGAATTGACTAGATATACCTACTTTAAAGCATGAATTACAGAGGCCTGGAAATTCCACTAGACTCGGTAAAGTATATCGACATTTACTCTAAATTCCCCAAAAATTTAAAAGTCATCATTTCTTAATCCATTTGCTAGGGATAGCCCTGAGGTGCTTTCTTGCGCAACTTGCTTAGTTTGTAGTTTTTAAACCATTTTTAAGGCTGAACTATTGCTCGCCTCTATGTCCGTTGAACTAGCAAAAGCTTTGGGGCTGACAACATACAACATATTTATACAAGTAGGAGCTAAATATAAATACTTAGGTAGGTAGGACAACCTCCGTAGCGTAGCGGTATTCGGCTCGCTTTAAATCTCGGAGGTCGTGGGTTCGATCCCCACGCCGGACAGAAAATCTTTGTGTAAATTCTTCAATTAAAAAGATTTCTTTCCGGGTCTGGTTGGTTGAGGGACTAGGTACCCTGCGTGCCTCGGAAAGCACGTTAAGCCGTTGGTTCCTTGATATATATATAATATCAAGGAACGGGCAGCAGCGATTTCTTGTGTGGTACAACATAATACTGCGCTCATCAACCCGACTGCCAAGCGTGGTGACTATGGCAACTACCCTCTCTCGGGAAGAGGCCCATGTTCAGCAGTGGACGTTATACGGGCTGATGATGATGTTGATGAGATAGGTAGAAACAAGCTTCCACCAAGTTAAGGTATGTATGCACTCGACGATTCGATCTATATTCTTAAAATGTAATTCAGGTAGGTACCTACTTGTATTTACCTAAATTCTCATTTGGTTAAACCAGCTGTCATTTGAGGGACTCACTGCAGCGGATCCCAAGATGGAAGCATTACCCGAAGTAGCGCTGTTGGACTTTCTATTAGAATCTCCGTACTTGCTAGATCTTCGGAATACAGCTGCTTTGCATCGACGAGTTGATGATCACCAATTTTATTTTGGTGAGTGTAAATTGGTTCTTTGTGGAATTCCTAATCGAAAGTTCCGATGAATGAAGAAACGGGAGTAACTAAACTGAATATAACTTCAATGAAAATGTCTTTTTTATTACTGTAGGGACTAGGGTTATTGTTACACATGCTATGTTATTGGTACTACAGTACCAATAACATACCATGTGTAACAATAACCCTATTGTATAAGTATATTGTATAAGTATAATGTAATTGTATAAGCTAAATGAATTCAATAAATTGGCATATTTAAAACATTACGTGCACGTTAGGGCCTATGCACACCACGTTTTTTAAACGCGCCGTTGTCGCGTGTTTGTAGCGATACGGACGCGACACGCACGAACTACAAACTGCTCTGTAGGATATAAGCGCGCGCCGTCGACGCGCGTTTCGAAAACGCGCATCGACGGCGCGTTTAAAAACGTGGTGTGAATAGGCCCTTAAACGTAATAAATTAACGTATAAATTAATAACGTAGGCTTTAGATTCATTAAAATATTACTGGTACTATGAATTCATAAAACAATAACATCAATTCAGTCCCAATTACGCACTGAGCCACCAGTGCATTCGATTGCACCGGTGGCCCAGTGGTTACGGCAGATGCTTCTGAGAGCCTAGGGTTCTGGGCCTGACCCGGGACATTTATTTACGTGAACTACGGATAACTGTTCTGCGTCTGGGTGTACTTTGTGTCCTTGAATTATGTATTTGTAAAAGTATGAAAGATCCATTCAAATCCAACAACTCTTGGTTTTTATTTATATTATTTCGGTTACTGATATTCTGAAATGTACCTATCATTAAATTGTCAGTGTAGGTTCGTAAAATTTCATTCGTTATTCAAATTACCATACACTTGGAATACCTAGATTTTTTTTCATTTGCAGAGGAAGTATGGCCCTTGCCTACACATTACACACCCTGCTTCTTATACAAGTTGAAGGTAGATGATTCGTTTGTTGAGCCGCTACCTGTGATGCCCTGGGAAGTCCAAACGAGACAAGGAGAAGATGAAGAGCCACACGAAGAAGGAAGTCAGACTTCCTCAAGCGACTGAGTGTCTTAATATTACAACTATCTATCTGAAAGTATATACTTAATAAATACACTATTTCGACACTACGCCGTCGTGTTTTACTGAATAGAAATAAGTGTGACAAACAATATAAACAAATAGATAGTGGAAACTAATTTCATTGAGAAAACGAAGTCACCTTAGATATACGTATCTCAATGATCTGAAATAGATTCTAAGTTCAATGTGCCATAGAAGCTGTGAGTTACTTTATTATTAATTTTATTTTTATTGATAAATATTATTGTCATATAATGGCCATGGCTCGTCGTGGACAGATACAAGGAGGACTATATTGTACCTACCTACCTACTAATATTTTTATATCAATTATCTATTATCTTATCTTGTAAAAGCGACAATTATATTGTCGTAATATCATCATTTGATCGATTTGTGTGTTGCTATAGAACTATTGATTTATTACGTTATACAACTCTAAGAGCAAGTTAGCTTATTGGTAGTCAACGTTTCAACATGGAACGCCAAAAAAAGAAAAAAAGTATAAAACGAGAAACGAGAAAGACCGTTGCTGGAATTAAACTACCACCAATAGAACCCCTATCGGATAGTGATATAAAGACTATGCTCGATATAGATCCAGCGTACTACTCATTAGTCGAAGGACGGCCTATTCGATCGAACAAATCAATTAGTGTATATAAACAAAATATAAAAAATGTGACATTGAAACGAACTCTTCACGGATTTCTGGTGGACGAAATTTTAAGGATTGATAGAGAAATAGAATCTGAACGAAGTATTTACGAAACTGCATACAAACACTTTGAAGAATATCAGAACAGTTTCGATAAGTTTCTTGCAGACGATAACAATAAAACGATTGCTATAATGCAAAGGTCAGATGCATTAGCTAAAGAACTAGCTAATCAAACTGAAGAAAATAAGAAAGCCAATTTCGAATTGGCGTCTATTAAATCAAAATTGCAGTATATCGATGAGACTTTACTAATATTATTATCTTTTCAGAATTTTCTTAATAAAGCTTCTCCTATTTTATGGCAACAGAGTCATAATATAGAGTTAGATACAAAGCATTCCGAAATATGTACAATGGGATCTAATATTTTTGAAAAAATTGATATAGATCCCGTGAGAAGCAAACTGAAGCAGTTCCCAGCTCCAAAGCTTTACTTCCAAACGCCAGAGCAGTTGCAAACGATTTTTGGATTATTAGAGAAACAGAACTTAAATTATCTTTTGCTCACTGAAGAGTACAACTGCGAAAAGAATAAGTTTTTAAAAACTGTTGAATATTTAAAACAAAATCTACGTCGTGAATTGGACTACATTCAGGAAAAAGTAAGTTGTAAGCAACATTTTTATGTTTATCTAGTGAAGCTTTAACATTATAACTTTGACTTGATTTTCCAGATAAAAGAAATTGAAGATATTATTACATGGAATGAAATGCGTGGAAGTGAATTGAAAGCAATATTCTTCAAGATTTTAGAAGATAAAATTAAATATCTCATATCATCGGAGGACGCTCTACAAATTTTGAACTACGTTGAGTTTGCTTTTGAGCAACTTATTGTTGAGAACGAAACCAAGTTTAGTTCCGTGGAAATGGCTCTAGCGCTGGAAAGAGAATACGATAATTTAGTGTTAGATATTTCAGTATATGACTCAGATATGATAAAACAAATAGAAAAGGAAACATATGAATACGGACACAAGGAATTAAAAGAATCTAAACTAGCGTCAAAACTGCTGAAAGATGTTGATAAACTTTCGAGAAGATTAAAAACTTCTTATGAGCCAACCAGAAGAAAAATACAGAACTAATGTTTGGTTCATTTCATTATTTTTAGAAATTTACATTGATTTATTACTAGCATTGCCGCACAGTTTCGCACGAGTAGAACACGTTTCCTTAGAAATTACTTAATGAAATATAATTTGTAGGTACTAATATCACAACTGAAATAATAATATGTAATAAATGAAACTTAACAAAAACAAATTGAGGAAGTAAAATTATCATACCATTTAATAATTTTATTAGTTGTTTAATTTTATGTTTATTTATAAATTAATAAAAAGTTTATAAGTTATTGGTTTATGGTTTTGACGAAGCTACCGTAGTTCTGTCATTGTTTCCTTACCATGAACAGTCATTTTCTTGCTATCAAACATCGAAGTAAAATATACCTACCTATTTTAGTTTTTTAACAAAATAATTACTTTTATGTTATTGAATTTATATTGTTTAAATAATTTAAAAACATAAATACATATTTATAATGTCTTGTTTAAAAAAAGAGCGGAAACCCATGGTCCCTTTGAAGACTTTAGATATAATATTTAGACGTCGATATCTGCCCAACACCCAAAATTACTTTACTAATCGCAAGCATGCTGTAGGGGATGATAAACCGACGAAAAAACCCTTAAAACCTTTTCGTATTCCACGATCTGAAAAGCTAATATCTTACATAATATATAGCGATCGGAAAGAAAAAAAGTTAAACCGAGACCGACTAACGTTGCCGCTTTACTTGAAAGATAACGCTAAAATTGCTCCAACTAGAGATATATCCAAAAGACTGTTTGTTGAAGAGCCTCCGGATGATGTTAGAGCAGTTGTAGAAATTCATCCAGAATTTTATACTGTTATCGAAGGTAGACCTTTGAGATGTTTTGATGATATAAAAGTTTATTTAAACAATATTCGGGGCTATGCCATGAATCGACAACAAATCGGTTACCGGAGAGATTTAATACTTAAAATTGAGAAAAGTGAAGTCGAAGAATCGGAACAGTATAATGAAATATCCGAAAAGTTTAAACAACATATTAAAAATTTTCAAAAGTTTTTAACAGAAGACTATAAAAAAGCTTGCATGAAAGTAGCTAAAGCAGAAAAAGTATACGGTGATCTGCAAGCAAAAAAATCGGAATTTATCGGATATATCTCATGTTTAACGACTTTAAATAATATTCTATTTAAACTTGATGCTATAAGAAAGGTATTAAAGACTTACAGAAGCTATTTAATGTTTGTTGCCCCATTGCACTGGAGACAACAAAATGATGAAAACTTGAAGGACAGATTGCAATCAATACAATTTGAATCAGGAGAGTTTATTACAGATAATGACTTAGTGGAAACAATGGATATTGAAAAAACTGTAGAGATAGCAAAAGTCGAGTTTAAAGAACCACTTCCCGCATTACTGTATTTTGATGATCCTGATCAGATGATGTACTTATTTTGTACAATGGAGTTACAGAGCCGAGAGTATCTTACACAATTGGCAAAAACTGATGCTCCGAACAGATTACTACGGGAACGTATAAAACATTTGAAACTTGCCACCAAACAGGAGTTTGATTATTTTCAGTATTACATTGAAACGCTGAATGCTGAAATCGAACGCGAAAATTATAATCAAACGCTTTATAGAGATAAATTCTTTCGTATATTAAACGAAACGTTTTATGGAAACATAGCGAGTCCTTCAATTTTAAAATTGAAGATTTGCATAGAATATGTATACGAACAGGTCTTTGGTAAATGTGAAGAGGGCCACCATAGCTTACACGAACCTATGAAAATACTCGAAGTTATGTACGAAGATTACAATTTGCAGCTTGATGCGCTGGATTTCAAAATTGTTAACCAAGCTCGGGAAGAATTTTTCACTCAAGATTTGAAGATGATGCATAACGCAAATAAAGCACAGAGAGAACTTAGGGCGTTCAAAGAAATGACAAATGCTATAAATAAAGCATTTATGCCTCCTGCAACGTTCACTAGACCGGTGTTGCAAAAGTTTATGGACAAGAAAAAGAGATTAATATTAAGACGAGCAGAAAATGATAAGACAAAAAAAGAAGCTGGAGTGTTGGGTGTAAAAATTAAAAAATATAAATTAACGCAAGAAGAAAGGGAAGGATTAACTTTATTTACAGATTGGTGTGATGGTATGGACCCTAGTCCATTTTTAAAAGAATATAATGAATATGTGAAGCCTGTCTTTGAATGGAATTCACCTGAATGAAACTATTACTTCAATAAATACACAATAATTCTAAAAATATTTATGAGAATATACATTTAATCATTTGAATTATTATTAAATAATACACTTACAAATACTTTATTTTGTATTACATTTTCGATTTTGCAAAATTCTTAAAAAAATATGTAACAGCATATCGTTACTACATTCTACCTAGTTTTATATTATCATTTTTTTTTTGTAAGTGTTAAACTGCTTTCTCTTATGAAAACGTAAAATACGTGTTTGATAAATACTTGGTTGGTGGGTTGAGACTTGTTTTTAGTTGTACTTCGATCGATAGTACCGTACATATAAAATATGTCACATAGATACTCAGACCTAACATAATAAATTACTGGCTGTGTTCAAATTATGTGAGGTGAACGACATTTATTAAAAACGTAATATCTAGATGGTTACACTGATCTTGTAATTAGGTGCCTATTTTTTACTTACAATATAGTTATATAGTTATATTTATAATAATAGTTTTTAGTAGTTTTATTAGAAAAATGACCGATGATATAGAAAGACGGTCAGTTATTATTGATGTACCGAAACCTAAGAGTTATGTTCAAACCACAAACTATCTGAAATCAAAGAATAAATATCAAAATCGAGCAAAGCAATCAGTTAAGGTTTATGATCCAACAATTCGGAATCAGTCTCTAACATTATTAAAACCACTACCATCTGTAGCATTGAAAAGAGATAATGTTATCGTATCACAATTGTTGTTTTCAAAACAAAAGGAAAAAGAACGATTTACACAACTTATGAAAATTAGTTTACGTGATAAATATAAAATAGTGTACCAGGAACTGCAGGACCGTTTGCACACAGACGGACCACCAGATGATTTTAAAACTATAACTGATATTGATTCAGAGTATTTTACCTGTGTCCATGGTTCTGTATTAAATACTTATATTGCTCCATTCAAGTCGCTTAAATACATGATCAACAATCGCTTAAGGCATAAACAAGAAGTAGGTTACAGAAATGACTGTATATTAAATATTACACTTAATGCTAAAAAAGAACGGGGCATGTACGATAAAACTATGGAAAAGTATAAGGCACAAGTAAAACTTTTGGATGAGTTTATTTCTTATGATTACAAAAAGTCCGTTGAGTCCCTAAATGAATGGGATTTGATCAAAACAGCGGTAGATAACATAATTACTGACTTACAAGACTTGGCGGCTAAAGAATTTACATTCACTTCTAACATTATCAGCTTAGACTATAAATATAGTTTACAACAAAAATATGGAAGGTTCTTATACTATCTATCTCCTCCAAGTTGGAGGTTAAGAAATCGTTATTTTGCTCGTTCCATTGAAATAGAAGCAAAAGGTTTTGATTTTGGAAGTTCTAGTGAAGAAGATAAATTTAATGTGATCTTCGAGAAAATTAAACAAGAATTATGTAGAGGATTAGTTAAGCCACCTCTATACTTCAAATTGCCTCGAGACTTAATGGACATATTTCAAACCTTAGAAACGCAAAATTTACATCATTTTCCTCACGTGGCAGGAAGAGCACCGTATATAGCTTTCTTAAAAAAGGGAGTTAAGCTTTTCAAAGACATAATTGCTCAGGAAAGTTCCGGAATAAGAAAAACCATCCATGATTTTGAGCAATTAATACATTTTAACGAAGAACATTGTGACCAGTTAGAAACTAAATTCTTTAAAATATTGAATGGGTTTTTTTATAAATCGGTGGGTGATCTTGATGTGTTAAAACTCCAGCTGCATTTAGAATTTAGTTATGAAAAAGTATTTAATGAAAAGCCAATAAATATGGACATGATTAGTGTAGCTAAGGCTCTAGAAGGTTTATATTTGGACCTTAATAAACGATTGGATGCCATTACCGCAAGAGATATTAAAGATGCTTTAGTACGATACGAAACATTGGAGCGACAAAAATTTCGAAGGGCCAAAGAAGCTGCAAGAGAATTGCGCCTTTTTGGAAATATGGAAAATGCATTGATTCGTTCTTATCAGCCTCCTGCAATTGTTCACCTGGGACAAATGACACCATTGTCACTTACTCGGACCATGGAAAAGAAGCCACAAGCTTCATCCAAATATGACAACCACCGAAGAAATCTTAGTGAGGTACAAATTGAATATTTAACTGTTTTTACTGATTGGACTGAAAAGGATAATTCAGCAAATTACGTACATAACATTGAAGAGAACGACAATTAAATGTAATATGATAAATAAAATACTATATTTTAATGAAAACAGTTTATTTACGGGGTTCAATATGAAAAACGTATATTATGTATCTTCATAAAACACAATACAATTATTATACGCGATGTATAGATATATTAAAACTTTTTAATAACAAAATTTACATGCTCTACTCATTAAAATGTTTGGTTTCATGGTATTGACAAGTAACTACATGGAATTTACATATTTACAAAGTGAATATTTAACACAAAATGGTAAAAGCATTAAAATTTAATACAACATGCCATACAATAAGTTGTAATAACACTAAGGATAAATAAATAAATATGCATTAATTAAATACTATTCATAAACAAAACATGACCGTACATTTTCTTCTGCAAGAAGTTTAAAGCTTTGATGTACTTGGAACTTTTTTGAATAATTTTATCAACGGTAAGGTATCATGATCGATTACATAATGCCTAAACTAGCCTTTAAATTTCATTGTCGATTTCCAGTTAACTTATATTAATTGTTTCTTTTTCATAAGATCTTTTATGGTAATACATAATTATTTTACATCATGTAGCCTAATTATATTTAAGAAGCTATGTTTATTTCATGATCAACCACAAAGTAGTTTTGGAAAAGAGTGTTATATTTTTGGTTAACATTAAGTGTTTGACGGTTCATGTAATGTATTGATTTTTTTCATTGGTAAAATTAGTTTTTCCAATTCCATTTCTTTTCATCGGTTTGCAAATTGGACATAGCTCCTTAATTTAAAAACAACTGGTTACTGTGTAACTGTACCAGACATTCCAGAATAAAGTTTTAAAAATAGGCATGGGCTTAGTAAAAGAGTCTTTAGACCAGATACTAAAAAATCTTGGGACATTGCAGCAATAAAATAATTAATCGAAACCAGTTATTACAGACACATCATATAGGTTACTTAAACATGGTGGTACGATAGCTTCACCAAGGATTAAGTATAATCAGTCATTTTTTGACCTTCATTACTGACAAAGATGCTTACGTAATACACTCAATTCAGAAACATGTATTTCTTGCAGTAATAATATACACACAGACATGATAGTAATTTAAAAGACAATTATCTTGTATAATAGTATGATATAGTTCCCTACATTATTTACAAAGTATGTTTATGTACAAAATAATGTTTTTACTCAAAACATAAATTCACTACAAGCTTCTTTCATAATGTAAATGATGCCTATATACTACAAAGATTGAGTATAAAATCTTTATGGACTGCATGGTTGGAAAATAGAGGAACAAGAGTTTTGGGACTTTATGAAGCCAGTTAGGTAAACGCCAACACATTTTTTTAAATTCTTTAGGCAAAAGCAATAATTATGCAATGTTAGAGATAATTATAGAATAAAAAGAGTTTTTTGAGTTAACAGTTTCAGTACATTTACTATGAGAAGACAATACGAAACGGATCTTTACAAGATCTTGACGTCAACGTTGTGATTTGCTGCCTCATGTTTAAGCATTGATTGCGGACTGCGGTATATTCCAAAAGAATGCTATTTTCAGTTCCATTCGTATTGTGTCTTTTCATGGTAAAGGCATTTAAAGGTAGTATAATATGCAAGGATTTGCAATAATTAATATTATGTCTGTTTTTTATAGGTTCATTCCGAAGTACAGTAAGTTCACGACTTATTATAAAGTTGACATCATTACACCATCACACATTTTCGTTTATCTCATGCATTAACGTTACCTTAATATTGTAACACTAATGGTCCCACATAATATTGTGTGTGAGCCACGTTCTGAAACCATCTAAAAGTGTTATGCAGCATTTGCATTGGCTTCTTATTTGCCCCTTATGTAAGCTGATTGCACAGGTTCCAGCGTATTAAACAGGGTTTAAAACAAAAGTAGTAAGCTTAGTTGCATCATATCTTTATACCATGTGATCTACTCTTACTTCATATTTTTTGTTTAAAGATAAACATTTTTCAAACAGATAACTTTCAATATTTTCTTTACGGGAATTACATAAAACAATGATCTGAAAAATATTCTTAAGAAGGCCACTAATATCTATAGATACTGCCACTGCCTTTTTTTCATTATATTTCCAGGTTCAGGTAGTTATACCACTGATTGAAAATAGAAAGAATTGTGTAATTTTACACAGCATGAAGTAACAAATTTGTAGATCACATACTTGCAGTTATACATGACTAAGTTTACACTCTGTTTTAATATTTAGCATCATACATACCACCTTTATCTTCCACCTAGCTATTTTCAAAAGAAAATGACTAGTAGTTAACTAATATACAATATTCGTTTCCTTCAAAATGTTCAATATAACTTGAGCAACATGATGATGGAATAATTCATAAGACGTCATACATCTATAGTAAAACAATATTTGGTGTTTCTATCCCGGACGTAATAATATCATCCACGCTGTGAGCATTTCATATTACTTAATGTCCATTAGCCGTACCATAGCGTCCAGTACCGCACTTATTTATTCATCACAACACTAAACGAGATAGTATATTGTTTATCTGACTCGTTTCTTTTGCAACTTGGCGAGTTTTCTTCTCTTAAGTATCATTTCATAGAGCGCCTCAAGTCCCTCATGAAGGCCCTCACCAGTGATTGCACAGGCAGGCTGCACATGCCACGCATGCGCGTCGCGAGACCCGTGCGGCGATGATACCAGTTCGTGTAAACCTAGCAGCTTCTCTAATTCCCGCGGCTCCTTGGCCCCAGGTAAATCTTGTTTGTTTGCTAAAACAAGAATCGGTACGCCTGCATTGTCCGGAGACTTGGCAGTGCGTATCAACTCCATCTTTGCTTCTTCCATCCGCTCTAAGTCAACGGAGTCTAATACAAATATGATACCGTCCGTACATCGAGTGTATGATTTCCACAGAGGTCGTAACTTTTCTTGACCGCCAACATCCCATACGAGGAAATTGACGCCTTTTGACTTCCCAAGGGTGCCCTTCACTTTTTCGCAATTAAAACCGATAGTTGGGACGGTGTTGAGGTACTGGTCGAACTTGAGACGGTACAGTGCCGTGGTCTTGCCCGCGGAGTCGAGCCCCAGCATGACGACGTGCAGCGTGCCCTGTGCTGTGGGCAGCGCGTCGAGCAAGCTCGAGTTTTTTCCCATGTTAGCACCCATACTTTGTGCCCGCCCGGCGGTTATCTGACACTGTCGTCTAAGCGGACCATCACGAATTTTTCTTCGTCTCCTGAAATAGAGAAAGTAATAATATAAGTATGTGACAAGATTGGCATGGTTACACGTTGTGGAAGTTAAATATATTTTTTAAGACATTTATTCGTTAAGTATATATAAAATACTTATGTACAATAAGTACATATTAGTATTTCCTATTAGTATTTGAGATATAGGTATTTATATGCAATACCTATGCAGATTTCGTATATGTATTGTAACTGAATTACCAGTGCGATTTAAATAATTAAAGGTTAATTAAATTATTATGCTAATTAAATAAATTATTTTATGATATTACAACAATAAACATCATACGTGTTTAAACAAGGTTCGACAGAAATAATTGTTGACATTGTTTGAAGAACAAATTTCAAATTTACTAAATTGTATTTTCTTTGTTGGATTAAAACTTGTTGAAACTAATTAGAAGTGAACGATGTTTCTCAATAAAGTTAGCTGTACGTCAGTACCACAGGTACTCAGTGCATACTTCTTAGCAAGCATCGACCTCTCGCCCTTTATTTGACTCTTAACGTACTTGATCCAAACAAGTTACCGAAATAATCGAATGTAGCAACTAATAGATCATAATATCGGTGACGTCAAAGGATGTGGGATACATAAGGTCTTTGATGTTTTCCAAAAGTATTTTCAACCTACCTAATTCTAACAAATGTTTGCAATAAAAATATCTAACTTGAACATAATCAGCGTAGTTTTTCTTTTATATATTTCATAGGCAGTAGATATAACACTAAACTACTGTCCAAATTTGGTGCGTAAACAAAATCGCATTAGGTAACCAAAGAAAACTTAAATAAGGAAACGACCATGCCCATTCCAAAACCGGTAAACTACATTTAAACGTTGAGTTCATTATAGGGAGAGTGGGGAAGTGGGAGGAGGCCGCATCAAGACGAGACAAGATGTCGCCATCGCGCCCTTTTAATAATTATTCGCGGGAGACGAAGACGACTTTTGCACAGAGGCACGAGCCGCCTGCAGGTTATGAAGCCGAGTTATAATTCAACCACGACATTTTTGCGGTAACTATAACCTGTAACCAGACAGCTACAAAGTCCAAATTTGCTTTGTTCAGCAACCGCTGTATCTTAGCAGACGTGATACGGTAAGCACTGTACACCTTGCATGGATAAATTTTGATCTTTTCTCCGCGAGGCCAACGACCTAACTTGGTTCAAAGTCGATTAAAATGCTGGTGTCACCGAATTGAAAACTTATTCAATTTAGTGCATACTTTTCAAATTGAAATGTATGTTTAAGAATACACCTCAACACAAATTACTTTATTTCACTTGAATTGTATAAAGTAGATTGAAAATGGCATTGCGGGCGACATTGCCTAATCCCATAGAATAGTGTACGTTACAATACCTTACATTGCATTAAACATAACAACAACAGGTACACCAATAGCATATTGTAGGACATCGAAAGTTTTCGATGCTTAATTTCGAGGTCAAATTAATCGCAAGTGGGACTTCGCTTAGTGACTTCGACCTGTCTATCTTGAAAAACTAGTATTGCAACTCTTGTTTTTCGGCTGACTTTAGAGGTTATTAAAGTTTAGGTTAGTACCTACCTACTTATATCTTTTTAAGAACACGTTCTAGGACAAGTTAGGTACAAAAAAAATACAAGATTATTGTCCGTTGTGGGCTCAGCTAAACATAATAAATAAAAACGATTATAATTATTGATTATAAAAATTGATATATAAGAAAAACCCTCAGTCGAATTGAGAATGTCCTACATTTTTTTATACATATTTTGAAGTCAGGTAAAAATATTTTTAAAGTATTACTTGATGTAATTTCATTATTCTACTTATATTAAAATTCGATTGAATTTATTATTCCATTTCTTTTAAATTTTGTTTACATCGGTGTAGGTATAAGTTATAGTATGTTAAATCGTTATCTGCACACCTAATAAAGAGTTGGTTAAGTTTAATTCAGATTATGTAAAGTACAGCAATATTTGCGTTGCTTTACGAATGTAACAGACATGCATTATATGATTTGTTTGTAACGGAACTCAAACAGCATGCAAAGTCGTGATTAGTAGGTCCATGACGTAGTGAAAGCGACGACAGATGATCGCGGCCCTTTCTTTACTTTCTCCCCATGATCTGAAATACGTCAACAACAGCGCTTCATTACTTCATACAATACTTATTCAACATATATTTAGAAGTAGCTACTGTTAAGGTCTATATGTTTGTTTTTTTGTAATGGATACATTTAAGTCCAAAAATGTTTTCACCATTAAGTTAGGGTTGCCATAAATGTTTAGGCGCTTACCAGTACAATGGTCCGGGGAGTGGGGGTGTTACAGTTAGCTCTCAACTTCACTAACTTACTTGCTTATAGAAACAAAATTTTACACTTTGAGGAGGTAACATCATGATACAACAAGGAACAACAGAAAAAAAAACTTATTTATTAAGAGGCGCGTGTTGTAATAATAATTGTAGTTACCCTTACAACACGCGCCGGAATTAGGAAAAAAACCCGCTACATATGGTCATGGTTATTGCAGAGCAGGGTTCTTCTTTTTTTTTTGGTTAGCGTGCCCACCGGGACAATTACCTTGTTGGCCAGGTCACGGGGATCTGACGCTTGAAACCGGGACATATGGCAACCCTTCATTAAGTTAAGTTATGTAGGAGAAGCATACGCTATATTTTATAAGGAGGATATTTTGGGTAGGTACTGGATTTACGCAGTATGAATTCTTGTGATCAGGCTAGTATAGTCGCGAACTACACACTTACCTAGATGGAGACACACTAATACGTACCTATGTAGTACGCAGTAGTAATGTCTTTTTAAATATGTTTATGACCAAAAATATGTATGTTAAAGTGGTGTGTAAGTTACTAGTAACATTGTGCCCTTGTTTCTTGTGTCAACATTTTTCGTGTCTACTTAACATTACACAACATAGTTAAAATACAATTTCTTTGACCTAGAAAAGAACAGCTTTATTCTTGACCGGGTTTGCTTACTTATGTTAAATACCTACAGTTATTATAGAGATAGTTACTATAGATAGATTTCAGTGTGTTTTTAACAAACTTAGATGTTTGTTTGTTGGCGTTGTAAGTAAGTAGTATAATTACTATGAAATTTAATATAAGAAACAGATGCTGGCTCGTGAGCAGAATTATTAATTGATACCAGCTTACGGGCATATTATACTCTATCACGTTTAGTGTAAGAAGTTTGATTGTAAACTTAATATAGTTAACTATTAATAATCAATATCGTTATAACCAAATCTATTAGTACTAATACCTAATAAATGAAGAGGGACTGTTTTAGGGTTCCGTAGCCGAAGGATAAAAACAGGACCCTATTACTAAAACTTCGCTGTTTGTCTGTCTGTTTGTTACCAGGCTGCATTTCAAGAACCGCGATAGCTAGACAATTGAAATTGTTACAAATGATGTATTTCTGTTGCCGTTATAACAACAAATACTAAAAACAAAATAAAATAAATATTTAAAGGGGCTCCCATAACAAATCCTTGTTTTCCCTTTTTTGCTCGATATCAATAATGGCACTTGAAAATGGCACGGAATACTTCGTGGGCGAGTCCGACTCGCTCTTGGCCGGTTTTTATAGTTTCAATAAGCTAATCTCTCTGTAACTATTATGCGGGATTTTAAAAAATCTTTGCGTATTTCAGGTAGTAATCCAATTTGATACGATTTAACAAGAAGAAAAGCTTCTTAGCTACCTAAACATGTCTAACCTAAGCAAAATATTAACGTCTCAATGCTTCCGGAACTTGACAGTTTTCTTAATCTGCTACTAAGTGCTATTAGTATGCAATTGGTGCAATTGTACAGTATGTTAACAGATCGGCCAGTCCAGTTACGGTGTGTTCCGCTAGCCAGCCTGGTATGCGATGCAACAGGTCCACTGAAGCGATCCATATGCGCCTCGCGTTCACCGCTGTGGGTCAACCTTGGCCTCCAGTCAACTCAACTTGTACCATGGTATTATAATTAACAATATTTGTTATAGAACAAAAGTCTCGACAGTTTTCTATGTATGGGTTATTCCGCGATATTATTTTGTTTATAAATCCGTTCTGTGGTTTATGCAGGAATAAACATAAATTCATGTTTATTAAAATTCGCATTCACAATATTAGTTGAATTTTTAGGGAGTCAAATTAAATTCTGTTTTCACTGTACTGATTGAAAAATGAAAAATATTTCAAATGTTATTTTGCCCTCTAATATGAAATTGATTATTATTTATACACCAAATAATAGTCTATTATGTTACACTATATAATTGGTGCATAAATTGATCACCCTAAATGTTCTACGCAATTATTTTATAGCCCGCAATAATAATTTGTATAATAGCGAATATTAAAACAATTTATTTTATTATATTATGTCTATATTGATGATTATGATGCGCATATCAGAGTACTTATTGAGTCGATAGCCGAAGCCGATACTAATCTTATTCTTAAATAAAGTGAATCGAAATAACAACCAAGTGCAACAAGGGTAGGTTTTACTAGGTCATTTTATAAATTTGAAAATAGATGGGTCTATCTAACTAGGTAGGTACCTACTAAATATTATTCAGAACCGAATTAAAAACTGAAGTCTAAATTTGTAATTAGCTAATACTCCACATCTTTAATGATACGAACAATATCTAGCATTCAAGCTAAACAGTAATTGTTTGTTTGTAAATCAAATCCAACAAACTTTAAAAATATCAAATCATATTCAAATCCAGTAGCTTAGATAATGTTAATTTGCTTTAAGCAAAGTTAGCACCTGATTCAACATTTAGACGATTTGGTATAAATACATATCTGCAGTTTATATGCGAGTCTCATGAAACTTGGCTCATGTTGCTGGCTACAGTGATCGATAACCCATGAAAATAATACCTTGGTGTCTACTGACGTCTTTAAGCGCTATGACGTCAATTTGCTCACTCTATTATAGGTAGAAGAGGAAAGGTATCAAGCAATATAGTTTGATATCTTACATGATTGTTTACTACAATTAGATAAATATCTTTGCTAAAAATATATATATATATATATATATATATATATATATATATCATTTAAAAACTAAATTACCAGACTGCGTTTTTGTGTAATTTTTATTTTGATATACTCAGTGGCACTTTCACACCTTTCAAGCTAAATCCATCAAGCCGTATAGTCTACAGAGCGAGCCAAACATTTTAATTTGGCGCCAAGAATCCGTCATTTTGTATTTTATTTTAATCTACCCAGTGTCACTTTCACAGTAAACACGATTCTAATGACACCTCTCAAGCTAAAATCCATCAAGCTGTTCAGGCTGCAGAGCGTGCTAAACAATTATACATATACATACATACATACTCTCAAAAAAATAACCCTTCTTCTAGCGCAGTCGGTTAGTAAAAATACTATGATCCTTATTTTATTTTTGTCTTTAGTTATTTAATAATGAGTGAGTATTACATAGCTCACTCCGAATGGGAACTTGGGCCTGAATACTGTCTGAAAAGTTTTAGCTATTTCTTATATGAAGACATACAGGTCTGAAGTACTACCAAAATGAGAATACAGCTTACACGAAACATATTATGCAGAAGCATTTGAATACGTTCTATAACTCTCTAACTTGTAACTCTAGTGGCACTTAGTCTTGTGTTTTGAGTTCGATCCCCGCATAGGAAAGCCAAATATGTATTTGTAATAGTAATAAAAACGTTATTCGGTCGTAATCTGGATTTGCCTTAATAATGGGTATAGTTTGCCAGAGGATTGTCCACAATTATTTCTTTGTTTCTCTTTGAAATATCGTTAAATTAAATGCGAGATTAAATTTAGATGATATATTTAGTTAACTGATTTTACTCGAATGTATAAAGGTATGGCGTAAGGACTTGATTACTTACTTGTGGAAATATATGTATTAAGCGTAGTTTAAAGCCAACACCTTCAGTCTTCTTAACTCCTGATACCTGTAACAAAAACGAGCCTTATTTAATAAAGTTTTGGAGATAGATAAAAAAATGTGCACAATTGCATTTATTTTAAGTTAAACAAATGGCACTTGGCTAAGCCTGAATCGCGGTAAATCGGAGGCAATTTCTATAATTTATCAATGTAAAACTAATATTGATTTCTTCGAAGTGTGTAAGTATGTTTTGTTTACATTCTTATCCAAGTATTACGTACGGAGGCAAATTATGTTTCATCGTCGGCGGATGGAAATTTCCGTACATGAAGTAATGAAGGACAGGGCCCGCCCCCGCTTGTGCGGAAGGATGCAATGGAAATTATTGAGCATACGGGACGTTCATCGTATAGCATTGAGGCAATAACCTCAATGATAACCAATTATTTAATAAAATAACAGCGTCGTGTTTATTATGTACAGAAGGTACACCACACATTACGAAGATATCCAAGTTTTCGCTGACTCTTCCCATATTCAACTTACCCAGTAATATATTTTAAGTTTTTCTGTTAGTTCCATAACTATTACGTAGAAATTAAAATGTTTTATCTAATAATTTTCTAATTGAGAATACCAATTATTATTCAAATATTAAAAATAGCTCGCGCTACTCCGACGCGTCGCGTTTGTTTTAGTAGCGATCTCTTTTGAGTTTAAATTAGCGAAATTTTATAAAATGAACAAGAATTTAAGTACTTTGGACTCGTTCATAAAGATAATAAGGTAGCTACACAAATCTTTAAATATAATGTTAATATCTACTCGCTAGTTCAATGACATTTTCATCTAATTGTTTTAATAAAATTTTATAAATTCGTAAGGTTGACCACCTTACGAATTTATAAAATTAAAACGTACATTTACTGACTTTATTTATTATTGTTAACATAATTGAGTTTTACTAAATTATTTTTATAATACGTTTTAACTATATTTTAAAACTTATTTAAATGGGTTTTCTTTGAGTGAACGGGTTTGTTAATATACTAAGTATTATTGCAGTGTTACAGTGCACGACTGCTTGAGATGACTATATTTAAATATTCATTCTGAGGACATGCATGAGGCGTGCCATATACTATAATTTGAAATTTTACTGCCTCTTGTGATATTTACTTTATCAGCACACTTCACTGCTGAACATGGGCCTCCTGTTTAACAGATCATAGCAAGCCAGGGTAGTTAAGGAATATTGCAGTAATCACCACGCTTGACACGCGGATTGGTGATTGCAGGGAGTACCTTTGAGGTGTTACTCGCCTTTTACGACACCCATAGGAAGATATAGGGTATTATATTCTAAACTGAAACCACACGGCGTTTGTCATATTTACCAATATGCTTTTATAATCATTTTGCAAACAAGTTTTATGTTGCTGCTATATCACGGCTATATTTCGCAAAACTATTCCGTGTGAACATTTTTAGACAAGTTGATATAAAACGCTGAGACCGTTTTTTATAAATTTATAGTTTTTCATGGCAAGACAGTAAAAATGTCTTGCGGCTATAGAAGAGTAATTTCCGCTTCTTTCACTCGAGCCAGTTTAATGAAAGACGTAGGTACATTCCGGCATATCTCCGCTACGAAACACGGCAGTGTTTTGATAATGAAAAATGCTGAAAATTGAAAAGTTACTCACTTATATTTCTGGTTTTACCAAATAGCATTACAAGATATACCGATTAATAGAAGTTGTTTCTGTTAAAGTCTTTATTGTAACAAAATCAGTTTTCTTTATGGTTTTTGTGTTTTTTTTCTTAGGTAAGTACTTTTTATTGTTTTCCTACTGATTTTTCTGCCCAGTGGAGACGGTAATTGCTTCTAAAGCCTGGTTCAAGGTTCGATTACCACCCAGAATAATAATTTGTGTGAACCAGGAATAGTTGCACTGAGTACGAACACACCCAGTGTTCGTATCCGTCTGTAAAGTAAAAAAAAGATTGCTTAGTTGCTCTATGGTTGACAGATTATAACCAATATTGATTCAAGATTAAATAAATTTCATGATTTGTTTCAAATCTATTCAATTAAATTTTTCATTATAATGAATTTCAGCTAAAGACAATAAATTCTAATGTAGACGACAATTTTATGTGATGCCATACCACAATATCTTAAACAATTTGGATTTATAAATTGTGCAATACAGCGGAAGGCGGTAAATACGGAAATATATAGATAATACAATTGTTGCATTATGTATTTAAAAAATAATCATAATACAACGTATTTTACCAATGTAAGAATAATATTATAGAGGTTACGAATGCGGAACTTAAGATTTCACTGTTAAAAAAATAAAACTGCTTGGTTTTTAATTGCTACTTATTTCAAATTGTGTAAGTATTACCATAAATGTCTCCTTGTAAGTATATTTACATTTAGTGAGTATTTTTGTATATCGTAAAGAAAGGAATCATTTCGTAACCACTTTCTATAGCTTTTCAATCTCTAAGTATTGATGGTTTTTCAAACAGTTTGTTTACGAATTTTACAATACTACTGATGGTGACTCGAGTAGCAAGCACACCTGCTAAGCGATTGTTTTAGATGCTATTGATAATGATAATGGGGACCTACAGCTTGATATGCTTTCGAGATTGACATTTAACCATCCAGTGGCTCAGTGGTGACGGTAGGGTGTTGCTTCTGAGACGTGGCGCCTGGGTTCGATTTGTTGTCTGAGTTTTGGTGCTGTGTGTCCGTGAATTATGAAAATTAAATGTAAATTATGAAGTTTAATTTGTGTAAGTTAATTGCTTTTTTTCGGACGGACATATGTAGTTAGCCACGAGGCTTTTGCTACTTCACCGGGCATAAAGGCGAGCAGAGCTTGCAGCAAATTGCCCGCGACACAGTGATTTTGTAAAGAGTTCTGAAGTTGTCTTTGTAAAGAACCAGACCAGATCGGACTGATAACTTGAATTCCCACACTTAAGGCAAACTTACCCATAGTCGATGAAGTACTCTGTACTGCCCATTATTGTATACATACATATGAAGTATAATTGGTGTCACGGATATCGTAATCAATATCTAGGATCGAGTTGGGTTGCAAGTAATTCAATACTGAGTAGGTATTAATACTATCGATACATGAACTGGTAACTTTATACGAGAACGAGTCGTGTAGGTACTGGCATAGATATTTATGTATATACCTAGCTAGTATAGATACATAATCAATACTATACAGTAGATTGGTTGGTAGTTAGAATATAAAGTAATATAAAACTTATGTTTTTACTTCTATCTTTCCTTAGGTGGATGGATATGTTCAGCCCTGTACTTTATATTGGGCTAGCGATCCGCCCCTTCGCACGGGTGTAATGCTGATGTTTTTTACATATAAACCTTCTTCGTGAATCATTCTATCTACTAAAAAAAATCGCATCAAAATTCGTTGCGTAGTTTTAAAGATCTAAGCAGACATAGGTACAGATAGACAGCGGGAAGCGACTTTGTTTTATACTATGTAATGATAATGATGTAGCCGACAGGCCTAGTTCTGAGTTTGATTCAAATCCAGGATAATTTGTATGAACTGCAGTTAGTTGTACCTAGTGAGAACAGATATTTTTTTCCCTAGTGAATTATCAAAAATTATCTAAAACCACATACATATATGAATATACGTGTATGTTTCGTACTGACTGAATTGATATAAATACTACATTGTTGCAATGAACATTACTATTACCGGGAAGCTACATTATAAGCTGTTCCGCTTTACTTCTACGTTTAAAAGTAATTTAGGAAATGAAGACCTTACTACACTGACTTAAGTTACGTAGACTAATAACTGACGAAGGTTGTTCTTTCTGTAATAACAACAAATACTAAGGTAGGTATGCTCCTTCCGTCTGAGATATTAATTTTGCTGAATAATTTAGACATCGTACGGAATTCGCGATATCCTCAATAAGTAATGAGCGCAAAATTAAAGAAAATCTTATAAAAGCATCGGTATACTAATCAAATACTTAAAGTAAGTAGATAACATTTTTTTATATGTTAAGAAGGTACCTACTTTAAGTATTTGATTTTATCGTCCATAATGTTACGTGGCGTCAGCCTTACGAAACATTATGGTCATACAAAAGTATTCATTACACTGTGAAAATTAAACATAATTTCAGCATGGTCAGCATTTCGGCATGGCTATGCTAAAAAGAACAATTTGAATAGATGGTAAATATTTAGAGAAATTCGTCTCACGTTTCGTAGAAAATTGAAGATTTTGTATAACAAACAATGAACCAACAAATTTAGCGATGCCACTTATTACTAAATAAAATATATTTATTTTTCATTTTTAATTTTAAATGGCAGAAGCCACAGTGTACGTTTACAAATAACAATTTGAGACGGTTTCTTTTAATGTGCTCGTTTAATTTTCTTTTACCATTTATTATCAGTCAGTGATGACATATGGATCTGAGACGTGGTCTCTCATTGTGTGCCACATAAGAAAGCTCGAAATCGCTCAGCGAGATATGGAAGAAGCGATGCTCGGCATTTCTCTGTGTGATCGAATCAGAAATAAGAGATCCGTAGGATAACAAAGGTCCTTGAGATAGCTCAACGGATTAGCAAGCTGAAATGGCAGTGGGCAGGACACATAGCTCGAAGAACTGACGGCCAAAAAAGCAAAAAGGTTCTCGAGAGGAGTCTACGAACTGGCAAGTGCAGCGAGGGACGACCGCCTGCACGATAGATCCAACGTCCTCATAAAGGTCGCAGATGAATCGTTCCTACTGGAAATCGACAACAGTCTATATATGATTATGATTTTGTTTAGTAAATTGCCTATCTACTACTATAAGATAGTAAAAAACATTACAAACCAGTATAAAAGAAGCCATTGGAAACAAGTATTGTAATTATTTCTCAGTATTAATCTGTAGCTATTACTGTAAGTACTTCTACATGGGGTGTAGTATTTTAATAAGCATATTTAATTTTAAATGCAGTCATAAATTATCCATGATTAATTAAGTGTCGCGGTATTACAGTAAACTACTCAGATATGTTCATTATCATAACTGATTAGTTATCTTAGTTAGCTTGTATGATTAGTTAGAGCATACTTATAATTTTCACTTCAAGGAGTATTCAAGTTTTAGCTGCAATTGGATATTAAAATAAGAATGTTTATTAATTACTAGATGTCCCGCGCGGATTCACCCGCGTAGATCCGGGTACCGTGGGAGTCTCATCTTAAAATACAGCGACACTCTCAAATAATGTGGCTATCTGTCACTCGTTACTGACAGTTATTTCGAACAACTGAGAGTAATGTCAATTTCATTAGAAAAAAAAATGCAGTTGTTTTCTTAAAATTTCTTATGTTCAAGTTTACTTATATATTTTTTTCTTTTGGTCAATCCATTCACGCGTGATGCGATGACCAAAGGAAATAGGGGTATATAGATGGTAACGTAGGTACTATGTACACAAAAAAGGTCAAATAATTAGAATGAACATTTGTGATGTCATTAATGTATCAGAGTCAGAATCAGAGTAGTTAATGGATTCCATTTCGTTTTCCGTTACCACCTGGCCGTCCCCGACCGTGGAACGCACGCAAAAACCCGCCTTGAGCGATCATCTATATATATATATATATATATATGCGTATATATATGTATATGCGTACCACTAACACGCTATATATTTTTTTGTTTGTTTGTCATTACGTGTCTGTATTGTCTCTACTCTGTGGCGGTGCAAAGATCGTTAACATAGTTCCTATTTTGAATTATTCAATTTGCGTACGTTCCAGATATTTAATGGCCATATTTGACCGTTATGTCCTTAAAGTTCGTAAGTTACCTGTGGTATGCATACTACCTATTTGGGCGTTTATCTTTATTGCTAGTGAGATCAAAATTATTGTTTTAGTTTAAAGCAGTAATTTCGATATCACTAGCAATGAAAAATAATGCTGGACATAAGAAAATTTGATTTTCATAGATTACACAAAATAGTTTTGAATGAGGAAAACGAAATCAAGACTTATGTAGTTTTACATTGTCTTGGCTATAGCAACTGATTTTATTACATATTAATAAGATTCTTTTTAAATATATGAAACAGTCTCCGTTAACAGTCTATTAAATACCGTCAGTAATTTTTGCGTAAAAGAGTAACCAACATCGAAACATCCATCCGTACAAACTTTCGTTGTAGGAAATATTAGTAGGAATTTAATGCTTCATAAAACTAGTAATTTAATCATTTTTATTTATTCTTTATTGTACAGACAATTATTAAAATTGTCTTCTAAAATACTTTATTGTAGATGTTAATTTAAGTAAAAATAGCATTTAAAGATGATGTACAATGGCGAGCTATAAAAATAATAAATAAAATATTCAAATAATGGATTAAGTAAATTTTTTGAATATTTATTATTAGTTCAGAAATAAACTTGCTGTTTGGTTTCTGGGTAAGATATCCCCATATCTTCCTTTGGGTGTCGTATGTCGTAAGAGAGTCCAAGGGACATACACCTGACGGATGGGGAGCAGCATTTTCACTCAAAGATAATCCCATCTTAAAGCGATCATCAAGCCATCGATTATCAAGCGTGGCGATTACGTCAATGTCCCTCAATCCTGGCACACCAAGGTCTGTTAGAAGAAGAAGTCCGTGATCAACAGTAATACGGTTCAACGGGCTGATAAAATAAAGTAAAGTAGGAAATAAATAGACCGTCTATCATCAATTTCAGTTCCCTTTTATAATACGGTAATGATTCATATTTGAGAGGTAAATTAATAAATTGCTTCTTTGTCTACTCGATCACAGTCACTCGGTACAGTAATGTGTAATAATTATTATATCATGTGTAACCAGTCTCGGGGACGGGAAGCAATCGTTTTGGTTCATTTACCGAAGGCGTATGTATGAATTGTATGGTAATTTGTATGATATTATTGGCGTAACTAGCGTGGGAGTGACGCTTGTATGAACACCTTGTCATACAGCTTGTCTAGGGGAACTATTATTTATTGAGAAGTAAGAAGTTTTCCCGAGAGAGGATGGGATAGTGTATTATACTTCTTAACTGTAGATTGTCAATATTTGTCACACACAAACCCAAGAAGTTTAATTGTAATAATAAAAAAAAGGGAATAAAACATAAAATCTTAACACAACTTATTAACTGTACCTACCTATATGGTATCATTTTTATGTAAATCTGTGCAAAGCCATACCACATAATAATGCTGAGTTTTGTAGTGCAGTAAAGAGTATTAGTAGCATACCTTATATTCCGTGACATTCAAAATTAATAGAAAACTACATGATTATGACGAAGTTAACGATGCACTCTCTAAAGTAGTTCATTGGTTTCATGTTAATAATCTCTGTTTAAATAATAAGAAAACTAAAGTAATCAAGTTTTCAACACCCAATGTTAGACAGGTTTCCACCAATGTAAATATTAATGGAAATGCCTTGGACCCTGTGGAAACCACGGTGTAGGCTTAGGTATCACCATTGACTCCAAACTGCAATGGGGACCACACATTGAGAAAATGTCAGGAAAATTAAGTTCTGCAGCATATGCTGTAAAAACAATTAGACGGCTCACTGATGTTGATACGGCTAGAATAGTTTATTTCAGTTACTTTCACAACATAATGTCGTACGGGATTCTTCTTTGGGGTAACTGCGCGGATATAAATAGCATTTTTATATTGCAAAAACGAGCCGTAAGGGCTATTTACAAACTGGGTCCCCGAGAAAGCTTGAGAGAAAAATTTAAAGAAATAAATATTCTAACCGTTGCATCACAATATATATATGAGAATGTGTTATATGTACATAAAAATATTGACTCATTTTGTAAAAAAAGCGACACACATAGTGTAAATACTAGATATAAGCATAATCTTGTGGCTTATGCTAGCCGTCTCCGCAAAATAAGTAACTCTTTTATGGGGCAATGTATACGGTTCTACAACAAACTTCCCAATAGTATAAGAGAATTGTCTATAAATAAGTTTAAAATGACTAGATATTAAAGCCAAATTGTGCAGCAGGGCTTATTATAAAATTTCTGATTATCTTTGTGACAAAAATGCTTGGGATTAAATCGCTCTAATCTCAATGTAAAATAAAGTATATTGTAATTAGGTGAATAAAATATTGTGATATGATATAATTTAAAAAAAAAGAGGGTACTGAGTTTTTTGGCAGTGTTTCTCAGTAGTCGCCACGTCAAACACTGCACGGTAGGGAAAAAATATGACGATTCCAAACAAATGTAACCATTTTTACGGAATAAATGAATTTTGAATTTGAATTTGAATATGCATTTAAACCATTTATTAATAAAAGTTTAATAAATGGTTTAAAAACTACAAACAAAGGAACTTGCGTAAAAGAGCGTCGTATAGGAATTGGTCCTCGGATTAGGGTGGTCGCTGGCGGAGAGATTGATGAATGACTTTTAGAGTTTTGTTATATGAAACAAAAAGCTACGGCATAATTGGCATTCAAGCCGAAATAGAGGTATCACATACAACATGAACCTGAAACAAAATACGATGAATAATAATGGACCTATATTGAAAAATAGGGTAAGTAATCTGATTTCTTTTGTACCCTATTTAGAATATCATCTGTATCAGATTGAAGATCGATTCTCTGAAATATATTGAGTTTATTTCTCAGCAGATCAAAGGATCGCCATATAGGTCAAGGTATGAGCACTCCTACGTAGCTTTGATCCTTTAATCAAAGGTCTCTTCAGTGGTAATACTGAAACACAAGCCGCTTTAATACCTCTGGAGTATTAGGGAGTAAAAAGAATGCTAAAATTTTGTACAATATTAACATTTTTGAACTCTGGCATTTACTGCTTATGTTTGGCTAACCTTCTAGAGTTCTTTAAAATCGTTTTATTTTAATTTTATAAGAAGTGAAAATGATATTTAGCCTTCCCGGATTCCGGTTACAAGCACATATTAAAACTTTAGAAATCCATGCCTATGGACTTCCATATCCATAAGTAGAATACGAGACTTTTAAAAAGTCTTTACCTTTCACGTGCCTTTTGGTGCTGTTTCAATCGACTTTTGGTGCCGTTTCTGGCACCCCCAAATATGTGATGCCCCAAAGTAATTGCTTACTTTGTTTCAGAGCTAATCCAGCACTGAGTGATTGACGAAATTACGGTACTGTTGCATAATTTAATTAATAATGCAATAGGAGCATTAAACTCTAGTAAAAATACATTAATGTAGTTGACCTACTAATATAAATAAACACAATCGCATAATTATAAGATATAACACATAATTTACGATCAGTAGGCATCTATTGTACAACAAAAGCTTTTAGTTCATCCACGATTATAAGGAAGTATATTCTACTATTTTACAAGCAATTTCCAACAATCGTTGCGTCAATTTCCTTACTTTAAAAATAGGTCTTCCAAGAAAACTTGCATTATGTGAAGTAATATTAAACATCGTAATGCTACTTGCATTACTTATGAACTTTGTTAAAACCGAATGGAAATAAAATTCGTATTAACACTTAGTTTAAGGGATTCAAATGCCAATGTTAAATGCTAACGTATCGTTTATAATGCAACAAGGATTGCAGTATTGATTTTTCATATAGTAGGTATAATTTATGACTAGCAGTTCCCGTTTCCATGGGGATTTCATATTAAGATAGATACTCTGTTAGTCTGGATACATTTCTAGCGGAAATATATTTTTTTAAATCGGTCCATTAGTTTCGGAGTCAGTTCAATGCAAACAAACAATCAAATATATCCTCTTTATAATACTTATTAGTATAGATATACGCTAGTAAATCGTGTATATCAATAAAACTACAATTTAATATGATATAGAAAGTACCAATTTAAAATATGCGAAATGTGCTGATAACATTTAAGTACATTTCAAAATCCTGTTGTAAAATATAGTAACCTAGCAGAAAGGAGAGGAATAACAATATTTATTGGACTGTGTTAAAATCCACCATTAAAAGTAATAATGAGAATAAGGTAAATGAAAAATAAAGAAGATTCTATCTGACGCAAGATGAAGATGAAGTAGAATACTTATAGAATAAATCATTAAATTACTATGACTTAATAAATATGTTAGTCATAATACAGAAAATAATACTAAACTACTAGACATGAGTTGTCAACAGTACATGAGCAATCATGGCCAGTAAAGTTAACGCCTTACAATTACCTAATGAACATAATACACGACTATGTGCTACACGTTATTGTCCATTGAACCCGCTTGTGATCGCACACACGATTTTAGCCACGAACGGACGGTAAGTTTCATGACTAACTTATAATGACTTTTTGTGAATGTTACGCCTAAAGTAAGAAAAAACTTGACACGCCAAAATTTGAAGACCAAAAAATAGTTGTACTTATTGGCAGCAAATCGAAACTTCTTGCCTCACTAATGAATCGGTGTTTATTAAACAAACTTACCAATGTAACCGTTGAGTTCGAAAACGTTACTTGAAGATACTTATTCAAGTTAAAGAAAAATTAAACAATGGTCTTCAAAAGTTATTGTAGTAGGTACTAGATAAATTAATTTATTATTAAAAGTCGATAGTAATTTACAATCATTTGTGGACAGCAAAGAGTTGATTGTCTAATATAACAAAATTATAAGACGAAGATCTTCTCTAGAATACGTACGTATAAAAAAATCTTCGACGTGCATTATCTCTCAATATTGAATACTCAATATTAAATACTCATGATACATTGAGTTTACTTCGTCGTAGTAACATATATACCTCTATCCACTTGTGCACCATGTGCCTAGATGTGTGATGATGTGTATTTCACATGCATTTTCTCTATGATGTGAAATAAGATAGCGTATCTTAGCTTTGAAAGGTCGACTTTCCCATGCAGATTTACGTAATTACCAAAGTAAGACGAATGTCTTCTTTTCTACTTCCTGACTCTGCAGCGATCTGGCAGGACCCGATACGGTACGGTTAACTGATTAGATACTGCTACCAACTTGCTACTGAAATCGGTAATACAATTGCAACTGTAGTTAATATAATTACTGTATTTCCTAATACGAAAACAGTTACATCCATTGGCTTCTATCCGTTCCACTTAGCCAGTATTTACGAAGAAAGTCGGTCGGATGGGGAAGTCTTAAGCCAATAACTGCTTTAATCAAGATCGGTCAGTCGCTTCCATCGACTCGAGAGTATAAAATTGTTATGAAAAATATAATAGCCATCATAATAATATTACCTCAGTGAAAGCGAATAAAATAATATAACTTACAATATTGCCTCGAAACAAAG
This sequence comes from Nycteola revayana, assembly GCA_947037095.2. Lineage (NCBI taxonomy): Eukaryota > Metazoa > Arthropoda > Insecta > Lepidoptera > Nolidae > Nycteola > Nycteola revayana. The sequence continues at coordinate 11,744,636 of OX344847.2, forward strand.
TGAAAAGAATTTCGCATCCATGAATGTTACGCATCATTTGTTGATTCGGATAATGCGGACAATGCGCGAGATAAGACCATATATATATGAGTAATACATTATTCACAGCTTTCATTTTGCACCATGCCGTGTGATGTAGCGAGTTCCGATTCTTGCGAAAATTAATAAAGTAACACGGTTTATAGTGAAATTGCCGAGAGGTTTTCCCGTAAACGAGTTCGTCTAGCGCCTGAGAGTCTCAATAAATAGTGTTCAATAAGTTTACGACGATGCGATGTAACCGTTAGAGTTGGTGGTTGTTCGCCGTGTCCAGGTGGCCATAGACATCGAGGCCGAACGAAACCACAGATATGTCAACTTCGTTTCCAATTTGCTTTCCATTTAGGTACCGGAACGCTTGAATGTTTGTAGAGTCAGATGAAAAAATCAGTTTTGCACGACTCTGTATCGCCGTTGCCGGTATTAATGTTTGCACTTTTAAACGTTTCACAAGCATATTCAGTTAATCGATCGGTTGATTTATGAATATTGACACAGCAATGACGGTAAAACCGGTCTATTAGAAATTCAGTTTTTGTTTGACCTTGCGATGTATTATAAAGCTGTTTTCTATTATTCCAAGCACACAGGTTATTATTTATTCAATGTTTGACCTAATAAGCGTGCGTGTAGTCAAGTGCAATGAACGCATTTAGACCACTAGGTCATCTACTCGTACCGCTACAATGGCTGCGACCGCTGTCCGTTTCGATTTTATCTTATGGGCAAGTTGTTTGTCGGTGTTTTGTTTGACAAGGCTGTGAAACTAGTTCTAGTCGGTAAGGCTCGCCATCCATCTCTTGTCAACGACTTGTGGCGCGCGCTGTGATTTATAACGTTGGTATCAGATGTAGGATACGTTTCAACTCGGAGGGAGGTCGGCGAGTGTCGTATCTCTCAACAAAAGATGGCCATAATCTAATTCGATATTTCAGTTACCATCGCACTTTACCAGATGTAACAAATCTATTGAGATTTGCTGTTTATTTCTTAAAACCTTCCTGATATAAAAAATGCGAAATTGTTGAATTTTTAAAAGGTCAGATTCAGATTGCTGGACGTTTAGCACGCAATCACGTTTGAGTTTGACTGAAAAGATTTGCATAAAATTTGGTACACATAAAGGCTGTATAACATCATGCTACAAGCCTTTGGAACATATGAATGAGAAGTTAATGCTTATTATTTAATGTTCTGTGTAAAATGTATGTGTTCTCTAAGGGCAATGTATTCAAATGGACGAAGTAAACGTTCCTCTTAACCTATTAGGATAACATTGACGATGAGCTCTATTAGAGCGACTGTTTGACTACGATACACGACCGTGAACAAACAATCTCGCAGAGTATTGACGTTGGTAGTATAAAAGTAAATAAGAAATATTTAAAATACTTATTAGTGAAGACTTTTTACATAAATGTACTTTCTGCTCTATTCTTCTTAGTTTTAATGTCTACAATATGTTTGATCTTCTTCCATGTTCTAGTTACGCAAAATGGCACAAAGTTTTCTCTTTACTTTAATACAATATTATAGACATTAGTACTCTCTCCAGTAGATTACAAATATAATTTAACAGCAAAAGTCAATGCCGTATAATCAGAATAAGATGAAAAATGCACCGTTGGTAATCGGGAACACTACTTCCTCCGGCCACACCGCAGTGGTATAATCTTGTTTGCAAATGACCTCGGGCTATCGACCAGGTACGCGATTCGGTCAATGGCTCGAGAAATTGCATCGTCACAAAATTTTCCACTATATCTTTTAGGTTATTCGATTCTGATACCATTAACAACTAGTTTGAAGTCGCGGTTGTTGTTGCACCTGTGCTCTTAACGATTTCTCATGATAATATTATTATATAATAGCTACTCCGTTCTGCCCGCGTTGATTTACGGCTTTGCTACAATGGGTCATAACGTTATGTTAATACAGGACTTAAGTGATTGCCAATATTCATTATTCGACAGGTGAAAGGCAAAGCGATGCATGTGCGATTTTGAATTTTATGTTTCACGCTATCCCTTCATAACGTAAAAACATATCCCTCATGGTGTCGCTTCGCTCCATTTAAAAGTCTCTTACCCAAGGACTGTGAATCAGTTCAGTACTCTGCCTGGAATAGTAATAAACATCCACTCTATCAAACATTCGCATTTATAATATTAGTAGAATAGATTGTTGCTTGTTTATCGATGCTTGAAACAATAAACTCGGTGTCAAGCTTTGCAGTGAATGAACGGTTTCTGGGTAACTCGCGCGGATAGATTTCAAACACCTGTTTTGCTCAGCTCGTTCCATGCGACACAGTTTTCCTCATAATTTCGAAGAAATGTTACATCACACTATATATTTCTAGTTCGGTTACCATATATACTAAAAAAAGCAATATCTTTATTAAAGTTATAAGTTTATTTGTGTTTTTAATTCAAGGCCAAATGGTTATGAATTGGGATTATCAGTTTTTATCGAGATGCTAAGAGAGCCTTCTTTATGCAGGGGCTATTTTTAATTGTGGGAATAAGTATGTATTTTTTGTCTATAAAAATACAATTTCACTTCTTGCATGATTACTCGAACGAAGTCGTGTGTAACAAGCTCTAGATAAATTAAAACTCAACTGTGCGAAACAATCAACCTTCAATTACTTAATAAAAACATTTGAATAAGCAGCTGTATTCCACGTCAAGGTTTTTCAATTGTGAGGTGATTACAGGGCTGATTAGACGCTACAATGCATTGAGCCTTGACGGAAGACCCTCCACGGAGCTGTGGTACTAATTACAGCATGCGTTGTTCTATCAAACTAGAGAGTTCTGTTTACTATTGGGTATTATTTATTTATTTTATAACTATAGCACTATGATAGTACATGGTGGACTTAATGACTAAGGATTTTTTTACCGGTAAACCCTTGACAATCATTGTAAGTTTTTTGATTTTTGGTGCAGTGTGTAATTTAAGAACATAATATCACATATGTATTAACAATATAATCAATCATTTTGTGTTTATTTTAAGACTAGGAATTTCTGAATTACCTGACCGCGAGTTCGTGTGATCAAAAATAAAGCTCATCTTAGCTGTGGTAAAAGCTATCGTAAAATAGTAGTTATGTTACAGATTAGAACTTTTATTAACATACTCAAACCTCTTTCTACATACCTACGTACTTACTGAACTAGGCTGAATGTAATCGTGGCAGATATATAAATTCTGTTAGGTATTTTCAGAAGTGTGCGCGCGCAAACAGATGTATGTTCTTATATTACTTTTTTCTTGTCAATCTGTCTATTTTATTGATGCTTATATTCAGCAACACCGGGTTCTGGTTTCGAGTGCGGGTGATTATAATGATAATATATAATAAAAATAAGAAAATTTCATTTTGAGCATTGGAGTATAATTTACAAACAGAATTAAGATTAATATATTATCATTTGGATGCACTTATACCTACCAATAATAAAGTATAAATATTTTATAAAAATATTTAACATAAATATAAAATTCTTACTTTTCGATATTAAGTTACTACCTAAATATTGAATATTGATTTTTTTTAATGGTACTTTTAACATTAAATACGTTTTAGTCAAATATTTAACGATCTACATAAATTGTAGATCCATAAATCTCATAGTTTTTGTTGATGTTTGTTAACTTATTACACAAACCATAGAAAAACAAATTACTTACATAATATTTCTAACACACATCCATCCGCAAGACGTCAGTTATTTTGAGTCTACCATTTTGTTTACCACAGGAGCTATTAAGTTATACATACATAGGCAGGTATTGTTACAAACTACGCAGTGGTTGCCTAATCTGTTCTAAATAATGTTTATAAACACGTGCGTTATCGGTAAGGTTAAACAAATGCATCATTGCTAGACCTTGCTATTTGACTTGAGATAACAGCCCCTGACTTTATTGTATACATATAAGTACACATTAGAAATGTACAGTATCTACTAGTACTTATCATATTAATAGATAAAAAGGTACATTTTTCAGTGTAGACAAAGAAAATATTAAAACGGTAGGTGAAATCAAATAAAATTTAGTCGATACTAGATAGGATAAGGCGACATAGACATACAGGGAACTACTTGTATTGTTTGTATCGAATTTCAAATGCACATTTTTCTGTTTAAAATATTAAAATTATTTAACTAGTTACAATTAAAGGTAATTAATATACGACCTAATCTGAGTCTAGGAGTCCGGTCTACACACATTTTCTTGTAGAATTATTGCTTTCCTTTTACATTGTATTATCTTTATTGTCGGGAACATATATTACGAAGTTCTATTAACAAAAGCGATGACTGATAAGCTAAGTCCTGATAACACAACATATATTCTTAGCTACATTGTCACTTTAACTACTGCGTCTAAAACGGAAAAAAATTGTCAAATAATTTATTATTAGTAACATCATGTCGATGTACGCAATTCTACTATTGACTTTAGATGTACCCCGATGCAGTGTTATCATAGTTACCACGCTGGGGATGTGAATTGTTGACCGCAGTTGAGTTTGTAAAACACAGGTAAATGCTACTTCCTGTTTCCTGTAACGTTTTGTCATGGTTTATGCTATAGTAACACACAATAGTGTCCCTTATGCCTTTCTATTATTTCTTGGTTTAAGTGATTCATAGACCCAATATCTAAGAGGATGGAGCTATGCTCGCCTTTATGCTTGGTAAAGTAGCAAAAGCCGTCGTGGCTGTCTGCCTACATAAATGTCCATCCGAAAAAAGTTGCAATTCCCTTGAAGTAGGCAGGTACTACTGGCGTTTCTTTCAAAAATATAGGAACAAAAGTCTTTTGAATTCATACAAAGTATACAAAGAAGGTAAGAAATATACTTTGTAGATACTTTTTAGTATGATAATGTAAGTTTTATACTAATTCACCATGTACCCATATAAAATATGAATTTCACTAGTCTTGCTAAGCTAAACAAAGCAAATAGGATAAAGTAAGGAATTACAATTTTTCATAGACCATTATTATGTTTATCACCTTAAAATGGAAATTTTCCGATAAATATTGTTTATATGTACATCGGTGAAGGTATGTTAGATGCTTGTAGCTATAAGTAATAACAAATGGATCGAGTGTGAGTGCGATTAGAAGAAGCGAATGCTTTAAATTTATTGCTTGTGATTTATTTAGACGTGACGTATATTTCTAGTCTTATAGGTTTTTTATAAATTTATCGTGGGAATAGTAGAAAATTAATATCGAGTAATTTTTTTAAATATTGAACCAATCTTAGTTAGTAGTAAATGAAGGTTTTTATATTTTAATAATGTTTTTTGATATATTATTGAACTATAGGTACTTTGTTTAACAGTTATAATTTATGAACGATTGCATGAACATTATAAAAGGCCTATTACGCAATATCTGTATGTGCCTTTACATGGAACGCTTCAAATCACTTCTTAGAATATTTTGCGATAGTAATCAACTCGATTAGATAAAGTACTCACGTCAGTACTGTTTAAAGTAAATATATATTTTTATGAATATTACATGGTTACATGGGTTACATTTCTATGGTGTCGTACCCAAACGGGACCCTAAGACTCAGCTGTCCGTCTGTCCCTGTGTCACAGACTATATCTCACCTGTCCGTAAACCGTGATAGATAGAATTTTTACAATTAATGTATTTTTGTTGCCGCTACAACAACAAATAACTACCTAACTAAAAACTGAATATAATAAATATTTTTTCTTTCCGTGTCTGGTTGGTTTAGGGACTACTCTATGTGTCATAAGTGTCATACCATCATCTATGACAGTTGTAGATATAACTACCAGGTAACGGACGGCAGCGTTTACCGGTGTATATACTGTGCACAACACTACGGTCACCAATCCACCACGGTGACCAAGGCTGATGATTTTAAATTTATGTCTGTTATTTTTTACTCGATTCACTTTTTACACATCCACTTTGGTCACGTCACGTGTCTTTACAAAACTTCTCTTGCTGTGATGTGCTATCATAGCAGAGTAGATAATTTCACTATGGGTCACAGTGTAAATGATAGACACATAATGTATCGTGTAAGTATGTAAAATAATGGTCAAACCAACTTCAGTAATACAAAGTTGTTAACCAGACTACGGCCGCCTTTTTCCCCGTTTGATTTAGTGTAAGCAAAGTGAAAAACTCTGCGAGTTATATGGTGTAAACTATGTAAATACCGTAAAATAGAAGTAAATTGCGACGTTGAAAAACTTCACACAAATGCGTATCAGTCAAATAATTTGGTCTCCCGAGGACTACTGAAATGCGTTTCCATATTTCATGTAAACCTAAATTGGTATAATAAGCCTGGCTTGTAAAGTACTTTAGCAGTATGCGATAAATAATTATCAAGGCAGGTGGAGCATTGGCTCGCTTGTTGGTTTGAAGCTGCGGTTTTCGATTGAGAGATAAAACTGAATTGGGGCAGCCGACCATTGCCATAGAATGTGTGCACTTAACTATACCAACATTTGTTGGCCAGCGACGAATGATGCAGATTGCATTTGCTAATTTACACTCCATGTTTACGTATTACATTTTAAGGTCAAATACAGGAAATCTAATGCGAAACATATTAATTTGTAGGTGAACACATTTATTTTATTACTTCTATGGAAATAAATCACTCAGTATATACCTAGGAGTTTAATGACGGCTTCGTTTATATATTTAGGTATATGAACCTGCAACTTTTTCGTATGAAAAAATGTTCCTTATTTAGAAGCCATTTGGGACTATTCCCGAAGAAAGCCTGTTAATAGAACGATTCTTTCTTTTTATTAGTCAATCTATTTAAACTAAAGGTTTTCCATTTTCACGTCCATCGACCTGAATGGGAATGGAGTTAGAACGCACCTATAGCTATTCTGCTCATCGCACCAATAAATTCATCTGGAAGACGGATGGCAGGCCATAAGTCTGGCAGCATTGCAGCAGTCCGACCCAGTTGGCGGGCTCTCATCTATGTCCCTTAATATCTGACCCACTTTCACGTGCCATATGTCACCGAAATGCAACATGTTGCTTAATAGTATTCTTCGGGATGAAAGGACGCCATATTTCGTCAAGGATACTCTTTTCCAGTAAATTAATTCGTACTTTTTTATAAAGTGCATATATGCATTGAATGACAATTTTTATTTTATTTATTTACATAATTTATTATATTCCAGCTCATATTGAATAAATTTATACTATCTTTCTCAAGAACTACAATTAAGGTAAGTTTAAATGTGTAGCTTCTGATAGCCCATTACGACTATGTCTAAAACCGCGAAATAACAACTCACTGTTTCCAAATTTTCTCTTGTTTCCAATCAGTTGGTTACTATTAATCAATTTATTACGGTTCTATTCGACGTCAACTGTTTTGTTAGAAAGTAGAAATGATGCGTTAATATGGAACTGTTCTCAGATATTAAATAAACATTACACGCATAGTTTGTCATTAAAACCAATACAAACGGTCAACAAGAAAATCATTGGTAACCGTTAAAATATACTCCGTGATTTTTAAGTCGTGGCTAATACACAGCGAAATGATTTATTTTTGTTAGCACAATCGATTTTATGTATTCTATCATTAAAATTTACAGATTAAAATAACGTATAATCTGTGTTAAGGGTGTCCGCCTTTATTAGATCATAAAGGTTGGAAAACCTTGTTAGTAAAAAACATATTGTCACTTTTAAAATTTTAATGTTTTATTTTTTATGCCGTGAGCACGTGCGTAAATATGAACGTTTTTGTTGGCAATTTACGAAGTTTCATTTTAGTGCCTGTGTTATTAATTTTAATATATTATGTTTATACATTACAGCTTTTTAAATTTAGCAAGATGTTACACACATCTTAATCTATCATCATGATGTCATCTCAGCAAAAAGCGTAAGCAAGAATCAGTAATGCGGTAGAACTCAGAGGCTCAGAATATAATTATCTACTGAATTAATGATGTTACATACAAGCCTATCTAGACTTGTCATTGTTTTCTCATAAATAAGTTCCCTTATAGTTCAGTTAGAAATTACTGTTGTTTTGTATATATATAGCTTACGTGTTTCTACAACAGTTATGCAAGTGAAGTTGATTGTTTTGTTTTTAGCTTCATTAGAGTTGATTAGCTGAGAGTGTTACTCAAGAAGCTTCTATCAATCGGTTATGTAATCGACGTAGGCTTATAAAGCTACGGGATGTTAAATACAACGCATGATAAATTACATTTCCAAATTGTACTAAGGATTTTATTAAATACTTCTTGGAAAATTGGCAGACATTTTTCAATAGCGCCTCGTAATATCTGGTACCGTGGAATAAAACGAAATAAACGTAATTTATTCCGCAATAAGATATTTAAATAGGCAGGACAATAAATATGAAATTAATTAAATTAAGTTCAGAATTTTGTGTGTGGTTATAAAGGGAGTGGAAGACCAAAGAAAGTGGATGGATTGTGTAAAAGACGATATGGCTTGAAAGGACCTATGGGAATATTTTCTACAAAGAAATTCATTAACAAAATATAGCCTACAGATGACCTCTATGACTGTGCTCATAATCATAAAACACATTTTTATTGGAATCCAGTATTTTTCATTAAATGTGCATAATTAGGGTGTTAAAAACAAAATATGATTTTATTACTTTCTGCCAAAAGCGTTGTTTAACCAATTGTGAATGAAGTTCTTTTCAAGTCATAGTAAAACAACAAAGGGAAACTTTTTTCATTTAATAATAATCTTAAAAGCAAATATGTATAAAGTTGTAACCTCGAACCTCGGTGTAATGTAATGTTTAATACAGTGAGGTTAGAAAAAGTTTGAGATACATTGTGATCTCCTTGTAACTGGTAAGTCGTAACTTTAGCTACATAGAAAGTTACTAAGTAGTTATAAATTTAGTTAGATACGTTTGTGGTGTTTCTCAATTTAGTTTTAGGTTTACTATCAAAGTTCGTAATTTGATTTCATTGAATGACATTAATTATAAACCTTCGTGGCGTAGAAGTGCCCTTAATCAGGAAGATGCCGGACAAAACCATCATTGTGTTGAAAATTCAATGCGAATTGCGATCAAAATTATCATTTTTTTTGTTTGAGGGGCGAGATACCTCCGTGCCTTGCATACTTTCCGTTAACGTGCTTTACGAGGTATGTAGGGTGCTTTAAAGGGTACGGAGTCATCAGTCCGAGTCTTATATGACTAAGTAGTTAACGTGCCAACCTGCCTGCCAAAAAATCCCATGGAGGTAGACCCATGTCCAGCAGTGGACGTTATGCGGGCTTATGATGATGATGATTAAAGGCGGAAACATATTATTAAAACGCCACGCCACCCGACGACACGCCACGCGTGTTTAGTCGAATCAAATGTATTGTTTTCTATAGACCAGAAACACACTAAGAACACCCGACACGCCCGTACTGATGCACAGGTGTTGACACGTGGCGTGGCGTGGCGTTTTAGTAATGTGTTGTCGCCTTAATGATGTTATATATTTAAATCATCTGATAAATTAAATCCTATGATCTAAAGATTATCAGAAGATTTATAAATTGGCTATTTTACATATAAGATAACTTACTTACTTTTTAATATTGTGCAACACGAAAATATTCAGAAGAATCAACTACGAAAAGTAATATTGTATACCTAATACTTGAATGTAATTCCGATCCGTGTCACAACGTGCGTCTATGGGAAAAATGTAATATTAATGCTATTTTATTAGACAAGGCATCCATATATAAATGCGTTCCTCGTAAATTATTTTACGTTATATTTTATTATGACTTTTATCTTTATGAAAGTAAATAAGTGATGAAAATAAAAAAGAACGACTGCCTATAACGTCATAAATCAATAGTATGCTTCCTTTTCCTCGTAAGAAGTGATAATTTATTTATACTTGTAATAAAAAAAATCGAAATGTTCTCTCGCTTTTATTCTCGACAATAGTTAGTAAGATAAGTATATTGGAATGTCATATTTAGGGTTCCGTATCCGAATGGTAAAATCCCTATTACTAAGGCTTCGCTGTCTCTCTGTCTGTCTGTCTATCACCAGGCTGTATCTCAAGAACCGCCGAACACCGAAATTTTCACAAATGATGTATTTCCGTTGTCGCTATAACAAGAAATACCATTTCTGATCGATATCAATAACGGCAAAAGGTAGGCACTTGAAAATGGTACGGAACCCTTCGTGCGCGAGTCCGACTCGCGCTTGGCCGATTTTTTATTACGCCACTTGTGACGCAAATGCATCTATCAATATACTACCGGAAACGTTCTATTTTGCACATGTTTTAGATTTCTTTTACATCCTTATGCGGGTGACAGTAGCAGGTGTTGTTCGATAAACACAGCTGATTACAGATGTGGACCAGACAATGAATACTGGCAGGCTCTTTCACTGCACCTAACAAACACATTGCCAGGTGACTTGTGACTTGAGTGTATGCAACTACTAATTTAAATGTAAGTTATCTAAAATTCATAACTTCATAATCCCTCAATCTCATCGCCAGCGAACGCCCTAAACCGAGGTCCAAGTCCCCCTTTTGCGCAGGTTGCTTAGATTTTAATTTTTTAACCATCTTGTTGAATTTTTAATATAATGTAAGTCAAGCAATCCGTTTTTATTTATAGATATTGAAATACACAACTCTCGAAATTGTCTTATATTTGCTAAGTAAATCTTTTGAAACAATCAAACTAACTTTATCAAAATTCTCATTTCGAAATTAATTAAACGAAGTTTCTTACGCCGAGAAGTACCTACTGGCAGAAAAGTTGGTGCTTAATAAAACTGTAATTAACTTGCACTGAACAAAATGTAAGTAGATAGACGGAACGAGTAGCTTGCGGATTGAGTTCTTGCCTACCTACCTAATTAAGGTTTTCATTATGATATGTAATACGGTACGAAAATTTTATATTTTATCCCATATTGTTCGGGCGTAGGGTGCACCTTGCATCCGGGAGAGTTCCCACACTCCACATGTGTCCCGCTAATCCGTGCTTTTAAGAGCAACCAGTTTACTCTGACCCATTCTACCCCTCGACTGCCTCTAATATAGTTTGGGGAGATCATAGCTATTTCAAGTGGGAGGGGCCTGTTATATTGGTCGGAGTCTCAGAGTTCATGTGAATTTGCCTCCTACATGTTCACACGCACCCCCCCTTCTACTATTACATTCGTTTATAATTAGGTTTATATATTTAGGTACCATTAACAAGCGACATATTTGTATCTATGAACATGTGGTATCAACTTGCACGAGGCCCGATATTGTGAGAAAATTGCATTTGCTTTTCATTGCTACTGAATCTTATTCGCGACAAAACTTGATTACACTAAAAAAAATCTATAAGGTCAGGTGGGGTAAGAGAAACATACTTTATTTTCAGAAACATATTTTGACTGCTAGGACGAACAGCTAAAATCTTTTGAGATCTTTGAAACACACAAAACTTGCCTTTATGTATTAGCTTCCCGTGGGCTAAATGTCATGACGCTAATAACGGTTCTTACGACGATATTGACGTAAATGTCAAGATTAAATAAACGTTCCTCTTCCCCCTCACATGGGGTAAGAGGGACAGTCATTGTATTTCTTAAGATTGAAGTTTGAATTAAAATATTCGTTGCTAAATGTTCGTTAATTTGTAGGTAGAACTGCTTCGGTCAATATTGGATCTTAATTTCAATGAAATAAGGTATCATTTCGAATGAAAAAGAAGAATAAATCAATTCGGGGTAAGAGGGACATACAGGTTCGATCAGGGGTGGCAAACTAAAAAGAAATCGACAAGTTCTATATTCTATATTTATTTAACCATACAAACAGTTCCTAATAATAAACAGTCTCTTCCTAACTAGTTTTCCCTAGTTAGTTACTCTTTAAAAATAACAATGGCATTATGTAACGAGATCAACATTGCGAATCAGTCTTTTAATTCTTTTAAAAAATTATAAAATATGTGAAATTATTTTAAAGATTTTCTTCTATCAGATTTTCTTATATATTTTCGGGGCATGTTTTATCTTATATCATTCCTGCAACAATCAAACAACAACAAAATATTACAATTATACAAAACTCATGAAACTTTATTTATCTAAACTATTATAATATAATAAAAAGAAAAGATTTTATATTTTATTTGTTTGTGATATGATTTCACTCAAAAACTACAAGCCCAATTTAAATGAAATAATGAAATAATGAATTTATTCAGCACTTAGGTATTTACATACACTTGTACTTGTCAAAATCACAATAACAAAGAAATATAATTAATAGGTTATTATTCTTATTCTATGAATAGAACTACTTAGGTAACTATAACTAACAAATGCAACCTGTGAGTGCTGCTAATTGTAGGACATTACAGACAATTTACTCCGTCTGTCCGTGTGTCATTAATTCCTCTACTCATAATTAGTTAATACTTACATTAAAAAAATTTGAAAGCATACAATTAAGTGACACACACTTGGGGGCACCCTTATGAGGTTAGGACCACAACCCAGAGGTGCCACTGATATTAAAGTCAGATTTGTGGATATAAGAGGAAGTGATCGCTGGCACGGCCTACAGGCGCTGGATCACAGGGCAGGGGTAGGGGTACAACGCGGTCCTCGCCGGCGAGAATCCTACCCTAGCTAACCTGCAACCTTTCACTAGCTACCTAGGTGGACGACCCGGAGAAGAAAGGGAGAAAGAAACTCCGGGATTTTTTTTTTCGTCATCTTTTTTATCACAGTGTGTCCATTTTTTTTTAAATATATGTTTTCTTTACAATATTTCATTTAAAGTATAATATGAAGCATGTGCGCTAATGCACGCTCTAGACGTTTTCATAGATATAGCTAAATAGTGATTAAAAATCCTCAAGCAAAAAGTAAGTAAGAGCCTCATAAACCTCTAGCACTTGAAAACGGAGGGCGCATCCACACACATTACCAAAGAACAAGCCATGTGAGAAAATTATCGTCTTAAGCGGTCACACACTAATGTTTTAACAACCATCTCAAATACAACCACCAGCAAGCCGACCAGCCACCGCAAGCAGCACCCGTTCACGAGTATGACGTGTGAGCACACAGCCATCGTCTCCCTCGCCATATTAGAGGGAAGGAGGCGACCCGACTCACATCGCCACCGCAAGCAATGACAAACAATGGGAGCATGACGAGCACACTGATAGCAACATTTGAGGAATCACGTTTAAAAGGAGAGGCAAAAGTTAGACTCAGCATAGCATGTTCCGAAGTACATCAAAGTATACAATAATAACATTGGCAATAAAATAATAAAAATACAAAACATCCAATAATGTAAGTTTGCGTGTGTTACACCGCTAGCACCATGCAGTTTTATCATTAATATATTCATTTATTGTGTAATAACCTTTTTTCATTAAGGTAGTCTTTACATGAGTTTTAAATTTATTGAGTGGTAACTCTTGCACTAATTCCGGTAGTTTGTTATACATACGCAAACTAAGCCCTACAAACGAAGAATGGACTCTCTGCAGACGGTGGTAATCAGCACACAATTTGTGTTTATTTCTTGTATTTTTTGTGTGCATGTCGCTTCTCTTCAGATATTGATTTAAATTTTGTCTAATATGAATTAAATTTTCATAAATGTATTGAGAAGCAACCGTTAATATATTAATATTTTTAAACAAATCTCTTAGGGAAGTTCGGGCACTTAGTTGGTAAATAGATCGAATCGCCCGTTTCTGTAAAATAAATATACTTTGGATATCGGCAGATTTGCCCCAAAGTAGAATTCCATATGATAAAATGCTGTGGAAATAACTAAAATAGACCATACGTGCAGTTTCTACGTTGGTCAGTTGTCTAACTTTCCTAACAGCGTAAGCAGCAGAGGTCAACTTTTTGGCCAAGTTCGACACATGAGCATTCCATTTTAAATGTGTATCCAGCGTTATACCTAAGAACACTGTGGAGCTAACAGTTTCCAGCACTTCATTATTGAGAATTAAATTAGGTCCAGTATTTTTCACATTGGGCGTAGTGAATTTTATACATTTAGTTTTTTTTGCGTTTAGCACCAAGTTATTTACAGTAAACCAATGAGTTATATGTGTGAGTGCACAATTAATAAAATCGAAATCGTCAATATTACGTTTCACTTTAAAAATAAGTGAAGTGTCGTCAGCAAAGAGTACAACATCACACAATTTCTCCAAATAATACGGCAAATCATTAATATATACTAGGAATAAAAAAGGACCCAGAATGGAACCTTGTGGCACACCTAACTTAACAGGTAAGGATTCCGAGACTACACCACCTACATCAACGCACTGAACTCTCTGAGAAAGGTATGAAGACATCATATCCAGTGCATCGTCCTTAATACCATAGTGACGTAATTTTAATAAGAGCGAGTCGTGCCGAACGCAATCGAAGGCCTTTGAAAGATCACAGAATACACCGATGGCATTTTGCGACTGCTCCCACGCATCATATATAGATTTAATAAGAGCGACTCCAGCATCTAAAGTTGAGCGACCTTTAGTAAAACCAAACTGATTCGCGTGCAAGAGGTTTTTAAAATTGAAATGCTTGAGGAGCTGATTAAGTATTATTTTTTCAAAGATTTTACTAAACACTGGTAATATTGAGATTGGTCTATAATTGGCTGGGTCGTCTTTCGAACCTGATTTCAATAAGGGTATGATTTTACTGTACTTCATTTTGTCAGGAAATGTACCAGTATCTACACATTCATTAAAAATAATCATTAGATAAGGCGCTACTATATCAATTATTTCTTTCAGGATTTTAACTGAAATACCCCATAAATCACCTGTATTTTTTGAATCAAAAGCCTTGACTACGTTTATCACTTCCGTTACAGTAACATGCTTGAATTTGAATAAAGAATTACATCCCGGTACGCTACTGCATAAAAGTAGCTCAGCCTCACTGGCTGATGAATTTAAAGAACGCGTAGTGGCTATTGGTATGTCAGAGAAAAAAGTATTAAATGCATGAGCCACGTCAGATTTATTACTAGTAAGTTTATCATCGACTTTTATTTCTAACAGATTATCCCGGTTATAAGTCTTGCCACTTTCTTTATTTATTATTCCCCAGGTGGTTTTTATTTTGTTACTGGAGTTTTCTATCTTATGTCTAATATGATTGGCTCTAGCAATGCTACAAACTATTTTAAAAGTTTTAGAATACTTTCTTACATGCTCTAAAAAGTCATCATCGGATCTATACATTTTCATGCCATAAAGCTCATACAATCTAGATCGACTCTTATATATTCCTGGAGTAGCCCATTCATTAAATTTACAGTGAACTTTACTATTATAAGTTTTAGTTTTAAAATTACTTCTAAATTCGGTCTCTACAATGTTAAAAACGGCTCCATAGTTACTATCCGGATTCTGCTTAACTAACAAAGAAGGATTTAACTTTGACATAATATTTTCCTTAAAGCGATTAATTCGACCAGCAGTGATAGGGCGGCACGTTATTTTTGACGTTGTTTTGTCTTCTGTGCTTGGAAAGACTGCCAACTGTCCACAGTGATCAGATGTTAGATTATATAAAATCTGCGTATTTATCGTTTGACAGTTTGAAAATATGTTGTCAAGACAAGTGGACGAGTGTGAAGTTATCCTAGTGGGTTCATAAAAAAGATGTTTTAAATTAAAAGAATTAAATAGATTAAGGAGTCTCCCACTAGTAGACGAGGCTTCAAGAATATTAACATTAAAGTCTCCACACACTATTATCCCCTTACCTGAACAACTTAACCTCGTGAGGGCATCTTCTACAACAGATTCAAATAAATCAAAGTTACCTAAAGGTGGACGGTACACACATACAACTACATGATGCTGCAGTTCCACACAAGACAACTCGGCATTCCGCTCAATGGACAGATTTACAATATCATGTCTTGATTTACATTTTATGTGAGATGATACAATAATTAGTGAGCCACCATGAATGGCTTGTTTTCTCACAAAAGCACTCTGTACTGTGTACTTATCATTGTTAATGAAACATAACTGAAAATCTTTTAACCAATGTTCAGTAAGACATAAAACATGAACATTAAAGTTTTCTAAAAATAAACTTAACTCTAATTCTTTGCCAGAAAGACCCTGCATGTTCTGATGTACAATATTTAAATCATGCAGGCCTTCTGTTGTCCTTAAATCTAGTTTAAAATATTTAAGTTAGTAGAAATACTAACATCTAATTCAGTGTTACACTGAAACAAATCAGACTTGTCTGAATCTTCCTTTAAAAAACTCTCAGAAATTAGAGTAGTCAATGTACTACTCTGTGATAATCTATGATTATCTGTGTCAGTAAAAAAATTAAATGCTAACATATTAGCAAGTTGTTTTTTCGTAAAATAGGGTAGGTACAATGTACCATTTGTCAAATTAAAATTATGTGAAATAATACTATTTATGTCAAAATAATCAAGGAACTCATTACAATTACAGATATTGTACAATAACATATTTAAGTCATAAATATGTTTACTTTGTTCCTTCGTCAAATTATTACAATAAGGTAGTGAACATAATATAAATTGACTGTTATATTTACTGTTATAGTATTTGATCTTATTAATTAATTTTAGAATATGATTCCTATTAACAGTCAAACTGTCACCATACAATATAATGAATCTGTTGTATTCATTATGTTCACAAACTGAATCAATTTTTGAAACTAAATTACTAAAATTAACTCCGGGTAAGCAAATATTAAGTATAGACTGACGGGACTGATGACTTATAAAAAAATCTTTAACACAGAATGGTGCATTGTCCCTGGGTAACACAGTCTATAAATTATACGATAAAACGGCAATTTACGGGAAATTTAAGTTACACACGGAGGGAGTCGCGGGAAGTTTCTAGTTTAGTTATAATTTAAAATTGTAGTAAGTACAGGACAGTCAGTAAATTCTTTTCATTTTATCTACCTACAATTATAAATTATTCAAAATGTTGGTCAACCCTGCCATGGGGGAAGAGAAACGTATGTTCCTCTTTCACCGTGAGTAGTGACCCTCTTACCCCAGCTATTGTTTTTGGAGGTTAGGATTTTCAAGCGAAAGAAACTCATATTATTAGCTGTTTTTAAACTAAAATGATTAATAAAAAGAAACACTTACAGTTTTCTCCGTGTATCATTACATTTAAAATATTTCCAGCACTCTTTTTTCACCAAAATATTGGTTCGCAAAAACACATGCTAACTTTGTGCTAGTCGAATTTACAACTGTCAAACGTGTCTTCATTTTTTGGGGCTTCTGAGTCACGTAGCGACATCTATTGAAAACCGTTCAAACTATTTCGCCTTCACTGTTTTATTGACGTAAAGTTCATAGTCATAAACGCTTCGGTTTACTAGTTATGGTCCCTAGTCCCTCTAACCCCGGTGTCCCTCTTACCCCACCTGACCTTAGTTCATATCCGTAATGCATAGGATACATCGATCTAATTCAAATGTGACTAACCCATAATGTTGACGTACTATTAACCTACTTTTTGAGATAGGAAATTGTCCTTTATCGACTTTATCCCCCTCGTTCATGAGTGAAACGATGCATCAAACTGGGGGATATGGTGTTATAATATGTAATCTCACTTCAAGCGTTGTTTATAGAGCTTGTAGCTCAGTGACACGCTAACATTTCTTTGACAAATCGCAAATATGAAACGGTTCATTGGTAAGTCATAAACCACTGTAATTTCGTGAACTGCGTATTTCGAGAGTAGGCTACTTTCCCGCACGTTTTTATTTATGCAGCTTATATTCCTGTGCCATCTTAATAAGACAATAGTCTTTATGCCCGGTGAAGTAGCAAAAAGCGTCGAGGCTTACAACCTATACAAGACCGAAAAATGGAAAAAATACCCCGTCCTACGGTAGCGTTCTCATATTAAAGATACTTGAAATAGCTTCAGTAGATTTTGAATAAAGAATAAAACCTCTTTGTGTTAAATAATACTATTGAAGCTAGACACGGGATATTTGGAGTATGGCTTCCTTTTGTGACGTACAAGTCTAATAAGAAATGATTTTGTAAAATTGAACCCCTAGGGGGTGAAACAGGGGGGTATTACATTATAAAGCTCCTCTGGGAACGGGAGTTACGCGGGTGAAACCGCGCACGGGATGCTAGTTATGTAAGTATATTATTGGTTCGAATAAGAGGTCGACAAAACTGAACTTAACTCCGACGCCAATCTGAGTTCGTACAATCCATCAATATGATAAACGACAGCAAAGAATCGATAACAATGATGTAATTGTAACGCAACGTTTGATACATTGCGTCGTAGAAATTTATTGACTTGGTCGCGCTTATTCAATGCGACGAGGCATCAATGTGTGGATAGGGGGTCTATTGCAAACGCTCCCTCTTCAAGCTTTGTTTACGATGTTTCAGTTCAACGGAGCGGTATATGGGTCACTCGTCGCGAGTTTTACATATTATCCTTCTAGCATATAACAATAATGGTAATTTATTTACAATTCTATCCCATTTAAATGTTTTTCTGAAGTGTCAGAAAAAGAAGAAAAATGCTATGAGAAAATTCTTAATGACGAAAAAATTTAGCAATGAGTTGAATATGTGGTATTTTAACAGCTTGTTATTATCCATTTGGGTTTAATTGTGTCACGGTTCCGTAATTTTATTACATAATTATGGATAACCATTTCATGCTTAACATTCTTCCTATAAACAATGAAATGAAAAGTTCTTAACTGGACATGTAAGTACAAGATATTATTTTTAAGTAACTTCGATTGATTTTTTTATCTGAAATGTTTATTTTACTTTCATTCCATTAGTCACGTAGGTATAAAGTATGTTTAGAATTCATTATTTTAAAGCATTATTACAATTTCAATCAAAAATAATAGGTAGTAGCTATGTGATCACTGCCTGTAAATGTGGAATTGCTAAACGTTGTGATACACATTTTTCCTAGAATAGGTGATCAGGTAAGTACATTAAGTTATAAATTTCTAGGTAGATTTACGGCTACTATTTTTGTTTATACCTCCATACTTATTCTAAGCCTCCATACTATAGTCTTATTTTCCTTGCATAGTTCATAGTTATGTAGTTTTCGTCTGGTGCCTTCTCTTTTTCTGTTCAAGCTGTGATTCAAAGAATATTTCTCTTGTGCGCTAATGAAACTATTTAACTTTGACGTATTCCACCGTACCATAAGGAGTTTGCATTGTTGTGCCTCATAATATACGCGTATATGCGCACCTATGTAAACTGTAGTAAAGTAAAAGCAGCATGTAATTATACGCACCAGTAACTGCCACGATCGGTTTAATCTGAAACAGAGAACAGCGACTATAAATAAACTTCAATCAATACATCTAGGAATTACCCAGTAGGTTTGAATACCAATGGATGAACATTTCCATAGTTAAGAGGTTTTCTATATTTAAACGCTAAATTGAACTACATAATATATCAAGACTTAAAGTATAAAGGATTACATTGAAGCAATGAAGCTTTTACATTAATATTATGAAGAGGGAAACCTATTTAAAAGGAAAAGGATTGTTCCAAAATTAAAAATAATGAAGTTACTTTTTAAATTAAACTTAACTTATATTATTGCAAAGCAAAAAACATAATTATGCTATGTTTTTATAATCGCCGATTTTTTTTGTTAAATTATATTTTTATCAATTTTATATGTATAATAAAATCTCATAAAATTATGTCTATTTTATAAAAGATGTTCCAATTAACACCTCAAAATAATATGGTACATTGAAATCCATTTTATATTTTTGCCGATGATTTCGCTTAGGTTAAACATTGAATATAAAATAAATTAAATATGGTGGTAATTAATAAAATCAGCTCATTTATTCATACCACTTTGTTTGCAAGGGTGTGGATTTTATTACATAACTTAAAATGAACGTTCTGACGTATTTCTCGACCGTAGATATTATACGATTTAAACATAATTATCATCAGCCCGTATAACGTCCACTGTTGAACATGGAACTACCAAGAGAGTTTTTGCTATAGTCAACACGTTATTATGCGGGTTGGTGACCGCAGTATTAAATCGTGACACACGCTGCTTATTACAATCAAGACCAACGGCTTAGCATACTTTCCGATACTTTACAATACAGTGCAATAGTAAAGCAGGTAAGCAATTACAAATTGCAAGAAATTTCCACATATTTCTCCAATAATGTCTTCATTAGTTGGAATGAAAATTGTAGCTTTCCGGGTGTCGTGGTACCTACCACACACAGTATGCCGCTAAAGATACGCAATATTAATAAATAAAATACTAATATCTTTATTGAATACGCTAATAACGCGGTGGCGGTAAAGCGGATTTCGTAGCGGTGCCCCGCGCGGTAAGGCGGTTTACGCGCCTGTCCGCGCGGATGGATTTAACAAGGTTTGATCCACCCTAAACCGACGTGTTTGTATGAAGAATGTTATGAGAATGAATAAAGCGAAAGATGTGTGTAGGGATCGTAGCAAGTGGAGGTCCATTGTCTCTGCCTACCCCGCTGAGAAACAGGCGTGAGTTTATGTATGTATGATCACAGACACTGGCAAGAATGGACGCTGAAGCGGTGGCAGCATTCTGGCTTTTATGGCGTAGAGAGAAAAAAATAAGAAGATATTTCGTTCATCCATTTTTAAATTGCAACACGTCCTACACCCATGATGATCCGCGCGGTTATGCGACGCCCCGTGTGTGAGGCGCCGCCTCACCGCGCGGACGGCAGCGCGGTGAGGCGGTGGCGGTGAGAGCACCGCTCCACCGCGCGGCCGGGCGGTGTACGTGTGTTAGGCATCTACGGATTTAATAGAAACCAATGCGACATGAGATCCGCTTCACCGCCTACCGCAGCGGTGCGCGGTGCCGTGTGTTAATCGCCTAAGCCGTTGGTCCTGTTTGTTATAACAGCATCTTTGATCTTCCAACCATGTGTGATAAAACATAATACTGGGGTCACCCACCCACCAGCCAAGGGTTTTGACTATGGCAAAACCCTCCCTTGGGCACATGTTCAGCAGTGAACGTTATACGAGCTAATTGATGATAATTCAATATTTATGCGACCTGGTTTTCTACGTTGGACTGCTATTCTCCGTCACTTATAGCCATGTTTTAGTTAGAAGTTTTATGTGAAATAACAACATACATATATTCATAGGTCTAAATAAACTTTCGTATATAGGTAACAGGAGTAGGATATATGTTTTCACATATGCTTTGCTATCTCGGAAGCGGTTCTAAGGATTTTAAATGTTTTATTATTTCACCTATAACCGTCTTCAGGAACCAAGAACAAAGTAGGTATTGATCTTGCTGCATTTGACTTCTGAGAAAATTGGTTTTCTCTTGGACGCCCAGGTTATTCATTGTATTACGAGAAAGTGTAATTTTTAGGTAGAAGCCTTTTGTAAAATAAAATGGTCTGTGCTAGTCTAGAGTAGTATTTGAACGGTTTAGCGCCTCTGAATATAACGATCAATTGATTTTTTAATGAAGCTTTTAAAAGTTATAGGATAAATATATATATAGGATAATAAATTCAACAATCATTTTGTTTTTATTATCATTTTAATATTATTTTAAATTGAATATTTGTTTACATTGTGTTTAACTTATATGTAAGTACAGTATTTATCTATAGGTATATATATTTTTTAGAAGACTATAATTATTATATCTTCTAGAGATTTATAAAGATCATTTAGAATGAGCAAATAATACTACCTAATGGTAATCCACAAGCATTAAATATTCAACTAAAACGACGACGAACGTCGTTTTAATTGAATATTTAAAAAAGAAACAAGCGCCAATTGGCCTTATAGTCGTACATGAATAAAAAAGTTATGTTTTAAAGAAAAAATACATTTGAATTCGTTCGAATTTCGAATGTTCGATGCATATCGTGTTCACGTCCATGGTGTATTTGATTTTTTATGCTTTTAAGCTGCACTCTAAAATTCAATATTGCTTTTGCAGTTTGATGGACAGCTCAATTTGTTTTTTCCGTTATGCTATTCACTTCCTCTCTACGCGGTTCCCGTAGAAATTTCATAACGTTATTTTAATGGTGTTCTTATTTTTGAAATCGGTTTAAAGTTCTTGAGATATTAATAACAAACAAAAATATAATGTCATCATAATATTAGTATAGACTAGATCAAAATATACAGAGCATTAAAACATCCACCTGTACCGGATGTATTTAGCAGTAAAGTGCTACGGTATACGCCACGAATAATTTTCGTCTATCAAGTAGCTACCCGTGAAATAGTCATAACCCCTTCAGCTAACCGATTCTTCGGATTATGTCAGCGACCTTTGTTTTTTTTTCAGCGTCCATAATTGATTGCAACGGTAATCATAGTTACTGCTCCACGCAACTATCAAGTTTAAAATACTTTTAATATTAGTTTTGACTTTTATTGCTAGCCTTGGTTGGATTATAATAATAGACTTTTAGTAACAATTATTTTAGGGTTTTAAATCACCACTCCAGTAAATGGCATAATATAAATTATTACAGCTATGTTCATAAATTATAAGTAAAAGAGCGTGTTTTATGGGTTGTTTAAAAACTTTTCTCGTATGTTGTGATTAAAAGTCATTCTTTATGTGATGAAAGAAATCTCATAGCATTGAGACTCATTTCCCGTCCAAATCCCCTCCCGACCTTTAGTTGGCAAAGAATCTTCCGATGACCTAGACCCGAAGTCCGAGAAGCTAGCGAAATGTAAAAAAAAGCGACAGTTGCACAAAACTTTCTGGAAAAAGTAACTAAAAGTCTTTATTGGAGGGGATATTGTGGTCCCCGACAGGGAAACTCCAACCCTCTTGCACAGGTTGCTTAGTCTGTATTTTAATTTAAATCATTTAATAAAGCTGGAGCCCTGCTGGCTGGAAATCTTTATGCTGATGTATATGCATGAATCAATCTTAAAGCACTAATTGCATTGTTATCACCCAGACGTCCAAAGAATGCGTTTTGTTCATTTATTTTGACGTAAGGTAAATTGTACCAGAAACACATGCTCTTATCATCTCGACAAGGTGTTTACGGGAGTTAAAAGTTTATTTTGTATTACTTAAAAAAATTTGTTCAAAACTTTGTTCAAAAAGTTGTGTACGCTAATTATATTTCACATAATATGAAGATACTCTCAAAACGAGTGCTCGTTAGTTAAATGGCATGTGAGGCAGTAGACGCTGTCTACAAACTTCTCTAATTAGTGACAGACGAGTGTAAAAAATGTAATAGGTACCAGCGATTCGCATTTAAAAAAATGTTGCACCTTTATTATTGTAAACTTGATAGTCTATATTCAGAATAGTTTTTAAATATTAGATTTGCATTGGTTTCATTTATGTTCTTTAGGAATCAAAGCCAAAGTGAATACTTATCGGTTAAAATATATCTCATAATATTAATGTTGGCTTGGATTTGCTTTTGGATTTCAAGCGAGTGCGGTGTAATAGTTTTTCCACTGATATGTCATTGACAAAAAGGTATAATTCCATTTTTTATTATTAAACTAAAACCATACACCACAACGCTTTGAATCTGTCTATTCGTAAATACTTAAGTAGATATATCTTTCTCTAAGAATGTAATAATATGCCTAATGTTAAATAGTTCACTATTAATACGACTCCTTTGTACATAAAAACGGAACTTGAACGAAGTTTTCTGTAGTAAACCGCTATAAATATGAATGACTTACTATTGCGTCACCAAAAGTGAGTACTGCTCTTCACAAATAAAATTTTTATGGTTTTTTTTTGTGGCAGTGCCGACGGGTTCGCTTTGGCAACAGTAAACAATCCTGCTGATGTCAGAGTGGGAGCAAAAAATTGTTGCGAAACATCATTTTCACACAAAAAGCGTGCTTAAAATAGAATGACGTTTGCATTTCTATTATAAGCATTCGTCAGTAGGGGTTTCGCGTGTTCCGTGCTGTTTTTGCTACGCAGCGAAGTTAAACGATTTATATATGGTTTTAAGTATATTTGTGTAGATATTTGTTAAATATACTGTATTTCGTTTTAGCTAGCGATGCGGTTATTTACGGCTTTTAATTTTATACATGTTTTATCTTTAACGTTTTACGTACCTTTACGTATAAAGATAAATGCAAAATGTGTTTTGCCCACTTAGCTTTATGAAGCTGTGTTAGGTTTGTTACGTGAGCTTTTGATAATAAAATTAAATATACTGAAGTGTAAAGGTTTTTTAATTGTTTAATAATGTACACATTATTAAACAATTGGATGATTTACCATCAGTATTATACTATTAAAACGTAAGATAAAAATGTCACAGTTCCAGGAGCCTATAATTAATAAATATCCTTGACAAAATTACGTATTACGTAGCTTGTACTAACGGACCTGTCCCAAGTAATTTAAATTTTAGTGCAGTTGTTAATGCTCTCAAAAAAATGTTACATATTTTACTACATAAAATAAATAATTTCGCTGAATATCAGCAATCATTACATATCACAATGTATATGCGAACCCTGACTCTTATAATATACGTATAGGTACGTACGTATGTATAAACATACGGTTAGCAAATATTCTAGCCCATATTCACATAGAAAAATGGCAAACAAGACATGTTATGGCCTACACGTATTGCAATATTCCTATCCTTATCCAATTATAAATATTTCGTAAAAAATATACCTACGCATATTTAACTACTAATTAAAAGTGCGTAAAACGGATACCTAAAATGACTATTGTGTAGGTTCCTCTACAAATTCAAGTGAATACATTATGCATAACTTTTAATTAATTATTAAATATCAACCAACGTGCTGTTTAAATTATAATTGATGGTTATTGTTTGTGTTACCGTTCAATTGCTTAATTTTATTAAACACAAATAACGCAGGTACTCCTAATTTATTAACTGTTTATTTAATTAGGTATATATAAATGGTGTTTTATAGCACGTAAATCCGTTTATGCTTTCGACTAATCAGTTTACGAAAATAATTAATTTCATGTTTCAATCTTTCATGTTCTTGAAACGACAAATACCTATATGTGCTCCATTACTGAAAAGTTGAACCACACCTATTTGCCATGCTAGGGTATAGGTCGTTTACTATTTGTCGTGGTACCACACCACATTTGCTACTAGTGAGTGTCGAATTAGTAAAGGCGGAAATATATTATTAAAACGCCACGCCACCCGACGACACGCCACGCGTGTTGAGTCGAATCAAATGTATTGTTTTCTATAGACCAGAAACACACTAAGAACACCCAACACGATGCCACGCCCGTACTGATTACTTAATTGATTGCAACGGTAATCATAGTTACTGCTCCACGCAACTATCAAGTTTAAAATACTTTTAATATTAGTTTTGACTTTTATTGCTGGCCTTGGTTGGATTATAATAATAGACTTTTAGTAACAATTATTTTAGGGTTTTAAATCACCACTTGTTGATAGTAGCACTCCAGTAAATGGCATAATATAAATTATTACAGCTATGTTCATAAATTAAGTTTTCTATAGACCAGAAACACACTAAGAACACCCGACACGATGCCACGCCCGTACTGATTCACAGGTGTTGACACGTGGCGTGGCGTGGCGTTTTAGTAATGTGTTTTCGCCTTAAGAAGTGATGAATGGAAGGTTGTGGTCCAATTAAGCAAATACTAAGGCCATCACGTCTTTGGGGGCACTAGGAAAATCACCGAAAATATTTAAGTTAGCCGAAAATCTCAAAGTTTACTTATGGAAATGTGGGCTTGAATTGCTTAGCATATCAAGTGATCTTAATCTGGCACTGCATCTCACTCGTATCGATTTCAGCTGACTTATTTTAGTAGTTTCCATTTCTTCGTCCAGATAGAAAATGGAACAGTCTTATTAACTGCTATAGTTACTATAGGTATTATTCAGTTTTGTATACGGTTGGGTAATGACTAAATCTGACATAGTCTACAGAGTCGGACTAGGTAGTTACCCAACCGTATACAATACTTTTGAAAACTCTTCAAAAACCTAGATTACGTCGCTATACGTCAAATAAGAAGATTTTTTTAGAATTCGCTGTCTAAAAGAACGAATGAGGGCAAGGCCGCAACTTAACGGGCCTCTTGTCTTAAGACTACATTTTCTAAGTTTCAGACGAGCTCTGAGATATAATTTATATGTTTACATTTGACCGACATTTTCGTTTAGATTTCGTTTTAAGTTATATTAAAACTTGTTGGGACGGACAGTAATATACCATTCAGAATGTTTTATTACACTAATGTCGACTTCAATAAATGTAAAATTCATTCATTTTGTAAACGGTAGCTGACCCTTTAAATTCATAATCCCCTCGCCAGCGACCGCCCTGAGCCAAAGTCCAAGTCCCAAGGGAGATACCCTGTTGCGCAGGTTGCTTAGTTTGTAGTTTTTAAACCATTTATTAAGGTTGGAGCTCTGCTCGCCTTTATGCCAAGTGAAGTTGCAGTCCTCGTGGCTAACTACATAATATTATATCCGTCAGAAAAAAATCCTGGACGAATGCGGTTAAAAAGTCAAAGTATTAACCAAGGGAAACATGTTTATGAAATAATAAAGTAGCGCGTAAGGTAAAGGCATGCCAAATTTTATTACACTTGTGATTGTGTAATAAACATCAAACTCGCATAAGAACATTCACATTTATAACATTAGCAGGAAATAGTATAAAATAGTACAGACACTAACAAAAGTTGATTTAACTTGGGATAAGAGCTATAATTTGTCTCTGCGTACTCGTGTGCTGGAGCAAACGTGTCACTCCTAAATGTAGAAGCAAATTACTCACTTCTAAAGCTGGGTTTATACTACGCAGCCATCTAACACAAGATAGTTTCTTTAGAATTTATATTGAGACATATTGGCGTGTACTTTGAAGCAAAACCTTCAAATCCTCAAGGAATACACGTGCGCCCTCCGTTACTTTGTGATGTTATTGTATAGCTTGGTGTCAAAATTCATACGTGTTCAGAACGTGAGAGGGTCATTATAGTTCTGTACATTATGATATTTATAGTTGTATCACCAAGGCAGTGGTCTACCTGGTTGAGGTATATCTGATACGGTCTTCATATTGCAGACACGTAGTAGCAGTTATACAGTTGTCAAGAAAGACTTACTATGGGCGCGGCGTGCCTTGGAGTGCATCTCATGTCGTGAATCCTTCGCTTTATCTTGTTTGTGTAGAATTTCCATCTCATTGGAGAGTGCTCTTTTTGTATATACTGTACTATAGCACTATTTCTAGGAAGGGAATTGCGAGGTAGCCAACAATATTCATAGGAATTGGTTACTATAAAGTCAAATTGAATATGGATATAACAACATTTGTCCGGTGTTAATTGAGCCATGGGTATAACTCAGCCGGAGTTAAATTAATAGAATATATTATAACGACCGTATGTACGAGACGTTGGTGCATCTGTCTCGGGACTAAATTAGATAACAGTGTGTCTGTGTTCTTGTACTCAATTACTTCCTACTACGAGGTTATTGTTAAGGGACTTCAATTATAGCTACGGTAGTAAAGGATGTTGCGAATTAAAACATTTCTCTGACTAGATGTTCGTGCCCATCTTCACTCGCCAGAATGTTGATACAAACCAAGAACACAACTAAAAAGAATTAGCCAAATTGATCAAGCATCTCTCGAGTTTTAGCGAGACTAATAAACATCAACAGATTTTTACGTATAAGAAGATAAAGAAGAAAGAAGTAGGGCTTTTTTTGTCGTGGAATAGTCTATTATAATTTCTGTTTATATTTTTTATGTAATTAATTCTTTAATCCAAGAGTAAAGATCGAAAATGAAGATTTAAGTAAATATTACTTGCCAGCGAATAGTTTTAAAGCACAGTAAATACCACAAAACAACTAAAAAAACTGCTCTAAATACAAAAGTGCAAGTACTTCTTTATTACAAAGAACAATTTAATCATAAAAGGTATTATCTCGTCTCAACTTACTCACTTACTTATGTTAAAATGCATGGGAAGTTTAAGAATATTATCATAATTTTACGATGCCTATCTTAATTGCGCTACATAATCGTACGAATTTTGCTTTCTATAAAGAAAAGTGAAAATAATCTGTTTAAACTCGTAGCTAATTGTTTTTATCGTTCTTCAAATCCGTGTATAAATAGGAAGTGTAAGGTCCGGGTCCTCGTCTTAAGAAAGAGTGCTTACAGGTTATTAAATAAATAATATGAGATAAAGGTAGAAAATTAGAATCGATATCTCCCAAATTCTAAATCTAGTAAAACCTTTGGGATATATTGCAGTTATTACTAGAATTAGGATTTATAGGATAGGTATATCCCAAATCCTAATTCTAGTCTCTTAAATTATAATTAGCTCTATATTTAGTCACCATTAGGTTAAAAACTTAAAAAAAGGCCTTGTGAATATCGTCGTCAAAATTCTATCCTGATAGCGTTGTGCTAAAATTCCATGTAACTTTTAGTAATTTATTAAATAGATCCGTAATTGCTTTTTACATCCGCAAAATAAATTATCAATAAATACAGCACATAAAAAAATGTTTTTTTATCACATCTATTCAAAAAGAGCTAGTTTATTCCTCGTAAACAGGGACCAATATAGCTCATTAATCTCTTAGGGACCAAAATTGATTTGAATTTGGAATGTGGATATTGTTAATAATTTTTCAATCAGCAAATAGGTGAATCACAAACCATGCGGGAACAATGTATTGAATATGTGACTGGCTGAAAAACTTAAAAGTTGGCGAGCGCGCCAAATTTAAAAAAAGTTGATGAAAATTATATTTTATGTCTTATGGTCATCGATCAATATGGTTCTTCATTGTACGTAAATAAATTCTTGTTCATAAGTTGCACTTACTTATTTTCTCATAGAGGGTGATAAAAAGTAGAGTGTCCACCTCGGGAGCAACACTATTTTAAGCTCGAGTGACATACTTTTAATCCAGAGCGGAGCGAAGGATTCTAGAGTAGAATCCCGAGCGGAGCGAGGGATTCTTAACTAGAATCCTGAGCGCAGCGAGGGATTAAAAGTATGTCACTCTCGCCTTTAAAATAGTTATTTGCTCCCTAGATAAACAAGCTACTATTTTAGTGAAATACTCCGTTAAATAACTAACTTGAAACATAACACACGATGTATGTTTCGTATTATGCTACAAAAATAACATTTAACATAAATGTAGTTAAGACCATAACATATTGCGGGATTAGTCGCGACGGTCATCCGGCCATATGGAAAGATCAATCAGCTCCAGTCGCATCAGGAACACCACAAGACTTTTTTTTATCTTTATATGTCCACTAATACTTTACAAGGAAGATTTATAGCGTTATAACGCCTATAACAGCTATACAGAAGCGGTAAGTAACAGTACTAGAATTCGGTCCGCTCGCGTGCGCCTCGCGGTAGATACCGTATGCAATAACATCGTGATCAGGGCCGGATTTAAAAGTTTGGAAGCCCCGGGGCAACAAAAGACCTGCACTGCAAAGCCCCTGGACTTAGTTAGCTAGATTAGTTTCCATCATTTAGATGGAAACTAATCTAGCTAACTAAGGCCGCGACTAAGGTGTAGAAAATTTGAAATATATTATGTATACTACTTGAATTCCGATATTTTACTGATTGACTAATTTAAGTGAACAAGTATAGATTAATAACCGTTATTTATATTTAAGAACTATAATACATGAATCATGATTCTACAAAGTGCTGTATGTAAAGGTACACCTACAAAATCGAAAAAATAAATAAAAGAAAAGTTGTAGAGTTTACTCGTTTGAATTTGAAAGATTTTAAATCTCTATTGTCGAGGCTCCGGCCCAGTTGCCCTGGATGCCCTCCCTTAAATCCGTCCTTGATCGTGATTCTGTACAAAAAAAAGCAACCTAACGAAACGTTAATTTAGAGTTTTATAACGAAATTACAGAGCTGTTCTGCAATAAATAATACTTTAATAATAGATCACGTTTTTGTAAAACAATTTAATTTTCGCAATACAGCGTATTGTTCATGCAATTGTTAAACATGCGAGAAAATATGGAGCTAAATTGTTACTCTTGTTACAAATGCGAGTACAAGAGGTCATAGACAATGGTCTGTCTCAAATAATAATCTCACAGTTAACACGTTGTTTGACTCGTTGATTACAAGAATTATTCAATTCAAATTACAAAGAAAAGAGCTTCAATTAAGTACAAGAATTATCAAGTAAAGGGATCTCTGAAACAGTGGAAATTAAGTTGATCATAAAGATGTTTGTCCTACTTAGTGATCAGCTCGTATAAAGTCCACGGGTGAGCATCGAAGGGGGTGTAGCCCCACGACACACTAGTCACCACGCTTGGAAGGTGGGTTGGTGACCGCAGTGTTGTTTACAGTATTTACTAAACGTTGATGCTCATTACATAGTATTCGAATGTCATGACAATCGGCACCAATGGCTTAACATGCTTTTCGAGGCACGTGCCTTCAGCGTGGACGGTAGGGCCTAAACCAACTAGATTCGGAAACCAGACTCTTTTCCTATATAAAATGCTTGAATATAAGGCAATTGCTAAATAAAAAGAAATACTAATATTATTTTCTTCGTGAGCGTACAATCTATGTAATTTCATGTACCTGTCATATTTGATGCTTTTATAGGTGGGTTCAATGCCTTCACGGCCCTAACTCAATTATTGTTTAGGAGGCCGACAGACATCTTTATTGCTCTTAATATATTCTATATTTGAGTCTGGAGGGTCTTTATGGGTTACGTAACTCTGAACATGTGGGACAATACAAAGCGAGGACAAGTACGAAGAAATCAATACCTATTTTTAGGACATTTTTCAAATATTGGACCGCACTGTTTTGTTTCCTCGACCTATCTTTTCGTGAATGCGGGTTAGACTGTGGTTTTGTTTAGGTTTAAGGTACAAAAGTAACTGGTTGTTTGTACATGACTCTATGTTTATTTTATTATTATGATAGTTAGAAAGAGGTTAACATACATTTTGCTAAAGTAGTAAATATGGTAAGGTATCAGGTACAGAGTAAAGACCACATTCCAAATATGAAATACTTTTATATTTTACAAGAAGCAAACATCCTAAATTGACTATAGTTTAAAGAATAATGGATTATTCATAAAGATCTTTTAACACAACTAAAAAAAATCAAGGCAAAGTAGAAGATCGAATAACATATGAAGTAAGTAATTTACGCCTCAGTGTTTCTATATTTATTTTGTACCTTACAATTTTCTGTGCATTAAGTACCTTCCGTTTCTTTGAACATCGGTAAATCACTAATTTGAGTGTATCCTTCAATGATAATGCTTAACAATGAAACATTCAACAAGCCCAGTCACCGGAACGCGACATGCGGAGTAATACAAAGCTAGCGTAAAACAACAAATGTAAGTAACAATGTTCCTCTTTGTATTTATAAATGTGTGGGTATTTAAGGGTCGTATTTTATTTATAATCATGAACCTTGTTAATCCGTTGTCAACCTATTATTGGATATCTACGTCTTCACAAAG
The DNA here is from genome assembly GCA_947037095.2 of Nycteola revayana. Classification (NCBI taxonomy): domain Eukaryota; kingdom Metazoa; phylum Arthropoda; class Insecta; order Lepidoptera; family Nolidae; genus Nycteola; species Nycteola revayana. The sequence goes on from OX344847.2 coordinate 11,776,416, forward strand.
TCAATTAAACATAAATCTAACTATTCATGTTTCTACTTTTGAATATCCCACGACATTATGTAATGCTTTCCTGTTTATTATGTAGGTACATACTTAGGTCTAACAGCTTCTAAGCGTAATATTATAAAGGAAGCTATTGAACATGTTATGAGAGTTGTAAAATGCTGGATGGTTTGATACGATATGACATGACAATGGAACAATTTATCCCACTATTCTCATAATACTTTCGTATTATGCAGTATCTTTAGTTAAGTATTCATTGCGACTAGAGTAGACAGTAGATGCGAGTGTAAATTAATAATTTTTCAATATTTTATGAATGCATTATTAAGAGTATACAAACATGATCGATAGAAGTTCGCAGCTCCATTCTACGGCGCTACGTGTATGCAGTATTTACAGTCAATACAATGGGTGTCGCTTATTTGTTTATACACTCAAAAAAGTACGCCAAAGAATGTCCCTTGTCTACATTAACTACGACTTCGCAACATATTGGCTATTGTTCTTGAGAGTAGTTCATATAACACAATCGTTACTACTATCAAACGACTAACGTTACGGTACAGTACCTATAGCATGCTGTACCATTATAGCGTGAATCCGCCATAAAAATCATGGCCCATTATACCGTGGTGTGGTATAGATTGCATGCCGTGCGCACGCGTTCTAACTTCCGTCCGACCGTCCAACCGCTTATTTGTACCTCACGGGCCGGAAGGACTTGATACCATCTGTATTAGGGACTCGTAGTACCTAAGCTATATAAGTGGATCGATTACTTTGCTGCGAATAAACTACTCGACAGAATTTAAATATTGATAGAACACGTTCAATAGTTAATTCAGTAGTTGTCATTTTGTTCTTTTTAATGGGTTATTTCAATCCCTGCATTTTGTTTTGTAAATAGATTTGGAAAGGTACAGTCAAAATGGGATTTGTTCACAACATTCGATTCGTAAAGTTCTCCCAAACTAAGGGCAACTGTACAATAATAGATTGTGTTCGGATCATTTCAGAATTGGAAGGCAAATAGCTAAAAATAGTAGACACAACTTTCATAAAAGTTACTTCAATTTTAACATATAGTGTAGAATCAGTACGTACAGTGTTCTATTAAAGTCCGATTGGAAGTATGCACCACGATTGGAAATAAATATGATAACAACTAAGTACCTATCATCAGTACATTGCCAACTACAACTCGAAATACATTTACCGTTTTGTACCAATTGTGTCCTCTCATAGTGAAGTTAGCGTAGTCTCGAGAGTGTAACAACAATAATCAGATAGTTCTATCGATTGTTTCGTGCAACAATCCTAATTCCAACTAGCATTGTTTACTTGGATACTTGTGTAGATGTGCAAGATGTAATATTGCACAGAAATGTTTCACTTGCTTAGACTGATTTGCATATCACGTACAATGTGGTAGCGTTATCGTAGATACCCGTTTATTTCTTTAGAGTAAAAGCGTTAAATGAGAAATTACTTTCAGCTAGACGTACTTATGACCTCCTTCAAACTAAAACAGGTTTATTGTCCTTATTACTGAAGGTATTGCTCAAAGGCTTTCCAAATTAAAATAAATGGGCACATTATTTTTCATTTCACAGCCTAACATGGCAATCCGTAATAGTTGAAAGTTTTAAACGGATGATGTGATCGTTAAGGTTTCAGTTTTTGAAAAGCGATTTCCCTTTTGTAAATTTTTCTAAACCAAGACAATCTTACTAAATTGTCTTGCTTGGTTTGGTTTAGAAAAGTCTGCAGAAGAAAATTAAAAAGGTTTTTTCAAACCGAAATACCAAATGTAGGTAATATAAAATGTACTTAATTATAGTTTGCCACGGGTCTTATCCTATACAGACCGGGCATATAGGCGGGATTGTAGAGTTTTAGTTTTTTTCGGGGAGTTTTGTGCAACTGTCGCTCTACTTTACAATTCGTAGGCTTCTCAGACTTCTATCGGAAAATTCTTTGGGTAACTTTGGACTGGGAAGGCGATGAGGGACGCGTCGTATTCGCGGGCGCACTCTTTTCCGGCTAGTCGGATAGTGATCCGTTATTAGTCTCAACTAACTGTGCAACCGTATAAAGTTCACGTGTTACGTCAATTCATTGCATTTTTCAGCTCAAAATGCAATGAATTGACATAACAAATGCTTGGCTAAAGATTTGCAATACCTATTCATAGTCAGTGTTTTATAGTGTACTTTGTACAGAATCATCGGTTGGTCTGCGACAAATCAACAGATTTAACGTTGAATTAATACCTCTCATTCGTATTATGTATCCTCCACACCGGTACGGAACTGACACAGTTTGCTTGAAATATTGTTACAACAGAAAAGAAAATCCAAACAAAGAGCCTGAAAAAATACGCTCAGTTTATTTATTTCCATCCTCGGAACAGTAAAAGTTTAGACAATGAAATTTCTTATACACAAGTTGTATTTTGGTAGTCATTATTTATTTAGGTGGGCTGCTGTTTTACCTGGAGATGCGTAGACGATCCGATCACGTCCGTGCGTTGTATGAAGTGGGAAGTTTGTGTTTGTATGTACTTATATTCTGGTAATTGGAGCGTTGTTCCGGATATATTGTTCTTCAGTACCGCGACTATTGTTCGTTATGGTAATGCATTTGTTTTATTCTGAAGTAAACACAGCGACGATTGTCAAAACAAATCGCGAATAGCTCGAATCAACGGATGTATCGCTGACTTTCTTTGGATTGTTAACCATAACATTGCAGTCTGAGAATATGCTTTGTTCTTAGAGTTCATTTTGCATTTACTTTAAAATGTCTATTTTAATGTTTTATATTAGTGGGCAAATCTATATTATTAAAATACTTTGTCCTGAATGACTGAGTGACGGATCAACGCACAACGTAACCGCTGATCATGAAACTTGGAGGTTATATTTTCTATGATGTAGGCATCCGAAAAGATTTAAAACAAAAACCAACGTAAAGAGGAGTAACTTTTGTATGGAGAAACTGAAATCTATGCGAACGAAATCGCGGGCAGGTACAATATAAGATAGTGTATACAAATCCAGTTTCGTTATTTTTAAACAGCAAAAGCAAAATTGTTTTTAAAAAAATTACACATAAAGTCAAAGATTTACTTTACCCACTACATAATTCAAATCGGCGAGAGAATATCAAATAAGGACCAACATTTTATTTATATCAATAAACTCGATGATATCAGCGGCTATATCAAAATATCTCAAACAGTTTATGATCGATTTCGTCTGATTAGTTTCGGTGAACATCAAGAAAATAAATCACGACAGATTACGTCGCTACAATAAATTAAACGCCTTAATTTCGTTGAAAATACTTTCACCAATAATACGGTAATAATTGATGAAGTTGTAAGAGTGTGTGCTGCGAAGTTTTGTTAGACGAGTGAATTTAAATCTTTTTCGTATAGGATATTTTTTACAAGTAACTATGCAGTACCGATAATAGCCACAATCATTCTTAATCAACATTAGAATATTTGGCTACAATTTAAAAAAATATGTTTTATTGGATGTGTTATTTTTTGTCAACATTTGTTGGTTCTTGCTCTTATAATCATAACTTATTTAATAATAGTATAATTACTTGCTACTTTTAGTTGTATACATGTATATGTATACAACTAAAAGTAGCTTATAAGTTATATGTTATACTAGGTATTCTAAATCTACGTTACTTGGTAACGATCCTAGAATGCTGGCAGCATTGCCCCGTTGAATAGCATTGAATATCGTTGTTTTTTATTATTTGGCTATTTTTATTAAAATAGATAGGTATGTATATCTAATGTTAGGCACATCATCATAGTTAGGTATTAGATCAATGTGTTTCCTATTACGTTGACACGGTAGAAAACTGTAAAGCAATATTATAACAAGTGATTAGTTACAAACGCTTCTCTCGCTATTACCCCATTCCTAGATCATTAGTTTGCAATTTCACACCAACTCTCAGATAATAAGGAAACATTACTACATAAAATTGCGTGGCATCTCGTAATATAGCATGGTTACATTCCTAAGATACTTCAGTGAGACATTATGACGAATAATACGTTGGTATCTGATGATCGGTATAAACATCTGGTTCAAAATGTCAGTCAATATGTTACGTTCCTAATTAGATTCTCCCCTAAAAATATAAATATCCAAGAGTTAAAGGATAATTGAGCTAAACGACACTATGAGCGATATACAATTAAATACTATATAATTAATTAATATACTATATTAGGGACTACATAAAATATATAATTCAATATAGTCCATGGTGTCACTTAGCTCAATTGACTTTTACCCGTCGAATTATACAATTATTATTCATCGTTAGATATGTGTATTTTTTCTTTGAAGTAGACATTCTAAGTATCGTTTTACCGCCCGGAAAAAAGTCTTAGGCTAAGTTGTAAGACTATGTACAGCACTTTAAATGGGCTTTTATAATTATAATATAGTTATTAATTCAGTTAAAACTTGAACATAAGAATATACAACAGCTTTTCCGTAGAAGTAATAAATATTCATTGACGAGACCATTTTTCCGCATCTATTATATGCGGTCTATATTTCGATACGCGTATATTCGTAGTACCGAATTTCTACATTATTTAGTGTTAAAATAAAAGGCCCTTAATCGAATTGTTTAGTTGTTTGATGAAGTCGGAATATGTGTAAATATTTTAAAGAAGCAAAGTTATTTTGTCATCGTTAGTTTTCCTTATCGTACAGTAACCTGGTTTAACTAACTTCTTTTAAATCGTCGGGTCGTTGGGGTCCGAGGGCTTTTAAGCTGAGAGGCGCGCACGTCTCCGTTTAGCCCTTTAGCAGCAGTGGCACAGCTGCTGAGCCCCTGTGTTTATTGCCGCTTTTCTTAAGAATATAATCCTTCATAATTGTGCATAAACATAGTTTCATGTGCCAATAACGATATTCTTTTAGACCAGGTAATGACTGAAATATCACGAGTCATTATCAGAGTCTATTTTTATGCGCTAAAGCCTGTCCGACGCTAGTCGTAAAAAGGCTATTTCTACTTGAAAACCAATAAAACGTGTCTCAGGAACAATTTTATCCCTCTGTTTATCTTGGCTTAAAGGTTATCCTTTTATACTGTACTAATCCTAGCGGTCTTATATAAAAAATGTACCTACAGGCACTTAAGTGACGATAAAAGTTGGCGTTCGAAGCTTCAATTGTAATTTTATGTAATGCCTTAAAATTATTAAGTAATAAATGAAATTGTGCGCAACATCCATAGATAAGATAAGAAATATGTTAACGTTTGTATATTATAGAGATATGTGAGTTCTAAAAACATATCAGATTTTGTTACGCGATATAGTCATACGGTTCAACAGTCCATATCCATTAATGACTATTAACAAATACAAATGCGAAAGTATTATCGATAGATACCACCCACCACTAGGCCTAAGGAAAACTCTTTAGGGCTCTTTTATGGAGACGCGAGCGTCTCCCGGCGGCGTATCGTACGTCTTGTTCCGTTTACTGTAGGTACTGTGGATCATAAAGCGGCTTTTTCATCTCACGTGGAAAATCAAACATATGGCAATTCACAATGTCGTTAATAAGGATGTGAGAAATGAACACACTTTTACAACGCCATATATTTGAATTCAGTGCGGGTGGAGTCTTCGTTAGACTCCTTAGAAACATGGACAAAGAATGAGACCCGCTCGCATCGGCTTGGACTGGACGGCATTTTACAATACGGTATATAATTGAAACGTGTTAACAGGAGTTACAGTTTATATTTCTGTCACATAGTCCGTCGACTAAGTCGTTCGTCGTCATTGCCGTCGCAAAAACAAATAATATAAAAAAAAAACATATATCAGTTGTATATATACTATCCTGAATAAAATAGAAATTTCTATACGAAAAACAAAAAATAAAACTTCTATTATTAGAAATTATTTAGATTATATGTATATAATGTTTTATAGCCAATGTAATAAATGCACCAACATTGGTTCACTGCCTACTAGGTATTTAAATGCTCACAACTAAAGCATTTATAGCGGGAGCTTTATAAATGAGAACAGGACTATTATAAGATATTTGTAGGATAAATGCTTCTATCCCTCCACGACCTATTTTCTCTAAAAACAGAACAATTGGATTTGCGGATTTTGATCATCGATTTGGAAATTTGACACGTTCAAATTGGTTTTATACGTGATAAGGTTTTATTTCGTTTTTTTTAAATCGCAAAAGAATTGATCTTTAGCATTTTGATTTTGTGCGAATAGAATTCGTGAGCGATCTGTAATATTTTAAAATCTATCTAGGTACATACAGAAATCAACTATCAGCACTATATAAAAATGCTTAGTCTTAACAATAATTTAAATTAGTATCACTGGATTAATCTTGACCTTTAGAACATTGCTGAAGTAATGATATCTATATATATAAAAGAAAGTCGTGTTAGTTACACTATTTATAACTCGAGAACGGCTGAACCGATTGGGCTGAAAATTGGTAGGGAGGTAGCTAAGAACTGGGAGAAGGAAATAGGATACTTTTTATGCCGTTCCCGTCGTTCCCGTGTGACGTGACATAAAACGTGGTATAACAAAACGCAACTGACATGGAATAACAAAACAACTCAGTTAAAATATAAGTCAGCGGTTCATTTGTTAAAAATGGTATTACAAAACGCAACTGGCAGCTAAGCATATTTAAAAAATAAGTCTTACCGGTTGATGCATTCGTTTATAGCAAGGAATATAAATACTCCCTGCCGGTTTAAAGTTTCTTATAAAAAGCCACAAAGCAAACTTCAACTTCAAAATTTCTAATATTGTATTACTGTGCCGTTTATCTATCTATATATAGGGTGACTGGTAATTAGTGACCGATACCTAAACACATCATCGTGCTCATGATAACAAACAACTTTTACTATGGCACCAACCCTGAAATCGCGAAAAAAAAATCTGCTGCTCTCTACCATGTTGACGAGTTATGTGAACATGAATATATGGAAGGGTATGTCTAGGGGTAGGGTAGGGTAGGCGTAGGGAAAGGTAGGTAAGGTAAGGTATAAAAGTCCACCCGTGCGAAGCCGAGGCGGGCCGCTAGTACTATTATAGATACTAAATCATCGTGTTTACCTAAACAAACTAAAATAACAAAAGTACGACAAATTTGTCAAAAGTCAAATCTATATATATAAAAGAAAGTCGTGTTTGTTACAACACTTATAACTCGAGAACGGCTGGACCAATTGCCATGGTTTTTGATTTGTTGGATTTGTTTCCGTCCCGAATAGCAGAATACATTTTAAAAACAAAAGAAAGTCGTGTTAGTTACACTATTTATAACTCAAGAACGGCTGAACCGATTTGGCTGAAAATTGGTAGGGAGGTAGCTAAGAACTGGGAGAAGGACATAGGAACTTTTGGGTAGGGGTAGGGTAGGGTAGGGTAGGGTAGGGTAGGGTAGGGTAGGGTAGGGTAGGGTAGGGTAGGGTAGGGTAGGGTAGGGTAGGGTAGGGTAGGGTAGGGTAGGGTAGGGTAGGGTAGGGTAGTGTAGGGTAGGGGTAGGGGTAGGGGTAGGGTAGGGGTAGGGTAGGGTAGGGGTAGGGTAGGGGTAGGGTAGGGGTAGGGTAGGGGTAGGGTAGGGTAGGGGTAGGGTAGGGTAGGGGTAGGGGTAGGGTAGGGGTAGGGTAGGGTAGGGGTAGGGTAGGGTAGGGGTAGGGTATAAAGTCCACCCGTGCGAAGCCGGGGCGGGCCGTAGTCATAAATTATGAATTCAGTATAAGAATAGGTAAATGCAGTTGGCGTTGCGACAAAATTTTGAAATTCCTCGTTAAATTGCCACTCATAAAGTTCCTAAATAGAAAATTCTTGTTTCATGACGGCAAATGGTAAATAACTACCCTCGGTCATTTGGTTTAGAAGAACTCAATGTCACAGCTTCATTCTTTGCGGTATTTTTATAACGGAGCTGGAAGTTTCTTAAAATAAGTAGCCTTCCAACGAAGTTTATAAACAACATTTGTTCTGGCTTTACTTAAGGTAAAACCCATAAACCACGATAGAGGTGTTTATTTTAGCTAAAACCTATTTTTATAAATTACTGAAAATGTTTAGTGCCCAAGGTGCTGCAATTTGTAAGATGTTTATTAAATACACGTGCATTGATGTACAGTTATATTAATTTAACCTTGACACGTAATCTGACCGAGGTAATACTTAAAATAATATTTTATCGCAGCCGATTAATTCAAATGAAAGATACTCATTGTACCAGCGCGGCACATCCATTGGCCAATGCGCTGTATATAAATAAGGAGAAGGGCAAATATATTCTCAATTGTGAAACGACAGCAATATCGGTTCAAATATACACCAGAGTGGAATGGGCCGATGGCCGACGAGTGCAGCTATTAACTCGATATACGAACGAAGCAGCTACTTGAGCACGTTTGGCCTGTTTCATCCTAGAATCGTCGTTTAAGACAATGGCAGAGAGAACCTTTTATACTTTCAGATCAATGACTCCTTGTTTAGATGCGAGCCGTAGACACATGAATAGAGAATGGAGTATCAGTTTCCCTCGTGAGTCCCATTGTCAAAGCATTTATAACAATGCTTTTATGTTGGTTTAGATGTGGTTTGCAAGAGGGCATCTTGGTGCGTCTTTTTATTACATACGACTCATAGTTCAAAGTCACTACTAAAGCAGGTGTTGCATTATATGAAATTCAAACAAGTAGGTTTGTAGTTTAAATTTCTTAAAACCGCGGTTTAATTTTGAGCACGGACCCACTAAATTCGTGACTCCTAATATAATGTCGTATATAGCACTCACACCCACTCGAGAAAGTTACATTAGTGGCACTGGACGGAATGTTAATGGTTGGAACAATTATTGTGGACCACGACCAACTTGAGATGTGCCAGGGACAAATTCAATTCGAAAACATTAAGGCACAAGTGGCACAACGTCTGTTCGAAAGATTCGAAGGACATAATTTAGCGTTAAGGGATAAGAAATGGTTCCTTGAGAAGATTTTGCAAGAAGAGTACGCAACGCTTATGAAAATTTTGCGTGTGAAGCAAGATATTAAGTACGTCCATTCTCTTGAGGGCGAATAGGGACAGTAACTATTTATTTTAAAAGACATTTATGAATGGGCTAAACATTATTAAAGTCCACTCGCGTCGTTCGCATAGAGGTATACGTGACTGTCGGCGTAAGATACCAACTGAATTACAATTAGCTTTTACGATTCCAACGTGCATTACACCTTGACCGTTTGAGTCGGTTGGATGTCCGTGCTATATGCATATGAGTATATATGCTTATATTGGATGGAAGTTTAAAAAACAACACAGCCATATCTTTAGTGATTAACTCGCCCACGCATCTAGTCTGAGAACCGTCATAAAACCCTTTGGCGTTGGGTCATAAGGAATAATAAAAGTAAAACGAGGCGATTAGTTACTAGATGATATCAATTTTATGATTCGAGCATGACATCGTGCAGAGTGGAAATATTTTGTTTTTACATTTTTATGAGTAAAGTTTCTATACCAAGCTACTAATGGATTATAAACTAGAAAAGAAGATCAATTGTGTTTGTAAAAAAATAAAATATTTATTCTATATGATCCTACGCAAGTGAGTCCCACGCGGCTTAAAAAATTTAACATAAATAATTAAATGTCTATCAGATCACAGTACGTGACGGTCATTAAATGCGGTCCAAACTTAATATGGGCAGTTAAAAGTCTACGCCTGATTAATAATTTAAATAATGATGTAAGTAGGTAGAAGCTTCATATAGCATGCCTAAATCCGAGTAGCCTTTAAATCAATTTAGTATTACAATATTTAATTGTTATTACAATCTTCGGAAGGGATCTCAATATGTGCCGAACATGCATCGATGTTGTAACCGAATAAACAATTTCGAGATAGCACACCTTTATTATTTTATTAAGTTTTATAAACACTGCCCCTTATAAAAGTAAAATTAAGTAAATATTGCCTCGGATTATACCGTGATCCAATTTTGTGAAGATAACCAGACACGATCGACCAGACTAGATGGTGACTGTTCAAACACTCACCGAACAAAGATCAATGAAAAGATTGTAATAAATCCAGTTGTTATTACGTCATTTATTTTCATGTTATAGTATCTATTTGTTAGCCTAAGATTGATAGACATCGAACAAAAAAAAAGGAATGGTAATTTGAATATGAACATTAAAAGTATGTAATCCCAAAGCAAACAATAAAAGAACAAAAGGCGAATGAACTTGCCTCGGTCAATATCAAAGTTGAATTCGAACAGCTACCTCCTAATGAGGACGACTAAACGACAGTTTTGCAATTTATATAACATACAACTCAGCTATATTTGCTCATAACTAGGAAGTATTCAACATTAACTACGTTATGACGACGCAGATATTTGGATTTCTCTATCGGTAGTTTGATGATTAATAAAATCAAGAGAAAGTTTTGCATAAGCTTTAAATCATGTTACAGGTTTTACTTTATAAAATTGTGGCCTAAGGCGAGACAATAGGTTACATAAGAGCAATAACGTTACAAACTTCAAGATATTGCGTTCTTATTACTTCGATAGAGTCTATAAGCAATGAAGATAGTATAGAGTATGTTAACTCTTAACTATCTTCATTGCTTATAAAAATTAACTGTTTTTGTATTGATCAAACACTTGGCAATTCATTCTAAACACTTTAAACCGTGATGTCGGCTTTTGTTCTGTCTTTCCAAAGATTTGCATAATCACCTTTTGATTGATAAGTACATTAGACAGATGTTTCAAGGTATTCGTATTATTAATAATAGTAATTTCGAAACCTGTTCGTACAACTTGCGTTATTCTATGAATGTTTCTCAAATTCTATTGTTTTGCATGTTCACAAATATAAATTTTATCAGCATCGTAGTTCCGTGATTAGGAACTTAATAAACATAAACAATAATTACTCCGATGAGATTAAATTAAATATACAAAAAGTTTGGATTATTCTTCATTACATAATCTGTATACCCTACAGATCTAATTCTTCAAAACTACGCAACGGATTTTGATGCGTTTTTTTTTAATAGATAGAGTAGGGTTTATATGTATAATACATCAGCATAGCAATCATGCGAAGCCGGAGCGGATCGCTAGTATTAATATGTATTAAAGTTTTAGTGAGTGAAAAAAGTCATTATAAATAGAATAAAATCCATTTTATGCACGAGAAACTCAAAGTTATATTACATTAATTCTAATTATTATTTCTCTTAAGCAAAGTCTTTAAAGATACAGTTTATTTTGCATGTTAAATGAGTTCCCTGCTAACTTAAATGGGCAATGTATTTTTGCCCCTACCCTAAGGGCTCGGTGCGAGGTGTCAGTCAAATATATTTGTCGAGCAAACGTCAAGGACCTATAAAAAGGGTTTTGTTACAATTCGCTGCCCCAATTCACATGACATTATTAATACGGGAGGTACCCAATCTTATTAGCACAGTTGTTCTTCATTTCGTCGGTATTAATAGTTATAGAATTCTTTATATTCTTGTTCAATATCAACACGTTTAAGATATTTTTTCGTTGTACTGTTTATACCTAACAACACCGAAGACAGCATCACTTGAGTCGATTCAAATATTCAATTGCTCAATGCCCCATTGTGTAACGTGACCAATTGAATCAATATAGTTCCTCGATTGCGTTATCTAGTTTTGAATGAATTACGTTTTCTTATCTGTGTCAAATTAAACTCGTTGTAACAAATAAATTTCAATCTATTTGACAAAGTGTTTGCGTTTTTATATATTTCTACGTTGTTAAGTGTCCCGTACGCTGTTCTTTATGTCCGAAGCGTGTTGTACGTGAAACATATTATTAACAGAGATCCGGATGCCATAATTATGCTCCGTTGTATTTTTTATTTATGAATGTACTACTGTACTCCGAAGTATGAAAAAAATAAATGAATAAACATCTTACACCTAAATATTAAGGTCAAATCCTTAATTAATTTTTTATTTGACATAGTTCATTGACGTTGGATCATTACAAGTTAGAGATAAAGTGTCATTTAGCATTGATGCTCTAATGCAAGCAAGCGTGGGTCGTTGCTATTGTCGCGTGGGAAAACAACCCAAACGGCTGCATCCGGCTAAAGTGTTGACAAATACTTATAGTTGGTTGCTATTCATCTCGTATGCTTTCTATAGTTATTGAGATAGAAGAAGGTGAGATATACTGATTGTCGAGTAGGTAGGCTTGCTCCAGATTTCGGTTAAGACCAACACAGACCTAAATGACTCGGCTTCAATCGCACTCTGTTTATGTTTGGTTGGTTCTGTTTGGATATACTTGGCTTTAATACCATTCTCTTATTTGATTACTTCATTGGAGATCAAAGGAACATGCACTAACCTTGTACCTATATAAGATGAAAGGGCAATATCTATATGACGAGCCATTACTCTTGCCAAAAAGCATAAGAGGTGACGAAAATTTGTTAGCATTCTGTGTCACGAATTGCATTCAGCTTGTGTACCTAAATTAAATGGATAGAAGCTATTCGGTTTAAAGGATGTCATGAGAAATTTTACGATTATAGCGCTCAACACTTTTGTATTTTGACCTTCTAAGACCTTTCCTTTGTCAAAATACAAAATAAGTGTATACAATATATATTTTTAAGACACGTAGAGCATAGCAGTACTATGCTCGACCTTACAGAATATAATTACTGATTGATGTTGTGTTTCTGTGCGTCAGTAAGGTTGCCAGAGCTCACAAGGGAGTAGAAAAGTGTGAAAAGGCGCTGGCAGGATAAGGGTGGCTATTGCTGTACAACTACTGTATTGGCACTAACTATTCTTGTATTTGGGCCCCTGTGCCACTTAACATTAGGTAGATAGGGTTTGATAGATCAGTAATTATAAAGAAATACAAACATGCCAATGAAGAGTAGGCATAATTCCTACAGTTAGTCAAAGAAAACAATTTTTTGCGTAAGTTGAAAAATTATTCAGATTTAATAGATAATCCTTAACTGTTTTTACTTTATCAGTTATAACGGAGCACTATTCAAATCAAGATAGTTGTTGATTGAAGTGATCATGGTGTAAAAAAAGTACAGTTGGGGACTTATAAATTAAGTAGTCTTAGTAGCCGTTATCCTAACAAATATGACGATCTTTGTCACCACACACGAAACAGAAACAGTCTTTTACTGTTTTTAGTAACGGTGATTTATTTCAACAACAGTGACCTCTTGATAATTCCGCCATGCACTATTATTTATTATTAGCAATAAATTCATTGCACTCGTTGTGTATAATATATAGTCAATTAGATATTCCTAGCACAAAGAAATAAAGTTTTACGATATCATAGGTGACGCAGTTATTTTGCCAAACCATCTTCACTTTCTAAATACATTATTATATCAAATCAAAAGGCCGTTGACGTTCACTGCTGAACATGGACCTCCTCTTAACAAATTTTGACAAGCCAGGCACGTTGGGGAATATAGTAGCAGTGAGATGGTAAGTAAGCTAAAACAGGTAGATTCTTCTGCTCCAGGAAGACATGGGGCAGCTGGAAACCATACTTTTATATATAGGATTTTTTAATTTTCCAATCAAAAGAATTTGAAATAATGTTCCTAATTGGTTTAAAAAAATGACGATACACAACTAATTTTAAACATTTTACAATATAAATTCAATAAGTTAAAATGCAACGTTCGAACTTTAGGTAGGTATTAAACGGAGAATTTGAGGAAAATTATATTTTGTATCAGTTATATTAATTATTTTTCGAAAGTAAAAGGCAACAGCGAGTAAAATACCAATAAATTGAAATACAATATAAACAGCATAAACACAGGTCTATTATTGATTTTTATATTCACAAAATATTATTCATATAAGATATAAGAACATCTATATTCGGTCAAATTGTCCGATAAATCCCCAAAGTACAAATGTTTCACGTTATGCTTCGCTTTAATGATTTTTTTAATTGAGGCCATGTTTTGAATAAATCTAGGCTATTTTAGATAAGAGTTACGGATAACATAAACCTACATACAATAGAATTAATGAGCATTCAGCGATGCAAATTTCTAGAGCTCGTGTTTTGTAGAAGCAGTAAATGTATTAAAACAAACATTGTAAAGCACCTAAACGTGCCTACACCTAAACCTATAAAGGCGTTTTTTAAAATACATAAATATGCATGATAATGTTGGTGGTAGTGACTCATGTGAAGATTCTTAAATTTCTGACCACAGCTCATCCCTTTGACATTCCAATGGGTTGAATCAGGAAGAATAACGAAAAGAATGATATCTTGTTTCTATTTCAAGAGACGTTACCGTGTCGCGTAGAGTTCAACTAGGTGGTATAAGTATTGACCAAATTCATTTATTCCATTAGTTAATAAAGTGAGATCTCTATGAATTGTATAGAACTTTCCAAGTGAATCGTTGCACATTTGTGATGTTTTTGTCCATTCATAGAAAGTGCATGGCAAGAATGTATTTATGAAAGACAATAGCTCATCATTGGAGAGCAAGCAAGTCAGGAATTAATTACTTCACACTACGTGAAGTAATTAATTCGCGACAAGTAAGAATTATGCTAATAATACAACGAAGACGATTTATAAATGTAAGTAATTTCTTTTCATACTGTCGGATGGAAAATGAGATTGTAGGACAGCTGTGGTCTCCAAAACATGTTTGTTAAAAATTTAAAGCAAAGTACAATGATGAAACACGTTGCTCGGTACTGGCAAGCTGCGATTTGGTAATGTGTGCGGTGGCCAGGTGGCGAAACTGGTTGTCTTCCCTTCACGTCGTTCTCAGGTGCGTTAAGTATGTGTCCCTTGATTTTTGCACGCATTCTCTCACCTTTGGTGCAATTTTCTTGACCTTCGTTATGTCAAAGTTATTTTCTATTCTACTTATCTGTTTATCAAAAATGTTTGATAATAAATTCTTTTTTGATTTTGTTAGAATACTATTGTTACCTTATTTTTGTTTTGTAAGTAATCATTTGCAGATTGATATTGATAAATTTCCCTATTTTTATACACGATGGTATTTTTATTGTATCGAGGGACCATATTACATAAACTTAATGACTATAATATAAACCTAGAGACTATATTGATATAAGTATAATTACTTTCAGCGCAATTTATAAACGATTAAAATAACGATGAATATTTGCGTTGGCTGCAATATTGGTCTCTCGTTTGCCAGTCCTATTGTTTGAGATGTAACTGACCCTAAAACTCAAGGCCGAGCAGGTAGCTGCGATTTTAATCAGAAGGTGGAATAATTTGAAATCCAATCTCATTACTATTTGTTCATTTTTATAGGTATCTGAAATGAACAATAAATAAGATAGAGAAATAAATAATTTCTATATTCAAAATACAGACACTGATTCATCAGAAGATCTGAGAAGTAGGTAGGACAAAGTGAATCTTGTTTGCATAGACAAATAGTATGTTTAACAAACATTTTGTTCTAGCGTATTGTAATTACTCGTAATTCTTAAGTTTATCCTGTTCACTAATGATCGTTGTGTGTCATTATTCTTCATTACTTGTATTAGTTCATGACCCAATTACAACTTTATACACGGGAAGGATGTTTTGCTAAGTAGTTTCGAATGATTTGTTAATCATATCATTATTATAAACAATCATTCACTAAAAGTGTTGTAATGAATTAAATCGTGTTCTTGTTAGAATGAATCGCTGTTATCAGAAATACGTGTTTCCAAAACTTGTGGCTATCATGACTTTTTTGTACTCATATTGGTTTTATTACTATTCAAATCTTGACTACACCTTTTATATCAAATTTACTTGACAGCACTGTAATAATCTTATCAATATATGACGTAGGTCCATGTTTATAGTATAAAGATATGAAGGTAGGTACTTATATCTACAACAGGTAGGCAAACTAATTCTTAGAACATTGAAGATACATCAGACAGTTTCAGCTACGTACGTATATTATGTAAGTGTTATAATTTCACTGTCTTCTGATCTGGAGATCAGAAGACAGTGAAATTCAATACAAACTGGAAGTTTGTATTGAATTAGCTATTCAAATGAAAGATGAGTATCAAATTGCAATGAGATGTTTGCCAAACCTCACAATTATCATTTACCGTTCCTCCAAGTTACCTGTAAAATGGTCCATTTTTTTCTGTAAACAAACGTTCAGGCATTATGATACACACCGTTAATTGGATGATAAGATCCAGTGATCCTGGTTCAGGAGCAATCAATATGCAACCGTTTAGTGTAAGAACTTCTTGATGTGTGCAGGTGGGCATCCACTAAATTATTGATTTGTATGCTTTCCCATACGATAGATATCACTAACACTTTTTACAGTCGAATAATATTGTCAAACAAAATCGACCTACAGACGAATCCAATGAGAGTTTCACTTGTCAATAGTGTCTTGCATAAAAATTAACTTATGGGCAAAATTTACTGTCACAGGTGTACACTAGAATCTAGCGAATGCAGTAAATAGGCCGTGTTTTCACTCCGATGTCGTATTGATTGTAGACGGATTGAATTAAACAATGGCGTACATAAACACAATGTAATTTCGCGAGGCGTGCACCACGCGTGCCGCCCCGCCCGCGGACACCTCCGGACTGACGGCGCGAGTTAGTAAAGATCGCATTCGGGTGCGTTCTCGATTCTCGTGCCGTGCCGGCTGCGTTCCACCGACCTGCTCAGTCTCACCGTTCAGCGCTCAGCGCTTCAGGGGAACAGAAAAGCGA
Source organism: Nycteola revayana (assembly GCA_947037095.2). Taxonomy (NCBI): domain Eukaryota; kingdom Metazoa; phylum Arthropoda; class Insecta; order Lepidoptera; family Nolidae; genus Nycteola; species Nycteola revayana. The sequence continues at coordinate 11,793,305 of OX344847.2, forward strand.
GGTATTAAATATTTTGATGGATGTTTTGAATACGGACGAACAATTTGCATATGAGTCTATGATGTTTATATTTATGCCGTTGATGGTTCGTCTAGACTGTCCATGCAAGTCACTAATTTGAATAACTAACGCACAACACGTATAGGTGTGGTCTACCTAAAATGTATCGAATTAGTAAACTTTTTTTACCTACAATATAACAATACTGCAGATTCCTATTGTGGTATCGTTGGTTAGTAAAGTTGCGGTCTATATATCTACGTAATTAATCTCCGACTCGACCACATAAGTTTAAAATGTGTATGTAGATACATATTTCTTCGTTGTAGTAGGTACCTATACAAATCGATCTACTTATTTGCGTACATGTATACGCAAATAAGTAGATCGATTTGTATAGGTTGATTTGATAAATGGGGGATTTTAAAAATTGCTTTAATTTGGATTACTGTAATGGTTTTAGTTAGTCATAATAAAATGGAAGATTTAATTTAATGACAAATAAAGATTTGAAGTCGAAACAAAAACGCATCCGCATCATTTAAGGAAGTTGGATTGTTCATTGCGAAAAACTAAAAAAATCCCGTAATTCGTGGTTAATTTTTCAAGTTTTAAATCATCGTTAGTAGGCACCAAGCATATAAAGTTTTTTTGTTGAACCGCAGGTATCTTCTTCTCAAATAGCCTTGTCTTGTGTCTCATGTTTTTCGTAAAAACACAAGACAAAGTTGAATTATACGCTGACTGTGTCGCGTTAATTAGGTAGCTACAACTAATTTAACGTCTGTTGTAAAGTGGTTTATTTTTGTTTATATGTCTCGCTATGTTCTGTTTCCTTAATTCATGGTGATAAAGTTACTCGTGCGATAACCAAATATACCCCTGAGAGAAGTAAAGTGTATCTTATTAAGTTTACCTCTACTGTGTACGCTTAATGAGACGCTCGACTGGTATAGTCCTCAACTGTACAGAATACCACAGCCAATTATTGATCAATGTTGTGATGAATTGCCCGTGAGCTCTGCGAAGTAAGTGCTCATGGGGGAATTATCCATCAAGAACCATCGCAAATCATAAAATTAAACATTTTTTTCGCTACCGCTACCTTCTACATATTCCATAGTTCTGTTTACCTCCATCCTCCATCAGAAAAGATTGAATTACAGTCAAATCTAAAATGTAATAATTATCTATACTAATAAAACGCTTTGTACTAACTGACTGACGCAAGGGATCAACACGCCAGACGCAACGGACCGTAGAGTCCTGAAACTTAAATGGTGTATAGAGAATACACCATTTAAGTTTCAGGACTCTCATGTCGTAGTCATCCGATAACAAACAAATAAATCACCTCTTCGTGGATGAAAAGGATTAGCATAGTTTTTATGAGCAAATCGAAATCTTTTTTTTATTTTTCGGACGGACAAATGTAGTTAGCCCAAGGCTTTTGCTTCTTCACAGAATCTCCATCCTAGATAAATGGGTTAAAAACGACAAACTAAGCAACCTGCGCAAGATGGCGTCCCCTGTAGGACTTGTACCTTGGCTCATGGCGGTTGCTGACGGGGAGATTGAGGGATTATGGCTGTTTTTAGGGGAGTTTTGTGCAAACGTCGAAATAGAAATCTACGCAGAAAAATTAGTGTGCAACAGTTAGGATTTCTATCAAGTGCCAAATAAGGAAATCAACTTTGTATATGCAGTATCTAATACAAAGCAGACTTAACCTGTATTTATAAAACTGTGAATAGGATAATATATATTCGTAATTATAAATTTATTGCAAATAATCGATATTAAAAATAATTTGATCATTATACCGAACTATAAAATCCCACATAAGCATAACCATAATTTGATTGTGAATTAAAACACAACAATACTATATTAAATTATGGTAATCGTATCCGACACATATCATTAAGTATCTTAATTAGCTTTGTCAAATATTATTTCGATGATACTATCATTGAAGTAGCATAATTTATACTCCTACATTTTAATACTTGTCTCCTTTTTAGGCGGTGAGGACAAAGTAAGATTTTTGTCTCCGAATTGTAAAATATAAAAAACGTGACATTATTCACGTCGTCATAACAACCAACAACACAAACAGTAGCACTCGTGCGAATTAACATGACACCTGGTTCCAAAATCAACTATCAACTTTTCTGTTAAACGGCGTGCGGCGCGTGGGAGCCACGCGCCGCACGCTCTTGTCCTGCGTTACCTTGACATGTACGGAATTTTGAGAAATTTGTTTGCTGTTACTTGTTACTGGAATCACAAAAATTCAATTAAGTTACAAAAACTGTATTAATAAGATTAAACGTGATACGACAAATACATCAAAATATATTGTTTAACCAATATTACGTAGTTTAGAAATACATTGGTTCTTCATATCAGTTGGAAAAATTTGTAATAGTCTGCTGTGCATTAACTTAACCCATTCATCATTTTCTCTGACCCTGATGACTGCATAGATTTTTATATCAGCTTCCACATGTCGAGCCATCAGCCGACCGTTTTTTTGTTTTTTTCGGACCATCGTCTTTCTTTAGTTTGTTTCGGTTTCTACTTAAGGAGACACTTACTCCGTCTAGCATCATATCGATAACACGGATGTCCAGCTTACAATCGTTTTAACTAGGTAACGTAGGTTCCAGTTAGGGCTTGCAAATATTCGACAATTTTGAAATTCGAATACTCGTTAATTTTTTGGGGTTTATTCGAATAATTCGAATATTATTCGAATAATAAATAAAAAATAAAGTTTTTTAGAAATCATGTGTTTAATTTCTAAATAGTCTTAATTATCTCAATCAAAATAATATTAGTTAGTGCTAACGCAATCTTACAAGAATATTAAAATACCATTTTTTGGGACCTAAGGAAACTTAGAGCATCCATGAAATCATTGCTTAAGGCACATCTTAGATGTTTGCAAATACATTTGCTGGAAGAAAACACCCTTTCACACTCTACAGTTGTAGGTGGTACACACTGCATAAAGTCGTATGCTTGGCTCAAATTTACTTGTCTAGGCCTCTAGACCTCTAGGCCATTTGCATTAGGATTGACGTTTCCAACTTTTTTGATTGACAATTCTTGGAGTAAAGTTAGCTCAGCGGCACTAAATGTGATTTCGTTCTTTAAATCAATAAGAGGCTTCATGATAGGCGTCCACCGGTCAAGATGTTTGGCGAACCAATCCCTTGGGAACGGCAAGCCAAGTACTTAGTGTAATCCTTGACCAAAAGCTAAACTTTGAGCGCATGTAGAAACCGTTCGTGCACGCGCTTTACTTACGCTTAGTCGAATACACTGTCTTCTAAATTCACGCAGCAAATGATCACTAGATAATAAGGTTAGGATTTACACCACGTGTATACGACCGATTATGACGTACGCGAGCACCGTATTTGCTCATACCGCGTCTAGCAGTTTGTACCGTTTACAGACTGTTCAAAGTAGATTCACTCGACGAGCCAACGGGGCACCGTGGTTCATTTGTAATCCCAATTTACATTCTGATCTCCAACTGCCTTCCATCAAGCAGTGGATGAAAGAGGAGTCGGAACGCTTCTTCGAATCCGCGGCGCAACACCCAAACCCGTTGGTTGTTGCAACATCTGACTATAGGCCTTTGCCCACAAAGCGTCGTAAACACCGTCGTCCTCGGGGCGTCCTAGATGACCCGGATGACGAGATAAAAATCTACCAACTAGCAGTGAAAAGACTGCAAGAAACTAGCACCACTACACAGAGACCACTCTATCCGACCCGCCTGAGAAGACGCGTCGCGTTCGCGTGCGCCCGCGAAAGCGACGCGTCCCCCCTCGTCCTCCCGACCCTTAGTCGAAGTCCGAGAGGCCCGCGAACTGTAAAGTAGAGCGACAGTTGCACAAAACTCCCCCTTTAGTTTCTTAAAAGTCATAATCCCTCAATCTCATCGCCAGCGACCGCCCTGAGCCGAGGACAAGGCCTGAATAAATTAGTATTTAGTACCAAAAACCTTGTGATCATATCAGCCAAGCTACTCCATCTACACATGCTATGTTAACTGCTAATGAAACATTATAGGATGCTAGTTTGTCTTCAAAATATTGGCACAACGTTCTGCTGTTCCCCGGCCAGTTATTCGTTAAGACGTAAGCTTAGCCTTGTTTGGACGGCGTGCATGAACGTTGAATTTTATGTGCACATCAGATTGTTGAGTTTTGTTTTCTAGGAGTTGGTCGAATATTCGAATATCATAAAATTTCTATTCGAATATTTGAAACAGTTGATTATTCGAATAATTCGAATATTCGAAAATTCTAATGCAAGCCCTAATTCAGACACAAAAAGATCAACAAAAAAATAGAAAAACGAAATAACTTCAAATAATAATTTGTATAAAATGTTTTGCATTTTAATTGATATTGAGGCAGACTCAATCTGTTTAGCAATTTAAACTGTATTCTTTTAATTAAACCATCTTTTGTAATGGAGTGCAAAATATCTATTGAGAAGTATAAAAGAGCTTTGCAATGTTTTTATTATAAGGTTTATCTATAGTATTATTTTGAATTCTTTAGAAGAAAGAAGAAATTTACTTTAGAACAACACATTCGACTCAATAAAATTATATTGGCTATCTGGTATGTTAATAAAATTAATTCAACATCTACATACGATGTCGGAATATTAATAACTTCATACGTACAAGCAGTACATAGAAACAAAAGTTATCTATATGCTAGTTTAAGCTGCATTAATCAGTTTTACTTACAGTAAGAGCGGTTTTGCACAACGTCCGGTCCTAATCCGATCCGAACCCGTGAAAATAATTGTCTAGAAATTTGGAAATCAGATGCCGGACATCGGATCTAGTGCGTAAATTACCATAGAAATAGTTCTACGGCTACTACGGACCATATTTTCACAGGTTCGGATCGGATTCGGATCGGACGTAGTGCGAAACCGCTCTAAGTAGCAACTTACCGTCAGTAAAACTGATTAATATAGCTATAAGCAGCAGCTTATTTCCAAAAGATCATAATAAGACATAATTAAGCATATTGTTGTATGCCTCTACATTAATAGGTGCACTAAAATATCGGAACCCATTAAGCATATACTTTTAAAATGGTTGAATAACTAACGTCCAAATATTCATACTCCCTCTCATGTTTAAAATATTAGAAGGATTTATGAAATTCGTTGGCTTTGTTTGTTATCTCCATCCGAATGTTGGGTCGCGTCCTATCTATGGCGACATAGCAATTAGCTACCAGATACCTGAACACAAATGAGTTCCGAATTAGCACATAAATTCGTTCTTAGAATAAAGGTTATTTTTATCTTTTTGAGCAAAGGTTTAAGCATTACAATGTTGTGTTTGTGTTGGAAAAGAGGGCACCGAAGTATTTAAAATGAGATGTTTCAAAACCTTCTATAGAAGAAGAGATTTTGTAAACAACATTAAGAAAGTTTCTTTTGATCTATCGACGCGGACGTCGACTTTTCGTAATATAAAACAGAAGTTGCGATATCATTATGAAATGAGTTAGGTATTGGGTACCCTAAGGCGTTACAGTACCATGAGTAAGAACGTCTAAAAATAGGCGCAAATAGGGAGAAGCAAGACTAGAACATAAGTTTTCATGTAATTTTGACATAAAGGCAGAGTTTGCTTTGTGATTAGGACTCATCGACTTTATACTTGGAAAATATTTAATAAATAAGTTGGGTATAATTTATAACTTCAGCACGGTGGGATAGTTGTTTAATATTGATTTTGTTAGATTAATTAGCAATACAAATATTTAAAAATTAACATACATAAGAGAATGTAGGGGAACCTGTTGTACCTTAACACCCTTTGTAACTAGAGCCACTTATTTTTTTGAAATGTTCTCGCCTTTTTTTCGTTTCTTGGTCTATGATACATATATAGTGAACTTCGACAAGACTAATCAACATGAAGTTAGTTGCAGGCGACCATTGCATCATGTTTGCATGGGAGATCACTTTAACGTTTTCGCTGCAAAAAGGATACTAACTGACACTCCGAAAAAAAATGAAATAGAAAGAATAAAGGCAACAAAACAAAATAAAAAACTTCAAATAGATAAGAAGGTAAAAGTACAGAAACCAAAAGAAGTTAAGAAAAATATTTTATTTACTTTGTTGGCCTAATAGTGTCTGTCAGTGAAGAAGGTGCTCTTATAAAATCCATGCAGAAGTCGCTAAAAAACTGGAAATGGTCAGAAAAAGAAGATCTCAACTTATACTATGCTTAGATATTAAGGAAAAAGTCCTAATTGTCATATAAATTCTGATAATTGATATGTCATAGATATTAGATAAGCTTATAAAGATATTTATAGACGTGTTGAAGCTGGAAATAATAAAAATATTTGCTATTTGTTGAGAAATATGGATTTTATTTGATGAGTTCTAACTATGATCAAGGTACAACATAGGTGGATCTAGGTACATCACCACTGTTGTACCTTGATCAACATTCCAAACTTTTTTTAGTTTATGTAAAACCTGTAAAAAGGATGATCTATGCTTTTGTATAATTTATATTATGAACCACATTAGTTCGTCTAACAGCTAAAATTTGTTTAATCGCAATAGCTATAACCACTTTTTTTTTTTCAAAAAATCGTTTAATTAAAAAGTGATCAAGGTACAATAGGTCCCCCTATCTATAAATTAATATATATTTATGTTTATGATGTAATAAATATATAATGGTTAGAACACCACCATCTTTCTCAAGTGACAAATCAAGTCACGCTGTGCTCGCTTCTAGCAGGCTGGCAACAAATGGCAAGAATGTTTTACAAATATTTCATAGGCTTTTAGAATATGGTTCGGCATAAAAATTGGACTGAAATATTTTACCTAACCTAAGTTACTCATGTAAAGGTGCCATCAGGACCTGAATTTAAAAGGCTTTTCTACTCGTTTTGTTTCAATGTGTAAAAGCTAAATGAACTGAATTGAGTGCTCCGACGGATCGTCTTCCCTTTGTCCCGAACCAGTAATAGG